>OX276491.1:6568333-9045000 GCA_946251955.1 Acronicta psi
ATGCGAAAAGGGGCTGAAAGGGGTTGAAATAGGGGATGAAAGTTATAAGAAATACCCACGGGCGAAGCCGCTGGCGGAAAGCTAGTTGTGATATATATACTTGACATTGCACTTCCACTTCTAGTAACTAGATAATATTACTACAGTTAATACATCCAGTATGCCTTTGTTTGAATTAGGTATATTGAATAAAGCACATTGATATTATAATGAGTGTAGAAAATGTTGGATCATTGAGCTATTATGATATAGAGATATCAAGCAGAGTATTAAAGATTTTTCAGAAATTGCTGAAGTTGATCATGACAACATAATTATTTAATTATATTGATAAAATTCTAGTAGCTATAAAATGGAATCTAGACTAACATACAGACGTAATTGACTCAATTACTGGTAAGTTAAATGTTTTTATAGTAAGTACTTACATATGTATATTGTGTACTTAATATCTCAATAGCAAATAGCTTCATAAAGGATACCTTTGTCTCTAAAAATAGAGACCAAGTAAGAAAATAGTAAATAGAGTTCAGAAATTATTTACATAAGTTTATTGTTGTTGTACAATATAGAGGTAGGTAGAGATCGGGTATTGTGTACACCCACCAACCACCCAGAGATTTTGTAACAGATAAACCACATAACAAAACCCTACTGCCGAATCTGGGAATCGAACCCAGTACCTCAAGTTGACTAACCAAGTATTAGCAAGACTTTGAATAGATATAAAAACAATTTAATAAAATAGTAACAATAAAAAATACATAATAATGATATGATGCAATATCTTGAAATAGTCAGTGACTGATAACACTGACAATGTTATTAATACCGTTCATATATTTTTATGACAACACATTTTAATATTAATCATTCTCGACATAACTGTAAATGCAAGTTTGTAAGCCACTATGAGTATAATAACGACTTTGTGTCTTTGTTGTGATTTTACTTAACAGATTTTTTGTTTATTTTTGTAAAAGTTGACCTTTTTAAGATGGTATTTTTTTAATTATTTTACATTTACTTACATAAATAACACTGGTTGTTATTGTCTACGGTCTGTAGATTCTGTTTTGGTTTTATTTAAAAGACGTTTCTGCAAGAAATAACACCATTATCTGAGATTTGAATGCATTTTGGTGTTTTGGTAGGTACCATGTCTATTTTTTTTTTCAAAATGTCATTCAATGGATTGGTTTAATTACAATACAAGTGATATTATAGTGTACTAGCTTCCCGCCAGCGGCTTCGCCCGCGTGGTCTTATAATTTTTTCCCCGTTTTTGCTACATTTTTCATTACTACTCCGCTCCTATTAGTCGTAGCGTGATGATATATATATTACTCGGGGATAATGTAGCTTTCCAAAGGTGAAAGAAGAAGTGAGAAGAATTTTGAAATCGGTCCAGTAGTTTCGGAGCCTATTCATTACAAACAAACAAACAAACAAATCTTTCCTCTTTATAATATAAAAAAATAATATTATATTAATATTATTATTATTATAAATATTATAAATTATAAATAAATAAATAAATAAATAAAAGTATAGATAGACAAAATAGTCTATTCACTGTATAAAGGTGCTAGCCCCTGAATTTATTATAATAACTTTAACTACGTAATATTAAATTGGAACACTTGCTTGTTTTACCGATAACATGCAGGACAACTTATTGATAATTTAGGAAAAAACTGTCAAAATACATATCACTTTATGAAACCAGGTTAAAACTTATCTAAATGTCTGTACCATTTCTGTACTATCTGTTTTTGTTATTTGAGACTTTTATGAATTTGTAATCTATGGAACAGCATAATAAAAAAAAGAAGAGCATTTTACGAGTTATTTTTATTATTTTTGCATTAATAAATGCTAAATATCTTTGAAAAGTTACATTAATATAAAAACAAGATCTCAGATGCTATTTTTCTTTCACTAAAAAGAAGAGTATATTTATTTTAATAAATAAATTCTTTAACCTCAAACAGCAAACACTTAATTTTGGCATGCAGGTATGCAACTGCCTCATTGGTCTAGTGACCACAAATCGTAGCTACTGTTTGAGAGATCCTGAGTTGAGCATAGAGTCATAGGGTTGAGCATAGTGTTATAGGGTTGAGCATAGTGTCATCAGACACTCGTCAGACTCACAGTAGCAGTTCAGTTTGGATTTGTACCCAGTAAATGGCAATAGGCTTGCTCTCCATTGCATGGAACCTAAAAATATACCGGTGAACTGTTTGTGGACCTTTATTCGTATATCTGCCTAACCCTATATGGCAGTGTACAAGTATTCAGGTTTGTTTATATTATGTATACACAAGGCAATAATTAACACAGTTTTGTTAAGCAAAATTAGTTTTGCAAAGCCAGTGTGACCCCTCCTTTTAAATAGGATAGCTCTGTAGTCCCATCCCAGCACTAACTAAGCTTAACGCGTCAAGTAGACTGATGGCTTGATGGCTAATGGCTTTAGAATGTTACAGAGCCCCACAAAGCATGTAGATTACAGATAAGAATAAAATATGTAATCAATTATAAATGTAGTAGGTATTATGATGTTAACCTTGTTAGTCTCATTATGCACATTGCACAATAACATTGGATTTTTTCTAAATAATTATATATCCTATCTATACCCTATATGAAAATATGCTGAATATGAAACTTGTTTCTAAAATTTTGTATCAAATTAGTGAGTGTTATTTAGCTTTCATATTTAAATAATACAATAAAGATGTAGATTTATTTAAATTTGATCGTTAAATGGTCCTTTTGAATGTCAACATAAACATGAGAGTTCATTCACCCACACATTGAATGTTTCTTAAGTGTTTTAGCTGGGAAATATAATAATTATAGTTCTATGGCTGTGATAGCAGGAAATTATTATTACCTAGCTGATAGTATGAAAAGGATTTTCAACTGTTAAATATTGTTAATATCTATCAGTGACAATAACCAACTTCAAGCTCAATAAAATGCAAAGTTAAGAGGTGCTATTCTGAAATTTGGTTCTTATACTTATATTTAATTGTTTCAATCAAATGAAATAGAAAAGCAAAAGTATTTTGTGACTCAAATACTTGAAGATAAACACCCAAATTCTAAATTAAACTCTATAATGTAAATGGGTGACATACGAAATCTCACAACAAAACACTAAAACAACGCAATCTACTAATTTCACGGTCAAGATTAGCAATAAAAAAAAAATAAACAGCACAGACCAGCGAAACAAAGGCTGTTCGTGACACTTCCTTAGAAAAAAAAATCAATGATAAACGAAGGTAAAACAGTTATAATGCTTATCCTACAAACATCCTAATTTATTAATAATGATAAATATTTGTTTAAAAACACCATTGCGTAAGACATGTCCCGTAGAAATAAAGCGCAAATTCTTGACGTAAGAAATAAACATACGCGATCCTTACCTAGAACGAATTCCCAGGCATCACAGCCCAGGGAGCGTTCAGGGACGATTTCCAAATCCAACATCGTGCACAAAACACTTAACACAAAATAATCTAACTAACTTTCACTTTAAAAAACGTATTTTAACGCTAAAATTCGCTATTACGCTGCCTTTTCTTTGTTTGCCAACTTTAGTTTTCAACCATTTTGTATTTGTCAGAGGAACTGTCATTACAAACAGCTGATTGTATTTTGCCAGGGCCGAACTGAAAGAGTTGTTTTTGTTTAGCGAATGAGGCGCCCCCGCCCCCCGCTTAATCAAGCAATGTACGTATGATTGTAATGTATGTATGATTTCTACGGCCGGGTTAAAGTTAGCTCGTGCCAACTTCAACCAGGACAATAAGTTTGGCGAGAACTGTATGTAGTCCCGATACTCTGCATTTTTTGTAGCAATCATAACATGAGATCTTATAGCTTCGGCCAACCTGCGCTGCGTCCAAATTCTGTTTAGAGATTTTCAGATTCAAACTTATAAAATCCGGAAAAGCGAATCATCAATCGCTGGAATCATTCGCAATAGAAGCATTCTATAGACGCTTACTTATTGGGATTTCAGTTATTGAAATTGGACGGTCAGTGAAATGGACGGTCATCAGTGGAGATATCGTAATAAATAAGTATTATTTGTAATACTACCAGTCCGATAAAAAGGATGAAGTGCCTAAAGTCGATTATTTATCGTCAAATTGGTGACGCTGACTATTAAGAAATAGGCGGTGTTCTATGTAGAAGTGAAGCCACAAGCTACAACACACAAGTTCACACAACATCATCATAACCAAATTCAAAGAGTTAAATAATATTACGAAAGCCCATTTCTTAAACTTTGTTGTATTCTATCCTACTTAAGAATATTTACATGTTTGAATACAGTCCTGGCCTAATCGAATGACGCATGCGTACCAACCATGACAGAAGAGGTAATGTTGTAGACACTGTTTTATCGGCATCTCTGTCTAACATATGATTGTTCGGCTTTAGCATCTCACTCCTATCAACAGTTTACGTGCCATCTCTTTCTGCCTCATTGTAGACTTCATCGCTTTGTCTCCATCTGTCGGACTTGTTATTGATAATTGGGTAGATGTTAAGACCTATCCACAATAGATTTTTTCAGTATCCATTTCACGTTTTTCAAGTACTATTTTTGGATAAATTAAACTGAGCCAGAAATGTATAATAAAATGCAAAAATTGACATGGGTAAAGTACTGCATTGATAACGTAGTAACTGCGTCCCTGAATCACTGTTCCTAGGACGACCTAGACAGCACGTCTAGGTCTAAAATAACATTCTAGAACATAATTGATTTGTATTTGTCGATGATACTGATATGTTTTGTAGGGCTCACAGCTTTCGCTCGGTTTCCCGCCATTCTCAAATAACCTTGGAGCGATCTCTGACGCCCACTTGCCTACGTAATGTTATTACACAATAACATGTTTATTTACTTCGAAATAGAATCCACGTATTTTTGCATAAAAGGCCGCGGCCGTCAGAGGACTTTGAACTAGTCTTTTAATTTCGGTTAGTTTAAATTTATTATCTGTGGCGACCTATATTATGATGTTTTGGAGGATAATACATGGATGCATGGATGATTATTCAATAATTAACTGCACCCTACAACTGCAGAAAACTTATGGAAAATAACAGACAAGATTTTAATCATTCATTACTCATTAGTATAAGAGTAGGTACCTATACATATATTCTAGGTAAGTAAGTACTTATTTGCGCATACTAGTACTTACGTACCCTCCTTTCATTGATGACCTCTGTGGGCTAGTGGTTCCGAGTACTGGACTGCTGACCACGAGTCGTGGGTTCGATTCCCACAGGACACAAACATTTATGTAATGAACTTAAATGTTTGTGTTTGTCTGGGTGTTTCTTATATGTAGGTATTTATATATATTTAAAAAAGTACCTATACAAACATATAAGTATTATATCCATTGTCCAGTATCCATAGTACAAGCTCTGCTTAGTTTGGGACTAGATACTTAAGCTTAAAGCGTAAAGTAACGCTTCCGTATGTCAAATTTATATTACAATTTGTTATACGGAAGCGTAAGTTCATGCTTAGTCTCGTCTCTGAATATCAGCCTTAGTGCTGTGTAAAATGTCCCAGGATATTTATAATATATTTAGTGCGTTCTTACCTACCTCCATAAAATTTATTGTAGGTGACGGGGGCTGGTCTAAATCCAAACACCGAGCTTTCACTCATAATAATTTTATAGAAAACCCATTAACACTTCTCGACTTGGAGTATTGTTACGAAAACCTCTCGTTTAGCAGTCGCTTACGTATGTCAAATTTGTATTACAATTTGACATACGGAAGCCTAAGTTTATGCTTAGCATCGTCTCTGAATATAAGCCATAGTCTTCGATGCCACAACTGTCGTTAGCGCGACTGCTAAGTTCACGATCCTGGAAACGATTCCCGGACCGAGCAGAACCTAAGTATGATTGTATTGAGTTCTTCTATGAAAGTCTCAAAAGCAGCTCAGAGTTAGGATTAATTGTTCCATTCCCTAATACATGGGACCAAAAAATGTCGGGGTACTATGGATGTTGATTACACCTCTGCCTACCCCTTCGGGGAATATAGACTTTTTTCATCTTAGATAGACTTGCGCTTGACCACAACTCGAAACGATGTGGTCTACGATGTACCGTAATTGCCTAAAAGAAACTGATTCACTCACACCTTGAAGACACCCAAATTATAAGTCTCTGGGAACAAAGATTAGGTAGTGATAGTGTTGATGTTATGTTATGTTACCTACCAACCCAAGTTTAAAAAGAAGTACGAAACAAGAATGGTTATTTTCATCATTTTTTGATCCCACAGTTTTTACAGTTTTGTGGGACACTGTTAGTTCATAAGCTGTACCTTTCTTACAAATATAGCAAATAATAAATAAAAAAAATAAAATCACTATTATTCTAGGATAGCATGGCCAGCAATATAATGTTATTACATTTATGTTCGTTCGTGTCACAACTTACACCACACATCACGTTTATGTAGCGTGACAATTCTATTTATCTCGTCGTCGAGAGCGTTCACATGCGTAGGATGATAATTATGTCAGGTGTTCTTACAATTTTATGAAATTGTAGTAAATAGTAAATATTTTAGGATATTTTACACAGCACAGTCTAGTCCCAAACTAAGCTGAGCTTGTACTAGGCATGGGTAGGCCAACAATGGATAGGTATTGTTTCATTTTTTGTGGTTTCTTAATAAAAACACCGAGACCAACCGTAACTCTTATATTCATCACATAAATATTTGTGTCCTGTGGGAATCGAACCCCGACCCAGATGTGATGTGATACAAGCGGTCCCTGTGGAAGTCTATGGAGGATATGTGGATGGAATGGAGGATGGCCTTTATTTAGCATTGAACCGCTTTTGTCTGATACAGATTCTTGAGTCCTGTATTCTTTGTAGGGCACAGAATTCCTAACTGTTGTACATACACAGTTCGCCGGTACGTTTAGCTCCCATGTACCTAACAACGGGCGAGCCTATTGCCTTCAACCGGGCACTAATCCAGACTCGGAGCTGCTACAAGGAATTTCACAGAAAATCCCAATATTGCTCGACCCGGGAATCGAACCCAGGAGCACGCCAGTAGTCGCGACCAATAATCATCCGCTTTTAACGATGTATTTACTTTTAAAACAAAAATTAGTATAGGCAATAAATAGCTATCTCCGCTCGAGCACTGTTGATGCCAAAAAGTAACTTTTTCAAGAATCGTGACGTTTTTGGCATTGATAAGAATGTTGTTCGGAAATTTTCAGCCCAACTGAATATAATCATGATGTGATGTGTTAAAATAAACACCGAAATTATTGAATTTTGTTGTTGCAAGTTGCAACTCAATGAACAAACGGCGGTAATTTGAAAATGTGTTCCAATGGTTTATTTTTTTAAGTATGTATGTATATTGGGTGGCCAAGGCAGCATTTCGGGTTAGAGCCACAAGAATAAAAAAATATTCTTGTGGTAGTGTTACGAACTAGTAAGTTCAAATGTTTTTAATAGCCTATGGCCGATACTTTGTCACTATTATATCGAGGGAGGTGCGCAATACCTCTGTAATAATTTGGCAAGCTGCTGCATTGCTACGAATGAAAGAATTCCTTAATGAATTTAATGATGGCGTGTCGTGGGAGAAAACTTTAAGCTGATTTTTTCTGGGTTTTTCCTTTCACTATATTATCAAGTAGGTATAAGAAGAAGTAATTTCAAAAAGAAAACAGATACAGATATAAATAGAGTTTTATTTCATAAGGGTTTGCAGTTTACTGATTATTTACTGAAAATTACATAATTAATATCACTTTTTTTTAAAGTATCAAGTATAACGCGAATTTTGTGATTGAACTATTACACAGATATTAGAATCCACATTTAAAATTTATATTTGGAATGAATAATTTAGTTTATGATTTTAATTCTGCATTCAGTTTTTTTAAGTAGCTCTTTATTATTATTTTATTTATTATTACTTTATTATTAGATTCGCATAGTACCTATGCGAATCTTGCTCGCAGATTTTTCAGCAGAACTTATTTAAAATCCGAACTATTTATTATATTTTTTCATGCAATTTCACAATCCTTATACCAATATCATGCGTACACATAACTTATCAATGTTTCTTCTTACTTTTAGACTTTTTCTTATGTTTAGATTTATGTTTCTTACTCTTTTTCTTCTTTTGCTTTTTACTTTTTTTCTTTACTTCATTGAGATCGACCCACGATTCATTGCTTGACGACGAGTTTACCTCTATACTTTCTTTCAGCTCACTATTTTGATCGGACTGTAACCTTTTTTGTAGATTTTCAGGTATTTTTGGCCCGTACACCCCTTCGTCTTCGTTTGAGTTAGGTGCATCGTTTGATTTTGTAGAATTTTGGGTCTCTTTATTAGATTCTTCGGGTTTCTTGGCTGTTTCGTCTCTTCTCCTCCAAGAATTAAGTTCATCAAAATCTATATTGGCGAATATACCGCGCGGTGGAGACGTGTTCCTTTCAATATTTTTCGGAATGTCCATAAAGTCTATCATCTCTATATTAGGCTTACTGTTAACATCATCTACCTCCTCTTCACTGTCGCTAAGGAATATGGATTTGTAGAGGTCCATTTTATCAAATTGATTTATTGTGTCTGTCACTTCTGATCCTTGTTCTTTGGACTTTTCCGATTCTTTGAGGAATAGTTCTGCGACTGTCATTCTTTTTGAAAATCCTGTGGTCTGATCTTTTACACTGTTATCACTGGTTGTTTCTTTAGCTTTTTCAATAGTTACATTATTATTATCTTTTGTGTTTTGGTCGGTTTTTGGTAATATGTTAGTGTTCATAGACTTGGAGCCACTGAATTTACTCTGCTCTTTGGCGAAGCTGTCTTTGTCGTGGACTGAAGATTCCAAATATGAGAATATTGAATAAGATACTTTCGGTTTATCTTCCTTTTTCTGTTCGATCCTGTGGACAAATAGGGTATTTAATAATAACATTTATTGATCTCCAAATACACTAAACCACACATTATGGTGTTACACAAGATAAATAATACAGCACTTGTGTGTAGAACTTAAATCACACAAGAAATTACATCTGTGCAAACAGAATGGTAAAGTACGGCCACTAAAACTAAGATTTTTTTTACGCACAATTTCTAAGCTTATTATTATTTAACATGTTTAGCAAAAAATATTGTTTTAAGTGAACATTATAATAATGTTATAGCTAGTATCTGAACTAGGCCTTTGTTCAGCAGTGGACCTCTTTTGGCTGACATGATGATGATATGATAGTATCTGAACTAGGCCGAGCTTAGATAGGACTACCTATTAAATGAGATATTCACACAATCATGACACGTATAAGAGCGAATTCCATGGACATAATAGCTCGAGGATCTGTGTTTTTGATGGCTAGGACTTGGATATATCCCTAAAATGTGTAAAAATAGCGTTAACAACGTTCCATGCAAGTTTACGAAAAAACGACAAAATAGTCTAGACCAAAAGATGACATTTACAAAGCATTGACAATTAAAAACGATAAAATTATCGCATCATATCAGATAGAGCATACAGAGGTCCACTGCTGAACAAAGGCCGCCCCCACAGACTTCCACAAGGACCGGTTATATACCACCAAATTCTCTCAATTCTTTTCTCTCTCTTTTTAAAATCAATTGTGTTATTCATGCAGACATAGACTCTTACCTAGCTCCTATCTCTGGTACGTTGAATCTCTTACAGACGAGCGCCTCTGGCCGCCAGGGAGTTTCTTGACGCGTCATCACACCATATAACCCTTTTTCAGCCGCTTCTATTTGATCAGGGGTCGCTAGGCCGTGGTTAGCGGAGCTCTTCGTCACAGCAGTGAGAGGGTTTAGAGCGTCGTCTGGTTCAGATGCGTGGGTGAATCTGGTGAAAGGATTTTATAAAATAAAAAATTAAGTGGTAGAAACGAAAGACTGCCTCGTTGATCTAGTGGTCCCAAGCGCGACTGCTACGCTAGAGGTCCTGGGTTCGATCGACCCACTTTGCTCGACCCGGGGTCGAGCAGTGTTGTTGGGTTTTCTGCGAAATTCCCAATAGCAGCTTGGAGTATTTGTGCCCGGTTGATGGCAATAGGATCGCCCCCTATTAAATGGGACCTAAAACGTACCGGCGAAATGTGGGTGTACATTAGTACGCCTCTGCCTACCCCTTTGGGGAATATAGGCGTGATGGTATGGATGGTAGAAACTTTTTTCATGAACTTTTTTTTATGAAAGTTTCTCCTAAAAGACCATGTCAGAGCCCCTCTGAGCGACGCCTGCTTAGACACATCTCTGGGAAGAAGGAACCCCTTCTTCCCAGGGATGTGTCTAAGCATGTGTTTCTGACATGGTTTTTAAATCGAACAACCTAACCAGGTTGTTCGATTTTCATACCCCTAGAAAAGCAACATTCTGTTAACATCAACACGCTACGAAAATGTATAGGATTGTCACTTACCACGTATTCAAATAGAGCGTGCGCAGATTTCAATCCCATACATTTTCATCTTAGTGTTGTGACGTCACTTTTCTAGAGGGGTGGTCCGACGAAGGTGGAAACAGACTTGACACTTGAGAGGTGGAAACAGACTTGGTACACACACTATGCCAGGCGCGAATAGTTAATTTCATATCCTTAGATTTCAACAATCGTCTAGTAAGAATGGATCGTATCTGGTTTAAAATGTGCACAAACTTTATAACCCTTAGGGATATTTCTTCGAGAAAATTCAGTAGTTGTAGAGTCATCAACGCATTTGAGTTCGGTCTTTAGTTATTTTGACTTAGTGTGGTTTCCTTACTTTTCTCGTCCATTTCAATTCAGTTCATACAAGGATTTAGTTCCATGTTTCCAAAGAGTTCATCATAATGGAGAAGTACCACTTGATACTCTATTAAAAACTTATTTACATCCAACATAAAGTTCAAATTTCAACAACTTAAAATCGACTTGTCACATATAACATTAAAATGTCAACTCACCGGTCCCCCATAATTCCACTCAGAGGTTTATATAACTTCGCGGCTTGTTCGAACTCGACCAGCTCCCTCTCTCTCTCCCACTCCTTCAGTTTGTCCATACCGCTATCTCTTTCTAACACACCCGTTCCGTCCCTATTCTCCAAGTAGGTTTCATACCGCGCTTGCTTCTCAGGGTTGCCAATAAAAGGTTTAAAAACTTTCGTTAGTTCTTTGCCGGAATCTTTAATGGAAATGTAGTCTGGTGTTTTATTTTCTGTGTTCGATACAAAGTTTATGCTTTTTCCAAGGAGTTTAGTTATGGGGTCCTCTTTTTGGGGGGTTTCCGGGTGTGCCGGTGCAGGGGGTGGGGATTTTGCCGGTGTGGGTAGGGGATCTTCTCCGAGTAATTCACCGCGCGCTTTTGCTGATAGTTCGTGGCGACCCAGCCCTGAAATTGTCAATACATTTTTAGACGGGATTTATAATTACACTCATGGGCATTAAATCCTAAAGGTTTGCTTGCATCAGACCTTTCATGGAAATTTCATGGTACATTGCGTGACATTTGACGCTGAGATCTAGTGGTTCAAGTTACACAAACGCATGTTATAAACATAAGTATTTGTGTTACTCTGAATGTTTGTTATGCAATTAGTATGTACTTAAAAAAAAGGATATAAGAATTATATCCATTGTCTAGTACCCATAGTACAAACTTTGCTAGTTTAGAACTAGATACTATATAGAATATTCCAAATATTTATTTATTATTATTAGCATCATGATGGTACAAAGTGTACAAACCTTGGTCTCGTGGCTGGTGCGTGGTGGGTTCGAACCTGGTCCGCCTCGCTCCTGCAACGGCCGGCATGTAATCCCGTGGCAGCGCCGGCGCCGGGTGTGCGGGCACCGGTGGCAACGGCTTGGTAGCCTTCACGAAACCTGGCAGTACCTGTGTCAATAACAGTAATAAAAAAATATACAAACACACCTGTATTCTCCAGGGGGTAGGGGTAGGCACAAGGGGAATACAACGCACGTATGTTGAGCAGTTGGTATATTTAAATCCCAATTTTTTTTTACTAACTTTTGTGTATAGTAATATTCAAAGTTGTTTTAAGTATATGTTTCACTAGCTTCCCGCCAGCGGCTTCGCCCGCGTGGTCTTATAATTTTTTCCCCGTTTTTGCTACATTTTTCATTACTACTCCGCTCCTATTAGTCGTAGCGTGATGATATATAGCCTATGTTACTCGGGGATAATGTAGCTTTCCAAAGGTGAAAGAATTTTTGAAATCGGTCCAGTAGTTTCGGAGCCTATTCATTACAAACAAACAAACAAACAAACAAATCTTTCCTCTTTATAATATTAGTATAGATTATATAGTATAGAAGTATAGATAACATAACATACCATCACGCCTGTATTCCTCGAAGGGTTAGGCAGAGGTATACTAACGTACGTCCCATGTAATAGGGGGCGATCCTATTGCCATCAACCGGGCACGATTTCGAACTCCGAGCAGCTACTGGACAATTTTCACATTTCACAGAAAAACCTACCATACTCTGCTCTACCCGGGATTCGAACCCAGGAACTCTAGCGTAGCAGTCGCGCTTTGGACCACTAGACCAAAGAGGCATACATTTCAGCGTGTAATTATCAACAAATTCTAAAGCAGTTATCTACCCTATTCTTGAGGGCCCAGCCAAGTTGCAATCTATAGTTTGGATCGAGGAACGAATAGAAACAAAATGTATGAAAATGGCATAAGCTTTCGACAAATCGGGCTCTCTGTTGGCTGTCACTAATGTCATTTACATACATTTTCTTTCTATTGCAACTTGGCTAGGGGGGCTGTTCCTGGTACTCTACAATACTCTGCCTGGCGGGGGAGACCCAAAACAATTTGTGCAGAGCTACTTACATGACCACTCCGATCCTGTGCGGTTTTCTTGACCTCCTTCTTCGGCGCAGGTCCTCCGATAGCGAAGTCGTAATGAGACATGTCTTCAGTCGCGTAGATGTCATCGTCGTCTGCCTCGAATGCGCCCACGCCGAATGCTTGACCACGGATTGACACCTATAATTTTTTTTATCGCTTATACAATAATAAAGTAAATAGTGCTATGCATGCAATTGTGACAGCAATTGCAATAACAAGTCAAAGGTATCGAGATCGAATCCAAAGCACGCACCTCTGACTTTTCGAAATCATGTGCGTAAATATCACTCGCTTTACGGTAAAGGAAAACATTGGAGGAAACCTGCATGCCTGAAAGGTTTTCTCACCGGCATGTGAAGTGTGCCAACCCGCATTAGGCCATCGTGGTGGACTATGGCCTAATACCTCTCATACTGTAAGGACACCCGTATCCCGCACTCTCATATTGAAAGGAGACCCGTGCCCAGCAGTGTGACAGTTAATGGGTTGTTGATGATGCAATTATTGCCGTGTTTATTCTACAGTGGGGTGGGAGCTGGTATAGCCAGCAACACTTCGACCCAATGGGATCTTTTGTATTGTCTCCAACATTGTCCATGGCCGTGTGACTCGCTTGCTCGTGTCCTAGATGGTGCTGTAATGGAAGATGATACTGCTAGTCTTCGAAGGCTGCGCTATGTTCTGCTCGGAGTCACCAGTGTGGACTGTGGAGGGACGAGGTGTGATGTCCCTCCATCAGAAGGGCGGATCCTCCGACCAGGCGGGTGTTATGCCTGGCGGGCCACTGCCCGACGGTTCATGTTAGACGGTTGTTTATATTCAAGTTGCTCGGTAAACTACACTTGCGCGATTCAGGATTTGCTTCGTACAAGTTTCGTATGTAGCGCGATAGATGTCGCTACACCTTACTCTTCAAAGACGTGGTTCATGAAGGAGGTGGGATAGCCGCCTTCATGAAGAATACAAGACAGGGAATCGACTCCAGGACCTAGAACGTAGCAGTCGCGCTTACGACCACTAGGATATCGAGGCTGTTAAAGAAATAATATTCTTACCTTTTTCCCCTTTTTATCTTTCATAACGAGATGACTTCTAGAAGGCCCCGCCTCAGTTCCATACTCTCCGACCAAGTTCCCCAGCACGGAATGCCGACTGAGCCCCGAGTAACCAAGCCCAAAGCAATCGTTCTTACGATGCAGGATATAAGGCTCATAATCGTCTGGTGCGAACAGAGTCTCGAAATCGAATTCTGAGTCAGAACTGTCCTCATCATCTTGGGAGTCTTCCTCATCTTGCTGGGCCTGTAAAGGTGTTACGAAATAAGAATCAAGATGCTCACTTGGAGCATTCGCCTGTAATGTAATGTTACAGATTCGATTTTGAGCATTACATTACAGTATTGCCTCCCTGACATAACGAATATTCGCGTGTAATGTATGCTCAGTCCTTCTCCCTCATGAACATAATGCTCGAATCTGTAACATTACAGTTTGCGCACTGTAATAGTTCTCATCCATCACTAATGTAATGCTCGACTTGGTTACCGTCTGCACTTTTACATTACATTCGCCTATATTGTTGAAGAGGAAGAGGAGATTCGTTATTACTACATCTTTATCCTTACCTGACTTCCGAAGGAAGGATATTATTGTGATTTATAATTTGCTGTGCCCTACAGGGTCCATGATTGTTACTAGTTTCAAAGCATTGTATCTACCACCTAAGTCTATATTGTGGAATGCAAATAAATATTATGGATATGAATATGAATGACACCAACTTGTTTGAGTTCCGGCGGCATGTAGCACCCGTACACCTTATGCTGATCTCTGGCTTTCTTCTTATCTTTGCTGCTCAGTCTCTCACCGGTACCCTGGCCTTCCTTCCAGCCCATTGCGCGAAGCATCCTCACGGCAGCGGTCTCGTGGACCGCGCGGACTAACTGCTGTAGGACGGGCTCGCCTAAAGAACAAATAATTATATTATACCCTGACTTCCATCCCAAGGTACATCTGCAAATCGCCGGTATGTTTAGGTCCCACGTAATAGGAGGCGAGCCTATTGCCATTAACCGGGCACAAACTTCAAGCTGTTACTGAGAATTCCATAGAAAAATCCAACAACAATGCTCGACCCGGAAATTTATCTCGGGATCAGGAACTTTAGCGCAACAGCGGAGTCGTTACCTTTTTACTATCTTAATTAGATCGTCGAGAGTTGGTAGTGTGACGAGCTCGAGAGGCAAGAGAGATCGAGTCATTAAATCAACAGATAGGACGACCTGGAAAGAGGGGAGGTAGGCCCTATACCTAGCAGGACAAATTGGGCTAGATCCTAGAATAAAAGTGTACTCAATACTCAATATTTTTATTTATTTATACTTTATTATACACCAGAAATAGAAATATACAATAATCTTTTATTGTACTCCATAATCATGTTCGATGTTAAAATATTACAACAGGTACATTATGGACCCTGCAGGGCACGGTAACTAAGTGTTTGAATAGTGTATGATACACTCTTTCATAGATTCCTAAAAGACAATTACTTGGAAGGAAGACTAACCAGGTATAGGACCGTCATGGTACTGCGGCCGATGCGACCTCTTTTGACCGGAGAACTCATTGTGCGTTTGTACTTGACGCGGTGCTATCCCGAACTCGCCGCGATCCTCTTCATCCATGAAGTCTTCTGGGCGCTGATTCTGTGATAAGGAACAAAATAACAGTCAGCACATTTTGCAAATGTGACCATCAACGACTGTAAAAAAGACTTTAAAAATTAGGACATTTTATACAGTATTTATCTACTTAGTCCCAAACTAGCTTTTATTATGGGGACTAGACAATGGATATAATACTTATATACTTTTTTGTAAATAATTAAATAAATAAATATAGACTTGGGACATTTGTACACAGCACCATCTAGTCCCTGTCTAATACCTGATTTATAAGATACTTAAATATTTGTATTCTGTGGGAATCGAACCCACAGCGTCGTGATTACAGTAATCGTCAAAATTCTCTCAGCAGGGATCAAACCTGCGTCGTTTTGATCCAATTCGTAATTCCAAGACCCGGGAATCATACCCAGGACTTCTAGCGTAGCAGTCGCGCTTAGGACTATCAAACTAGTACTAACCAAATAATATTTGTCAACTCACAGAAAACATGGCCTTCTCCGACCGTGAACTTTTAAAAGTGCTTGGGGTCCAGCCTTCTTGGGACCCGACGGTGTTCCCAAAACCTGCTGAGAAACCCCCCGTAAAGGCGCCGTGGAACCTCCGCCTCCCATGATCGTCCACTGCGTACTGGTCCGGCGCCTGCTGGAACTTGCGCTTTGTTGGCACTTCATCTGGATTGGACAAATTTCATAAATACAACAACACAACCTAACCTACAATATAACACTAACTACAGTTCTCGCCAGTCCTCTTGTCCGGCTTGAAGTTGGCAGGAGCTTAATTAAAGGAAGTAAGCTCGTCCCAACTTCAAGCCGGACAATAAGATTGGCGAGAACTATACCTTAATACGCAATGGCTCTTTTTTCAAAAGGCCTTTCTCAGACATATGCCTTCATTGTGATACACATAATTATATGTATAATGTTATTATGTCTGGACTTTTAGAGACCATGATTCTCTGAGTTTGTTTCGACGTTTCTTCTCTAATATTTAAAACGTGATTTGTAAGTATCCTTGAAAGACCTATTTGCAGAAATAAATATCATTTCATAATCATATTATACTACTGAAGCATGCCTGTATTCCCCCGAAAATGTACACCTACGTTTCGCTTTCGCAAGTTTGTTTAGGTCCTACGTAATAGGCGAGCCTATTACCATTCGTTGGACATAAATTCAAACTCCAAGCTGGTATTGAAAATTTCATAGAACACCCAAATAGCACTTGGTTTGGCCTTGGAATGGGACCCAACACGACAAGTGTAGCAGGAACTTTTGCGGCCACAAGGCTACAATTAATGAAGAAAAACTCTTGGGTCTGCGTCAAGTGGGCACAGACATAACCTGGTCCAGATTGATCTTCAAAACTCAGTCTTTTGTTCACTACGTTTGCATAGGGAGTCAAAAGTTCGTAACTCACCATTGTCAGAAGTTTTCAGAAATGTTCCGAAAATAAAAAAGAACTGTCTACGTCACCAAGTTTGCCTCGTGAGGTTGCTTCGCAATCACGTGGCGAACAAGAGTTTCGTTCTAAACTTTCAGTATGTAGTGTTCAACTATTATTGTATTGTATCTTTTTGCGTTCATTTCTAATAATTGTAACTGAATTTAATTTAATTTTAATGTAATTTTAATTTAATTTAACTTTAATTTTTTGCGACTTGCCTATGATGTCTACGGAGTCCATAATACAACAATGTTAAAATAGGAATTGTTAAACTCTGTTGGTATCTGCGATACAAGCCCCGAGCTTAGTGCAGTAACCACCGCAAAACCATTCTGTGTATTTTATTTGAAATAAATTTTGATTTGATTTGATTTGATTTGATTATGTAAATAAATAGAGGGGCATTGCAAGCAAATTAAACAACAGATAGTTTTTGATCCCAACTTTATTTGACAGATCATTAATAACTAACAATTACCCAAAAAGTTTGCAATACAAATACAAATACTTAAGTATCCTAAAAGTACTATAGATAAGTTGAACACAGAATCAGTTAAAGAGAAATATCAAACGAATAAAACTAGTATCACTGTATTTAGTCAGTTCAGATGCAACTTCCAATGCTGAAAGTATAGATTGCCCTTTGTCTGTTCACAAAAAATTTTTGGCTGCAGCTATAGTTAATTGCTTAATTATCGATATAATATAAATTAGTAGAATGTCCCGCAAGTTGGTCTTGTGACGTCATCCGCCGTACTTGCCGGCGTAGTGCGTAGTGGTGCTATCGCGTAGTGAGAGCGGCTATGTCACTTTTACGTCACCAAGATGGCCGCCAGTCACATTATCAATTTGCGGGGCTTATATCAATGACTATTCACCGTGTTACGGGGTATCATTTGGTAAGTCTGAAAAATTGAATTGAAGAACCCAATATTTATCGGTATCACACAATACTAACTACTGCGATTAATATCATGCTTCGACACTACAGAAACAGTAAATTTTGAGTACACTTTGAACAGAAGACTAAGCAGTCGGTGCCTCGGTGGCCGTCTGCTGGTTATTGTAGCAGGTTAATAAAGTTTTTTTTTATCATACATTACTTACTATAACTAACATAGGTAATAATACTTAATCATATTCAGGACTCGTACTCATGAACATCAATATGAGTAGCGACACTTTTCACGGCCAGACCCATACTACAAAAAGATCCTTATGTATCACAGATCCTTAAAACAATGGTAAATTATCATTAATGTTCTAAACATTAAACTTCTTCGAAACGAAGAAAGAAAAACCGATTTATTCACTAAGAATTAGACAATGCATCGTCATTATCATATCAGCCAAAAGAGGTTCACTGCTGAACAAAACTGTATATCTTTTAAGATATTTAGGAATTTGTTAAAACCAAACATTATAAAAAATAATTGATAACAATAAAGTTTTGGAGTCAGTGCTCACTTAACAACTATTGTATACAGTTGTCGCCAAACTTATTGTCCGGGTTGAAGTTGGCACGTGCTAACTTTAACCCAGCCGTAAAAATCGGAGAAAGAAAATATTAGATTTTAATTAATATAAACGAAATCTCAAGTCGTAGGCTGTCGTTTTAAATCATTCTAATCAAATATTTTTCTTTCTCCGATTTTTACGGCTGGGTTAAAGTTAGCACGTGCCAACTTCAACCCGGACAATAAGTTTGGCGACAACTGTACATTGACATTAAATCCCAAATTAGTTATAAACGAAAGCTCGTTCTTTTACAATTACAAACTACCATGGTACCCATTCTGACGTGGACGACTCATCTGCTTTAGGATACCATTTCATTGAAGGCGGGCTTATAGGATTCGGATTAGTCTTTACCCGATTTTGTACCACTGGCTTGCTTTCCACCATCTCGCTCGTTTGAGTACTGCAGCTATTTGTGCCTTCTCGTACAAATTTTTGCAGAGGCGTATTTAATGGGGTCTTCTTAATTTGAGGGATTGGCAACATCTTTCGCTTTAAGTTAGCAGACGTCGACTGGCCGTTACTTATCTCTGGCGATTTCTTTGCAGAACTCTCCTGATCGGGGCCATTAAAGACCTTTTCTGTGAAATCACTAGCAATTTCAGTTAACTTATTTTTCGTCTTAACGGTTAAATTTCGAATTAACTTCTTTGAAGCAGTTTTGATCTTGAATGTTGTTTTACTCATGCCAAGGTTAGCTTTATAATTCATTAGTTTGAGAGCTTCGTAAGATGGCTTGTCTAATATTAGATGTACAACATTGCCATTATTTACTGTTGTATTTTTAGACACCTTCCAGCGTCTTGTATCGAGTCCTGGGTTTTGAATCCGGAGTAGTTCCAAAGCTGTGGGAATAGTGATATCCTCTTTGCTCGGTATAAAAATGGTTGCTAGTATCTCCTTAGGCAATTCACCTCGCAGTATTACGGAGAGCTCTGCTTCGGGCCAAGGTTTTAGTTTTGGGATTTCTTTCTCAAGCCATTTTTGGCTTTCGTAATTTTCACAGATCATAAGAATCCAGCCTAGCTTTTGAGTGCTTCCTATAAACCTAGGCCCTGCTCCTTGCACACCGATCTTAATTATAGCTTGGTTTATAGCGCGATGGACTAAGGTCATTTGTTCTTCTGTCATAAGAGTTATGTTTTCGATTCCAACGCGAATTGGTTTTGCTTTTTTCGGATTTGTGTCGTCCTCTGCGTCTCGAGGCTTTGTAGTTTTATCCCCAAAAGAAACTTCATCTGGCTCTTTTTTAATAGGAAGGTCTTCTTTGAGCACTGTGTCATTTCTCAGTGAAGAACCAACAACTCCTCTGAATTTAAGGTGTGTGTTACTTCCAAATGTATGCGGAGCCTCAAAGGGTTGGTCCCCAATGCAGTCTATACCAAGCTCATTTCTACTGGACTCACGATTTATCGGGTGTGTCTCGTTTCTAAGCCCTATTCGCGAAGGGCGATCAGTGTCTGCATAGTTAAGTTGAGTGTAACTTTTCAATGAAGTATTCTGCATCTTCTGAGGTTGACCCCAAGAATATATTTCATTAGACTCATTGTCACTGGGATTGTGTTTTATGGGATGCATCTTGGCTTGAACTCCTACTCGCAAAAGCGGATTTTGGTCTCCATAGTTCAGTTGTGCAGATGCCAAACCATTCCGTGGGATATGTTGGACCTTGGAAGTTTGACCCCAACAATGTGTTCCATTTGACTCAATATAACTGAGAACATGTTTTATTGGATGTTCATCATTTTGGGGACTAGTTTGTGACGTATGAGGAGGCTCCCCGTAATCTGACCCACTTTTCACTGATGTTTTTTGTACTCTATAAGGTTGACCCCAAGCAATTTGTTCATCAGGCTTATTACCGATAAGACTGTGTTGAGCATTGTTTTGGAATCCAATTTGCGTAGCATCAGCAGCCTCCCAGTAGTTTACTTTTGGTGTTTTCTGTACTTTATATGGTTGACCCCAAGTCAATATTTTATCAGGCTCATTATCCGTTAAAACATGTTGCATTGGATGTATTTCGTTGTGACATCCATCTCTAGATGGGCGATTAGGCTCACAATAGTTTATTTCTGAACAACTATTTATTGAGGTTTTCTGTACTTTGTAAGCCTGTTCTAAATAACGTCTTACGTCAGATTCGCTGTCATTACGATGGCGTTTTACCGCTCTCATACCATTTCGAACTCTTACATGCAGAGAATCAGTATTATCCATATAGTTTAGCTTTTGATCACCCTGTATCGAGCTAGGCTTGCTTGTGTACCCTATTGGAATTGTTGCTCTTTGACTCTCATGTGGCGAAATTGTTGGCTCCCAGGAGTTCTGCTGTACACGACTTGGCCAAGACGATTCTGTAGCCCTGCAAGTTTGTTCCATTGGATATGATCGGTTTTCAACAGGTGCCTTTAAATTTTTCTTTATCCAAATCCTCTCTTGCTGAGCACTATCCTCATCCCAGTTCAAACTCGGGCTGTGCTTTGTTCTCTTATAAGGTTTCTGATCAGGCTCACACACACCTGACCTACTTTCAACCCGCTGCAACCTTTGACGGACCCTTGCTTTCTTTTTCTTTAATTTCTTGCACTGATTTGAGCAGTCTTGCGGAGCATTTGTCTCAATTCCAGGCATTCTCTCACAAATCTCAGCCCATGGCAAGTGACAAATTTTTATGGCCTTTTTGTAACTAATGTTAAGAGAAATAAGCCTTCTTAATCTTTTACGATCAGGCTTCGTTAGTCTGGTGTTCGGCATGCTCCAGTTGCAATCTGGGAGTAAAAGAAAATCCTTATTTTTTCAGCAAATTTTTATCTTTCAATAATCTTAAAGTAATCTTTTACAAAATATTTTCACATAATACTGCTTACGTCAGAATATATTTGTTAGCATAAAGTTGGCTTGAGTTGATTTTGATATCTCCATAGATGGCAGTATAAATTAGGCATCAGATCAATCTTTGTAGGATCCCACATCTTGATATGAATACTACAGATGAACTTTGAGGCAGCAAAGTGGAATAGACCAAAGGGGAACCCATATATTTCTCTAAAACCAGAACTGAACACAACTGGGTAAATAAGACAACTACCTAATACATCAAATAGAGGGAAATTAAGAATCCCCATGTTATTAATATTATACTTAAAATTAGGTAAAAAAAATGTCAAAATAATTTAACTTTTTTCCAATTCCATAGCTGAGATAGCTACGGAATTGCAAAAATTTTAACCAATGAAAAACTGAAGGAGGCTCTCAATTCAGTATATATATTTTTTTTACGGATGTTCACCTATTCTTTCTGTCTATTATGGACAATTTTAATAAATCTTTATTGTCTAATCCTACGGTAGAAATACAGGGGATGATTGATTTAATGGGAACTTATCAGGGGGTGGTGAAACAGGCTCTAAATATTTAGGGACACTTATTACAAATAGGGAAAAAGTAATATTAATGATGTAGGTAATAGAAAGCGGTACTCCTAGATAAGGCACATTATGGCACATATGGCACATATGTTAGGAGGTTCCTTTCCCTGGAGCCCTGACTACCGGTAGCTTGGACTCTGTTCCCGACACCGGTGGGCTACTATTTATATTTTTAAATGTTTTTATATTTTCGTTTTTTTTTTTAATATTTAAAAAATACAAATAATTTGTATAAAGATAAATAAAGGAAATAATAATGATGTAGGTAATGTTATTTAAAAAAAATTGACAGACCCTAACAATTTTTTTTCATATAATAGAATTTTATTATCATAGAAAATTGTGAGGACTTATACCAATGGGTTACGGGTGACAAACAAGTACTAGTTTTAGAATTTGTTATGTTATCCATCTATCGTTTGTAATATTTGTATGTCTTTGTTAAATAGATACTAAGGTAGGGTATTATGAAATTCACTATAAATTCCATTCATCAGAATCAACACAAATCCACTGTGTGAAAAGATACTAGTTGAGGGTAGGCTAACATGGTTGTAAAGCCAAGTTGTGGTCAAAAAGTCGCCTTAGATGTAGTTGATATACCCAAATATGATAAGTTGATAACATTGTTTCAGAATTTGGTAATAATAAAATTCCAAGGTAACAAATGACAAGGCACGGGTGTTAAAGAATAATAGCTCTATTGTTTAGTGTGCCCGTAACTCGAAACCATATTATTATTTGAGCGAAATGTGCATAATGTGCAGAATCAGATTACTAACCTTCTTCGTAGGGTTCCAATTGTGTCCCGTAACGCACTATATTGTCCTCGTCGGAATCTATATCACTCATTTCAGTTTATATGTAACGAAGGTGCACTTATTTCGAAGTGAAGGTATTCTAAAATCTAACTAAAACCATTAAAATAAAATAAAATTCAAAAACTACCGTGATCGTGATCCGTGTTGTCGTTAAGAAATTTGTCAATTTGACGTTGACATTTTGATTTTGACAGAGAAAGAATGTTGCCACAGTGGGTCCGTAACTCCGTGGTCCGTGCCGTGCAATCATAGCGTGCAATGAAAAAGTCAAGTCGACAGTAAATGTTGCTATTCTATTAAATGTTGTTTTATTTAGCGGTTATAGCGTTAGGCGGCTATTTATTTATTTATTTATTTATTTATTTTAGGAAAGCTTACAGACAAATTACAATTGTAGATTATACATATGAGTGATCGTTTTGCTAATTACAAGCTTTCACAAATAAATTACCACAACACAGGTTTAAAAAAAAAACTAAAAACAAAAGAAGGTAATAGGGATAAATCAAATTGCCCCTAAAAATGATTTAATTAGGAATATTTAGACATTTTAGCATAAATTATATTACTTTTTTATTACATTTTAGCATTTCATAAGCCTTGATGATAAAGGTAATATTATAGAGCAGCATATAAGATACTAGCTTTCCACCAACAGCTTCGCCTGCGTGGTATGGGTATTTCTTATAAATTATAGCCTATCATTACACAAAAACTTTCATCTCCTACTTTTACTCTCTTTAGGGGGATAGCTAAGTACTAACATTGGCTGTAATTTTTATTTACATCTATCTAATCATAAGCTATTTTAAAATCGGCTGGCGGGCACGATTCGAACCTGCGTCTTCTGGTTTAGGTACACCAGACGCTATAACCACTAAGCCACCGCGAGCCCTGCTCGTCAACTCTTCCTGCACATTCTTAAGGTGACGTAAGCTCTACATCTATTGTGAATGCTTCACGCTTAGATCTAGCTTTAAAATGACGTAATTTCCATATAAACTTTCATCCCCTTTTTCGCATAAAAAGTAGCTCATGTCCTTTCTCAGGCTCCAGACCATAGAGTAAAGTAATACTGAGTAATACATGAGACTAGAGATGGGCGATGGGTAAATACCCGTTGGGAAAATACCCAGGTAAATTCCCATTTGGGTAAATATCGGGTATATACCCAAAAGGTGGGTATTTATTTTTCTAAGAACGAAGTATTTAAATATGTTCGTAATTACTTCTTAGCATGTTATGGGTTGCAAAACTAGCAGTTTTCACTGCACTAGGATGAAGTTAGTTATGTAGTAGTTTTTTTAATTCCTGATAAGCTACTTTATGACGGCTAAGCTAGAAGAGATCCTGTTTTTTTCCGAAGTCGAGTAGTCTTTTTGGTTTTTCTATGAAATTCTCAGTAGCAGCTCGGAGTTTGAGCTGCTACTGAGAATTTCATAGAAAAACCTCTCTCTCTCGAAGAGCTCTGTGGTGTGAACACCACAGAGCCAAAATCATCAATAATCTCTTTCGATCCAGTCACTGCCAGCTACCTTTCGCAATTCGTCAGTCCACCTGGCCGGCGGGCGTCCTACACTACGTTTGCCTAGACGCGGTTTTCACTCAACCACTCGTTTGCCCCAACGGTTATCGATTCTCTAAAAGACTTGATCAGGCCAATTGCATGCTTAATCCTTTTTGCTTTAGAGCTATTTCGGTTACTTTGGTTCTTTGACGGGTAACTTCATTGCGATATCAATCCCTTATAGAGACCACGAGCATAGCTCTTTCCATAGCTCACTATGCGACTTTAAGCTTATGGGACCAGTCTCTGACCTAAGCGTACGTAGGAACAAATGCCTCTGAAACACGACCACATCGGTGCTAGGTTGTAAGTTGTGACTATAAATTATCTAGTATGTATATAAAAGAAAGTCGTGTTAGTTACACTATTTATAAATGAAGAACAGCTGAGCCTATTAGGCTGAAAATTGGTTGGGAGGTAGCTTAGAACCAGAAGACGGACATAGGATACTTTTTACTACTACTACTACTACTTTACCATGACAGCTGATGACAAACTTAAGCAATCCGATGGAAAGTACTAGGGTAGCATAAGCTGTACCAAGATAGTAGGTACTGGTTTTCGTCACGGGGGGCGCTGTGTATGACGTTGATGTTCTGAGAGACTTCGGAATACTAGGGTTGCATAAAACATGAATTGTGGCGTTGTGTGCTGATTCCGGTAGTATGTAAATGACATGCCTGATTTGTGAATTGATACAATTTACAAACAATATGTTATCCCAGTGCAGTTTAGTAATAACTAGCATTTTGAAAACTGCTAACTATGCAACCATTTTTGCACCAATAACATTCTAAAAAGTAATTACGAATATATTTATATACTTCGTTCTTAGAAAAATAAATACCCACCTTTTGGGTATTTTCCCGGGTAAATACCCGCGTTTTACCCAAAATAATATTTACCCGGGAAAATACCGGGTAGAATCCCATCTCTACATGAGACTATCTCTGTACCAAATTTTATTTAAATCGGTTAAGTAGATTAGGACAGTAATATTCTGTGGTTTTCACCATTTGATTTCTTCATTTCTTCCGTTATTCTTTCCTGAATCCTGGGTACTAGGAAAAATAAAACCTTTGCGAGTACACAATTTGAATGTAAAAATAATTTTAATTCACAACCAATTAAAATTTAAAGTTAGTAAAACAATTCATCATTATCACAGATTTTAGAACACATCAAAACAATTTAAGCAATTTGTTGAAGAAAGATACAAATTTCAGCAGTTTCGAAAAAGTACAGTTCGCGCCAAACTTATTGTCCGGGTTGAAGTTGGCGCTAGCTAACTTTAACCCGGCAGTAAAAATCGGAGAAAGAAAAATATTAGATTGTGTATATGATGTCAGGCAGGATCACGAGTGGTGTTGGTAGCTTAGTGGCTGAACAATTTAGGTGTAGGTACGACCGGAACACAAGTTCGAGTCCTGTCTGAGACCATATTTTTTCTTCGCGAAAAATGTTTATCATGTTGTGTTAATTCCAAATACAATAAAATTAACTCATATTTGATGCAGTAGGTATTGTCCATTTCTTGTATTCGAGATTCATTTACAGCATTATTAGCTGTTCAGCTAAATAAATTATTTCTGGATAGGGCCACCCTTATCATCTTGGGGTATAAAAAATGGTAGGCTGTTCTCAGACGTACCCGGATATATATAAAAAAAACATAAAAATCCGCTGGCCGCCACCGCCAGCAAGACTCAAAATTGCGTCCTAAGTTACCGATCTTCGCTAGAGATTACAAACCTTAATTTCAAACAATTAATTACCTACAAAGTAATAGTCAGTAAAATCTGAGCATAATTTATTTTGGATTACAAAAACAATGATTTCATATCTTACAATCACAAATCAAACTAAACTAAATAAACCACACTAGCGCCACTAACGAAATATTTTATCATCTAACAACTGTACCATACCCTACAATACTTTCGTCCTTCAACATGTCACCAATAAGGTGTTGCAATGTAGTTATAATTTTAAATCTATCAACACCATTCAAGCACTCTTTTAATAGTACATCTAAATGAGGTCTGGTTGAGTTAACCTCCTTGGGTATAGGATATAAGTATGGGTGTTCATCACCAGCTAAAATATAACAGGCTGCCCAAATATTGTGGTCGCTTAGATGATGTTTACACATTTTATCTATGGAAAATGTAAAACCTGGGCCAGTGAGTTCTCGGCCATAACGCTGGTACCAGTTAGGAAGATCATGTTTTGGAGTTATGTGCTTGTCTAACACTACTATGTCTTCCAGGTCGACAAAGGCGATATCGTCCTTTTCATTTGCCACTATGTTGTCAAGGGACCAGTCCATGAGGTAGAAACGGTATCTGTAAATAAATATTAAGTACATATTATATTGATAATGAAGCCTAACAGTTCAATCCTGTACATCGCGGCCAGTCGCAGACGCGCGCTATGTGCGAAATGACAAACCACGTGCGTGCCGCAGACCTAGGAAAGGGACCATACATTTTCAAACTGACTATTGTAGCATTAGCCTAGAGAGCGCAGACGGCACCCATACTTGAGTTATAAAAGGTATAACTAACCTGACTGTGTTTTAATAATAAGATATTATATTTATATTACAAACACACCGGTCATGCTTAAAAGTGAAGTCCATGGCAGCATCAAGGATTTTCTTAGCATACTTCAGCTTCCGGAACCAAGTAATGTGTGTCAGTGTTGACAGAGGTTCACCCTCATGAGCCACCACTTCAAGTCTGCCACATACACCACCGTATGCTGGGACAGGCCATCCACCGGACTTTGGTAATATCTGGAAAATGTTAAGTAGCATGTTGGTATGTGACCTAGAGAGCATGAATATGGATGGATGAAGACCAAATAAAAGATGGATCGACTTTGTGAGAAAGGATATGAGAAGAGACATAAAGGAGTTGAATAATTAGATGACGGCTAATAGAAATGTATGGAAGATAAAACATACTTTTTATTATTATAAATTTGAGTGTGTGCTGCAGAGGATGGAGCACTGACTGAGCATTGACTGGGATCATCTCATCAATCCTGAGCTGTTAATATAAATTTTACAGAAATACCCAGCAACATTTTGTCGACCCATAAATCAAAACTAGACCTTTAGTATAGCAATCACCTATACAACCCCTCACCCAATGAGGCAGTGTCTGATCATTTACTTACAATTTGTGTTGATCAATTTCATAGTAGTAGACAGAATATATCATAATAATGTTATTGCTGCTGCAAGAGAGAAATAAAAAAATATTACCTGCAGAATAATAGGTTCAGGGTTAAGGGTCAACATGGTCCAAATATTCAATATATCCATCTGTGGTATTCTACTATTCAGGACTGGCAGTATCAAGTCATACAAGCTGTAGGCATAAGGGCACAGCACAAGACCTTTCCGAGGCTCGGGATCCGGCCAGGTAAGGTTGTACTGGACAAGCTTAAGCAGTTTCTCATCAATATTAGTAACATTCAGCAAATGCATTGGCTTACAGTTACGTTTCAGATTAAAAGTTTTACAGAGCTTAGAATCAAACTCCTTCAACTCCCAGTTATGTGCCAACTTCTTCAAGACTACACGCCGATTCAACTTTGTGTAGCCATAATAAATGTTCTTAGCATTGAACATACTGGACCAAGATTTTGATTCCATTATGACTTGGTTCGAGTAGAGTTCGGGGCAAAGGGATACACCGTAACAAGCCGGACAGCGGCCGAGCTCTGTCAGACTCATCACCCTCGGAACCTTCAAGTCACCAAATACAAGAACCGACACATAGAATGAAACTGTGAACCCTATCGCCATCAAAGCCACCCTTTTGCAGAAACGCCGTCGCAAAATCATCTTCTCGTAAATTTTATCATTCATGTTCGTCGTATAGTCGTCCTACGTCCAGTAGTGGACGAATACGGACGGATTGGTGATGATGTGCTTCGTATAGTACATTTAAATATCAATTTGTAGCATTTTATTTGGACCAGATTGGAATAGAAATACAAAATTGAGAATTATTGTTAGAATTTTGTTTTTGTTAAACTGTCATTGTCATAAACAAATAAGAAATGACGTTTGTTTGACAGACAGACAAATGATGAAATGACAACTCTCCCACGTACGTCGGAGCACAGACTAAATAAAAAGGAAAATACATGTACTTACACCCCAACTCAGAGACCTCACTTAACCTTAATGAATTGTTAACAAACAGTGGCTACTATATCTTGACCTATTTTTCCATATTAGAGTTTGTTGTCAGTGTACTAAGATATACTGGCTGTCATTACCTAATGATTCATTAGGTTAAGTGACGTCTCCGAGTGCGGCCCTTATGTATCATTATCCTTATATATCATTTGTTCTGAGGGATTACTATGAGCTTTATGTCCAGCTCTGACACTATTTATGTCCAGATGATCCAGTCTGACCGGGTGGACTAAATAAAAGATACGACGACAGCCTAGGACTCGAGCTTTCATTTTTATGTGCCGATTACGATTAATCGAGTTTGCTCGTTCTAAAGGCAAGCGCGCTCCATTGTAGACCACACCGTTGCTTATCATCAGGCAAGTTGAGGTCAAGCGCAAGATAAAAAATAAAACCTTAAAGCCGGACAACATTATTTAGATTGGCAAGAATTGTAATTGCCATCGTCTGTCACATAAATGTGTCAAATCCAATGTTGCTGTCAAAAATGTGTCAACTGTCAAACTGCTAATGTAATTTCGCGAATCGCTGAGGAATTGACGATTCAATAGAAAAATAAAGCAAAACAAAGCGTAATTTGATAGTCGGTGGCTCGCAAAGTATTTCGTAAATGAACCAGTATTTTTTTCATGTGAAGTATAACTTCAGTCAACTTGCTCATATTGTGTTTACCTAAACTGTGATCAGCTGTTTAGAAAAATGGGTTTTGTTTCATATTTTATGGATAATTACACGGCCAGTATATACGACATAATCGGTAAGTGATAGTTTTTATATTGACCTTGTAGCTCCATAATCAATACCACGTATTTGTTGCTATTTGTACGAGCAACCGGACACCTGTTCTTAGGTACCTCTCCCTTCCTACATTATCAAGCTGATACCTACTTATGTTTAGCTCTTATATTTACCTTCAAGTATAATTAATTTTTAAACTATCAGAAAAACACATCCTTTCATTCTCAATATAGCATGTTTCATTCTCAATATAGCATGTTGTTAAAAATTGACAATAATTTGAAGGTATTTCCTAATAATTACATGACAATTTGTTCAGTAAACATTTGCTTGTCTAGATATTTAAGTATGTCGGCTAAAAAGATATTTTTGTTGCTTATCTTACTCTACCTTACTTTAAATTAGCAAAATAAAAGTGTAAATACAATAAATTTGGCAAGCGCAATTGCATATTTTAATGTCTTATCCATACAAATATTTTGAAAATGTGCAAATAACCAGTTGCATGAACAGTTTTTGATTAAATGTGGACTATGTACCATGCCATTTTGAAAATACATTGAGTTTCGAAGCAATAAACCTTTTTAGGAAGAAGATGATTGCATCCTGCAATAGGATATGCTAACTTTTGTCTCAAAAAGTACTTTGGGATGAAGGTGCAACCATGTGTATCAGGAGTACATAAAGGATAATCAATCAGTAATACCCATATAACAATCTTATCTTTTGTATATCGAGTTTGTTTAAGTATGACTTAACTGATAAGACTTATTATAGGCCTTTAATGCTTTGTTTAACTTTATAACAATGACTTGGTTACTAATGAGTTCTCATGGACTATTACCTCCTTGCTTCAGCTGGCAAAATTAATTATTATGCTGGGGCAAGCAAGTGTTGTTGGGTTTTTCTGTGAAATACACAGTAGCAGCTCGGAATCTGGATTAGTGCCTGGTTGATGGCAATAGGCTAGTCCCCTGTTACATGGGACCTTAAAATACCGGAGAACTGTGGATGTACATTAGTACACCTCTGATGACGATACGGGCATATCGGTAATTATGACTAGGAATATGAAAATGGACTTTGCTTAATAAAGTAGCAAAAATGCCACAGCTACAATACCTATTGGAATTCCCATAATAATTGAACTTTAGTCTTTACATTTACATATTAAAAGTGCTGCCACAAATTAGTAATGTAAATGAGACATTATTGTGTATATTTAGTTTATTCAAAGTATTCAAACACTAGCTTCCCGCCAGCGGCTTCGCCCGCGTGGTCTTGATAACTTTTTTTTCCCGTTTTTGCAACATTTTTTATTGCTACTCTGCTCCTATTAATCGTAGCGTGATGTTATATAGCCTATAGCCTTCCCTGATAAATGAGCTATCTAACACTGAAAGAATTTTTCAAATCGGCCCAGTAGTTTCGGAGCCTATTCAATACAAACAAACAGTCAAATCTTTCCTGTCTCTATTATTAGTATAGATAAAGATTAAAAAAAACTATTTCGGACATTGTACCTACTAAAATATTTGGTACTTCAGTCTCAACTTTAAAATAGACCATGATTCTCAGAGTTTATTTCGGCGTTTCTTCTCCAGTGTGGAGGTCTCCTTCTTGAAATGTCAAACTTCACTGTTAGGAAACGGCGGCTCTCGTGCGCAGCGTCTTTTGCACTTTTCCGATGTATTTAAAAAAGTGACTGACCGTATCTGGCAGCAACAAAAAATGTAATATAAGTAATAAGAATTTTATTTATCCAAATTAAAAGTAAACGTTATGGAGACTACAAATAAGTAGTTTTTCCTTGTTTTATATATTATCTTTATTATACAAAACTAAATAAATATCATTACAACTCACCTGATTGAACTAAATTACCGCAAAGGCTTGCTCTTTTGCTTGACTCTTACGCTATTATTGGCGTAGGTATTGTCCATGACACAGAAAAGTCCTGGTGAGCTAACTACTGTCTCTCACGCATAAAAAACGTAGTTTCATTCATGGTTTCATTATGCAAATTGATCTATCGGCGAGAGATTTTCGATGAAATGACAGGAATATGAGACTACAATTACATCAATTCATTCATTCATACCATCACGCCAAATTTGACCCATCTTTCGCCGGTATGTTTAGGTCTCATGTAATAGGGGGCGAGCTCATTGCCATCAACCGGGCACAAATCCAGACTCCGAGCTGCTACTGGGAAATTCACAGAAAACCCAACAACACTGCTCGACCGGGGGATCGAACCCAGGACCTCTATCGTAGCAGTCGCGCTTGGGACCACTAGACCAACGAGGTAGGTCGTCTCAGATCGAAATGAAATGGAACGAAATTCTTCCGATGTAATAGTTGACTATCGTTTTAATTCACTATGTATAAGCAGTGCGATGTTCAATTAAGGGCATAAACTTGCGAAAGCATCTGTTTACTTACTTGACTCGTCGGCGTCGCCCAAAATACGAAAAAATATGCTTAATTAGGTACTTATAACCTTGACCAACAACCGCTTGCATCGATTTTTCTCTTGAGTTCTTGACCCGTCGACGGCATGTTATTTTTGACCACCCACAGTAATTTGCTTTGCAGAGATGGTACTCTGTAAAATGTCTCCAGAATATTTATTTATTACTAGCTGACCCGGCGAACTTCGTACCGCCAGTAAAAGTTGTTTCTTTATATCTTCCTTGGACTTCTACAAATATTTCATAACCAAAATTAGGCAAATCAGTTCATCCGTTTTCGAATTTTTGTGAGATTTTTTTAACTATAGATTAATTTTTTGAGCCAAGTGCAATGCCAACGCTACAATGAATCACTTCACTTCATAGTATAAAACAAAGTCGCTTTCTCTGTCCCTATAACCCTATGTATGCTTAAATCTTTAAAACTACGCAACGGATTTTGATGCGGTATTTTTAATAGATGATTGAACATGATATAGTGATTGAAGAGGAAGGTTTATATGTGGAGGTGTACATACATATTATAGTACAGAAAATACAAGAAATTAAAAGCCATGCGAAGCCGGGGCGGGTCGCTAGTTGATTATAATTGGGATCAAAACTTCATAGGTGACCATGTAATGCGTAGACTTTAGAGCAATATTTATTATTGTTATACAGACGTAAAGATATTTACATAATTAGTAGCACGATCCACAGAAGGTTCAAAGTTTGTTCGTTTGCTCCTTTTATCTGCAAATTGCAGAAAATAATTACCTACGCTACGTCTCTTGTACTTTAGACCAAGGATCTGTTTTCAACAACCGTTGTTCTACTCTAGGATTTCTTATACAAACCAAGTCTCTCATATACAAATTACACAATAAGTGGAATCAGATTCCTGCAGAGATTTTCCTAAGAGACAGCATTTGAAAAAAAATACACAGAAGCTTCTTCTTTAGGTGCCTCTCCACTACTGAAGGTCGGCAGTCACCCTTTTAAATTCTTCCTTGTTCAGTGCCAGTCTGAACAGATCTTCTACCTTCTTTATCCCAGTCCATTGTCGGATGTTGCGGAGCCAGGATAATTTTCTTCTTCCAACACTTCTTTTTCCCGGAACTTTTCCCATTATTATTGTTTGCAGCAGTTGGTAGCGCTCATGTCTTAAAAAACACAGAAACAGAACAGATTAATTTAGTTTGCCGGGTATATTTGTTTAGATCCCATGTAGTAGGCTGGGCACAAATCTAAACTCCGAGTGATATTGTAAATTTCATAAAAAACGTAATAACACTGCTCGACCCGTGAATCAAACCTAGGACCTCAAGCGTAGCAGTCGCACTTACGACCACTAGGCTAATGAGACAGCGACAATCATAAATAAATAAATAATAAATATCCTGGGACATTTTTACACAGCACCATCTAGTCCCAAACTAAGCAGAGCTTGTACTATGGGTACTAGACAATGGATATAATACTTATATACTTTTTTTTTGTAAATACATACTTATTATACATAAGAAACACCCAGAAAAACACAAACACTTAAGTTCATCACAATAAATGTTTGTGTCCTGTGGGAATCGAACCCCTCATGATCAGCAGTCCGGTACTCGAACCACTAGACCACAGACGTCAAATCATGCCATTTTATTATGTCAAACCCTCTCCTTACTCGTGTAAATTAATCTTTGCGAGTGATTAATTACGTCTATGATACGTCATAGTTAACTAGAATCCGATAAGGTCTAAGTAACGCATAGACTCAACCTGTCATTGCTCACGCATGATCCTGATCTTTGGACCTAGCGTGTTGATCCACACGTAGGTGAAGCCGACGCGTTTTGTTGATCCTACTACGTCCCATTTGTGACGCACAGGCAAGCTTTGCATGCAGCCTATTATTTTATAATACTGATTTACGATGCTCACGTCAATGTTAGACGTTGAAATCAAACACTTTTTATTTTATGGATTTTATCGCGATATACTGTTGTGAAGACGTTTGTAATCTTGTGGTCCGCGTGTCGTAAAAAATAGTGCATTGGTACCGTTTTTCATTTCAACTATTTATATTAAATACTTAAATACCTAGTTATTTTTATAAAATGTCCTGGGAATTAATTAATCGAAGGTAAATTACATTATACCATCACGCCCATATTCCCCGAAGGGGTAGGCAGAGGCGTACTATTGCACACCCACATTTCGCCAGTATGTTTAGGTCCCATGTAATAGGGGGCGAGCCTATTAGCCGTAAACCGGGCACAAATCCAGACTCCGAACTGCTATTGGGAATTTCTCAGAAAACCCAACAACACTTTGCTCGACCCGGGGATCGAACCCAGGACCTCTAGCGTAGCAGTCGCTTTTGGGACCACTAGACCAACGAGGCAGTCAGTAAATTACAAAACTGCATAAACAATATAATTTTTAATTTTATAATATTTTCATTGTCGTGACTTCAATGTCATAGCATTAGCAAAACGTTATTTATGCTCACTCAGTACTCACTTTAACGATCACACATTTAAATTAACACAGTGTTACCAATAAGGCTGACTGACTTAAATTATCACGAGTTCAAGTCTATTAGATATTTTAGCAAATAAGATATAGGTTAACGTATGTCATGTAGGTATAGCTTGTCATGTGTTAACCCTCCATGATGCGCGGCCGTCAAATAGGTCCCATTCCTAGGTCAAATTGGACCTATTCGGTGTACTGCACGCACTTCATAAAAAATAATGGACTGGACTAATAAAAGATAATGGACTAAACTAAAGTATGATACGCACGGACGTCAACTACTTCTGGATAGCCGCTATCCACTGGATAAATTAATAAATGGAACAGAATGTGTATGAAATTATCTCCCAGGTGAAACAAGCTGAAGGTAGATATTATGATAATAATTTATCTAACAACGCGGAAAACGAAGACGTATGAGAGGAACAAAAACCATAATTGGTATGCTTTCTGTTAAGTTTATAAGAACTATTCAAATCTATGATTTTTTATTATGTTTTTGATCCCGCGTTTTAAGACTTCTTGGGTTGTTAAAACTGTAAACATTCAATAATATCACAGTTTCGATTATGAATTATGTAGGTAGTAATTATTAGGTATTGAAAAAGTACGTTTAATTATACCAGGATATTTAAATCCCTCGTCATGGTTGTGGTCAATGTTCCGGTTCGTGGCAATGACACAAAGGGCAAGTGATGCCAAGAGCGAGTTTAGTAGGTATGAGTCCGCCTACCTAGGTGTCCCCAGGACCCAGAAGGATTTTCCGCACAAAAAAATTAATAGGTAAATAAATCTATTAGCGGATCGTAATCTGTCAACGCCAACTTTTGGTTAAAGCAGAAGAAATCTTTCGAAAATATGTATACGACTCAAAGTGCAAGTTACTCTGATACGGGTATAAATATTTATATCTTATTTTAACGCATTGGCTTATTGAGCGGCTCCATGAAGTAGCGACATTCATGAAGTCGGTCAATACGCCAATGCGTTCTAACTCCCGCGCTGCGTCGCCACCCTCCCAGTCCCCACTGGACTTAGGACAAGACTTTATAGAAGAACGAATAAAGAATATCCTGTGTTTTAGTCGAAAAATATTTTAGACTAGCTTTCCGCCAGCGGCTTCACTCGCGTGGTCTGTGTATTTCTTACTAGCTAGTAAGAAATACGCGCGGGCGAAGCCGCTGGCGGGAAGCTTCCCGCCAGCGGCTTCGCCCGCGTAGTCTTGTAATTTTTTCCCCCGTTTTTGCAACATTTTTCATTACTACTCCGCTCCTATTAGTCGTAGCGTGATGATATATAGCCTTCCCCGATAAATGGGCTATCTAACATGGAAAGAATTTTTCAAATCGGTCCAGTACTTTTTGAGTTTATTCGTTACATACAAAAATACAAATCTTTCCTCTTTATAATATTAATGTAGATAAATTATTATGCTATTATTGTTTCGGAGCCTACTCAATGCAAAAAAAAAAACAATCAAATTTTTCCACTTTATAATATTAGTATAGATAATCTTCCCTGATCGTTCTTGAGTTGATAGTGGGTATCCTTGATAAAATGTTCCCTAGTCTTTCCTTTCTTTGTGAGAAAAGGAAATTAAGAGGAAACATCACTATTGATATTCCAGTAGGTTGGTAGACCACCCTGTTCTTCTTGATCAATGCACAGAAAGCTATTTGATTACATGCATTCGCATTATTAGATGGCAAGAAAAAACCGGTCTTTCTTCTAACATTTTTATCTTCATCTGCCGTTCAATTTACGTCACAACAGTCGTCATAAGTGGTCGTTATGCCTTGAAAATGTTCCTTCTATTAAATATCGATCATTGTACGCCTTACATGGATCTCCTATAGCCTATTGTTTAGAAAATAAAGGGTGGCCTACGACATTTGAACTATCGACTTGCCATTTCTTGACTGTTGCTTGAAGATTCAAAGATTTATCGCAGTTGATTTTTCTGTGCATATCAATCTAGTGCTTTTTAAATTGGGACGTCGAAATTTACTATTAACTCAGGGCGTCGTCCAACAATCCTGACTATAACAATAGGAGTAGCATTTGATTAATGTACACGTAGTATTTATTTGAAAGGTCAGTGATAAATTAAGCTTAATATTTATAGATCATCAGACACTTGAAACAGGTTACTTATAAGATGTAAGGGAAGAACGAGATTAATACGGGTAGCACAGCGGGACAGAACTAGCTATAAAATACTGCAGATTGGCAATCACTACCTGATGTAAGAAACAACTCATCATTTTCAAACCTTCCTGATTACCCTTTCTTACTAAGTCAATATTTTCCTTTCGAATTGAACTTCCGATATCCGAGGAAGTATTTACGTGAGTCATAAATTTATTACTACAAATGACTCGAAAATAATTGAAGTGAGCATAATTTATTTATTACGAGATGGGTCAACGTATGGAATGTTAACAAAACTTTGTTGAAGTCAGTTTAGAGTTAAAATAAAAAAAAACTCCATTGAAGTCCTTTCTTGAGTATTAATTTCCATGGAAATTTAACTAGTAGGTAGTATTTGACGATGTTCCTGTGACAGTAAAAAGTACAATTTCATATTAATAAGTCCTGAATGGACTTCAGAGCGTGTCCTACACCTGCCTTTGCGCACAGGAGTTAAAAAAGTTAAAATTTCCAGGCAGTTAACTCGGGAACAAGTCTGGAATAACGGGTTTTTGCAAAAAAGGGAAAAATACTTAAATAAGTACGCGATTCTAAGGGTCAGTGGATACGAAACGGGGCACTATGAAAAAAAGACTTAGAAAATTTTTGACCAAAAATCGTCGCCTAGTGAAGCCTTCGGGAGCCGGTGGGATGTGGGAGTAGTAGGGTGGGGGAACATAATGGGACACCCCAGGGTCATTGACCCTGACCTCAGGGTCATTGACTGTGTTCAAGGTCATCGAACGTAAGATCATGGACAATGACCTTAAGGTCAAGGTCACTGTCCAAGGTCAAGGTCAAATTTCGGGAATTCATTGTCCGCTACTATCAGGGGTTCTAAAAGGTCAATGTTCATGGTCAGTGACCTTGAGGTCCAGGTCAAGTTGCCTTTGGGGTGAAGGACAAGTATAGGCAATAGTAATAAGGCGTAGTTGACGGAGCCCCGCTTCGCGGGGCTCCTACTTCCGGGTGGTTTAAAAAAAAAAACCACGAAGGGGATGGCGGGGTCTTGCAGACCCCGCCATCCCCTTCTAACCTAACCTGTCCGAGTTGGGGTGCCCCAAGTTCCGAGCTCGCTTCGCTCGCTCTTGCATCCTAAATTCTCCTAGTACAGTAATATTATTGTATTTTGTACCGATCCCTTCGACATCGTTTTTATGACAAACGGCTGGTCGGATCCAAAAAATACCAAGACGCTTTTAGCCTTATATTTATGTGTTATATACGATAGAATCACGAAATCAACGATTTGCGAAAATCAAAAAAAAATAATTTAAAAATTTTCTAAGTCCCTGACGCCTTTATAAGTGGAACCCTTCGACATCGTTTTTACGAGAAACGGCTGGTCAGATCCAAAAAACACCAAGAGGCTTTTAGCCTTATATTTACGTGTTTTATAAGATAGTATCGAGAAAATAAAAGATTTGCGAAAAAAAAAAATTTTTGGCAAAAAAATTCTAAGTCTTTTTTCCTCAGTGCCCCGTTACGTACACTCCAACCATTCTAAGCCCTCCTAACATACATAAATTAAGTAATATTACATTAAAACCGTTTGTATATCTTTGCCTTATTAGATAGATAATAATTGTGCTAGGGTCAGCACCGTTCATGCTTTCGTTCCAATATCATTCATAGTCGAGACATCGACTCAATCATACGTGTCAATATTTTTATTATTAATTTAATAATTTTTTTCAAGCATACGTCCTCTGTATGCAATTTAAGTATCAATCGGTCGGCAGGTTATCGGTGCATTTAGTTATTTTAAAAAAAATAAAATACGATAAGATATTTGAAAACATGGTGAAGACTCAGTGTGATACGCGACCAGTGAAAGCTTACAACATCATGAGTGATTTGCTGAAGAAGATCGACCATGACACCAGAAATGATGTGGTTCAAGTTGCTGTTGCCATCGCGGGATTCTACTTGGGCGTGTTTTGTTGTATGTATTATTTCTTTTTATTTTACTTAAATAGTTTATATTATTACGTGTTATTTCTTTTAAAAATGTGGTTTAGTACAAATATAAAATTATTAAAAATATGCTTTGTGTTGTGGTGAATGTAAAAGTACCCGTCATTTGTAAAAAAAATACGATTACTAGCAAGTTTAGGGTTTTACAACAGGCTATTTTCCTTGTGCAAAAATTTATGCAAATTATGTTGTAGCGTTAATATTAGACAGTGAAACAATAATTATAATAATATAATCACCTACATAGGTAAACCCAGTTGTTATTCGAGAAAACCACAAACTAGTCCAATTAATTTCCTCATACTTGCATATACCTAATCATTGCATCAACTAACAACCGCAATTCGACGATATTGTTTAAATTCAAACGACTTATTTATTTACGAACTTTTATCAAATGAAACAGTTTGATTTTAGAATAACGTTAAGCGTGTGCAATAGAAAACGTTTTTGGCATGATACCGTTTATTCATCATTTTGCGAATGCAATGCGAAATGGTGAAAGAGATATTTTGCCTTACCTGAAGTGTTCTCTCTGTTTAGAACATAATTTGTTATAATTATGACCATACCACACCATAATATAAATGAATTAAATATGTTTCTTTTTCACAAGCGCATACAAAACGAACTCAGAAGTGAGATCCTGGTGATCTGTAGGACAGGCATTGTGGCTGGTCCAGACACCACATTCCTTACAAACATTTAAATTGTAACTTCTATAAAGAAATGACGTATTACTGAAAAAATATAAAAACTTTTTTAATATTTCAAAACGTTACATTGTTAAATAAGCTTCCTTTTTATTCACGTTGTTTTGAAATTCCGAACTCAGTTTTTCTGCTCGTTTGAAATTGAACTAGGGAAAAAACTTGTCGGCCAACACTATTTGCAGTTTACATAGATTAATGCGAACTCGGATAGCGTAAACTTACTTAATTTTAGGGTTAACATACAAGGCAATGGCAGTTGTAGTTAGGCCGGTCGTAATGATAGTCCATCGCGGTTTTTTGCGCTATAATGTAGGTAATTTATCTTGGTCCTGCGCTTCGATATACTTAGGTACTTGCCTATTAAACGAGCACGAACGCGAACGGGTTAACTGATATCAAGATCCGCTCACCGTATTTTAACCATGGTAAACATTTTTTTGTTCTATCTTAGTTAAAGCGAATAATATTAATAGACTAGTTTTTGCCCGCGTGGAGTTACGAAATTTGAACCCACAGGAACTTTGAATTTTTCGGGATTAAAATGTACCATAACCTAATCCAAGGTATTAGCCATCACCATTTCAACTTTTGGCCAAATCGGTTTAGCCGTTTTGCCTTTATTATATTAGTAGATAAGAATGTGAAAATACGAAAACGTCCGAGAGATAGGTTCATTTTTTCTTTAATTTGAAGAAACGAGAAATTTTGCAAATTTTTATAAGTTATAACTGAGTAATATTTATTTCCAAATATAAAATCTTTAAATTTAAAAAAAAATCTTGTGAAATGAGCTGAAATCTAGCAGAATTTTCATTAGTGTTTAAAAACCATTTGCTTTCTACAAAATCCAAGCAAAACAAGAAGAAATTATTATTTTTATTAACTATGATTACATCATACACATTTTAATAAAATTATCTCATGCCTAAAGGCCATAAGTCATCGTAATAGTTACTCAATTAAAACTTATAACATTAATATGTTAGTAGATGATCGTTATTTTTTTTAAAGATTCGTGTTTAGACATAACATACCATCATGCCTGTATTGATTAAGGGTAGCTAGGTCAGGTACTTTTGAACATAATGAAGACTAGCTTTCCGCCAGCGGCTTCGCCCGCGTAATCGGAGTATTTCTTGTAACTTTTATCCCCTTACAGCCCTTTTTCGCAGTAGCCTATGTCCTTTCCCAGGCTCTAGAATGTCTGTGTACCAAATTTCATTTAAATCGGTTCAGTAGTTTTAGCGTGAAAGCACCACAGACAGACAGACAGACAGACATGAGTTACTTTCGCATTTATATTATTAGTAAGGATAAGTAATTAATTTTCTATCTTTCGACAAATCGGGCTGTCACTAATGTCATTTCCAAACATTTTCTTTCTATTCGTTAGCTATAGCGTATAGCTACTTACAGTGATCGATGTTGAACATGATGTCGATCCAATGGGTGTAATAACCTTAGTCTCTCTCCTTGGGCCAAAAATACTCAAAATTGGTCCTGCTGAGTTTAATGACTAAAGCAATTTGCTTCACGAGTAATTTTAGTTTTTTGAATAAAGCAAAAACCGGCCCTACAGGCAAACTTTCAATTTTATAACATAACATATCCTCACGCTTGTATTTCCCGTGGTGTTAAGCAGAAGTGGTACTTATTTACAGGCAAAGTTAGCTGGTGTGTTTAGATCCAATGTAATAATAGGAGGCGAGCCTATTGACAAATCCAAACGCTGAGTTTCAACTGAGAATTTCATAGAAAAATCCATACCACTGCTCGGCCTGGAAATCGTACCCAGGACCTTTATTGTTGCAGGCGCGTTTACGACCATCGGACAAATGACTCTTAGTTTTGATACTCTACGTCATTCACTTAAAACTGTGTGACACATGTTTCTGATTACGTTAATTTATTTACATGAATGTTATAATTAAAATAACTATGTCAATAGTTTACAGTGTCAGCATTTTATTTAAGCGTACTACAAGATTTGAAACGCGATAAATTTGATCGTACAGAAACATCTATCGTTTATTTGTACGCGTATCATTATCATCAACTTTGACGACGTCTGTGGTCTAGTGGTTCGAGTACCGGACTGCTTATTTATTTATTTTATTTATTTATTTATTTATTGAAATAGTACAGCCACATCAAATACATCAACACTTACGCTAAATAGACTCTTAAAAACTAGAACTGATGCATCTGACAATTGAGGCGTACATAGCATTTACTGCATCATTATACGATAACACAACAACTAGCGAAATAATAATAAAATAAAATCAGTCCATAACAAAACTAAAACTATGTAAAAATGTACTAATACTACGAGAATTGCAAAATCTGCTGCTCACGAGGTCGTGGTTTCGCGTCCCACAAGACACAAACAATTATGTGATGAACTTAGGTGTTTGTGTTTGTCTCGGTGTTTCTTATACATATATTATAAGTATGTATTTACAAAAAAAAAGTATTTAAGTATTATATCCATTGTCTAGTACTCATAGTACAAGCTCTGCTTAGTTTAGGACTAGATGGTGCTGTGTAAAAATGTCCCAAGATATATTTTTTTTAGACTAATATTTTCCCAATAAGTACTCGGTTACTGGGTACGATAAGTCAGGACGGTAGGGGCCTGTTTTGTCACCTCTGGATAACTGTTAACCGCCGGATAAATTGGAAAATGGAACATAATTTGTATGAAATTATCTGCCAAATAATTTAATGGGAACTTAACAGTAAGCTGTGAAACAGGCCCTTAGTCTCCTTTTTTCAATCATCTCTGTGGTGCATTGTATGGTGTTTTATGCATATGCTATCAATCAATATAAAAGACGAAACTGACAGACTGACTGATCGATCAACGCACAGCTGAAAGGCTTTCAGCTGTGCGTTGAAATTTTGCACAAATTGAAATAAAACTACTTTTTACGGATTTTATCGAGTTATATTGATATTATTTTAATCCCGATTCGATCCCGAAACGTCGGGCTTAAACACAAATTTTTCTTGGGTGACGTAGGTGTGCACTTAGAAAAGATTTTGGGTATTCCTACGGAATTGGGAAAAATTGGATGAACTCGAGTAACACCGCGGGGAACAGCTAGTAATTAATATGACTTGAATCATGTCATGTATGAAAATTTTTGGTGTGACTGGATAATCATTCATCACATTCACCAACTATAATTTGGGCTAACTGCTGCGCGGGCGCAGCCGCATGCTTAACACAACTCGGTACATTACCAGATTTACCCCATTTTAATCCAATATCACTTATATAAACAATCCAATCAGTCTTTATGGCCGATAAGCGGTAGGTAGTCAGATAAAACTAAATAAAACTTTATGTTATCATTTTTTACAAGTATTATATCATTCTCATAATATTTTAACGGTGTTCTTGAACTTGTTGTGGACTCTCAATGACACACGAAACGAATATTATGTCTCATAATAGTTTTTATCTCACGGTTTCTGGCCGATCTGTGAGGAAAGGTAAAGAAAATACGTATCCAAAAAAACCTTGTCCGAAGGGATATAGATATCCCAATAACATTACCGAATAAAATAAAATATTTTTAAACAAAAAACAAACCGCCTCCAAATTTTTTGCTTTTTAGTTCCTATGTTTTTTGGAGGCGGTTTGTTTTTGTTTAAAAATAATTTATTTTCTAATTTTTAGTGGAATATATATTATATTATATGGGGGGGGGGGGGGGGAGCAACTATATCATCTATGTATACAATTTTTAAATTTACGTCGATATATTTACAACCGCTCACCGGATTTCGAAAAAAATGTTATGGGACCAATCTGTAAGCACCAGCTTTCGAATAAAAAAAGAATCATCAAAATCGGTTTACCCAGTCGAAAGTTCTGAGGTAACAAAAATTAAAAAAAATACAGTCGAATTGAGAACCTCCTCCTTTTTTTGAAGTCGGTTGAAAATATTCACAATAGTACGATATTCGTACAATTACCAAAATCGGCACCTTTTTTTTTTTTTTTTTGCTTCTGGAAATGCTTTATGCACCGTCACGCCGCCCTGGGGAAGGCGGCGCGGTGTGTGGGACTCCATCCTGAAAAGGACGTATACCCACTAAAACCAGACGGGTGTTCGGCTCATCACCATTCAGCCGGGGTGCGGGAACGTGTTGACATTCTTCCGCGACCAAAATCGGCACCTGCCCCTGTAGCTGTGCACCTTATTTTATAAAAAAAATAAGTAGTAGTCAAAACACAATTGATTATATTGATAACTTGAGTATCTCTGCATATGTCGAAAATAGCAGGTCACTGGGTTATCCCAATTACCTGCTATTTTCTTTTATCGGATTTGTACAAACAGTCATTACTTAGTAACTATCTTTTTGTATTTTTTTAAGCATTTTGCATGCTAAGATTACAAGTTATTTTTAATGAAAGAAAAAATCGGCTGGCGGGCGGGATTCGAACCTTCGTCTTCTGGTTCGGTACACCAGACGCTTTGACCACTAAGCTACCGCGAGCCCCACTCGCCAGTCGAAATTTTCCTTCACATTCTAATTTACGTCTTAAAGGTGACGTAGCGACATCTATTGTGAATGCTTCTCAACCGACACGACTAACTTTACAGGTAGCACATGAGTAAACAAGAACACAGAGTATAAGCATAATGTTAGAGATTTATTACACTGTGGTATAAGCTTCGAACAAGCGGGCAAAATATTTACCTATTCTGGTAGGGTTGGCACTGGCGCATAAAATAAAAATAAATGAGAGAGCAGAAAATTTTACATACAAATTAAACGTATAAAAACTAGCGTTTATACTTACCTCGTAGTAAGTACCTATCTAATTTACTAATATTTAGAAATATTTTAAGGTCCAAGTCGTTTGCACCGAATAATAGGTAGATTGATTTTAAGTCATTGGCAGCACTAAACAGTTTAGCGTCGCATTGTTTGCATTGTAATTCTTTTTTTTTCGTTTTATTATAATTTAGAAAGGAATATTTGAAACTTATTATTAATACTAACTGGCGAAATGTGATATTCGGACATTTTTCGTGTTTTGTTCTATGATTTCTGCAAGATTTGACCGAGCAAAAAGTCATAATGTTAGACATTACGCTACCAACTATGATCTTACACATAAGGTTTATCACATTACGTATTAGGTAGGTATCTGTGTTTTTTTATAATCTTTCGAGTTTTTTGGATAGCAAAAATATGATATGTTTTTATACTGTCTGTTACTGTTCATATACACTGTACAGTACAACATATTTGTACTTTATTTTATTAAAACAACACTTAACTAGAACAAATACAAGCACAATGCGTCGCGAACGACAACTAGGCTAGCCCTGAGTTGAGCACGCGCCGAGCGAGTCTAAACCGGTTTCGGTACGTACGTGACACGCTGCGCGTGCTCACGCACACACGCGCCTCATGTTTGTAGTAGTGTACCTATCGCAGAGCAGTTGTATGAAGCTTATACTCTGTTCTGTTACTCTGTGCAGGTAGTTCGATGTCGTATGAGGTCACCTTACCTAAAAATAAGTCATTAGTAATTTATTGATTTTATTTCTTCTTTCACATTCTAGAATGTGGGTGAAGTTGATTCACATACTTGAATAGCACTTATTTGTATAGTAAGATCCACTTACAAATCTTAACGTGTGTTTAACTAAATTACGGAAAGAATAACCTAACCAGCACTGGTAGTAGCAACTATAGGACGATGAAAAACAAGGTAATCGGAATAGTTTTAGTGAAGTGGTAATCAAAAAAATGCTCTATTAAACAGAGATTAGGCTGTGTTGATCGAGAAGAAATCCTCAAACTGGTGTGGCCAAACTGATCAGTAAAGGTCTAAGTACTTTTAAAGTATGCCCATAAAACCACCAAAGCCAAAGTGCCCAACGTGAAACATTCTTTACAAAATCTGACCTTTCTTCTTCTGGCTCTTCTTTCTTTTAATACTGCCCGTAGATCAATCCTGATAAAAGATTATATACTTATCGATCCTGATCTTAATACTTTCAGAGATAATGGTCAAGTAGAGAGACCTACACCATTCAATCAAGACGTGATTAGATGATTTGTTACTGCTCCAGAGTTGCTCAATATGTGCGATAAAAACGTGTTAAGATAACAGATTCGAAACAATAACATAGCCTAGTAACGTAAAACAATAGCTATTGATCAATCAACCACAGAATTGAAAGACGTTAGTAGCACCGGGAACTGCTTAAAGCTGTACGTACTTATGCCTTTTTTGTTTATGGTAGGAAACCTTCACAAGGCGACCGGCCTTCGGGGAGTATGGGATGCTTACCCTATTAAACTATCATCGGCACATGAAGGGGATCATTGTGACCTTCATAAAAGACTACCCTAGAACCATTATATTAAATAATATCACAGGGTTTTATGAACGCTTTGCCTATTTTCAAATGTCTGAAATCGATGAATAGATTCGGAGCAGTCTGGATTCTATACTACAGTGTCACAGTGTCACTGTTTCTTAAATTGGATTCGTTACAATTACTAACTCTTGACTGCGGACTCGCATTTCAAAAGACTCCTATATCCTCTCAGGGTGCAATCTAATTTGCCAAGCTTTATCGTAATCGTTTCAGCGATATATGCGTTAAAAGGCAGTTGACAAACAGCTTTCTGTCTGCTATACGCGGCTTCGCCCGCGTGGTCTGGGTTCCTATGTCACCCGGGGATAGTGTAGCTCCCCAACAGTGTAGTTTTGGAGCCTATTCAATTCAAACAAGCAATCAAACAATCAAATCTTTCCTCTTTAAAATATTACCTAGTATAGATTTATAGAAGTACTTACGACCCGTGCGCAGCTTTGCCTGCGTTTCCATGTTTTTAGGTTTTCCTCGTATTTTTTTATGTTTTTTCTCTCCATAAGAACCTTCCTCAGACTTCATCAAACACAACAAAAAAAAATCAGCCAAATCGGTTTAGCCGTTCTCGAGTTTTGCGCTTAGCAACACATTTAGTGATTTATTTTCATTTATATAGATAAATTATTCACTGTTCAATGTGGTCTCTTAGCAAGTTCAGGATCCCAAACATTCATGCTTAGTTTGTTATACCCTCATTAATACTAAACTGTACACAGTCAGTCAGTCAGTCTAAGGATCAATCAGCGTCTAGACGGTCCCGAGACGATTGTTTTAGGTTATCACGATCATAGGCAATTAATATAATTAATACAGCCGTGTCTCTTCAATTGTGACATTGTGGTCCGGACCTGCTGATATCTGCCACCAATAAATAGGGCGCATCTCAACATTATCGGGCACTAAATTATGTTTGTATAGATAAGTTGCAAACTTGCGACACCTATCGGCGCTACTCTATTCGGTATACTTATTTTTGTATATTATTTTAGCCCAGTGGTTGTAAGCGCTCTCGAAGTCCTGGATTCCCCAGATCGAGGAAAGTGTTATTTTTCTATGAAATTCACCCCATATTGTATGGGACCTGGAGATCGGCTAACTGTGGGTGTACATTAGTACACCTCTGCGTAACCCTTCGGGGAATACAGGCGTAATAATAATTTATTTAACTTTTACATCTTAGAATTAGCCATAATTCTGCTCCATCATCTTTTGGAGATATTCTCCTATAATGATTACTTAATTAAAGGTTTGTTTCAACACATTCTAGAAAGTTCCTGTTAAAGATAATTTCATACATTTATCCAGCGGTTAGGAGCTATCCGGAGGTGGTGAATACCACCAAATAACTGTCCCTATTTTTTTTATTACATTTGGAAGTACCCCGAGAGTGATCCGCTTATAATATAAATAGGTATAATCAATCAAATATTTTCATTACAGTTAATTTACTTGTTAAGATTTATAATTACAAATATTTTCCATACACGCAGAAATAAGTGATGAAATAAACAATAAGTGTCAGTTTACATCGTTATCTGTTTTTAAGTTTCTAAGTGCATTATTATGCAATAATCAGTGCGTCTAGTATGACTGATTATTCCGACCTTCGACCTATACCAACGCGTGATAGCTTAGTATAGCTTTTACTTCTGATAGAAAGATACATGTAGTGATCACATTAGCTTATAGGTTGCCAACGTGGGCATTCAATAACGTCATTCAACTCCTTTGTGGTTATATCCCTTCTCACACAGTCCATCCATGTTTTCTTTGGTAAATAAACCTTGGAAACCTCGTTGGGGCAGCGGAGAAACTTTAGTTCTCTCTGTTCCGTCTATTTCACGGAGAGTGCTCCGAAGAACTGTTTGACCTGGTACCATCTTCACCGTTTTACGACTCGACACCGCAGTATTACCTGGAACCGATCTCATCCAGCACAGTCCGCTTCCAAAGACAATTCCGACCCCGTACTATCAAGCTCTGGAATGAACTACCTGCTGCGGTGTTTTCCGTGTGACATGTTCTTCTTCAAATGAGGCCTAAAAAGAGCTCTCTATCATACGATAGAGAGCTCTTTTTAGGCCCTTATACTGTGTATACAGTATAAGTCCCCGACGTTGCTGTTGTCCGTGGGCGGCGGTTACCACTTACAATAAGGTGCTGCTGCTCAAAAACACCTGCTCAAAAAAATTGTTTTAAAGATAAAATTACTTACATCATATCTGCTAAGTAGAATTAAAGATTACCTGTAGAATTTTCTGCTATGACACCATAACCACAGAATACACTGGAATATAATCTACTGCGCCAAAGCCGACGAATGTTACTTTTCAACCGACTTCAAAAAAGGAGGAGGTTCTCAATTCGACTGTATTTTTTTTTATGTTTGTTACCTCATAATTTTCGACTGGGTGAACCGATTTTGATGATTCTTTTTTTATTCGAAAGCTGGTGGTTACAGATTGGTCCCATAAATTTTTTACCGAAATCCGGTGAGCGGTTGTAAAAATATCGATGAAAATTTAAAAAAATGTATACATAGATGATATTATGGTTCACTCTGAAACCTTGCTGTCTGTGCCGGTCAGTGAGTTTAGTTGCCCCCCCGTATAATATAATATATATTCCACTAAAACTTTTAAAATAAAATATTTTTAAACAAAAAAAACCGCCTCCAAAAAGGAACTAAAAAGCAAAAAAAAATACATATTTACATAAAGATTTCTAACTAATTTGGAGGCGGTGCCAAACTACTAATTTAATTTAAATATGACTTTCGTTGATTGTCTGTTGGGCACCGACTCAAAATTAGTTATACACAGAAGATACATAGAGCTAGAATCATTGACTTATATTACTGTATAAGGACTAGGCGGACCGCATGCCACAATTACACCCCTGAACTTGGTCCCAAAATGGTGTTCTCTAAACCGAAGTAAACTAGTCTGCGATAAGCTAAAAAACAAACGCCATGCGACACTACGTTTCTGTGTACGGCGACCGCTTGTCAAATGTACGGACGGCCCTATTTTTATTAGTATTTAAATCAATGGCCAGAATAGTATACTTTTAGAATATTTTGGATGCACGAATGATGCACCGATGCACCTCAAAAAAAATTTCATCAAGGAAATATGCAAACCCTTTTACCTAATCTACAACAAGTTCGACGATCTTGAAATGGAACTTCAGTCATTAATCACATTACAGACATAAACACGTTGAATAATCATTTATTAGGAAATATACATCTAATTGCTATAATAATTACAGATAACACAAACAAATAAACATGACATAGGTTAAGGCGCGAAGCGGTGCGCGGCGCATGCGCTCTGCGTGTTCGGGTCACCATGCCAATAGTGCATTGAGACAAACTACGACAAATATCAACTTTATTGTTAAATAATTAAAGTATAAATTATAATTTCTCACAGTATCATCGCAGACGGTCCATAGACGCTGATAAATACCCGGATGTCCCGCTATGATTGTTTAAAAAAAACTGTCGTTTATTTTCTGGTGCGTTCCGTATCACGCATCCTGTTGATATTAATTCTATACATGTAATGATATGCGATATGGAGTTCATTGTCGTGTTATGTGAAAAGGAATTGAACTGGACTTTAGACTAATAAATTGATTTTATCTCTTAAGTCTGACTGAAATCTAAATTGGACGAAATCACCATAGCTTTAAAAACAAGGAAACATTTTTATGTTGTAATTTATCGTGAGGAAACCTGCATGTCTCAGAGATTTTCTCGACGGCATGTGAAGTCTGCCAACCCGCATTAGGCTACGTGGCGGACTACAGTCTAATCCCTCTCATACTGAGAGGAAACCCGTGCCCAGCAGTGGGACAGTATATGGGTTGAATATTATTATAATTATTAATTTAATACATAGGATGGGGGTTTTCCGGTCGATATTGGGTTTGTTGGGCCAAGGGTGCCTTTTCCCTATGCCTGCAAAGACACCTAAGAACCCCACTTAGTTCAGCTGCCCAGAATGTCTTGCCTACGAACGAACTTCGTCCAAAGTATATTATTTACAAACAAATAAATTTTTGGGACATTTGAAACAGCACTATCTAGTCTCAAACTAAGCAGAGCTAGTACTACGGGTACTATTGTACTTTCTTTTATTCTTAGCTTTTTGTACGTAAACGAAGGTTATCTTCACCTGTTCAGGCATCATTGTAGCTGCAAAGTTAAACGGATGCTTGCAATTTTCCGTTCAAAAGACAATTTTCCGTTATTGCAAGACACAATAGGCAGATTATTTCTGAACAAATTACTGTAGAACGTATTATTCGTAAGATTACAAGATTGTCCGCAAGGACTATCTCATAATTCTTTTACTGTCAAACATAACTTGTGGTTACGTGTTATTGTGCATTATAGTCCGCGCGGAACTAGTTGGCCGCGCCTTAGGTAGCGACGGGGGTGAGGCGGCGGGTTACTGTGAAAGAAAACAAGTGCCCCCGCCCCTCTGTCCCACCGCGCGTAGGCGACCCTGCCCCTTCGTCCCGCCGCTCTCTTAAGTACCTAAGGAGCGGCCAACAGACTATAACAAATGCTAGATAGAAAAATGCGATCTCTCCGGTGAAGTATATCTGACGATTTTTAAAGCTACGGATAAGCTGACCTATCAATGTACGAAAAAATGTAGCCATTGTTACCGGGACCATCATAACGAATCGATTAACACCTCATTCATCAAAATCAGATGAGTACTTTAGGCGCTGTAGTGGAACATACGTAAATAGAAAGATACATAGACTGCCTAATATAAAACCCTTCCTTCGGCTTTTTGCCGTGTCGTGGGGTAAAAAATATGCAATGTGAACCGATATCGGCATAGTATGCAGCTTCATGTCCGCGATCGTAATTCATCTCATTAAAAGTGACCGTTTAGGCCAGCCCGCCATTTCTAGATCAAGAACATTGCCAAATTAAAGCAAAAAATTACAGGAACATAAGTATTAATATTATGGAGTCGGTGCCAAACAAACAATCAACGAACATCATATCTACTTACTTAAATTAAATTAGATTGACTTGAAGAATCATCAAAATCGGTTCTCACAGTCGAAAGTTCTGACTGTTCCGAGGTAACAAACATAAAAAAAAACAAAAACCTCTATCTTTTTTTAAGTCAGTTGAAAATACTGCAATGGTCATATCTAGTTTGCCGTTGCTCTGTTACTTTAATATCATTAACCTATTTTTTTTTAAATTCCAGTGGAGTACGTCGACGCGGAGTACAGTTTGTGGCTAACATGGTTCCTGATGCCGGTCATCGTGACGTTCCTGCTGCCAGCCGTGATCATCGTGCTCATATACATCAGCGCCATTATATTCCATTTATATAGGCTATACAGGTAAATATTGCTTGCACTCACCACATATGATAAATTGAAGACCCCACGCTGAGTTTATATTTATTCAGGATAATCTCTATATACTCCTCTCTTCAAATGGTCATACAGATTTCTTCGATAGAAGATGAATTATCTAGGAAGGATTAAGATTTAGATCTGTGCGAAGCCGTAGAGGATCACTAGTCATATATAGGTACAGTTCTCGCCAAACTTATTGTCCGGGTTGAAGTTGGCACCAGATAACTTCAACCCGGCCGTAAAAATCGTAGAAAGAAAAATATTAGATTGTAATAAATAAAAACGAAAGCTCAAGTCGTAGGCTGTCGTTTTAAATCATTCTAATCCAATATTTTTCTTTCTCCTATTTTTACGGCCGGGTTGAAGTTATCTCGTGCCAACTCCAACCCGGACAATAAATTTGGTGAGAACTGTAGGTTAGGTACAGAGAGCTAGTAGGCCATCGTGGTGGACTATAGCCTAACCCCTCGCTCGGACTCGGACGTCTTCTCTTGCTGTAGTCTATAGTCATTATGGGATTTGTGACATTCACCACACTGTTCTTTACGAAGCTAAGGGGAGCAACAACCTCTCTGGCCTATTTTCGCTATCGTGGACCTCGGGATTAGAAATGTTAACCACGTATTGCCTCAGATCGAAATTCTCCAAATGTCTCCTTAATTAATTACCTTGATATCACAACGTGAGTTATTATCACAGTGCAGAGGTCTTCTGGCAACGATTGTAATACTAAAATGTCGTGATCACAACACAACCTCATGACTTGATGCACAGACCTACCGGTGTCATATACAATAATACCGATAAAGAATTTAAAATACTAGCTTTCGCCTGCAACTTTGTTTGCGAATCTGATGACTAATCACAATAAAATATACCCTATAGCATTCCGGGATACTGTAGCTATTCTATCATTCCTTAAAACCTTTTCTCCTCCTTTAGTCGCATACCTCAGTGCTGAGGGTCGTGACCTTCCTTAGGAATCACTTTTTCTCGGATGATACTTCGCCATCCATTTCGGTCATCCGCCTCCTGGACAGCATCGTGAACCGTAGTAGAAAGAGTGGAGCGGATGTGGTCAGTCCTAAGCGTTAAAACCTCTAGCCTTCTTCTAACTACGGTTCTTGTGATTTCGCTGCGCACGCGATACTGCGTAATACAATATTATAGGCGTAAAGATGTCAAAAATAATTGTAATAGTAACGAGTTGTAAAATTGATTACAGCTACGAGTTCAACATGGTAATTAACAAACAAACATGCCAGTAATTAAAAATAGTTTCTAGATAACTTGACACTGAAGACCTTCTGGCTTTTTCCAGATAATTATCGCGTCTCGTAGACAATTACCAGACAGGTTATTAGGGTTAGGTTTTTGGGGGTTAAATAGATACCTACTTGTTTCTTTTACTTTTGTGAATATTATATTCGCATTTTAAAAAAAGACTTAATCAGACGTCTTTATTTGGATATATCAAATGAAATGTGACCTAGAAGAACCATTGGGTCGCAACGATACCGCGACAAAGTGAGGTGAAGAGGGAGAGACGAGTTTAACTCCTACCGTAAAGACAGGCAATCTCTAGCAGAGAACAGAGATGTGTGGAAAAGAGCGAGGGAGGCCGCTTATTGTGAATTGGATATTTGGCCAGTAATAGTGGATATTGTGGCCCTGCACAATAAGCGGATGTAGGTACCTTTATTTAACACAACATAAAACATTTTTAATATATTATTAAATTTTCTATTCGTATCGTTATTAGTTTTACTATCGATAATATTTTTTTGTGAAAACAGCAAAAGCTAATACGGTGCTTTTAACTTGCGTCTACTTCGGTTATCCAATAATGTCGTGTTTCTCTTTCCACATCTAATTTATGTTTTATTTTCAGGATGAAGGTGGTCGATGGCGTGCAAACTGATTGGAAGCAAGCGGCCAGGCTAGCTGTGTGCGCGCTGTGGGACGCGCACGGCGTCCTTTGGCATGGCAAGTGAAATTTTACATATTGAATATAGCTAAGATCTTAATAGAGCTAGGGCACAGCCATTTATGGCTCAAATTTGGTGCAGCCCATCTGGGAAGTACCTCCACGTTACAGAAAACTGCAGCCAAATAACACACTTTATTGTGTTGTGTTCCTTCAGTGAGTAAGGTCGCCAGAGCTCCTTCTAAGGATGCGCTGCGCTGGCAACAAGAGGATTATTCACTCAAACTGACTAAAACAAACTAGAACAAACTCGTAAGAGGTTTTTAGGGTCGGCAACGCGCGATTTGTACCTGGTGTTGCAAGCGTCCATAGGCTACGGTAACCGCTTACCATCAGGCGGGCCGTATGCTTGTTTGCCTCTTAGTGGAATAAAAAAAAGCTACATTACCTTGGATAATAGCTAGCGGCTTCTCACCCTATCTTCGCCTGCAGCCTGGATAGGCCAAACGTTATTTTTAGCCATTAGCAACTAGTTTGACTTTCGAAAGCACCTATTGATAATGGTCTAATTAATATAAAACATTCGACTTTGACTACTAGCCTAACCAGACAGTTTCTATTCCTCAGGTTACGAGATCAAAGGTCTAGAAAACGTGCCCGACGGTCCGTTCTTAGTGATCTACTACCACGGCGCGCTGCCTATAGACATGTACTACTTCACCGCGCGCATGCTGCTGTTCAAACGACGCTACATACATACCGTCGCGGACCGATTCATGTTCAAGATACCTGGTGAGTGTCCATATCATTAAAAAAAAATAGATTTCTAGCTAATCTTGTCTGAGCTGAAATTGTCGCGAGCCAACTACAACACAGCCGTCAAAATTGGAGAGAAAAATATCTTCTCTCAATCATTCATTCATTCAATTAAGTCTTGTTTATTCAATCTTTTTCTCACCGAAAAAGTTTCTCTGACAAAAGGTTGGCGAGAACTGTACAGAGCTTTACATCGGTGACCGATGTGATTATAATATGATAGTACAGAGGATGTTTTTTTTGCTGCGATCCCTGTGATCATTAGTATCCTAAACACACACAATTTACGCAGTTGTTTCCCTGGCCCAGGCTAGACAATTCTACTTTGTTTAAAAACTAAACTTATAGCAGTAAAATTTATAGTTTCATTACCCAAACTGGGCAACTACCTAGTGATATATCAACTATCCCAGACACAGTACTTGATAACTTAACTTTTCATGATAACTTGTTTAGGTAAGTTAGGCAAAAATTGGGCTACTCAACAAGCGGTTTAAACTTTTCTTAAAACCTTTTTTCCTGTTCCCCCAGGCTGGGCAACTCTGTTGGAAGGTCTGTGCATAATCCCGGGCACGGTGCAGACGTGCGCGTCGGTGCTGCGCGGCGGCAACCCGCTGGCCATCTCGCCGGGCGGCGTGTACGAGGCGCAGTTCAGCGACCACTACTACCGGCTCAACTGGAGGAACAGGCTCGGCTTCGCTAGAGTCGCCCAGGAAGCTAAAGTGGTGAGTTTACTTATCTTAATAATACTATACTCGTTTTAGTAAGACTTCACACAAAAAGATGCTGCCCAGGCAATTGGTAATGTGCCTGGCGGCCATCTTGGTGACGTAAAAATGACGTAACCGCTCTCAGTACGCGTTAGCATCACTAGCAGGTAAATACGGCTGATGACGTCACTTTGAGGGTTATAAGACAAGGTTCCAGCTCATTAGCAAATTGCGGGACTTATAAGTATAAGTTTGACACGTGGATCTTTGTGTATCTGTCTGTATCTATTGCAGTGTCTTAGCTCCCAAAAGATGAACTATTTGATTTATTTTGTTTTATTTACAAGCTGACTTGATCGAGTGTTCTAAGCTTGAACTTTCATGCTTAGAACACTCGTTCAACTGCTTATTGTTTCGAATTTTATATTTATTTATTCGCAAAGTAAATTCTTGTTATAATCGAATATTTTTAATCAACTTTGAAATGGAGGTTGTCAATTCGGTAATTTATTGAATGTATGTATTTTATTTGCAGCCAATAGTGCCGATGTTCACGCAGAACGTGCGCGAGGCGTTCCGCACGGTGGGGTGGCTCCGCGGCGTGTGGATCCGCATCTACGCCGCGTTCCGCATGCCGCTGGCGCCCGTCTACGGCGGCTTCCCCGTCAAACTCATTACGCACCTCGGCAAACCTATACCATACGACCCCGACCTCACGCCCGAGCAGCTACAGAAGAAGGTACCAACATATTACGATAACTGTATAATGTTTATGGGTTGTGAACTAGAGGTATTTTTGTGGAAAGAAAATCTTTACCCAAGAATCGGGTAGAATCGGTACCATTGTCCAATTAAGATACTGTGGTCTCACATATAAATGAAACACTTGATCGCTTCGCTCGCGTGGTTCTATAAATTGAAGCCTATGTTCTTCGGGAAAGTTATAGCTTTTGAATGGTTAAAGAATTTTTGAAATCGGTCCAGTAATTTTTGAGTTTACTCATTACAAACATACAAATCTTTTTCCTTTACAATCCTACTAATATTATAAATGTGAAAGTTTGTGAGGATGGATGGATGGATGGATGTTTGTTACTCTTTCACGCAAAAACTACTGAACGGATCCGAATGAAATTTGGCACAGAGATAGATTATAGTCTGGAATAGCACATAGGCTACTTTTTATCCGGGTAAAATGTATGGTTCCCATTGGATAGCGGGCGAAGCCGCTGGCGGAAAGCTAGTATTAGTATAGATTTAAAAAGCACGTTATTTAAATTATTTAATTTTTCATCAAAAAATGTACAAGCAGTTCTGACCCTTATGCTTGTGCTATTATGAGTAGAGATGTCGAAATTGCAATGCCACAAACAACTCCCTACGTTAATCAAACACTAACATAAACTAATTTTGCTCATCTACAGGTCGCCAGTGCAATAGAAGAATTAGTTGAAGAACACCAAAGGATCCCGGGCAGCATACTCCAAGCATTACTCGAAAGGGTCTACGAAATACCCAAGAGGAGAAAACCCACCGCTCCCGTCACCAACGGGAAATGTCAAAACGGTACTTTGAAGAGCTCCGAAGACAGTGACAAGTGTCAAAGTGACAAGTCCAAAGTATCATAAAGTTTTAGTTCTTAACGCGTTTTGTAATTAATAATGGCGATTGGAGGTTTATTATTGAGAGATTTGGCTGGTATATTATCTAAAATATTATTTATTTGACCTTTTTCGTAAAGGTATTGAGGAAATGGGACTCATTTGTAAGTTTTTTTAGCATGGCAATGAAGTTGAAGTCGACTGCCAGCTTTAGGTATTGAATTATAAATATACCTATGTTATATATTTGTCAGTAAAAGTAATAATAGTATTATAAAATAATGTATCTACGATTTATAATATAACTTGATACTTTTTGTCGAAACTACATTAGTTTGCGAACAAAAAACATTTATACGTAAATATTTGTATTTGTATTTAGAGTATATTTTAAATAATTTCCATTCAAAAAACTGCCATAATAATTAATATTTCAATAAGTTGTTACAAATTTCAATTATCCTACATTTGAGGGTAGTTTTATTACAAATGAGTTCACAGTAGTATCTCAAGCGATATTTTGCATTTAAAAATATAAAATTGAATCCGTTCGTCGAATAGTTTCAGTTTTTGATAAATCGCCATTTTAAAATGTACAGTGGTGTAATAGTCAGTCCCTGCGCTTTGAAATATATTATCGTATAAAAATCATCCACATTACGAATCGCAGGGTGCTAATACTCAGTTATCTTTTAGAATTGTCTCTTGTACACAGAGACTTGTGTTGGCCAATTTGCCACGCGCTCGAGTGCCATGAACAATAGAGAATATAAGAAATGGAGGAATAATCGGAGTTCAGTGAATATATATTTAAATGAGTAATAATACATCAAGAGTCGGTATAATGCGGTGGATATGGTACAATTTTCCGATCACAGTTTTCATCTCAAAAATCAAGGTAAGTGTCATTTTGACACTCCATATATTCAATAATCTGTGTCGAAAAGTTATCAAATAACTAATTGACGTTGAAAGATGGAATATCCAGTCTATTATTTTTGAGAGGCATAACTTATATAACCAGAATTGGGCCATATTGTAAACGAACAGATAAATTGTGTTTGGTAAAGTTTGTTAACACAGACCTCTGTGTACAGGACCAGTAGGATTAGAGCTAAGTTGCGTGTGTCTGATCTTAGGAAAGGAGATATGAAGTATATATATTTTATTTCGTCAATCAGCTAAACACATAGTTTAGAACAAAAATATAATTTTCTATGAAAAAAATTGTATATATATTTTTTGTGTCCAATCAAAAAGAAATTATGAATGCATTCCTTTTATTTAGCTTCCATACTGTTAGCGTTTTATTGAATTGAATTGAAATTTAACGAATTTTGTAATGCTTTCGACATATCAAACAAATAGTTACTTGATTGTGATATTAAGAAATTGGGATCCCAAATTCTTTAATAGTTTTAAATTGTCAAGACGTTTTTGTCCGCAATTATTTCCTGTTTTTGTCCCTTTTCATCATTGTAGTGATAAAGAGGGAGATATAATGTATAATAATTATGTATTTATTAGGAACGATTTGTAAGCTTTTTGAACGCCAATTTTTTAGCATTCATTTAATGAATGTTTTTTTATGTTATTTACGTATTATTTTTTTATTTATTGATACTGCAGTCTGGGATGAACACGGTGACGTACAAACGTATATTCCATAGACGTGAGATAACGGTAAAACGGGATTAATCGTTATGTTCCCGGGTGAATAGAGATAAATTAGTATAAATTCACTTGTTAAACACATTTTTTTTGAGTGAATGAATATACAGAGTGTTTGGTAGAACGTTGAACATACGAAAATGGTGGTTAGTTGGGGTCATCTGCTACCCACTTGGCCCAAATTATTTGACCTTGGCCGCACCGATTTTTTTTAACTTTTTTTAATTTCACAGAAAATTACAAGTTTTTTTTAACTTTAAATTCGAATATCTTTACTTGTGACGGGTAAAACAGGCAGGATGTTATTTTGTATTAATGTCTAATTGTAGCAGACTCTCATAAAATTATTGTTTGGTACAGATTTTAATGGGAAAAAAAGTTATGAGTCTTTAAAGGTAAAAAAAATGTAAAACAATACATTTACCCGTCACAAGTAAAGATATTCGAATGTAAAGTTAAAAAAAACTGGTAATTTTCCGTAAAATTAAAAAAAAATAAAAATAAAACGGTGCGGCCAAGGTCAAATAATTTGGGCCAAGTGGGTAGCAGATGACCCCAACTAACCACCATTTTCGTATGTTCAACGTTCTACCAAACACCCTGTATAATTGAATATAATTATAACAATTAATTTTTCAATCAATGAGGTCCGACTAAGCTGACGTTTAGTAGTATTTTGCCAGTAAAAAGTCGGATGCCAAAGAGAAGTACCTATTCTCTATCAAACAATAATTCAGTAATAATTAATTATACATGTGTAATTTATTACCGTGGGTTTAATTTTATTTATTTATTATTATGGGCTAACATTGCGTTACGTTACACACGAATATACCTCCACTTTATTAAAGTGTGTTAACAATTAAATATTAATTTACTCTAGTAAAATTTGTTTCGACAAGCATTTGCTATTCACCTGCACATATACTTTTAACTGTTTACTGTCTGTCTGCACGAAGAAACAGGCATTTACAACAGACTAATATCCATATCCATAATATGGCGTTCAATAAGAATAACCGAGATACAAAACAAGCATTTTTTTAAATACAGTAACAAATTATAATGGAATGATGTATTTATTTAGTTTAGTGAAGTCACAGAGCAGTCGTTAAAGTAAGGTATAGGTGGATATGGACAATGCACTGGACGGTCAAACACTTTACACATACAGATGCACTCTAAAATCACCACTATTGCAAGGTAATACGGGTCTTTTAGCTTCGACGTCGTATATACAGACTAACTGTTGCCCGCGGCTTTACTCGCATCCTAAAAATCTTTTATATCTTGTGTTATTCTCATGTATAATCTGTAATACTGTACAGTTTTATCAAAATCCGTTCAGTAGTTTTTTTCGTGAGAGGAACAAATATCCATCCACCCACACATACTTTCACATTTATGTTAATAGGATGTACGCCCTAAAAATACACAAGAATGAAATAAGCATAATGCATTGTCTTTATAAATATTTTAAATAACTGGTATTCCAGTGCGTTGTCTATCTTAGCGTAATTTTATGAGAGTTATGAATGAATGAATGTTTAAATTTCTTCAATAAGTCTGATAACATGTGTCATTGGTTACTTTGGCTACAAATTTAAGTAGTTCTTTTAAATTTTCAGTTATAGGTAGAGTCGGTTGAGAAAGTTCTATCAATATTCACAAATTAGTATCGCCCTAAGCGTCTAAATTGTCACAATGGTCTTGCAAGCGGATATAGACCTTATTTTATGTTGACTTTAGGGTTCTCATCTCTCTTGACCGGCTAGACGTATAAAATGATTACAAATTATATATTATTGTACTTTCATCATGAAGCGAGAACTTTTTAATTTATAAAGCTAAGTTTTTTCATATAGATTTTTGAAGCGAATCATATTGGCGCGTATCATCCCGGTTTGCTGTGTTTAACAACGCCTTTAGAGTTGAGAGGTTGTTCCGGAGGTTGTTCACACGCTTTTGTCAGGGAGAAACAGGGAGTTTATTAACTAGCTTTCTTTATAACTGGCGGGTTAGCATTAAATGTACGAAAGGCTTTTAAAACTGAGTTTTCCATTTCTTTAAAACAGGTGAACAACTTTTACAATGTATACCGTTGACGAATGAATTGTTTTCAAATCTTAAATTGGATAAATTAGTTTTAAAGAAAAACTTGCAAATAAAATTGTTTTTTAAACTTTATAGTTATTTAAAAAAATGTTACTTTCATTGCCACGTTAACGGCTTACGGCCAATGTCATAGTGAATAAGTCTCCATTGTTGATACTGCGTATAATGTCGCCATGCAAAAAATACCATAGAGCTTGCCCTTTTATTGACTACAAACTTTTTATCTTTAATCGACAATACAAAAATGTTAATGAACTTTTTACAGTTTCACTTTAATAATAATATATTGTACAATTTTGAGCTAGGAAAAATTTAGCTTAATATATCAAAAATCTAATAAATACTTTTAATTTGTGTAACATTCCGAATTGGTTACGAAATCTGCATAAACCCAAAAATCTATGGGTTACTTTTTATTGGTCTCAAAATTATTATTTTTCAGCACGCTGTTTCTAACATTGTTAGTTAATAAATGATCTTCTACAGTCTAAAATTCTGAATATATTAGCTCAAAACTACACAGTACCTTACCGCTTGTTAATATTCAACATGTAATTGAAATAACGCAAATACTAAAAAGCTATACTCATGATAATTGAATTTAGATAACTCGTAATAACTACTAGCTATATGCATAATAATTATTTATGTAACATAAAACTCAACATAAACACGGAGCCAAATTATATTGCTTTTTTAAAATAGAGCTTCTAAATATGTAAATAGTTGCGTGTGTGGTCATTCATAGATTAATAAAGAAAATATTTCGTAATATGTCTTGCTAACCTATATAAATATATGTCTGTGACGGGTTTAAACAATATAGTTAACTCACCTATAAATAAATCAAATCAATAATTGATTACAGAACAAGAGACACACATCTTTCACGTTATATCAATTACATGTTGTATATAAAATACTTCACTCTACTCAGTGCCAGAGCTTTATACCAAAAGTAATCCCTAACTAGACTGCTAGCGTGTTTGTATTTCTTTGTATACTTAATTCGAAAACAAATACTTAATATATAAGGAGATATTTTAAAATTCATGTCTTTTAATTACCTTGCTATACAAAACGATAAAATATTACCACCTGAAACTCATCTTGCTGTAAAGCATACTTTTCAATTCTTAAATACTCTTCTCATTGGTTTCTCTATCTCTATTCTGATTGGTTAAGCAGTAAAATTCTTAGGTCCTGTTTCACAATCGCTGGATAAAGCCAACTGCCGGATAAAAAAAAAATGGTATAAAAGTTGTATGAAATTGTCTGTCAGCTAATTTAACGGGAACTTATCAGTAAGCTGTGAAACAGGCTCTTAGCCAAGTATTTTACAAACTCGGCTAAATAGTTAGCCAAGTATTTTGCGAAATTAGTTTCATAATTGGCCAAGTATTTTGCGAAATCAGTAAAATACTTAGCTGCGTATTTGCGGCCGAGTCAAAGTAAACACCTCCAGCGTAACCACAATAAAACTTTTATAACTTTTGAATAAAATAAAAAAAACATTTATTGTAAATTCATTTATTACTTAATTCATATTAGAAACTTTAACATGGTTATGAAAAATCTTGGCTAATATTTCACTTATTTTACCTACTATTTATATACAATTTATCTAAACGGCACGACACAAATGTTTTTCTAATAAACTTATGATTTCAGTCAACAATTAACTTATGGAGGTTTGGAATTAGGGAATTGGAATTAGTTTTATTATAATGCCCATTCCATTTTAGATCTGAATGGGACTTAATTTCGTATAAAAATACTTTGTAAAGGATGGTTATTAGTAAGGGCCTTTTCACCTCCTCTGGATACCCGCTAACCGACAGATAAATTAGAAAATGGAACAACACTTGTATGAATTTATCTGCCAAGTAATTAACGGTAACTTATCAGGAGGTAAACAGGCCCTAAATATAAAATTTCTAGAGTATCTAACGGTTACCGGCAGTTTATTACAATTATAAAATCTATCCTATCATTGTAAGTATAAATCGAATGTGTCTATATTAGGTACACACATGTGTGGGCTGTGAGTACTATTGATATTCCGATCCTCACTTTCAAACTTGAGCTTTCAGATTGAGCTTGACATTCAGTTCACAAAAAAGCTATAAATAATTATTCTTAAAATGTAATGATTTTATATGCTTTCTGTCAAATGAAATTGTTTTTTCTATAATTCTTCAGACATAGGCAGAATTGTTACTTCCTTGCCATATAGAAAAAAATAAGGTAGGTATACTAAATGTACGATTTTAAATTTTAAAAATATATTTTTCTAATAATTGTCAAGCTCAATTTTTTTACTCGTCGTCGTCCCAGTTCACCCACACATGCGACTGCAAGGCCTATATGAAGTCCGGGTAGTTGTTGACGTCATCAAACTGTTGTGGCTGCGACGCAGGCCGGGGTGCTCCGCCCCCGGGCCTGTACTGCGGCTGCTAGTGACACAAAGTGACTTTAATTTATATTTTACACACATTTTTACATTACCTGTCAAACTAAACATACATACTTTTTTAGCCGACTGCGGTGAAATTCGGTAATGTTCTTAGTTGGTATGTATGTATTCTTGACTTGATGGTGAAAGAAATAATGATAGTAAATAAAACCTACACGCTTAAAACTCTTTAGTTTTTGGAATTGTCATTATACCTACACAATTTAATATGTAATTAAAATATGACATTGAAATTCAATAAAATATGGGATGATACGAAAAAGCAGCGTGTTAATTAAATGACAGGAAAATATTACTAACAAATTATTAACAAAAAGTTCCAGCTACTTACAACTGAATGGTACGTAAAGCATGCAACATAAAACTGTGATCAAATGACATGGGACTTTGACACATGTTAATAAAGTAGCATTTACTTATTTCTAAAGTCAGGAGAAAATGAAGTCAAGTACAGGTGATATTTGATTGTGAAATTTTTATGAACAGTAGGTATTTAATTTTGTGTTATGAATATTTAAAAATTGTTTAGACTTAAGCCTAGCGCTCATTGCTGGCGCGGGACACCTTTTTAGGCGACTGACATGATGATAACTTATAAATTGTAACCGACCGTTTATCAGCAATTTGGTCAGGCTTTATAGGTCTATCAAACCCACTTTGTATCTAAACATGTCATTGATCACAACAATTAGTTTAGAAGGTGTGAAGCATTACTTGTGCGTGCGTTAAGTGTGCGTGCGGGGGGTGATGCGGGTGGGGCGATTTGTGCGAGGGGCGGGGCGCGGGGCGGGGGCGGGGCGGGGCGGCACGCGCCTCACATGTGCGGCCGAGCCCCGCGCGGCTGCTGCTGTTGCTAGAAACACACGGCACTCAGCGAGATTGAGCACAGTAGGTTTGGCTATGATAGTTACTAAATGTAACTATCGTAAAACAATTTATACTATTTCGTTTCACGTTAATTTAAAAATACAGTTTATATGTATACTGAATTGTGCATATTATTACAAAAGACTATTAAATTTTGAATTTTTCGTTGATTTACATCTAGCGCCTAATGCAAAGCTTTAATTAAACGTCACGTAGACGTGGAGTTAACATGGAAAAATTGAGTACTTTGGAAAATAATATAATTGTTATTTTTTGCTTGTGCTAGCAACAGATACATTGAACAACAATTCTAAATTGTATAAGTACTGGGACTTACACAGAATAGTGATTTATTTATTATTAATCTCATAATAAAATTGCTCAACAAAATAATGTCAAGCTCAGTTGAGCTAAACAATGCCAAATAATGTCAATCTCGCCAAGGAATCGCACATCATGTTATAACAAGCTGCAATGATGAGAAAGCGTTAGTATGTACTATGTGTTTTCTTCTCGTCTTGAAAGAGCTATATAAATGACAATACTACAATGTGCAGAGTATATTTTGAGTAAGCGTCAAGTTGGAACTTCCACAAGTTGCAATCTAAAGTGCTAATTAAAATAAAATGCATGAAAATTCAATTTTTGAAGGCTCGATTTGTCGTAAGCTTTATGTAATCTGTCTACAGAATCCAGGGGCTTGACATAATTTAGTCATCGCATTATCTCGTATCCAGCCATGTCTTAGAACGAGGAAGCAACAACAAAGTCATTACATGGCGCGCATGATAGCTTTACGGGACTGATCCCGTAAACTGTCACTGATGACAGAACATTATTCAATAAAAACAACACTTTTTTAGCTTCCAATCTGACACTATGTCAAAATATACTGAGCACAACAATGTACTAATTATTTGAAAAATCTAGAGAATGACTGAAAATAGTAAGTCTATGTTGTCAATATAAACTGTTATATATTTTTTTCGATAACAAATATTTACTTTATATCTATTTATTTTTGTAAATTGTATAACTTAATAAATTCTGTCCATCTCTAGATGTCAATTTGAGTGATGGAAATCGGCTAGACCTTCGTTTTCATACTGATATGTGGTCATAATATAATATCATTTACAACTAAAATGGTAAATCTAGCAGCTATATTTCTCTAAAACTATGATCTATATAAGTATGAACTTAATAGTATGATGTGCATGATATGCAATGGTAAAATTACTAACTTTGATTCACTTCCCTCTGAAGAATCTAATGTTGCTCTAAATTAAAAATGTATCCTCTATTGTGGATATATTTTGGGACTGTTTCACCACCTCCTGACAATTTCCCGTTAAATTAGTTGGCAGATAATGTCGTATACATTTTGTTCTATTTTTTAATCTATCCAGCGGTTAGCAGCTGTCAAGGGTTGATGAAACAGGCCCTTACAAACCTAAATTCTCACATAAATAAATATCCAGTGCTGACCGGTCATTCAATTAATTATTCCGTGCGGGAAACGAACCCGCGACCCGTTGTGCGCAAGCTAGCGATCGACTCAGCTTTGCAAAGAAAAGAAAACAAACTTTTCTTTTGAAATGGAAAACACCAAAAAACGAAATGGCTCGATGAAATTAAGAAACCTAGATTACCGGTATCCGAATCCAAATAACAATATTAAGGGCATGTTTCACCACCTCCTTTTAAGTTCTTGTTAAATTACTTGGCAGATAACTTCATACAGATTTTGTTTAATTTTTTAATTTATCCGGCAATTAATGGTAGAGGCGGTGAAACAGGCCGATACGAAGCGTGTCCATTAATGTTTTAATTGTCAATGGGCTTCATAAATAGAGTCGTACCTGCTGCAGCAGGTGCCGCAGGCCGGGGTTGGAGGGCAGCAGCGGGCGCATGATGCGCGGCGGGTGCGCAGCGCCGCCCGCGCCGCGCAGCTGCTGCTGCAACTGCTGCTGCAGCTGGTGCTTACGTTGCTCCTGAGAACGATCAGAGTAATCATCATCAACCCATAATACTGTCCCACTGCTGGGCACGGGTCCCCTCTCTAGGGATAAGGCTATAGTCCACTACGCTAGCTTAACACGGGTTGGCAGACTTCACATGCCATCGAGAAAATCTCTCAGGCGTGCAGGTTTCCTCACAATGTTTTCCTTCAGTAATGTCACACAAATAATATTGTACACCGAATATTAGGCCGTCCATACACTTGTAAGTTGCTTACGAAACACACATGTAAAAAAACTTACGTATAATAATAATAATAAATAATAATAAATATTTGGGGACATTTTAACACAACACCATCTAGTCCCAAACTAAGCAGAGCTTGTACTATGGGTACTAGACAATGGATATAATACTTATATACTTTTTTTTTGTAAATACATACTTATTATACATAGGAAACACCCAGACAAACACAAATACTTATATTCATCATCACATAAATATTTGTGTCTTGTGGGAATCGAACCCACGACCTCGTGATCAGCAGTCCGGTACTCGAACCACTAGACCACAGACGTCGTCATATTTATATCTTTACACAAATTAAAATAAGCTACACTCGCAGATAGCTAATGTTATAAGGAGTAACATAAGTTATCCCACCGCGCGCAAGCGACCCCGCCCCGCCGTCCCACCGCTCACATACCTAAGGCACGGTCGACTAGTTCCGCGCGGACTATAAAAACGTTATACAATATAGGTCTATTTACAGAAACTAATATAATTTACCTCGAGCTGTTTGTAATGTTGTTCCTGTTGCTGTGCGGCGTGGAGATGCGACATGATGTCCATCTGCGACTTGAACTGCGCCTCCTGCTGGTGCGCGGCCTCCAGCGTCTGCTGCAGATGCTGTATCTTCTCCAAGTTCTGCTGGCGCGCAGCCTCGAGCCCGTCCAGCTGGGTGACGGAGCGCGGGCCTTTGCCGCCCACCTGCTGCACTTGCTGCCCTATTGAACCGCCTATCATCATGCCCTGGATACGGAAGGTGATAGAAAAAAAAAAAATTGTAAAAACTTTACAATTGACAAACTTTACAAAGTTACAATATATTTTGGCTTAACGCATAGTTTTTGAAAAATGGCGGGCACAGGATACCTAAGGGCATAGAACCAATCTGGCATATCGATGCACCCGCCATTTTGATTTGGCGGCAAAATGGTCGATATGCCAGCTTCCATACAAAAAGATTCAAACCCATTTAATCGATAATTTATCAGAAAATCCCCGTCTAACTATGAACTGTATTGGCGGAGTACAAAAATGATTGCGCAGAGTGCTTTTTCTGATAGTGTGTGGCCGGAGCCGGGCTAATAAGTTACTTATACAAATTCGAACTTAATACCGATTTTATTTTAAACAACACGTTTCGCAATAACCAAGTTTAAACTAACCTGTGGATGCTGCTGCATCTGCGACTGTACCATGCCCTGGCTGGGCCCGGGGCCGGGCATTTGTCCTACGTTGCCAACGCCGGACACGTTACCCACGGGAACTGACTGCATGCCCCCGGCCATGCCCGCGCCCATGCCTCCCGAAGACATACCAGCACTGGGCATAGCTCCCGAACCTATTAAGTTGAAAAGGTGTTATAGTCAGGGCCGGATTTTGAGGTGTGGAGACCTCGGGGAAACAAAGGTAGAGGCCTGGCCCCCCCTGGCCCCAAATTATTATCCAAATAAAATGAAAAAAATATTTCAGTCGAGTTTTTCAATAAATAATCATAATCATGTCTGTACAAAGGTAGTGGTAAAGTTAGAACCGGAAAACAATTCCCTCCTTTGGCAGTCGGGCAAAAATAGCGTTACCTGCCATAGTAGCGTTGGGCATGTTCTGCGGCATGCCGCCGGCGGAATTGACCGCAGCCGGTAGCTGTTGCTTGCTGATGATCTGACTGATCTTTTGCTGCTGAATCACCTACAAAACGCAGCTTAATCTTAGTTTGACGGTACTTAATAGTGACAATTGGACAGAAATGTTGAAAAATTATTTAGATATGGTACATACGGTTACAAACCAAGCTATATTATTCTAGGTATTTATAAGGTGGCCTCGCATTGTATAGGCTTTCCGTACAATGGGAGTTATTTTTTATCTTAGGCTTGCGCTTGACCACAACTCGCCTGATGTTAAGCAATGATGTGGTCTACGATGGAGCGCGCTTGCCTAGAAGAAACCGATATAAGTTTACTTAGTTTGATGTGCAGCCGTGGGTACTATAGTCCACGCGGAACTAGTTGGCCGCGCCTTAGGTAGGGAGGGGGGTGAGGCGGCGGGTTATTGTGAACAAAAGCTAGCGCCCCCGCCCCTCATATATCTAAGGCGCGGCCAACTAGTTCCGCGCAGACTATAGCAAACTTTGATTTTAGTTTATCATCGGAGATTTACTGTTTTGGATGTCTACCCAGAATTGAGCTAGTTCTAGTTAAAACTCAAGTTTACTTCATTATAGAATTTAAACATAGTAGAGGTATACTGCGGTACACTCACCGTTCCCTGGTATGTTTAGTGAGTTGGGACCTTCTCAGAAAAACCCAGCAACACTTTGGTTGAACCGGGAATTCGACCCAGGACGCATCATCATATCAGCCTAAAGATGTCCACTGCTGAATAAAGATCTTCCACAAGGACCTGTTATCTACCCAGGATGCTCTCACGTCCAAAAGGCAGTCATCAAGTTTATTCAGTGTATATCTTACCTTTCTGAGTCGGTCGACGAAGGTGGCCTGGTTGTTGGGTATGAACCCCAGGTAGGCCTTCTTGTCGGGCGTGTACAGCAGGATAAGCACCTTGATGTCGCACTGTGGCGGCGTCGGCATCGGCGAGAAGTGCACGCACCCAGCCTGACACACAAATACTGTATCAGACCCGCTAATCTATACTAATATTATAAAGAGGAAAGATTTGTTTGTTTGTTTGTTTGTAATGAATAGGCTCCGAAACTACTGGACCGATTTCAAAAATTCTTTCACCTTTGGAAAGCTACATTATTCCCGAGTAACATAGGCTATATATCATCACGCTACGACTAATAGGAGCGGTGTAGTAATGAAAAATGTAGCAAAAACGGGGAAAAAATTATAAGACCACGCGGGCGAAGCCGCTGGCGGGAAGCTAGTTTATAATAAGCTGGAACCTTGTCTAATAAACATACACGTGACGTCATCCGCCGTACTCGCCGTACAGTGGTGCTAACGATACTGAGTGCGGTTACGTCATTTTTACGTAATTAAAATGGCCGCCAGGCGCATTAGCAATTTGCGGAACTTATATACAAATATAAATAAGTATATAGGTAAATAAACATAAAAATACCATCACGCCTGTATTTCCTGAGAGGTAAAGCAGTGGTGCACTAATGTACACCTACAGATCGCCGCTATGTTTAGGTCGCATGTAATAGAGGGCGAGCCTATTGCCGTTAACCGAGCACAAATCTGGGAGTTTCACAGAAAAACCCAACAACACTGCTCAACCCGGGACCTCTAGCGTAGCAGTCGCGCTTGAGACCACTAGACCAACGAGGTAGTCGAGGCAGTATAAGTAAATGACTGGTGAATATTGCCATAATATATTATGGCATTATGTCACCTACTTACAACTAGTGCAACTAGTTTGACTTTTCGAAAGTACCTATTGATGTGGTCTAATTGAAATAACCTAAATTAAAAAATTTGTAAACCCCCGACACGAAATGTGATTTGCCATTTTGTGGTGGCGGCCATCTTGGATTTAAAATTTTTCATAGTGTATACCATTCTCCTAGTTAAGCCTTTTTATTTGATACCCTTATTGAGGGAGGTGTGAAAAAATATGTAATCCGCTATTTTGTGGCGGCGGCCATGTTGGACCGATTTTTATCAAACATAGCTAAGAACACTCCCGACTAATTCAACTTTCAAATAAAAAAAACGAAATCAAAATCGGTTCATCCGTTCGGGAGCTACGATGCCACATACAGAGAGACACACACATACACACACACAGAGACACGTCAAACTTATAACAACCCGTCGTTTTTGCGTCGGGGGTTAATAAAACATTTGACTTTGACTTACAGTACCTTTTGATACTTCCACTGTGTAAATAATAATTATGTAATATTGCGGAACATTTAACATAGCACCAGAAGTAGTTAGTAAAAATGAGATTGATATACTCACAAACCCATTGACCATGACTTTAGTGAGGGAGTCCAGCGCCTCGCTCGGCTGCAGGTGGAACAGCACCGACTTGCTGTCCTTCAGGTATTGCCCGCCGATGTTGCTGATCAGCTGCTTCGGCATCAACTGCATCAACAACTTGTTCGGCCACGTGTCCACTTTCAGTTCTGGCTCTATATCCTTGGTACTGGCTGAGACCTGGCGGTTAGAAAATAATATAATGTTAACTATCTTTTGAAGCATTTTCCATGGTAAGTTCTCCAGTTATTTGTGAAGCATTTGCTTTTCAATAGATGTCGCTAGCGTCACCTTAAGACGTAAACGAGGTCATCAGAATCTGCCCAAATTATGTACCGAAATTAATGAATTATGTACACTTATGGGACAAAATACCCTGTATTATGCTGATTAAATTATTTATGCTTACTAGGGAATGAGAAAATGTACTTTAATTTGAAAAAAAAACCGCACGCCATTTTGACACACTATTATCAGTTTCATAGTGTTTTATAGTAAAAACTGTCAACTTGACAGATATCTGATGTCAGTGTCAGTTTCGGAATGATAAACGCACGCTATTATGGCACATTACTAACAGTTTCATATTGATTTCATGGTAAAAACTGTCAAGCTGTTACGTACCTCGGGTACAAATTTGGGCTGAGTTGTATGGGCTTTTGAAGTCCTCCTTTAGAATGTTAAGGAAGATTTCGACTCGGCGAGTAGGACTCGCAGTGGATTAGTGGTCATAGCGTTGGGTATATACCAGAATTTATTTAGACGCAAGTTCGAGTCCTGCCCGCCTGTCAGTTTTAAATAATATAATGTTATTTAAGTAATAAGCAAGCAATAATAGCCGCGATATGACCATGAGCTAGTCATAGTGGAGGGACGAGGTGTGTTGCCCCTCCAACTAAAGGGAGGGTGACTTCCACCCAGGCAGGTGTGATGCCTGGTAGCTACTGCACGACGGTTAATGCCGGGTTATATATGCAATAGCAAGTTGCTCGGTAAACTTCACTTGCGCGATTCAGGATTTCGTACAAGTTTCTTATGTAGCGCGATAGATGTCGCTACACGATAAAATCCATAAAAAGTATTATTTACGGATTTTGTTTGATATTCACATTGAAACCTAATAATAATACAAACAGAGTCGACAATCACCTGGCAAGGTAGATGTTTAGTGGTTTTCTGCTGGTCGCCGGGAGCCTTGCCCTTTTCCATCCACTCGATGACGCCGCTCCAGATGTACGAGCGCTGCAGCTGGCCGCCCGACGGGCCTGGGGTCACCATGGTCGGCATGCGTTGGTGACCACCCTAGTACAACAATATAACAATAAAATATAAATAACTAGCTTTCCGCCAGCGGCTTCGCCTGCGTGGTCTGGGTATTTATTATAACTTTCATCCCCTATTTCTACCCCCTTACAGCCTTTTTTTCGCATTAAAAAGTAGCATATGTCCTGTCTCAGACTCTACACTATCTGTGTACCAAATTTCATTTAAGTCGGTTCAGTTGTTTTGGCGTGAAGGCGTGACAGACAGACAGACAGAATTACTTTCGCATTAATAATATTAGTAAGGATAAGGATACAGAAGTAAGTATTTAAGGATGTTTTTGATGTGTGGATTTGTTGGTTTAATGGTCCTAAGCGAGACTGTTACGCTCAAGGTCCTGGGTTCCATTCTTGGGTCTAGCAAAATGTTATTAGGTTTTTCTGTGAAATTCCCAGTAGCAACGGAGATTGGATTTGTGTCCGAGTGATGGCAATAGGCTCGCCCCCTATTACATAGGACCTAAACACACCGGCTTTCTGTGGGGTGTACATTAGTACACCTCTACCGAATCCTTCGGGGAATACAGGCGTGATGGTATATATGAAAAGCCAGTTTCAAGCAATGTGATGGAGTAAAGTGGGTCGTCCATGGGTCAAATGAAGTGACGAGTTGCGGAAGACAGCTGGAAATGACTGGAAGAAATAGAGCTGAAAATTGAAAATCTGGTACTAAAGCGTTCATTAAGAGGCCTACAAGCTCCACAAATTGATAACGTGCCTGGCGGCCATCTTGGTGACATAAAAATGACGTAACCGCTCTCAGTACGCGTTAGCACCACTAGCCGGCAAGTACGGCGGATGACGTCACTTTGAGGTTAATTAGAAAAGGTTCCAGCCCATTAGCAACTTGCGGGACTTATAGGTCCTGAATACGGGCTGATGATGATGGAGCTGACCTGCGCGGCGTGCGAGGAGGGCGGCGGCGGCGGGTAGGAGGGCTGCGCTAGCTGCGTCAGCAGCGCCGAGTTGTTGGCGTACAGCGGCGCGCGCGGCGGCGGCAACCAGCTGCCGGCGCCGCGCCCGCACGACGCGTTGCCTGCGCACACAATACATACTGATACTAGCTGACCCGGCTAACGTTGTTTTGCCATATAGGGGTGGGTCACCCTTATCATTTAGGGGTATGAAAAATAGATGTTGGCCGATTCCCAGACCTACCCGATATGCACACAAAATATCATACAAATATTTTTGTTTCGGAGGAGTTTGGTAACAAACACGACACAAAAATTTTATATATATCGTGTGTGCGTCATAAATAAAAAAAATTGATTCTCAAATGGCACGGACCAGCTGAAAACCAGTGCTGTACCCTCCGCACAGCAATTACTGAGCTGGTTTCCTTGCTACACATAATATTATCATCTTAAGTTTTTTTGTGTAGATATACGTATTGTGTTAAGTATGTACTATGAAAGTTATGTGTGGCAAAATATATGGTTTAAAATGGTTTATATATTAGATAATACTGGGCCATAACTTTCTCATAATCGCAACTACGATTGCGAAAGTACGCTGATTCTTCGGGAACACCGTAACTACGCAGCAAGAACAAGAATACACACCGCACCTATAACAGTCTGAAGAAACCCTCCAATAGAAGAGAATTAGAAAGAGTTCTCATACAAATTTATCGATTCATCATTAATGTGTATAAGAAAGTTGTATTTTTTTGTTATACGTAATCACTATTTTTAGTTTTAACCCACGAAAAATCGGAGGAGTGTCCCAATTCGTTGTTCATTCAGTGTTCACCGATGTCTCCATCGATCGTGGTCTGATTTGGAAAATATTTTTTTGGTAAATGATTGTTTTTTTTTTCTATTTTTATGTGCTTCTTTAAATTAGACAGGCTGCGGTTTGCGGTTTATTAGTCACTCTATGTTCAAACTGATGTTACTGTTTGCTACACCACTCATCTAATTCATGGGAAGTCGCTTGGACTGTTGCCATGTTATGCTGGTACTTACCCACACCAGGCACCCCGGGCACGCCGGGCACGGTGCCCACGGGGCCCACCCCCGGGGCCGTAGCCACGCCCGGCCGCGGGAAGTTCTGCGCCCCCGGCCGCGCGGGGACTGCCGCCCCTCGACCTTGCCTGTCAATATATTTTTATCATTCTGCGCGATTGCTATGCTCGAAGCCTGTATTCGATTCGCAGTATTGTTGAGTTTTTCATAAAATGTATGTTCCTGATGTTACAGCATTTTGCTGAGATAGGGACCCATTTTTGGCCTTGCGCAGGATAGCATTATTTTTATATTTTCTTCATATTTTGTATTTCTTGTTCTGTGCGAGTCCGAAAGTAAAGTTTTCTTTCTTTCTTTCTTTCTTTCTTTCTTCTTTCTAAATTCTCGGTAGCAGCTCGGAGTTTGGATTTGGTCTTGGTTAATCGCAATAAGTTCGCCCCCTATTAAATGGGACCTAAACAGCGGCGAACTGTCAGTACAGAGCTGCCCAACTCTTTGAGGAATACAGGAAACGAAAGTGTTGTCGGAAAATGTTGGTGTTTTTGCACTGGTAACCCAAAATTGACAGAGATGGAACTATAATGGGCAATTCTAACTACATGCAATCTCCAGACTGATAGCCTTCTGGAAATTTGCCCATCAGTCATGAGGAGGCGACTGAGAGGATAAGGAGAACCAATATATTGCAAATAAACTTCGATATCTTATCTTTCTATGTCAAAATTTAAAGCTAGAGGTGGGCAAAGTGTATCATTTTTGCGATTGGAACATTTGCATCTGGATCACTGAAATGTTCCGAAACACTGATATGTTTCATTTGGCTCATTTGGATCATCGACTCAAAATATGATACAGAATGTCGGTTTTGTAAAGAGTTACACATGCCTATTTAAAGCGGATTACAGAGTTATGTTCAGTTTCAGATTGGTGACATACCCATAGACGTCAGTTTGTATGTCGGGCACGGGCGGCGGCGCAGGGCTCGGCGGCCGCTCCTTGAGACTATAGCCCCGCAGCAGTACCAGGTGCCGGGGGTCCTGAGTACCGTCGGAAAATACTTATTATAAATGTAATGTCCGGAATTGCTTTTTTTTGGATTTCAGGGCTCGCTCCATAGTAAAAGTTGTTCATAAAGATGAATACAGTATAGGTATACTAACAAAAAGGCTAAAGCGACTTTTTCAAGAATAAACAATTGTAAATACTGTGGTTTGTAAATACTGTGTTCGTAATATCACAAAAGTTCTATTAGTACTTTAGGAGCAAATCGATTTAGCACTTTTGTTTGTTAGTGTAAACATGTTTTTGCTCGTGACTGTACAATGTCATCCTTTCGCCTCCAAAACGACTAAAATCTCACAGTGTATAATAGAGGAGTATTGGTCGAAAGCTTACCGACTTTATGCTGTGTAAAATAATGATAATTTTATTGTTTTATATTTCGTACAACTTTATCATTATTGTATTATATATTTTTATATGTGCCTTGACGCCTATAATAATAAATGGAAATAACAATAAAAAATAAACGTAATATTAATAATTAATATTAATGCCTTGAATTATGTAAATTGTAGTAAAACTGCTGCTGATTTTAGTGGCCGTGAGCGTCGATTCAGTAGCTTTGACGTGAAAGCGCGGGAGAGAGACAGAGTTACTTTCGCATTTATAATATTAGTAAAGTAGTAAGGATTCTTATTAACAGTAGAGTTAGGATTCGAGCCCGGTTGCATTAAGCTCGCCCTGTATTACATTGTGGAACCTAAACACACCAGCATACATTAGGATTACATTACAATTGTGTAATTTGCAACTCGTCTGGTGTCGTGATGGTGGTGGTATACCTTGGCATAGTTCCTCTGCTGCGCTTGGTGCAGCTCGCCGCCCGCGTGCTCGTACAGCGCGTGCAGCGCCGGCACGCGCCGCGCCGCCGCCACCGACACCTGCACGCCGCGCTCCGCCAGCAGCCGCGCCGCTTGCTCTACCGTCGCTGGGGCACCTGGGGGCCAGCCAACTTGCAATCTAACATTCGCATCGACGAACGAATAGAAACAAAATGTATGGGAATGACATTTATAACCGTCAGATTTATCGAGAGCTTATGTCATTCCCATGCATTTTCGATACAGATATTTAGATTGCAACTTGGCTAGGTCCGCTGGACAGATATTATATCCATTGTCTAGTACCAAACCACCCATAGTACAAGCTCTGCTTAGTCTATACTAATATTATAAAGAGGAAAGATTTGTTTGTTTGTTTGTTTGTTTGTAATGAATAGGCTCCGAAACTACTGGACCGATTTCAAAAATTCTTTCACCTTTGGAAAGCTACATTATCCCCGAGTAACATAGGCTATATATCATCACGCTACGACTAATAGGAGCGGAGTAGTAATGAAAAATGTAGCAAAAACGGGGAAAAAATTATAAGACCACGCGGGCGAAGCCGCTGGCGGGAAGCTAGTTTGTAATATGTTGATTTGCTTTGTTTATTTTTTTTAATTTTGGTTTTGCAGTAATATCCTGGCCTGGAATATGAAAGTGAATCCTGTAAGATGAAAGTGAGTTTTAATAGTAACTAGCTTTTACACGCAGCTTCGCTCGCGTTAAGTTTGGACCTCGTTTCAATTGTTATTCTGTTATTCAAGACGGAGAAATCCAACAAATCAAAAACCATGAAAATCGGTCCATCAGTTCTCGAGTTATAAGTGTTGTAACAAACCCGACTTTGTTTTATATATTAGATTAAAATGAGTATATACCAGGCGGCACCAGCCCCCCAGCGTACGCGGAGTATGGCGGTGAGCAGCACAGCAGCAGCATGTGTATCGGGATGTCAGTGCGGCCGAGCTCTTCAAAACATGCCAGTGCTGCCGTAAGCGCTTCAGTGACACACGCCCGGCTTTCAGCATGGCCGCCAATGTACCTATTAATAATATATATAGATGTTTCCTGAAGGTAGACAATGTGAGAGCATAGCGTAGTATAGTAGCCGTCGAGCTGAACTAACCACAGTCATCTAATAAGAGATCATAAATGAGGCTTAGAAATTTCTAGGGCACCCTAACGCCGCTTAGTTACGCGACGAGAAAACCGACATCTGGTATATCGGATTTCTCATCGCGTTTTAAAAAACTAGAGTATGAAAGTTATGCTTTTGTTTTATATTTACTGCCATTGTCTGGGATGTGAAATATGAACCAGAATCTATCCTACATGAATGCAATCGCTAAGTTAATGAGGCAGTTGAAAAAAACTGGTCTTAATAAATACTAATACCAGTTTTTTTCAAGATTTTAACTTAAGACTAAATTTTTTTTACCAACAGTTATAGTAAAAGGTAATTTTACTTTAAAAAATTATAAGGTTATTTTAAAATGTTATTGATAAAGAAAGCTCTGGTAAATTGGTAATCCTATCCTTAATTCTTCGATGTTCTATATCAGCTGTTTTAATAATAGCACCACTAACTGTATCTTGTCCACAGTATCCACAACTGTCTGTGGGCATGTGAAAGGGCCGAAGGTTGCTACCGGTATGCCAGGGTGGCAGTCAGCTGCCTTGTATGTCACTATACTGTACACTGAGCCACTGCCACCACCCTCCTCTAATGGACCTCCATGAAAATATCTGAAACAAAAGTAGTTAATAAACATGCAGTATATTTGAAGACGGAACATGCAATGGGTAATTGAAATGGAATACAAGGACTGATATTACAGCTACGGTTAACATTTACGAGTATTCTGAATGACCGTATAGCTTAATAACTAAATATACTCAATACTTTATTGCATTCCATAATGTTTTATACAGGTGGACTATAGATAACTTAGATCATTATGGACCCTGTCGGGCACAGCAAAATTAGGAGCGAGGGAGAGGGTTTAGCATCATTTGCAAATTGATTGCCCACTAAAAAAGTCTACATTAAAATATTATATTTATGGTGTTTATATTCTTATATATAAATCACAAGTTGATCAGATAAAATTATTTAAAGGTAAACAATTTGACTCTAGCCTGGCCAAAGGCAACACATTGTTTCTCTTGCTCTTGGCCCAGAAACAGACTTGTACTATCTATTTTTATACAGCCCAGGTCGATTAGGCGTCTCTTTTGCGATTAGTGTTGCAAAATCTCTGAAATAAAAGGGGTACTTACTCTAAAGTAGGCACTATGTAATTTGATTTGAGTTCTCCAATATACGCGCCGTTCGCAGCCGTAGCCTCTATAACAAATATCACTTCAGCCTGTACAGGCGAGTCTGGGGCGTTTACTACCATTTTTATTTTATTAAATCATTAAAAATTGCTCAACAACATTTGCAATTACAACAAAAACACAAGCATTTTGGCTGTCAGCCTGACAGCCAAAAAAGCTTGTTTGTGTGTCAGGCAAATATAGTCTCAACTGTCAGGTGCCTGTCGCTCTCAGTTGTCAATATGATGGAATGTTATGTTCCGAACTTACGAAATATACGGTAAAGGTATTTCATACTATTTTAATATTTTCATCAATTAACAAATTAATTAATATCGTATTAATCGTAATAATCTATCGTACGATAGGAATATTTATTTATATCATCATCATCATCATCACTTTACCAGGCATCAGCCCGTGTTCGTTCACTTCTTCTAGACGTGAGCCTTTGTTGAATAGTGAAGAGGGACCTCTGCTATGGTTAATTTTCTTTTTAGACCTAGCTAACTTCAACCCGGCCGTAAAAATCAGAGAGCGAAAAATATTGGATTAAAATTATTTAAAACGACAGCCTATGACTTCAGCTTTCGTTTTTTTATTACAATCCAATAAATATTTTTCTTTCAACCCGGACAATAAGTTTGGCGCGATATGTAATCTCAACCATAGATACAGTTCTTGCCAAACTTATAGTCTGGCTTAAAGTTGGCACGAGCTAACTTTAACCCGGCCTTAAAAATCGGAGAAAGAAAAATATTGGATTAGAATGATTTAAAACGACAAGCTATGACTTGAGCTTTCGTTTATATTTATTAAAATCTTAAATGTTTCTTTCTCCGATTTTTACGGTAGAGTTAAAGTTAGCACGTTCCAACTTCAACCCGGACAATAAGTTTGGCGCGAACTCAGAACTGTAGCTTGCTACAATATAGAAATCTGTGGCGTATTGAGAGGCGTCAGCTGATTGTCAATTTGTCACTGTCTGTCATTTTAAAAATAACCTCTTTATCGTCGACTGTTCATCTTATCTTTTTGCAAAAATATTCTTTAAAATACCACATAAAATACGGTAGTGTTTTTACGGTGGGCAGTTTATAGGATACATAACATTTTCCAAATATCAACAGTTATTTATTACCATGGAATTAAGTATTAGATCCGTTCGAATTTTCAACCGGCTTTTGCGCAAACCGATTGGAATTACGTCTTACAGAAATGTTACGGGCCCGGCCGTTAAGGAGGAAGTTAACACAGAGCTGCTGAACACATTCAACCGTGACATAAGAAATGGTTTGTATAGTTTCATATTTTGACACCAAAATTTCATCAGCCATTTTTTAATATTTTGCCCATCATCATTATACAAGCCTTCTCAGAAGAGGCTGCTGAGTAAAGGTCTTATTTCCCTAACACTTGTTTGCACACTGCTATTAAGGAAATGGGGGAGATCTTTGCTCAGCACAGGGATCCCACATATTAAATAAAAAAGTTATGTGAACAGTGAACAGAAATTAAAAGTGCATAGCCTCTTAGAACTGTTGTTATTGTAAGCATAGAGCAGGCACATACTCAACAGATCTTGGCCTAGGAGTAGGAGGCAGAGTACTCATTTCTTAGCTAAGGCTTGTGATAAAAGGTAAATACAGTTCTCGGTTGGAGTGTACATAATGGGGCACCGAGGAAAAGAAAATTATATCGTATATAACACAACTATGAGACTAAAGAGCTCTGTTTTTTTTTTGTAAAAACGAAAGTTCAAGTTTTACGCTATTGTTCTGATTCATTTTAATAAGCATATTTTGTGACCAGACCCGGATTATGCCTTAAAAATTAAGTAAGCAACTGCCTATGGGCCCTGCCTTGATTAAACTCTAGATGAGTAACTCTTTACAGAGAAAACAGGAGACAGTATATGCCAAGCGACAGCTTTAGCGACATTAAGGCTAAATCTTATGTGACTAAATCTGGCCCTGTTTGTGACAAGTTGCAATGCAAACAAACATATTTATTTTTACTGCATTGGCGGATTTTCATTTGCGAAATCACAACAGCTGCCAAGAACAAAAATACTGGTTTGGTAGTTTACATAGGGCCTTGTTTAATATTGTGTTGTTGTCTTTCTTTCAACTAGTAACATTTTGGAATGCTGTCCTAAATATTTTGATGTTACATAAACAGTTATCATTTATCATGCTTATGATAAAAAAATGACTACATAAAATGATAAATAAAATACCCCACAATATTATTTTGGTATGATTCAATTCTCGTAACTTAGACATTCTAATTATTATTAGACTACCTCGTTGGTCTAGTGGTCCCAAGCACAACTTCTGAGGTCCTGGGTTAAAACCCCAGGTTGAGCAGTGCTGTTGGGATTTTTCTGTGAAATTCCCAGTAGCAGTTCCGTCTGAATTTGTGTCTGGTTGATAGCAATAGGCACACCCTCTATTACATGGGACCTAAACATACCGGCGAACTGTGGTGTACATTAGTACTCCTCTGCCTAACCTTTCGGGGAATACAGGCGTGATGGATAGTATAATAATTAATATTATTAGCCCACAGAGACCTGCAGGGTACAGGGCTCTTCCCTCCCTCCTCCCTCCTTTTCACTGTTGCTTACCATCAGCCAAAGCAGCAGTCAAGCATTAGCCCATAGTGTATAAAACAATAACTATTTTAGGTTAGGTAGGTAGGTATTTAGGTTGTTTTTGATTAAACCTCCAAAGCATCCAATCCAATCATTATATTTTTTTATCACTTTTATATGAGGATAGAGATGATATTATACTGTATATTATTTTTTAGTGTCTACTTTTTAACATACTTACACACATTCATAACTAACCAATGAACTGATACCCGAATTATGTAATTTAGTGCCAGATTTAAGCTTAGTGCACTGTCAAAAATGCCGCCCTATTATCAGGGACGTAGCAATAGAAGTGAGCGAAATTTGCCGCCCCTAGGACGCTGCCGCCCCTAGGACGCTGCCGCCCGTAGGCCGCGGCCTATACGGCCTATTGACAAATCCGGGACTGATGTAATCCACCTTCTAATTGTATCATCTTCTAATAGTTTAGATATAATAAAAATAAAACCTGTTTTCGTCATATTATGTCAGTGGTATTATACAATATTTTATCTATGCTTGAAAACAAATTATGTTGATACAATATCCAATTCTGTATGTTGCCAAGATAAGAATGCAAAACATTTACAGAATGTGTTATCATTCTATCTGATATTGATCAGATAAGAATACTGTTAGGTATCTTCATTTAGATTTTATAATCCTAAAGATCATCGACATATCTTATATTTTATGCGATAGATAGAGAGTATATTATATCCAATGACATTATATATAGTTAGTTATATCTATTTTTTATTTACTATGTTATGTCGGTCCCGGTTGTCATACGAACACCTATGACAATTGTTAGTGGTAGTCAGAAGCCCAAAAAAAAGCCTGACAACCAGTCTATCCTTCGAATATCGGTATGGCCCAGAAATTGGGTTGCGGAGGTCTGAAAGCAGTTGCTTCGTGTAAAATGTAATGTAAAATTTATAACTTATAAGTGTTGTAACAAACCCGACTTTGTTTTATATATCACTACATATTATAAAACAAAGTCCTCCGCCGCATCTGTCTGTCTTTTCGCGATAAACTCAAAAAATACTGCACCGATTTTCATGCTGTTTTCACCAATAGATGATTGATTCTCGAGGAAAGTTTACGTAGTAGTAATAATAATCTATAAGAAATACCCAGATCACATGGGCTAAGCCGCTGTAGGAAAGCTAGTTATATGTAGATAAATAAAAGCACGTTACAACAAGATGACTTGTTTGTTTCCAGGTGGTGTAGTGCCAGTGTTTCGCAGAGCCCTGCTGTTCCCCACGCGGGTGGCCCTGCAGGATGAGTTCGGTATCTACACGTACGCCGGCTTGTACCAAGCGGCCTCCGTGCTCGCGCAAGAGATATCAGTACAGTTGGGTATGTTCAAAACTCTATTAATAATAATACGTAGGTAAGCTTCGTAATGGATGTAAATTAATTTCTTAGCTTCAATTCAGATCAGGCGGAAAAAAGTTCGAGCAATTTTTGGTGGTGCTTAAATGACAACCAGCATTTGCCTAGCGTGGTGGACTATAGCCTAATCCCTCTCATACTGAGAGGAGAACCGTGCCCAGCAGTGGGACAATTAATGGGTTGATTATGATGATGGTGATGACATAAATGTCAACCTTATTCCATTTAGACAAAGCTGAAAATAGAATGCAGCTTTAAAATAGGATAAGATTTTAATGTAACATACTGATTTCAGCTTTATCTAAACGGAATATGATATTAAAGTACTACTTATAAATTGCTCCATTTTTTTTCCGGTTGGTCTGAATTGACCGTAAGACACCATGTTCTTTTACATAACGCCATACCTCGACATTTGTACTCGCGCAAATATGCGTTGAGCTTGTTTATCAATTGGTAAACGTTACTAAGAAAGTTGCGGTTTTTGATGTTATACAGGGACATTAGTCATTCTGTACTTAATATTATGATTTATTATTACATATTCATGTTAAATTGCATCTAATTGCTTCGTATGAACAAGATAGAGATGTCGCTAGACCTTGTTAGAAAAGTATGGCGATATACAGCGAGATTGAATAGCTCCATTCCTCTACTAACTTTAATTATTCCATATTTTAGTTGGCGAGACAGAGAAGACGATAGCATATATGTGTAACAATGACGCTTCACATATTATTGTACAGTGGGCAATATGGATGTCTGGCAATATTGGTAAGTAATAGGATGGAACACTACTATAGAATACAATAGAACCAGTGATAGCCTAGGAGAATGACCACTGGACTGCCAAGTCAAAGGTCTCCAAGACATGCACCTCTGACTTTTTGAAATAATGTGCGTAATTATCACTCGCCTTAACGGTGAAGGAAAACATCGTGACGAACCTGCAGGCCTGAGAGATTTTCTGATGGCCAACCTGCCAACCCTCATTAGGCCAGCATGGTGGACTATAGTACCTAACCCCTCACATACTGAGAGGAGACCCGTGTCCAGCAGTGGGACAGTTAATGGGTTCTTGATAATGAATACGATAGCACGGAATAATTTCTTCCTAGACTTCCAACAAATACGTTTCGATTACATGTGCGCCGAAGCGGGCGGCGTTCTGCATTCCATGAGACGGCCCACTTGCCCGCCCCCTTCCTTTATTAGATATGGGAACGCGAGGGGTAATGCACATAGAGTCTGTCTGTTTATGTACATCCACGTCTAGGCCATCTCAGAAATTCCCCTGTATTGTAACAACCATATAATATGTAATTGCCATTTCTTCTCAGAAAACATTAACTTGCAGTGTCTTTTATCATTTATTGAGAGAAGACAACATAATATAACATTTTATTTTCGTCTTAATAAATTCGTATAGGCATTTTGTTACTTCGTGACTGACTATCATGGAGAACCATTTCACAATCGGGTGTTAATAAATACTACTTTGTAAGCAAAATTTGCACAACAGTATGAATGAGTCAGTCAACAAAATATTATGTCACTTTATCAGAGCAATTAAAAAACAACCATGATTTTTTCCAGCGGTTCCCTTGACCCCGCTGCACCCACCAGATATGTTGAAGTACTTCCTAGCAGACAGTTTCTCAAGCCTCGTGGTATGCACCCAAGAGTACGAGAAGGTCCTCAGGCCTATCACCTTGGATACTTCGATGCCCCTTCTTATTACTGGGAGGGATAAGGAGCTGACTGCCCAGCTGTACCAGCCCAACACTTCGTTCCTAAAGCCGAAAGCCGAAGAAAACAATTTGACTGATATTGGCAAAACTAATTCGTGGTATGGTACTACCGAAGCGCTGATTATTTACACGAGCGGTAAGTGTTTTATTTATCTATGTATTTAGATAAAAAACAATTGCCGCATGTATTTATTAGATGTAAAATTACTTGTGAATGAAGATTTTGTTATAAGATCTTTCCTTTAGTTTTTCGTATGTCATAAAAAAGGATGATAGAAATGACATTATTTTTGTAAGTTCTAAAGGCATGTAGTACTTTTTTTTTTCAAATATCAAATGTTGCAGTGTTTGTGTTTATCAAAATTAAGCGCGAGATACTCCTTTGAGTATTTGTCACTATTCAGATTTAGCCTGCTAACTTTACTTCATAATGTTGGCCGTATTAAATAAGACATAACTGCGAACTAATGTGATGGTGAAATAAAATTCTTTCTATGCGCTTTATCTGGACTGCTTATATAATATTTTTAGTAATGTATAGTATTTATTTCTGTGTAAGTGATTTGTAATCTTTAAGAAATAAATGAATTCTAACCATAACTATGGGTATATTGTATCAGTATACCACTGCCCAATCCCTCGGGGGATCGAGGGTAATGGCACAAGAACTATTTCAGAACGAACACACTACACGACAACTATGCGAAATAAACTTTATCACATTGAGATATAGTTTAATTTTCTTAGTTGTCCCGATCATTTTGAACACTTTGTATATCCCGATATATTTAATACTGACTGTACGCTATGTACGCCAGGTACGACAAGCAAGCCGAAAGGCGTAGTGTGGACGCACAGCATGCTGCAGACACAGATATCGAGCCTGCACTCCGCGTGGCAGTACTCGGCCAACGACGTGGTCCTGCACACGCTGCCGCTGCACCACATACACGGACAACTCAACTCTATGTTGGCTTCACTCGCTGCCGGCGCCAGGTATAAATTTGTACAATATTTTGGTCCAAGATTTGATAGATTTGTCCAATCAACATAATTAAACTCAGTGATTTCTCTAAATTATAGTTAGAGATGCGCTAAATATAGGGCCGAATATTCGTATTCGGTATATTTTTTATGTTCGTATTCAGCGGGTTAGTTTATAAAATATTTACGAAATATTTAAATTTAAAGAATTTAATATTATATTTAGAGTAAATTATATATGTTAGATAGGCATCATTCTGAGACCCGTACATAGTATTTTTGTAAATGCAAACACTACCTTTTGTGACTATAATTTAAAAAACATTTCAATTTTATGCTAGACAGAGAGCGCACTATACTTAAAACTGACGTCAAAATTAGCGTGCGCCATATAAATTTTATACTAACAACAACTCGTTTTGCGGGAAAGGGACAGAGCATCCCCACCAAAAACTTTAAACACATATCTCAGAAATTTCTTGGTCGATTTAATATTTATTTTCAATATACGAAGTATGTTAATTAAATGCAACACCAGTCGTCTACCATATTCTCCTACTGTACAACTTACGCAGGCTCCGCATGCTATCATCGTTCGTGTCCCATAACGTGTGGTCGCGTCTCCTGGGCATGGGCGAGCGCGACGAGGCCAAGGTGACCGTGTTCCACGGCGTACCAGCCATGTACGCGCGGCTGGTCGCCGACCATGAGCGTATGTTCGCGGACCCTAAGACTGCGGAGTACGTGAGGACCACGCTGGCTGGGAGGATGAGGCTCATGTGCGCTGGCTCCGCGCCGCTACCGGCCACGCTGTTCTTGAAGTGGGAGGAGGTGAGTTTTATTTTTTTAATGTAACCTCCCTGTTTCTAAACCACACAACGGCGATTACAACTTTTTAGTACAATTCCTATATATCTCTCTCTCATAGTGCCTCTCCGACTAGCGAAGGTTGGCAGTCAATTTAGCATATTCATGCCTGTCTCTAGCGAGGCGAAACAGTTCGGCAGCACTCGCTATCCCCGTCCACTCTCTGATGTTTCGTAGCCGCAACTTCTTCCTCCGACCGACACGTCTTTTGGCTGAGATTTTTCCCATCATAATAAGTTGTAGCAACTCCTAATTTTCATGTCTTATTACTCTTATATGCAATTGGCTAGTGGTCATTCTAGTCTAGAAGACCCCATAAAAAGTTAGACAGGTTTGTTATCTCTATTTAATAAATAAGATTTAAGTGTCTGTTATGTCAAAATAACAGCTTTTACAAAATGCATATAAAAGTATTGGGGTAATTATAACGTTAAAACATTTTTAAATTTTATATCGGTTAATCTCCGAAACGGCTAGACCGATTTTGACGGGACTGAACTGACAGCTAGCAAGAGACCTGATGTTATAAGGAGTCACTTATCTTTTTTTAGAAAAGAAATAGAGTTCCGTACCATAATCATTCCCGTTGACTGGCGGAGAATGCCATATGGCATTAAGTCTGCCTTATGTGCTACTATTGTACACAAAAGAATAAATAAATAAATAATATTTATGTCTGGTTCTGTAATAGTTTATTATTGTTTTTCCCTTCTCCGTCAGATATCCGGCTTACGGCTTCTAGAACGTTTCGGTATGTCGGAAGTGGGGATGGCGCTGAGCAATCCCTACCGGCCGGTGGAGGCGAGGAGTGTTGGCTGCGTGGGCGTGCCCCTGCCCGGCGTGGCCGCGAGGATCGCCTCCGTCAGGGAGGACACCGGGGAGCTGGAGCCCATGGTCACTGTGGAGTCGGAGGCGCCTGAGACACAGGTGTGTGGGAAACAATACTCCTTGGTCCTAATAGACAGAAGACTAAGCTCAAAACAGCTTTCGCGAAATGTCTTTATATACATAGAGTGGAGACGATTGCCTAGTCTAAAGAACCACCTAAGCTCAGTTTTTTTATACCACTAAGGTGGCAAACAAGCATCTGGACGCTTGCAACACCACGGGTATCACTCACGCGTTGCCGACCCTAAAAACCTCTTAGAGGTTTATGGAGGATTCACTGCGCCGACAGTTTGACGGAATATTCCTCTTGCTGCCAGCGCATCCTCCGAAAGAGCTCTGGCAACCTTACGCACTGCAGGAACAACGCACAATAAACGGTGTTATTTGGTTGCGGTTTTCTGTAAGGTGGAGGTACTTCCCCAGATGGACTGCTTCAGATTTGAGCCATAAATGGCTGTGCCCTACAAATTCAAGTACTCACCCTCTGTTTTTATGCAGAAAATCCTCATGGACCCATGCCACTTGAAAACCGCATGTTTTCATTAAAAATATTTTTTTTTTATAACAGATATGTCTGGACCGCCTCGGGTTATCCTCAAAGGACTTCTTCGTGGACTCGAAAGGGTACGACTGGCAGCCTCCCAAGGTCACCGTACACAAAGAACTCACCGACAAGGTTTACAACGGTGAACTGCTCATAAAGGGACCTGCCGTGTTCACGAGGTAACAATACTATACTATTATAACTATGAACCACTTTTTCTGCACCGTGTTCAACCCCATTTTTAGTACTTTTTGTGTGTCCATACAAAGGTTGCCTGGAAGAGATGGCAGATAGGCAGATTAGGCCGCCCATTGTATGTTTTTAATTGCTAGTGTTATATCTTTTGTATTTTTTTTTGTTGGTGTACTATAAAGTTTATAATAATAATAATGATAACCACATTTGTATATTTGTAATCACGTTCTTACGGCTCTGCTTAAACGATTTCGATTAAAGTTGCAATATAAGGTTTTACGGAGGAAAAAACGACCTAGCTAAGTCTCATGTCCGTATTTTCAAGTAAAAAGATTTTCCTTCATACGTAGATATTTCTTTTTTACTAACTGGAAGTTTTAAACGGAATAATCATCTAATAATAATAATTTAGATGCTCATTCACTGGGCTCTACGAGTTATTTTCCATGATCACACAAAAAAAATGCATTATGTTTTATTAACATAAATTTATTATGCTAATTTAATACGGAATTCATTTAATTCTAGCGGTCCGTCGTGTTTTGGTATTGCTTATCTTAAAAAGAGACAACAAAATGAATTTAAATTAGTCTTAGAATTTCTTCTTGTTAGCTCTACGGTGTAGTGACCCAAAAGGTATTTTGTTTATACAAAATACTGTGTTTTCACGTTCATAAAAAAACTCCTTTTCTTACTCAGTCCTAGTAAGAAAAGGAGGTATACTATTTGCTTATTCGACAAAACGAACTTTCAGGTACTGGAACAGAGCACCAAAATTGGACTCAACCGACTTCACCGATGACGAATGGTTCCGGACCGGCGACACCGCTTCATACCAGGACGGTAAGTTTAGGATACTCGGCCGCACTTCCGTAGACATTATCAAGACCAGTGGCTACAAAGTCAGCGCTTTGCAAGTCGAGTCAGCGATCTTAGACAACCCTAGCATAGCAGACGTTGCCGTACTAGGCATAGAAGACGAAAGCTACGGAGAAATTGTAGCTGCGGTCGTTGTCTTAAAAGAAAAGGCTAAACTAACACTCCAAGAACTAAAGGACGCGGCAGGGAAGAAATTGGCTCCCTATCAGCTCCCAAAAACAATGCTGGTGATTGATCAAATGCCAAGGAACGCGATGGGGAAACTAGATAAGAAAGAAATACGCCGACATTTCGGCAAGCAACTCATTTTGAGCAAGAAGATTTAATAACGTTTTCGAACGAATTGTGTACTGTTTTGTTTATGAAAGTGTCTTTTATTGAACTTGGAATCGATGGCCCATAGAGCGGCAATTGCTGAAACATCTAGTTATAAAGGGTAAACTAATCCGAAAAGTTGTACTCATGATAATTAATGACTTTTGTTATAAATATTTAATAATAATATTTGCTTACGGCAGAACGGTTAAGTTGTAGAGTTTTTATGGAATGAGAATATTTTTCTGGTGTTTCTTAATTGCCTTTGACCCTTGTATTGCCTGATGGAAAACCCAAACATGGGTCTACATGATGAAGAACGCAATTAATAATAATAATAATAATAATAAATATTTTGGGACATTACATTAATACAGTTTGAAGTAACTCCCTTTCAGGCAAAGATTTTTTAATTATTTACAACTATTTTCAGTATCTTATGGTCATTGCAAATAACCATACATTGTTATATTACTAATACTAGTTCACAAAACAATAAAAACTCTTTAGTTGAATTTGGTACAACGTCATTTATAAAAAATATATTTTTAAATGTTATCTGTTGAGTGGCAAGATAAAACATTCTTGGCAGCCTGTTTCGAAATTTAAATTATTTTATTTTAATTTATACATTGCTGTTGGATTGCACAACAGCTTATACAATAATAGAGCTGAAGATTCATTAAAATATTGATTAAATGTTAGTGTATACGCATTAAAATGCACTTTATCCTTCTGATAATGCTAAGCCAGCTAAGCCCTGCTGTGTTTGTTCGGGTTACTTACAGAAACTACTGTACCGATTTTCACCAATAGAAAGAGCTATTATCTAGGTTATAGTGCGAAGGCAGGGTGGGTCGATACTTTTTATTATTTTAGTTATAACTTTCATAAGGCCCTGTTTAACACACATCCAGAGGTGGCGAAACAGGCCCTAATTGTATTTAATAAATCGTCGTTTAAGCTGCACTTGGAAACATAAACAAGTAGCTAGCTAGATTAACCAGATTCCATTGTATTTAACATAAATAATGTGACCTTCACTTAACATAATAAGGCAATCAAATAGATAAATCTTAATGAGGAAATATTAAGACTGATACATGAGAATTAATTTGACATTGGGGGAAGGTTTTATATCATTGCCTCAGCCTTATAGAATATACCTTTTCGTGTACTTTTGGGTACAGTTACGAGCATAAATATATAAACACTTGCAAAAGTGCTAAAAATATTTTTTTATATATAAACTATTGCAACTTTGAGATAACTCCTATGTCACTATAGTATTGGTTCGTAAATACTATGTCGTAATACCACAAATTTTCTAAAAGTGGAAGAAAATCGCTTTTGAATTTTGCCTAGTGTATAGATATTTTTGCTCGTGACATGAAATTCCTAAAGTTATGGTAAAGTAGGTTCTGCTATTCTATAGCTTTTATTATTTATAGTAGAGCGCGACAATATATAACAACGTATATAATTATTAAAACGTAGTCGCGCTTAATTAATCGATTGTCATAATTACGACTATGAATGCTTCCGTGCTTTGGAGGTCGTGAAGGCATCGCTTTTAGTTGTCATAAAAACAATAAGTGTGCATATGACGTTAACGGTAGTCTCCCGAAAACCTGACAACCAGTTTATCCTTAAATATTTCCTAGAAATTGGGTTGCGGGGCGGTCTGATGGCAGTGAGAACAAATAACCAAAAAATTATATTTCTAGGAATTCTTTAGGAAAGATTTTAAAACTTATGATCGCAATATTATTATTTGTTACTTAATATCTATCTTAATACTATCAGATTATAATTGAAAAGTTGTAAAATAGGAATGTAATCAATGATTATTTTATTATTACAATTTTGTTATATGGTGAGGAATGGTGAGTCGTTCGGTCATTGCCAAACGCTTAGGTTCACTCTGAACAAGATTTGCTATAGCAACATATACCTTATTCCTTAGCAGTTATTGTATCTTCAAAGTCATGTATTTTTTTTTTTTTTATATATAATAAATAATGCAATCTGTCTCGTTGTGGACATTCAGCAGTACGTTTATTATTGGTTGTAATAATCATTTGTGGTCCGGGTCCAGTGATCCGGCCACTTCAGTAAAATAGGCAGTATCTACACTGCCCTTGTTTGTTCTGCTGTGTCATTGACATTAGATCATAAATCTATAGGCATTTTCCTGTCAAGTCTGGAGAGTATGGCTCTCGGTTTCATCAGCTCGACTACAAGCTCGTTCACGTGGTTTGAAATACGATCTCTGTATTTGGGCATTGCTCTCCTTATTTCCTCCCTTATTGTAGGAATTCCTAAATCGTGGTGCAACCTCTCGTTGGTGAGGTACCAAGGTGAGTTAGTTATAATTCTTAGTAGTTTCGATTGGAATCTCTGTAATATTTCCAGATTGGAATTTGCAGCAGTACCCCACAGTTGTATGCCATATGTCCAAGTTGGTTTCAGAATGCACTTATATATAAGTAGTTTATTTTCCAGTGACAGCTTGGAATTTTTGTTTAGCAACCAATAGTATTTCCTGAATTGTAGGCTGAGTGCTTTACGCTTAGTGAATATGTGTTTTTTCCAAGTAAGTCTTCTATCTAAGTAGAGTCCAAGATATTTAGCCTCCTCAGCTTGAGGTATATCAATGTTGTTCAATGTTACAGGTGGGCAAGTCTCTTTCCTTAGTGTGTAGGTGACATGGACCGACTTAGTTTCGTTGGCTCTAATACGCCATCTTTTAAGCCAGGAGGAGATATGGTCCAGGCTCTCTTGTAGCAGATCGGTTGCTTTAGAAGCCACTTTATCGACGGCAAGAATAGCCGTATCATCAGCAAATGTACCCACCTTTACGCCATCAGTGACTGGCAGGTCCGACGTAAAAAGTAGGTATAGTGTAGGACCCAGGACGCTGCCTTGAGGGACTCCAGCAAAGATCTCCTGGAGGTCTGAAGTGTCTTCACCGTGTCTAACAATAAAGCGGCGCTCGTATAAATATGACTGTAGGAACAAAAAGTAATTTATTGGGAGCATTTCCTTTATCTTATATAAAAGGCCCTCATGCCACACGCGATCAAAGGCTTGAGATATGTCTAAGAATGCTGCTGAGCAATACTCCTTATTTTCAAAGCAGTTGTATATGTCATCGACAAGTCTATGAATTTGTTCAATCGTGCCATGGCCGTGCCTAAATCCGAATTGATGGTTCGGGATGAGCTTCCTTTCTTTGATTAAGGGGTTCATTCTGCTCAGGAACAGTATTTCGAGTACTTTTGAGGTTATCGGCAGAAGGCTTATTGGCCGATAAGATTTCGGTTCTTCAGCACTTTTTCCTGGCTTTAGTATCATGATGATTTCTGCTACCTTCCACTGGGGCGGGACGTAGTTTCTCCATAGTATCGCATTATAAATCTGCGTCAGCACTATCATACCCTCCGCTGGCAATTCCCTTAGGGCCTTCGCCGTTATCAGGTCATAGCCAGGTGCTTTATGTTGGTCTAGTTTTAGTATTGCACCATGTACCTCAGCTTTAGTAAATCTAACCATAGGTGGGTCGAGCTGGTTAGTTGTAGCTAGCACTTTTGAAACTTCATTAACTGGGTCCATAGGACCTTCGTTGTCGTTTGGCTTAAATACCTCTTTCAGATACATGGCAAAGGTTGTCGCCTTTTCTTTATCACTAACGGCCCATGTACAATCAGGCTTGCGTATAGGAGGCAGGTGTAATTTGGGTTGCTTTAATTTCTTTGTGGCCTTCCACAGAGAATAGTCTGTTGCCCGCGTGGCGTCTAAGGTGGTAAGGTATTTTTCGACGCCTGAATTTTTGTATTCAAACAGAGTTTGTTTTAGTTTTGCTGTAATGTAATTAAGCCTTTTCTTATCTTCAGGGTGTCTCGTACTCTGCCAGGTCTTTCTGGCAGAGCGTTTTTCAGTGATCATGCCTCGTATGGTTTGTGGGCAAACATTTGAGATAGAATAAAGTTGCTCAGGTGTTGCTTCCCATGCCGACATCTGAATACAATTGTTGAAGTGTTCCACTGCCAGCGTGATATCGTCATCTGTTTTAAGCGGTAGTTTTGTGTTTATTGTGGAAGAAACCAGACTGCGGAAAAGGGACCAGTTTGTTTTTTGGCTATGAAGTCTGCATTGTTGCTGCGTCATCGTAGTATTTTTTTTTAGAGTTATTATAACGGGCGAGTGATCAGATGATAGATCCAAGCATGATTTTGCAGATATGTGCGTATCTCCAATACCTTTTGTCACACAGAAATCCATAAGGTCTGGTGTCCGTTTCCTGTCTGAAGGCCAATATGTGGGTTCTCTCGATGACACAACACTTAATTTCAATTCTTGACTTGCCAATAGTAGTTGGCGTCCTTTGGGTGAAGTAACTCGTGACCCCCAGTCTGTATGCTTTGCATTGTAGTCTCCACCAGCTATAAATCTATTTCCGAGGGCTATGAAATAGGCTATATAATCCTCCTTTTTTAGGTTGTGTTTGGGCGGACAGTAAAGTGCGGATACTTTTAATGGCCCAGTACAGCTCTCAATGATAATATTTGTTGCCTGGATCTTATCTAGACAGTAGGGTTGTGCTAGATAGTGTTTAATGGTTGCTTTTATAAGTATCGCAGATCCAGCATGTGCAGAACCATCAGGGTGATTTGTATTGTAGAATTTATATTTTGGGATATTGATATAGCTTTTGCTGGTAAAATGGGTTTCAGATATCATCAGTATATCAACATTGTTTTCATATAAAAATGCTTTAACTTCCAAAGCATGTTGTAGCAGCCCGTTGGCATTCCAAATCACTATTTTGAGCTCTGTGATTGTGTAATTTGGCTGGTTAGCATTGCGAGCAGATTGTTCATAGTTGTAAGCTGGTTCATCATTTGTCTCAGCATCTCCATCATATCCTTCATAAAATTTTGATCCTGAGCAGCATTTGGCTCTGTTTCATTTGCATTTTGCTTACTGCCTACTGCGTGGGCATAGGTCGTTTTTGGCGTATTTGGTGTAGTGGGTTTGATTGTTTTGTTTTGAGGGGCCCTTGGTAGCCGTTTTTCGCGGAGGGGAGGGTACTTGATTTTTTGGAGTTCTCTGTATACATTACAGCCCTTATAATTTGCTGGGTGGTTTCCCTCGCACAGGACGCATTTAACATTGCTTAATCTTCCTCTCTTTTCACAGGCCGATGAAGTGTGGTCTCCGGCACATTTGATGCATTTAGGTTTTCTTCGGCAGTATTTCTTGGTGTGGCCATATTGTTGGCAATTAGAACATTGCGGTATTTCTCGTTTTGGGCGTGGTGGTTCAAAGTATATATTGCAATTTAAAAGCCTTTTAATATTATAAATTAGTTTATTATTTGCCTGTGGCTCGAGTTCCACTATAAATATTGGTAATGGCTTCTTGGTGGATCTTTGTTTTATGTTCCAAATATTTGTAACTATATGCCCTTGTTCATTTAATTGTATTTTTATCTCCTCTGTATCCATTGTGGGGTGTATATTTTTTAGAACTACTCTGAAGCTTCTTTCATTTTTGGGTTTGTAAGTGTAGAATTCTGTATCTTTTTCTTCCAATAGTTTCACTATTTTTGGGTAGATTTTGCTGGTATGTGGTTGTATCTTGACTCTATCATTTTGTAGCACCTTTATTGTATAGTTCTCATTTGCATGTGCATTAAGTAGATTTATTAGGGGCTGTATATTTGCTACGTTGTCGATAAATATAGGTGGCGGCTTAGGCTCTTTCGGGATCTCCTTTACTGGCGTTTCTTGCTCTACTTCCAGTTGGGTAAAGCGGTTTGAGGTTTCTATTGTTTGGCTAAGCCAATAAGAATTTATTTTTGTTTGTTTAGATCTGCTTGATATTTCGGGACTCGACCTTTGCCGCTTTTTATTGGTTATTTCAGTCCACTTTTCATCTTGTGTATTCTCGTATGTGTGAGCAGTGTGGGTGGTATCGATTTGATCCTGTTCTGCTGATAGGTCAATTATGTCTTTGGGTTGGGACACGTTGCTGATAGAGTTTGATCTCTGTCTGTTTGTAAATAAACTCCTGTGAAATACTTGTTGAGTGTATTCTTTGGTTTTTTCTCTTGGTTTTGTAGTTGATTCTGTCGTCGATGTCTTTAAGCGAAAATCGCCCCCCCCAGAATCCGAGGGGCGGCCTGAGCACTGTCCCGCCTCTAGGGCACGACACTGCTCAGGGAGGGATTCTCCGCATCTCACGGTACCCTCCTGGGGTAGTTTGTTTTGTCTTTCCGCCATTTCATGAGGTTTGCTGATCCACAGCGTTGTCTTTGTTTCGGGTAAGATCCCTTAGGCCGCGTCTTCCTGGACTCAAGGCACGCCCATGCCTACTGGTTTTGGTTCGCGCTAGGTATTTCATTTTCCTAGTTCCACCCATATCTGGGAAGCATTCCCCTATCCACCACCTAGGGGCACGTTCGATGGGAGGACCAGCAACTCCACACTTTTATGTTGGGGGATAAGATAGGAATAGGATGGGCAAGGATAAGATAGGGATGGTATGGACAAGGATATATGAACATATATAGGTATGTCTACTACATTTTTTTTTTTTTTTTTTTTTTTTTTTTTTATTATTATTTTTGTTCGTTTTTTTATTATTATTATATATATATATATATATTTTTTTTTTTTTTTTTTTTTTTTTTTTTTTTTTTTTTTTTTTTTTTTTAGTATTACAAAAAATAGTATTGTTATTATTTATTGTTTGCAAAGCGCCTGGTGTTTTTAGTTGTGTCTAATTCTGATGGAATTAGACCTAGAACAGGGCAGCAACCTCGAGAAGGCTAGAACCACCAGACTTGCCTTGGGGATCTACACGACTGTAGCGCTCTCCCCCAAAGCCACGCCCCCCTTACCACTTCAGAAGGAAGGTGGTAAGGTGGGTCTGCCCCTATGCTACCATGCAAAGCAAACAGAAAGAGAGCAAAGCATGTCGTTGTGCAACCGCGAAAGCATAGAGCCAACCCCGCCCCAAAGTCATGTATAGTTTGACTATAAAATTGAATATGTAAACTACACTGTTAAGATTTAGTTACCATAACACATTTCGAGCAAGCATACAAATTACAACCTAGTTACCGTTGATTTAATGTTTAAAATCCATCGCTCGTTTACTCTCGTGATTCTATTATTAAATAATGTTATTATCTTATTTTATCGTCTCAATAAAAAAGTTTTGCTATCTATATTTGGTACCGGCAGTATTATGCATATTTTATACATATTCATGAAAAAGTTCGAACCATTATTAGTGTTTTTCAATAATGCATTTACATAATGCTTTGACCATACTTAAAGCACATTAAAGTGTGCAGAATTAGTATATTATAATATCTGAATTTAGTTATAGCTTTTATTTACAACGCTTTAAGCTAATATGAGTAATGATGAGTTGGAACGATGCTCATATAGTGGCGACCTATGTTTGTTAAATATATTTTATTGCCATAATAAAAGATATCACTAATATTTAAATATGTTCTAATCAATAACATTTGTTTATAATTATTTTATTATAAGATTTATGTACGAATCGACTGATGGAAATGGTGATCAGTGTATTTAAAGCGAGTCTTATGAGCAAGGAGGTTACCTATGCAAATATAATCGATTCAAATCGATTGTATTGGCATGGCAATGATGCATATAACGTATGATTTTTATGCACGAGTTGGCGGGGGGGGGGGGGGGGGGGATAAACTGGTCATTGACATTGAGTAAACTAAATTTAATTTAGAACTTTAAATTCAATGACCAGTTTGTCGTTAACCTAGTTTGTTTTAAATTTATGTTGTTCCTAAAAGGGTATTTCACAATCATTGTGCTAGGCGTCTCTGATATATTATAAATACGTTATTGTATCATTTAAATATTAAAGGGCCTTAAAAAGATGTCAACGAACGAATCTCGCGGTTTATCAAAAGCATAGACATATATCATTTGCATATTGCGTTCGATTGCCATTTGTCTGGAGGCCAAGTATCAATTAATTAGTGATTGTGAAATAGTCCCTAAATATTCTTAATGACTGACGTAATATTGTTATACTTAAATACTTAAATATAATTATGTATTGATTGTGAATGTTGAATAAAAGACAGTTACATTGTATCGCAGTTTTATTTATTACATCTATACATGTTGTTGATTTTTAACGCTGAACTGAACGAATACACACCCAAACTTCAGGTTTTTTTTATTCTAAACTAGCGGCCCGTGCGCAGCTTCGCCTGCGTTGCCCGGTCGTTATAAAAAAATAAATCTTACATACAAACCTTGTCCTGACAATAACGAACACATCAAGAAAAGAATTACCCAATTTGGTGCAGTCGTTTTGAAGTTATGCGCGTACAAACATTTCGGTAATTAATTTTTATTTAAAAATAAATGATTCGTGCAAGAAATTGTATGAAAACACTAAGGCTGAGATTCAGAAAAGAGACTCAGCATGAACTTACGCTACGATGTCAAATTTGTATTATAATTTGACATCGTAGCGGAAGCGTAATTCAATTTGTCATACAAATTTTGCATACGGAAGCATAAGTTCATGTTGAGTCTCGTTTCTGAATATCAGCCTAAGGCTAATATTCAGTCATTAAGCATGAAGTTATGCTTCCGTAAAGTTCCGTATGTCAAATTGTAATACAAATTTGACATACGGAAGCATTACTTTACGCTTAGCATCGTCTCTGAATATTAGCCTAATACAATCGCCCCGAGAGCCCTTTGACAATGATGCCAGTGGTATATTTTCACAGGTTTGGGTCATTTCTGAGTTTATACTCAAACACTCGGTAATGTATAGAAATGTCTTGTTTTCATAAATAAATTAAAAAAATGTTCGTCAAAATATGGGGCGGTACAAATGAACACTCTCTGTTATAATATCGGTCGACTGGATACTGGATAATTTGTGACTGGATAAGTCATGATCATTTTCTTAATACATATTATATTAAAATACTTAAGTAAGTACCTAGATGTTTTGTGAAAAATATTTACAGTTTCTATAATACCTCGTTCTTTAAACTAGTTATTTTCGTTAACTTACAAGTTATTTTGACATTGACATTGCTCAGATACACGATACTTTACATATTGATAGAGTTACATAAATATCTAACATATCAAAAATAAATTACATGTCGGTAAGTTCAAACGGAAGCGGCGTAGGCGTTTTCCTATTCGTTTTAGTATTATATGATACGAAGTTTGTGGTTATTACTAAAGCTAAAAGATTTCTGGTAAGATGTTTTTTTTTGTAAGAATATAGATTTCATATATTTATAAAGGTTTATTTGATAATGCAAAATACAAATAAACTATATTTCTGATATTTAAAGAATACATAAGATATACGTAGCTATGTGAGTATTAAAACGGGATTTTGGAACATTCCTACTCTGCTAATTGTACCTACTCAGTACCTACTTGGCAGGTACTAATTTAATATGTTGATTTGACACTTAACAACCCTAAAAACCAAGTAGGTTTCTACAAAAGCCAGACTGTTTATGATTTTGTTTATAATTTTTTTCAAAAATTAAGTAGAATTTTTTTTTCGTGTTTTACATTTTTCATCAACATTTTGAAGACATCAGTCAGTTCTACTTGATTATCGTTTGTATATAATACGTAATATTACAGTCATTATAATCTGTTTTAACTAATTACAATAATTAGAAAATCACATTGCCTAACCTATAACGATATCTACTAGTACCTAACTTAAAGATAATGGTATATTAATAGATGTTTAAAATAAAGTTGAAAAACAATTTAAAATTTAATTGGTACAAAACAATAACATCTCGCATGCATTCCCCAGGGAGGCATCAGGCAGCTACTGTGGTTATAATGATGAACACATTGTACACTCACAGTTAGCCGGGTTTTTTTAATTTAATTGATAAACAAATCCAAACTTTGAGCTGCTATTGATAATTAAATAAAAACTCAATAACGCCGCTCGACTGAACATTATAAATGAAAATAATACAATAAAGTCCAATTGAAAACCTTTTTTGAAGTCGGTTTTCAGATGATAATATTATTTACGTTATACAACGCCAACGCATTTCATAACACATTTTTTGCTAACACAAACTTAGTAAGATTCATTGACTTATATCAATGGTAAGATTACTAGATTCATTCCTAAATAGCAAGCGAAGGTTGCTGTAGAAAGCTCCTAGCGGCCGCAGTGGCGTTCAACAAACATGGCGGACTGAATGTCGCGTAAGCGATAGAGTTCGACCAACTCGAGTAAGTCGCTATTGCAGTCGCTGCTATACCAATAGTCATGACGATCAACGCCAACACCACATCGTACCATTTGATAGCATACTCATCTACCTCGATCACCTCTACAGCGAATTCAGTAAACGTTTTATATTTAGTTTCAAACGTATCCGTTACTAGCGCGCTTTTTGACGTTTCGCTATTTCGATGACCGTTAGTCCTTTCCGCCATTTTATAAAACTTTCTATTTGCAGAACGCATTTTAGTCTTCATGTAGCACAGTTTTAGGAAAAATAATGGTGGACATATAAACATGAGGGGGCCTGTTAGTGTGGACCCGACCAGGCCCATGACCAAGTCGAACCGTGGCACTGACTCCGCTAGAAACACTGCTAAGCCTACGATACCTGATCTTATTAAACAGCGTTGGAAGCAGAAACCTGAAAAGGAACAAAATAGTTGTTATTATTAATTCATCTTATTATTGGCGTAGCTCAGACTAATCTGGCCACTTTAGTGACACCCTAAAATTCTGAGATAGCAGTTTAAAACTAGAACCTCTGATATATCCATAGATCCCTGGTCTAGATGCCATAGACAAAAGTCCTACCATTGGTCGGACTACTGGGAATGGTATGGGCATTCTCTAAGGATGAGAAACCAGGCCTTAGTGTGTGACTCTTAACCAATCCAAACTCAATTTCTAATCGCAATAGTCAGTGATTTAGATGTAAAATCTGGCAGCCGTCCAAGAAAGCAGTCTCCAACTTTACAAATTAATCGTAAATGTTACATACATACTAGACCAATGAGATATTTTACAGGTGAAAGACCTGTTACACCGCCGGATAAATAAAAAAATGGAACAAAGTTTATATGAAAATATCTGCCAAGTAATTTAAAGGAAACTTATCAGGAGGATGGTTATTTCATTTTATAATGACTAGTATTATATACACAGTTCTAACAAACAATTAGCAGGTACGCATGCTAAGTATTTTTTGATATTTACTTCTAGGGATTTTGAGTATATCCTCAATGTGTTGAAACAGCGCCGAGTGGCTGACAGCGCTGGACAGGCACAGCTGCAGCGTCACCAGCAATGCCATCAGGTACAGCGGTATGGACGATGGTATACCTAGGTAGGGAAAAGGAGGTATTAGTAAACCGACAATGGCACCATATAAATTGACTGACACTTGACAGACTTGAAATGAAATGATATTTATTCTGCAAATAGATCTTTTCAGACACTTTTACAAGTCAATGTTTTGCGATTTTGTGCTAGATGGCGTCGGCATTTCCTAACTGACGACCTCTGAGAAGAAACGCCCAAACAAACTCAGAGAATCATGGTCTCTTTTAAAGTCCAGACATAGATTTTTTTTTGTATCAAATATTTGAGTGTCACAGTGTAGGACTATGTCTGCAACGGCCTTTTGAGGAAAGAGCCGCAGCAGCCATGAGTTGATCTATCTATCCATTGTCTAGTACCCATAGTACAAGCTCTGCTTAGTTTAGGACTAGATGGTGCTGTGTAAAAATATCCAAAAAATATTTATTTATTTATACAGCTTGACAGACGGCAAACATGAATCAGTCATCGTGAAGCTCGACCATATCATAGGGAGCTCAACTTAGGGCCGCACTCATTAGCTAATGACACCCAGTATATCTTAGTAGGTTCACTAAAATATGGAAAAGTAGGCCAAGATATAGCAGCCACTGTTTGTTAACGATTCATGACGTCTCTGAATTGCACCCATGCCCGCGCCCTTATTCCAATATGCCTATATTGCAATTCACCCGTTACTATTAGCATTTAGAAATTGTCATCTTCTATTAGTAAGTGCAGTAATTAAATCTAAGAAAATTAACACAGATTGTAAAGATTTTTATTTTACTTGAGAATCTGGGTCTCGTTCTCTATATTAATATTAATTCTCTAAGTATATACTTTTTTACATAGGGACTTGTATACAATCTCACCTTTTTCCACCCTTACTTTTTTTAAGGATCTTATCAATATAAAAAAACCCACAAACAAGGTCCCGGCACACCTTGTTATGCCCCATTTCTCTAAAACAAAGTTTTTCTCTCCATAAGAACCTTTCTCAGACTCCATCAAACACGTCAAATAGGTTTAGCCGTTTTGGAGTTTTGAGCTTAGCAACACAGATTTAGTGATTCATTTTTATTTTATTCCTCACTAGCTTTCCGCCAGCCGGTTCGCCCGCGTTGTCTAGGTATTTCTTATAACTCATCCCCTATTTCAACCCCTAACAGCCCTTTTCCGCATTAAAATGTAGCCTATGTCCTTTGTCAGGCGGACAGACAGACATAGTTACTTTCGCATTTATAATTAAGTAAGCATTACAATAGTGTTGTCACACATTTTCTTCTGTAGACGACCTAAGTACTTATACGTGGTCTCATGGTATGCTAGAAATATGAAATACAGATAATATAACAGAACTCACTCTGCAATATGTTATTTTCGAGATCAGTGCCGTATCTGACGGCTGCCAGCACAGTGGTGACTGCAAACATGAGGCCGGTGACCCCAAACCCGCCGAGCACGGCCGCGTTGATCTTCTTACTGTCCTTCATGTCCACTTGCAGCGTCAGCAGCATTGGGTGTATGTCGAACTAGAATAAAAAAACTGGGACCTTTTACACATACCATCAAGTCCCAAACTAATATTAGACAATGGATATAATACCTGTGTACCTACTTATATACTTTTGTTTTGTGAAAACCTACATCTTGTAATACATAAGGGTGATTAGGTACAGATTAAGTAACATGTTGTATAACATAAGATTACTATATATAAGTATATAACACGTCCACTTTATTTAAGATTATTATATAGGCTGGCCGAAGAAGTGACGTCCAAAGACAAAATTTAGATACCTCTAATCAAGGGGTATCCGAAACTCCCCCAAATACCAATAATAAAACCAATAATTTCCACCTGACATTGGTTTTCTGTGTTTTTTTCTTACTATTATGATTATCAAATACCTTCGCTAAAAATATGGTACACCCAGCTTCGATCAATAATATTATTGATCGAAGACACCACGGCTATATGGAACTATGGCCTTATATACATACAAGCGAACTGTGGTTATAAATTAATACACCCTTCGGGGTATACAAACTAGGTTCTTATGCTCTTACCTGAAAAGCCAGTATCCCGTATGCTATCAGGAAGTCCTGCAACTGCGGCTGCAGCTCCAGCACGTTGCCGACCGGCGCCGGCGTGGTGTCATCCCGCAGGATACACGTCCACGTCGTCAGCGCCACCGTCGACACTATCACCACCGAAGTTATCGCTATCGACCTGCGATACATAGGATATTAGAGGCCGAATCGACTTAGTTGCAATCTAACGTTCTCTTTAATCAAGCGGATTTGTGAATATTAGTAAAACTCTTTGCCAATTAGGAAATGAGCTGCTGATCACCAAACGCTTGAATAGTAGCTGTGTACATTAGAGCAAAGAACTATCGTTATAACGTTAGCTTTCAACTAAAAACACCGCATCAAAATCAGTGGCGAATGACTTCATTGCAAATTCTATCCACCAAAGAAACTACAAGCATTGCTCTCAGCAAAAACTGTTTATGTAACTGTGCAAAATATTTGAAAGCGCTCGCGCTAGTGCACCTCTAACACAATTGATGAGTGATGGCGAACCAATGGCACGCGTGCCATTGCTGGCACGTGTAGAATATTTGGAGCACAGGACTATTTAGGTGCTTAAAATGTCTTCTTCTTCTATTTAAGAGCTTTACGCTCTTGTCAGTGCAGCGTCTTCTATCGCTCTCTGTTGAGAACCAACTTCTGGGACCTCCTTCTACGCCGCGACTTTCAGTCTCTCCTTCATTTGTGTTATGTTGCCTAATCAATATTCTTTCCCCCAATACTTAATTACTGAATTAAGATAGACGACGGCACGTCACGGTCTCTTCAAAATTTTTCATAAAAAATGGCACCCAGATGAATAAAGGTTCACCATCCTTGACTTAGGGAGTCATTAGGTGCCAGTTTGACAGTAAATACTTACTTCATGTCTTTGGGCGAGCCGAGCCACATGATGGGGCACAGCAGCAGCGCGAGGATCACCATCCACACGCAGTAAGAGATGCCAATCCCACCACCGGACATCTTCCACCAGAATATCTGTAGAGTCTGCGACGCTAGACAATAGACATGATATATTCACAGATTATTCACAAAACCTTCCTCATCAAAGTGATTGACGAGGAAGGTTTTCTGTAAACTGGCTCGGACGTCCATTGGTGAAATGAAAACCGTATGAAAACCCTTTTAGTATATAACTATCTACCTAAGTAGTATTTCAGTTTATTTCGTTCCGTACTCTGTGGTTCAGACATACAGAGTGGCAGCAAGGGACTTTGTTTTGTATAAATATCTATTGAACTAGTGATAATAACAAGTAGGACGGCATTTGACGATTATTTTCTCAGTCTACAATTCGGTCTATTCTCTAGGATGACGCAGATGGTAGATACACCCATATGAAAATTGCATGTAACTAATACGGGCTACGAGATTAATCACCGACTGAGATTTGTTTTTGTTCGTAAAGAACAAAAAATATATCAATATCAACTGCATTGCTACAGGACCACAAAATATATCCTTCAAGTCCAAAGACGTATTACATTACATAAGATCAAATAGGCATTCTATTCGAAGCAGATAGAGTCCGATTCTGATCAATAACTTTTTATGTAGTTTTTATAAGACTATGACGTGTTATTGAACCAGTTACACTGCCTCATAAGTAACAAGCCACTGCTCTAGTGGCTGCAATCTCAGCTGCATGAGGTCCTGGAATTTTGATCCTCAGTCCAAGTATGGGAAATTATCTGTAGGTCACTCATCTTGAGCACTTTATATACCTACATCATTGAAGCGTACCTTCGAGCTTAATCATAAATGTGGTCTTAAAAGGAAAACTGAAAATATAGCTACAGATTCTGTGAAAAATAGGCTTCAAATGATGATATGACGGTTAGTGCATAAAAGATTGCGGCGGCCCCAAGTAAATTGGGATAGTGGCAGGACTGCAGGATGATGATGATACCTTACCTATTATAAAGTTAGGTACGCCTGAGCCGAAGATAGCAGCGTCAATGAGAAAAGTGACCAGGCTCTTCGCTGGGGAACCGAACGCTAACTCGGCTACCGCCGCATAAGGAAACCTGGGTAATAGAATAATTATTTGTCAGATTAGTTACACTTTTCCAAGCCAATGTTTAAGTTTTTAAATTACATTTCCTAACTAACTTCCTCTGAGAAGAAACTAATGGGAGAGAAATTAATTGGCAGGTTTTATTTTTAATCAGGGCTGGATTTATTTATACTCACAGCTGCTTCTAGATCTCAAAAAGTCTAGGTTCGAAATTCCAATTCCAAGCCAATTTTCTTGGTAAAAGTTCTAGAGCATTGAGGGCATGTGAGCTCACCATTGACGATATTGTAAGAATTAATTGTAAGCTTTGCATAAGTATGGAGGGATTTTAGTGGTCATCACAAGCGGTGGCAGTCTTACTTACCGATTCTTCTCTTTAATATTAGGAGTGATTGTTTGCGCGAGGAGCCAGCTCCTCCCCAGTAACACTGCCGTGTACAGCTGTAGCCCGAACACCGCCAGGACTAGTGGAAGGCCATATATACCTGAGTGCAAAAGATTTCTAGTTATATTTGGATATACTTATGTATTAAATTACAAGATATAGATAAAAGTACTGGAAGAGAAAGCCTGAAGGATGAATGATGGAATGAATACAAAGAAGGAATGGAATGTAATGACCAATGACCAGCGGTCGGCTACAAGAACAAATGAGAACGAAATCAGGTAGAGTCGACCGCTGCTTTACGTACAGTGGATATAATCTTAAGTCTTAGACTAAGTATATCCGCTGCTGGACAGGGTCGTGCCTAGCTTATGTCACAATACGCGATCATCAGCACATTCTGCTCAACCTTCTTTAGGTTATTTGTCCATATCTGACTTGTCAGGTGTCCTACACTAATTACGTGTACTAGTATGCCATCCCGTCTAGTATCTATCAGACACGTCTGCTTGTGCCTTGTCGGTCCATCGACAGATGTGACAGAGAGAGTATTATTTATATATTTAGTATTATTAGTATTAGTAGTATTTCTTTCTCTCCACTGAAGCGCCGCTGGGGCCCATGGTCCCCGCCCTTACATATGTTATCCAACAATGGAAATTAATAAGGAGAGCGGAAGATTGAATACAGTTCCCATTAGACTGAGGCTACGTGTCTGGTGTCATCTAGTAGTACTAGGACAATTATTATATACTCACCACAAGATATGACGCTTTTAGGCAGCGTTATCACTGGGAATACTCCAAAAAGGTCCACAATACACAGTACAGTGATAAGCACAGTTAGGCCACCGGTGGTCTCACCCGTGGAGGCGTCACTGTGGGTAACTAGCGTGGTTGGCTTGCTGTTGGTGATGCCTTTCATGAATTCGAATACTCGTGGTAGCTTCATAATGGCTGGTTACCTGAAAGAAAGGACTTAGTTACAAATAATGTCTGAAATTAAAGTATTTACCTATTACTATATCGAGGGCGTGAAGCGTAGCATAATGTATAGTTATAGCCATTTTTCCGGCTTGTTGTAAGCCGTTATGTTATTATCGTATCATACCATTAAGCAGCTGCTACTGAGAATTTCATAGAAAAACCCTATTCTTATAACACAGACCTGAATCGAACGCGAGCAAGCAAGCAACGAAGCAAATCTTGAAATTATATAATTTAAGGTTATTTAAATGTGTATTATTAAGTAAATAAATGATCTCAGGTCACCAATGGGTGCTTCGGTCCGGATTTCAGTAAGATACAATCACCTAACGTTAGTGACTAACAACCAGATTAAAAAAAATCTTTATTGTGTAAACTGGTTGTTAACTTAAGCTGGTTGTCAGTTAAACTAAAATGATAGTTTAAATGGCAACCAGTTTTTAAATATTAGCATAAATTAAAGTTAAAGATGCCCATTGGCCATGCTCTCCACTTTCTTTGATCATTTTTACACAGTCCACAAACGGCCAATTTTACCTACATAATATAGCTAAGCTTTTTTTCAATTATTATTATGGTGTACAATGTACAATACTCTGTTTATATAAGTATCTGTATGCTTATACCATTTCTTATTGCTTAAAAAAATGGGTTGCACAGATCATAATTATTAAATAAATTAAAAAGCGCGTGAATATAAATTGCGTATTGGGAACTGGAAGCCGATCCAATGTTGACAAAAGGCAATGATGATGATGATGACAGATTACTAATTACTTATTTATCTATTCTTATCCTTTACGCCTGCATGAAAAGGACGTAGATACATATGTTAGATAACCAGTTTCATTTGGTTACATGCGTGGGTAATTTCCATCATGTATCGCCGCGCCTAACCTTCTAAAAATTTATTCAACGTTGTAACTATTTTGAGTCTATTAAAAAAATACTTAGTCTAGAATTGTTTAATATTTCACAGTAATTTGCTGCCGTAATCATTGCAACGCTCTGCACCCACTACAGTGGTGGCACGCGTGCTATTGGTGGCACGTAAACAATTTTAATAATTATTAACTATACATAGACCAATACGTATGTAATATCTTTTGAGGTTTTAGTACCTACTGTAACTCGTTGAACTTTGTTACCACGAAGAGGAAAATAGAAATTCCGTGGCGCCTGCGACACTGTGCCGTAGCCCGTAACAGAAATTTCACCACTTCTAAATAGTCGCTAACCGATAAATTAAAAAAATTAACAAATTTTTGATGAAATTATGTGTAATTCGTTGGGATGGTATGGTTTATGGTACTACTGTGGCGACATTGTAATGCTGACACAGCTCCTTCAGAGCTCGCTCGCCCTCCCGCTCATACAATGCACTTCTGTCGTTATCCTTAGGGCACAGGGTAGGCACGCGTGACATATAGTTGTACGTGTAACTTTGTGATAATATTAAATCAGTTATTTAACCTTGGACTATAAGTTATTTCGTGTTCTTATTTCATTCCTTCTGACATTATATTAGAGATCTAACAAGTGAATCTAACTCTACAACATCTCTAAATATAAAAACCCAACACCACGTTTTATAAAATTTAACAATAGTGATGTATTGCATTTATCTAACGATTTACACGTCATCGTTTGAAGTAAATAGTTACTTACTTACTAATTACATGGTATATACATACACTCACGCCTTTTACCCACAGGGGAAGGCAGACTTAGTAGTCGTGTGAAATAACCTAACCTAAATTAAAAATTTAGAAAACCCCCGACACGAATTGTAATTTGGCATTTTGTAGTAGCGGCCATCTTGGATTTTAATTTTATCATAGTGTATAGTATTCTCCTAGTTAAGCCCTTTCATTTGATACCCATATTGAGGGAGTTGTGAAAAAATATTTAATTCGCTATTTTGTGGCGGCGGCCATCTTGGACCGATTTTCATCGAACGTAGCTAAGAACATTCCCGACTAACTCACCTTTCAAATAAAAAAAAACTAAATCAAAATCGGTTCATCCGTTTGGGAGCTACGATGCCACAGACAGACACACACACACACACACACACACACACACACACACACACACAGACACGTCAAACTTATAACACCCCGTCGTTTTTGCGTCGGGGGTTAAAAAATAATTTTGTTCGTTTACATAATATGTTTTAATTTGATAACGATCATTGACTTATATTTAAATCAAAGATAACGATACACAATTTTCAACAATATTACATCAGAAACCAGTATATAATAAAATTGAAGTATAATATAACCCGATAAAATCTGCAAAAAGTAGTTTTGTTTCAATATTACCTACTTTTCACGTGGTCGGCCGGCTAGACTCATACGACAGGATAGACGTACCTCTTGTCATGTTTGAATAAATAAAGTTGCAGTTGTAATTATAGTGAGCGGCGGGAAGGAGGGGCGGGGTCGCCCGCACGCGGTAGGCCGGAGGGCGGGGGCGCTTGCTTTTGGCCGGCCCTGCTAAGGCGCGGCCAATTAGTTCCGCGCGGACTATAAGTATAGGTTAAGGAAAGGAAAAAGGAAACTAAAGTGGGGCTTTAGTGCTTAAGTTGGTACGATTCAGATAACCTGCCGCCTCCCCTGGTGGACCATCACGCCCATACTCTCCGAAGGGGTGGCAGAGGCGTACTAATGTACACCCATATTTCGCCGGTATGTTTTGGTCCCATGTAATAGGGGGCGAGCCTATTGCCATCAACCGGGCACAAATCCAGACTCCGAGCTGCTATTGGGAATTTTACAGTAAACCCGACAACACTTTGCTCGACCTGATCGAACCGAGGACTTCTAGCGTAGCAGTCGCGCTTGGGACCACTAGACCAACGAGGCAGAGGCAGAGAATTTCACGTTATAATAATATGACTGTCTACGACCTAAAAATACATATGTAGGATATACTATGTATATGTAGGTATTGTACATAATATATAAATATTCTAACAGTTACAGGTAAATTATAGGTACAACGGCATAACCTTAGCAGTAGGGTAGTAACCTACTCACCTATAGAATTTTTTAACTTAGACTATCCATGCATTAAAACGGCCACAAACAGCTAACTTTGGTAATTTAATTTATAATTTTATTCTTTGATAACATTGAATATCTTAGTTAGTGTCATTTTATAATCATTCTATTTTGTTTTTTCGTATATTGTCATTTAAAATTTAATTTGTATTTGTTTTCAATTTTTTTTTGTATAAGTATATCAGTGGTTGACTTTTTCTAAGAATTCTAGTAACTTTTTAAAATAGTATTATACATTTTAAGTATGACAACATTATCGCATTGGGTGTAAACCTGTTAGGAATAGGATGATGGTGATATTAAATAAATAAAAAATAAAAAAACTTTAGTCCGGCCAGGTTATTCCGCGGTTACTTGTACTCCAACACAGTTCATCTTTTGGATTACATCTTAAACCTTGTCTTTTAAAGGTCAAGGAAATTATCACATTCAGTCTGTTAATAATTAATTCTGTCTGTGTCTTTAGTCTATGTTTATGAAAGAGGGACTCGTCGCTAAGCTATAACTACACTGATCACCGGATCTGCAAGGTTACGCTAAGCTTCCCGCGGTCAGCCGATGCATGGGTAACCATCTCCTCCATGTGAGCTGTCTGTCCCGGTTGCCTTATGAACACATATTATATATCAGTACCTACTTGTCAGAAGCCCAAAAAGCCTAAAAACCAGTCCATCCTTTGATTAATGGTATTACCCAAAAATTAAGTTGCGGAGATGCAGTGGCTAAGTGTAAAATACTGATATTCAGCCGAATCTGGTTAGACTCGAAGCTGTCCCCAACATGGTTCTAAGGAGGCTGGATGAAGTCTTCTATTACGTACATACAAACATACATACATAGCTTCACGCCTGTTTCCCATAGGGGCAGGCAGAGACTACTTATAGCTTTCCACTTGCTACGATCCTGGCACAACTGGCACACCGGGCACTTCTTAATTATTACGTACCTACCTACTACTTTTTGGTTTTGAAACCTTTTCACTATAACAACATGTAAGTTTTTTATAACACGATATCACTTGTTACACTTATATGGATTCCTTCGACTTATAAAAGCCATTAGAAAACTATTTTTATATCAAACGATCGTAATTATTGACTTGTTACGGAATAATTGTTTTTGAATTTCACATTTCGAACGATAGATGAACACCGTGAGCACTGCGGAAAGCCAATAGACTGGTCAGTTCAGGTCAGTTCAATTGGGCAAGTACAGGCAAAGGACAGTCGCGGACAAAATCTTTTAGTTATTTTATCGTAGAAAAGTTTTCTTCTGCAGGCTTGTATTAATTATAATTATGTATTTATAGTATAGGTACTTACATAATAGTTATAGTAAAAATGTGTAAGTTTGGTTATTTTAAATAATATAGAGATTTCTTTTCTAAATAAATTCCAAATAATCATTAAAAATTACAAAATAGTTTCAATGCAATATCCTACATGTTCATCAATGCTATGAAATTATTATAATGATCAGCTGATTAACTAACGCGAAAAGTTTAATTATTTATAATAGTTTTAATATAAGTAAAGTCTCTATATTTAACTAAACATAAAATTGAAAATATAATTTAATAGGTATGTACTTACGGGATAAAAACTATTCCATCAGTCCTATTTAGACATAGATTCACTTATAACGTAGAAAAACTTATAACTAACTATTTATCATCACGCGAGTTGCGAAAAACACATTTTTTACATGCACTTTACTTCCACGATGCACGATGTCTCACAAATAACTAACCATTAAAAAAGTTTTTGGTAACAACCTACTTAACGGGACATGAACTCGTTACCATAACTATCTGATAAATGAAACCAAGTTTTCAAATTCAATCTTAGATCCAGTACCGGACGACCTTCAAAAGTTGCTTCACGTGTTTTAGAGTTAAATAAGTATTGTAACCACATGGCTCGTGTTCGTGTATAATTATCAATGTCTTTCTCTACAGATGAGATATTGATCGTGTCGTCTGACTGAGTCCTTCCTCTTTGTCCTTCCTCTTTGTAAAGGAGCAGTTTAAAAAAAAAGTATTAATCATTTATTTGTTTTATTGGTGATAAGAAACATCGTATAATATTTAGTCAATTTAAGGTACTAATTAGGTCATAGTACCTATGATACTCATGGGGTACACCGGACCAATACTTGGAGCGTGTTGACATTGATCCATTACGCTGGCACATTTGTGCTGGAACCGCTTGAGTGACAGACATTTGTGGTTCTATGAACATGCCCAAGTTTTCACCCATGTTAAAAAGAGTGTTGTCATGGCAATTTGCATTAGACTCTCATTTGACGAAGAAGAAAAATCAACCGATCATCAATATTTTTATTTTTTCATCCAAACCTGCACAATTTTATTTGCAATCTACATAGTACTTAACTTAATTCAAGTCTATGTTATGCGAACATTTGTCACCGCTGAAATAAAATAAAAACTCGTCTGATAAAATTATTGGGGATGTTCTACGAAGTTTCGGATCGAAGAACGAGTGTTTCGGAACATGCTTTCCTTGCATTGACTTTTCCAAATAGATATTGCTAGACGTTCAGTAATATCAAAATCAAGAAATAAAAAGCAATAAATGATAATATTCATTAGTTGTCGTTTTGACATTTGATTTGTGTAATAGGCTCCCAATTTACATAATTTATTTATCAGCGATCGATGGTTGCGCGTTTCTTTTTTTATGTTCCATAGTGCGACTAATTAAATATTTATTAATAGTTCTATGCCCTAATAATTGAAACCAGAAGCGAGACGATCAAGGTTACCCGGTCACTTTGAAGAGTCTGTACGAGTTCTGTGCTGATTATAAATACTTCTAAGTCGTATCGGTGTCCGTAATTTATCTGCTTTATCACGTGTGAGCCATATAATATTGGACGATTAAGTTTTCACATAGAGTTTGTCTCAGTTTGTTTACCTAGTTACATAATTAATATCATAGTTACTTGGTGGAATATTTTATAATTCACTTCGGTAAATCGTGTAAAGTGGCCATCGTCGTTCTCAAAAGAAAAGATCAAAGACCTTTGGTCCTTCACGTCGTGCTCAACATCGGAGGAATTGTTGAATGTACGTGCCGTGAAGGACAAACATCTTCGATCTTATTCTTCACGCCATGAAGTAGTTATTACATCATAGGTTAGGTACTTACTTCGTATAAATAGAGTACATTTCAACCAGGAATCCATACTATAAAAAAGTTACTGAGTAGTGAGTATTTATGACTAGGTTAATTTTTTAGATTCAGCTAAATCCATACCTACATTTTTTCGAGTACCATTTGGAACACCTGATTTCATTCTCATTTTCAAGATTGAGTTGTTCATAATTATGAGTACAATTACGCTATACATTTCAGTAATAAAATCTTACTATCTACTTAAAGTTACGAATACAGACCGCAGACCGCGCGATTTACTGGAACTTACTATGTTTACTGTAAAAACATTCATAAAATAAATAAATAATATTATGTATGCTACAGTGTGTGTGCTCGACTGTACTCCTATACGGGCACATAGCCCAGCCGTAATTTAATACGCGTAACCAACGTGGTGTTGCGAACGTTGACATGCTAGAAAGCGTCTACATTTTGTTTATTATTTCTCTCTACAGAAAATAGATACATACTTAATTACTTACATATATTTTGTTAGCAAATAATTTGGAGTACCTAGATCAGGGATGGCGAACCTTTACTCATCTGTGTTCTAATTTTTATTTTTTATTTTTAGACCGTGACGTGCCGATATACAATATTAATTCAGTAATGAATGGGGATCAGAATATCAATGAGGCAACTAAAGCCCAAAGTCTTGTGCCCAAAATATTTTGACAGGTGCCAGCAATGGCACGCGTGCCATTGGTTCGCCATCACTGACCTAGATGAATAAATAAGGAATACTTAGACATTTTTTATCAAAAGACCAGACCAATAGCATGTCTGGAAATACGTCACTCCTAGAGACGGCAGTGTCATACTTGTTGGTTTGTACTTATTGGTTAGACCGCCACTAAATCCGTAAATCGTTCCGCCAGCGTCGTCAACCAGCCGCCTGCTTCACATGGACTTCCGTAAACTGCTGTCCGGAATTAGGATGATTAAAAAGGTCACAAGTATCATAGTCCTCAATGTAGCCTTTGTAAATGAGGATTATAAGCTATTGCTACGTCCCTGATAATGGGGCGACATTTTTGACAGTGCCTAGGGCGGCACTAAGGTTAAATCTGGCACTGCCTTACACCTACTAAGATATCGTCAGCCGGTAGTCGAAGAATGACCAGAGAGAGAGCGCTAGAGTCATAAGTAAACATAACATTTTACATCCATCCATAGGTCATGAACTTTAGAGAGTGAAAACTTAAAGGATGGATGGACTATTTTATATTTTATGTGTACGGGAATTTTATAACTTACTAGCAACTTGAGGTCATCTATCTAGTGCATTTTTGTATGTACCTACTAATGGTGTGTAACTCAGCTCTGAGTCAGCTCAATGAATCAGATCGCATGGGTCTGAGCCGTTGAGCTACAGCTCAGCAACGAAATGACTAGCTCGCGCGGCTCAATTCAGCTCCCTTGAATCCTTGAATCCCTCCACAGACAGATGAGTCAAATGAGTCAAATGAGTCAATTGATTCAATTGAGTTGATCTGTGATTCTGATCTACTTGAGGCTTGTTCAGTGACAGTCAATGAGTCCAGAAAGTAAGTTTTTGAACGAGTCATTCGTTCTGAAACGTTTTATTGATTTGTTACTCAAAAAGCTATGGTTTTTTTTTGTCTATTAAATTAAAGTATTAAAATCTCTATATATTATCATAAATAAATATATCGTATCATAAATATCATCAGTAGTGTTAAATTTTAATTTCATTTTCATTATAATTATTAATCATACCAAGTTTTTTTTAATAGATCCGATAAAAAATAAAACATCAAAGATTCGATGTTTCTGTAACTAAATACATCGATATATTGTCAAATAAATATTTTATTTTTTCCTTTATTAAAAATAACTTGTAATCTTAGCATGGAAAATGCTTAAAAAAAATACAAAAAGATAAATAAATATTTGTCAAAACATCGATTAAACCGATGTATCGGAATACATCGAGGAGTCAGAGTTAAACGAACTGTCAACTGCCGCAGCTCAGTCGGCTCGATTCGGCTCAATTCGGCTCTCAGCTCAATTCAGCTCGCGGCTCGTAGTAGAATCATATACCTGTACAGGTACAAACTGAGCTGATCTGCGAGCTGATTCATTGAATCAGCTCACTCGCCTGAGTCACGAGCTGATCTGCAGCTCGCGTATTTTTGATGAGTTACCCACCTCTAGTACCTACTATCTAAAAAATTTAAAATAGTAGTCATTATTGATTTAGCCTTATTACCAATAGATGTCGCTATTCAACGTTACGTCATAGCTACGTTCCGTAATCGTAATGTAAAAATGTTGATCTAACTCTAGGATACGTTTGCATCAAAAAGTTTAGATTATTTATTTACGTAACTCCATATATTTTTTGAATGTTATATTACAACAGTTTATTTATTATGTGTAATTGTATATTACAACATTCAAAAAAGTTCAAATAAAAAAAATTTTAACAGAGCGCATGCTCCATTTTACGGACCGATCGATACGATTGCAATAAGACGGAAAGAAGTAGATGGCGTAGCAGTAGCAGCTTTGGCCGCTTCCTTCCCTTTCTCGCTCCTTCCGTGACATTTTTGCGAAACGTCGATCTCGTTTCCTATGAAAATTCATCAAAAAAATCACATTAGGGCATGCTCGGTAAAGTTTTTCACACGAAACACCGTGACATAAAATCTATAACCGTGGTTAAGTTTTTTTGTGCCAAGTGCAATTAAACAATCAAGATTCCGCCGATAATTCAAAGCCTACCCAGTGGGTGGCTTATTTTGGTAAGTTTACTGTGAATTTCATCATATTTTCTATTGTTATTGATACGTTTATTCGGCAATGTTAAAACACAATTGCACTGTACAATTATTTGTCACGCAAAATCTATGTTACGTGTTCATCCAATGAGAGTTCATAGTTCTCTTTTAGCCGTATTTGGTGAGTGAAAAAGCGTCTTTCGCTCTTCGTTTTGCCTTGAACAGTCGATCAGACAGGGTCTGATATCGCCCAATTGTCATATCGAATACAAAATGCCTGATTCACTTGGGTACACTATGACGATATTTACGTCACCGCTGTGTTGTTCGATCACATAGTTATCACAGTTGTTCGCCTATTTTTTTTACACATAATTTTCTTGTAACCGTCACAAACAGCAATCTGAACTTGATCGGTTAAATTATTGTTGTCCTAACAAAAACTTTACAATAAAAATATGAATGGCATGCATTCATTTTTTCTAGAATCTTCATTCTTATGAGAATTCTTTTCATATAAAATGATGTATCTATACTGTCCATAAGTTTTACCTTCAAATCAAAACAACTTCTATATCCATAGTTTAATTTTATTATATATTGACATTACGAACTACCACTGTTGACATTGTTTTACTTACTATAATCATTTGAAAAGACTAAATCAGGTTAAAATGGTAATCATGTATATTATTTGTGAGTCACATGTATGTAGCAACTATTTTATTTACTTATTTATAATGTTCGGGAATACAAACGGTTACACACTTTTCTTAATAAATAAGTTATACTTAGGTAATAGAATTTATCAATGAGTAACCCACATCGTTATCCACATCTTAGTAAAGTACGTCATCATGGAACTACTACTAATATTAGGTCAATTTATCGCATTGGGTGTAAAGCCTGTTAGGTTATGTTGATTTTTGGTAAATAAATACCCAACTAAGCAGGAGTGAAGCTAGTGCTAGAGATATTTAATTTAAGTAAGAACATTTATATAGACAACTTATAATGTTACTTAGCTAATTTGAATTTCTAAATGTTCTAAAAATCTTTATTTTTTTATCTCCATATTGTGTCAGTTATTATATAATCCATTATTTACGTAGTCCAGTCCTATTAAAATATGGATCTAAAATCGTGAAAAGGTTTTGTGAGGTGGAATTTGTATCCATTTTAGATCCATATTTTAATAGGACCTTTTCACGGGGTATTAATAATTATTAATACCCCGTGAAAAGGTTTTGTGAGGTGCAATTTGTTACTTTAATTTGTTACCTTTTCATGGGGTATTAATAATTATTAATACCCCGTGAAAAGGTTTTGTGAGGTGCAATTTGTTATCTTTTCATGGGGTATTAATAATTCTTAATACCCCGTGAAAAGGTTTTTTGAGTTGTAACCTCACCAAAACAAAATTGTAGGATTGCATTTATATAATAATATAATAGTACTTACATCAACAAAAAATCTTTCTATTTACTCAACTAGGTATATTTTTTATTAATTTCACATAATATTCTATTCTTTCTTATATTTAAATTCTTAATCTAACTCGAGAGTCAATAGGATAACAGAAAATAGAGTTTAAAGGAACTTACAGCAGGAACTCATCGCTCAAGGGTTTACCTACCGAAGATTGGAATTTGACATAAGCTCTATAAAAGTACCTAATGCTAAATTTCTAATTTTCTATCTCTCTAGTAAACCCGACCATAAGAAAACCCTCTAATGATAAGAGAGCTTGAATTGAGCCTACGGCATCAATTTTATATAACAGATAAAGTACCTATCCACTATTCTTTTTTTATAGTTTTTGATTTTCTGGTTTGGATTATATTTTTTCAGTTTACTGTTGTATTGCTTTTGTTGCTTGCATCAAATTAAAAAAAGACAAAACAATAGAACTTCAATATGCTTTAAAAACAGAAAATCAATTGTTTTTCTTTATGTACATGATAAAGGAAAGCATTTTGTGACTTGTGTTCATAGTCAGATACACTCTATAAAAAGAAATTGATTATGACCACTTTATTTGATATTACTAATACATACTCTAACATATTATTATGGTTATTCTTGAAAGTACATAATATTGTAATGTATATCTGTATTTATAAAATGAAACCGCAGCTTGACTGACAGATCTATCAACACTACTGATTGGGCTGAAATTTACTAGACAGATAATCAATAAGGTATTTAAAAGGTTAAATTGTGATCACTATTTTAAATGTACAATATATTTGAAAAATTACCATAATGCCTATTTCGGGTAAATTCACACCAATGACCAAACGTAAATTTATCAAATATTCCTCCTCCTTTAATCATACTCCTCAATGCTGAGGTTCGTAGTCTTCCCTACGAATCACTTTCTTGGATGATATTTCGCCATCTGTTTCGGTCACCCACACGCCTGGACAGAATCATAAACGGTAGTTGAAAGAGTGGAGGGGCGTGCCTCGTTGTCTTTTTCCTTCCACTTTGCCAGTGACAATAAGTTTTTTTCCAAATATTAAGGAGCACTGATCTCAAACTATTACTATCTCAATGTTTCAATGGCTTTGTATGTGTAAATTATTATAATCCAGCCTACCATTTACTTGACAAATAGTAGGCAATAAAGATGTCTAGTCATTTTAATTGTTTATTAACTTTACTTATCCTTTAACTGTTATATTTGGGTTTAGAAAAGGTTACATAGCAATATATTATTATGTCAAACAAATGGTTTATGTAGGTATAATATTTTATAAGACATAAGTAAATCGAGGCTTTTGTTCAGCAGTGGGCCCGTGGGCCACACCAGGCTAATCATAATCATAAGTCAATAGAATTGAAGCCTGATATCTTCGATTATTATTATCAGCTATGGTTTCCAGGTTGTTTGGTCGGTTTTTCACTACTAATTCTCCTGCATCTTCAGCATAAATTCCTGGATATCAATAGCTATCTCAATATAGCACTGAAACTTTACAACTAAAAGTGTGTCATTGAGCACAAATTCAGTTTGATACGCAAGAGTTGTATTATTACAAGCAATCATAAAAAGTATTGAGCTAATTAACTATAGCTTACTGATTAACATGCAAGCTAATGAACAGGCTTGATGACTAATTATCGAGCTCTTGGTATCACTAAATGAACTAGGTCCCGAGAAGACGAAGCATACCTAGGTATTACTACCATGGCATTGTCATGATAATTTATGATGTAATCAGTTATTTTAATGAAGGAAAATATCGACTGGCGGGCCGGACCAGGGTTCGAGTCCACCGCGGATCCTACTCGCCAGTCGATTATTTCCTTCATTAAAATAACTGGTAATCTTAGCGTAGAAAATGCTTAAAAAATACAAAATGATAATAATCACAGTTACTTACTATAGATAGGCTGATGCAATGCCAATATCGTATAACATCATATTTTTTTCTTTTGATTGTGTCATGTTAAAACTACCTACATAGACATTTTATAATAATGCTCTATTTAAGTATCTATTTAAATTAATTATATTATATCAATATTATAAAATTTATTTTTATGTATATCAAATTAATTTATTACTGAAATGAAAAGGCGTGTTAGTTAAATATATTTTACTGCATGATATTATTGCCTTAAGACTGCCAGGTAATTTATACATAAAGTACTTACTTAGCCTTATTTTTATATCAGCTTTTTATTATTTTTATGGAGATATTTTAATGTATGTTTTTGTGGTATTATGCCATTAATCCTATATGTTTTCTACTGTCGAAATGAAATAACGATAAAATTTTTAGACCATTAGGCTGACATGCATACTATAACAATAATTGCCAAGAGGTTTCTCATTTTGTTCACTATAACGAAACAGCTCTCGGCAGTCAATTTGTATTTTTTTCATTCCCTGTTACGTAAAGGCAGTCAGTATGGCAGTCTTATAACTTGCTCAAAATTCAACTTATTTTGTTTTATTTCCATTTGTCAAACACGCTTTTTCATTTCTTTATAGGTCTTGACTTAAAATGGAAAAGAAGCGTGATTCTTTTTTCTTGAAAATGAAAAGAGACACTGGCAAACCAGTTAAAAACAATAAAGAAGAAGAAGGGAAACGTAAGAATAAAAGGCAGGATGAGTTTAATAGAAACCGCAAAGGGCTTGATGTGAATAAAGAGAAAAAACCGTTTGATAAAAAAGCATATCGTCTGAAGAAATACAGCAAAAAGTACAAACTAGAGCAATGGGAGGAACAACGTAAAAAGAGATTGTTACGCGAATATCATAAAGATATCAAAAACGATCCTATTGTAGGTACATATAATCCTAAATCCTTTGACGAAGACACCACGGATGCAACACAAGGAGCTGGTAAATATGTCCGGCACCCTGATTTAATACATAAAGAGAACCCTAGTTCTGTTAATAAAACCAAGAAGGATCCTTTTCACAAAGCAAAAGAACATTATAATAAGGTTAAACAAGAGAAATTAGAGAAACAGCAGGAGATGCAAAGAATTAAAGAAGAGAAGAAACAAAAGCTAGACGAATATAAGAAAAAAAAGCATGATCGCTTCAAGAAATTGAGTAAGAAGACTAAAAAGGGACAGCCTGTGATGACAGGGAGATTGGAGTTACTTTTAGAGAAAATTCAAAATAATAAGTAGGAAATAAAAACTAGCATTTTTTTTATAAAATTTGAAGACGGTCGAAAGATTTCCATCAGCTTCTATACCTAGTAAAATCTTTTTTGAATGAATTTTATAGAAAAGTGTTTCGTTTCGTGTTTTTATACAAATTGTCGTCACACAGTATATTATTGACAGTAATAACAATGAATTTTGGAAAGATCAAATCTCTAAATTCTTCTCTTATCCCATGGAATACATAATAGTTCTATTGAAGAATTGCTTAGGTTACGTATTTGCGAGTTTTTCTGGATTTCTTTTTTTGGATCGTTAATTTTATAAGGCCATTTGGATTTATGAACACGTGAACATACCGATTTATGTAGCAAATATCTACAATGTGAATTACAATTTTACGATTACAATGGTAATTTACTCAGGTAATGTATCCTTTTGTTCTATTTTAATTAGCTCATCGACGGATATGAATGATATGATTTGACGTGGTTTTCTTGAAGCCATGAACTCCTTAGTTTTATATCGTGCATTTCATAAGTTTGCCGTGTTTTGATATGTTGTGACCAAACTGTTTAAAATAAGTATTTTGGTTTAATAGAAATATATTGTGTCATCAGTGAGTACACGACTTATTTATTATTTTTTATGTTTGTCTGGCCTTAACATTATACAATCCTTTTTTTAATATAATTATTATTTGGTTAATAATAATCAATTAATTGAAAAAGCCCTTTTTAAATAGAGATTTCGTGGACGCGTTCGAACGCAAGTGTTATCCGGAAATATTCCAGTGGCGTTCCACAGGGTACAGTTCTCGGACCAACTCTGTTAACACTCCCAAAAAACTTGTTTTTGGTCACGTTGACGATACTTGACCGGGATACATAGATACATACACTCACACAAACGCCTTTCTCCCACAGGGGTACGCAGAAACTAGAGACCACTACTTGCTACGATTCTTGCATACTTCTTTAGCTTTCTCATCGCTCACATTTAGGCTGAGATTCAGAGAAGAGACTCAGCATGAACTTACGCTTCCGTATGTCAAATTGTAATACAAATTTGACATACGGAAGCCTTACTTTACGCTGAGCATCGTCTCTGAATGTTAGCCTTATACATCTTGGTCGGGATAAGTAATCATTATTTACTGGAACTTAAGACCTATAATCACAAGATCATCGAATTATTTAGTATAGCTGCACTTGAGGCTTACGTGTGTTACGTAATTGTGTAAGAGGGTCAAGTTTACGGTTGTGTTGCTAAGGATTTAACGTTATATTCGCTATAAGAGGGCTTTTATTGCTCGTCATATATTTAACTAGCTTTCCGCCAGCGGTTACACCCGCGTGGTCAGGGTATTTCTTATAAAATTCATCCCCTATTTCAACTCCTTACAGCCTTTTTCGCATAAAAAGAACCCTATGTCTTTTCTCAGGCTCTAGACTATCTGTGTACCAAATCTCATTTCAATCGGTTCAGTAGTTTTAGCGTGAAAGCGCGACAGACAGACAGAGTTACTTTCGCATTTATAATATTAGTAATGATAAAACAAGTAATCATCTCAGTCAGTCCACTTTTGATAAGCTGTTGCTGTGTATCGAGACAGAGTAAGCAAGAATTAAAAGTCTGTTTTAATCTAGATAATAACCTCGAAATCTGGATACGCGCGGCATTTATTTACTTATATATGCTTTATTGTACACCAAAAAGAAATACACAGGTAAGATACATAAATACCAGTTAAAATATATATTAAATAATTAGGCATTGCAATGTCCTAATAATATGCATCCATTATTATTTCTTTGTTCTCTTAATAATAGTGATAACCGCATCTAAATCAGTTTCGCCATTTATAAAAACTACACACACATACAAAGCGACTGTTTTTACCCTACTGTCGAAGGATGGTAATGTTATTAAACTGTGATGTTGAATTGTATGTAATGTATGGATGAAAAACCAATACATCACTACATCTCTGCCTAACTTTTCAGAAAATACAGACTTGGTCCTGTACATTATGATGATAGATTAAAATTCTTTTGGGGCCCCGTGTCATTAAGGTCCATAATCTGCCTAATCTAGTAGGTATATAAGCAACCAAGACGGAGAGACATTTCCTTTCTCATAACAATTATTGCAGATCATGGGTTTGGGTACTGGTGAGGTAGGTATATTTATTTCTATCTATGGAAAACTTAGTTCTTGTTGACATTATAATAATATAAAATTATCAACTTTGTGCTTCGCATTGACGCATATAAAAACATTTAATAATACAGGTAGGTACCAACTCCGATGTGACCTTTTTATCGTGCAAAATGGAGTCGAGCAAATGGCGACTTTAAAAATAATACTTAATTAAATGTTGGCGCCTAATTAGCAGTTATGACAGTTGACACCCGTACCATAGATAACTCAGATAAAATACAGTTTATACGTTGACCTTATGATAAAATACGGGTTAAAATATCAACACTAGGTGCACTCGTGTTTTACGATCTCAAAATAATAGTATTTTTGCTTTTTTATATAGTAGATATAGGTACCTATATCTCGAAAATGTGAGGCTAAGGAGGTCAGATGGCAGTTGTGTAATACTGATATACAGTCATACTTACATACTTAACTGTAATGAGTGGTTCTTCATTGCTAACACCACACCTGCAACTAATTTCAAGATCGCTGAACATACAGTTTCCAATAATTCCAACGCCCATAAAAATAATCTATTTATAAAAGATCTAGATAAAAGAAACAAGGTAGATTTGTTTTTCATCGTTTATCATTCTATGCGTGTCATTTTTATGGCATAAAAAAAACTGTTCTTTTTAACAGATAAATTTTCTCGCATAATAGAATCTGAAAATAACAGAAAGTTCTACGATATTCTGTGGTTAAATTCATTGATAAAAAAATCACTTTTAGTGTTTCACAGGTGTGTCATGTCTTCCATGAAAGAACTTGTGGATTGTTGCAATGAGTTGAAATTACCAGCCATAGTTTCAGATGACTACTACTAAGGCTTTTTTTATTGTAATAAGATAAAAAAGCATACGGGCCCAGTGCCCCTTAGTCAGCCTATAGACACCTTGAGATCTCAGTTATTAGTCGCATAAGCCCAGTAATTTACCTCTTTCACATACTGGATTCCAATCGTGTGAGCATTCCTTAGCGGCAGACTGTTTCGGAAAATTTTAAGTTATCATGGATTACCTCATTCGTAGTCTGAAGAATATGTTGCGCATCTGCCAACCTCAGAATATTAGAAGGTGATCTTCAAATAAGATTATTTTTTCCCGCCAAAACGTAGCAGACAACATAGGCGCTCCTGCAATTTTTGCGTTGTCACAGCCGAACGGGCAGTGGCGTAACTAGGGTGGGGCAGGCAGGGCACGTGCCCTGGGCGCCAATTGAAGGAGGGCGCAAAATCGCCAATCATAAAATTTTGTAAATCAAAGTGATAACTATTTTATACTGTTATAATTATTAACTTCGCAATTTCATACCGTCTTGCCCTCATCTCATACACTCTATTAATACACAATAGACTCAAATCCGACACGGTCATAGTTTGTAGTTTGTCTTATACCTATTTTATTAACTTATAAAAAAATTTACAGCCCTATTGTTCCGTATAATTTTCTCTGTACTTGAAAAAACCACACAGACGTATCGTCTGTGAAAATCCGAGATCCTAAATCGAAATTGGGGACCCTGGGTATCCTTCGTCTCTTTACTTAGTAAGTAAGTTAGAATAAAAAAATAAATAAAATGAGTTGCTTTAAACTCATTTCATTTTAATGAGTTTACGTCAATAATTGATTTTATTAAAGAACACATTCTTCATATAGATCATCCAACAGATCAATTGGGTATATTTTCCGTTCTTGCCCGTGTGATTTGATCTCCTTTCTTACTACTGTTGTTAGGAGGGCAATGAGAAAAATCAGTGTAGGTAATGGTGCAGATGACGGAGAAGCGGGGCTATTTCTGTGTAAAGGGTTTAAAGTAACCTAACACGAAGGGGATAATGGGGGCTTCGTTCGCTCGCTTTGCTCGCGCTATAGCAAATCCCATCACCAGTCAGTCATACCTTTTTAACCTAACCTGTCCGAGGGGGTGGCCTAAATTTTCGAGCTCTCTTCGCTTGATCATAAGACAACTGAAGGTAGTCACAAACTAATTGTTTTTACAACCTTCTAACCTAACCTGTCCGAGGTGAGTGGCCCCAATTTTTGAGCTCGCTTCGCTCACTCTTACATGAGACAACTGGAGGTACTAGCCAACTAATTGGAATCACCCTTCTAACCTAACTTGTCCGAGGTGAGTGGCCCCAATTTTCGAGCTCGCTTCGCTCGCTCTTACTGAGACAACTGGAGGTACTAACAAACTAATTGTAATTACCCTTCTATTCTAACCTGTCCCAGGTGGGGTGCCCAAATTTTCGAGCTCGCTTCGCTCGCTGTGTTATAACGCGGCTGGAGGTAGTAATAAACAAATTGTATAATTATCCTTCTTATAACTTACTATTGTAGTAGTAAGAAAAGAGATCCAATTAATTTAATTTACTAAGGGGCGCAAATATGATGCGTGCCCTAGGCGCCATTTTCTATCGGTACGCCCCTGGGCATTGGTTTAAAGTTATAAGTTCAAGTTCACAAATTGTATTTTTAAATCTAAATAAATCATTTTGATCAAAAATAAACCGTCTCACGACATGAGTAGCTCTGCGTAGCGTGCGACTACGAAGTTACATAGGTGAGAGATCACGCACGAGTCCCGCGCCACACGTGGCTGGAACTGCGACATACGATATTGTTTAATTTGATAGCTTACAAGATATTATATTATGATAGTGATACTAACTAAGACGTCCCAATTATGTCTTCTACGAAGGTAAATGTATCTTCAAAATCCTTCTGTTGCTAAGGCGCTTCAGACCTGAATATGTACGAGAATTATCAGCTGTGGAACTTGCTACAAGACGGATGGTATAACTGTCACTTTCGTGGTCATGGGTGATGAGGTAACTTCCTGGAATAAAAAGGTTGGGGATGTATCATCATGCCAGAGGGTTTGATCTGCCGTTGTAGTTACTACTGAAACCTGAAATAGCTGGAAGGCTGACAATCAACTGTAATGTACTCGACGTAGAAAGACGCCCTGCCGATTGCCGCTAGTAACATTTTTATTACCTTTATAAAATAATCCACAGGATGGGTTGGCCGTATTTGACCGACATACATAGTAATTTATATCATATGTAATGTAATTTAATATAATACATAGTAATTTAATAAATAAATTACTTATACAATTTTTTCAAATAAATAACTTATACAAATTTCTCAAATAAATAACTAGATGGTCTAGTCATTTTATGAAACTGCACTGCAGATGCCAGAAAGTCTAAGGAGAGAGATAAAGAGCTCTAGAATATGAGCAAAGCTTAATGTTGTATTTATTTAAGGAATTATTACGTTTATGTCATCGCCCAGAAACTCTGTCTTATCGAGACATTGTGTGATTAACGTATCGTCGTACTTAAACATGAGTTTGGCACGTGTCCTTTGTAAAATAAACAAAAGTTTTAGATATAGGGCTGTTAGCATTAAGTTTTAATGGGTTGTAAATAAACAACGAAATGCATAAACAATCCGTCTCAAGCTTTTTCTTTCCGACTTTCCTCTTATTTTTTTTTTGCGCCGTAGTTTAGTGATGTAGATCTGTTTATTTTTATTTTAAAATGGTTTTCACTTCTCACCTGAGGCCATTGCTTAATTTCTATGAAAACTTACAATAGCAAATGTAACAATATAACGAGAAATCAAAAAACATTTTAACTACTTTGATCGCGTGAAAATTAATCTGCTATCAAAGGGTCAAATTTTTTATAATATTAGGAAATGTAAGTCAGATTATCATTAGAATCAATAACACACTTAAATATTTTAATACACTTGTTAGCAATTTAGTGTTTGTAACAGACATACACTTTACAAATATACATTATAGTGTGCAAAATGTTTGATATACTTAGATAACTATTAGTTACAATAAATAAAACAGATTGTGGTACAAAGATAATAAAGTTTATGATTGTGTAAGTATACAAATAAATTATTATATTATCTGCCGCCCCTATCGTTAACCAGAAACGTGATTTTATCTCAAGATGATACACAGCTAGCTCAAGGATCAGTTTATATTATGCCTTTATTTGAATATAATCTCTATTTGCTCACAACATTCCGCTTTGATTAAACGTGACTTTTATGATTTTCTGGAATATAAACCAACGAGTAACGAACTGCATCAATAAAACTAAAAATCCATTTGTCAGTTCGGACTTATGATTTTACTTTGAAAATATTTTTAAAGTATTATCTTCATTTTATTGAACCAGTGACCCCTCAACTTTGTCCATATGTATTCGACATGAGATTTTGCATATTAAAAGATTTTGTTGTTGCTAAACATTGATTACCGATGTTTTTGTTTTTCTCGCTTTTGGCGGTTACAAAGTAGCTTGCTGAAATGCTCACACTGAAGTACCTACCCGGGTGATTTCGATTTCTGTTTTTTTTTTATACTATATGGACATAAGCTTCAAAATCAAACCTAGCAGATAACAGCAGTGCAATATTTAGAACGACTACGTTAGCAGCTGGGAATCTATCAAATTTATAAATGACTTCCTTATGAATCGAAAGCTATAAGAGCACAGTGAACTGTCCTAGCAATGATTTGCGACTAGTGATGACTTGATGACTAAGCATTCTTCGAACACTGACTCCCATTTTCTAGAACTTGCATTCGCAAAACCAAATTAATTAAAATTCGGCAATTTGTATCAGTGTTTTTCTGTTTGTATAGATTCAACTACAACTTTTAGGGCCTGTTTCACAGATTACTGATTTGTTCCCGTTAAATTACTTAGCAGATAATTTCTTGCAAATATTGGACCAATTTTGAATTTATCCGGCGGTTAGTGGCTATCCAAAAGTGGCGAAATAGGCCCTAAGATAAGTAATTGAATATTTTCAGAAACTGTGTGTCACTGTTAGTCACTGATAAAAGAGCGGAAGCAAGGTCGATAAAACGCATTTCTCACTTTAAGCTTACGGGATAGCTTACGGGTATGAGTTCGAATCAAGGCACGCACCTCTGACTACGAAGTCATGTCCGTAATTATGACTCGCTTTAACGGCGAAAGAAAACATCGTGAGGAAACCTGCAGATATTTTCTCGACGGCATGTGAAGTCTGCCAACCCACAATAGGACAGCGTGGTGGACTAGTGCCTAATTCCTCTGTTACTGAGAGGAGCAGCGTGCCCAGCAGTGGGACAGTATATGGACTGATAATGATGACTTTCTCACAAACCCTCAAAACCAAAACCCCAAAACTTCGAAGAAAATATTATGAAGGCCGGAATATTATTTGAAGGTTCTAGGCAAGGGCAAATATTTAACTCGACTCCGGAAATCCATTTAACCTAGATTCCACAAATCGGTAGGTCAAAGTTGAGGGTTGTTAGCGTCCCTGTAATATGATTTCCGTTAAAGGATATTTTCTGTTTCCCACGTACGTATCTGCTCTAGCGAACATCGCAAATAATTATGCTTTATAATCAACCAAAAGCCGAAGGAGGTTCTGTGTTGGACTGTATGTATATTTTTTTAGTTGGAAGACTCTGACTGCATTTCTTTTCTGAAATTAGAAAAATCAAATCTATTCAGGCTTCCGGTAAAAAAAAATATTCTGTTTCAGTATCAATTATAAATTAAATACAGTTGGAGTTTGGATTTGTGCATGGTTAACGGCAATAGGGTACATGGACAGAAACATACCGGGGAACTGTGGGTATGCATTCAGTGCATTAATACACCTCTACCTATCTCCTCCAGAGGTTAAAGGATGAATCCCAATTAACATCAGCACAAGCAGAATAAACAGCTGCTTTAAAAATACACAGACAATAACATATGAAAACTAAATACTTAGATCTTGGAAATACTTGGAATAGCTGAGCGGTATCTTTCGCTATTGGTCACGCGCGACCGCACCCCCATTGGAAATCGTAAACAGATTATAAGGCCGAAGGTTATCGAGCCAGGAATTGCAATTGTTGTCTATTTAGATTTTGTTTGCTGTAATTCAGTTAGGAATGACCAGTCTAGACTGTCTTTATATTGCCGACGCAAAAAATATTCAAAATAACGACTTTAATTTGGAAATTATGTGAAATTCGATGTACTTGGAATAATTATGCTTTTACTAAATTTTAAATGAGACGTACTAATAATTCTTTTCTTAACTTTATTCCTCATTAGGGGTCTTACTTCTCCATTTTCTTCCATCGTGTGCGGTTGGAGTTCGATACGTAATCGTATTATTAAAGTATTTCTTTTAGAAGGTCATATCTATGGTCATAAAATAAATTCTAGAATATTTTTGATCCATAACATTTGGGACTATGACAAAATGTTATAGATCAAAAAATATTCTAACTTGTTTATTGGCATTTGACTAGACTACGGTCGAAATCGACCACTAGATGACGTCATAACACCCAATAAAATTGCCGTCTGGGATAGCTTCGCCTTGCTGAAGTTGGCCGTTTCAATGCGCAATGGCAGGTTTAGGTTATAGATTGTGTATTGCGCACTAATGTAGGTAATAAGAAAAACACCAGAGAAGCGAGTCCTTATTTTTACAAATAGGTATATTAGTAGACATATATAAAATGTTTATTATGTTCTATCTAAGCTTAAACATCATTACAATTTAGAGCGTAGGTAACTAAACAGATAAAACGTACCGGTAAAGCACAGCTTACGCTCGTGTCCAAAACGTCAGCAAAGCGGTTCACGGCAGTGCACACGAGGTCGTACAATTACATCAGGCTATAGTACTATCTTTAGTGATAACTGGGCCATCCCACGAATCCTGATAACGCCCCACATAAATAAATGCGCGTCGGCCATTTTTTATCAGTTTGCCGCCACCGCGCACCAGTGACAGTCGCTTTTTCGTTCGGAAATCAAAAAGTTCCTACGACGGTTGCTCTTGCAACGTGTTCTTTCTTTGCGTTTGGTAACTTCGTTGTTTTAGCAACAACCTCAGGTTGTTGCTTTCAAGTGAAAAGAAAGCTTTGAGAATTACGCTATTAAGAGTAAGTTTTGTTTTACTATGTTTCATTTATGTCCAATATGTTTATAAAACAGAAATCATGCTGGGTTTGGGTCTTCGTTGCTAATTTATATTGTGTATACTTAGGTGCTTTAAGGAATACAATTTAAAACAAGATGTTTTAAATTGTATTCTTTTCCGAATTCTGTATTTTATGAGTTATTTTACTGTAGGTAAATCTTTAAAAAAAGAACAGTTAAAATCTTGGGACATTTTCACACAGCACCATCTAGTCCCAAACTAAGCAGAGCTTGTACTATGGGTACTAGACAATGGATATAATACTTATATACTTTTTTTTTTGTAAATACATACTTATAATATATGACTTACTTACTTAAGATCCTACGTCCCCTAGATGGGGCAGAGGGCGTCCACAGTGACTCTCCATCTTGATCGGTCTTGAGCTTCGCGTTTTATTTCGCTCCATGACTTTCCTAACTTCTTCGCTTCATCTAGCACCGTACGTCGCCAGGTTTGTTTGGGACGACCACGTTTCCGCTTTCCTTGGGGATTCCACTCCATTGCCTGCTTAGGTATGTGCTCTGGACCCCTTCGGAGGGTGTGGCCAATCCAGTTCCATTTGCGACGTTTGATCTGTTGGACGATCGGTGTTTCGCGGCAGCAATCCTGTAGCTGCTCATTTGAAATTGTCTTGGGCCAGTATATACCGAGTATTCGGCGAAGACATCGGTTGATAAAAACCTGGAGTTTGTGCGAGATGTATTTTGTTACCTTCCATAATATATAAGAGTTTATATTATTAATTACTTACAAGTTTTTAAATATTTAATATCACGGTGATATTATGAGAACTTATTCGAAAATGATTTGCAATTTAATTAACAAATAAGTACGAACCAACCGAGAAAACTAATTTCAGCGGCTGTTTCTAAATGATTTTCTGGCAGCATAACTAATGTTACTGTTAGTCATTATTGCAATTTTATACTGTATTATTGCTTCAGCCATTTCTGCTTTCTTCTTAATGGAAAACGTTAAGTTAAACTGATATATTATATTGATTGATTTAATAAGTTCTACTCCAAATTCAAATCTTAATCAAAATCATCTAACCTTATTATCCTTATTGAGCTTCAATTTAAGCTAAGCCTACTTTAGAAAAACCTACCCATGTGATTTCAATTTCTCATACTTACAAAATATTATTCCTATGTCTTTATACCTATTATTTAACCACACTACCTACGGTAACTTATTTAAAAATAAATCTTAGTGAGAACTTAAGAATAATTACAAATACCAATATTTTAATTGCTGTAAAATAAATGTCAGGAAAATTTACATAGGTACGCGTACAAAAAGCGTAATGGAATTATCTTTTACCACATAACATTGACCTTGCGCACGAGTTGATTCAACATGGCGCCCGCCGTGTGACGTAACGGTACGATTGATGTGTCTGTCACGATACAATTCTCGTGAAATTTCAGCTTGGTGACAACTCAATTGCTTGTTTAAATAACTCTATTTATTATTTGTTATTTCATGTGTTGACTGGCATATGAACTTCTTTGTTTAATAAACAAGATGCATATAGGTACTTAGTACTTCTTATAAAGATTGAAATTCTTTATAATTTTCCTTCTCCCAAGTTATGACCAACTCCATTTTATTTATTTGCAAATTTTAACTAATTATGTATAAATTATTTTGTATAATCAACTGCCGAGGCTGTTAAGTTTTTAATAGTACAAAAATCGTCATGGATTTTCAGCCCGTCTACCGCCAGATGAGACGTCGGGGTATAAAAATAGCAATTGCCATCTTTTGCCCAGGCTCTCATGGCTCATGTGCGCAGGGACACGTGATCATATCCCCCAAGAAACGGAAAGAGCTCGGGATTCAATGATCAGTTTTCGGGTTTAAATTATTTAGTCCGGCATAACATTTGCTGAAATTTTCAATAGTAACCCGTAGTTTGGACTTGTTAATACGGTCCGGATAATGGGCACACGATATCAATCCAGGGTGTACCTAACCTTACGCAATAAAGTATTCCAGAATACAATCTCATTCTTATATCACAACCACGCGAAGATTTGTCCTAATAGGTAGTTGATTATTTAGCGGAGTGAATTGATAGTTCATACCAATTGTGATTTGGATGTAAATTCAATTTGAGATCGAGTATATAGAGTTAACACATTGTACGACAATGAGCTCTCGAGTAGCGATGTTAATAACCCAGTCAGTGGTACAGTCAGCATGAAAAGTAAGTGAATCTAATACTAGAACGCATGAGTCTATGGTTTAAAAGACTACTTGGAGATTTTATTGAAAAAAGTATTATATAAAGGACTAGATCCGCCCGTAACTCTCTTTGTGTGGATGTTATCACAATAAAATATTGTGAGTAGTTCCTTTTTCGAGTGCGAAATATCCTCATAACTCGTTTAACACCCGGAAAGGTTGTGTAGCGTTATATCTAACTCGTACCGACTCAAAACCTCACTTGCCCTACCTATAGTCACGGCTTTACCTACCTCTTAAAGAAGTATTTATAGAAAACTAGGAACGTAAATTTAATCTTATCATAGATCTTGTTGCTATTTTACTATATTTTTACATCATCACGTCTGATCACGACACATCCTGACATCCTATAGGTACTTTACTAACATTTCTGAATCAACATTGTATGATGCCTTTTGTCTTTCATTCCTTATAAAATGTAAAATATTATTGTCGTATGCTGCTGATGTTACTTGAACATAATTTCTTGTAAATAATGGGCACGCTGCGCACGCATGTGGGTCCCAGTAAATTAGCTCGTAATTTATCAATGGACTTTGATGTGTTATCGATGTAGGAACAAAAACAAAGCAATATGAAGGAAGTCTGTCTTTAGTCGCAATAATACGTATTGAATCGTTATACAATACTTTTTGTACTTACCTACTTGGTGACTGTTAGTAGTTTTACTAACTTTAAATTGCAGGAGTCTAGAGGAATCTCGATTATACTACTACACAGGTACTTTCTCATAGCAAACGACAAGATTTAATTATTTGAATATTTTTTGTAATAAATTTCAAAAATCATACTTAGAGACATGAATTCGAATAATAAGAAAAAAAACGAAGAAGTGAAGTGACGTTGTATTACTTAGTTTTTTATTTAAACATTTATTTTCAGTCGTAGTTGTAACTTTCTAACCCACTTTGATACTTCAAAAATGCAGAAAATTTTTCTGAGGAGGCTAGTACTTAATAAGGGGCTCTGGTGGCTAATACATAGTTATGACGTTATACAATCTTATGTAATTGATTTATTACGTATAATTAATTATGGCACGCCTTAATTTAATTAAGATTACTGCCTCGTTTGTCAATTGTAAGATCTTAATCAAAATGATGTCTGAAACATATTGATAAAAGATATTTTTACACATCTGGCTCTAAATTGTTGGTAAAGATAAGATAATTTTTTTTTTACGTAATATTACTATTAATTATGTGATAATATTTATTGTAAGATCATGGTTTGATTACAAATAGGCTGCCTTTCCTATAAAGGGGTGTACAAAGCGACAGTGCTGCCGCCAAATGGGGACTAGAATAATAAAAAGAACTGACCTACAGATCTATTGTATTGCAAAGCAGTAACGAGACATTATGAAAACTATATAACAGAAAAGCGCATAAAATATGTATAAAATTTCGTTGAAATCAAACTACTTACAGTTGCAAATTGTTGACTTGCACACTCATCATGAAATTACATGTCTAATGGTAGAAAATATAGGGGTATAATTAGGGTTGTCAACAAGAAAACTGAGTTCGAATTCGCCCGCTAACTCGTGTAAGAATCCGGTATGGTACAGACACTATTCTATCTAGGTAACATTTTTGACATTGTGAGGGGTTGAGACTAAAACAATGTAACTTTAGTGTCTTCCGACAAGGAAGGTTTGATGTTTTCTGATAATGCGCCACTGGGCTTTATCAAGAACTTGCGGCTTCGCCAGTTGAACTCATTTTTCATAACATTTTGCACTTCTTTCGTATACTACTTCCTAAAGTTAAATTTAGTTCTAAGATAAACATTATACGTATTGTTATCATAATTATGTTTTGCCCATCTTGCTGATTGGATCGAACAAGCGATAGGTTAAGATTTTCCTGCTATAATTATTTTGGTTTGATTCGTCTACACCAGATCACATTTGTGAAGCTTGGCAACCCTAAGTTGGAGGGTTGCCCTTATAATAATATGTTTTGTATCAACCTCGCGTTTACTGTTTGAAAACATTTACGGTAGGCCATGGAAGTTCACGGAGTTCAAGTTCAACTGCCTACGTAAACAAAATGGAAGGTATTGAGCTTGTTATCAGCGATAATATGGATGTTAAAGCCCTCGCCTCTAGTGCACCGTTATCGGAGTTCATAGGTTCATACAGTTGCTATGTTTATAGGCATTGATAATTTTGCCGTACCAGTGATTAATATATCTGAAGTCTCCTCGGAGTCCTGAAGATGATTCCCCGAAGAGTTAGGCAAATGTGTCCTTAATGTTCACACTCACAGGTTTGGGTCAATTGGGTCTATGTAATAGGGGGCGACGGTACCTGGAAATTGAAACCAGACCTCGAGTGTAGCATTCGCGACCACTAGGCAACAATACAGTTATCTGTAATTGGTTGTAAATGCCTAGATTTGCTGTTACGGCAGCTTTAGTGAATTTCCTTATGTTTCATCTTAAAGTATTCCTATTCTTCGTCTAAGAAAGTTGTGTAGGTAATTGTTTCAAGATCTGTTTTTTCTGTGTATAGCCGGTGAGCCGAATTCCTATTCTAATCAAAAGTCTCTCATGAATTTTCACAGCAAGCGATTCATATGCAAGCCTCTATATAAATTATTCTCATTACTCTGCCACTCCTATACTGATGTATTTATTCAATTTTATTATGCCTATCAACTAGACACATCTCGTACATTATAAAGTTTATCACGTCTTCTATACTTTGATTGTGTCATCGCACGCAATTTAATTTAGTCGATAACTGTCGCCGGCCGTCTTATCTCTTTATGTATATCAGGATACGGAGCGTAATCGGCGACTTAGTTCAAGGCTCATTTGAGAGTAAAACGAGTGTTGTGATAAAAAAGAATTTCTATATTGTTAAGTGTTAATTTTGTATGAAAATTGTTTGTAAAGATAATAATACCTAGTGGTCTGCTTGTGTATAAGTACTTAATTGGTTTACACTTTATAAAGGTGATTGAGGCCCAAATTTTGTATTTAGGTTTTTGTTAATTGCGTTCTTTTGTGTGTTAAAATAAACTGTGTTATCAGCTGGTTATGAAATAGTTCTTACACATCTGTTTACACTTTACATACTCGTATTACGGGTAGATGGTACAAGATTTTAATATCGTTTGCTAGTTACGCCAAATTATATTATTCTTCACTTAAAGCTGCCATCGGTATGGCTAGGGTTGTTTAATCCTCCTAGGTATACCTATCCAAATTAATTCACAGCTGCTGCTACTTAAAACAGAAATTTTAAAGAAGGGAGGAAAGAAATATTCATTTGTTTTAATCATATTTGTAGTATCACTGCGACATTAATACTGAAGTAACTTAGGTTAACATTCAGAGACGACGCTAAGCTTACAGTTACACTTCCGTGTGTCAAATTTGTCTTAGAATTTGACATTATATGGAAGCGTTAGTGTACGGTTGGCGTCGTCTTTGAATATTTAGCCTTATTGTATAATCTAAGGGCCTACTTACCTCCGGGTAGCCGGTAGCCGCTACCCGCCGGATAAATTCAAAAATGGAACAACATTTGTATGAAATTATCTGCCAAGTAATTTAACGGGAACTTATCAGTTAGCTGTGAAACAGGCCCTTAGTCTATCTACAAAGTTACGAACCGTTTCATTAGAATCATCGGTGTAATGTTGTCTCTTGTTGTTGCAGGGAGCACCGGGTGAGTCCGGCGCGTCTACCAGTGCCGGGCGTGTGAGGCCGAGTAGGCCTTGTCAGGCCGCGCGCCCGCGCCCCGCGCCGCGCTGCTGGCGCCGCGCCCTCAACGTCGACCCGCCCTGGCTGCGAGCCCGGGCCCGCTGACGCCACCCCGACATTACGTGAGTACACCTTGGATAACTGCACGCCTGATGCTAGAGTTCTGTTCGCCTCGCTTCACCCCGTCTGCGAGCTCGGACTCGGTAATACTCAATGATAGATTAAATAACTACCACCTTTTGAGGGGGTAAGTAGTTTTTCTACCAAGACCAAATAAGTAGCTAAGATATTGTTTGTACATAGTATATCTTTTATTTCATTAAGATGTCTAATCTGATTTTATTTTAACAATACTTAAATGTCAAAATTAATAATATAAATACTTCGGGACTATTTAAGCTTCTGAAAGCTTTAACTGTTCGTATGAATAATTTCCATTTAAGTGTTATTTTCGTTTGTTACAGCTGACACTTGTGGACTAGCGCTAGTGGGGCACCACCACCCGGCTCGAACACCTGACACCGACCCCTCCCGGACTACGGACAACGGTCAAGCGCAGCATAGCCGACCCCACGCTCCGGCGCTGCCGGGGCTAAGTCGGCTCTAAAGTCAACCCTAAACTAACCGCTCAAGGTTCAAAATCCCAGGAAAAATGAAGGTCGTTGAAGAGGAACAACTTATTACCGTGATGGACGGGCCGTGGTCCCCAACCGGCCTGATCCGCGAGATCGTGGAGTCTGGGACGCAGGAGGATCCCTTCTACGTGATGGATTTGGGGGAGGTGGTGTCCAGGTACCACCGCTGGAAGGAGCTGATGCCGCGCGTGGAACCGTTCTATGGTGAGATTTTAATCTGTCTATACATCCCTCCTTCCTTACTAATGTTATAAGTATAATACTTCCTTACTATATGCGAAAGTAACTGTCTGTCTGTCTGTCGCGGTTTCACGCCAAAACTACTGCACCGATTTAAATGAAATTTGGTACACAGATAGTCTAAAGCCTGAAAAAGGACATAGGCTACTTTATAATGCGAAAAAGGGCTGTAAGGGGTTTGAAATAGGGGATGAAAGTTATAAGGAATACCCAGACTAGGCCTACAGGTCCTAAGCGCGACTGCTCGGGGTATTTTTGAGGGGTGCGAAAATTCTTAACGAAATGTTTATTTATTAGCGGTGAAATGCAACGACGACAAGCTCCTAGTGAGCACCCTGGCGGCGCTGGGCACCGGCTTCGACTGCGCGTCCAAGGCTGAGATCGAGCTCATCACCTCCATCGGAGTGGCGCCCGAGTGAGTACATCATATATCAAATCAAAATAGTTTTATTTTCATATAAACCATATACTTACAGGCACTTATGAAATGTCGAATCTAGGTGCAAAGTTCCTATGGAGAAGAACCGGTAAGAAACTACATGGTTATATATATTACAGAGATCAGAATAGGTAGAGAATATTTATGTCAATTTTAAGGAAGCAAGTAACATACAAAAAGTATAGAGTGGATAATACGCCCTGTGTTGATTATACCGTACAGTGGTTTTTCTCGAATACATCAATACTAATAATATAAAGAGGAAAGATTTGAGTGTTTGTTTGTTTAAATTGAATAGGCTCCGAAACTACTGGACCGGATTTGAAAAATTCTTTCACCATTAGGCTTTCTAATGGTGAAAGAATTTTTCAAATCCACATCTTTACTGAGTAACACAGGCTACAATTTATAAGACTTCTGTCTAAAATTTGGATTTTATAGTAATTTATTCTTCTTTAATCTTCCCGTGTGAACCTGTGTTAATTCGGGGTATAAGATGAGCTATCTCTATTCCAAAATTTCGGCGAAATTAGTCCAGCCGTGGCAGCATACAAAAATAACAAACATCAAATAATAAAATATATATTTGTTTCAGGCGCATAATTTTCGCGAATCCGACTAAGATGGCGTCTCATATCCGCTACGCGTCGGCGGCCGGCGTTGACGTCATGACGTTCGACTCGGAGACCGAGCTCATGAAGATCAAGCAGTACATGCCGCACGCGCAGTAAGTACCCGACATCGTCATCACACAAGTAAACTGTAGAACGTAGACCCTTCTTACCGACAACAACATGCTTTTAAAAAGATATTCACTGTCTAGTAGGGCAGCGGTTTTTTACGGCTTCGGAACAGTCGAGAAATCTCATTTATTTTCCAAAATCCAGTGATAGATAATGCAAAAATTCAAAATTCAAAATATTTTATTTCAATTAGAGCATATAAATAGTCACTTTTGAATTGTCAAACTAGTTGCACAAACTAATAAAACTACTGCAATTTAAAATAAGTACTATTCCAAAAAAATCACAGCCGAGGACCCCAATGAGTTTTCAACGGAACCCACTTTAGGAATTGCTGGCCTAGTACGTCATTGACTCATAAAAGATTTTGGGCTTGAATATAAGCCTAAAATTTTTGACTATTGATTTAACTAGAGACGATTATTACTGGTCTTTACGATAGGTACGCAGGTTACGGTAGGTACGTAGGTTTCGTGGAGTTCAGTTTTGCTGCTGCTGATTCTTTTTCACGATTTCAGGGTTGTGTGTTTCAACTGTTATTCCATACAATACCCATATAAAAATAATGGTGTAGGTATAATTGAACATTATAAAAATCCACGCGTAAAAACGTATTTGTTACAATAGTAATTGATGAAAAGTATTGTTATAGGTTGATGGGTGACAGCGTTAGCCAAAGTTGTAATACATATCTTATTCTATTGATATAATGGTCTAAGTAACGCTGCAATGAGTCCAGAATTTTCCAGGACTTCCCGCCCATCGATGTAAATAAGGTACGCTAACTTTGACGTGCGTATTTCAGTCCATTTGAACGCCTTCAATGTCACTAAGATTAAAAAAAATGATTTTAGACGTAAAATTATGATTTCTTTACCTGTACCTACGGTATAAAAAATCATTTTATGTTAGGCGTTTATCAACCGACTTCAAAAAAGGAGGAGGTCCTCAATTCAACTGTATTTTTTTATAGATGAAAAGCGCTTTCCTTTTCTTGCAAACGTTATACCAAAATTTAATTACTCACTTTAATTAATTGTGTTATTTTCGGATTCGGCTACTGTTCATCTTCAAAATATTTCACCAATTTAATCAATAAATTTAAATCGGATTTCCACTCGTTTATTTAAAACCTTATTGTACGAATTTTCAGAAGAACGCTAGGAACTGTTTAAAAAGTAAACACTCAGATGTGGGTCTGAGTCTTTACATATTTAAAATTTATGTTTATCACATAATTGTCATGTGGAATTTTAACCCACGCCCTCGTGAAGGTGTGATCAGCAGTTTGACACTCAAGCTAGACCTCAGATTTAAATACTAAATATACAATACATAACGGTAATCCATGTCTGTGCAGGTTGGTGATCCGCATTCGTTGCGACGCGGCGTCTGCGCAGTGCCCGCTGGGCATCAAGTTCGGCTGCGACCCCGTCACCGAGGCGCCGCGCCTGCTCAAGCTGGCCGCAGTACTCTCTCTCGATGTAAGTAACCTGGTTTCATTATATTAGTCTCTGTTTCTTCTTCTATATCGTTCGCTCTTGGCAGAGCGGTTGTAGTTGTCATGTAGTAGCATTTTCGGGAGCAGATGTTACGCGTCTCACGATATCTCGCCATCGTTTTCAGTTGGTGGACATTCTAGTACACTCATGCAAGGGCCCGCCCACACATGATTTAATTAGGTCGGTCCATCGCATGGGTGACCTTCGGCGCGGTCTGGTGCCTTCCACCTTCCCCTGCACGACGATTCACTGTTTAGTCTATGAAATATGACCTAAAAATATACTGGTTTCTGGCACTTACGTGAATATTAGACACTAGCTTCCCGCCAGCGGGTTCGCCTGCGTGGTCTTGATAACTTTTTTCCTCCGTTTTTGCAATATTTTTCATTGCTACTCTGCTCCTATTAGCGCGATAGTATGCCTTCCCCGATAAATGGGCTATCTATCACTGAATCAATTTTTCAAATCGGTCCAGTAGTTTCAGAGCCTACTCAATACAAACAAACAATCAAATCTTTTCTCTTTATTATATTAGTGACAATTTTTACGGCCGGGTTAAAGTTAGCTCGTGCCAACTTCAACCCGGACAATAAGATGCCGACGTTTCGAACTCTTTACAGTAGTTGTAGCAGCTCGAAGCTTGAATATGTGCCCGGTTGATGGTTATAGGCTCCTCCTAGGTCCTGAACATACCGGCGAATTACGAGTGTGCATCAGTATACTTCACTACATAGTCTAATCGATAGAAAAGGGCGTGAATGTTGTATTGTGAGATTAGACTGAGGTGAAGTGAGGTGCATTCGGCCAATCACAGCCGTTTTCGATCACGTGACCAAAGTAGACAATAAGTAAAATATAATAATTTTCAAATATAAGATTTTCTCTTAAAATATCTCGTATTTTTCTTAACTGACTAAATAGTTGGTTTCCAAAATCCATATTTAATGGGGATGCCATCAATAAATCCTATATTTTACATGTTCGCTGAAATGTTTGTACCAAACAACTGTACCAAATTGAATAATTATTTTTTTGTTGTGTTCATTATTGTCAGGAAAAGGTTAGAATTACTAGGACTATTTTTTAAATTACCTGGATCTGCAGGCGAAGCTGCGCACGCGCTTCTAGTTGATAATAAATTGTATATGTCCCCCCAGGTGATCGGCGTGTCGTTCCACGTGGGCAGCGGCGCGGCGGAGACGGCGGTGTACGCGCGCGGCGTGGCGCTGGCGCGCGCGCTGTTCGGCGCCGCGCACTCGGCCGGCCACCGCGCCATGCGCCTGCTCGACCTCGGCGGCGGCTTCCCCGGCGGCACGCGGACCTCCATCCTAGAGGTACCTGCGCACTATCTAATACCCTCCCCGACTTCGTGTGGATAGCACAGATAAGAAGCACTACGTGCTTTGAAGAAAACCATTCTGTATCAAACCGTATCAAAATCCATTCTGTATTTTCTGAATTTATCGAGTTTAGGCATGAGGACTGATAGCAAAATACTGCTACGGATGCGGCGGAAGCATCTGGAAATTATTAAATGAAACAAAAAACCCGACTGCGAAAAAAGTACTAACTAAAAATCATGTGTCATTTATCTAAATCGGTTGAGTCGTTGAATAGTTACGACCGGACATAGGAACGGACATACATACACGTCAAACACATAACCCTCCTTCGGGAGTCGGGTAAAAAAACATCAAAAATCATCTGGAAAAATGCAAAGAATACGATTTATTATTATCGTTAACAATTCTGCCGCTGTGCTGATATGTTTGATAATTTTATTTTATTTTTTTAGTGAAGGAAAAAATCTTCCGACATCGAACTACCTGTAAAGTTAGTCGTGTCGGTTGTGAAGCATTCACAATAGACGTCACTACGTCACCTTTAAGGCCTTAACAACAGTGAAATGCCGAAATTCAAGCATATTCAATTCAAATTGTCTCGATAACTGTTCATTTAATCGGTACAGAAAAAATATATGTGATAGATAAGGCTTCGATAGATTTTTTGACTTGAATTTTTTTTCATTTCTGTGAACTACTTTTTAGAAAAAAAATCCGCAATGACTACCTATTTTGGTCATAATTTTCAAATTCATTGCTAAACGGCTGAAGCTATTTACTTCGCTTTTACGTACAAAAATAGCTCGTAAAAATATCAACATTTTCACTTGAAAATATTATTTTTATTTTGCATTTTACTAATGAAAATATTAATTTTCCTCGAAATTGATTGTATCCACGCGAGCGTACCCTGCTCCTTCACCCGCGCAGTCCGTCTCCGGACGTCTTCGAGGGTGGACCGCGCGCCGGTGTTAGAGCGAATATTTTAAAATACATTTTAAGATTTGAAGGCTTTATACTAATTCGTAAATATTTATATTAACAGAAATGCTTAGTTTAGTTAATATTTATATATTGCTGGCTGTAAATATTTTTTACGCAATAAATTCATTTTTATAGTGCATAAAGAGTAAGATTGCAGAGTGGCAAATCTGATATGTGCCGCTCCGCACTTTAGGCATAAAAATATTACTACGCCGCGCGCCTTATTCTTATTTAAAAGTAATCGTTTGACGACGTCTGTGGTCTAGTGGTTCAAGTACCGGACTACTAGGTTGTGGGTTCGATTCCGTTCCGTTCCGATTCGACACAAACATTGTGATGAACTTAAGTGTTTGTGATTGTCTGGGTGTTTCTTGTGTATTATAAGTATGTATTAAAAACAAAGTATATACTTATATAAGTATTATATCCTTTGTCTAGTACCAGTACAACCTCTGCTTAGTTTGGGACTAGATGGTGCTGTGTAAAAATGTCCCAGGATATTGATTAATCTTATAGTTACTTACCGCAGGTACTTATCGCAGATTTTTATCAAGTTTTTATTTATTTAGGTATGGCTATTCAAAAAACCACATAGGCGTCAATTTTAAAGGTAATTAAGGGTATCAAATCCTAAGGTTCCTTAGGGAATTGGGATAAAATTGCATTATTTCTTTAATCCAATACGTCGGACATATTTTTGAAATGTAGAATTATGATATGGGTATCAAATTCGCGGTGTCTAAGCTGATATAAAAATAAGCTTTATTTTTAAATTCAAGATGGCGGATATTGTTTTTAATTTTTTATGATATGGTTATCAATTTTGAGATTCTTCAGGGCGCTGATAATGATGAATTTAATATGATATTGATATCAAATTTGTGGTTTCTTGGAATGCTGAATACGAAAATTATTACATTATTTTTTAATTTAATATTATGTTATGGAAATTAAAGATGAAACGTATATACTAGAATAGATCAAAGAACTTTTAAAATACTCGATCCACCTAGTCTCACTGTGACTATGGGTACCTACGCGGCATCCGAGGCCCGCTCGAATTGAGCAACGGGGCGCGGCGAAGCGCGGTACAGTCATTTGAATTTGAACCCTATTTCTATGCACATAAAAGTAACGCGATGCGCACTTGTGTCGTGCAAGAATATACTGTCTTTTTTAACTACACTATAGTATTTTCGCCGTTGGTTGATATGCCTGACAGTTCTCATTTTTCCGTGCCGCACATACGACTTTAAACAAATCTATACTAATATTATTATAAGGAGGAAAGATTTAATTGTGGCTCCGAAACTATTGGACCGATTTGAAAAATTCTTTCAGTGTTAGATAGCCCATTTATCGGGGAAGGCTATACGTTATATATCATCTCGCTATGACTAATAGGAGCGGAGTAGGAATGAATGGTGCAAAAACGGAGGAAAATAACATAAGACCACGCGGGCGAAGCCGCTGGCGGAAAGCTAGTAATAAATAAACTGGCAAAAAAATAAAAATGTAATTATTAAATTAAACAGAAAACCCGACTGCGTTAAAAATCGGTATTAACTATAAATCTAAAATCTAGCAATAAGTAGGTAATGTCGGAAATGAAGTACTTACTTGAATGTTGGAAAATGTATTCAGACTCTCGTCACTAATAAGAAAATTTACTTTCCTTACACAGGTAATAATTGAACTTACCGCTTTAGGCACTTAATACCGTGCACATGACGTGACTCTCAGTGATGCTTAAACATAATAGGCAGTATTCCAAATAATACCACTTATTCTCTCTGCGACTCTAATCTTTGAACTATTCGAACCCGTTTCTAAGCAGTACAGAGCGTCTCCGCTAGATGGCGACTTTTTCAAATTAGCTTCATTTCCTCAAGGTCATTCACGCATGTTAAGGCCTTAAGACGTAAATTAGAATGTGAAGGAAGATTTCGACTGGCGAGCCCGCTCGCGGTAGCTTAGTGGTTAAAGCGTCTGGTGTACTGAACCAGAAGACGCAGGTTCGAATCCTGCCCGCCAGCCGATTTTTTCCTTCATTAAAAATATCTTGTAATCTTAGCATGGAAAATGCTTAAAAAAATACAAAAGATATGTTTGCTAATTGTTTGTTGTTTACACACGCCAGGTGTCGGAGGTGATCAACGCGGCGCTGGAGGAGCACTTCCCGGAGCGCTCGGTGCGCGTGATCGCGGAGCCGGGCCGGTACTTCGCCGCCGCCGCATACACGCTCGCCACCATGGTGCACGGCAAGAGAGAGGTATACACTATATTGCATAATATATCATTATAATATAGGCTCAAACATCTGCTTAGCCTTCTAAGGATGCGCTGCGCTGGTAGCAAGAGGAATATTCTCTTAAACTGTCGGCGCAGTGAACACTCCACAAACCTCTAGGGGTTTTTAGGGTCGAAAACACGCGAGTGATAACCCTGGTGTTGCAAGCGTCCATAGGCTACGGTAACCGCTTACCATCAGGCGGGCCGTATGCTTGTTTGCCACCTTAGTGGGATATAAAAAAGTTTGCGAATAGATGGTGCTGAGTAAAATATCCCAGAATATTTATTTGTTAGCGACCCGTGCGCAGTTTCTCTATGAACCGACAGCAGCGCCACCTACCGGGTCCAATAGTGTTTGCGCACCATCCAGGAACCAATTGAAATATACATTAAAAAAATTAACCAAATCGGTCCAGCCGTTTAGGTCACAAATACAAGATTTAGATAGCACGCACAAACATGCTTACGCACAGTAGTTACACACGCCTAAAGGCCTAATGCCACGAAAAATTTTACGATAGTAACCTATTGACGCCTAAGCCGCTGGTTATGATAAAATTTGGCTAAGAAAAAGATACTGTGTGGCACCTAATGCTATATAAAATTTAGTAAATACTCCTCTTGGAATGGGGCTGAAAATCAGTCATAAATTCTGCACACATTATTAGCCAGACTGCAGACTTCATTTATTGTCATTTTTTCCCTGTAATTTGCTGTTATTGCGTTTATTGCATTATTATAATAGCACACCATCGTTTACTTCTTCTTATTCTTAAATTTAAGAGCTCATCTCTTGTCGGTGGAGCAATCGCCACTGTTCTCGATCTTCTGCCTTTCGTTTTACCTCTTGATACCCATCGTTTACAATCAACCAGTATAAGCTTGCAGCATCCACTCATTGTAAGAAGTACGAAATGAATACTAAAGCTGAAAAAAGACTGTATTGAAATTAATTTTGTTCCAGATTCGGTCCATGTGTTTACGCTAGTTTTATGTCGTCAGGTGATTCCTAAGGACAGCGAGGCGGACGGCGAGACGCACACCATGTACTTCATCAACGACGGCGTGTACGGCTCCTTCAACTGCGTGCTGTACGACCACCAGCAGGTCGTCGCCGAACCGCTTAATGTATGTCACTATACATTACACTTTTATATATATTTCGCGTCAATCTCCCTCTAAACACGATTTGCTACAGAAAAATATGTCTTATTATGTTACAATACCACTTTATTACGCCACAGAATTAATACTGGTGTAGAGCGCCAATTGTATATTGTTTCATGTGTGTATAACATGGCAAATTCATAAAATATTAATCTGTAACTCACTAGCCAATGAACACAAAGCGTAAGGAGTAATAAAATTCACACTAGGGCTTGTGCTTCCCACAAAAGCAGCAAGGCAAGGGCTATTCTGTATTCAAGTAATACTGTCTCCCATTTATTTTACTAGGACTTCATCATTATAAAACAAAGTCCTCTGCAGCGTCTGTTTGTCTGTATATTTGCGATAAAGTCAAAAACTACTGCATCGATTTTCATGCTGTGTTAACCAATGGATAGATTGATTCTCAAGGAAGACTAGTAGAATTTGTCAAGTTTTGTTGTACCTTTAGATTGGCTAAAATATAATGATATTAGTTGGAGGTGTAAGCTATAATTTATAAGACCACGCGGGCGAAGCCGCTGGCGCAAAGCTAGTTGAATATAAGTTCAATTTGATGTCCAGGACAACGGCACGGCGGAGTCCTTGTGCTCGGTGTGGGGCCCCACGTGCGACGGGCTGGACTGCGTGCTGGCGCGCGCGCGCCTGCCCGCGCTGGCGCTGGGCGACTGGCTGGTGTTCCGCGACATGGGCGCCTACACGCTGCCCGTGGCCTCCACCTTCAACGGCTTCCCCGTTCCCACCGTACGGCCCGTCGTCGACTCGCGGCTAGCGTGAGTTATAACACTTCCCTAACATAGTATAAAACTTCACCAAACTATTCACAAAATGGTAAGGCAGAGGTGGTTGTCCTCAGACAGTTCGTGCATAATATTGTGTAACTATGGACTAATACTGAAAATTCCCTAGTAGAAAAAACTAACTCAACTTTTGGAATTTTGTAATGTTAATTATTTATTTAATTAATTACTACGAATCCGCCAATTTCAGTAACTAAAAACTAAATTTGTTAAAATCTACACAACAAAATAAATAAAAGAAGGTAAAAACTTTCATACCTTCCTCTCACAGTAATGTTTGTTGTTGCAGCCGGTTCGCCATTTACTGACACAGTAAAATAGTAGTTAAACGTTATATTTTGTTCTATTACAGGTGCGTATTGAAGGACTTGCGTCCGCTGAGCGCGTCGCAGTTCGCGGCGGGTCGCGCCGCGGAGCCGCGCCCTCTGGCGGCGCCGCCCGTGCACGCCAGCGCCGTGTTCGTGGAGTGCGCGCTCAAGTGACGTCACTCGCGCACTCGCACACACTGTCGCTACACACACGCACCACTACACACACTCGAACGCCACCGGTAGCACACAATGTTAGCAAACACATGGCCACAGTTAATGATCTGCCTGCGATTTAATTTTTAAACATCATCCGACTACGCGTGAAAGAATATTTTTTTACGAGTGGTTGTTCAACGGGCTGAGAAATGACGTAACGAGCTTTTACGGACTGCTATACGCATTTACGTCCTCACTATATTCAATATCACAGACAGGTCAATAATAATCAAATGGTTAGACAGTTTTATTTCGAAATATTGTTTTATGAAAATTGCATTTTGTTAACATTATTATATAATGTCGCGTTTGTAATTGGAGACCAATAAATACGGCCTCTTTAAAATATATTATAATTATTTCACGTGTGTGTGACAGTGTAAACTAGCGCAGGAGAAAGTAAACGTAGAAAACTTTGCATTTCAGTAATTACTTTTATTCAACATCAAATTAAAAATCTGGGGTTTTGTATAATTTTAATATTTCATTTTGTATAAATTGTTACTATTATCTTTAATTGGTGTAGCGATGAAATCGTTATCAAATTAATATTTATGAAATTAAAGTAAAATGTGGTGTTCATCGTTATTATGCGAATTTTGTTGTTAATCTTTAATTGTTTTCGCTTATGTACTAACATTCATTTCATTTTGCGCAGAACTGCCTAAATTGTACATAAAAAATTCACGGTGTTTCTATTGCATATATTATTTTATTTAGTTGCATCTGTTTGCCGGCTTGTAATGTAATTGTAATGAATTTTTAATGTCAAAATATTGTCATCACTTTAGGATGGGTTTCGAAAAATTTTTGTGGCGAATTTGCTTTTTAAATAAACATTTGTGAAATGTGATTTTGTTTTCTTTTTAATTCCTTCACTCCCGAGTTTTGTACCCTTTTTTATTTGTTAGTCATCAATGTCATCATGAATTCCCGCTGCTCGGGGTCGATACATTAGAAAAACTACCTGTTGTAGTCTGGTTGTAATGAGTACAACCAAACCAAGTAGTGTTCCAGTAGACATAAGTGACAAAAGCTATGTTTGTAAATAGTTGCCAAAGTTTTAACGTGCTCTTGCAGTTTTGAGAAATTGACAAACCTAAGAACTACAAATTAATAAAAATGACTATGACATTAAGCATGTATTATACAAAATTACATAGTTACTTTAAAACAGTACAACATATACACTGAGATATCACTGCAATAGGTCAACAACCAATGATCGGCGACGCTTGGCGCACATCTCTAACATTATATTACAAAATAACAGTACCTAGCACTCACTAACAAAAATATGCAACTTACTGAAACAGAAATGTTAGTAATATCTAATAAATAAGCAAGTAGTATAAACATAACATCGACATTTTGGCCTATTCTTTTAATAATATCAATTTTAGTAGAGATTAATATTCTAAACTTTATTTGTAGGCCATGTTTCTATTGCAATCTAAGACAGTACATTTTGTTATATAAAAAATAGACCATATTTTATTTTAATAGTACACACTGCAAAGGATATTTCAACTGATCTTACCATTGATGACTTGTGGTTTGAGACTATGCGATTGTATTTAAAAACATACAGGTATATTTATTGACACTAGTAGTAGTATCTTTAAAAATGTTACAGTATATTTTGTTATTAGTACAAGAACCATTGTGTTCATCAACAAAACGTTATTACCCAGAAAATGCACTTAATATACTGTATGGAAATGTAAATATAAGTACCAGCTCAAATACATTACAATTCATACAAATTAACATTTATTCACTATATCAGCAACTATCACCACTGGCACATAAACTTAGTGATTTTTTAAAAAGATTATAATTATCTATCACACCAGTATTCTTATTCAATATGAACACTGTATAACACAGTCATAAATTAATCACCTATCATACTACTTACACTCATAATCTTCTTTTAACCAGTCTTTATTTTAACACCATTCGTTCATCTTCTTGATTTAATCACTAATGTTCACTATTGTATCACTGATTCAAATTTAAACAATAATCACTTTACTATTACAGTCAACTTACAGTCAAGTACAAATTTAACACCACATTACTTCATTTTAGTAAGATTCAAAGTTTTTCCAAATACACAGAATTTGTGAAGTTTTGAAATTTCAACAACAAATATTGATTTATTTTATATTTTGTAGTAAGCAGTCCCTTTGATATGAATCCTATAGTACAATTTGGTGGCTGTGGCTAATGTTATTAAGTTCTGAAAGTTTTGAATTCTTGAAATAAATCTCTTCTTAGTCACTCTCACATGGTTGACGTAAATGAAAAGTTTTCAGTGTCACTCATTTCGTATAGTAAAATGATGAATAGTTTCCAGTGAGTAGTGCGGGGTGTTCCGCTCAGCAGATCTGCACGCTGTAGGTGTTGAGGTAGTGCTGCAGCGCGCGGCGGTGCGGCTCGTCCATGTCGGCGAGGCGCGGCGGCAGCAGGCCGGGCGCGCGCGCGCTCACGCCGCCCAGCGACACTGCCAAGTTACGCACCGGGTCCTCGATACCTACAACCACAAGTTCTTTATTGTAAACCTGCAGTGAGCCCTCGTTATTTTTTTATAAATAGGTAATTTTTACAAAAGGCTTGCATGGTCAATTCCGAGACTATGAGGTATAGCGAAAGTACTCAAAGAAGTCTTAATATCATTAAACTACATTATTAATTGAATTTATAAAATTAATATTCCTAGCCAGGATTTTGAAAAAAAAAACACCTGTATAACTGTATTATTATACTATTCCTTATAAGCAAATTTTTCAGTACTGTTCTACGAGGCAGCGGCGGCGAGACGTTCAAGTAGTACTATTAGTTATGCTGTGGTAACGATACATACCAGCGAGAGGGTCCCCAGCTGCGCCCTTAGCGCAGGTGAGCTGTGCGTACTGCGCCTGGTAGCCGGGCGCGTCCTCCACCTCGATGAAGTGGTCGTCAGGCAGCGCGGAGTCGTCCGGAGGGAGCTCGAACAGGGAAATCAGCGCCTACATGTCAAAATATTATTAAATAGGTACATAAATACATAAGTTTAAAAGGTCTACAACAAAGATAAATCTATCATGATAGATTCTGCAGGTTGCATTAATTCGTAAGGTACTAACTGCAACTTGCAGAAGTTCAGCGATGATCCTTTACCAACAGGTCTGTTCGCTCGTTTGAGGACATTACACACTACACTACGTTTATAGAAACTAAAATCTCCCGCCGGCACTGAACTAATAATAATATAATAATAATAACTTGTGTCATTTGGAAACTATTGTACGGGATTTTATAGTTTTTATAAATAGGAAAAAAGGTTAATTTCAAGATATCCTACTAATATTATAAATGTTAAAGTTTGGATGGATGGATGGATGTTTGTTACTCTTTCACGCAAAAACTACTGAACGGTCGGTCATATACCTGCAGCAGGCGCGGCCACAGCGGCGCGAGCTCTCCACTCAGGAAGTGCTGGCTGTCGGTGAGCAGGCGCACGCAGCCGACGGTAAAGCATTCTGTGCTGTGTGGTGGGTTACCTGCAGCAGGCGCGGCCACAGCGGCGCGAGCTCTCCACTCAGGAAGTGCTGGCTGTCGGTGAGCAGGCGCACGCAGCCGACGGTAAAGCATTCTGTGCTGTGTGGTGGGTTACCTGCAGCAGGCGCGGCCACAGCGGCGCGAGCTCTCCGCTCAGGAAGTGCTGGCTGTCGGTGAGCAGGCGCACGCAGCCGACGGTAAAGCATTCTGTGCTGTGTGGTGGGTTACCTGCAGCAGGCGCGGCCACAGCGGCGCGAGCTCTCCGCTCAGGAAGTGCTGGCTGTCGGTGAGCAGGCGCACGCAGCCGACGGTAAAGCATTCTGTGCTGTGTGGTGGGTTACCTGCAGCAGGCGCGGCCACAGCGGCGCGAGCTCTCCGCTCAGGAAGTGCTGGCTGTCGGTGAGCAGGCGCACGCAGCCGACGGTAAAGCATTCTGTGCTGTGTGGTGGGTTACCTGCAGCAGGCGCGGCCACAGCGGCGCGAGCTCTCCGCTCAGGAAGTGCTGGCTGTCGGTGAGCAGGCGCACGCAGCCGACGGTAAAGCATTCTGTGCTGTGTGGTGGGTTACCTGCAGCAGGCGCGGCCACAGCGGCGCGAGCTCTCCGCTCAGGAAGTGCTGGCTGTCGGTGAGCAGGCGCACGCAGCCGACGGTAAAGCATTCTGTGCTGTGTGGTGGGTTACCTGCAGCAGGCGCGGCCACAGCGGCGCGAGCTCTCCGCTCAGGAAGTGCTGGCTGTCGGTGAGCAGGCGCACGCAGCCGACGGTAAAGCATTCTGTGCTGTGTGGTGGGTTACCTGCAGCAGGCGCGGCCACAGCGGCGCGAGCTCTCCGCTCAGGAAGTGCTGGCTGTCGGTGAGCAGGCGCACGCAGCCGACGGTAAAGCATTCTGTGCTGTGTGGTGGGTTACCTGCAGCAGGCGCGGCCACAGCGGCGCGAGCTCTCCGCTCAGGAAGTGCTGGCTGTCGGTGAGCAGGCGCACGCAGCCGACGGTAAAGCATTCTGTGCTGTGTGGTGGGTTACCTGCAGCAGGCGCGGCCACAGCGGCGCGAGCTCTCCGCTCAGGAAGTGCTGGCTGTCGGTGAGCAGGCGCACGCAGCCGACGGTAAAGCATTCTGTGCTGTGTGGTGGGTTACCTGCAGCAGGCGCGGCCACAGCGGCGCGAGCTCTCCGCTCAGGAAGTGCTGGCTGTCGGTGAGCAGGCGCACGCAGCCGACGGTAAAGCATTCTGTGCTGTGTGGTGGGTTACCTGCAGCAGGCGCGGCCACAGCGGCGCGAGCTCTCCGCTCAGGAAGTGCTGGCTGTCGGTGAGCAGGCGCACGCAGCCGACGGTAAAGCATTCTGTGCTGTGTGGTGGGTTACCTGCAGCAGGCGCGGCCACAGCGGCGCGAGCTCTCCGCTCAGGAAGTGCTGGCTGTCGGTGAGCAGGCGCACGCAGCCGACGGTAAAGCATTCTGTGCTGTGTGGTGGGTTACCTGCAGCAGGCGCGGCCACAGCGGCGCGAGCTCTCCGCTCAGGAAGTGCTGGCTGTCGGTGAGCAGGCGCACGCAGCCGACGGTAAAGCATTCTGTGCTGTGTGGTGGGTTACCTGCAGCAGGCGCGGCCACAGCGGCGCGAGCTCTCCGCTCAGGAAGTGCTGGCTGTCGGTGAGCAGGCGCACGCAGCCGACGGTAAAGCATTCTGTGCTGTGTGGTGGGTTACCTGCAGCAGGCGCGGCCACAGCGGCGCGAGCTCTCCGCTCAGGAAGTGCTGGCTGTCGGTGAGCAGGCGCACGCAGCCGACGGTAAAGCATTCTGTGCTGTGTGGTGGGTTACCTGCAGCAGGCGCGGCCACAGCGGCGCGAGCTCTCCGCTCAGGAAGTGCTGGCTGTCGGTGAGCAGGCGCACGCAGCCGACGGTAAAGCATTCTGTGCTGTGTGGTGGGTTACCTGCAGCAGGCGCGGCCACAGCGGCGCGAGCTCTCCGCTCAGGAAGTGCTGGCTGTCGGTGAGCAGGCGCACGCAGCCGACGGTAAAGCATTCTGTGCTGTGTGGTGGGTTACCTGCAGCAGACGCGGCCACAGCGGCGCGAGCTCTCCGCTCAGGAAGTGCTGGCTGTCGGTGAGCAGGCGCACGCAGCCGACGGCCGCCGCCTTGCGCTCCAGCGCGCCGGACACGCGCTGCAGGTCGCTGACCAGCACGCGCTCCACGTACATGCCGAACATACTGGAAACAAACCATACATATTCACATTATTATGTACTAGCTTCCCGCCAGCGGCTTCGCCCGCGTGGGTTTTAGACAAAGAAAAATAGACGCTAGTGTAACTCACCCAGCCTGCACGGAGTTAATGAGGTCGATGAGCGGGTCTGCGCCGAAGTGTGCGGCGTAGAAGCCGAGGAAGGCGATGAGGCCGCGCACGTACTTCGTGGTCTTAGACGACGACAGCCGCTGGAACAGCAGCGTCATTATCTGCTTCGTGTACTGGGACATCACGTCACTGTAACATACAAACTCTCTCATAAGTATCAACAACTTACGTTATTGTTATAGTCAGCGCAGAACTAGTTGGCCGCGCCTTAGGTAGGGACGAGGGTGAGGCGGCGGGTTACTGTGAACAAAGGCGAGGGCCCCCGCCCCTCCGTCTCGCCGCTCACATACCTAAGGCGGGGCCAACTAGTTCCCCGCAGACTATAACAATAAAGCAAAGCATAAAGTGATAGAATAGGGATACGACCACTGGACTGCGAAGTCAATTCAATTCAATCTTTATTGCATTCCATAATGTGTATACATTATGGAATGCATAATACATACATAATACAGACATAATTTATTTCTGACAATGACAAATATAGGTACAATATTGAAGGATTTCTGTATAGTTTGTCATTACTTCACTTACTTTCCAAACTTGAAGAGCATTGTTTGAATTAGATAGAAGCCCTCGTGGTCGTTAGTTTTGGACGCGATCAACTTCTGGAACACGCCCAACATCGCGTTCTGTGGAAATAAACGACAGCATAGTTTTATTATTATATTTACAGAAAATAAATAACCTAAACTTAGATAAATTTACATTTTGCACCTATTCTTTTGTACACAAAATCATTATTATAAGATTATTTTAGATTTATACAAAGTGGACTTATTAGATTTATTCAACGTCCGCGCTGTCTTTGCATACGAAATTAAAGGTATTGTGAAAATGAAAAATTAAGGTATGATTTTTTTTTATTGATATTGGCAGTATATCGTGGTCTGATTTACGTGCTAGAAGGATGCGGTTAATTAAATCGCCTGTATATTCATTACTAGCCTACTATAGTAGCAAGTGGTGTTGTAAGTTGTAGAATGCGGTAGGTTCGTTTCTCGGGTGTTAGAATTTGTGCGTGGTAAATGGCAATAAGATTACACACATCCCATGTAGTACGAACCTTCAAAGTAGGGAAGGTAAAATAGGTATGTTAAAATAATAGTGACCAGTCTCCCGGACGCGAGCACGTCCTGCGGGCGGTGCGTCACGAACGCGCACAGGAGTCGAACCAGCGGCCGCACGTTAGCCGGCCGCTCCCACAGCGCCGGCGCCACCACACAAGGCAGCAGGGCCACGTAGGCGTCCCCAGCGCCGGCCGCCCCCGCCCCACCCGGGGCCGCCCCACCCGCACTACCAGATGCCCCACGCAGCTCAAGCAACAACGAAAGCATTTGGAACACATATGCCATGAATTCTGTAACAAAAACAATGCAAGCATAAAGTCCAGCTCAACATTGTCACAATATGTTGTATGAAATATTTTAATCTAAATCTAAAAATTGAGGAAAAAGTTGACGTTTGATAGATTTTGTATAGAAAATCTGTCAAAATTTATTCCTCAGTTCTAGGCTAGATGTGAGGAATAAATTTTGACAGATTTTTTTCACAGCTTACTGTTAAGCTGCCGTTAAATAAGCTACCAGATGATTTGAAACAAAATTTGTTTCATGTTCAAATGTTGTGAAACAAGTTCTTAGTCTCTGTCAGTCTAAATTCAGACAACCTACTAGTGTAAAATGTATGAAGCAGGATGTAACTATGGTTGTTGTCACGCGTGCAGGTACTGCAATCAAGTTGAACATACCTTGCACATCATTCTGTAGGATCTCTTGGAATATCGGGAACAAGGCGTCTTCAAACGCAGATATCGCGTTAGGATTCGCCTTTGTTACTAATCTGTAGAAATAAATTTAAAATATAATTTACAATACCATGTAACATCTTGTACATAATACTACCTGTTCTCTAAGGAAACATTAGCACAGTTTATTTGTCCGGCGTTTTTTTTATTGTGATATAATAATTTTAATCTGTAATACTGTGAAATATCATAAAGTTATATATAGTTTATACTTGAAAGAGTACCTGAGAAACTATCCTCACAAAATAGGCATTTTTAACATATTTAGTCAGATAATATTTTTCATTAATACAAAATAATACAATAGTTGATAGATAAGAAAACAAAATAGTATTTTCTTTATAAATAAATATAAATAAATAAATATCTTTGGCCATATATATATAAGTAAAATATAAAATAAATTATTTTGCAGTCCGTTTCCTGGTACAAATAGGTAACACATATTTATATACTTACGAGACGGCTAAAGACAACGTTTCGAACAAGTAATGGTTGAAGTGTGGTTTGCAGGGGTTCTTGGCGACCAAAGAAAGCATGAGCGCTAACTTCGGTAGTGCATCGCCGAGGTACGGCAGAGCTGCGTCTTGTAGACACGCCAGCGTGCGCAGAATTGCTGGCAAACAAAATATTTTACAGTTGATGAGATTTCTTATAATGATTTAGCTATCGCGAACTTTATTAAGTTGTTTTCGATCAAAAGAATTTCGTACTGATGATCTCGGTGCATATCATTGAAACTATAGAGTTTATGACAATTTGTCTTGTTAGCTTTAATATTGTTTATGGTTAAAGTGCAAAGGTTGTATTGTTGTAAGTTTTGGAAAAAGGAGCGCAGAAAGATATCTGTGTAAAATAAATTTAAAAACCATATTGTAGTGTGTGACGCGCCTCCACCCGTTATATTGTAAGTGTAGCGTTTAATTAATCATTATAATACAGACTTTCATAAGAGCTAGTAGTGCTTTACTCGTTCCCGATCTCCCGTCATTACAATATTTTTTCTTAAATAGATGTTATGGTCGAATTTCGAGCGAACACTAGTTATTAATACGTGAAGAAATATCTTTGCCCCCCTTTTTAAGCACATGGCGGAGGAGATATGAGATTTGTTAAAATTGAGTTTCATATGAAGTGCTATGAAGTGCTGCTTTCCTATGTAGAAATTTATTAAAGTAAAAGACATACTGCGCCGACCCCAAGTGAATTGGGAGATGGGCAAGAGGATGACGAAGTGCAGAAAGATAAAATAACTGGACAAATTCTATTCTGTTCGCTGGACAAATTCTATTCCGGAAAATTTAACAGGCTGCGTTTGCTTCTATTTTAAACGCCTTATGATTATCAACCCATGTACTTAATGTCCCACTGCTGGGCACGGCTCTCCTTTCAGTATGAGAGGGGTTAGGCTATAGTCCACCACGCTGGCTTAGTGCGGGTTGGCAGACTTCACATGTCGTCCAGAAAATCTCTCAGTCATGCAGGTTTCCTCGCGATGATTCCTTCATCGTTAAAGCGAGTCATAATAAGCATGTGATGTCGTAAAGTCCAAGGCGCTCAGAGGTGCGTGCTTTGGACTTTTCAAAATCATGTGCGCCAATAATTCGAACTCGAGACCTTTGACTTGGCAGCGGCAGTCCAGTGGTCATACCCCTAGGTTATCACTGTTTAAACGCCTATTGGTGGATTTTTAACTCTTACATGTCTGTGGGAACGCAGCGATAGCACAGAATAAATAATAACAGAATGGCCTCTCTCCGCCCCTCCCTAACGTCAGATACCTCAGATCCCCCGCATTCTGCCGGTGTTCTTGCCGGACGGACTGCCAACAAACCCTATGCACTCTCACGCACACATTTGCATTTGCACGTGTACAAACGTTATTTTGACAAGTATGACATTTGGTATTGTAGTGTGCAGCGGTATCAGAAAGTTTGTATGGAGTGTCACAGGTGTGGCGATAGACAATATAAGACGTACCTTTCATGACATACTCGTTGTGGTCGGCGGGCGCGAGCTGCTGGCCGAGCGCGGCGAACAGCGCGGCGAGCAGCGCGGCGGCGTGCGGCTGCAGCGCGGCGCGGGGCAGCATGCCGCCCGCTATGAACTTCTCCACGGCGCACGCCGCGTACGTACACACCACGCCGCGACCGCTAATGTGGGCTATCTATGAAAAAAGGGACTCATACGATTATGACACTATAGCGACATCTATTAAGCTACATAAGAACTTGTACAAAAAGACAAATCCTGAATCGCGCAAGTGAAGTTTACCGTGCAGTTTGCATATAATTGTCCCACCTGGCATTACGCCCGCCTGGTCGGAGGTCCCTCCATACTGATGACCCCAACGTGATCCCAGCGTCTCCACGATACCATCACGCATATATTTCCCGAAAGGTTAGGCAGAAGTGTCCCAATGTACAACTACAGTGCTGGTATGTTTAGGTCACGTGTAATAGGGGGCGGGCCTATTGCCATTAACCGGGCACGTATCCAGACTCCGAGCTGCTGCTGCTACTAAATGTGACAAAATATATAATCCACCATTTTGCGGCAGCGGCCATCTTGGACCGATTTTCACCAAACATAGCTAAGAACACTCCCGACTAATTTAATTTTTCTAAAATCAAAATCGGTTCATCCGTTCGCGAGCTACGATGCCACAGACACACAAGCACGTCAAACTTATAACACCCCATCTATTTTGCGTCGGGGACTAAATACTTTTATAAATATACTTACCAGTAATGGTACTGAGGCATTGATGAGTTCCTTCGGCAGCAGTGACCTGAACGTCATTATGTATTTGATGGCGTCCGCCTTCAATACGGGCAGCTCGGTCACTAGAAATAATAGGACACATTATACAAAATACTTAGTCAGTATTATCATAAGCATGATACATACTACGCCATACTGTCTCTCTTATGCTTTCACGCATCGCTATACCGATTTTTATGAATTTTGGCTCAGAGATAGATAAGACCTTCGACAAGGACATAAGCTACCTTTTGTATCGAAAAGGGATTGAATGGGTTAAATAGAGGATGATAGTTTGTCTAAACATACAGAAATATTTTTATGTTTACATCCCAAGCATGGCAGAGATATAAATTCGTTGTTTAAAAGAGCGTTTTAGTATGACTTTTGTTTTCAAGATATTACCGGCATGATGTCCGGCTGGTCGTGGCTGATGCTAACGCCACCAGGTACATGACAGTATGAGTGCTCACCTTGTGGTCGCTGCAGCTCGGGCAGCACGTGTGTGGAGGCGAACTGCGCGAGGTCGACGAGCGGCGAGGCGCGCGTGACGTCACCAGGTGCATGACACTATGAGTGCTCACCTTGTGGTCGCTGCAGCTCGGGCAGCACGTGTGTGGAGGCGAACTGCGCGAGGTCGACGAGCGGCGAGGCGCGTGTGACGTCACCAGGTGCATGACACTATGAGTGCTCACCTTGTGGTCGCTGCAGCTCGGGCAGCACGTGTGTGGAGGCGAACTGCGCGAGGTCGACGAGCGGCGAGGCGCGCGTGACGTCACCAGGTGCATGACAGTATGAGTGCTCACCTTGTGGTCGCTGCAGCTCGGGCAGCACGTGTGTGGAGGCGAACTGCGCGAGGTCGACGAGCGGCGAGGCGCGCGTGACGTCACCAGGTGCATGACAGTATGAGTGCTCACCTTGTGGTCGCTGCAGCTCGGGCAGCACGTGTGTGGAGGCGAACTGCGCGAGGTCGACGAGCGGCGAGGCGCGCGTGACGTCACCAGGTGCATGACACTATGAGTGCTCACCTTGTGGTCGCTGCAGCTCGGGCAGCACGTGTGTGGAGGCGAACTGCGCGAGGTCGACGAGCGGCGAGGCGCGTGTGACGTCACCAGGTGCATGACACTATGAGTGCTCACCTTGTGGTCGCTGCAGCTCGGGCAGCACGTGTGTGGAGGCGAACTGCGCGAGGTCGACGAGCGGCGAGGCGCGCGTGACGTCACCAGGTGCATGACACTATGAGTGCTCACCTTGTGGTCGCTGCAGCTCGGGCAGCACGTGTGTGGAGGCGAACTGCGCGAGGTCGACGAGCGGCGAGGCGCGCGTGACGCCGGCCGCCTGCGTGCTGCCGCGGGACGCCAGTGACGTCACCAGGTACATTGCCGCGTCCTTGCCGCGCCATGCCGTGGCACCACACTCGCCGTACTTTGATAACATCAGCTGCGAACACATCCAATATTAGTTGGAGCCGCACAGCGACAGAAACACCTAGGTTTTGCTCGATCCGATAAAATAATGTTGTCAGATAGTTGAAAGTCTTGTCCAAAATAAACATAACCCACAAAATAACAAAACATAAGGAGTGTGCCATTATTCAAACTGTCGGCGCAGTGAATCCTTCATAAACCTCTAAGAGGTTTTTCGGGTCGGCAACGCGCGAGTGATACCCCTGGTGTTGCAAGAGTCCATAGGTTGTGGTAACCGCTTACCATCAGGCGGGCCATATGCTTGTTTGCCACCATAGAGGTATAAAAAAAAACCCCTGCCGCCTCACTCCCGACCCCACCTAAGGCGCAGACTATAGTGGTTAGTGGGCACAGTACCTGCACGTACTGGCCGAAGATGTTCATCATCTTGTCCTCGTAGTGCTGCGCCAGCGTGCGCACGAGGTCGCAGGCGGCGCGGCGCCGCGTGTCCACGTCCGACCCCTCGATGTCTCTGCGGACGTACTCCTCGGGGTTGTCCTCGAACAACTCCATGTCTGACTCTGGAAAATACAAAACACATCAGTAATCTACAGCGGTAATAATAATATGTTACGTTGTAAAAAGGTTGTCACTGTTATCAGATATACCTCTGAACTCAATGAAGCAATGAAGGTCGTACACAGGCTAAAGGTAGCAGGTATATGGCATAACAACATGCCGATCACAAAGCACACAAGAATGGAGCTTAATAAAAAACTCCTAAGGAAGATGAAAATAAAAATAAAATCTTCAAAAGAAATTTCAAATTGTATGTCCCAACAAGGGAAGAATGGAAACAAGGGCTATCGCCGAACACGGACAGCCTAATATGGTACACAGATGGCTCAAAACCAGAATCTGGTACTGTAGCAGGAGTTTACTCAAGTCGCAACAAATATGGAGCAGCTTAGGTAAATTCACCACGGTCTTTCAGGCTGAGATGTATGCCATCATCGCTTGTGCAGACGAAAACATAAGGAATGTAGAAAATAAAAAGATCTACATTCTAAGTGATAGTCAGGCATCAGTTAAGGCCCTAACTTCCTACAAAGTTAACTCCAGACAGGTCCTCAGTGACGTTAAAACGCTAAACAAGCTTGGTCGCAGGGACAAGCTGCAGTTAGTATGGGTCCCGGGGCACCAAGGCATCGAAGGAAATGAGAAGGCTAATGAGTTAGCTAGAACAGGATCAGCAAATGCAATGATTGGACCAGAACCATGCATGGAGCTGCCAACATGCACCATTAAAAAGGGCTTACAGGACTATGTCGATATGGAACACATAGAGGAATGGAACAACAGCCTAGGGTTAGAACACTCACTATGTTTCCTCGGCTGCAGCACCACACGAGTCTCTAAATTCGTTCTGAGCAACAGAAGGGACAAAGCCCGAGCTGTCATTGGAGCTCTTACAGGGCACTACACAACAAATGACATGCTCCATAAAATGAAGCTAGCTTTGAATAACGACTGCAGAGCCTGTGGTGAATTCAAGGAAACTGTGCAGCACATCCTGTGCGATTGTGACGTCCTGGCCACTAAACGGATGAGTCTTCTCGGCAACGGGTACCCGAAGCCGAAAGATTTTAGGTTACTTCCTCTCAGTGGGTTAGCCGCCTTCGTAAACCACGTCTTCAAAGAGTAAGGAATATACGATAATGGGGATAACACAAAAGATCTTATTGGGTCGAAGTGTTGCTGGGTGTACCAGCCCCCACAGCAAGATAAGATAAGATACCTCTGAACTCCATATTAGGTATGACGACCTTCTCGCAAATGCTGCTGAGCGTGGCGGGGTCTTCAAACAAACTCTTGTAGTTGTTCTTGTCAGCTATCTTCGCGAGGAACGTTAACGCGTTCGATACCAACTGTAGAACAACAATACCACATTATTTCCTGTATGCAAAAGGCTCCTAAACTCCATTTTATAACAATGATAAAAACAATAGAATTTCATTAATAAGGGATTTTCTTACATCGTGTCATCGTAAAGTGAACCCAGTTACAACTAATGTTATTATATTAGTATAGGTTGTTGTCTGCGGTTTCACTCACATCGCAAGGCATTTTGAGACAATGGAAACCATAAAAAATTAATTATGAAATTAAATAAAAAACCCGACTGCGTCCAAGCCCTTCCTGTTTATATAGATAAAAATAGCTATTTTATAGAAAGATGCATATGCAGCTAAAGTTACTCACCGCATCATACTTTGGTTGGGGTCCAGTGGCCAGCAGCACCGTCCACACAGCGGTCACGAAGGAGGGGGCGTGAGGACCGAACTCCTCCTCATACTTGAGTGCGTACAGCGCCGCGCACTCACACACCTCAGTGCGGAGTTGTTCCATCACGCCCGGTTTGTCCTCTTCATCCTGTAAATATGGAAAGTACATACTCACGCATTCATTTTATCACATAGGTAGGCAGAAGATAAAGACCGCGACTTAGCTACGATTCTTGTATACTTCTTTATTTTTCTTCTTCAATGTTCATTCATCTTGTCATACATACTGTAGAGACCAAGAAGGTTGGTACAAATATTATGCATGTAGCTGGCAGATAACTAGCTTCAAGGATTCATATAAGTAGGATTGCTAACTTTTAATGCCACCAATAAACTAAGTCAAAATATTAAGATACCTCTTATTTAATCAATCCCTAGTAGGAAGCTCTAGGCCTCCTCTTGGGATCGATTTGGAAATAAAAAATATATACTTTTACATAGTATAATTTAAGGGGCGGCAGGTCAAAGTTCAAGCAAATAAAATATTGGGTATACAATCAATTATCTGGTGTCATATATTTTCTACCTAATTTTGTAACTCAGACAGGTATATACTTACATCTGTCTCCAAACAGGGTACTTTAACTTGCAGTAAGTTTAGTAGATTCGGCATCCATATTGACATGTTGTCTTCAAAGAATTCGGGCAGATCTTGATAGTTGAGAGAATAGAACACTTTGCATATAAGTACCAGGGACCCGTAGATGACTCGCAAGGCTTGCGGGTTGTCCGCATGCTTTGAACGCAAATCTAATGTGGCCTGTTAACAAAAATATAAGTAAATTAACCAATAGTATTGTAAAGACCAAGAAGTTTGCTACCAATATCTGGCATGTTGCTGGCAGAACAAGCATTCATAAAATAATTGACATAGATTTACACAATTTTTATGCGTTCTTATAAGATATACATAGATTTTTAGCAAAGCATAAGAGGTTAAATAATGTTCATTTTTACTATAAAAACATTTACCACAAATAAATCTGTGAGTGGCTTCGCGAAGTTCTCAAGAACATGCTTGATCTCCTCCCATAACTTCTGTGATTTGAATTCATATCTATAACGTTTGAACAACGAGTGAGCTGTCCTTAAGACTCCATTGATCACATGGAAATCACCTGTAACATAAATATATTTAAATCACACCCATATTGATTTTTAATGATCCTGATCTGAGATCTTGTTTTGCAGTGCCTTATCAATATTTAGATAAATAATTGAAAAAAATATGAAAAATCTTTCGTCATAAAATAAGTAACATCAAGATATTAAACTTGTATGCTGATGTTTCCATTATCATAAAATGCTATGCAGCAGCAACTGACATTATTAGACTCATAAATTGGTCCTAAGGAACCAAGGTCTTGGAGCAATAAAGGTTTCTGCAGATAATTATTAAATACCATAAAGTTCTGACTTACCAGTACCAAACTTTTCAACCATTTCTGGAATTAGACTAGGCCACTTTTCAGGGAAGTCACACTTGCCAATGATGGAGACTGCATCACTGAACTGTCTCTGAATAGCTTCGGGAGACTTGAGCATCAACGAAACAATCAGGGTCTTGATTGTGGCTCTGTCCGATGAGTGTATACGGTCAGCTCCATCTTCTTCCTGTTTCATAAAATTAACTTTTTAGGAAAAGAAAACATACTTCAACAGGATATTGTTTTAAATGAACTGGTGTATCTACAGAAACAATAATCAAACCCAAAAACTGAGGTTTTTTCATTACCATAAAACATTCTCATAACTCTGCCAATAGATTGCTTGAAGTAAATTGAAAGTAGACAAAATTATACTATCACACCTTTTTTAAAGAGATGATTAACAGTAATATGTTTGCTAACTATTCACTACTATACTACTAACTACTATGTTCCCTATTGAGGTCCCAAGCACCTATGTAATAATCATCATAGTTAATTGTTAATTAATTAAAATTGCTCCTCCAGAAGTTCACAGGACTATTGCAAGCCGTATCGAGAGGGCAAGGCGGAGGGGGACCCACGTCACCCAATGCACAACTATAGCTCAGTGCCTCAGAGGCTGAAAAGTCGTAAAAGCTTTTTTGGATGCTTGGATCCAGCTGTTAGCGACGCCCCAACAGAAAGATGTGACATGTGGTGAGAGACGCTAATGCCACCCGTTTCCTTTACTGCAGAAGCTCCCTCCTAGGCATACACTGCCATGACCAATTTGGAAAAGTCTGAACAGGCTCCGAACCCAGGTCGGCCGTAGTAAAGAAAACCTCCACAAATGGGGGTTCATAGACGCTTCTGCCCTTCGAAGGGTATGCGGCGTCTCCCCGCAGCCAATGGCCCATCTTTCATCTTGCCCTGCATGTCCCGTTAGCTGCACACACGAACACCTGACAGTCGCATCTACAAATGCAGTTCGCATTGCTGAGTTTTGGGCCAGACAAGTGTGAGCTCACAGCATGAACTAATATTATCTCGCACGCTAAGAAGAAGATCATAGTTAAGGTAGGTACAGAGATCTGTAAATCTCAATCAGATCTGGGGGCCTTGCCATGTTGCAATTTAACATTCAGATTGACAAACAAATAGAAACAAAATATTTCGGGAAATAACATTTGTAAATGTCAGATTCATGAGAAACATGTGTCAGTCCCAAAGATTTTGATTCTGTTTGGTGATTGGTCAAGGATCCAACGTAAGATTGCAACATGGCTAGGCCCTGTGTAGTTCTATATATATCAGAGAGTGTAATGTAATAGAATCCTATCACTAACAATACAAAAGTAACCTAAAAGATAATTATTTTTGATATGTTGTCTAAAAGGTTCCTGATTGGGCATTATGTGACATTGGTATGCTTACCACAGGCCAATTACGCTTGATGAAGTTCTTGAAGGCAATGGCAGCAGCCACTCTGATTGTAAGGTCCACCGTCTCTTTGTCAATGAGGTGTAACAACAATATGGCATAGTTCTGATTCACTTCTACACTTTCCAGAAACTTTTCAGCTGTAAAAAAAAAACTATCAGGGTAAGACATAGGTACATCAAATATTAAAGGTCCGTGATGAGGAACCAATGGCATGCATGCCATTGCTGGTACATGTCAAAATATTTTGGGCACAGGACTTAGGGCTTCAGGTGCCTAATCAATATTCTTTCCCCATTAATTACTGAATTAGGATTGAATGATGGCACATCACACTCTGTTAAAATTTTCCATAACAAATGGCACCCAGATGAATAAAAAAGGTTCGCCATCCCTGTGCCATCCCATGCATCAATGTATCGGTTTCTTCTAGGTATGCACAATCCATCAAGACCACATTGTTGCTTAACATCAGGTGTCTGTAATTTGTTACTTGAAGGGATAATAAGGTCCAAAACCTATCATACAGGTTCATGAACACTATGCAACCAAAATAATGAGAAAAATACTGATTGTTAAAATACAGTGTGTACGTATGTAAGTACATATTTGTGATTTGAATGCAGTTATAATTTGATTTTAATCATATTTATGTAAAACATAAATGTCATGCATCATTTTTTTTTTGTTGTGATACGTAAGGATGAGAAACACGCCGAATGGGATGGAGTTACAGAAATACTCTATACTTGTACCTATAAATAATTATGTGTACCTACAAATAATGTAAATATCTTTTGATACCTAATTAATAATTGTTCACTGCTTGCATGCAGCATACAATAACAACAATATAATGTTATCGCTCAGTACTGGCTAAAAATAAACGAAAAATTTATGGTAATGTGATTGCATTGTTATGAAAAGTCTTTGAGGTTACCCGTAAAGTAACAGAAAAAGTTAATATGTTAAAAAATCATGTAAACGTACGTACATATTTTTTGCTTTCTAAAAATATAACACTTTAAATTGAATTACTAGTTATCGCAATAATTGAACGTATAAACAATGAAAATTTACATACCCGGTCGTCGTATGTTCGTATCAGGATTTAACGTCTGTTGAAGGTAATTTGCTAGTGTAGCTAAGTTTTCATCCGTAACCTCCATGGCTGCAGTTTTTTGTATGGAATATAAGTTTTATAATTGAGTTTCTGTGATAGAAAAATGTGGCGTATGAAATGAAATTCGTCAACCGTTTCTTTTGCTGTCGGACTCAGAATGTCAGAATTAATTTGATTGACTAGTGTCAACTGTCAGGAGTATCAAACGTCAATGTCGACGGGCAGACTGAATTAAGCTGCGCGTCCACACGATCGGAATCGGTCCCTACGGAGCGTACTATTCGTCGGCATTTACTAATGGTGTGTAACTCAGCTCTGAGTCAGCTCAATGAATCAGATCGCATGGGTCTGAGCCGTTGAGCTACAGCTCAGCAACGAAATGACTAGCTCGCGCGGCTCAATTCAGCTCTCTTGAATCCTTGAATCCCTCCACAGACAGATGAGTCAATTGATTCAATTGATTGAGTTGATCTGTGATTCTGATCTACTTGAGGCTTGTTCAGTCATAGATATACAATGTGGAGATGACAATATGACTTTAAATTAAAAAACAGGCAATACTGGTTTATAGAAACATTTGTAAATTATCAAATATCCGAACATCGAAATTAAAAAAAAATAATTCTAACAAACTAAATAGCTTAAAACTGCAAACAAAATAAAACATCATTTATAAAATGGGTACACTGACTTGCGTTCATGACAAAGTGCATTCATGACAAAGCTGTGGCCGATGCAGCGACGTAATGTTTGGCGCTATTATTCTTATTATTATTAATGCTCAATTCCACAAATCAAATAATTTTAACGAGGCATGATTATTTAATAATAAAACCTTGAAACACCAAGTATTCAGCGTATAACACTCGCGCGGCGACTTCAAACGGGCGCGGGCGCATCCGAAATTCCAGAGAAAAATAAAACGCGTCACAGGCAGGAAGGACGTCCGGTGACACACTGACCGCGTAACCTAGACACGTCGACAAGTAAGCAAAGAGGAAGCAAGCAAACTTACCTATCATACATATTTAGCGATTGAAATGAGTGCGTAACAGGAAAGTAATAACTTTCGCATGCATTTTTTCTTATCTAGCTGTGATGACACGCTTTATGACTCTTATGGCTCGGGCATAAAGTATAATTTGCATTGAGAAAATAAATTTGATAGAAAAGGCGTAGGTTTTTAAAGTAGCGAGCTGGAAACGTGTGTCGTTAACCTGTCGCGTGCTCTCCTGTTTACTATACATCATGTAGAAAATACTTAAAATGAAAAATAATGTGTGGCTAAACTACTGGATATATTCATTTGATTTTTTGTGTGACGGTTGGGAATATCATGACTTATACGAAGTTTCATTTATGATCATATTGTCCTCCCCACATTGTATATCTATGTGTTGAGCACAGATTACTATATTCAATATTGTAGCAAGCTAGTGTTGAGTGACAGTCAATGAGTCCAGAAAGTAAGTTTTTGAACGACTCATTCGTTCTGAAACGTTTTATTGATTTGTAACTCAAAAAGCTGTGGATTATTTTTGTCTATTAAATTAAAGTATTAAAATCTCTATTTATTATCATAAATAAATATATAAGAAAATATTAGAAAATATTTTCTGATATATTAGAAAATATCAGTCACCCGTGACCATGGACGCTGTAAAGGGTCCGAAACGTCGGGATTAAAATAATATCAATATAACGGGATAAAATCCGTAAAAAGTAGTTTTATTTCAATAAATATATCGTATCATAAATATCATCAGTAGTGTTAAATTTTAATTTCATTTTTATTATAATTATTAATCAGACCAAGTTTTTTTTAATAGATCCGATAAAAAATAAAACATCAAAGATTCGATGTTTCTATAACTAAATACATCGATATAGTGTCAAATAAATATTTGTCAAAACATCGATTAAACCGATGTATCGGAATACATCGAGTAAATACGATATTATATTGAAAATCTCTAGTCGCGCGGCTCGTCAGAGTTAAACAAACTGTCAACTGCCGCAGCTCAGTCGGCTCGATTCGGCTCAATTCGGCTCTCAGCTCAATTCGGCTCGCGGCTCGTAGTAGAATCATATACCTGTACGGGTACAAACTGAGCTGATCTGCGAGCTGATTCATTGAATCAGCTCACTCACCTGAGTCATGAGCCGATCTGCAGCTCGCGTATTTTTGATGAGTTACCCACCTCTAGCATTTACAAAATGCCAATGGGGTGCGTCCACTGCAGCCGGATTTTACATCGGCATTCTCGGCATTAGGGTTGCCAGATGTACAATTTAAGTCATATTCCTACGATTTTTAGGAGTACCTACGGTTTTTAGGACCAATAAGCATTTATAAGTTTTAAGAATAAAAAATCCCAAAAAGGAAGGAAGGAATATAGGAATAATTAAAATTTATAGATTACATCAATAATTTTTACAAATTTTAAATTGATCTTAATCATTATATTGATCTCAGTTATGTCATTATAATTGTGCTTTGGTAAATTAATAATTATTCATTTTAATTAAACATCTACTTGTAAATAAACTCTGTTATTTACATTAATCATAATATTGATTGTTATCAGTGCCGAATTGTTTATTAATATCATATACCTTAATGTTATAATGAGTAATATTATAAGTAGGTAAACTACATTCATAGAATTTATAATAAATTATATGTACTAATTTTATATTTTTCATCTATTTTGTTTTATTGTATTACTTAATAACAAATTGATTATTATTGATAAATGTTTAATCAAAGCTCGTTGATATATTTACACATTTATCCATTTCACATAGCGTTTGTAGTTACCATCACCAGCAGATATCAAACAAGTCTTCACATTAACGCTGTGTCTTTCTGCTAGTCATATAATAGAACTGTTTTACACTAAAATAAAACAGTTATTATGTGCCGAAAGAAAGACACAGCGTTAGAGCAAGGGCCTTGCGGTGAGAAGATACTTATGAAGAAATGTCAACGGTCGCGCGGGAGAGACGCTGCGCCCCCTGCCGGATAGTCATGGTAACTACTTAAAATCAGAGACAAACAGGTATGTTTTTACTTTTTATGCTCCTTGAAGACAAGATCATAGACAGCTTCTTCACATTAACGCTGTCTTTCTTTCGGCACATAATAACTGTTTTGTTTTAGTGTAAAACAGTTCTATTATCGATATCGATAACGGTGGACGATATCTGTTTTACTGCTGCATACAATATTTAAGTGTGGGGAATAGCACTAATTCAACATTATTTTTTCTCATTTGTCCCACTAAATGACTAAAACATCAAGTGAGAATACACAAAACTGCCAAGTATCTAGTATGTAATCAGAAATCTTGGAGAAGGCCAGAAAAATCAATAAATAAAACACAGATTTCAAAAAAATTTACTATTCATATTACAATTATTCCTAAAAAACATGTACAGGTAACTTTCGTGTACAGTAAAATATCTATCAATAATTTTATAATCTTGGCTGTACATATTGAAACACTCATTTTTCAATATATTTATGTAAATATGAAAAAGTATATTTCTTATTTTCTTACGACAAATAGTTAAAACAGAACCACTTTACAGTTTTCGCCTTGTTTTACCTCCTGTTAATAAGCAGTGCTCATGGTAGTGTTAACTGCTTATTGTTGAATGTTTGTGCGGATTCCAATTTTGTCTATTTAACATGCGCAATCACTTTTTACTGGATTTATGGGAAATCTGCAAATAATAACTTAATCTCATAAATTCAATCCAAAGTAGGTATCTATCTACCTAACTATGAGATTTTGTCAGTGCATGAACTTGCGAAATCTGAATTTGCGACTATGGTCTAAATTGTTTACGTAAATTGGTTTACCTTCATTAAATGCACCTCAGACTCTGAGTGGCCTTTATGATAATCGACAAATAATATTATATTATACCGACATGTTGTTCACCGACCACCAAAGTCGATAATCGACACCATCAATATAAACAAATCAAGACCATCACTAAAAGTGAGGTTATAAATGCCCTCATATTTCCGTATTTGTTATTTCTTTAATATTACTGTTTCGTGATCTCTAATGCATTTTAGTGATCTAATAAACAAATTTAGCATTATATTTTCTCCAAATCTAACACATTTACGTAACAATTATTAAGAAATGATGATAGTAAACAAATAGTAAACATACCAATTAAATTAGTAATCCTGTGGATTTTCCATCTTTTGAGAATTACAGCCTGGTACTGCACAAGTTACCATCGTAATCACATAAATATTACACGGATACACACTTAACTACACGTAAATAATCCCAAAATTTTGCAGGTTTACATTTTGCCGGAACCCCTATTCACCGCAATTGTATACATGTAATGACATGTAATGTCACGTTTACAGCGTCATTCTCTTTTTCTTTCTAACACACCAAAGTGCCTTTAACTTCAGTAGCTCTCTTTTACTCTTATCTCCAATCTATGGAGTATATATATTATATATCTATGAGCAATACCAACCCCGTGTATGTTATATATATACCTATATCTATGTAGCAACCCAGTATAGTAGGGATGCCGGAAATGCAAAAAGTATCGATATATATCGTAGCGATATTAAAAAAAAAATATCAATATCGATATTGATATTTTCAAAAAATATCGATATATCGGCCAACTTAACAACCAAATTATAAAACAGCCAAAAAAAAAAGTTATTTGTAATCTTTTAAATTAAAAATATTTATTGGTCTGAAAAAATATCGATTTTGATACCTTTTCGATACTTGGAATTTTATATCGATACATCGATATATCGAAATATTAAATATCGCTACATTGAAAAAATAATATAGATATATCGATATTTTTTTAACATCCCTAACCCAGTAGTCTCGCTCGCAAACTCGCAATTTCGTAAATCGCAATTTATTTTAAATTTGATTTTGAAATTTTGAATTTGGATTATTGATTTGTATTGGTTATTGGCAATCGACTTGGCAATTTGGCATTTATTTTGTGTTTGTTCTTTGTCTTTCACTATGTGCTGTTCTTTTTGGTTCTAGTTGTTGGTTGAAGCTGGATTCCTTTCCATGCATGATAAACAATCAACATGCCTTCGTTTGTTGAATTCTTCAGGTGTCGATCGATCTTTCGTATGGTTATCACACATGTGTAGTTTTGTATTATAATTAGCATATTTCGATGTCGACTCGCACGAATCATCTGATTTCCTAGTTTTCATTTCGGTGAAAACACCGTCTGACACACACTTCTGCAGAGTTGTTCACGTAATTCATATGATATTTGTATGGGTCTTCAGTAATTGTGTGCCTTGAAATTGAATAAATAGTAGAAAAGATGGTAAACAAAACTAAGGGACAGTTGCTGAAAACTGCCGGAGGTTGGAGCTGGGCTTCTTGAAAAAAGGGCTGAGCGGGGTGATGGGTTGGGTTGTTTCTAACAGTGCCAAATAACCCAGGGGAGCTTGGGCATTGTTTAATTTTCGAAAAAAATACATATAAAATTCATAGTTCGTACCAACCTAACCTAAAAATTTGTGTGCCATATATATTGCATAAATTGTATGTTAATATAATCTTGCAAATCTGGCAATTCTGTTTGCTGTAATGTTGTTGCAAGCATTTTGAAAGTTGTCGTAGAGCTGTATATTCTGAAATGTAGAGTTGCAACTTTTTTCTTTGCCACCTAAACCCTTCATTGCATGATTTAATATTTTCTTGTAGAAAAAATCATATGCATGTAAATATAGGCCTAGGATGTGTTAAAAATAAGTTAAAAAATCTGTGACATTTTAAGTATTTATTTTTGAAAAAGAAAATACTATATGGTGGAAATATACATAATTATGCAATTAGTAACATTGAGCTTAGTACAAAATAAAATAATGCAAATACAAATTAGTTTTTGTGATAATTTTCAAAACAGTTATTGTTTTTATTAAGACACGGATTGATTCCACATTTGCTGCATATGTAGAATATGCCTTACACTGGGTACTTACAACGTAGTGAACCTCCAACTTGTGGCCAATGATCAACACCGTCTCTTCTTATGTCCTTTGGTGGAGCAACAACTGCTGGTCCCCTCTTCCTTTACACCTGTATTTTGTTCTCTAGAGAACTGGTACTGGGACGGGCTCTTTTGACATCTGTGTTACTATGACCTTTGTGTCTATCCTATTATCCACAAAAGTTGTGCTAATTCATTTCTTAAGTTGCCCATCGAAAGTATATCCTTTTTTGGTATATTCGGTTGTGGACGGTTTTGCAGTCAAACTTGGATGTATAATGATAGACGCAACTTTTGAAGAAGCAGGTGAATTGGTTAAACTTTGTGGTGTCGCTGATCGCGTCAGCTCCTCTGAGGCGCTCATCAGTGGATCAATGGATTCAAGGCTTGCAGCGCGTGTTGCTAACGGAGTTGCAGGCCTTGTGTGGTCTGGCTGAATTTCTGGTATAACCGCTATAAAAGAACTTGACTGTGGTGTCGTAGACCGTCCTGTAGAAGATTCAGTAAGGAATTTTGGCCCGATTTTGGACGAGTTCTGTCTGTGGACTCAGTGGCCTCGTGAGATCAGACTGAATTTCTGACATAGTCACTGTCGATGGAACAATGGCTTCGGAATCTGCGGTAAAATATGGTTGTTTAACAGGCAAGTCGTTTGACAGATTAGGCAACATTTCCAGATGTGGAGTGACTGATAAATTAGGCTGTGGTGCAAGCATTGAAAGTTGGTTTGCAGTATTAGAACCTGGACGAAATATTTCGAGTTTCTGTTGAATTTTCGCCACTTAGAGGGACATTCGGGTCTGGCCGATCTGTGACATATTTCTCTATTATATGGACAAATTCCAGTGTTTCGGAAACCAGCTTGAATATTAGTTAGTGTCATAGCCCGGGGCAGCGCAACTTATGATGTAACTGTAACTTAAGACTACAGTGTGGAGGATAAGACAACATGACAATTCCACTAGCGCGACAATAATCAATGCATTGAATGGATACGTGGGACGAGTGATTATCAAGAAGAAGGAGCACTTTGTGATCTGAAGAACAATTTGTGTGGTTCTGAAAGTGTTTTAAAAATACAAGGAAATCTTCCTCTTGCATCCAGCCAGACTTGTTTGCGGTACCGACACTTCCGATAAGACCATCTCGCAAAAAGTGAGTTTGAAATCGGACTCTAGGGAAAGTAAACATTGGTGGAATTACATTGCCAATCGCGTTAGCTGCAACAGTGATTGTGACCAAAGTTCCACGTTCAGCTGATGTTAATGCTAGGTGCATTAACATCAGCTGAACCTGTCTGGTTCCTTTCTTGGCAACAATTCGGTTCGGTTTTTGTACCGTCGTTATTCCCGTTTCATCCACATTCACATTCAATCTTATTGCAATTCTTTCTAATGGCTTCTACTAGCGGCCTTATTTTAAAATATCGGTCAGTACTGTTTTCAATATTTTCGTTGTTATTGAAGTGTAAATATCTCTTGATTAACTCGTATTTCTTCAGTGACATTATTTGGGCTATTTGTTCAATCCTTGTTTTTGAACTCCAGTGATCGGTATAGGCAGGTAATTGTATTATACGCATCAATAATTCTATGGCAAGAAAATCTTGGATATCTTGATGCGACAGTGCAATATTTTTGGTAGATGCTTGAAATGCGTACAATGTACTCTGCTCTCGAATTTTCCGTATTATTGTGTCAGTAAAGAACAATTTAAAATACTCAATTGGGGTAAAAAAAAATTGTCAAAATAAAATTCTCTCAGGTTGTGTAAAAACATTTTCTCTAGTATTATGAACTTCGTGCAAAAATAATTCTTTTTTCCAATCTTAATTTAGTTTATTATGTATTTTTGTATTCTTTTGTGTTTTTTTTACTGTTTTGGATTTTTTATTTGAGTTTACTTTGTTTTTATTTTTATTGTGTACTTTTTTTGATGTTTTACTTTGGCTTTTGGATGTTGTAGGTTTGGGCGATAGATCCCATCTTTTATAAAATGAAGATTTGGCTGAAACACTTAATTTTCTCTTTGATCTCCTTGGAGCGATCACAGTAATTTCAAGATCACTATCCATTTCGAGATCACTAGCGCCAGCTGGACATGGACTTGCTATGCCTAACGGTGGGTTATTATTGCAGTGAACTATCATCAATGAAGATTGTGCTTCGCCATCTTGAAGTGGGCTATCTTGGTACGATGATATTTCATTATTTGAATTTACAGATGACAAGTTGATAGATATGTATGCTGCTGGTGTCGGCACTGAACTGCAAGGTGAAAAAGCTGTGGTGATTTTTTTGCCCAACAATATGTTTGTTTATACTATTATCATCAGAAACGTCGGAATCTGTGTCTAAGTCTTTTTGTGGTATTATGGCATCCATAATACGCTAAAACAAAATACAAATTATGAAAAAAAAAAAACGCTATAATGTATGTGTCTATGTGATTTATTCCATTCTAATACCAAAAACTAATACCACTGGTATTTGTTTCAACTCATATTTTTTTTCTATTCCGAACCGATACCATTGTTTAAACTAATACCAAAACAAGTTCAAAGATATAAGGTACAGTCAGTAAAAATGCTTTGTATGTAAATATAAGACCTTTAATTGAAAAAGAAACAGATAACTCCAAAAAAATCTAATTTTGTTAGCAAACGTCTTGTTCAATGATAAAATATCACTTAAATAATCAACTTTAATATAATTTTAGTTCCTCTCTATACCTGTATAATATTTTTTTTGCAAAAACATCAAACAGGAAGAATTTACTTACAATCTAAAAATTACAAAATATCTCAAAAAATTAACTCTTAATTTATATTGAAATTTATCTGACATAGTTATTATTAGTCAGGTACGTAATTATTCACGTCTACCTATCTCATAACAACTATGTCAGGTAAATTTTTAACAAAAATAAATCACTTTTTATCTAACAATTGTAAAATATCACAGAAAATCAACTTTTTGTATAATCTAATCAGTCATTCATCACCTACATAGCAATGAATCAGCATTTTTTTTTTGCAATAATATCTAATATGAAAAATTCACTTTAAATCTAACAATTATAAAATATCACAGAAAATCAACTTTTTGTATAATCAAATCAGTCATTCATCACTTACATAGCAATGAATCAGCAATTTTTTTTGCAATGAATTCTAACCTTACCTAACAATTGTAAAATTTCACAGAAAATCAACTTTTTGTTTAATCAAATCAGTCATTCTTCACCTATATAGCAATGAATCAGCAATTTTTTTTTGCAAAAACGTCATGTATGAATAATTCACTTATAATCTAAGAATTATAAAATATCACAGAAAATCAACTATTAGTATAATCAGCTAAATGACGTGTAAATAATTTCTTATATTTCAACAATTAGTAGCTAAACCCTTAATTTTTCTAAGCAGTGACCTACGGAGATTTTGTTTTTGAGGAGTTGGTCAGTTACGTATGTGATCCACGAATTTTTCATAATAGTTGTCTGTGCACATCGTTTTGCGGGGGGTGCGTTTGATTTATATTGAGTAACAACCACTGTTTGTAAATCTGCGTCCTCTTTCAGCACGTTCAGAAGCTGATATAAATTAGCATTCTTTGGCACAGCCGAGTTTAATTTCTTATGCCAAGATTCTACGGCATTTGTGGTTCGATGGCGTTCACCATGAACGCACCAAATGTCTACAAAACTCGTTCTCTAGCCATTGTGACACCATGTAGTCATTAAATGTTTGAATGGCGTCAGTATCAGGACAGTCTTCCATTATGTAGCACCATCCTTCTGATATGAATTTACGAGGAAGTAAAGGCAGTAAAGCTGAAAGTCTTACATGTCTTTGGGTGATAGCATCTTTTGTCAGATCCAACTGTTTTGCTTTTTTCCATACATTTTTGGAATAATGAAAGTAGCATCCTTTAATCACAACTGACGGAAAAACAATTGTAATGGCGTTCATTGCGGCTAGTTCAAAATCTGTTAAAAATTTTACGGGTTCCCACCCAGGAATGTTTTGTTTCAAAATTTCAAATAATTTTTTGTATATTTCTTCTGTTTTTTTGTTAAGTAAAACATAAATAAGAGGAACTATACGAGTGTGATCTTCGTCACTTCCCAGATCTCCGTGGATAGTATATAACTGCACAAAAGGCTCAGGGGTGCAATCGAATGTTCCGTCGCTTTCAAAAAATTTAATGCTCGGAATTATCTCTAGTTGATTTGGACTGACCAAGATTATTATTCGGGTATTGGAAGACTCATCTTTATAATCGTAAAACAAAAAATCTCTAAATTGTAATGGAACTTCTACTTCATCAATTGATTTACATTTAATTTTTTTTACACCAGCTGCGTTGTTTCTTGCATAATACAATTTTGATTTGATGTTTGCAAACGATGGGATATTTCTCACCAAATCTGATTCAGTAGCGCAGAATTGTGATTTGAATTTGTTATATATGTTTGGTATTGGGGCGAAATCAGACTTCATCACTTTATCTCTTAAATCATCCAGCTTTTTTGCCATTACATTTTTGAATTCATCGGGCTCGCAGCTATGATTTTTCTCATTGGAAATATTGCCATCCTGTGAGGACAACAAAATAGCTTTAGCAAAATAGTTTTCGGATAAAAATACATATTGAAAGATGGAACACTAACTGTCTTATTCATAATATAACGCTTACCGAAGGTATAAACCTTCATTAGTTAAAACATGTTTTAAGGTGGATGCTCCTGGGTGGCCCGCAAAATTCAAATTATCGTAAGTTTTTTGCAATTTGCAGCTCAGTATGGGATAGTATGGTAAATAGAAACTAAATTCGCGGTACTGGCATGTATGTATTTATATCATTATATTAGTTAAATTTATCAATGTAACCCACTAAGTTAAAATTTATATTAAACGTAAAGTTATTATTAAAATGGCACATTTTCTCTTTTCTCTAAGTTAGACAATTATATTGAAGGTTTTAATAAGTATAATTGTGTAAATACATACATGCCAGTACCGCGAATTTAGTTTCTATTAATAAAATATCCGATACTCAGCTGCAAATTGCAAAAAACGTACGGAAATTTGAATTTCGCGGGCTACCCTGGAGCATTCACCTTAAGCCTACCGAACGTTCGATAAAAATTCTTATTCATAATCGTTTCTTAGAGCTCCCATAACTAAACGCCACTATCGTACACAATGTTGCCATTTTGTAGAAAAATATGCGATTTTAGTCGATTTTAACGTTGTTTGCCTCTGGTCACAGAAAATTTGTCTATGCATTTTTAAACACTGTCATAAAAAACGTACACCAAGGTAAAGGAGGGAATAGTTTGAACTACCTAGTCTTTTGAACAATTTGTTGAATTTGTTATCATGCAATCTGGGAAAAAGCGGCAAAGGCCGTTGCCGTTAATACTTGTAATTCTGGTGAAGTACCACACCACCGACTAAATTAATTATAAAAGCAGCCGTTTCTTTGGAAAAACTGTACCATTTACGAAATTCTTCGTCATCCAGATAAAATGCATCGAATCTCTGCTAATACAATTTTATACGCGAACAACCACAATGCTATGTAGGGATTTTAAAGTAGGTATTTTAATACTAACTGACTGACATTGTAAACCGAACGTCAAACACGAAACAACTGATCGATGTCGGCCATTTGTTTCCCTTTTTTTTTTGTTTATCTAGTGTTTTTTTTTACTCTTGCTATTCCAATTCACTTTTGACAATGGCAGAATTGTCGAACAACGGCATCGGTACTAATTGCCATTTAAAGAAATAGAATAGAATTGATGTCGGCCATTTTATTGTTAACGAACGTTTAAAGAAGGGTCATGGCTTCTTTAAATCAAATTAACTTTAATGGAGAAATAAAGAGTGTTTTTACCTCTAAAATACGATTATGAATACCATTTTTTTAACAAGCTTCCTACAAAGGCCTTATAAAGCTCCACTAATCCATTATAAATAAGCCAGTTAAACTCTATGTAAGAAGTTGGTAACATACCTTTATCTGTAAAGATCCACTGCACTCTTTAACATTCACACATCTCCAATGGGTCCATCCATTTTTATTTTCCCTTTTTTTTGTGTACTGGTAACCAGCTCTCATTAAAACCAAGCCACCATTTCTTGTTATGAAAGTCAAGCTTCCTGTTTTTCCCGAAGATGTTGAGGGCTGATTATCAGCTTCCTCAGATATATCTAAAAAAAATTATACAGGGTGTTTGGTAGAACGTTGAACATACGAAAATGGTGGTTAGTTGGGGTCATCTGCTACCCACTGGGACCAAATTATTTAACCTTGGCCGCACTGTTTTTTTTTTACTTTTTTTTAATTTCACAGAAAATTATCAGTTTTTTATCAATTTAAATTCGAATATCTTTACTTGTGATGGGTAAAACAGGCAGGATGTTGTTTTGTATTAATGTCTAATTATATTCGAATTTTAAGTAAAAAAAACTGGTAATTTTCTGTGAAATTAAAAAAAGTAAAAATGAAAACGGTGCGGCCAAGGTCAAATAATTTGGGCCAAGTGGGTAGCAGATGACCCCAACTAACCACCATTTTCGTATGTTCAACGTTCTACCAAACACCCTGTATATTGTATGTAACTTTTACATTTGATTGGATTATGATAAAAAAATCAAATAATAGGTATTTTAAATAACACTAATTTTAATAAAGAGAAGTAAATTATACAAAAGAACAAATTAATATACTCACTTAATAAATAAAAATCACTGTCACTCTGATACCAATACGCCACCGCCACCGCACGGAAATGTACTGAGGAATTTATGTAGATAAAATTTCTCTCCGAGTCAAAGCACAACATTCCAGTCACACTTGACTCTGATTGGTTGTTTCGAATTTTGGAACAATAGAGCAAACTCACCCTTTCTCGCAGGTAAAAAAAATAGCAAGATGATTCACTAAAACTACTCTTACCTATGCTAACCTTTGTAAAAATATTGGAGTGAAGTGAATTTGGAAAGTTTTAAGCATTATATTACGATTACATAAAAATATTGAAAAACAAATTTACTTTGATTAGGTTTGACTGCGCTGACTGTACCAAATTCAAGTTGTTGGTATTCGTTCGTACATTAAATTAAATTATTTAAAAAGTGGTATCCGTTCGGAATAGAAAAAAAATATGAGTTGAAACAAATACCAGTGGTATTAGTTTTTGGTATTAGAATGGAATAAATCGTCTATGTATATTTGTACGGTCAAAATAACAAAAAATAATCTAAGCAAAATAAGCGAGTGACCTACAGGTCACATAGATTAAACTAAACCTATTTGGCAAGGTACCCGGCAGGGTACAGCACCTGTTTTTTATAAAGTTCGCAGCGTACCCTACAGGGCACAATTAACTTTAGAGCGAAATATTTAACAAAACCTGGTGAAAGCTGATCAAACAAAGCGGTACGGTCATTAATGATTATTTAACAATCAAAGTTTCATGATATACACCCAGTAAAACCACTAAATGATAAAATACAAGATTATTTACCTTAAGGCGTGAGATCCGTTCTTGACGTTTCGACATTTTGGCCGATAGTGTTTAAAAAAAAACGTTTTACAAAACCTATGAAGTTGACAGACGAATGTTTATGAAGGGAGCTACTGCTAAAATTATTTTAACACATTGACATTTTTTTTTTGTTTTCTCTATAAACAGACCCGTGCTCTATAGGACACATGCCGAAATTCATATTTTATTTTTATGTGCCCTCTATTACACTTGCCAAGTTAAGGGTTAAGTCGACCTCCTCATATGCTTATTATATTCATGGACAATTTGTGGACATGGAATTACTACCTTTTCTTTTTTCGATTTATCATATCTAGTGACACTAGACACAGGTGTTGCCCCAACATAGGTTGATAAAAGTGTCACAATCTTATTATCTTTCCAAGTGACACATTATGCCATCTCAATGCCATCATACGTAGATGTTCTTTGTTCATGACTGCCTCTTGGTACTGCCTTCTGCATGAACTCTTTTTTGTCAGGCAATTTTGAGTTAGGGATCCTATTCTGCTGGACAGTGCCAACAGAGTGGATTCCTTGTTTGGCTAGAAAGTAAATTAGGGGCAGTGATGTGTAAAAATTATCAAAATATACGATATAGTTTTGATATCTTGGTACACCTCTTAGCAAACGAATTACTACATTGCCTGTAGCTCCTATGTCTGGTTTTCCTTCAAGTCTCCCTGTGTTTTGCTGTCCTGCATACAATTCAAATGTATGTGCATATCCAGATAGATTGCAAAGTACATAAAATTTTAACCCCCATTCGTGGGGTTTATTTGGCAGGTACTGTTTTAGAAAGTGTGCAACCTTTGTTGCACACATCTGCTCATCCCCTGACAATCTTTGTTCCATAGGAAGTGAAGAAAACTTTGTTTTTAGGTGCTCAATAACAGGACGAATTTTAAATAACCGGTCATGATCTGCATGGCCCACAGGTCTATGAAGCTCATTGTTTTGAAAATGTAATGCAAGTTTGATTCTCTCAATTTATTGACTGGCATTGTGGATGAAACTGGGCCATAACCATGAACAGGGTGAAAATATGCTCTGGTATTTTGTAATCTTTGCACTGAAATGAACAGCAATATCCCAAAAAACTTTTTGATATCTGATGCTGTGTATATTATTTTGTTATTAGGATCTTTTTGCATGGTATATAAATTAAAAATAGGTTTCGTTTCGCACATTCATTTTCTTTCTCCATGACGTAAACTAATAAAAACAATAGTAGGGTCAGTTACCAAAACTATAATTAAATAGTAGTTAAATTCTCAAAGATAGGTTCAAAAGATCCAGAGATAACTTTCTACAAACATAAAAACTTTACCTCCTACCTACTAATATTACCTACTAGTAGGTATAAGTACAGAGTTACAGACACATCCAGTCGCAGTGTACTTTTATGATAATGTGAACCGTTTGATGGAAATTTCTATCAAGATGCTGCTCTATGGGGTTTTTATCTGGGCTATTTAGGGACCAAGTACTGTCATACATACGGAATGCTCTGATAGACTGCTGTATGTTTGTGGTCATTATTATGTTGAAACGTCCAAGTAACAGGATGATTCTCTTCAGCATAACGCAGCATAGTTTATTTGTTGGTACTTGTGTTGATCTAGAGTGCCTTAAATTATTCTTACTGGTTCTACTCCAAGCCATCAAATGCAGCACCAAATTTTCATGTTTCCACCTCCATGCTTTACATAGATACATAATTATTAACAAAACCAACAATATTATTAAACTCCTATTTCCAATGTTCTTTCGGAAGACTGCAAAAACAAAAGTTTATTTAGTGTTTATGAGTCTATTACGTTGCTGATTGATGTGTTGTGACGTTTTAGAAAATGAACGTTCAGAAGGTACTGAAGTTCCAACCATGGTTATGTATTTGGTTACATGGTTATGTTTACACAATCCCATAAGTTTAGGATGTTCAATTTTGTGGTGATCATGCCACAAAGAAAAGTTATCATTTGTTTGTCAGAATGATCTGAAGGATTAGATTCCATGGTCAATTGTATAAACAATTATTATTTACTGAGAAGCTTAGTTTGTTTATTAAGACCTTCTAAGTACGTTTTATTGGATGACAAATCCAAATGAATGAATCATGTGTGGCGCCTCCAAAGCTGGAATCTACACTCATCAAATCTATAAAAAAAAACTACAGTAAAGTTTGAAAATTATAGAAGTTCAATTTTCTAGTTAGCACATGGAAATTATAATAATATTTTCTGCCTTTTACTTTAACTGCCTATGTGCCACAATTTAGTGAAAATGTTTCCAGAGTATTAGAGTGAAAGAGTAACAAATAACCAGACACTTCCAAAAGTATAGAAGAGAAGAGATTCTAACCACCAACCTGCTTTAAGGTCTCAGCACACATATGGGATCGGAAAGGGATCGTAACCGTAACGCCTTTCGCCTCGCTGTCAACCAGGCGTCAACCTACCGTATGCACGTAACGAAAGCGTATCAGCAGCGCCTGTACGTCAACTCGGCTACGGCTAGGCGACACCGCGCTTACGCCTCGCCGCCCCCTGGCTGACCTGGTTGGCACCAGATCAGTTTGAATCCAAACGTTAAGTGTAGCGCACGGTTATGTCTTGGTTTACAATACGTGAGTTGGCTATCATAGCCATAGCACTTGATGAAGAGGAAAAAGAAAATAGCAAGAAAAAAAGAAAAAGATATTGGGTACACAGTATGAATAAAGCAAGGAGTACTGAAGGGGAATTTCGGACTATAAAAAAACATTTGATGGATGATGAAGAGAAATTTTATATTTATTTTCATATGCCGAAATATCTCTTTTATAACATATTGCAGTCTATAGATGAATGTATAAGGAAGAAGAATACAACATTCAGAGAAACAATATCGCCCGAAGAAAAACTAGCTGTAACGTTAAGGTGAGAAATTGCATTTGTTTTTGGAATTTTTAATCTGGTCTACATAAATATTTGTACTATAATTTTAATGTTTGTATTATCTCTATTGTTCTTTTTTTTAAGTGTACAAAAAAAATACTCGGTTCCGAAACTACAAGATAGATTAATTTTTATCCTCTGTCGATAACCCTCATTTGCGATCAGGTGTGCACAGGGGATGTACGTTTTATGTCTGGTGTATGTGTGTATATATTTTGTGTGATTGCGTAAGGTATTTTAGTAAATGCAACTTTTTGTAGTTTAGGTAAAAAAAAAATACCCATAAATCACATATTTTTTTATTATACAAAACTATATTATTAAATCCAAAAATTATGGCAATTAAACAAAAATAGCGCCACAACAAAAATACAATCATTGTATAAATTAAAGATTGTTTGAAGTATCAAGATCGTCAGCATTTGACGCGCCATTTTCTTCTAAGTTTGAAATATTAAAATCATGAATGTTTGAAGCGCCAGATGTTGATTGTATCTCGTGGCTAATGTTATTTAGAGTGGTATAACCTCGAGGCATGTCATCTTCTCTTTGGGGAATGTAAGGGTTGCGATAACTATAATAGCTTTGTTTCTCTGCGATTTCTTTTAACTCCATTTCCGAAACTGCGTTATATATTTTACTTTTCATAACAGCTTGGTTATATTCTGAAAACTTTTTAACCGTTGCCGCAATGCTCTTAAAAAATGTATCTATCTCATCTTCTTTTTTGGTTTCGTTGTGATTTAATAAATATTTCATTAAGGTTTGTGACGCTGAATTTTTTTCAATATTAAGATTTTTTTTTTTTGAAATTTTGGATGCAACTGAAGATGCAGAAGACTCAGGACGCGGCGAAAGTGGAGTAGTTTCCGCTTGTAAGTTTTCTGGAGACTGAATTATGTTTATTGAGTTCTGTGAATCATCATTACCCAAGAAACTGCTAACATCTGAACCGTCATCATCATCAACCGAAGAGATCGTATTTCTTTCTTTGTAATGAGGTACTAAAAAACTCATTTCATCTTCAAAGGTCCACTTTTTCGTCGTCGGGGCTGCCTGACCACTTTTAGTTTTACGCTTCTTCATAGCTCGTCGGTGAGACTCTCTAAGATTTAACCAAGTTTTCTTGCACTCAGATTCTGAAATAAAATAAATCATGGTTAACTATATCAAGCGCATGTAGTTACACATGTATGTGTGAAAGGGAGTACGTACACACACATTCACATAAACATATACACGTATTATAAAACGTATATTAAATATACATTTATTGTTGCAGGTACTTCATAACTGGATCTACATTTACTAATTTATCATCGAGCTTCCGTTTAGGAGAATCAACTATTCGTTTGATAGTAATAGATGTGTGCAATGCAATAATAAATAAATTAATGCCAATTCATATACCTCAACCAACTACAGCCACATGGCAAGGAATCGAAGAAGGATTTAAAAATAAATGGAACTTTCCGAATTGCATAGGCGCCATTGACGGCAAACATGTAAATATAATTGCACCTCCCAATAGTGGATCGTTGTTTTTTAACTATAAAAAAACATTTTCTATTGTTTTGTTAGCTATAGTTGATCCTGAATACAGATTCATAGCGGTTGATGTAGGAGCCTATGGAAAAAACAGCGATGGCGGAATCTATTCATCATCTACATTTGGAAAGGCACTTGAAAGAAACACATTCAATATTCCATGTGACAAACCATTACCAGGAACTAATCATGCAATGCCACATGTATTTGTGGGAGACGAGGCATTTCCATTGAAGACATATTTATTAAGACCATATCCTCGCTCAAATACACGGAGACTATCAGATCCTGAACGGCAATATAATTACCGCTTATCACGAGCTAGAAGGGTTGTTGAAAACGCTTTTGGAATTTTATATCAAAAATTTGCGATTTACAACAAAAATATTAAATTGCATCCAAAGTTTGTAGATAAAGTGGTATTAACAACTTGCATTTTACACAATATGATGAGGACATATAACATTGAGATGAATTTACAGGAACAGAACAGAACAGGAAATTACAGTTGAATTCGGCGAAGACCGATTGTTAAGTCAATTACCAAGTATTAGTGGTGCCCATATGGCTACCGCTTTTAATGTACGTGAAAAGTTCAAAACATATTTTCAAACTTCTACCGGACGAGTTCCATGGCAGTAGCTTTTAGCTTTAAATATTAATGTTAATTCTTAATGGATATTCCAGTTAAATTTTTCATTATAATTATATTAATCACAACTGTTTTATTTCCCATACATACCTACATACGCGAAAAACATTAAATAAATAATTAAATAGGAGTAGGTACTTACCAGATTGCTTTAAAGTAATACTTATTTGTTTCCAAGCCTCGTCCTTTTTTATAGTATTGCTGTATTTAGCATCACTTAAGTCATATAAATATGGATATTTTCTCACTTCTTCAATAAGTTTCTCCCTTTGCATCGTTATTTTGTGTTTGAATCGAACTTAAAATTTTAAATAAAACATACGCGCAACACGAATGAAATACTCCTTGCGAATGGCGGCGTCTTTAGCAGGCAAGTCGCGGGAGGGGAAAGGGGAAAGGGTGGACGAAGAGATGTGAGCTCGGGTACGGAGAGACGTAAGCGCGGGGACGGAGAAACGTAAGCGCGGGGACGATGAGCCGTAAGCGCGGGAATTCAAGTTCGGAGCCTGTTCCGAGGCGAGGCGATTACGTTATTATTCCGATTAGTGTGCGTTGCAGTAGGGAGTTTAATACAAACCATTCTGAACGGCTCGAGGCGATACGGTGACGATCCCTTTCCGATCCCATATGTGTGCTGAGACCCTTAGACCAGCAGTGTGGATTAAGGCCTGAGAACCTTTTAACTTTCTTGGTAGAGGATAGAAGGCCCGTGCCCGTTGATGATGTAATAGAAGTCGAAATCAGTTTATAGCTTACCAACTGAACATTTAGAGAATGGTAATGCCTACGACGGTAAAATCTTTTTTCATGCTCATGAGGTCTCACAATGGCAACGTGTGTGCAGTTTATACACCCCAGTACCAAACCGATGATTAAATCTGAAAAAGTTCACGAGATCATTATTGTTTGCAAAATTATGAAATAAATACTTATTACCTAAATTAATGTTTCAGTTTTCCGTCTGACGCCGCCCTTGTACTTTTTATTTCTTTCGTTCAAAGTTCTTGGAAACACAAACATTCTCCTCATTAGGGAACAACTTAATGCTGCAGTCAGTTGAGCCAGTGCTGAAGAGACTGTCTGTTGTGCCATAGAATACGCACCAATGTCTCCAATAAGCCTGTGATAAGATCCAGAGCTTGTACTATGGGTGGTGACAATGGATGTTATACGGGTACCTATATACTTTTTTTGGCTTATTTCTTAAATATAATCAAATCAGATTTTTCAATTGGTGTTTGAATACTGTGTGTGGCGGTGAATACTGCTATTACCGTTGAGAGGCGAGAGGTGTTTGTGGCAAATTTCCCAATTTTCGAGATTCAGGATCATCAGCTGCGTTAAGACTTACTTCTTTTTGATAGTTTGGTGATGCGACGATGTAGGACGTAGAGGTAGAGAGGTAAAAGAGTCAGGACGGCAGGAAAAATGTTGCTGACTATACATTGAAGGAGCAATAGTACTAGCGTTATTACCTTTATTATGAAGCTTATTTATGCAGTATTTCTGATATAATAGTTTTTGCCGAATGTCGAATGACTTTGTTATGGGTGTTATGTTATGGAGGGAACAGAAAATTGCCATTTCGTCATCAAACTTCTTCAACTTATTAATTTTGGAATTCGAATTATTAGAGGCAGGTGGAGGATCTAATAAGCCTTCTTCCTCAATACTAAAATCATTTTGAGATCTGTTTTGTGCCATTTTCACCAATTTTGCCCTTCGCGACTCCATATTGTTTTGATCTAAAGTGTACCAGAAAATAACGACAAGATGAACAATGACTTATTTGTAATTTACGTCGTAAATTAATTACGTTTACGTTACGTTACATTACGTATAAATGTTTCAAACAAAACTTTCAAAACATGACACAAATACAGTTGCGTCAATGTTCTTATTAAATAAATAATATAAAAATGGCCTACTTACCAAATGCGACGTTGTAGCACCGTGAAGCAACTGACTCGTCCCGCTACCCACGAGTAACTGACCAATCAGGCAATGTTGCTTTCAAGTCCTGCTAAATTCGACATTGACACTACTTCCATCTAGCGGAATTAACGGTAAATAAACAAGTGTCAATGTTTCTTTCGATGGTTTATCAACTTTTAGGGTATGTTAGATTAAAAAGTCAGTTTCAAGATTTTTGCCTTTGCGTCATTGTAATTCTAGAAGTGCGTACTGATTTGCACTTTATTTTAGGCACATCAGCTTCCTTGTTTCTTGCTTTATACAATTTTGTTTTCGTGTTTTGAAATGATGGGATATTTTTCACCAAATCCTGTTCAGCTTCAGAGAATTGGGGTGATTTCTGGAAATGACACGAATTAGATGTAAAATATCTTCGGACATATTTATATTATCCTTGTATTTGTGCCACAGGTTACATGGGTTTGATGGAAAGCATGTCGAAATCATAATAGCGAATAATGTGCGTATCTGACTTGGAGATGCAGAGATAATGGCTTCAGCGATTGTCGTATCCCAATGGGTATCGTTTTCTAATAAGTTCAGTTCTTCACATGCAGCACGTATGTTGGGAATATTACACCATTAACAGTCCGTATTGTCTCAAATGACGTTGGCCCACGTACATTTACCAGCAACAACCGCAAATAGAAACATTCATCATTCTTTGGATGAACTGTATACATACGACCAGGAGCATCAGTAGAACGCACATCCGGATACCCAGGAACCGCATCGCCTTGCTTCCGTCTTTGAAAATTCTTCGATGAAGGATTCCAAGTATAATAACGTGGCATCTCCGAGTAAAGTTTACATAACGACCAACTTGATAGCGTGAAATTTCATCGTTGGTATTTGAGGATTGCAATCCAAAAACCGCCATATCGCTGCCTTTCGTGACATATTTGCAAATATATTTTATGGACTTTACTGAATTGCAATACTCAACGTTGTAATGTGTCTTGAACGTTTTAGAAATAAGTGGCGAATATGGAACAATCCAACTGTTGTCGACAACGAAATCCATTCTTTTCACTTTTATTGTGACAGTTCGACCGTTGTCATCTGGTGATCGACGCCGATACAGCGGATAACCATCGTTACCAGTGACGGTCTCCGCCGTAAATTTCCGTGGATATCGTTAAGAGCACTTTCCATCGACCATGCAAGGTGATTGGGGATTGACTCGGCACATATAATATCATCTATTTGGTCAGGTTGAATTCTTTCCGCTAACCAAATAAGAATATGTGCGTGCGGCAGGCCTCGCTTTTGCCATTCGATTGAATACATCCAGTATCGAGTATCTCCAAAGACGCGTTGTTTAACGATGAAGTTCATCAGGAACCGAATTTTTTGCCTGAATATACGTGCTGTGATGTCGTGTCTATCACTTGATGGTTTGTCCGGGAAGCAGCAATTGAATAATTTCTATCCATTTTGGATTACAGGTAAAAGTAATAAATAGAGCTGGCCGACCGTAATGACGAGCATATGTCATTGTATCACGTAAATGGATGTACTCCTCAGAACGCAGTTTGGCTTGGTTCAACCTAATGAAAGTTAAACGTTCCGTTTCTATTTTGACATACATGTCGACGCAATACTGCTGAAACAATCGACGAAACCGCAGCAAATAGTTGTAAGCATTTTGACGAATCATCAAACGATATGCGTAATAATTCATTGAGCTAACTTTCTTTGTAGTTTCTTCACCTGAAAGTAGATTTAATATTTCATATTATGTAATTTTTTTCATAATTAATTTCTTACAAAAATCAAATTGTCATCCATACGTCCATTACATAGCTGTCATTTTTGTTTTGTTATTCCAAGTCTGATTCTTTTTTGTTATACCACGTTTTATAGTGACTGATGTTTTATGTCAAGTCACACGGAAACGCTGTCGAACGGAATAAATAGTATCCTATGTCCGTCTCCTGGCTCTAAGCTAGATTCCTTGTAGATTTTGGTGAACCACATTGATAAAATTATATTTTTTATAATTAATGTATTTTTCTGAGACATTGATGAATACATAGGTAGGTTTATGGTAGTCTGTTGTCCTTAATGGCTAATTTAAATTTGTTAAAGTTATGGGTAGTTTTATAAAAACACAATGTGGATATTTTGAGATTAATATAATAAACTTAAATTATAAAAAGGGGCTGCGCCATATTGCAGCAGAGACCACAGATAAGAGAGAGAGAGAGATCTAGTGCTGACCATAAGAAAAACTATTTAACTTACTATCATAAACTTACTATCATATTTGAGTAGTTAATTACTAAAATCTAGTAATACTCAACAAAATTATTTAAGATGTCAATGTGTACAATGTCAGGTCTATAAAGCCAGATTCTTGGTTAAAGTATCAAAGTAATATGATAGAGACATATCGACCTGTCTCTTACAATAGTTGGAAAGATAATAATAATCTTATGTCAAATAAAAATCTGTCAGGTTACGTACGAAAATGAATCTTTCTAAGGAAAATGTTTGTGAAATAATTTTTGAAGAGCAAACATCTGTTATCAGTGATGATCCCCCATGTCTGCGGACTGCCGAACGCTGGTATTTAGAATTCCAGCGTGGACATACTAGTGTTAGTGACAAATCTCGCGAAGGACGCCCAAAATCCGCCTTCACTGAAGATAACATCATTGCTGTGAGACTACTAATTCTCGAAGATCGTCATGTGACGTATCAAGAGATAAGGCTCTATTAGATATCTCGTGGACAACCATTCTGAAGATCTTGCATGAAGCGATTGGTGTGAGAAAGCTAGTTTGCCGTTGGATACCGCATCTGCTTTCCGACTAGGGATGTCGGAAATTCAAAAAGTATCGATATAAAAAAAAAAATATTAATATCTATATTGATATTTTAAAAAATATTGATATATCGATATCGGCCAACTTAAAAACCAAATATAAAACAGCCAAAAAAAGATAACTTTTAATCTTTTAACTTAAAAATGTTATTGGTCTGAAAAAAAATCGATACCTTTTTTGATACTTGGAATTTTATATCCATACCTCGATATATCGAAATATTAAATAACGCTCAAAAATATCGATACATTGGAAAAATAATATCGATATATCGATGTATCGATATTTTTTCTACAACCCTATTTCCGACGATCACAAGGCGGCCCGCGTCAGATGGTGTAAGAAAATTCTGCAAAGGTTCAACCGAGGAGAGTCAAATCACGTCTGCGACATCATCAGTGATGAGGAATGTGGTATCTATGCCTACGATCCTGATTCCAAACAACAATCTACAATCTGGGTCTTTCAAGACGAGCCGAAGCCGACTAAAGTTGTTCGTTCTCGAAGAACTTCAAAGAAGATGGTGGCCATGTTCGTTGGAAAAACCGGTCATGTTGCGACTATTGCACTTGAAGATCGTAGAACGGTTAACGCAGAGTGGGATACCACAGTTTGTTTACCACAATTCATCGCCGAACTTCAAAAATCTAACTCAAAGCAATGCATCATCCTGCACCAAGACAACGCAAGCTCACACAGCGCTCGTCAAACGATTGAGTATTTGAAGCAGGAATAAGTAGAAATACTTGACCATCCTGCATACAGTCCTGATTAGGTCAGGCCTCTCTTTAAATTTCCTAAAATTAAGAAAAGTCTTTGTGGTCAAAAGTTCCAGTCCGGTAGAAGCAGTCGACGCTTTCAAGTCAGCCATTTTGAACACCCACACTTTAGAGTGGAATAAATGTTATAATAACTGGTTTGAGCCAAAGGAAAAGTGTATTAAGCTACGTGGTGAATACTTTGAAAAACAATAAGAAGTACTAAAAGGTTCTATTTGTGTTTTTTCTTCAAACAACAAAACTTAAAAGGCATGCCTCGTATTATTAAAATTATGCTCTGCACAATTTATCATCTCTTTGACATGAAGAGCTTCCGGAAGATTGGAAGATTTCGGTACGCAGAAGTAGGTCAGTTGCGAAGCAACTTTGTTTCGTCGGCATCGTTATGGACACCGAGTATCACCCAGATAGCAAAGATGCATAAGACCTAGTGAGCGTTAGTTGCATACCACTCGGATTGAAATGGAGGTGACGGAATCTTTTCAGCATAACGGTTCGTTTCGCTGAAAATAAGGCTTATGATGCTATCGTCCCAATAAGAACGAAAAGCATTATGAAGGATGCTAAAATTCACAACAGATATGAGATACGCCTGAGCTGTAAATAGTTCTTCAGTTAGTCGAAATGTACCCATTGGAGACCATTCCAACTGAACAGACTCGTCGTCAAGAAGCGAATTATCCCTTCCATCAGTGGTATCCTGGTATAATTGATAAATTATACCTTAATTTTATCAGGATTGTCTGAAAAAGATCACCCTTTGAATTAGAAAAATAAAATTGTTTAACTTTTGTCAATTATTTATTACTTTTGTTAAACATAATCTAAAGTCATCATTTTGAAGGTGTGTCCAAACATTAAGCAGCACGAGCGCGGCAGCAACACGCGGCATTTCTAGGACACATTTCTGCCGCGCTCTAGTTTGGACAAAGCCGACTAATGTTTGCGCGGTAGTACTGCGCGGCACAACCAAGATACGCCACGCGCTTCAGTTGGCATCAGAACTAAAATGAAAGCGGTCGCGTATGTCGTAGCTCTGCTTATTATTGAAAAAATGCGTAAAAGAGCTAAGAAGAAACATATTTTATTGAGGTTACAGAATATTGAATCAATAAATTACGAAATTAATTACCGAAAACCACAGTTTTTAAGATTAACTTTGGAAGAGTTTGAACATTTACATAACCTGGTTGAGCCACATATTAAAAAAGAAGATACATACTGGCGTAAAGCAATCACAACAAAACAGAGATTGGCTATAACTTTACAGTATTTGGCAACAGGAGACTCCTATTCTAGTCTACAATACGTGTTTTGTGTATCAAAATAAACCATATCATCAGTAATACCCGAGGTGTGTGACGCCATATCAGCAGCCCTTAAGGATTTTGTAAAGGTAAGAAAGAATAAAAGTATTTATCATAATCACTTATTTTTATTGTTCTTGATTTAAGAAGAAGTTAGTAGCTTGCGCCATAATGTAGCACAAGCAAAAGAGGCAATAGACACGAGAACAATAAAATTCTGGTTCTGCCAAAACGTACCCAAAAAGTTTAAATTAAATGCGTTCATTTGGGAAGAATTTTGGAATCAATATCGATGGTCAAAGGTTGACAACACGTAACTGCAATGTGTCAAATTTTACAGGAGGGGAAAAAAAAGCTTAATTTCGAAAAAAAAAAAAAAAAAAAAAGTAGTTGTTATTATTTATTGATATAGCTTAAAACAATAAACTGTCCCCATAGGTTTTTCATTAAATAATCAATAAACAAACAGATATGAGTTATCAATATTAAAAATACCTCACTACTAACGTGTTACAAGTAGTCAACATTTACTTACGAGCTGTCAATTTTTAAAAAAACATTATTATATTAGATTAAACCAAATTACATGTGCGGCAAATTATCGTAAAAAGAATGATAATCAGAAGGTATTACAGTTTTAAGGGCTTGCAAATCATTATATTTGCATAAAGTAAGTTTAGGCGAGTTCTCAAAAAGTTGCTCGTAGGTTGATATTGGAAAATTAATTTTTCTTGGTCTACTTGGTAACAAAGAATAGTTTTCATTGCAGATGTCAATTTTATAATAAATTTTGCCATCTGGTTCGTACAGTAAAACTTTAAGATCTGTGACAACAGGATCTCCTTTCTTCTTTCCAGGCCTAATACTTTCGTAACGCATCACTTTTGGATCATCATATTTTTTGAAAAAGTCATATTTTAACATTTTGACGTCGTATGGATCTTTGCGTGATTTCTTAGTTATGTCTGCGTATTGTGATGGAACATAAATAGCGTCATATTTTTTAATGCCACGTTCGATGGCAGCATGAACGCTATCCACTTCCATTTGCGTATGGCCAGGTTCTAAATATTTATGGTAAATGACCACATTATTCACAGCAGCAAAGTTGGATAAAGCATTTGCTAATACTGCATTCCTGTTTTGATAGGTGCAACCGTCACTCCAAATAATGATAGGCTTTGTTACAAATTCGCCTTCAGAGTTGCAAATCATATCACGTAGGTAATCTAATATACAACTAACAAAGACTGATGCCTGAGTATCACAGTCGACTTCTGAAAACCAATAAATAACATCTTACTTTTTTGGATGGATATTCATAAACCGTAAAATTATGGTTGATCAACTTTCTTCGGTAATAGGCACTGCTGGCTCTTATATATGGGCATACTTTCACAGCTTGAACATCCTGTTCTAAGACAATACATTTTCCTTCATCTGCCTCCTTTAAATCCTTTTCTTTTTCTTCTCTTGCATTTTGTTTCCTGAGCTGATGATCTTTATACTCCTGTTTCGATATTTATTTAGTATAGTAACTTAGACACGTATCACATAAATCTTTTTTTGGCTGCTGAAAGCCAATATTTTTTTCTTTTATAATGTTATCAAACATAGTTCTACATAACGGAACCAGGTTTTTTATTGTGCTCGCTTCAGTGTAGGTCCTATACACTTCCGCCATACCTCCAGGAATCGGTTCTAAGTATGCCTTAGACGTATCTTTGCGGCAGTAGTGTGATGGGAGCTTTGGTAAATTTTCGATATACTCGACTAAAAATTCACGTGACAGTCTTTTCTTCTTTCCCCTCTTTTTTTTTTCTATTTGCTCAGCAGTTTCTTTTGCGAACATACTACATTCGGATTTATTTACCCAGCTCCTTACTGACCACTCTCCAATACATAAGTATTTAAATACATTTTCTTACAAACTCTCAATTTTATATCCCCTTGTTTCAAGTAATATTGAAGCGACGCTTCTCTACTGGTATTTCCTTTGGGTCTTAAAGTTTTTATTTTATCGGTAGTGTTAATCACAAACATTTTCTTTTGATCCCAACTTAAACTCCAAAATAGATCAAACAATCGCTGTCTACATTCTGATGTAAATTCGTGGCAGTGGCGTTCTTTGGACGCGCGACAGAAAGCAGAACTGCAAGTCTCTTTCAATGTTTTTGCTAATCGTGGTGCATTATGCGTATTACATGAATTTTCATTTCTTCTCCACCCTATGTAGTCTTTTCCCTGTTCTCTTAACTTTTTGTTCATGCGGGCTTTCCAATGCTCTGCATCAGCTAAGCCTTTTCTTTTCTTTGTCTTCCTTCCAGTACTATTCCCCTCGATCATACCACTGTCATCATCTTCAGAAGAGCAGGACGTCTGATCCGGGTCATAGTTATCATCATCCTTCGTTCTACTACTCGTGGCTACTACAAGAGAAGTTGATAATCCAGGTTCTAAGTTAAAATCATACGAGTTCAAAATAGTAGGAGAGTCTGTATCAGTTCGTGTTTCCTCAACAACATGAAAATTTCCAATTTCAAAATCATATGAGTTCAAAATTGTAGGAGATTCTGCATCAGGTATAACTTCTACAATACTCTCGACAATGTTTTCCGAGTTATGACTTGGGCTGGAAGGTATCTGATGCTGGTTTATAAATGACGAAGTGGTAATATCGTTCAAAACAGTAATTGATGAACCTGTATCTGTCCCGCCATTATCTTGACAGCTCTGTTCGGCGCTAAATACAGGAGTACAGACTTGGGAATGTTCCAGGAGAACATTCTCAAGTCGATCTGATGTGTTCAAAAGTATCATTTCTCCGTTTCCATTTACCTCGTAGTTGTACAACTGTAACTCGGAAGAGCTCGATGACTTTTGTAATGATTCTTGTGATTGACTTTCGTAGACAAACTCACTCCTCTTATTACGATACACGTTAACAGAAACTAGTCCTTGTTCCTTCAAGCCCGTTACAACATCATTAAAAAGCTCTTCTTCACTGTTTTTCTCCATGATAACACTAAAAAAAAAGACGTCGAGATAAGTACCTACCTAATTATTCCATTGCCTGCTTAAATAATCCATGTTGAAACTTTATCGCATAGATCTTAGATGATAAAGAATAAATCGCTACTTTATTACGATTATTACATAAAATAACTCAATACTTCTCATTAATTAGTTTTACATAATTATTAAGTTATCGATGATAAGATGGCTTAAAATTTCAATAGTGAGCTTTTATTGAGCGTTCTACGTAAAATAAAAATGAAAACTTACCAATATAACTTCAAGGACACTTTTCGGAAATAAATAGACGTATTTAAAGTTGTAATTAAACGTAAAACTATTTTTAAACAATTAAAACCCACGCCGTAATGTTACTCTGTCAGTGAATTTTGCGAACTGCATTTTGCGTTGACACCTCGTAACTCGCGCAATAGTGAGTTCAAGTTGATACTCGTTCGTTGTGAGTTGTCAACTCTGGCATAAATTGTTCGAGCGACATTTTTTGTGAATTACGAGTTATCAATAGAAAGATTCGGCGGTTAATTTTAAAATTTTTGATGTACATAACTCATTTTGTGAAAAAATGTGGGTTACGAGTTGTCAACCTATTTTATTTTATTTTTTATTTTATTTTATTAGAGACAACAAACAGCAGTATACAATACAGTAATCAAAAGACTTAGTCAATAGGAGTAGCATATACACTACTAACCACGTTATCCACAAATTACTTTACAAAATAGCTAGCTGTTGAAAGACAAAATTGATTCGACTTAATCTAGTGTAGTTTGTAATTACAGTTACATAATTATAATAATATAATATTATTTTACTATATTTCATATTCTATAAGATAAAAGGAAAAAAAAACAAAGATACAAATTCAAACTAAAAAAAATTAATAAAGCTTGACTACTGTTGGTCTTTTAAGATATTATAAATTTCTTTTTTAAACAACGACTTGCCGAGGAACATTATATCTACAGAACAAAATTGTTTATTATAAGTGTCAACCAAGCGACGTAAAGGTGAGCGAGCTCCCGAGTTAGAATGACAGAAAGGAGCAGCGAATAGGCGAATTGAGCGAGAGTCACGTCCATGAGCTGTACGAGGGACCAGGTAACACAAACTGTTTACCAAATTAGTACAGTCAAATTTGTTACGACATATGCTAAAAAGCGTCATCATTTCGAGGAGAGTGCGTCTGGAGAATAAAGACAAGAGGCCGTATTTTTTAAGTAGAGAGTGGTATGATAGTTTTTTACGGAAACATCTATAGTGCATAGCGCGAAGATATTTTCTTTGAACTAACTCAATGATTTCAGAGTACTTTTTATAGTAGGGGTTCCAAATAGGTACGGCGCACTCTAATTGTGGGCGAATAATGGATTTGTATAAGTGTAAGTAGGTGGAGGGGCGTCGAAATTCTCTTGATGATCTCATTACAAACCCAAACATTTGGTAAGCTTTATTAACTATATTATCTATATGAGCATCCAGATTTAGTTTAGAGTCCAATTGAATACCTAAATCATGTAGGCACGTAACATTGCTTAACATAGTATTATCAAGGCGGTAGTTATGTTTGACTATATTTAGTTTTTTTGTAAACGTGATGCTGTGACACTTAGATAAGCTGAGAAACAGTTTATTGGCCGAGCAATAGTCTAAAAAGCGGTCCAGGTCTTTTTGGAAATCGACACAGTCAGATTGATTTGTTATTTTTTTATATATCTTTAAATCATCTGCATAAAGCAAAAAATCGGAATGTTGAAAACAGTTGTTAATATCGTTGATAAATAGAATAAATAATAGTGGTCCCAGAATCGATCCTTGTGGAACCCCTGATGTCACTTGGATGTAGTGCGATTCATAACCATTGATTACAACTTTTTGAGTTCTGTTGGTAATGTAAGATACAAACCAACGAAGCAGGTCTCCTCTGATGCCGTTAAATGCAATTTTATTGAGTAACAACTCATGATCCACTTTATCAAAGGCTTTTTGGAAGTCGGTGTAAACTACATCAATTTGCTGCCGATTATTTATTTTATTTTATTTTTATTTTAATACTTTATGCACATAACAATGATGATGTACAAAGGCGGACTTAATGCCATTAGGCATTCTCTGCCAGTCGACCTTAGGGTGATGCAGAAACAAGTCTAGGTAGTAGGTGCACTAACAATAAGTAATGGAAACAAGGAATTTAAGAGAATATAATCGTAAAATAGATACCTTTATATACAGTAATAAATGTTAATACATACATAGTAATATATAAATAAAATATATAAATATATATATATATATATCTAACGAGAAAAATCAATATTAAGATGATTCTGCCAAGGAATTGGAAAGGTGTTTCCTTAATTTACCCTTAAAATCATAGCGACTGGTGGCCATCCTGATTCCCAAAGGTAGTGCATTCCAAAGAAGTATAGATTGTACAAAGAATGAATGAAGAATGAATGATGATTATCTATGGTCTCAAACAGATGTGATGTGAAGGTGAGAAGGTTGCTAATGCAGGATCTATCTTTTACAAATCCGTGTTGTTCTTTTAATATTACACGACGTATGATGGGGTAAACCTCGTTATGTACAAGCTTTTCAAAAATTTTGGAGAGAGCCGATAATAAGGAGATTGGACGATAGGTGGATATATCGTCTTTGGACCCACCTTTGTGAATCGGAATAATATTTGCGCGTTTCCAAACCTCGGGGAATACACCTTTAGAGATACATTTATTAAATAAAATGTAAAGTGGAAAGCACAGTGTATTGTACATGTATTTTTTAAAAAGACTGAGGGAATGCCGTCAGGCCCAGGACCTTTTGAATCGTCTACCGATTTTAATTCTTTTCGTATTTTGTGTACAGAAAAATGTAGACTGCATAGAAGAATGTCACTGTCAGGATTTGGGGGCGGCGGTTCCCAAGAAGTAGAATCGAACGTGGAAGGCTCATAAACGGAGTGAAAAAACTTTATGAAAAGTTGCAAGTACTAATAGGATCATGCGAGGATTGTTGTTGGAGAAAAACTGTAGAAGGGATACTATTGCTGGATTTACGCTTGGAGACGTAGGACCAAAATGCTTTAACGTTTGAGGCCACGCTACTTTCCGTTGTGTCCAATTTATAGCAGATTTCCGCTTCTTTTTTAAACTTTGCTCTGTAAATGGAAAATAATTCGTAGTCACATATATTTCCGTATTTTTTCCACTTAATCCAAGCGCGAGTTTTGTTCTTGTATAAATGTAAAAGAGATTTTGAGAACCAATGGGGGAAATTAGAATTTTTAGGTTTATACAAAGGGGTGTACAATTTAATCAATTTATAAATTTTTTCATAGAAAATTGAGACGGCCTCGTTAGGAGGTGATTTCCCAATTAAATTATCCCACTCAATGCTGTTTATTTCACTATTAATTTTATCATAATCAGATTTGCGGTAGTTAAAATGGTTTGCTCTATTTTGTTTTAATATTACTGGTGGTTTTCTAAATGGCAACCCCATGCAGAAGGCGGGATGATAGTTGTCAATAGGTAATAGCGATACATTAGGAGTGAAAGGTTTTACATGGGTATTGCAGCAAAATAGGTCTAAGATGCGGTTGTTACAGTTGATTGCACTATTATACTGGTGCATATTCAATTGCGAGCAAACATTTAATAAATGACGGCTGACATTAGAATAGGAGCAATTAGTGGAACACATCATGTGGAATGTAGAGTTAGTCCAATGGAGCTCAGGTAGGTTAAAATCTCCGGTCAAAACGACGCACTCTATGGAGGAATTATCAACGAGAGATGCGAACGAGTTGAAGAAGTTAATATAAACATCTTCTTTAGTATTAGGAGGTATATATGTGGCACAAATTAGTACAAATGTGTTATTGTGAGAGGGGATTCTAATAATAGTATGTTCCGGTAGGGTTAACGGAGGCGACAGCGTGAGGCAAGAGGGGTGCAGGTCTTTGGAAATGGCTATAAGTACACCCCCTCCGTCTTTTTTATTAGTAATAGAACGATTACGATCACATCTGAAAACAGAATAACGTTGATCAATAAATTCATTATCTGAGATATCAGGCGTCAACCAGGTTTCAGTTAGGATAATAATGTCGTAGGCATGAGATAAAATATTAATATATAATGTGTTCAGTTTGGTCCTGATCCCTCGGCAGTTTTGATAATATATACATAGATTGTTAGCCATTATCAAAATGTGAGAATACGATAGTATTTATATATGGTATTAAAGTAGAACGTTTTAGATTAAAATTTAATTGTAAATAAGAAAATACAATAACCTATGACCATCGATATGCGACTACAGAAACAGACCGAAACATTAGCTTCGTGTTCGAAGGAAAATACGATGAATATTATTAAACAAAACACATAAGTAGATTTAAGAGGTGACGGTATAAAACATTCCTAACACGTAGAATATAACCATAGCATAAGAACCATGTAATCGTGTAATCACTTTATATAATTTAAAATAAAACGTATACTACCCCGCGAACGAATTTCATTCACCCTGCAAACAACAAAAATACTAGGACAACATAGACAAAAAGAGACAACAACAAAACACTTAGTCATGCAAGACACGCACACATAGACATCAATATTAAAGGGGTGCACACCGATACACAAAAATAGTATGGAGCCAGGTGTCAAACCGGACACAAGTACTGGTGCACATCAAACGGGATATACGTTACCAGGCTATAAATTACACAAAAGAATTACATAAGTGGGCAACGACACAAGTCAAAGAAGCTGACGAAAAATTCTAACAACAAATGTACGCTTACACGCCACAATCAAAATACGACGCAACAGCAAGAATAACAGCATTAGCGGGAATCGGAACAAAATACTTAGGAGAGCGAGTACTAGGAACAATATATCCAAGATTCAGATCAGCCGGTAAGATAACCCCAAAAAAATGCAAAATGGCAGACGACTCACAAAACTCAATATTACCAACTATAGTAGCAAACGGAATCAACAATGAGATGAATAAAAAAACATTTAAATTAAAAAAAATGTTCAACTTCCACGTCAAAAGTACTCTATGAACATACTTAAAATACGAACCATCGTAAGCAGCATCTAATGGAACAACAAAAATAAGAACATTCATACATACACTGCTATGGCATAAATTATTCATGTATCTTACACACAAAGAATACGACGACATACTGGAAACAAACCACACAGCAACAGTGAAACATAACTATATAAAAATTTACAACCTAGGAACAGAACACCGTTCGTAGCATCATCGGGAAACGTACAATATGCAAATGCAAACTCACAAACTACTATTGGAATATGGGAAGACATGGGACAACACAACACGGCATGATAAAACTAGGCGAAAATATAACACCGGCAACGTTGTATGGAAAAAAAATTGGAGACTTGGCAGTTCAAAATCAACATAGACAAGTGCCGGGAGAAAGTCAAAGCCCAGAGTGTCAAGGTAAATTCATCGACAACCGCTTAAAATATTGGTATCACAACGGAGTATATGACAATGAAACACACACTGCAAACAAAAAGAGTGAGAACAATACTCGTACTTACCAGCGTTAATCGCGAGCGCTACGAAATACTACAACGTCACAAATACCATTGGATTAATCTACGAAAAATCGCACACACTGCAAGACGGAACATTCCATATCAAAAACAATGCTTGGCGATTTAATAATTACGATTATTTAAAATCAACAAACGTAATATACACAGTAGAATTACGTCATGGCAATCAAGACTCGGTCCAACATATACCGGCAGATCCAATCAAATATGAATTTGCAACAGTTGACAATTATATGTACAGTAACATTGTAGACGTGCCGGCATTAAACTTCACATCTCCAATAGGAATCGGAATCATACCATTGCTGAGTTCAGACGGCAACCACGAGAATAGTATACTCAATATCATGATTAAAACTGGCATAGAAATTGAAGCATTATCACATGGACAAAATATTCCTATACACCGCGATGAGAAACCCACAACCGAATCCACTGGTTATGGGATACAGATTGAAAAATCAAAAATACAGTGAAATCATAATGGGACACACGCCGATTGTATCGCTAATTTCAACACCAATAGAAAAACAGCCAGAACCATCTACGGAAGTAATAGACATATCGAGTAGACAGAGGAAGGAGGTAGGAACAGATCCACAAGTTATAACTAACATTGAAACTAATCAAAAGTTTTTAGAAAATGAAATAAAAACATTACAGGCAAAACAGAATTATGAAGAAAGAACACTACAAGATTTGCAAAACAAAACGGCACAAGAAGAAGCAAAAATAAACGAATTACAACAAAAAACAAACACGGAAGAAGCAAAAATACACGATTTAGAAAATAAAGCAAAGACTGAACATAACGCAATAGGTGAATTAAAACTACTAAAATTATTAGAATAGGTGAAAGGCAGACGCAGCAGCAAGCGCATTGAGAAACATTGAAGCTAAAATTAATAAACCAACAGGCCACGACGGTGACACCACAGAGGCGTCATTAAAACACAATGTATTAGTAATATTAAAATATATTCATGATATTGTAATCTTAATAAACAAATTAAACTTACAAATGTTATTTCAATCGCAAAACACACACACACACACGTCCAATGCGAATCAATGCGCAGAGCACAATATAAATTTAAAAAACTCACAATATGGTAGAGGCGGTTGACCTTCCATAGTTGTAATCGACGAAGATTGTCGATATTACCGGAGACACCGCAGGGCTATAATAAGCCACCACGGTCGTTACTGGGCTCGATGACACACTCGACAAAGGCGACACAACCATATAAGGCGAACTGGAAACCTGGAGCCAGGTGCCCGAGGAACGCAGAACAGCGCGAGAACCGGTACGGCCGCGGGAAGCGACGAGTGCGGGAGTTTTGACGTCTTGCCTATTTTTGTATTTTACATCTGTTGACATTGGTTGTCTTGCCGCCAACAATTTCCATTGTTCGAACTGGTTATCGGTCAGTTTACACTCGTCCATGAAGCACGCATTTGTGTGTATCAGACTTGCAAAGTTGAACGATGACGTCGGTGTTAATCCAGTTAGTCTGCATATATTGAAATGCATGTTTACTAGACTCTCCATTATCATGCTTTTTCCTGTACTCGGTGGTCCGATGAAGAATAAATTGTTCCTTTTTTTTGTTGCTCCGTAAAAGTGTTTTCTTGTTTCTTTTGCAGATCTTTGATAGGTCTATGTCGTTGTCTTCTAGCAATTTTGTTAAATTTTGTATTCCCGTATTTATTGTTTCTGGGTCGTCGCTTGTGGGGTCTTGTTGCAATTCGTATTGTTTTGTTCTTTCCAGTCTTTGTTTTGTAGATTCCTGAAATACCAATGTTTTGGCGATACGTAGTGCTGTTCCAAGTCTTTCTGCGAAGTTTCGGTTAAATTGAATTGTAATCCCTTCAGGTGTGCTGCATAATAGTCTTGTTGCTTCCCCTTCGTCAAAAGCTTTGTTTTTACATAGGTAAAGCACAAGTTCTTTGTTCTCTCGGATAAGTTGGCATGGTCTTGTGCTAGGGTTGAGTCTTGTCTGTTGATGAAAGGCATTCTGTCCACCTCCAGTGTCATAGTCTGCGATTGCACGCTGATTATGCTGTTGTTCAAGACGGTGACGTGTGACGGCGATAGAAGCACTGAAATCCACTCGTCCTTGAATTTCATTTCGTTCTGAGCTTTGTTCTCGAAATATATTAATTCTCCTTTGGGCACTTCCAATGTTATTGTTGTTTTGTTTAGGATCAAGTCACAATGAATGAGAGACGCACATTGCCATTTTTGTATCACGCTCGGTGAGAATTTGTTTAAGTGTTGTACGGTCATTGCCGGTAGTAATGTACTCCAGAAGGCACTGAATACATGCAATGTGAGAACACTTGTGTTCCTTGGATTTAATAACTTTTCCAAGTTTCGAATTATGACCCCAGTTTTTGGCAGTGGAGATGTAAATGATGTGGTAATGCGTTCTTCGTGTTCCGATATGACGAGCGATGACTTTCCAAGGAGATAATTTATTTCGGCTGGTGTAGACTTTCTTTCGTCCATTGTACAATCCAATTTGTCGGAGATGGGTTGGCTAAGTATTTCATTATTTTCTTCAATTGTATCATGTTCTGTTTTTATATTGAAATGATTTATTAAATGAAAATACTACTTGTTACCCGACGACACGGCAAAAAGCCGAAGGAAGGGTTTTATATTAGGCAGTCTATGTATCTTCGCCTAAAGTACTCATCTGATTTTGATGAATGAGGTATCAATTCGTAATTATGGTCCCGGTAGCAATGGGTACATTTTATATAAACAAAATCAATACAACGAATGTTACATGCAAAAAAAGAGCGAAATTTAAAAAACAAAATTGCTATCTTATCGAGTGGCATATCAAACGAAAGAGGAGAAATTCCTATATTAATATAATGAAATTGTAAAATTTGTGAGTTTGTTAATTTGTACTTTTTTAAGGTTTTGAGTTGATAAATAGGGGATAATCTCCGAAATTAATGATGCGATTCTGAAAATAACTGCATTAGAAGATTGATTTTGCTCCGTGGGTAGTTGAAAAGTTAACACTCAGAAAAAGTCACTGCCTTTTTAAAATTTAATATAAATTAATTTTGATACAATTAAATATTTTTTATGACATTTTTAATTAATTAACATAGTTTACCTGCTGGTACAGTGTTTTCATAGCAATATCTTCATTATTTAAAATCTACTCACAATTTCACAAAATATGGACTCACTGAAGAACACTTTGACCGAATTAACCGATATGTTTCATGCACGGATGTCTGAATTTGAAGAGGAACTACAGAAGGCTCCTTCTACAGCTACCACCACATCAAGCCTGGCGATGGAGTTTTCTTCTTTCAGAAAATTTATTACTTCAGCTGTTAGTTCCCTCCAACAGCAGGTTGAAATTCTAGCTAGAAGCATTGACACCATTGAGATGCGAAGCCGGAGGAAGATTCTTCTGCTACATGGTGTCACTGAAGAGCAGAATGAAGACACTGCTAATGTTATTGCTGATATAGTTCATAGTAAGTTGAAGCTGAGTGACTTTGCAGTAGCTGACATAAGCCGTTGTCATCGGATGGGTCGTCCAGTGCCAAATAAATCCAGGCCAATACTTTTTAAACTCCAAAGTCTTGCTGTCCGGGATAAGATTTGGTTTAATAAATCGAAGTTAAAGGGATCAGGCATCACCACATCGGAGTTTCTGACTAAAGGCCGGCATGACGTTCTTCTTGCAGCGCGAGAGAAGTTAGGCATAGCTAAATGCTGGACTAAAGCAGGCTGTGTTTATGTACTCGGCCCAGACGGTAAGCCGCAACGAGTGGAGTCTCTCGCTGAATTGGCTAAGTTTGCGCAAGATTCTGCTGAGCCTAATTCAAAACCGGCCGCTGCAGTGAAGACGACTACGACGACGAAAGTGAAGCGTGCTGCGGCCTCGAAAAAGTGATTATTACAGTAATCACTTTAGTTACTCAAGGCATTGTTCGGGTAATCTATTTTTTTCTTTTTAGTGTCGGTAGTCAGTATAACCCCACTTTATACTCAATTATTGCAGCTATTCATTTACCACCGTCACTTTGCACGTGGAGTAGGTAGGTACTTTTTCTCTATTGTTATTAATATAATATCACAGAATAGCTGATTAATATTCATTACTTGTTAAGATAGTGTCAGATAATTGACACATGACAATTTGGTGGCATACATATCTGTCACTGACAGATAATTATTAAAAGACCACGTGTCATTGTCAAATTATTGCCTGCCATAATTGGATGCGTTCTGTTTTTTTTTTTTTTTTTTTTTTTTCAAACATTCTAAATTCAAAAACCCGAACTGTCTTTCGTTGATAATATTGTTTTAGTCTGTAGATTTAGTAATTCTTATCTTATTTGTGAACACAACCAGCAGGTGGACGAAATTAGTATTTTTTATCTTTGTTCCCTTTTTTTTTTTTTTTGTTTTTAATTTTGGGAATCTATTTATTATATTTGTGTATTTTATTTATATTTATGTCTATCGATTTTAATAGCGACAATGAAAGTTTTTATTCTTGTACAAGCGACGAAACTAGTTACACTAGTATCCCTTCACTAGCAGACACACTTACAACACAGTTTTCCGATATTCCTAAAAATTTCAACGTTGTTCACATAAATGCTCAGAGTATTCCGGCCCATTTCCCCGATATGCTGGCAAGCTTTGACTGTAAAAACATACATGCAATTCTCGTTTCCGAGTCATGGCTTAAGCCATGTCTTCCTTCAACTACCTACTCCTTGCAAGGCTTTCAACTTATCAGAAATGACCGTACGGTTGGCGGTGGTGGTGGTGTTGCCATCTACCTCCGCACGTATATTCCTTTCTCTGTCGTCGATGTGTCAGCACAGCCGCCGCCGACAAATGCTGGCGAACATCTCTTTGTTGAAGTCGAGTTGAACCACACCAAAGTTCTTCTTGGTGTATACTATTGTCCTTCCTTACGCGTTAACTTCTTCTCTTCTTTTGAAAACATCTTACAAATGCTAATACCCAATTACAGTCATAGCATAATCATGGGTGACTTTAATACCTGTCTCCTTAAACCTGACCATCGCTCTTCCTCCTTGCGTTCTGTACTAAATTCTAATAATCTCTCTATTTTACCTTTAAATGCTACTCACCATTTTCCCAATTCTACTCCCTCACTTCTTGACCTTATCATTATCTCTTCTCCTGATCACGTTGTTAAACATGGTCAATGCTCAGCTGACAACTTTTCATATCATGATCTGATCTATTTATCTTATAAAATTCGTCCCCCTAAGGCGAAGCCTAAAATCCTCATGCAGCGCAACTTTGCCACAATGAACGTGGACAATCTTTGTGAGGATGCTAGCAAGATAGACTGGTCTCCACTCTATAATTCTGCTTCAGTCAATGAACAGGTGGATTTTTTTACAACTATGCTTATGCAGCTATATGACCGACATGCACCAGTTCGAGCAGTGAAAGTAAAACACTTGCCATCGCCATGGCTGACCAATGAGATTAAAGCGTTAATGTATCGTAAAGCGACAGCAAAATCTAAATACAAATGTCGACCATCGGACTCAAACTGGGAAAGATACGTCTCAGCTCGTAATCACTGCAATAAAGTATGTAGGAATGCTCAGCGCCATCATATCCACAAGTCTGTTCAAGACGGAGATCCAGCAAAAGTCTGGAAATTTCTGAGATCTATGGGAGTCGGGAAATCGCGTCAAGAAACTGTTCCAAAAGATTTAGATATCAACTCGCTTAATCAACATTTTACTACTTCGTCTAACTTTGATTGGACAACTAAATGTAATACCTTGACATATCTTTCAACTCTTCCGGCTCCCAGTTTTCCACAGTTTTCATTTAGTCAATTCTCCGCATGTGATGTTAAAAAGAGTATAGTATCAATAACTTCCAACGCAGTCGGGAGTGACTGTATCAGCCGTAAGATGATTCTTCCTGTGCTAGACATTATTCTCCCCGTTATCTCTCATATCCTTAACCATTCCATATCCAGCGGCGTCTTTCCATGTGCGTGGAAAGACGCAAAAATAATCCCATTACCAAAAAAATCAAATCCTGTATCTTTCTCCGAATATCGTCCCATATCCATTTTACCTTTCCTGTCTAAAGTTTTAGAACGGCTAATTTACAATCAATTAAACTCTTTCCTCTCCAAAAATAGCCTTCTTAACTCCTTCCAATCTGGATTTCGTCATGGTCATAGCACAGCGACAGCCCTTGTAAATATTACAGATGATATCAGGTCAGGCATGGAAATCGGTAATCTTACGGTAATGGCATTACTGGACTTTAGTAATGCTTTTAATACCGTTGATTTCGATATTTTGCTTGACATACTACGCTCTCTTAACATATCTCCATCGGCAATTGACTGGTTTCACAGTTACCTGTTCGGTCGTCGGCAACGTATATGCCTTGAAGAAGCTTCATCTTCTTGGAGCAATACATCTGCCGGTGTTCCACAGGGTGGCGTTCTATCCCCTCTTCTTTTCGCAGTTTTTATTAACTCTATTTCCGAAAGACTACTTTCTTCCTATCATCTTTATGCAGATGACCTGCAGATTTATTGTCGAGCTCCTCTTGGGAATTTGCCTCATGCGGTACATATGGTGAATCAAGATTTAGCTTGTATTTGCGACTGGAGTAAGAGGTATGGACTTATGGTCAATCCCGCAAAGTCGCAAGCTATAGTAGTTGGTAGCTCCAGAACTATCTCTAGGATTGATTGGACGGCTCTTCCTCAGGTTTCTTTCGACAATATTGTTATACCTTTTAGTGACAAAGTTAAGAACCTAGGTATATTTATCGATCGAAATCTTTCCTGGACTGCTCAACTGCAGGAAGTGAGCCGCAGGTTATTTGCATCCGCCGCGGGCTTAAAACGACTTCGCAATTTCTTGCCAACTGCGACCAAAGTTGCGCTTGCTCAGTCCGTTCTCCTTCCCATCCTTGATTATGCCGATGTCAGCTATCTCGACCTCACAGAAGAACAACTTGATAAACTTGAGCGCCTCCAAAACTTTTGTATAAGGTTCATATTTGGTTTACGCAAATATGACCATATTTCTGAATTTCGTGTTAAGCTCAAGTGGTTACCTATCCGTCTTCGCCGGAATGCTCATATTCTTTCACTATTATATAATGTACTTTTCCTCCCTTCTTCACCATTTTACCTAAAACAACGTTTCGAGTACTTAGGCGATACTCACACTCGATTCCTAAGGTCATCGGATAACCTGAAGCTTAAGATGCCAATGCATTCCACAACATTTTTTGACAAATCCTTTACTGTACAAGCTGCTCGTTTGTGGAATGCATTGCCAGTATCCACCAGGCGTGCTCAATCTCTCCCAGCATTTAAGAGACTTGTGAAGGAGCATTATTTATCTTTGTAACGAATTCATTACATTTTATCTTTTTTGTTGCTAATCTATGTCTTATTTATGTCACTTTATTGTTGCTAATATTGTTTTGTTGCGTATTGTTTATTCTACGATTATAAATATTTTTATTTAAATATATATACAATATATATTTTTATAATATGGTATATATATATGTTAAATTGTTATGTATATATATGTTTATATATTAATATATCTTTTTCTGCACCGTGTTCAACCCCATTTTTAGTACTTTTTCGGTATGTCCATCCAAAGGTTGCCTGTAAGAGATCGCAGATAGCGATAAGGCCGCCCATTGTATGTTTTAATTACATTAGTATTATATCTTTTGTATTTTTTTGTTGGTGTACAATAAAGTTTATAATAATAATAATAATAATAATAATTCCTAGCTATCCTATTCTTCATAGACCCGAGTAGCGGTTCACTCCTAAAACTCTTTGTTGGCTGAAGTTTCGCCACGATTCAACAAAAATTTACCGCTTGCACATTCAATATGATGATGATGATGATGAACATTCAATGAATGACCCTCATGATGACCACTGACGTAGGTTTTTTTATGCACCCTTAGCGCTAAAATCTTGATAAGCGGGCAGTCTATGGCTGCAATCGTGTTAGGAAATGGCTGCGATGCATTGCTAAAATTAAGCTTTGCCGCTGGGACTGGGTCATTGGAAATTTTACAATTTTATGTAACACATTCTTATTGATAGCCAAGGCCATTTGATGGATGCTTATCAATTTTTGACTGATGTTAAAATCCCATTGTAGACTAATAGGTAGTTGTAGTAATGCTATGATTTCTATGCCGTTTTCAGCACAAGAATTCGACGAATCAGGGTCAAATGCAATCGATGCCAGTCCAAAAAGCAACGGATTTCCAGATATTTTGTTGTAACAACAACCATGGATTAAAAATGTGAGCTATACAATATTCATAAAACGTGCTGCCACACATCCAGCCACTCTGTAAACGTCCAATTTCTCAATCTTCGGGAAACTGATATGAAATTATGGAAGGAGCCTTTCATATGCAAATACTACCATGTCCCCAGGTGCTAAATTCGTGACCTAGAAGCGATTAATGAATGAATGAACTTTAATTCTAACAAACTATAATAACGGGGTACATTCATGGATCATATTCAAAATAATTGTAAGTAACGGATAGGAAACAAATATGAATATTATTTGATTGTAAAAGAAAAATAACAGAAAGGAATTATTAGGGCAAGTTTAAATAGCACACGTTTGTAAATTAAATAATTAACGTTAAACTAATTAAAACATGTGGAATAGTAGAATATCATCATCACTATCACTACTTATACATACCTATTACAGATCACCTACTAAGATTAAGCCGGTTTGGGTTGCTAGGTGGGTGCATAATGAAACAACATTTTGGTGATCGTATTTTAGTTGGTATAATTAATATAATTAAAATCATCAACGAACAATTCGTAAAAGCATGCAAGAAAAGTTTAATTTCTTACAATAAAAAACTAATAGGTAACAAAACACAAACAGGTAACCTTTTGTGAAATGGGTCCGTCAAATATTTAGTGAAAACAAAACAAAATAAACCCATCGATTTAATCAAATAAAATTGACAAGAAATTTTGAATTTGACCAGTTTAAACACAAAATGGCGCAAAATTAAAAATAGTAACGTAATTCTGTCATCTCGAAAATATTTGTAAAAACCGTTAAATATTGTAATAACTTTTCAATTAGGTTCATATTATTATATATATATAAATATATTAATATTTTGGTTAGTATTGAAGCATAAATTACAAAGTCAAGGCATTAAAAACTACATTTAATTGAATTACTCGCCATAGGTGGATCGATGAAATCACCCTAACTTAGTAAAAAATAACGAGCTAGACTATCTAGCCTAATAAAATGATACTTAAAAAATAATCATGTTGGAACATTCTACCAGGACCTGAAAGTACCATCATTATCTTAATGAGTGGTTTTTCAATGCATGCAACAGCAATTCTATACCAGAATTAGTAACACAAAGAAGAATTTTTAAACGACCATTCAACTGATGCTATTTTGGCGTTCCCGGAGACAAATGGGAATAAAAGTTATTGCCCCCACTTCAGGTTCGCTGTCAAGTTAAATAGGTCGAATTCGGTAGGTTTAGATTTTTTTTGGACGTTTTGATGAATATGACAAAATTCTTAGTACGCTTTTTAGTGGCATTTTCTTTTAGTAAATTGTGTTTTGTAAGATAGTAACAATTACAAAATCCCTTATTGTACGTATTGCTACAAAAACAACTCAAAATTCTTGAAAAAATTGCTTGCGAATCGTCATTAGTAGTCTGAACCTGGTGAATTTCTATGGTTTTAGGAACAGCTGTAAGAGAAGGCAAATGTTGTTTAAACTTTTCTTTAATGTATTTGATATTTTCTTCGTTCAAAAGGTAAAGCTTTACATTCGTTACGTCTTTTAAAAGCATATATGCCGATTCCGCATCGAAAACATTGCTCCGTGAGATACAGAACACTAGTACCTATGTAAAGAAATTTGATACTGAGACGCTCCAAAATGGGCGGCTTGTATTTCTTGATGCATTTTGCAAGTATAATTTTCAGAAAAATCACAGTGTATTATTACTTCGTTAGCCTTAAGATTATTTTTTTACATATTCATACATTTATTGATGACCGATGTTATACTAATGAATTTTATATTGTTGTAGGTCTATTTAAAATTTTTGAATTAATTTTTGTAACATTGTTGTTTTTATTTGTTTAGTCATCCTTTTACATACCTTAGTGACCTCATCTTTTTTATATTCTACGTCAACAACAGACCACTTGAGCCAAGACACATTCGCACAAATATCCGTCGTAGAAAAATCATAACTTATACAATTCCTTTTGCATACCTCACATTTCTAATACATGCAATTCTGAGACTACATCACATACCAATGATTCAACAAAATCATTAAGTTTGTCATATCCATTTAAAATCTGAAGCTTCTTCAGCGCTATAAATTTAAATTCTAAAGGACCATGCAAAAAAATGTAGGGGCACTGTCCCCACCCACCAACAGACGTGGCACTAGTTTTAATATGTTTATGACGTCCCATAAAAATAATAATCATCATTTTCAAACTGAAAATCGATGGGGTTCTTAAAAAAAAATACGTATAACCTATATTACTTATCTTTTTATTTTAACTAATCTATACTCCGAAACTACGAGACCTATTTGAAAAATTCTTTCAGTGTTAGATAGCCCATTTATCGGGGAAGACTATAAGCTATATACCATCACGCTACAACTTATAGGAGCGGAGTAGCAATGAAAAATGTCGCAAAAACGGGGGAAAATTATTCTTTTTGGGAGTTTCCGTTGCGTGCGAAGCGTAAACGGTTCAAGATTCGCAAAAATCATGTATGGCAGAATTGTTCCCCTTTAAAAGTCCTAAAAAAGTCCGCGACAGCATATAGCTATCTCTTAAAGATAACCCACAGTAACCATTTTTATCTTTTAAAAACTACAAAAAAATATGGGTTATTTAACAAGCTATTTTAAACAATACAGTATTATTCCTTATGCAGTCAAATGTTCCATTAGATATGTTGTACATTTTTTGTAGATCAAAATTGCCCTTTACGTTACGTTTTATCAGAGAAGTAAATCAGAGAGGCAGCGCGGCTGGAGGACCGTAGGCGTGTTAGCAGGTTGGCAGCGGTCGGCGGGCCGCTGGATATTATACTACATCTACACAGTAGTATATTATCTTATTACTAATCACTCCTCACTCAGTGACCTCACATTAGTATCTACTTGCAGTTTGCGTTGGGTCGGCTAGTTTTAATATAAATGTTTATTTTTACTTAAACATAACAATAACAAAGTAGGAACATCAGTATCATAACATTTTTTTATCGACTTCAAAAATTTAGGAGTTATTAAAAAGTATGCTGTATTTCATACGATTCTTTTTTGTTTTTATACCTAGAAAGAAAGAAAGAAAAGAAAGAAAAAACATTTATTTCTGCACACAGAGCAAAAACACAAACAAACAAAAAAAAACAAAAAACGTACACTGTAAAGCCCATAATCCATGGCATTAACAACAACAACAAAAAAAAATTTTCTAATTAAACATAAAACACTGAAATGCCGACTTAGCTATTTTGTAGCTAGATCCAGCTATTTTGCACCCTGATAACTACCTTTTCAAATAATGATATAAATGATAAATATATTAAAATTAAAAACAAAGTAAAGTATAAAGTTAATTAATATTTTTTTTCTTCCAGCTACTTTTTTGAGGTAAGATTTACGAATCTAGCTACTTTTTGCAGAAGATTTAGGGTCGGTACATATCTGACGGAAAATGCGTCGAGCGTATCATCGGTCGCGTCTTTTCCGTCAAATTAGACCTGCCACATTACGCGTCTAGTCAGTTTCTGTGTTCAGCGTCTACAGAGCGGTTGTGTTGTGTGATAAATAATTTTAAAATGAAGCCTATCGAAATAATAGCTATTTGGGAGGCTTTTGAACAAGATCGAAAAAGGAAACGTCGACATTGGGTGCATCCTTTAAATACTAAAAGAATATCAAGCGGCCAATTTCATTGTCTATATGCAACTTTAAGAGAGTATCCATCAAAATTTATTCAGTTTTACCGTATGTCCGTAGAATCTTTTGATGAACTCCTTACGATTGTAAAATGTTTCATAACTAAAAATGATACGAAATTTCGATGTGCCATTACTCCAGAAGAGAGACTGACTATTACATTGAGGTAAGAAATTATACTAGAGTAGGTATACTGTTTTCATGTAATTACGCGACTGCACTGGAACTATTAGAATGAGACAATTTTACGGATAAAATCGCTGTGTATTTATAACTTGTTTTACACTTATAATGATATGTAGGTATCTATAAAATAATAATTTAAAAAACTAAAATCAACCAATTTAAAATAAACGCAGCGCATTAACTCTGCATTAGTGCTTCAATATCTTCGTCAGTAGAAACCCGCGAGGACGCTGATTGTGGTGAGTCAGTATAGTAATCAGTTGTATAATAACCACCGTGTTCAAACTGAGAAGTCTGTGGCAATGGTAAACAATTTTGTTCGTAATTACCTTGATCGGACAGGATATTATATTGTTGCACTGTATTTGTTGTAACAAATCTATATTTTTTTACCAAATTCATAACATCTAAACGGAAGTCAAAATTTTGCGCTTCAGACATTTTTTTCATTTGTGGGAGTAACGACAGCAAAAACTGTTTATCGGAGTCATTGTCGTCTTGTGAAGACTTTTCCATGCTGTTGATTAATGACCTCGGAAATAGTGTCATACTTTGGGTTTTGCGACTTCCAGGCTTGGAATTGGAATTTGATGTTTCGCTTCCAGTCTCTTGAAGTTGGTTCTCTTCACCACTTGTTTCATCAAATTTATCTTCTAAATTACTAGTTGTAGGTCGCATTTCTCTCACGACATCTAGGAAACGAAGCATTTCTACGTATGGCGTCTTCCTCTTCTTTGCCGCAGCTGCACTTCCACTGCGGACATCGGACTCTTTTTTTCTCTCTCTAACATAGTAATCACGGAGATGTTTCCATTTTTTCTGGAGGTCAGCAACTGAAATAAAAAGTGTGCATGTTGTTTAAAACTGAATAATTATTTATTTATTACGTTATGGATTAGTTTATGGTTAATTAAGTTTAATTGGTTTTCAGATATTTATCAACAGGAATGTGTTTTAGAACATTATCCCACGACTTCCTGGTGGGAGTATCTACTATAGCCGGTATAATTAAAGAATGTTGCAAAGTGATATGGATGACGCTGCGAGAAACAGAAATGCCTTGCCCGAACGAAGAAATGTGGTTAAAAATAGCTGATCAATATTATGAAAGAACAAATTTTCCAAACTGTATTGGAGCAGTAGATGGGAAACATATTCGCATAAGAGCTCCGAGTCTTAGTGGTTCCCAATATTTTAAGTCTGTAAGTGGCATATTTGAAGGTCATTACCTTCAAATATGCCACTTACAGACTTTACCCACAGCAACATCAACTAGAATAACGACTGCTACCAATAACAGGGATTTTTTTAAACGGTATTTTAGTAATGAAGGAATATTGCAGTATCAAGATCAATATATATAAGAATATTAATATGTAATAAAATAAACATTAACTTACGTGATTCATTTTTCTTTTTTGTGTCATATGTTTCCCACTCATCTAATAATATTTCTGCAATTTCCTCCCAAGCACGTCTCTTGGCGGGTCGATCGCTGTAAGATTTTTCTTTTAAGTTCCACAGACATAATCTATTTTGCACTTCCGTGATAAATCGTTCTGTATCAAACATTTTTAATAAAAATAACTTCGAACGGCCTGTACACAAACGATCTCTGCTGATGTTGCGTCTAGTCTGAACGCGTTAGTCAAAATACACCACGTGCGTAGCGCGCGCGACGTTGCCGCTCTTACGTCGACCGACAATGCGTTGACGGAACGGAACAGACGCTGTACGCTCGACGCACCAACGCATCATCGGTTAGGTGTGAAAGGTTGAATGTTTTATCATATATTTGTCTGTTTTGGCGTTACGCGACCGATAAAACGCGACGCATTTTCCGTCAGATATGTACCGACCCTTAGCTACAAAGAAGACAATAAAATTGGCAACACTGCATAAACAAAACAAACAATTATCTATATCAACGAGTATGGTACAGGATAGGTCATACAGTTGCAAGCGGGTTTAACTAAATAAAAATACAAATACGGTAAATGTGTGCAGAAATTGGTTGACACTCAGCATAATACCGAGGCATTGATAAATTATCATGCCGCCGGCGCTGGTTTTCAGTGTCAGCCTCAGTGACGTGACGTGACGTCATGGCGTCTACTTTCCCGTTATTCCGGTAAGTACAAGTAACTAATGCTGTGACGTGGAATGTTATATAATTACTAATTGGTGATGATACAATGAAGTTAGAAAATAATAAGTCTAACACTAGACTGCTAGTGTTACAAACATAAGTTTTATCCAATTGACATAATAGTGTGTGTGATAAACAAAAAAAAAAAACCTCAAGGGTGGCAAACAAGCATGTGGCCCGCTTGATGGTAGGTGGTTACCGTTTACAACACTGAAGCATCACTCACGCGTTGCCGACCCAGCAAAAACCTTAACTCCTTTTTTGAAGAACCCCATGCTGTAGTTTCCAGGGAAAACCTCCGCATGAAGTTCATTCCACAACCTAAGCGTACGAGGAAGGAAATGCCTCTGAAAACGTTTAGTACGCGACTATGAACTCTGTCGGTGGCGTGCGGTGCGATGATGGAAAGTAGGCGTTGGCATCATCTGAAACAATTCCTCAGAACACTATCCGATAAACAAGCGGTATACAAATACCGCTTGTGAGCTATGCATGATCAACAATCCTCACAGCTCAATTCGACACCGGGTCGAGAGGTCGAAGCTGGTACTTAGCTTACTCCGTGTAGAGATTTGCGACTTATAAAGGATCAGTCTTTTTCCGGCAGTGAAGTAAGTACTGCTTGGCCCTATTGAGCACACCTATCTTTTTAGCAGCCAACTTGGCCTTATCTTCCAAGTGACAATGGAACTGAGCATCGCTGGAGATGTCGATACCTAGGATGCCAAGGCTGTTAGAGATGGTGAGTGAGTGATGGTGAGTCTCTAACAGCCTTGGCAGCTGTTAGAGATGGTGAGGGGTGTACACAGCAAACGGGGTTTCTTACCGGGTAAGGCGCACACTTGTGTCTCTTAGTTGGGTTGAAATTCACCATATTGGCACTTCCCCAATCGGAGACAGAGGGATATTAGCACGGCCCGCATAATAGGTGTCCCCAGTACTGTCGTCCGCATAGCAATGAATATTGTCAATAGATAACATTGTCATAAACAAAAGACAATTAAATAACTATTGGTCTATTATTACACTAGATAACATTTCCGCTGGCAGATTAGATCCTGTGTGACGCCTTATTCCCATAAACCATACGTATCATCGATATTTTTAAGAGGTAGGACACAGCCGTTTAAGGCTCATATCTAGAGAAGTCCATCTGGGGAAGTACCGTCACCTTACAGAAAACTGCAGCCAAATGACACACTTTCTTGTGTGTTGTGTTCCTGCAGTGAGTAAGGTTGCCAAAGCTCCTTCTAAGGATGCGCTACGCTGGCAGCAAGAGAAATATTCCCTCAAACTATCGGCGACTGAATAACTGAATCCTCCATAAACGGCGCGATAACACTGGTTTTTTCTCTGCGTCTAACTTCTATTATAATACAATACCTTTTTCTAGTTTGATTATGTTCCGGTACGTTCGTTTTATAATAAAATGTATCAAAAAAATTCGTTGAAAATCCAAAGAAAAATGATAATTCAAGTTCGATTTGCAAGAAAACCCCATACATTCGGCGGATGTCGTTATAGTAAAAAATCATCAGGCTGCCAAGATGTATTAACTGAAATATGTTTGAAATCTGTTGGTGGGTGGGGACGATTCTTTGCATGGTCCTTTGATTAACGAATTGTAGGCTATGTTGAATAGCCACAGAGTATAGATACATACCAAATTTTAAACTATCGAACTCATTGTTATTGTTATTTATAACTGTAAAACTTGTTTGTGATATTCTCAAAACAGTGCTCAATACACAGACTTATGTCGCACTGAATACATTTCCAGATTGTCCTGGTATCCCTTTTTCGGCGTGTGCACATCCAGCAACGCGGTTTTTTAATGGTAGATCGCGTCGGAAAATGGTCGTGATCAACGTTCCGTCGGTCGTTTGTTCGCACTGTCAATTGTCCTTGTGCCCTGTTCGCATAAAGTCGGGGTCGACGACGGGGTGACGACTGAGTCAAGTCGATGAGTCGATGTATTTTAAGGAGGTTTTCCGATAAAATGGTGAGGAACTGCCTATGTGATATTTTCGGGTTCTGCGATGAAAATATTACATGGGCATTAAACACAGTAGTGTTCAGCAGCCTGCAGAAGACCTTCTTGTACCAGACCTTGTTTCTAAGTCGTTCCAAGGGTTGAGCAGATAGAAATTGATCTTTTCTCTCCACTCCCCCCATGGACTTATTGTATTCAATAAGAATTTTAGGTTTATAAGTTTGTCGGTTGTATTTATTCTGAATCCCCACTTGTAAGTGATGGTATGTGGAGATCATGTTAACCAAATTAGCATCTCGCCATACCATCACAGACAAGTCTGAACTGTAGCTTGCCATGCCATAGGTCAGTCTTGGTCAAAGTCTTGAGTGAGTCGGGCACGAATTCTCGATTTAAACGTAATGTTCCATAACAGTCAGTTTTATGTTTTTTGAGACATCGCAATAATAATGGACTGTTGTAGAAATTATCCATGATTACAGTGTGTCCTCGGTCAAGGAGTGGCTCTATCAGGGCAAATACAATTTTAGCGGTAGCGTTGGTGGGACGTACAACTTTGTCATCTGGTCGGTCAACAGTCTCGTCCTGTAGTTGGTTAAGTGTATCGTTTTCAGGCCGGTCATGCAATATGTCATGGGGCTGGTCAATCGTCTCGTCCTCAGTAGGTAAATCATTGGTCGGGGTAGCCTGAGAATATTTCAACATATACAAAAGAAATCCAGAGATAGCCAGTGCGAGACTCACAAAGCTCATAATATATGTTTTTAAGCCAACTTGGGCGGCTTTAGTGGCAATTTTGTGAGCAAAGTTCAATCGCTCGTGCCAACGTGAAAAAAACGTGAGAGACTCGTCAATGGCTATCTCTTGGGCAGGCATATATAATGTGGAAAATTTTTCATTGAAGTAGTCACACACCGGTTGCATCTTACAAAGTTTAGTCTTGTCAGACTTGTGTTGTGTTGTTAGATGTCTGGTTGTCGACGAAATGATATAACGATTTTAGCATTGAAAAACGATTGAATGGCACGATGCGTGAAAAATACGGCATGGTCCCAAACCCGTTAAAAGAGAAGTATTTTTCTTCCTCTGGTAACGGATACAGGCCTTGCAGAATTAACACTGCTAAAAACGTAATCATTATGTCGCAGTCAGTCGGAGTCCATCTATCCAGACGCGATGTTGGAAGCAGCTTGTTCTCCGCTTTTAAGCGAGCTATCTTCTGCTCTGCATAGCGGTTAGTCTCTGTGCAAAGTCGGTTAATAAAATTAGTGTCGAACATTTTGGAAAAAAATGTCAACAGGAGCATTGTTTGTTATGTCAAAAGTCGCTCCCTATAACCCTGTAAAAGTCTCTCGTCGTCCAGTAAAGTTCGCCCTATCCTTCTTCCAGTCAAAACTGTAGTAGTCGTTGCTAGGCACTATGTCGCGTAAAAGTCGGTCATTTAATTCGTCCTCAGTCTCACTCTAGTCTCTAGTTCAGTCAGATGGTTCAGTCGCTGCGTTACGCATGACCAGAAAACAACTGTCGCCGTCGTCGAAGTTAGTCTACTGTGTCAGTCACAGACAGTCACACCTGCGTTGCGTTGCGTTGTAATTAAATCTATACTTAGAACATTTAAAAAATAAAAATTATACTGGAACAATATAATTGTTGCGACAAAAAGGTCGCAAGCTGCCAGAAACTGGCAGCTAAGAAAAAAGCGAAGAGACAGATTGTCAAGTTTAGATTTAGTTCGTTTTGTTTTGTGATTTTTTCTGTTAGCATAATTCATGTAACAATTATTATTATTATATTACCAAAAATAGATTAGATTTATGCATTTAATTATTAACATATTTTGGTCCTTCGAGCCGGATGCGACCCATGGATACCAGAAAATCTCTTTAAGGGCGAACAAGATCCAGGATTTTCTGAAATCAATAAGGGCGTCAAAGAGCCAGGAGTTTGAAGAAGATCTCTTTATGGAAAATGAAACAGCCAAGATTTTCAACAGTTATCAAACGCATTGTCTCTTTACGCATGGCATGAATTTGAAAATTGGCGGTCCGTGAGTCGATTCCAATTAGTTTTTTGGGTGAAACAAAACTCCCTTCCCTTCATTAATCGTGTTAGGGTAACTAAATACCTTACATAGTCAAAATATAGTTAATTTTACATTATTAGTTAAAAAATATAGTTAATTAAAAACATTAGTTAAAAATATAGTTGCAAGATTTAGTTTTTTCGATTTTTCGATATTATAGTCCCAGAGCTAAGTAAGTTTTATACATCGTTTATTTTACTTTAAATATATTATAATGGCAAAACTGAGTGATCTTGTAGTTAAAAGAGGAACATATAAAGGACGTTTAACAAAGTTTAAGTCATACATAGATTCTTTTAAAGATGTGTCAACTTACAGTGAAATTCAACTCTTGGAATTGAAACTTCGAGTAAGCAAAATTGAATCCATGTTTTCGGATTTCGAGGAGGTACAAACCAGTATTGAGTGCCTAGTGACTTCTGACGAGGAATCTAAAAGTCAAGCGCTGCAAAGGTCAGATTTTGAATCCTTATATTTTTCGTCCATGGCGAGGGCACAACAATTGTGCACTTCTTCTCCTTCTAAGTCTAGAAAATGTAACGGGTCAGAAACTTCTTTCTCTTCGGCTAGCGAGAACGAAACCCATGTAACCAAACGGTCAAGTACTCGAAGTGTTAAACTACCTACGATTTCAATACCTAAATATAACGGTGATTATAGTACTTGGCTGGAATTCCGTGATACTTTCGTGTCATTGATTCACACTAACACCAAAATTAATAATATTCAAAAGTTCCATTATTTGCGAGCATCTCTCGAGGGGACAGCTGCTCAGGTAATTCGCGCATTAGAATTCTCTGCTGCAAATTACTCTTTAGCGTGGAACTCTATTTGCGAGCGGTTTGACAACACAAGGTTGTTAGTACAAAATCATATTAAGTCTCTTTTTGATGAAGAACCAATTAAAAGGGAATCTGCATCCTCTTTACGTAGGATTTTAGATTCTTATACAAAAAACTTACGTTCTTTGCAAATTCTCGGCGAACCCACCGACAGCTGGGATACTTTAATCATTTATATTGTCTCATCAAAACTAGACGCCCGCACACAACGCGAATGGGAGGAATTCAAAGTTACACAAAATAAGCTGACTTTAGATATATTTACTAGCTTTCTTAAAAACAGAGCAGACTTACTCGAGACGATCGAATTAAATAACAAACAAGAATCTTTAGTTAAAGGTAAAACTTTGCATAGTTTTTATGCTGATGTTACACATTCTAATTTTAAGCCATTTAGATGTCCTTTCTGTAAGAATGAACATGCTTTATATAGATGTGATTCCTTTTTACAGATGAATGCATTAGATCGCGAAAGATTTGTTAAAAAAATGGATTTGTGTACTAACTGTCTCAGAACAGGACACAGTGTACGTGTTTGTAAGCTGGGTCCATGTAAATATTGTAAAATGAAGCACAATAACTTGCTTCATAGGGACTATGGCCATGCCGGGGCGATTAACTCTGCTCAGGACGCGGCAGTTCGGAGGGCAAATTCTCCGCCTGCGTCTGTGGCTTCACCTGCATCGGTAGCTTTGCCAGGTCCTGTTTCCGTACCTTCCAACCAGCTGGCATCCCCCGTACAAGTACCGACCTCAGGGGATCCGCGTCACATTAAGATGCTATCAACGTCAACCAAACAATCGAACCAGGTTCTTCTTGCGACTGCTTTAGTACAGATTTTAGACATAAATAATAGACCTCATGTAGTGAGAGCCATTCTTGACTCGGGAAGTCAGGCCTCTTTCATGACAGAGTCTCTTCTTTCTTTTCTAGGTCTTATTCCTGAAAACCTTAATAAATAAATAAATAAATAAATAAATATCTTGGGACATTTTTACACAGCACCATCTAGTCCCAAACTAAGCAGAGCTTGTACTATGGGTACTAGACAATGGATATAATACTTATATACTTTTTTTTTTTTTTGTAAATACATACTTATAATATATAAGAAACACCCAGACAAACACAAACACCTAAGTTCATCACATAAATGTTTGTGTCTTGTGGGAATCGAACCCACGACCTCGTGATCAGCAGTCCGGTACTCGAACCACTAGACCACAGACGTCGTCACAGTCTGAGTCGTCGTCGTTAAGTACACAGTCGTCGGTATTAACAACTTGGTTTCAACTGCGCACAAAAAGTGCAATGCAGTAATACAGTCTAGAGTTAATGATTTTAAAACAAGTATTAAGTTTTTAGTGTTGCCAAACGTAACTTCGCGTACAAACGAAGTCTTTAATGTTAGCTCACTGAATATCCCTTCTTACGTAACACTTGCAGACCCAGAATACTCAAGTCCGTCAAGTTATGACTTATTACTTGGCGCAGACATATTTTGGGATTTGTTGGGCGAAAATAGAATTCGCTTAGGTAATAATTGTCCAGTTTTGCATGAAACTAAGTTTGGATATATTGTATCCGGGCCAATTGGGCAACTAAATTCATTACATGTGTCATGTAATTTGTCACAGTTCGACCAAATTCAAGAACTGTCGGCCAGTAATTCGAATATAGTTAATTTGAGTGAGCACGAGCAATACAAGACGTTTGGTTTGAAGTGGTCACCATCACTGGATTCAGTACAATTTCACGAAAAAAGTGATGTTGTCAACGGTTTCTCAAACTTTTAAACCCACTAGGGCTTTTAAGTATTTTCCTTATCGAAGGTAAGATCCTTCTTCAGAAACTTTGGCTGCATAAGTTAGACTGGGATAGTCCATTATCCCAAGAAATACTTAAGCCATAGCTTAAGTTTATAAACTAGTTAGTTTGTTTTAATAATATAAGTATTCCACGTCATGTCATTTGCGATAGTCCATTGAACATACAATTCAATGTTTTCTGTGATTCGTTAAAAGACGCATACTATGCGTGTATATTCGTTAGGTCTACGAATGCAAAGGTCGCGTTTTATTACGACTGTTGTGCTGAAAAACGCGAGTTGCACCAATTAGAGTTGTAAACTACGCCTCGAGCGGTGCTTAAGTCACAGCAAAACTAGCTCAACCGACAATCGGAAATTTACCTGAGTAGCGTACCCAAGAAGGCTATCCATTCCAAACTACTGGCATGGATTACGCAGGTCCTCTTTTAAGAAAAGAGATCACGGTAGTAAGACCGAGAAGGTTATGTAGTTATATTTGTTTGATTTACCACAAAATGTGTTCATCTTGAGCTAGTTAGTTCTTTATGCAAGGACTCTTTTTTATTAACATTACGTCGTTTCATCGCTAGGCGCTCAAAACTCTCAACACTTATGTCCGATAATAGGACTCAATTCGTAGGTGCGCGCAATGAACTTTATAAGTTTCTCAATGCAAATAACGATTTTTTCGCCAAAAATATGGTGGATTTTAAATGCATACGCACCACATATGGGCGGTTTATGGGAAGCAGGTGGGAAATCAATTAAATCTCACTTGCAACGAGTATTAGGTAGCGCTCATTTAGTTTTCGAAGATCTTTACACTGTTTTAGTACAGATCGAAGCAATTTTAAACTCGCGTCCCCTGACAACAATATCGACAGACCCACATGATCTGACGCCATTGACCCCAGGACACTTCTTGGTAGGATGACCAATGACTGCTTTGCCAACGCCAATGGTTTTGAATATTAACCAAAATAGACTTAAACAATTTGAAAGATTGGAGCAACTGCGACAGCATTTCCGGGTCAGGTGGAGTAAATAATTTATCGCCGAACTCCAGAATCGCCCCAAATGGCGTTTAAGTAAAGGTGATCAAATACAAGAAGGCACTTTAGTCCTCATTAAAGAAGAAAATATGCCTTTGAACAATAATAATAATATTATTATTGTTCAAAGTTACACAGAAATTAATATCACAACTCTGCTTCGCACAAATCTAAAAATAAACATTTAACAGTCAGTTTCTATATCAGTCTCTAAAATAGTACCTATATAAAAAAACTTTATGTAATATGACATAACGGTTAAAAGTAGGTATTAGAGCGAGGCCCCATTAGTGCGTTGCGCTGCGTTGCGTCGCGTCGTCGCAACGGAACAGCGCATTGTAGGGCCAGGCCACAACAGTGCGTTGCGGCGTCGCATCGCAAAAACAACATTGCACAGCTATGCGATGCGATGTCGCAACGCAAAAATTTCATCGGATACGACATCGTACGACAAGACGCTAACCGTCAGTTCAGTTTCTAGTGAGACATGGACCGCACTGCGCGTGTTCTACTTCTGCTTGCGTTAAGGCGTATTAAGAAAAAGAAACAGAAAAGAAAGTACTGGGTGCACCCATTACTGACAATTATGAATAAAGATGGAAACCACTTCAAAAGGAAATATGAGGCGCTAAAAGCGGACGAGGTTAAATTTTTCGATTACTTTAGGATGAGTGTAGTAAGTTTTGAAGAACTTCTTAGTTTGATAAAGCCTCATTTACAAAAGAAATACATATTTAGAAAACCCATCGAACCTCTGGAGATGCTGGGATTAACTGTAAGGTAAGAAAAAAATAAACTATTTTTACTATAATCATACTGTTTAATCATTTTCATAATTTAGTGTTATTCAAAACTCGTATTCCGATTGTGTGTCATTCGTCAAATTTGTTAGTTCCTCATCGAAATGAATTTGTTCTGGCTCATTTACATCATCATTCCTTGGCGTTTGTGGAGACGATTGCATAGGTGCCGGTGATGTTTCGCATCCGCTTTGGAAGGCACTGCGTTGAATGGATGTTTGATAGCCACTCTGCATAGGCATTTGAGCTGATTGGTAGCCACTCTGCATAGACATTTGAGCTGTTTGATAGCCAGTCTGAACAGTTGTTTGAGATGTTTGATAGTTTGCTTGGACGGATGTTTGTGAAGTTTGATAGTGGCTGGGATAGTATGATGGTTGGTGTAAATCACTTAATATCTGTAGGACACGACTTTGGAAAATTATTGTTTGATTATCATTCAATTTTTCCAATGATGGCAAAATTCCTTTAAAAAAAGATAAATGTCTACTTTCAGGTGTTTTTAAAGCAGCTATAATATTCTTCTCAAATTCGTCTTCGTCAATTTTTCTTTTACGCGATGCAGGCTGGTAACGTGGCATGACAGGTTGCTGGCTTTGTTGGGTTGAGGTGCTTGGTCTTATTTCTTCATCGTCAAGACTTGATGTTGTTTTATTTTGAGAATTCTTTTTCAGAAATAGGAGCTGGTCGTATAGATGATATTGTTTAATTTTTTTGGCCCCAGCTCCGGATTTACATTGCTCGTTTAATTTTTTTTCGTATTTTGTAAAATTATCCTTGATTCCTCTCCATTTCTTTATGACATCGTTACCTAAAAAAATATGACGAATAATGATTTATTTTGTTTTCTTTCAGGTACCTGGCGACGGGAAATACTTTTAAAGATATGCATTTCACATATTATCGTGGAAAATCTACAATAACAGGAATAATAAAATTTGTTTGTCGTATTGTATGGAACATTCTTAAAAGGTTGGAATTACCAAAAATTACAACAGAGCTGATGGAACAAATTGCTCAAGAGTATGAAAAAAAGACCAACTTTCCTAATTGTATAGGAGCGCTAGATGGAAAACACATTCGTATATTGAGCCCGGATCACAGTGGATCCCTATTTTTCAATTATAAAAATTATAATTCCATTGTTCTATTAGCACTTGTTGATACGAATTACAAATTTATATATGTCGATATAGGTGCATATGGTAAGGAATGTGACTCCACTGTTTTTCAGAACTCAAATCTATACGACTTATTAAAAAAAGGTCAATTATCTATACCTCCGCCAAAACCGTTACCTGGCTTTCAAAAAGAAATTCCTTTTGTCTTCGTGGCGGATGAAGGATTACCACTGACAAATAATATAATGCGCCCATATTCTGGGAAGTTTTTATCGATAGAAAAACGAGTTTTTAATTATCGTTTGAGCCGAGCCAGACGATATGTTGAGAGCGCTTTTGGCATACTCGCAAATAAATGGCGCATATTTCATCGACCCATTAATGTTTCTTACGATTTCACAATAGACATTATAAAAGCATGCTGTGTATTACACAACTTTGTATTGAATCGAGATGGCGCACAAACGTTTGAAGAAATGATTATTGACGATTCTTTGCAAATTTTACACGAAACAACACATGAAAGTAGAACAGGAGCTAACATAATCAGAAACGAATTTTGTAATTATTTTAATAGTAACATTGGAGGTCTTAGTTGGCAGTTAACAAAAATATAAATGTTTATAAGTACTTACCGAGTTTTGTTTTTTCAACACTATTTAACTCCTCAAAATTTGAATATAAACTTGTACACACTTCCCTCCATGCTTCTGTTTTTAAAAATTTGTCTTTGAATTGTGATATAATTTTGTCCCAAAGGACGGGACGTTCGTAAATTAAAGATATCAGGTGGTCGACATCGTACTGCGCCATATCGCTTAAAAAACACGTGCAGGTCGTTCAAAGTATGGACACCGACTAAACGGCAAAGCGTTGTCGCATCGCAGATTTGTACGCTGCGGCAGCGCATCGGAAATTTCCACGATGCGTTGTGCGGCGTCGTTGATTTTTGCGATGCGACGCCGCAACGCACTGTTGTGGCCTGGCCCGTATGCCACACCTGCGTTGCGACGACGCACGATGTCGCAGCGCAAGAGCGTCGCAGCAACACTGGCTGCGTCTCAGTCTCAGTTCAGCCTTCGCAATGGATAGATACAAACGTGTTCTTTTGTTGCTTTTATTACGCTACCGCCGAAATAAACGTAGAAACCATAGAAGATTCTGGATATCTCCTTTGATAGCATTAAGAAATAGTGATGGTCAGTTTTTTATGCAGGAATATAGGGAGTTGTTGTTAGATGAAAAGAAATTTTTCAATTTTTTTAGGATGAGTGTGACCAGCTTTAATAATTTGGTTAAAATCTTAGAACCACATCTAAAGAAGCAGTATACCAAATTCAGGAACCCTTTAGAACCAATTGAAATGATTGGTATTACATTGAGGTAAGAAATTTCTAATATAATAATAATGTTCATCAGTTATTCATTTATTATCTTTAAAATCACTTTAATTTAAATATTACTACTAGTCAACTAAGCAAAGTTATATTCTTCTTCTTGACTATCATCAGTCAAATTATTAGTAGTAGTGTAAGGCTGCTACCGCACTGGCGACCATAGACGCGGCCAGGCCGCCGCGGCCATGGTCGCCGGTGCGTAGGCAAGCGCGACATGTGGACGGCCGAAATTTGCAGTCGACTTCCAAGGGTGTGTCAAGATGGACGTGCAGAAGATAATCACGCTAATTGTGCTTGTGTATTTACTACGAAAATGAAAACGGAAGATTTCACGTAAAAGACAGTTTTGGGTGCATCCATTACTTTGCGAGAGAAAGACTAAAGGATTATATTATACTTATTTTTTGGATTTAAAAATTATGAGAAGAGATTCTTTAATTACATGAGAATGTCAACGAATACTTTTAACCTGTTACTGGATACAATAAAACCAAAAATTACTGGAACTGGTAACAACTATCGGGAATGCATTCCAGCAGAAGAAAAATTAGTAATAACAATAAGGTAAGCTTTTTCTTTTTTAAATACAGAATGTTTAAAAATACGTGATTTATTTTAAAGGGTGTTTCGGAATGGAGTATTGTGTACAGGAAAAATAAAAATAATGTGATAGGGCCTTTTTTTTACTTAAACTGCTAAATGGATTTTTTTGTAAATTTGAATTATACAAGACTCGATTCTGAATCACCCTGAACCACCACTATAGTTGTAAAATCCCGGGGACAAACGGGTCAATACCATAAGTCCCGGGTATATACCGAAAGTCCCCGGGTATATACCATATAAATCCCCGCGCGTTTTTGTTATTTTTTTTTGTAAATCATGTGAATTAATTTCGTATTTTGAAACTTTTAATGTTGATAATATAGAAACCACCACTGTAGTGTTTTTCACAACAACCTGTATAATTCATTGACCAAGGTTTTGCCACTTTAAAAAATTTATGAACTATTGTTCAGTAGTATTCTACTTCACGACTTTGGAGTACTAGAGAGACTACTCACTGAGAGGAAAAGGGCTTGCTTATAACTATGTTTTTAAATATTAAAAAACTGAAGTAGATAATCAAATTATTTGTATTTTCATAACTTAAAAAATGGTAATTGTGAACAATTAATCATTCAAATTGGGAAATAGGTCTATAATTTCTGAATTTTGAGAAATATCAGAATAATGAGTATCGCTGTAATTTGAATCATCTGATATCCTGTTGGTAGTAGAATAACCTGAATAATTCGGTCGATGCGGGTCATATTCTTGGTCGTTAAGAGTATAGAAATTACTTGAATAGTTTATGCGCGCTGTTGGTGTACAGTTCGGTTGGTATTTTTCTATAATTTCCATGATTTCCATTTTCGCTTTGGTCTTCATTGCAGCAGGGATAGTTTGAAATCTTTCGAGGAGGGATAAAAGAAACAGTCTGTCACAATTTGAATCATTCGGTGTATCTGTCTTCTCTATTGTCGCTATTGTCTTATGCAGAACTGAAATTAGAGGGTCTGTATCGGATTCTTCGTTTGGTATTTTTTTCTTCCTTTTTGTTCTAAGCGACTTTGATGCAGACTGTTGAGTCTCAAGATCAGAAGATCTTGCACTTTCATTTTCTTGACTTGCCTCTTCGAGACTATTTTCTGTTGCGTTTGTGTCCAGCACTGATCTCAAAAACAGTAATTGGTTGAAATAGGTGTATTGTGATTTACGTTTTGCAGCAGAACCACTTTTGACATCTTTAAGACGGCGCAGCTCTCTTGTGAAACAGTCTCTAAGGTTTTTCCATCTTTTTTGGAGAGTAATGCCTGTAAATCAATAAATATATGTAGTACATATTACAAAACTAATATTATGTTTATTAATGTGAATTTTATTTTCAGGTATTTGGCTACTGGATGTTCTTTATCTCATATAAGTCATGAATACCGTATAGGGCATCCTACAGTATCGGAAATAGTATTTGATGTTTGTGAAGCAATATGGGAGATATTAAAACCAATTGTGATGCCACAATTGACCAGAGATAAGTGGATTCAAACGGCTGAAGGTTTTAAAAAATACGCCCAATTTCCTAATTGCATCGGAGCCATCGACGGCAAGCACATTAGAGTTATCAAACCACAACATTCGGGATCTCTTTATTACAATTATAAGAATTATTTTTCAATCGTGTTACTTGCAATATGTGATGCAAATTATAAATTTCTTTACGTAGATATTGGAGCATACGGCAAATGCAGTGATTCGTCAATTTACAAAGACTCTGTATTTTATCATAGGCTTTTAAATAATGATCTCGATATTCCGAGCAATAACCCCATCAAAGAAAATGGCCAACCAATGCCGTTCATTTTAGTGGGTGATGAGGCGTTTTCACTATCGGAACATATGATGCGACCGTATGCTGGGAGAAACTTGAATAATGTAAAGACTAATTTTAATTATCGACTATCCCGTGCCCGCCGCTATATTGAATGTACATTTGGAATACTAGCCAATAAATGGCAGATTCTTCACTGACCCCTAAACGTCAAGAAAGAATTTGCAGTTGTGATTATAAAAGCTCTATGTTAGTGATGTGAACCGGTTTCATAAAAACCTTTAAAAAACCGGTTTTTGTTAAAACCGATAATCACCGGTTCTGATTCAAAAACCGATAACGATCACAATGTTTGTATCCGAGTCTTCGATTGACTTCGATATGTATCCGAACATGAGTCTGTTCTGTTTAAATGTTGTCTATGGTAGGGGAATCACCCGATATCCTGTTTTAATATGCGACTAAAAAATGCCTAAGGTAAAAGGAAAATCAATTACAAGAAATTATTTTGAGAAGATAGACAATTTAAGTTCAAAGTGTACACTATGCGCTCAAGTGATAAAAGTTGGAGGTGGAACCTCGAATATGTTGGCACATATCAAGAGAAATCATCCTCAAGCTACAGTGGAGGTGGATCGACGTGAAGTAGGTGATCAGCCAGGTGACACACAGACACAGAGACCGTCTACTGGTACAGGACAAGACTCTAACCAACGACCAACGGAGACTCCGCGCCCCATATTTCAGACTACTCTGAAATTGACAGCAGCAAGTAATAAAAAGAAAATTGATAAATATTTGACTATGATGATCGCCACGGACTATCAGCCGTACTCAATTGTTGAAGACAAGGGTTTTAGGAAGCTAGTTGAAGTATTGAATCCAGGCTATACACTACCAAGTAGACAAAAGATCAGGTATGACCTAATGCCAGAACTTTACCAGTGTGCAAAGTCGCAGCTTGCTAGCATGCTTGAAAATATAATGAATGTTGCACTGACCGCTGATATGTGGTCGAATCAAAACATGGATTGTTTCCTTACTGTCACAGTACATTTTTTTTACGAAAATATTTTAAAAAGCTACGTATTAACTACATGTGATGTTCCAACTTCACATACAAGCGAAGACCTAGCTAAAATTATGAGAGATTTATTAATAGAATGGAAAATACTAGGAAAAATTTCTGCTATTGTCACTGATAATGGTGCTAACATGGTGAAGATGTGCGATTTGCTGGGAATACGGCACATGCCTTGTTTTGCCCATACACTCAATTTAACATTGAACGATTCTATGAAGCTTTCTCAGGTGGAGGACATAATTAACAAATGCAAAGCCGTTGTTAAATTTTTTAAGAAATCATCTGTAGGGTGGCGAGCGCTTAAATTAGCCCAGAAAGAAAGAAACCCCGACTCTACCCCTTTAAAGTTGATACAAGAAGTATCTACACGATGGAGCAGCACGTTCTACATGATGAAGAGAATACTACAATTAAGTGACGTTCTCGCATTGGTGTCTAGGAAATTGGATCAGGCGCCAGACTACTTAACTGCTTCCGAAGAAGAAGCAGCAAAAGAAGTTATCAATATTTTGGAAATATTCGAAGAAGCTACAAAACTCGTTAGCGCTGATCAGTATCCGACTAGTTCACTAGTCATTCCATTAATATGTGGACTATTTGAAAAACTGAACGCTCGAAATTTCCCTGACAACAGATATAGGCAAGATGTTTCACTCATCAGTGAGGCGAAACATAAGTAAGTCAGACAGACTCCTGGCGTATGAGACAAGAACTGTGACCCAAATAGCTGCATATTTACATCCAGCATTAAGAACAGGGTTTCGTCATCCGGAGAACATGCTGTCTGCAAAAGAGTTAGTAAGAAAAGAACTATCGCATAACTTAAAAGATTCCGTCGATAGCTCTGTGCCATCGACTTTGGAGCAGCCAGGTAGTAGCACAGAACAGAAAAAGCCTGGATTGCTGGACTACTTAAAACAAAGAAGACCCAATACTAATTCAACTGCTTCTGCTGTTAATATTTTACGGATGTATTTGGAGACAGAGCCACGAAGCGAAGAAGCTGACTTCACAAAAGCAGCTAACAGTGCGGGAGCTTTTTGGTCCAGTAACAAACACTTGGCGCCATTAAATATAATAGCGCTCAAGTATTTGGCCATACCAGCGACATCGGTACCTTCGGAGAGGATGTTCTCTAAATCAGGATATATATTATCCTCTAGAAGGAGCAGGCTACAAGCAGGTGCTGTTGATCAAATTTGTTTCATAAATCAGAACTACGATTTGTTAGAAACAGGCAAAATATATATTTCCTGGTAATTTCTTGCACACGCAATAAATTACGCAATAAAGTGTACACACACTTTATTTTTTGAAATTGTTATTGTACCTAAATATTTTAAGAAAAATTATTACTTAACATTAGCCTAATTAATAATAAAAAACTATAAATAATTAAAAACTAGTATTTTTTTAGAAAAAACCTAGGAAAAACCTTATAAACCGGTTTTTTCAAATAACTAATCGGTTTAGACCGGTGTTAAAAATAGTAATCGGTTCACATCACTACTCTGTGTGCTTCATAATTTTGTGCGAGAAAGAGACGGATATGATTTCAAGGACACGTTGACTGTACCAGAGGCTTTATTAGAAATACCTGCATGTTTATCTAATAGAGCAAATAGAACATCAACCGAATATCGAGATATATTCGCAAACTACTTCAGTACCGATGGTCGCTTGCCCTGGCACAATTTGTAAATATATGCTCAGTTTGTGCGTTGAGGCACTTGCTCGCCGCGAGCCGCCATTGCGCGCCGTAAACAAAATGGCGTCGAACGCACATGCGGTATGAGTAATCTTTTTAAAAAGTTATTCCAATCATTACGAAAACCTGGGAAATTTTAGCAAATAATTGTCAAAACTCACGTGCAAAGCGAAAAATAGTAGAAATAATATAGTAGAAATAAAATAGGTATACTTTTGACAATTACCTATTTGCTAAAATTTCTTAGATTTTGAATGAACGGAACTACTTTTAAAAAAAATCACTCATGTCACATATACGTGTCGAACGCTACTACAGCACCTGCTGCGTTTATTGTAGTTCATCGCATTATTAATTTACTTAGATATAATAAAATAAAAGACTAACCAAGTTCTGCCTTTTCTTTATCTTCCATGGATTCACCGCCAAATATATTGATCAGTTCAAGCCACAACTGCCGCTTAACATCTTTATTGGAGTAATCATTTGATGATAAATCCCATAAACCTCTTCTATTTTCAACTTCAATTATGAACCTTTCCGTGTCGAAATTATTGGCCATTGTAAAATAATCACTCTGTAGCTATACACGTCTGGTCGCTGCGGCCGATGCGGTAGCACTGATGAATTTTAATACAGAAGTGATGTTCTCGACGGCCACGATTGGTCGCTGGTCGCGTGGCATCAAACGGCCAGCGGTGGCAGCTGGTCGCTGGCCGCTAAGTGCGTAGGGGCTATAGCGATTGCCATATAAAGTCCAGAATTCACTGGCCGCCGCGGCCAGGTCGCGGCGACCGTGGTCGCCAGTGCGGTAGCAGCCTTAACTGTAGTGTTGGCTGAAAAGGTAGCGTCGAATTCATCTGTTCGATACCCCGATGGCGATGGTGACTGGGCATGTTGTGCAGATTGATATCCATACTGTTGTCCAGTTTGATATCCATACTGTTGTCCAGTTTGATATCCGCGTGACTGCAATGGTGTTGATTGAGTCTGTTCCCGGAACCGCATTTCGGTAATGATATTTATAACTTTGCTTTGGAATGTCAAAGTCTGTAATTCCGTAAAGCCGTCCAAAGAAGGCAAAATTCCTTTGAAAAATGATAAGTGGCGGTTTTCTTTCTCATGCAACGCTTCTAACGTTTGCGTTCCGTTTCTTCAGGCACCATTTCAAGACTACTGTCAGTTTTATTTTGGGCAATTTTCAACAAAAACAGCAACTGATTGTAATAATGATATTTTTTAAATTGTTTTGCCCCTGATCCAGACGAACTGTTTTCTTTTAATTTTTTTACATATCGAAAAAGTTGTCCCTCACTCTTCTCCATTTTTTTACGACGTCGTTACCTGCAAAGAATTAAAAAAAATGAATTTTAATATATGATTGCATATCTAAATGAGCCACCCTGTTTAATGTTTTAATGTGTGGAATGTCCAAGGATATTTATTTATTTTATTTATTTATTATTTTTGTGTTTCTATTTCAGGTACCTGGGTAGTGGAAATTCGATAAACGACTTGCATTTCAAATTTAAACGTGGAAGAGCAACAATTTCTAGAACTATTTCGTCAGTTTGTCAAGCTATATGGAAATATCTTCGATCACAGTACATAGAAGAGATCACAGTAGAAAAACTACAAAATATTGCATTAGATTTTGATCTCAAAGCCAACTTTCCTCATTGCTGGGGGGCAATTGATGGGAAACATATACGTTTAATAAAACCAGACAAAAGTGGCTCTCTGTTTTATAATTACAAAAATTATTTTTCAATTGTTTTGCTGGCGGTTGTGGACTCAAATTATAAGTTTGTTTTTGTCGACGTGGGAGCATATGGAAAGGAAAGTGATTCTACTTTTTTTAGAAATTCGACGCTTTACAAGATTTTAATGAGAAATGAATTACCATTGCCTGTTGCTCAACCACTTGGAAATGATCATAATAACGAGCCACCAATCCCATACGTACTCATCGGTGATGAAGCTTTTGGTTTAAATAACCATGTTATGCGCCCATACGGCGGACAAAATCTGAACGTGAAACAAAGGGTTTATAATTATCGCCTTAGCAGAGCTCGTAGATACGTGGAATGTGCATTTGGGATCATGGCAAATAAATGGCGCATTTTACATAGGCCAATTGATACAGCATATGATTTAACTATTAATATCGTGAAAGCATGTTGTGTTTTACACAATTTTGTTACACACCATGATGGTTTACGACAAAAAGACAAAATGGCAATAAGTATGTTCCCACAATTGAGACCCCACGTCAATGAAGAATCATTATCCGTAAATTTTATCAGAGATCAATTTGCTAATTACTTCATGAGTCCGGAAGGGGCTTTACCATGGCAGTTGAAAAAGATATAAAATTAACTTGTATAAGATATAAAATAACTTATTAATCATAATAAATAACAACTCACCAATCTTGTTCTTTTTTTGGTCCTCACATTCCTCGTAATCTTAAAATATTATTTTACAAACGGCTGCCCAATCATTCGCTTTACGAAATTTATCACTGTAGTGTTCGTGTGATTTATCCCATATAATGGGTCTTTCTTGGACCAAGGATATAAGATAATCTATATCAATCTCCTGCACACTCATGATGTTAAAAAATGTCGTTACGCTCGTCTAGCTTCCTCCTCTAGCAGTGAATCACTGTCCGTCGTCGCAGCGGAGCACCGACAACGCAGCGCATCACCCTCCCTCTCGCTTCGTCTCTCGCCCGTCGATCCGTTGAATTGTCGCGCGCGACGACGCTACGGTCTAATGGGTCATGTCGTAAAAAATATATGAAAACCGTCGCAGCGACGACGCTGCGACGACGCAACGCAGCGCAACGCACTAATGGGATCTCGCTCTAACACTTAAGATACTAGGAAGCGTATGTTTTACATTAGGAACTTTATAGGTTAGCGTAAAAAGATTCGTAATATTTGGGAATTACATTCTTTTCAATTAGTTTTAAGATGCCCTGTTTTTTCGCTGCGGCTATTTGTAGTTTATTCGAATGAAGTTTTCGTAGTGACCGTGACGTAGATGTAATTGTATTTTGCCTTCTTTTCAGGGTGGTGACTTCAGCGAATTCAGTGTCTTCGTAGGAATTCTTGTAGAAAAACTTATTCCGGTGTTCTCTGTCACTCTTAATAACCTTAAGATCTGCCCATTTCACCTTTTCTCCGTCGTCATTCGTAGTGTAGTTCCCAGTAGCGAGAGATTTCAAGTTCCAAAAGTTTTCATGTGTGAGTTCCTGAACAGTGTAGGGCAATCCCGTTCTTTTTGCTGTTTTTATCAGGGTGATGTACTGATCGGGGACATAGATAGGCCAGCAATATGGATGTCTAAACATCCACATCATAAATATAGGCATTTATAAAAAAAATGTGGGAAGAAATAAAACAACAATTTCCTGGTAATAGTGGTAAGCCCACGTATATTCAAAAAAATTATCGGGATAGTTCCTATATTCATAATAAAGAGTGTGAAATTCGCCAAGTTCTCTCCTTCTCTGATTAACTGGGTGCGCTCCTATTCTTGACTGAATGATATTTTGAGCTAAGAACGCCCTTGATTCAAGGCAATACCGTGCCACTTTTGATAGGGCCATTTTAATAGTTCAGCCGTTCTCTAAATACGTCCACCGCTGACGCCGTCGCGGTCGCAACTAGTCGAGCTATAGCCGGCTTTACACTCGCCCGCGAACCGCGGCCGTGGTTCACGGCCGCGTTTCGCGCATTGACACGCCGCGATAAATATAGCCCTCTACACTCGCAACCTTTCGCATTAACGTTCGCGCATTTGACTAAAATGGACGTGGAAGTTGCTGCTGCTCTGACATTGTGCGCTTTAGCGAATTACAATTATGCATTTATAAAGTCCAAAAAACAAATTAAGAAGAAATGGAGGAGAAGAAGGTGGTGGATGACACAAATCCATCGCAACAGAACCAGGCAAGTCTAGTATGACCTTAATAAGTTACTACAAATGGGGTTGGCCGGGCGAAGGTATTTGCAGATGGCGCCAGCATAGGATGAACCTGTCAGTCTTACCAAAACTCAAATTCTTGTATTTTTCAGAATTTTCTTGTTTAAGCCAAATCCCATAGAAAAAGGCTATTGACAGATCTATAATGGCACCATCAGTCAAATATTTGACAGTAAATTGTCAACCCCATTTCCTTTAGCAGATTATATAGCATGGCTTGTTGCTGACTGTAGATAGCACAGCGAAAAAATATTATTAGCCATTTAAAAAAATATATTTTTTTTTCAATTATTTACTTCAGTGCGATTATGGAAAAGCAGCTGGCCGAATTAGTAGGAGAACCTTCGGGTGAATTCAAAAAGTTTACAAGAATGTCTCTCTTAGATTTCGAGAAGTTATTATGTAAAGTTTCTCCACTAATTGCTAAGGAAGATACGCAATTACGAAAAGCAATCCCTGCTAACACACGCCTCGCCATTACATTACGATTTTTGGCAACTGGAGATAGCCTAGAAAGTTTACACTTTTTGTTTAAAGTGTCACCTCAACTGATATCGCTGATAATACCCGAAGTGTGCCAAGCTTTAAATCAAGTACTGGAGACGGAAATAAAGGTAATTTAATATAAAACAAATACATAATAATCAAAAACATTTATTACGATAAGTGTCATATTAGCTTTTACAATTTGTAAACTAAACTTAGTAATTCAAGGAACCTGTGTGCCTAAATGTGATTTGGTTTCAATATTAAGAGAACTTGAAAGTCTTTTTTTTTTTTTTTTTTTTTAATCTTTATTTATTTCGGGATTTTTATCCATACAGATACGTCAACCCCATCGTGCCTTATACAATCTATGATAAACGAAAACTATATCTCTAACACTATATAATTATCTATTAATTAAATGTAAATCTTAATCAATCAATCAATGCATTGAACCAACTCACATAGTCTTTTTGCAACATCTGACTTTGGCTGTGCTAAAATTGAAATAAAACTACTTTTTACGGATTTTATCGCGTTATATTGATATTATTTTAATCCCGACGTTTCGGACCCTTTACAGCGTCCATGGTCACGGGTGACTAAGGTGGTAGGCGTCTTGACGTTTCAATTACTAACAGCTACCCTACATTTTTGTTAATTGTTGGCAATCCGATTCACGCAGAACGAGCTCACCGTATCCTTCGGTCTTGCAGTATTTGGCTTGGATTTAGATTTAATTGAATCTATAATAGGGTTCCAAGCAGGTGGTAAGACCCAGCCATCTTCTCTATTGAAATTTGGATGTTTTTTAATTTCAATAGCCTCACGAATCATCCTGGGTAGGAATCGGTTTTCTTTTGCGAGGATTTGTGGTTGATCAAATCTGATGTAATGCCGGGCCTTGTCAAGGGTGTGTTCACAAATTGCAGACTTTCCAGAACGGCGGTGTTTGACATCAGCGATGTGTTCTTTTACGCGGGTCCCTATGCTTCGTTTAGTTTGGCCTATGTAAGAGAGACCACAGTCACAATCAAGCTTGTATACTCCCGCATCTTGTAGAGGTATGTGACACTTTACAGGTGGTAAAAACTGACTGATCTTCTTCAGCGGCTTGAAGTAAGTTTTAATTGAAGCACGCTTCAAGATGTAGCCAATCTTGTCAGTGACCCCTCTCACATATGGTAGTACTGCAGGTAAGCGCTCGACTGTGGCACGTTTCACGCGGTTTCTGTGACGAAGGTGCGGTATTCGGAGCTTGTTGTCGTGCAGTACTTGCTTGACATGTTGAAGCTCCGCAGCCAGGTGTTGCTCGTCACAGATCCCACGTGCTCTCTGAAACAATGATTTACCGACGGTAGATAACTGTGTTGGGTGGTGGTGTGATTCACCATTTAGGTATTTGTCTGTATGGGTTTTCTTACGATACACAGTGTGACACTGGTAGCTGTTAGTAATTGAAACGTCAAGACGCCTACCACCTTAGTCACCCGTGACCATGGACGCTGTAAAGGGTCCGAAACGTCGGGATTAAAATAATATCAATATAACGCGATAAAATCCGTAAAAAGTAGTTTTATTTCAATGTCTAGTATTCGCGTAAGTGTCAGAAATCAGTATGTGCTAAAATTGTTTGTACTAGCCCAACATCTAACAAATTTAATTGAAATTCATGGATTAAGATTTTCCTTTGATTCTGGTTCCTAACACAATCCATCAGCAAGTGATATATATCCTCAACCACATTGCAAATATTACAGTTCGGTGAATTCGATTTTTTCATTAAAAATGCGAACTTTGCCGATGGATAATGTCCCGACCGCACTCTGAAAGCTAACTTGACATAACTTCTACTTAACCTACTACTATCAAACCAGGGGAAATGAGGGAGTTCGCATTGGATTGTTTTGTACCAGATTCCTTTTTCTTTAGATCTTATGTTAAAATACTCTTTCCAATTGTTAAGACTTTTCCTTTTAAATTTAGGAATATATTCTACATAGTCTGGTACAACAATTAATTCGGTTCCTTCCTTTGCTGCACTTTTAGATAAAAGATCCGCTTCCTCATTTCCACGTAAACCAACATGCGCTGGAACCCATTGCAATCTCAGCTCTGTGCCGTTTTCAATAAGTATAAAAATAGTTTTTAAAATATCGTAAGCTATCGATGCACCTCTGATCCCAGAGGCGCAACGAGCTACGTGTTGCAATGCACTTTTACTATCTGTAAAAACAACTATCTTATTGTAGTTTTTATCCATTGCATGTGCTAGAGCTTTCATGATTGCAATAAGTTCCAACGTCATAACGGACACATTGGAATTTACTTTAAAACCTGCTTTGAAATTTATACTTGGATCGAAAAATCCCGCACCTAATCCATAAGCGCTCTTAGACCCATCGGAATACAATTTATGCCACCCATTGTAATTTAAATTTATTTCTCTTACAACACTATTTATCAACACATTGGGCTCATAATTATGCTTAGCTTGAAGTATACTCTCTAAATTAATCACCAAACATTTTTTAAAATCAATAGCTGATAACCAAACATCAAATGTAAACATTTTTAGTACATCCATAGATACACAATTGATTTGTTTAACATCCTCCAATGTCTGAGTGAGCAAAGGCTTCTTTTTCTTATCCCAATATCTGGCATGACACGGAGCATTTAATTCAGATATCAAATGGGTGATGCTGTTCGTTGACCAAGACCTAGCTTTTAATGAATATTTGTATGCCAGGTATTGTCTCCTAATAAATAGAGGTGCAATGTGCAACTCACTTTCCATGACCTGAATTGGTGTGCTTTTTATAAATCCACCAACTACTCTCAAAGCTTGGTTCTGAATTTTATCCAGTTTGCTAATATGACTTTTAACACTACTGTCATACAAAAACGACGCATAATCCATCCGGCTTCTAATTAGCGCTATGTATAATCTTCGCAAATGTGTCATGTGTACACCCCAAGAACTACTTGCTAATAACCTTAATATATTTAAGAACTTTGAGGATTTACTGACCACCTCATTAATGTGTTTTCCCCATTTTAGGCTCCTGTCTAGCCACATACCCACATACTTTATATTTTCAGAATAGTTTAGAGATTTGCCTGCCACTTTTAAAACGGGTAAATTCTTCCTACGACCCCTGCTAAAAAGACAATATTGAGTTTTGTTTGCCGATAGTACCAACCCTAATTCATTAAATAGTTCTACTGCCAAATTTAGAGCATTCTGAACATATGTTTCACATAATTTAATGTCCTTATTACTGACATACACAACAAAGTCATCCGCGTACTGTGATACTAGTACATTTTGAAGACTGTCACATATGTTGAATGTGATCAAATTGAAAAGAATTGGGGATAGGGGGTCTCCTTGCGCTAGGCCCTTATTGGTATATCTGCTTATTACCTTACCGTCAGATAGTCTTATTTTTAAGTGTCTCTCGCTTAAAAACCTCCAAAGATACTTACAAAGCCTGGACCCAATTTTCAGATTATCAAGCACGTTTAACGCAATATCTATTGGGACATTGTTATATGCGCTCTCGATGTCCAAAAAGCACGCCAATGTAGGTATGTTTTTAGAAAAGCCGATCTGAATATATGTTACTAAACGGGTTAAACAGTCTAAACAAGACTGTGATTTTCTAAAACCAACTGTAAACGGTGAGAGTATTTTTTCTTTTTCTGTATACCATTCTAAACGTCTAAATATCATCAGGTGAAACGTTTTACATAAACAGGACATCAGGGAGATTGGTCTTAATTTAACTTCATTATTATTGTTATTACTTTTGGGAATAGGAACTATTTGGATGCTTCTCCACTGAAAAGGAATAACCCCGTATCTAAAAATACTATTATATAAATTTAGTAAATAATTTTTGGCTATGTCCGGTAAATAATAAATCATTGTGTACGATATATCGTCTTCACCCGGAGATGAATCTTTTTTTTTTAAAACACTTTGAAGCTCCTGAATTGAAAAGCCCCGCTCCAACAATTCATTTTTGGATGTGAAAGTTGGTTCTGAATTAGAAACAAAATCTGCAGTAAGTGAATATAGTAAATCCTGGGACTTTTCAATGGAGGGGTATACCTTTGCCTGTTTAAATCCTTTAACCCATTTCATACGCTGCCAAATATTAGAGGCCGAGATATTTTCATCAAAGGAATTGCAAAACTCATGCCAGCTATGATTTCTAGCTTTTCGAATTAACGCCTGAGATTTCTCAGTTAAGTTCTCTAGCTTAGTGAGATTGTCAGGTGTGGGGTTACGTCTAAAATTAGCTAAAGCGAGCCTTCTCTGTGCGACTACCTCAGATAATTCTGGACTCCAATAATCCTTTGGTTTAAATTTTCTTTCGGGCTTGTCACAAATTTTAACAAATGGTATGCTTCTATCTGCCGCTGAGTCAATAACAGATATTACATTTTCGTACATCTCCTGAACATTTTCGGAACAGTGACTACGAAAGATAGAATTTTCGGAAATGATTTGCGAATATTTATTCCAATTTGCACGTTTGTAATTGCGCTTCTTTATGTGACAAAAATCATTAGGGATATTTAATGCCATTTTAATTATTAGGTGATCGCTGCCCAGATTTTCATTAAATACTTGCCAATAAAATTTGATAGCTACGTCAGAAGAGACAAACGAAATGTCGGGCGATGTTTGTTGTAAATTCCCATTAACCAATTTAACCCGTGTGAAATCGCCGTTGTTAATAGGTATAAATCCGTTTTCTAAAGAGGAATCCATAATTTGTAATCCTCGTACATCTGTTTTAACCGACCAATTAGTATGGTGACCGTTAAAATCCCCAGCTATTAAAGTTTTCTTCGAGGAGTGTGAAAAAACAGCATCCCACTCAGATTCTTGGGTTTGTACACTAGATGGACAGTATACAGACGTCACATACTCTAAGTCCTTGCAGTTGATCAGCTTTACACAAACCACCTCTATACCTGTATTATTTACACATAATGGTTCTAGATAAGACTGAATCGACTTGTGGACAATAACAGCAACGCCGCCGTATGAGTCATCTCTGTCCCTTCTATAAATGTTGTAACCACTAATATTTATATAGGATTCAATATCTAGCCAAGTTTCGCTAATGATAGCAATGTGTACTGTTTCCCTTATTAGCAGATCTGTAAATGTTACTAGTTTCGAACGTAAACTTTGAGCATTCCATTGTACTATGTTAAGTCTAATAAAACTATTTGTACTATCCATTAGAAATGTCAAAGATGTGTTCTAAAATATCGCCTCTTAATAACTTATTAACAACAAAATTCTTTAGTCCTTCCCATATGATTTTAAATACAGACAATGCTTTTTCTTCATAGTTACTATTAGACATAATAATACGTTTAATTTTAAACCAGAATTGCCTAAATTCAAACTTATCTTTCAACTTTTCATCTTGTTTCCTATTTTCCTGTGAAGGTTGTGATTCTTGATATTGAACGTCCATGTTTACTTCCATATCACTCTCTGACTTCTCTAGCCTCTTAGACACGTACCCTGCTTTCTTAGTCAAGTTTTGGACTGGGTTCGGCTTACAACTTCTGTTTCTTTCAGAATTTTCTTTGGACTTTTCTTCTCCTACTTGATCAGCCAATTCCGAACGTTGATGTACCGGATTCTTGGTAACAATACTGCTGTAGGATTCTCTTTCGTTTGCTCCCCTCACTGGTGATATGTTAACTGATATCATTGTATTTTCCTGAGTAATCTTACTCTTACTTTTCCTCATTTCTGCATATAATTCTAAGGCCTTTCGATATGTAACTTGTTCTTTGCACATAATATCCCTTATTTCTTTTTCTTTAATAAACAAAGGACATGTTTTCTCTAGAACAAAATGGTTACCCCCACAGTTCAAGCATTTTACCTCCTTGGTCTCACAGTTGTCATGATCAGCGTTTCCACATTTGGGGCATAAAATCTTTTTAATGGAGCAGAACTTCTTTATATGTCCGAATTGCCAACATCCTGTGCATTGCGATACGGGGAAACTATATGGATCAACTCTAAAACGGCATTCATATGCATGTACACATTTTGGTAGAATATTGCCCTTAAAACATATTTTGATAGCTTCACTCGCAACCCATGAGCCATCGGAAGCTATCCTATTCAATCGCTTCAAGGACAAAATTTTGACGTCACATTCCAAAATTTTAATAAGTTCTTCATCGCTCAAATCAAGGTCCATTCCTTTCACCACCCCATGAATCACGTTTAATTCATGTGTAAGTTGACATCGAAACCCCATATCTTTAAGCTTTTCACATTCCAACAACTTTAGGGCATCTCCTTTATTAAAAAATGAAATTATTGCTTTGTTTACATTTTTATATTTGATACGATCAATACCTGTAATCTCTTGAGATCTCAATAATTTTGCCATTGCAATCTGTTTTGGTAAACACTCTAAAGCCGTAATGCATACTTCATGATTTTCAGCAAATTTCAACTCCCTGTTATTTTTTTCCAAATCTACCCTCATATTAGGTTGAGTATCCAAAGAACCACTCCTGATAAACCGTTTAGGTCTCCTTCGCATAATTGTAGTAAAACCGTCGTCTTCACTATTAAAACTATCTCCCCCACTACTTTCCACGCGTTCTTTCCTTTTAGTCACAATTATCTCACTATTGTCATCTTTTTTTGAATTTTCAACAATCGGTGTACCTAGGTCTCGCACCACATTCTCTAAATACTCCGAATCACTCATATCCTCTTCACTTTTACTCTCCTCCATCCTTCAGACGAAGTAATGGATAATAATATAAAAAAGCACTCGTTAAGCAATGACGTACGTGCTAACTGTTCAACAGCTCGCGGCAAACTTAAGTCTTGAAAGTCTTATCAATCAAATTGTCATAATCTGTTGGACCTTCATTAGGTTGGTCGCTCGTGTCATTAGTATAATCTGCGTAGTCTTCAGTAGTTTTTGGAATCAACTCATTGCTTATTATAATCACTGATGAATCTCCTGCGGTTGCTGCTTCTTCTGGAATATGAATTACTGGTGAATGAAATGGTAGTGACTCTGAGTAGATGCGCTGTTGAATAGGTGCCCTCTGTTGCTGCATTGGCTGCTCTGAATAAGTGCTGCATGAACTAGTTCCCCTCTGTTGTTGCATGGGCGGCTCAGAGTAAGTACTGCGTGAACTAGTTGCCCTGAGTTGTTGCTGTGGTGATGGAGACTGTGATGAAACATACGTTTGAGCAGGCGAAAAATATCCAGGAATTTCTGATCGAGCTAGTGAAAAATAGGCAGGGGATTGTGGTTCTTTGCGTCGGTTATAACGCTGGAACATTTGATACATTTCACATATGAACTGTTCTCTTTCTTCTTCAGATAATAATCTCAACTTTTTGGCAATTATTTTACCGTGTAAGTCACATTCATCATCTTCCTGTGGCTGTCGAGCGCTTAATGTCGTTTTGAGTGTCGAAAGTCAATCTTTAACCGTTTCTCCAGCAATCAAAAGCTCAGAGGGGTTGTTACGACGACGAATCGTTTTAGATATCATTTGTTGACTGTTTATATTACGACTCGGTCCAGCCTCCTGAGCCTCCTCATTTGTTTCATTATTTGCTGATTGTTCCTGAAATATAAAAAAATAATAATATTATAACTACTCGAAAATGTGCAACTTGTTTGTTTACCTTTATTTAAATACCTAAAAATACAGACTATAACGCTAAGTTGAATAAATTAAAGAAATTTATTTTCTTTTACAGGTACCGACGTGCGCAGAAGAATGGCTTGCAATTGAAAAAGGATTTAAATTTCCTCGAGCTCTTGGTTCAATTGATGGAAAACATGTCGTTATACAATGCCCACCTGAAGCAGGATCGGAATATTTTAATTATAAGAAAACACACAGCATAGTATTGTTAGCTTTAGTTGACAGCAATTATAATTTTACAGATATAGGATTGCAGATATAGGATGCCGGGGCAGAATTAGTGATGGCGGCGTGTTTAGAAATAGTTTACTATGGAAAAAAATATGTCTGAATACATTAAACTTGCCTACACCACACCCCTTGCCTGGTTCATACAAAGATGTGCCCTATGTATTTTTAGGAGATGGTGCTTTTGCGCTGTAGACACGTAATGAAACCTTATCCGGGTAACCATGATTCAGGATCCCCAAAACGTATATTTAATCAGAATCTATCAAGATCGGGTCGGGTTGTAGTAGAAAATACGTTTGGGATACTTGTCACAAAATTTAGAATATTTAAAAAACCGATTCCATTTAACCCGGAAAAAGTCTCACTTATAACAATGACGTGCATTTTACTGCATAATTTCTTACGAAATAGTACCACTTCTTCACATATATATACACCGCCTGGAAACATAGACATTTATGATGAAAATAGTGTACTAATCGCACCTGGCTCATGGAGAAACGAAATCGAAACTACTTGTGCTGTTCGTAATATTCCAATCACAGCACGCCGATCAGCTCTGAATGCCCATGAAATAAGAGAAGAATTTACGAAGTACTTTGTAAGTAGGTACCTAGATAGATAAGTATAGATTATAATTAGGTATAAGATCTTTTTTTTAATTATCAAATAAAACATACTTACACTATTTATTGTTTTATTACATGCCACTCCTTCTCCGAGAAATGAATCCATAGTTTCATAGGCGAACCATATAGGTTTATATACTTCATCTGTGCTGGCACCACTGTGGATAGAATCCTTAACTTTTTTCTGTACGTTCTGTAGCTGGACATTAGGGAATCCCTTTTCTTCTTCAAATCTGGCACTGGAATTTCCATGATTGCACTAATTCTCGTCCATGCATCGTGTATCTTATTTATATTTTTATGTCCTTCATGTTGGGCGTGCCAAAGCACGGGTTCTGCTTGATAGCACTCCAGGAACACTAATTCGCGATCGTTGCTCCACTGGGTGCTCATTTTGACGTCCGCTTGCTACTGCGTCTCGCACACAACTGTGAACACAGCGCGAGTGTGGATGCGTTGGCGTTCGCGCTTTGTTCGCGCTTCGCAAACCCTTTGAAGTGGACCAAAAAACCGCCACCGGACGGGGAACGCCGCGAAGCGCGAACGCGATGTCGCGAAACCATCCACACTCGCGGTTCGCGGCCTTCGCGGGCCTTCGCGGGCGAGTGTAGAGCCGGCTTATGGCATACCACCGCAATTCGCGCCGCCCGTCGCACCGCCCTCGCACTGTCTTGGTCTTATTTGTTTCGGTTGCGCGATGACTGAATGCGCCCACCGATGCCGCCGCGCGCGCCGCTCTGAGCGGCGGCCACCTCGATACTCGCTAGTACATTTGTTTCTTTCGCACACCGCGCAGCCCGTCGCCGCCGCGTGCCGCGCGACTCTCCCCGCGCCGCTGGTCGCACCGCGATTCGCGACGCCGGTAGCTGTGGCATACTTCATAGGTTGTCTACCATTTATTTTCGCCGCTCACCGCTTGCCGCACCTCACGCCGCGCCGCAATTCGCGCCGCACTTGGCTGTGGCCACACGGTAACGGTTAACTGCGCGGGGGGTGGAGCAGTGTGACGGTGGCGGGTGTCGGCGCCTTGTGTGGCAGGTAGCGACCACAAGTGGCGAGTCGCGGACACTGCTGTAGCAAGTGGCCACTGGCTACTCTTGTGCGGCGCGTCTATACAAAATATATGAAAAAGTGTGTAAAGTCGCTGTCGCTGGCCACCAGTGACTGTGGTCGGTGGCCCGTTTGCGCCGAGCCTAAGTGTCGCCGCACACGAGCCACTCGCCACAGCCACAAAACGCCGCCACTGGCATATTTCCTGTATTTTTCATACATTTTATATGGACTCGCCGCACACGGTTTGAAGCGTGTGGCCGCCACCGGCGCCAACCGTGTGCGGCGAGATGTATGAAAAATACAGGAAATATGCCAGTGGCGGCGTTTTGTGGTTGTGGCCGGTGGCCCGTGTGCGGGAGCCCTTATATAAAAACTTCAATTTCAGAAAAACGCGCACTACGTTGACGACTACACCATAGACAAGAAAATTATTCCACAGAAATGACATTGACACCTGACACTTACTTTTTTTTGTTGGGTAATGAGGCAAAGAAATGTATGAATCTTCAGCCTACGCAGTACTTCAAATAAAAATTCGATAAAAACTATTAGAATGCGATGTATCGATATCGATACAAGATGCATTTAAAGGTAACGTTAGTTATTTCATCAGGATGCAACATGATGTCGTATTTCCTGAGTTTCTTTTCGATCACTCCAAACTGCCGATTAGCGGGCATGAATGAATGACCCGTAACTGGGAATACTAATTCAATTGATTTGATAGTATTGTTTTCTAACAACCATTTGCAGCAAGTCCCTCATACTATGCAATTTTTATTTTGGCCGCCGCATCCATCGGCGACCAAGCGTATATGTGAAATACCAGCTTTGTCAGTGACGTTCAGCCTGTGATATAAGGCTGATGCAATAAGATTCGAATCTTTATTGTATTCGTTTTCAGTGCAATAATATGAGAATACATTATTCGGTGTCAGTGGATCTTTTGAAGTACCCTCTACCATTGTAAAATTGTAATAATACAATTGTCGGCTATAATACGTTGATTGATCTGGCAACTTTGGGAGGGGTAAGTTTTTTTGACAATCGAACGAGATAATTTTGAGGTCGTCTCGTACCTCCCTTAATTTTTCAAAAAAAGCTTTAGCTCTCAAGCTGTGAATACGTTTTTTAGTCATTAACGCACTTTTTCTGATAGGTTCAGTTTCTTTTTTCATCTTTTCGGTTAGTTCCAAGCACGTAGAACACACATCAGTTTTCGGGGTTCCAAATCCGATATTATAACAAGTATTGAAAACACAGCTTAAATAAGATTTCTTCACTTCTGGAAGAAAAAATTTACTTTCTTGGTACAGCTTGTATAATTTATTTATATTTAAATAGATATTGTCGTTCGGCTGTCTTAGATTTGCGACAATAATGAGCTTCTACGCATTTTAATTTTTTAATAAAGTTATGCTCGGACTGTTTCCTCTCTGCGTACTTCACTGTTTTGCGGTCTCATCCACGGTGTTCCGTCCCGACTTCTCCACTATGATAAAACTTTTGCATTACAAATGCCACTCTGTGCTTGGTGATACCGAAAATATGCAAAAAAAAATTTGACAAATAGGTATTCTTTTCTTATCAGCGATTACTCCATATTTTATTGTGGTCTGTTTTTTACCTTTAAATTTGTGCTGTTTTTTCTTACTTTGATTTGTTGCTGAAATTGTGCATAATTTTAAAAGAATAGCATCTTGATCTTTTTTGCATGAATGTGAATAAAAATTCTTATGAATCCTTAGCAAATTGGACATTGTCAATTTGGAGCATTGAAACGATGGTGTGTTGTGGTCACAAATGCGTTGTGGCAAATATTTGGGTTCATACCTGAAGACAAAAAAGCGACATAATCATTAACCCAATCAAAATATTATACCCCCTAGTAAATAAATAAAAATTGCTTGTGCCATATTGTAATAAAAAAAATATATATATATAATTTGTATGTGTGTTATGTTACACAACACGAGAACCAACCATGTGTGTGCTTCAAAATAATAAAATATAAAAGAAACTCGGGCGCCAGAAGCTCACACTCTAAAAAATGCTACCGGATGCTTACCTTCGGTTCGCTTGGGCTTTTAATCTGCCGGTGGGAGTAGACAAATAAAAGGCTTAAGATCTTTTGTCTGTCTTTAATGCACTGTAGGTTATAATATAGTAGATTATAATATTAAAATTTAGAGCTTATATTGTCACTACTTAACTAAAGATAGTTAAATAAGGTTATAAGGTTTTACATTTAAAATAATAATTATAGGTCATTATTGGTCATTATTGCATCTAGATTTTACGTATAAAATAACGTACCTGAAGGCATTAAATTAGATTATTTTATTATATCACCATCCCAGTAGAGTGCGATGAGGTAAACAGAACTCCCGTCGTTACGTGGGGATTCCAAAACCCATGAAATGTGGGATTCCAATAAAAGAAGAATTAAAGAAAAACTAAGGGTAAAAAAAAAACGCCGAGGCTGTAACAAAATAAGCCTGGATTAGAAACAAATACGATGACAAAGTACTAGGCGACAACGTGGTCATGATCAACTTAATCTTACCGTTTTTTTAACAAACAAGGGTGATTCGTCACCACATTGGGTGAGAACACAGCTAAGCCAATGCCTGTAACAAAATCATAAGCCGAATATAGCAAACCAGAACGATTTGGACAACGAAATATAACAATGTGTTTCAAAGAAAACTTTACTCACCAATAAAATATGTATCACTCACATGAGAACAATGCCAATAGGCTTTAACAATTACAAAATTAACTCATTGTATAAAAATTGTTACGAAATGCAACAGGATTAAAATTAATTTCGAAAAGTTTAAAAAATGATCACGCCATGATCGTTACGGGTCGTAGAGTGTTGGAAGACGTAAAAATTGACAACTCGTTGACACCTGTCAAAACCAAGTACGGCGTACTTGCCATCACGAAAAATATTAAATTTATTTAAAAATCGATTACCATGTAACGAGTATAAAAAAACACGTTACAATATTTCGACAACAAATTCCATTAAAATCGGCTAAGCCATTGAGGCGTGAAGAGTAACAGAGACACAACACGTAATTTTGCATGAACATAAGTACCTATTTATGAATATGGATTTATTTTTTAATGTACTAGCTGTTTTAGAATTCGTCCGCGTAAATAAAAGCCTATGACACCCGCTGATAGTGTAACTTCTCGTAGGTGAAAGAATTTTCAAAATCCGCCCAGTTGTTTTTTAGTCTATCCATTACAAACAAATAAACAAATCTTTCCTCTTTATAATATGTGGGGTAGTGGGATGGGAAGTGTGATAAATATTTATTTTTACATCTAATGGTAAGTTTACACGCTTGCCAAGCCTTGGCAAACTGCAAACAGTCCCAAGCCTCCACAAATCTCGTTTGACGTTTGAAAGGCGTTTACGTTTACGTATACGCTTGTGAATGCGTCAGTCTGCAATATACATCCAAGCATGGCGGACACCGAACTTGTGACGGCTATTGCATTTGGTTTAACATACTTTTATTTGAAATGTAAGCAAAGTGAACTAAAAAAAGGAGAGCTCGACGACAGCGAAGATGGTGGATGAAAAAGATTCATCATAATCGTACCAGGTAACTACTATTTTGATTTAACCATTATCTGTTTCAGTTGAGTTAGAGTCCCCGCAGACTACAAACTTTCTATCGGCCGAGAGTTTAGTCGATTTGGCCTGTTCGTGCGCACACTGTGCCAACAAAACAGTTGGGTTGGTCGCGAGTGCGCAGACTAGCCAACAAATGGTTTGGCCGATTGTTTAATTTACTAGAGTTGGTGCTTGAGATCAGTCGCGTGGACATGTTGCCCAAAAATATTATTATTGCTTTATACTTGATACAAAGGAGAAAAATAATGAAGAAGAGGAATCGAGAGTATTGGGTACATCCCATCAATAGTAACAGATTATTGCAAGGGAAGTTTTACACAATTCATTCTAAATTACTAGACTACCCGGAAAAATTTTTCTCCTTTTATCGAATGAGCATAACCAGTTTCAATGAACTCGTTAAATTAATTGGACCTTCAATATCAAAGATGGATACACATTTAAGACTTTCTATACCTGCAGAGGAGAGATTGAGCGTTACAATACGGTAAGTAAAACCATTTATTGCTTTTAAGTAATTAACTTTAATTATGTATAACTAAAATCACAATTATTTAAGCATTAGAAGACATTATTTATAAATCGTACATTTGCGAATCATCTGAAAATTTGAAATATAAGATTGCACTGTCTCATTTGAATTGCATGGCGATTGAACGTACTGAATGGGAGATGGCGTCGAACTGGCTACATTGGTCTGCTATGGTTGCCGTCGTTGATATACAGGAAAAGAGGATAAAGGTTGCTGTAATAAGTTGTAACTACTGGTTGATTGAGAAGTAGCCTGACTTCTGGCTTGTCTTATCTGTTTAAAAATGTTAAGGATAGCAATCTTAGCATCAAGTTTTTCATCTGGGGTTAAATTCTTAAATGAGGGTACAAGAGATAAAACAAAACTTTTATCTTCATCTACAGTTTCATCCTTATTTAGTGCTTCTATTATCGCTTTATCTAAATCTGTTTGAGCCGGTGCTGTATTAGTTTTATTCTTTCGTTTAGTAATAGCTGTAGAAGTGGATGGAATAGGTTGGGCAACATCTTCATCCTCTTCATGAATACCCTCTGGTTCTGGGCAACCTTCCGATGGTCCCTTTTCCATGCATGGAAGTAAAAATAGTAACTGCTGAAAGTAGATATATTTACGTCTCTTAGTTGCAGCTTGCCCCGATTTGGTGTTTTTTTGTGCGCTCAATTCCCGACGAAAGCAAGTACGTAAATTTGCCCATTTTTTTTGTACTTCGTGACCTGAAAAATATTAACTCTATTTATATCTTAAAGATATCTAGCTACTGGAGCTAGCTTCAACGCGTTGTCTTTTGATTATCTAATGGGAGCTTCTACAATACGAGATATTATTAAAATTACATGTGAGCAAATATGGAACATACTCCAACCATTGTACATGGCAAACAAACAAGAACATGACTGGATTAAAATTTTTGACGAATTCAACAGTCGCACAAATTTTCCAAACATTATTGGAGCGATTGATGGGAAGCATATACGCATGATACAGCCAGAACATTCTGGATCTACATATTATAACTATAAAAAGTTCTTTTCTTGCGTTTTAATGGCATGGACGGATGCAGATTACAAATGTGTATACATTGATGTTGGTTCGTATGGAACATCAAGTGATTCAGAAATATTTAAAAATTCCGAAATGGGTAGACGGCTATCTGAGAATCTGCTAAATAGTCCCACTGGAAGGCATTTACCTAACGACGAAGACGGAAACATTATGCCATTCTCTGTCGTAGGCGATGAAGCATTTGGGCTTGGTAATCATATATTACGCCCATATGCAAAAAGAAATTTAAATTACACCAAGCGAATTTTCAACTATAGACATACTAGAGCTCGACGCATGGTTGAATGTACTTTTGGCATTCTCGCTAACAAGTGGCGTATTTTCCACCGTCCAATTGATGTGAATATTAATTTTTGTATTCGAATTGTTAAAGCTTGTTGTGTCCTTCATAATTATGTACGAATCAAAGACGGAGTAAAATTCACAGATACTCTCTACAGTTGTCCCATGAATGACGTAACAAGAAATGAAAACAACCGAGGAAGAAATAATATGGATAATGTGCGGCAGTACATGTCATCATATTTTATTTCTCCAGCGGGCGCAATTTCCTGTCAGTATAATAAAGTGATTTAAAAAATGTAGTTATTAAAATAAAAATGATCGATCTACCTTGTTTTGTTTTATCCTCGGCACTAAGCTCATTCCAATTAGGAACAACTGCTTCACAGACGTCCTCCCATAGTTTTTTCTTTTGATTAACATCAGAGTACTCTTTTAAGTTTTTTTTATAGAGTGCGGGCCTTTTTTCAATTTCTTGAATCAAGTTTTCTATATACGATTCGACAAGCAGAGACGAGGCGGAATCCATCATGAACGTACAGACTGCGCACGACCTTCCCCGCGTCCGACGCGGAGTGAACTGAAGCCATCGGTCGAGTCGGCCGATCAAACAATCGGCAAGTGTGCGGGCGGGCCTTGAGCGCCATACTGATCAAGCAGTCGGCCGATAGTTCGCCGATGGTTTACTTTGAAGGCAGTCGTGAAGCCCATCAAACTGTTTTATCGGCCGATACTGAATCACTGTAATGTGCGCATCTGCGTACATCTTCATACTGATTAAGAAGCCGACCAAACTATCGGCCGATAGAAAGTTTGTAGTCTGCGGGTACTCTTATGCCACAATACTTACGATATATTTTATTTGTTACAGACCATTTATAGAAGAGAAATTTAATGAACTTTTATATGAACCATCTGGAGAGTTTGATAACTTCTGCCGAATGAGCTATTCTGATATTGAGTTTTTACTGCAAACAATTTCACCAATGATATCCAAGCATGATACAGACTTCAGAGAAGCTATACCAGGCAAATTTCGTCTTGCCATTACGCTACGATTTTTGGCATCTGGTGATTCTTATAAAAGCCTTCACTACTTGTTTAAAGTATCTGTCTCTATGATATCAATAATCATTCGTGAAGTTTGCCGAGCTCTTAATGAAATTATAAAGGATCTAGTTAAGGTAGGAATAAAACAAAACATTATGTTATACATTTATTTAGATTCTAATAGAATCATAGGAAATCTGTTCTATGAATGTATGTTAGCCGACTGCTTTATTGTTTAATTATTTATTAATTTAAATAAGAATTATGTCGACGAATCAAAATCTTCGAAAGCATTCAACATAGCCATGTTTATAAGGTTGGTTTCACGTGGGGCTGGGTTGATGATTTGGTCCGATATGATACGAATAGATGACGAGGGTGCTGTTGATGTAGACGGAGCTGGAGCTATTGGAGTTAATATATGTTTTGCCATGTCTGGCGCTGAATAAGAAGTTTGTGTGTTTGGAGAGGGAAAAAAGCTTTGGTTGTTATGAATAGGTTCAGAATAAACACTATTAACTGATGTTGGCCGACTCGGAATGACTTGAGGAGATGGTGTTGAATATGCACCAGCCATTGACGACGGTCGAGAATAATATTGAGGGTATGGTGTATGACGCTCATTTGATTTTTAACTGATTCTGTTTATAAACAACCCATCTATTTGGTACATCATAATTTTTCGTTCATCAGTTGACAGTTCACGTAGCTTTATAGCCAATAATTTTGCGTATAGATCGCAATCATCGTCTTTGTGAGCAGGTATATTTTCATTCCGCCTTTGACCCAAAACATTTGTTAATTGTCCAAAAGCCACGGCTATTTGCTTTTCAGCCGTTTCAGAAGCAGGGCGACGACGTTTATTAGTAACAGCCTGTATGGATGGTGGTCTGGATGGTGATCTAGATGGTGGTCTTAATGGTGTGGTAACCGTACTTGTACGGTCTGTTATCAGAGGGTCATCCTCTGTCTGATCTGTATCTTCTTCTATTTGTTGTGATTGCTGCAAAAAAATAATATACTTTAACTTACACTTCATTTACTTTCTTTTTACAGATGCCCACCACAGCAGAAGGATGGCTTAATATAGAAGAAGGATTCTGGACTAAATTTCCACATTGCATAGGTGCATTGGATGGCAAGCATGTAGTCATTGAAAGCCCAACGCATAGTGGAACAGAGTATTTCAATTATTATAAGAAAACTTTTAGCATTGTCCTTTTGGCTTTAGTGGATAGCAAATACAAATTTGTATTCGCAGGCATCGGGAGTCAAGGAAGAATAAGTGACGGCGGCGTCTTTAATAATTGTTTACTATGGAAAAGAATAATTAGAAACGAGATAGATTTTCCACCACCATGTCCACTTCCAGGATCGAATATTAATATTCCATACGTGTTTTTAGCTGACGGTGCTTTTGCATTGAGTCAACACGTAATGAAACCCTACCCTGGAAACCATGAAGTAGGCTCACCAAAAAGGTTATTTAACCAAAATTTATCTAGATCCCGAGTTGTAGTTAAAAATACGTTTGGAATTTTAACCTCAGTTTTCAGAATATTCAGACGCCCTATCAATTTAGAACCACAAACTGTAACGGAATTTACGATGACTTGTGTATTACTACATAACTTTTTGAGAACAAGTAAAAGTTCTTCAAATCGATATACTCCTCAGAGTTCGTTTGACGTATATGACAGTAGTGGAAATATGGTTACCCCTGGTTCATGGCGTAGAGATAACGACGAATATAATGCATTGCAAAATTTACCACAAATACCACGAAGATCTCCGGTGAACGCCAGAGAAGTCAGGGAAGAATTTACTTCATATTTTAATAGGATTGGATAAGTTGATAAAAATGTATAAATAAATGTAGGTATATTAACCAACGGTGTTTTTTTTTATTTAGAATAAATAAATTTATTTACTTACTGTTTCGGTGTTTATCCCTTCATTGCAAGTATATACTGGTAGTAAAAATTACTCCATGGTTTCGTAAGCATACCAAGTTGGATTGTATATTTCTTCGGCACCTAAAATAAAATAAAAACATCGAAAATTAGAGCGAGATAGTTGCGGAATAATCGAGAAACTAACCAACGCTTTTAAACATAAGTTACACCTTGCTAAGCAGACTATCAAAATAATTATAAATGTATCGTAGGAACATACCTGCGCCAGAACGCATAGATTCACGTTTTTTTTCAAGTGCTTGCGAAAAGTAGTCATCAATATCTCTTTTTTATTTTTTATTTCCTTTACTGGCCTTCCAGTAAGTTCAGCAAGACGAATCCATGCATCTGCTTGTTTCTTCTTATCTTTATGATTTGCATCTTTCGGATTCCAGATGCATGGTTCCATTTGGTAATGTTCCAGAAACGAAAGATTTTTTATTGATTTTTTGTAAAATCAAGCAAGCGTGTACTCGCCGCGAGATCACAATGGCTACTAAACGCGGAAGCGCTTGCGATGCATTTACATGTTGGATGTAAATGCATCGCAAGGGCTTGCCGCAAACGCCCTTTGATCTGCGTAAAAAAACCGACACTCGACTGGATCGGAAGCAAGCTGGCACAAGCCCACGTTTTTAGGAGATATTATGGCATTTTGCAATGATAACATTGACCGATTGACAATAGTATAAAGGCAGGTTGAACCAACAAGAAGGTTTTAGTTTATCAAACATAATAATCTTGTTGACAAGATAAATAGTCAAACAACTTTGATCTGAATAATTTTGAACTTTACGAACGAACACTTTGATTTTCTCTAACTCGAGTCTACTCTGTAACATAGTTTCAAAAGGTAATATGTGCTCGCGATACGTGGAACGAATCAATTTGAAAATCGATGAACCTTTTCATTACGTGACTGTTCATTCGTCTATTTCTTTTTTTGTGAATTAACGATTAAAAATATTATTTGTTCAACTTTGCTGGTGGTCAGCCTTGTTCGTCTTTGGGATAGTATTAGTCCAGTTTTAGAGAACATCCGTTCACAAGGAATGGATGTGGCCACTATATTGCAAGGTTTAATAAATATTTTCTTTAAATTCGGGTATACCAACTGATGTTTTTTCCACCATTCTAGTGGGCAATTCAGATTCCCTGATTGGTCACACACTCGACACCGTTCAGAAAGAGTGATTTATTTTCACCTTTCTCCAACGTAATTGTTATCCAGCAATAAACTGTCAGGTATATCAAGAAAAGGACCATAATCTTCTATCACAGATGGTGATGTAGCATGTTGATCAACTTCAATTGAATTCAATCCAAAAATCTCATCTTCATCAGAATGGAATCTAGGCACAATCGGCTTTCGTGCTGAGGACTGAGGCTTGAACTGACATCTGACGAGTATCTGATGCTGCTTGAATGCTTTTATTAGGTTTCAAACGTTTACGGTTAAAAATACCAGCTTTATCACATTTTAATTTACGTACCATCGGGCTTGATGCTGATAACCTTGGGGCTTGAGCTAGTATCTGACAAGTACTTGATGTTGTTATACTCCTGGATGTCTTCTTCAATTGTTTACGTCTAATTTTCGTGTTGAAAATACTATCATCACTGTCTGATGACTTATCTGTACTTGACCATATCTCTTGTTCACGACCTTGAGAAAAAACATCTTCATCACTGGAATATTGCAAGGCTTTTTTAATACATCGTAACCACAGAGTACATTATATATACGGACATAGAGTAATCACCTAGAATAATGATACTAGCGCCATCTATCGATATACGACACCCGTATAGCAAATTGATAGGGGTGTCCCCTTAGTCCATATTAATAAGTTGATTAAATTATTCCTCAAAAGTTATTTCCAAAAGCCAAATCAATTTAAAAAATGATTTGAATGTAGAAAATTACTTTAACCCTTAACTTGGCAAATGCACGGTACACAGGTTTGTACAGTATTCTGGCAAAGTATAAAACTGCAAATTAACAAGTTATTTATTTTTAAATAGCTTTAGGGGGGCTTAAATACATTGTAATTAATATTTTTTATAATATTAATTTGTTACTTTACAAAATATTAATAGTGCCCCTAAGGGCACATCACCAATTTCGCTTAAATTAGTAATTGCTGTTATTTGTGCCCTGCAAGGTACAATACCGCTTTTGCCTATAATAATATTGACGTGGTATTAATATACAAAACAAAAATAAAAACAATGTTAGTATTCACAAAATAAGTAATTTATTAAAAGAAATGACAATACAAAATATTTCTAAACAAAAAATATGTTTATTTTCGAAACTAAACTATTAAACTAAACTATGAGATCAATTTACGAGATCAAAAACAAAATAAAAAATATCTTTAAAAAAGGTAAACTAAACTTCTTACAAAAAAATACTTCTTACACCTTTTCTTTAACATTATTTAAATGTAAAAAAACTGTCTTCTGTACTTAATCCTTACTGTGAAAACTTACAAAACAATTTCGGTCCTTTTTTATGCACAATCGCATTTCACATTTAGTACACATAAAAGTAGTTTTTCCAGAATTACATTTTCTACAACGACCTTTAGATGTCATGATTGGATAATGATTAATGTCCATCATATCGTGTTTCTTCAGCAGGGCGTGTCTTTATTGGATTAATTATTATGTTTCTAGATGACGGGCCCGGAATATTATGCAACTACATTCCTAGTGGAGGTTCTTTTTGTGCTTGTAAGCCTTGAGCGATTTTTAATCTAAAATCTTTTAATCGAAGGTATTTGTCATCAGTCATTAATAAACCATATTCTCGTCTATACAATAGCCACGCATTATTTACAGATATATCAAGAAGCTGTGAAAATATTGCCATATACCACTTGTGTGTTTTATAATAGGTTCTGTATATAGCAATCAACATATCAGAGAGATCCACCCATATGTTTATTATATTCATTAATGATTTTAGGACACGGTATGTCAATAAATCGTTTAGCGTCCTTACTATATCTATTACACACTCCCATAGGTTCAAGACCCACATATGTGCTCGCGATTAGTACAGGATTATTGTCCAACCACTTTACCATGGTAATCTTTTGATCATTACAAATTCTATAATCAACAGAACCACGTGGTTTCTTTTTGATTCATTTATCGGATTCCAAATCACATTTCCGTATTCTGTTTTGTCTGAAAGTTCCAATCGATAAAATGCCCATTTCATCGCGCAAATATGTCATAAGTTCGATAATAAGATATGAATTTCGGCATGTGTCCTATAGAGCACGGGTCTGTTTATGGAGAAAACAAAAAAATATCATAAATGTCAATGTGTTAAAATAATTTTAGCAGTAGCTCACTTCATAAACATTCGTCTGCCAACGTCATAGGTTTTGTAAAACGTCATTTTTTAACATTATCGGCCAAAATGTCGAAACGTCAAGAACGGATCTCACGCCTTAAGGTAAATAATCTTGTATTTTATCATTTAGTGGTTTTACTGGGTGTATATCATGAAACTTTGATTGTTAAATAATCAATTAATGACCGTACCGCTTTGTTTGATCAGCTTTCACCAGGTTTTGTTAAATCTTTCGCTCTAAAGTTAATTGTGCCCTGTAGGGTACGCTGCGAACTTTATAAAAAACAGGTGCTGTACCCTGCCGGGTACCTTGCCAAATAGGTCTAGTTTAATCTATGTGACCTGTAGGTCACTCGCTTATTTTGCTTAGATTATTTTTTGTTATTTTGACCGTACAAATATACATAGACACATACATTATAACGTTTTTTTTTTCATAATTTGTATTTTGTTTTAGCGTATTATGGATGCCATAATACCACAAAAAGACTCAGACACAGATTCCGACGTTTCTGATGATAATAGTATAAACAAACATATTGTTGGGCAAACGTATCGTCTAAGTGATTCAGATGTGTCAAGTATAGATGAGATATCCGAGTCACCCAAAAACATACAATGCACAATCAACCCCAGTCACAAGTTAGCAAAAAAATCGCCACAGCTTTTTCACCTTGCAGTTCAGTGCCGACACCAGCAGCATACATATCTATCAACTTGTCATCTGTAAATTCAAATAATGAAATATCATCGTACCAAGATAGCCCACTTCAAGAAGATGGCGAAGCACAATCTTCATTGATGATAGTTCACTGCAATAATAACCCACCGTTAGGCATAGCAAGTCCATGTCCAGCTGGTGCTAGTGATCTCGAAATGGATAGTGATCTTGAAATTACTATGATCGCTCCAAGGAGATCAAAGAGAAAATTAAGTGTTTCAGCCAAATCTTCATTTTATAAAAGACGGGCTCTATCGCCCAAACCTACAACATCCAAAAGCCAAAGTAAAACATCAAAAAAAGTAAACAATAAAAATAAAAACAAAGTAAACTCAAATAAAAAATCCAAAACAGTAAAAAAAACACAAAAGAATACAAAAATACATAATAAACAAAATTTAGATTGGAAAAAAGAATTCTTTTTGCACGAAGTTCATAACTAGAGAAAATGTTTTTACACAACCTGAGAGAATTTTATCCCCAATTCCAATTGAGTATTTTAAATTGTTCTTTACTGACACAATAATACGAAAAATTCGAGAGCAGAGTTCATTGTACGCATTTCAGGCATCTACCAAAAATATTGCACTGTCGCATCAAGATATCCAAGATTTTCTTGTCCTAGAATTATTGTTGGGTATAATACAATTACCTGCCTATACCGATTATTGGAGTTCAAAAACAAGGATTGAACCCAAATAATGTCACTGAAGAAATACGAGTTAATCAGGAGATATTTACACTTCAATAACAACGAAAATAATGAATCAAAAAGAAACCACGTGGTTTCTTTTTGATTCATTTATCGGATTCCAAATCACATTTCCGTATTCTGTTTTGTCTGAAAGTTCCAATCGATAAAATGCCCATTTCATCGCGCAAATATGTCATAAGTTCGATACTTGAGAAAAAGTTATCGAAGTAAACCACAGACAGAACTGGATTATGCATTGTGCGACATAATGTCAGAATTACTTTAGCTCCTAATCCCATGGATCTCTCTTTAGATTTGAATGTGATACCCTGGAAGGTGCTTTCTCCACCGTATAACAGGAAATCGTACACAAAACCTGATATACCTGATCTAACAAATAATTTATATCCCCATTTTTTAGGTTTAGGTTTGATACACTGTCGGAGGTTTTCGTCCTTTTTTCCATTATAGGGTATCATCATTTCGTCAATTGACATGCGACTTTCTTCTTCAATCTTATTGCAATTCTTTCTAATGGCTTCTACTAGCGACCTTATTTTAAAATATCGGTCAGTACTGTTTTCAATATTTTCGTTGTTATTGAAGTGTAAATATCTCCTGATTAACTCGTATTTCTTCAGTGACATTATTTGGGTTCAATCCTTGTTTTTGAACTCCAATAATCGGTATAGGCAGGTAATTGTATTATACCCAACAATAATTCTAGGACAAGAAAATCTTGGATATCTTGATGCGACAGTGCAATATTTTTGGTAGATGCTTGAAATGCGTACAATGAACTCTGCTCTCGAATTTTTCGTATTATTGTGTCAGTAAAGAACAATTTAAAATACCCAATTGGAATTGGGGATAAAATTCTCTCAGGTTGTGTAAAAACATTTTCTCTAGTTATGAACTTCGTGCAAAAAGAATTCTTTTTTCCAATCTAAATTTTGTTTATTATGTATTTTTGTATTCTTTTGTGTTTTTTTACTGTTTTGGATTTTTTATTTGAGTTTACTTTGTTTTTATTTTTATTGTTTACTTTTTTTGATGTTTTACTTTGGCTTTTGGATGTTGTAGGTTTGGGCGATAGAGCCCGTCTTTTATAAAATGAAGATTTGGCTGAAACACTTAATTTTCTCTTTGATCTCCTTGGAGCGATCATAGTAATTTCAAGATCACTATCCATTTCGAGATCACTAGCACCAGCTGGACATGGACTTGCTATGCCTAACGGTGGGTTATTATTGCAGTGAACTATCATCAATGAAGATTGTGCTTCGCCATCTTCTTGAAGTGGGCTATCTTGGTACGATGATATTTCATTATTTGAATTTACAGATGACAAGTTGATAGATATGTATGCTGCTGGTGTCGGCACTGAACTGCAAGGTGAAAAAGCTGTGGCGATTTTTTTGCTAACTTGTGACTGGGGTTGATTGTGCATTGTATGTTTTTGGGTGACTCGGATATCTCATCTATACTTGACACATCTGAATCACTTAGACGATACGTTTGCCCAACAATATGTTTGTTTATACTATTATCATCAGAAACGTCGGAATCTGTGTCTGAGTCTTTTTGTGGTATTATGGCATCCATAATACGCTAAAACAAAATACAAATTATGAAAAAAAAAACGTTATAATGTATGTGTCTATGTATATTTGTACGGTCAAAATAACAAAAAATAATCTAAGCAAAATAAGCGAGTGACCTACAGGTCACATAGATTAAACTAGACCTATTTGGCAAGGTACCCGGCAGGGTACAGCACCTGTTTTTTATAAAGTTCGCAGCGTACCCTACAGGGCACAATTAACTTTAGAGCGAAAGATTTAACAAAACCTGGTGAAAGCTGATCAAACAAAGCGGTACGGTCATTAATTGATTATTTAACAATCAAAGTTTCATGATATACACCCAGTAAAACCACTAAATGATAAAATACAAGATTATTTACCTTAAGGCGTGAGATCCGTTCTTGACGTTTCGACATTTTGGCCGATAATGTTAAAAAATGACGTTTTACAAAACCTATGACGTTGGCAGACGAATGTTTATGAAGTGAGCTACTGCTAAAATTATTTTAACACATTGACATTTATGATATTTTTTTGTTTTCTCCATAAACAGACCCGTGCTCTATAGGACACATGCCGAAATTCATATCTTATTTTTATGTGCCCTCTAGTACACTTGCCAAATTAAGGGGGAATAAAGATAATGGAATTCGTATAAAAATTAAAACAACTGTTTATCGTTTGACTGCCTTTTCATAATGTTTTCTTTTATTATAATAATTAAAAGCATACATTTTCATTGGGTTTTGGGGTGATGCCTGAATAAAAGCACGTCTGAACAAGAACAATATTATATTCGCGCCGTGCAAGGCGCGGTAACAGAATAAACGTAAAATAAGCGCGGTCGCGAGCGGGAGAAATGGTAGCGGGCGGTTTCGGTCGTGTCCGGAGATCAGTGTTGTTATCGTAAAAATCTGGGTTGCCGTATGTCACATTCTGATTTGCCGTATTTTAAGGGAAAAAGTACTAAAATGCCGTATATAATTTAAAAATGTCTATTCCTCATTTATTTCTTCTCCATAAAGGTTTCTTATCGTTTCTATAACTTCAGATTCATGTTTATCTAGTGTGTACTTGTCCTTGCTTCTCATTTTGTCACACATGTCGCGCGTCACCTTAAAATTCGTACAGTTCCCTTGATTTTGAATAAGTTGTCTTGCTAATAGTGTTTTATTTACAGTCGATGTTATTAACTTATTTCGCATCTTGGTCTTCATATTGGCTTTCAACTTGGCTGAATATCCTTTCACAATCTGCATTACTGTGAGGAAGACATAGAACGTCTAGAGCAAACTTCGCTAGAGTTTTGCAGTCGGTTGTGCTATGGATCTTTTCCCAAAATTCGTGTGCTTTCCAGGTCCCGATGTCTAAGTTCGAAAATTTGTTGACATCGGGTAAAAGTCTCCACTCGTCATCGATTTTTTGGAGGTCATTTTCAATTTTGACTATACTAGACCAGGGCTGAAACCTTTGAAAATACTAAAAAGTGAAAAAAAATTATAGTAGGATTAAACCCATTGGAAAAGGAAGAGAATATAACAAAAATTAAAGGAAAAATAATTTACCGGCGATCTGAGGTCGGGAAGTGGATGGGGGTGAGTTTTTAAGGGTAAAATCCGGTTTATTTCGATTTCTGGCAAAAGTACAAGTCCTATGGAGAAAAGTTAAATGACAAAGTTGTAGGTAATAAAAAGATCTACAACTTTTGTATTTACATATTTTTCATAAAAGCTCAAAATGTATGTAGAAATTGAAATAACCAAGTTTTTGGTTTTTTATTTTTATCTTCTCTAAAAGAAAATATTTTTTCACGAAATTTGGTGAAAACTTACCCTTTTATGTCCCAAACAAACTGTATTTTTTTTTATTTAAAGTATTTATTTTTTCACCTTTTATTGACTTAATATTGAAAAAACACCTTCATTTTCAATCGAAAATTCTCCCGTCAAAATATCAGCTTTTTTAAAAATGTCGGTGTGCTTTTTGTTTGTTGAAATCTCTACTTTCTGATGGGGTAAAAAAAATACACATTACTGTGGTAAATTTTCTTAGAAAATGCAAAAATGCATTGTTGAATGCATTGCATAAAAATGCGTTGCATAAAAATGCATTTTACGAAAGGGACATTCTGAGAAAGGGACATTCTGAGAAAGGGACATTCTGAGAAAGGGACATTTTACGAAAGGGACATTCTGAGAAAGGGACATTTTGCGGCGCCCCGCGCCGCAGTCTCCGCACCTCGGGCGCCTAGTGTTGTGCGACGCCACACCACCCCCCTGGGAGAATCAAAGTCCAGCCTGAAAATAATTTGGAAAATTAACGTGACGGCCCGATCGTGTAATTCTGATCGGTGGGTCGTCGGTCTGTTTGCAACTCTTTGCATCTTTTATTTCATCGGCCATTATGTAAGCAGGCTTCAGCAGTATTCCATACTGACAGACGTTCAAAAAGTTTTTCTAGGTGTTCCAGGTGTTCTGCTTTGCTCCTGGAGAACACCAAAATATCGTTAATATAGGAGAAACAAAAATCTAGACCACACAGTACCTCATCAAGAAAGCGTTGAAAAGATTGAGCTGCATTCCTTAAGCCGAATGACATATAAGGGAATTCAAATAGGCCAAACGGAGTTGTGATCGCTGTTTTCTGAATATCATCCTGAAAAACAGGGATCTGATTGTACGCTTTGACTAAATCCAGAGTTGTATATATGGAACTACCCTCTACCATCAAAGAGTAGTCTTCTATGTGCCTGATGGGGTACCGATCCGGGATTGTACGAGCATTCAGTGCGCGCTAATCCCCACAAGGTCTCCATCCATCCTTTTTAGTTGCCAAATGCAGCGCTGAGGCCCAAGGCGAATCCGATCTTCGAGCCATCACATAACATCTCTTCAAATTGTTGTTTAGCTACCTTCAAACGGTCCGGCACGAGTCGACGTGGCCTGCAGTAAACTGGGGGTCCAGGTGTGGTGCGAATATAATGGATGGTTGAATGTTTTACCTCTTTCAGGACGCCGGCAGGTTTAGTTAGAGTTGGGTACCGTGAGAGCAATCTGTGGTATTCGGTGGTGCCGGAAATAGCCTTGATGCTCTGGCAGACGGTTGTTGCAGGCACCCCCGTTGTCGACAGGTCAGTCACCCCATCCAGCAATCGTTTATTTGTAGACGAGTAAGTTGTAGTAAGATATAAAGTCGGCGCCTATTATAGGCTTGTCAACGTCTGCAACCACAAAATTCCAGGTAAAGTCGCGGCGGAGTCCCAGATCCAGGTGCAACTTTAAACAGCCGAATGTTCGTATGATAGTGCCATTCGCGGCGACTAAGCTGTAGTTACTCGGCTTAGCTTGCGATTTCATAAATTTCCTAGGTAGCACGCACAGATCCGAACCGGTGTCTATTAAAAATTGAACCTTGGTTTTCTTATCAGAAACATATAGGCGGCTGGTGGATGGCAGACAGTCAGACGCCGCTTCTATTGACTGTCGGGGGGCATTTCCCGTCTTGTAATTGCATGGCGCGGTACACTTGCGCGCTTTACCGCCAAAAGTATCATGGTACAGTCAGCACCAAAAGTCGATGAACAGAATCAACTTAACAAAACACCTGTTCACAATAAAATGCCATAAGTTATAGTCGCAACTAGGAAACAAAATAGCCTGTACACCAGAAATTTACAAAAGTCGTTAAACACGAGTATTTCAAAAGTACATGTGCACTAGTATTCCTAAAGTCGCTGTACACCATCAATCCAAATGTCGCTGAACATCATTGTATCAAAAGTCACTAAACAGCAGTAAAGACAAAATTAGGTTAACAATAGTTATTTGTTATACAAGAGTGCAAAGTTGCTTTTTAACCGCGTGCTCAATTTTGATGACCGAGCAAGCGAAGGATTCTAAAATTGAATCACGAGCGGAGCGAGTGATTCAAAAATTAGAATCCTGAGCGTCAGCGAGGGAATTAAAAGAGCACAAGGTGAAAAATCTTTGCACTCGAGTGCAACACGTAACTTTTCATCCCACCTCAGCGAGGAAATGACTAAAAAAAACATTTACAACCACAAGATACTTTTATTTCATTTTAGGTATTAAATACTATATGATAGGTAAGTTTTACAGAATACCTATTATTTAAATTATAACAAATAATACTTAATACTCAATACTCAATACTCAATACTCAATACTCAATACTCAATACTCAATACTCAATACTCAATACTCAATACTCAATACTCAATACTCAATACTCAATACTCAATACTCAATACTCAATACTCAATACTCAATACTTTATTGCATTCCATAATGTGTACATTAGTTGGTAGGTATGTAATACTAGAGAAATTGAAAGTAACGTTGCTACACTTGAGTGTAATATTTTTGTTAGGTATTGTAATGTTGGTGTTAGTGACTTAAAAAAGTACACCAAGAAAGTTTCGGTAGGCTTGTTGAAAAAATATCGATACATCGATATATCAATATTATTTTTTTAATGTATCAATATTTTTGAGCGATATTTAATATTTCGATATAAAATTCAAAGTATCGGAAAGGTATAAAAATCTGTATTTTCTACAGACCAATAAACATTTATAAGTTTTAAGATTATAAAATCCGAAAAAGGAATACTTTTTTTTTATACTAACATCTTTTTAACAAATTATATTTAATGTATTTTTTGTTTTTGGTCGATTTGATTTGTTGTTTTATAATTTGGTTTTTAATATATATCGCCCATATATCGATATTTTTAAATAAAAATATCAGTATCGATGCTGATATTTTCAAAAAATATCGATTCGACATTATCGATACTTTGTTGCGTTTAGACTCGGAACCTAGGGAAGGTTCTAAGTCTGAGTTTTTAACAAATTTAAAAAAAGTTGTATGATAAATTCGGCGCCAGGGGGGGAAAAAGCACGATGTTCTAAATTCAATTTACTTTGTCTCTCTAGAGGATAAAAACGACTTTTGCACTCAGATATCGAAGAGTAAAAATAGTCTTTCCGAGATGGTGGGATGAAAAGTATATTTTTAATGTTGTCGTGCGTTAATATACTTTTGACGCTTATGTTGTTCAGCTACTTTTGGGGCAGTACTTGCTTGACCTTAATAATGTATGTTAACATGTTAGTATCTATTTCAATACTTATTTACAAAGCAATTATATTTTATTGTCAGTAATCGTACTAATCTGTAATATGAAATAACATAAACACAACTCTAATGATCTACGAAGCGATTATTGTGACGGTACTTGTAATTTACTTTGCGCGAATCTTACAAAACCTAACTTCCTTTAATTTTTAATTTATTATTTCTATTCACATGACTTGTGATAATTTTAGTCTAGCGTATGATTGTCGTAGTCTGAAGTAATTGAAACGTTGTGTAAGTGCATAATTGTTTATTTATATTATTGAGATACATCAATCGATAAATATCACAATAATGCCGTATAATGTGCATATTACGGAGCATGAACGTCACATAATTGTTCTCTTGAAAGAACAAGAATACAATGTATCAGAAATTGCTGCAGAATTAGGAGTTTCGGTAAGTAATAAAACGTATATTATTATATCATATTTGCATTCATGTTTAACAATGATTGTAAGTAGGTATTAAGATTGCTGTAATTAATCAAAACAAATAAAGTGTGCATTATTTCTAAAACATTTTAACAATTAAACCGTTTTAATTTTAAATCAATAATAAATAACATTTATTTATTTGATATATTTACATAAAATCGATAAAATCAAACACAAACAAAAACAATTATGTGACGTTCATGCTCCGTAATATGCACATTATACGGCATTATTGTGATATTTATCGATTGATGTATCTCAATAATATAAATAAACAATTATGCACTTACACAACGTTTCAATTACTTCAGACTACGACAATCATACGCTAGACTAAAATTATCACAAGTCATGTGAATAGAAATAATAAATTAAAAATTAAAGGAAGTTAGGTTTTGTAAGATTCGCGCAAAGTAAATTACAAGTACCGTCACAATAATCGCTTCGTAGATCATTAGAGTTGTGTTTATGTTATTTCATATTACAGATTAGTACGATTACTGACAATAAAATATAATTGCTTTGTAAATAAGTATTGAAATAGATACTAACATGTTAACATACATTATTAAGGTCAAGCAAGTACTGCCCCAAAAGTAGCTGAACAACATAAGCGTCAAAAGTATATTAACGCACGACAACATTAAAAATATACTTTGTTAACCTAATTTTGTCTTTACTGCTGTTTAGTGACTTTTGATACAATGATGTTCAGCGACATTTGGATTGATGGTGTACAGCGACTTTAGGAATACTAGTGCACATGTACTTTTGAAATACTCGTGTTTAACGACTTTTGTAAATTTCTGGTGTACAGGCTATTTTGTTTCCTAGTTGCGACTATAACTTATGGCATTTTATTGTGAACAGGTGTTTTGTTAAGTTGATTCTGTTCATCGACTTTTGGTGCTGACTGTACCAACAAATACCTGGCGTCCGACTCTGCGAGAATAAACTGCGGCTTCGGGATCGGTTTCTAAAATTGTTACCACCGCTTTGCTGCGAGCGACCACGTGGCTGCACGGTCAATTTCGCCAATTGTTGCATGACGCCATTTTGTAAGCGCGCCACGATGCGATCTTCGACCTTCTGAAACATGTCATCCACATTATTTATATTTGAACTGGTATTCTTGGTACTTGTTACTTGCTGCGTGTTAATGGACATCACCTCACCTTCTGTGCGGCTAAAATTGCCTTAACATGTGTAGGTAGGCGGCCCGACCATACACTAAATAAAAATTCATCCTGCACGTCCGATCCAGCGAGTAATCGTAGCGCACGTAGAAATTGAGAGGGCTTACGATCCCCTCTCTAAATAAAGCGCTTGTTGTATGCCCTGATCTCGGGAAATAGATAGTCGCTTAATTAATTCAGCCTTTACCTTTTCATATTTCCCGGTAGCGGGTGGATGTAGGATAATGTCACGTACCTCCTTGGCGTAGTTTTGTTCAAGGTGTTGTATCACCATTAGAGATGGGTTGTACTAGGTAAATTTAAGATCAAGTCCACCTGTTCCTAGTCCCTAAAAATACGCGATCCAAATACCTATTCCACCTAGTCTCACCTAGTATCGACTATGACACGCGTTGCAATAGAAAGAATAGATGAAATCACTGATAAACTGATATAAAATAATCACTGACTAAAATCCCTCCTTCATACTTTAACAGGCTTAGGACTGTCAACTTATAAATGCGTCATAACATATTAAATTAATTATGTCATGAGTGCAATGCCAAGTGTTTGTAAGTTTGCGTATTTAAGAGATTTTAGTTCATTTTATTTACAAATTTGACCTTTTTTACTTATTTACAACATTTGTTTTTTTTTTAATTTTAATTTTTTTTAATGTTTTTTTTATTCGTGTTTTTCTTTATGAATTTGACATTTAGTATTTACAATATTGACAAGTAACGGTTTTTATATTTCTTTTCTTTTTAATGCTTTTTTATTTTTAACTTAGGAATTTTGGTTGAGAAACATCAATTGCTGCACTTTTCGATGCCCCAGTCGTGTTCTTCTATCATTCAATAGTATCCCACATGCAGTAAAAAATCGTTCACAAGGCACACTTGTCGCCATTGCGTTAAGTTTAGTGACTGCTAAACTATAAAGGTTAGGGTACGCATTTTTTTGCTCTTTCCACCAGTCAAGAGGTGATATGTTTTCGTTGGGCATAACAATCTTGTCTTCTAAATATCTTTGCACTTCTACAATAGCTCGCGATTGTGCTGTGCCCTTGGGTTGCAGATTTTCATTTTTTCAGTATAATGACGCCATAGAGAAGAAGAAGACAATGACTGGTTTACAGGAGCAGTTCGTGTTTCGATTTCCTCTTGTGGAACTTGTAGTTGGTCTTCTTTATTGATCAGTGCAGTTGCCAAGTGTATTATATGTTGCTTAGTATTATCTGCCACGTTTTGATCTTCAAAATATAATTTAAATCTTGGATCTAAGAACATGCAAACAGTGAAGGTTCGACTTTTGTCTAAGTTGCCAAACCTATTTTTCAAGGCACCTATTAGATCTTGCTGGAGGACTTGAGCTGCGAAGGTATAATTTCGGGTGTCTAAATTTTCTATAGATGATATGAGTGCAGTTGTGATTGGTATGACAATACTCCCAGTTACATATTTTTGACCGCTGATTTCTTTGGTTACTTCCTCACAAGGTTTTAAAATGTCACACATATTTTGACATAGCTCCCAATCCATTGCAGTCAGTGACATAGCAGTTGCATTTAAATTAGAAAGTGAGCTATTAATTTCTTCTTTTATTTCTATGAACCTTTCCAGCATTAGAAAGTTGAATTCCATCTCGTAATTACATTTTGTAAAGGTCTTTTTACAGTTTTACCAGCTTGTACTTGAAATTTTTTCAGTTTTTCCCATGCTTGTGCAGATCTCTTAAAGTATCCAACTGCTATTTTGACTTTGTCTATAAGCGTAGTGAGTTCCCTTGACTTATTTATTGCCTCTTGGACAGCCAAATTTAAAGTGTGAGCATAGCAGCCGAAATGCTTCCAGGCTAAATCTTTTTCTACCGCTTTTTTTATGTTAGCCCCATTATCAGTTACAGTCAAATTGATTTTTTCGGTAATTTTCCATTTTTCTGTAACTCGCAACAGCTCCGCGGCCAAATTTACACCGGTATGTGAACCTTCGAGAAGGACATATTCCAACAAAACCGATTTTAACTTACATTCTTTTCTATCAATGTAGTGGCCAGTGACAGCCATGTATGGGTCATTGGTGCTCGATGTCCACATATCAGAGGCTAAACAAATAGACTCCACTTCGTTTTCGACTTCTTTCATTTTCACTGCGCGTAAACTTTCGTAGCGGCTAGGTAGCACATTGTTTGAGAAATATTTTCTCGTCGGGATAGTATAGAAAGGGAACGCGGATTGCAGTAATTTTCTAAACCCTTTATCTTCTAAAATTCGGAAGGGTTGAAAATCCATGATAAATAAGTCCATTATTAACTGATCAATATCAGATTTGCACCTATCCGCATCCTTTTTGTATATATATGAGGCAATATTTTTATAGCCGGGCTGTACCACATGCACCGTATTAGTACCTAACACCGCAGGTCCCGCAGGCGCAGGTACATTTGCAGGTGAAGATGTGGAAGTGGCTTGACGTGGGCGCAACATTATTTCTACTTATTAAAGTAATTAACGGATGCTTCTTTTTTATATGTTTCGTTAAATTTGACACGGATGACTTAAAACTTAACTGGGTTTTACATATTTTACACTCGGCCATACTTTGACCTTTGTCAACAAAATGATCCCATGCAACACTGCTTCCCTTTGGCGCCATTTTTATAAAATCACAAAAAGTTATATTTTATACACACAAGATAGTAAACTAAACACGCACTACCAGGATACTAGTCTAATGTCTAATACTCAATACTAGATTGAATGCACTTATGACGACGTAAATTAACTCGATAATCTTCGCGCACTCGACCTTTGCACCTGTTCTTGTGAACTTTGCTCAAATTTCACACCACGGTGACATCGATACGCTAGGGGTTATCCTGTATAAACCGGTTTTCATAGCCGCGGAGTGAAAGAGCGAAATGCAATCAACAATGTATTGCGTTGTCTCGTTTCCACCTGGCTAGAGCAAGATAGCAGATATAAAGCAAAACACGTGTGAGTGAGACAGAACAATAAAAATGAATGAGTGTTGTACGCGATACGCGTAAGCGCTGTCATTAGTGTCATTGAGTGAACGTAGGCACACGAGACTAGGTGGACTAAGTCTTGTGAAAATTGGAATAGGTGCGGCCTAGTCTCCTAAAATACCTAATCTTCGGATCTGTTCTAGTATTTACGCCTCACCTCTAATCACCATGCTGAACTTAGTAGTGTCCGTTTTAATCGCAGATGTCTCGAACTGGGCTTCAACTTGCGAGAACCATACCTCCGGATCGTCCGCCCAAAATGGCGGCAGCTTGACGGTGATGCGGCCAACAGACGGCGCGTTGTTGCAATCTTGAAACTCTTCTGTAGACATTATTACGATCGGATGACGCGAGTACGACGCGGTCGGTTACACTTTTATTTAAATGCCTACTCCAACTGTCGCGGGTCACCACTTTGGGGTGATGCCTGAATAAAAGCACGTCTGAAAAAGAACAATATTATATTCGCGCCGTGCAAGGCGCGGTAACAGAATAAACGTAGAATTAGCGCGGTCGCGAGCGGGAGAAATGGTAGCGGGCGGAGATGCACTGGCGCAGGCAGCGGCCGACTGTGAGCCGGAACGCTTCCTCTCGCCCCGCGCCGCAGTCCCCGCACCTCGGGCGCCTAGTGTTGTGCGACGCCACAGGGTCATTATTATCTATATCTAATCTGGTGCCATTAATTATTTTATTAATATCTCGGCACCAGTTACAAATAAAAAATTTGCAGGACAGTTCCAGGATGTATTTATTCAATTGTTTCCGATTTGTGGATTTCACAATCAAATAGTTTAAAATCTAGTTCTACATACATAACTGTTTTAAGAAATGACTTTGTTTACTGTTATAGATTTGGTTTTTAGGAAATATGTAACAATATCTTGTATTTTGGAAAAAAACATAACTAAATCATTACTAGGATATGTTAAATATGATTTTCCTTTGTTGTATTCCCTTCCCTTAATTTCAAAAAATCACTTACATTATTTTTGTCATAAAAACAATCTTTACATTTTTTACAACTTTTAAACACATTTGTTCTAGTTATTTTTTAGTTAAAAAACCAGTTACATACTGTAATGTGGCTAATATTCTGGCGTTATTCTTTTTCAAATCAAAATCTATATATTCGATTTCATTTTCTAAATTGATATTTACTGTGGGCATGGGCTGTATAGCAGATTTTTTAAATAATGATTGCATTGATTTGAAAATAGATTGGCAACTATCCTCCTCACAGTTGGAACCAGGTGAGTGCTGGCCACTTAAATTATTTATTAATAATGCAGCAAAGGATGATTCGAAGCCAGCTACAGTAGGGTTAGTGTTCCTGCACCCATGGCTTCGAATCGACCCAAAGAAATTCTCTAGAGGATCCTGATTAAAATGCCTCATCCACACAGATTTAATATCATATTTATATAAGTATTTCTATAAGGTACTCCACATTATTTATAGTATGTTCAATAAATAATAAATAATGTGTACCAATTTTTTATTGTTGGAACTGTGCCCTGCTGGTCCTGGGTTTGCTGGGTTTACTGTCTAAATTTACAAATTTCATAGAGCTTAAAACAATTTTAGCTTTTGACCAAACGGTGCCATGTTCTGATTTCGGTGTTACCACCAGTAACACCGAAATCAGATAATAATAAATCAATAATGTTTTACCAGATCTTTTCTTCGAGTTATCAAAACTCCCATTTAAAGAGTCGAAGAGTTCGTCAAAAAACAGGATGACATCAGCAGTCTGTGCACACTCTGAAGGAAGTATGTTCCTTTCTGAAAAACAAAACATATGATTTATATTTCAATAACTAAGCTCAGACTCTAACACATTTAAGTGAAAATGGGCACAACAAATATTACCTTTTGACAAACACATGACAAAAATTTGCTGTAATAGATATGGGTAGTACAAAATATAGGACGACTATGTCACATAAATAGTATTGATCTTAATCCAAGTGCATAAAGTTATTTCTTTACTTGTCATTATTAAGGAGGATTATTATATCTCGTTTTTTAAGGATTGTCAAGATTGCTGGCTAATTAGAGAAAACTTAAAAAACCACATCACTCAGAAACAACAATGTCGATCACTTCAAACAAAACTGGGGAAAATTGAAAATTATGTTCTATACCCTGCTGGGTATCAAATCCTGAAGTTGTGTCATCATGCTGCCTTGATTTAGGCATATAACCACTCAGCTACAAAAGATGCCTCCGATAGATATCATAGTTTATAGAATGTTTCGAAAATTAATTACCTGCTAAAAATCCCATTGTAACTGCAACTGTTTGACTCAAAACTTGAGTTGCATATTCCACCTTCATTTTTTGAAATTGGTCCGGATTAATGTGTCGATCAGTTAGTTTGTTCACAAGGCGTATTCCTTTATATGCTGGGTCTTCTTCATATAACTTAACCACAGGTTCCCATTTTGCCACTTTTATTGAGCCATTTATTGTACATATTAAGTTTTTGCTCATTAAATTATTCCTGATTCCCTTAATTAAATGAGGTGGGTCATATAAGGGAATCACCTCTTTGCCATCTATTTCAAAGTAATTTCTTCGCAATTCTATATTTTTTCTTAAATAACTTGCTTTTGTCTCCTGAATGAGAGAGTTTACTGCACTCACATTGGATGCACCCTGGTCACATACAGTAGCTAGGACATGTAGTCCTACACTAGCACCTGTTCCTGAAGTTTTAGAATCACTACTTTTATTTGCCTCACTAGTTCAGCTGACTTTGTGCTGCCCGAACAAAATGTGTATGAAATGGGTTGTTAATAATTTTTTTTTAATTTCTCTTATTAAAAACACAAGCACATGGTCAGCTAGTTTGCTTTCCCTTGATTCTCCATTATTTATGAAACCCGAAATTTCGTCTCTTCTTTGGTTATAGTCAAAATGTGGTGAAATAGACATTTCGTCAAATAATAACATACAAAGTTTTTCATCTGCCTTCATTTTAACTACTCTTTTTTTTTATTGTTTAAATAGGTTTTCATTTATCCCTGGTTTTAAATTTGCTCGTGCTATAATTCAGCTTAATGTCATTGCTGATGGCAAAACAAATTTTTTGCAGCCACCTGTAAGTCCTAGGGCTCCTTTTATATAAGCCCAATGCCATTATTTTCTAAGGTTCTGTAAATCTATGTTCCATTTTATTTTTTCCAGTTTCACGAAACTGCATTATTGTGAACATAGCAGCCAAAGTAGTAAACTTGCTTAGAGTATTCTGAAATGTTTTGTTTTGAGATAAGTTCAAAGCCTTCTTTAGACGCATTGCATAGTTGTCTTTTTTTATTTTCAGCTTATTAATAGTCTTGATTAATGCTTTTTGGTCAGACATAGGCATTTTCTTAGGCAACCTTGAATTTTGACTTTTTAACTTTGGTTCTTCTAAGACGAGCTGGAGGTTCACCTGTAATATGATACAGAATATTATAGTATGTAAAAAGCTGTCTCTGGGTTATGATGAAACACATTAAATACACAAGAAAAAGTACATCAAGGGTTGAACATTGCAACCTTTCTGCCCCTCTCAGTAAAGAATAACAGACTAACAGTTTTAATTTAGAGATAGAACATTATTTTATGTCTTTTTTGTCAATTTTTCAACCGCCGACGCAAAAACGACGGGGTGTTATAAGTTTGACGTGTCTGTGTGTGTGTCTGTCTGTGGCATCGTAGCTCCTGAACGGATGAACCGATTTTGATTTTGTTTTTTTTATTTGAAAGGTGAATTAGTCGGGAGTGTTCTTAGCCATGTTTGATGAAAATCGGTCCAAGATGGCCGACGCCACAAAATAGCGAATTACATATTTTTTCACAAACACGTCAATATGGGTATCAAATGAAAGGGCTTTACTAGGAAAATACTACACTATACTAGGAATACACTATGATAAATTTCAAACCAAGATGGCCGCCACCACAAAATGGAAAAATACATTTCGTGTCGGGGGTTTTCTAAATTTTTTATTTAGGTTAGGTTATCATATATTTTTTTAATTTTTTGTAAAAACCCTCTTAATAAAAATAGTTTATTTAATAAAAACATATGACATTTTAATGATACTTATAAAAAACAGTTTTGTCTGTCTATCCATTTGTACGGGCTAATCTACTAAAGAGGTGGATTAATTTTGACAAGATTATAACTGCTGATTATATATTCTGGAATAATAATTAAGGCTTCGAGTATAAAGGTTTGCTAGTATTTATCTTAATGCCTTATATTTATATTAATTACATACTATTACATAAATTATAAATACCTCTAGAAGTGGAAGGTAATGCAGTATCCAATAAAGCATTTTCTTTCCCAATTGTTCTGTCAATTAGATTAGGTTTGCTAAATAAAAGATTGTTTGTTATTATTTACTTTTGGTGACTAATCATAACACATGTTTTTATTTTATACTTAATATTCCTCCTCCTCAAGTCGCTTTCCTCATTGCTGAGGGTCGTGATAACCCCTAGGTTCGATCATGCGGTTGACAATTTTGCGCCACCTGTGCCTGTCTTTGGCGACGTGAAGTGCCTCGTGAAGTTTGGTGTCCAGAGAGGTGCGAATCTGGTCAGACCATCTAGTAGTAACCATCAGCTGTTCAAGGTTGTGCCCATCTTTCCTGGCAATGTGACCGAAAAACTCGAGAATTTTACGGAGGCAAATAGTGGACAGTCGCATTTTAATATTTAGTTCCTGTAGAATTGATGCATTGGTGCGGTAGGCAGTCCAAGGAATTTGCAGCATTTTCCTCCAGCACCACATTTCAAAAGCATCAATTCGGTCTCTATCAGCCTTCTTCAGAGTCCATGTTTCTGCTCCATAGTTAAATATGGCAAACACGAGTGAATGAACCAATTTCACCTTGGTTTTCCGTGTGATGCTACGGTCCTTCCATATGGCAGTCACAAGTGTTGTATCATCTGCATAACGGAGATTTGTTATTGTTATGGTGCCACCTATTGTGACTCCACCTTCCCAGTCCTCACAGATCTGTCTGATTATGTATTCTCCATAGATATTAAAGAGAATAGGAGACAGAATACAACCCTGCCGCACACCTTTACCGAAATTGAAAGGATCAGAAGTAGACTGGTCTACCCTCACGATTCCCTGACTGCTTAAATAAAGCGACTGTATTAGAGCTACCAGATGTTGCGGTACTCCCATTTTAGTCAGTACCTTCCATAGCTGTGACCAGATAACGCAGTCAAAGGCTTTGCTATAGTCTACGAAACACAAGATGACTGGTGTGTTAAACTCGTAGGACTTTTCAATCAGTTGGCGAATGATTAAGATTTGTTCGCGAGCGATTTTATACTTAATATTAAGTAGGAATAAAAAAATACACTTATAATTATTGTTTATTCCTAATAATCACGTTAACTTAAGGTTAAGGAGGTTTCAGTTTTGCATTAATTTTAATGTTTTACAAAAAAAATAACAAAATTAACAATCAATGTTGAAAAAAAGACAATTTGGTTGCAGTTTTGCAGTCATTCTTATAAATCACGTTAATAAATAACAATTACGAGCAATGTTACATAACACAACATCTATCTAACATAATAGACTTTGTTTTAATATATTTAATGAAAAAACGTAACTATAATAATTTGGTCGTTCCGGGGAACGAAACAGTCAATCTTGTGATTAACAAAGAACAAACCAACGAGACAGTTTTAGTTGTTTAAAATCGAGGCGAAGACCATGGGCCTCGGTTTCACGTTAACCTAATCTGTGATGTTTACAGATTGTCATTGAGTGACGTTTGACGTCTGGTAGACACTGACATGACAGACAGATGTGAATTTGGCAAATTGTCAGCAGGTTACAGAGTTACCGACAGAACATGATTGTGAATTATTGTAAATGTGAGGTCACTAAGTCTATAAGTAATAACTACTTTGTTGAGTAATTGTAAAAGAAGATAATTAAAAAAATATGAGTAAAAGTGGGTCAAAACTAAGGCAACTCTGATCAATATCTTCCGCCCGGACTCACTCGGTCACGTACCTACAACCTCACTTCTTGCCGACAACACGTTTCGATCTGCTCGCAGCAGGCTTCTCTGGCGTGGCTGCGGTGACAGGCCCAGCAATGATCTCAGGCTCCATCCCTTTAAGGTCTGAGGCGGAAACAATGCGTCGCCGTGTTCCATCCAGCCCAAGAACATAAACTGAGCCGTCCTTCGTCCAGCACTTGGTTACACCATACCTTTGCCGTGCTGCCATGAAGAGGTCATGCCGAGCCTTGGTCAGGAACTCTGAGACTGTGATGCCTGAACCTTTTAATTTGGTCTTATTGTACCAGATCTTGCTTCGAACAGCCACATCACGTAATTTAAACAAAATGGGTCGAGCTTTATGTCGTCTACTGAGAACCCACTTATTTTCATACGGTCCCTGATAATATTAGCCACAACTTGTGCAGTGACTTCATCCAGAGCCTCCGACATACCATGCAGCAACAGGATATTTCCGCGTCCACGCATCTCCAGATTGTCCATATTACGAGCAAGGATTTCAACCTGCTGCTGCAGACTACCAAGCACTTCTGTAATGAATCCTTTAATTAAAGGCAGTAAAGTCAGATGCGCCAGGCTTGCAGAGCTGGATGAACCCGCTGGTGCTTTTTGCAGCTGTGCCTCAAAGTCAGTCATCCTCTTGTGAAACATATCCGTCAGCTGCGATAGGGTGTTGTGGATGGGATCCATTTCGCAATCAAGTTTTGTGTTAGAATTGGAAGATAGTGAAGTTAAAGTGAAGAAACAAATAGTAGTTAGACAAGTAGATATAAAGGAGAAACAGCCAGCAGGTAGCCTAAGTTAAATAGCAATTACTTTATACATATATTACTTATAAATGTAGTTTACTTACTTTATAAATGTAGTGGACTTTTCCAAAATGGACATTCAAACCTCGCTTACCTTTAAAAAAGCGTGCTTGGGGACAAACAGGACATCTGCCCAGATTGTTTGCCGGCGAAGGTTGACTTAATCTTTCCGCATCGCTATAACCGCTTAACATTAAAATAAACTTATCCTACAGCAACTTAAATAAAACACAATATAACACAACAACTTAAAACATAAACACAAAAACTTATAACCTAAACATAAAAATGACTGAAGACTGCAGCAGACCAGAATGAAAAATTTTAGGTAAAAAAGAAACGACCAATGAATATTGGAGTTTTTGCTGGATAGTAGTGCGTCAGAGTAAAAAGCACCAATCACATATAGAAAGCTGTCGAGGAACGTCTTAGCAACGGGCTGTTTACAATTTTTTCTGTCAGGCTTGGCATAAATAGATGTCAATGACGACGGACCCACAAAATGAGAATTATGTATTAGTTGCGCATGCCCTACACTGCGACCACTGTGGCTCCTTGACCGATGAATCGAAGTTTGAAACACATTCTAATGGCGTTAAATTATTCGAAGTTCCAAATTCATTGCGAAAAGAATCATCAGAACTGGTATTGTTGCTTCGTTAATATCAAGGTAACAACTTGATTAGTGTTGTCTATCCCTTGCTGAACATCAAAATTACCTATTCTAATGAATTAATGAAGTATTTTAGTTAAACTTACTTTGTGTCTCGGTGGAGTGTAATTAGAACATGTCGCAGAAAACTCAGATATTGAACCGGATTTTGAATCAGATAATTCCTGTAAACAGAGATACATACAATAAAATACATGATTAACAACACTAAAAGAAGAAATTGAACATGAATGAGACATCATAGGTACTTTTTTCTTGTTTTAAGAGCGACTAATGTAAAGTTAATAAATAGACAGCAGTAGCTATTAGGTATTCAGCTGGGAAAAACTCGAACCAACACAGGCTGATGTGAACAGGTCAATTCAGAATTGGATAGGTAAGTACGTCTACATAAGTAAATCAGAGACGGATTGGTAAGTATGTATAAACAGGTAAGCTCAGAGGCACAGGCTGGTGTGAACAGTTAAGTCCGGAGTTAGACAGGTAAGTATGTATAAAAAAATGTGTGTACGTAAGTCGTGTTTTATCTAAGTTAAAACATACGTACACAAAACAAATCAGATCGGTTTACAGGGCACAACAACGTAGATGTTGGTGTGCGTTAACTGAACGCGTTATTACTTCGCCTATTTACTAGTGTTAGCTTTACAATAACCCGTTATCCACGCACACACTTGCAATTTCTTGTTGCTTCACATTATATATGAAACAAAGAATATGAAGCATAAATTCAAAGGTATTATCAACCGATACCGTGGCATAGGTGTATATTGCAAGCAGCTGGTGTGACATTAATCTTATGATCAAATCACGCCGGCCCGGCGCTAACTTTTTGCATTATTATCATTATTATTTTTTCGTTTTGTTGAATTTTTATTTTTGTTATTTACCTGATAATAAGAACATTATTCCAGAAAAAATGATATATGGAAGAAAATATTAAACAATGTGTAATATGATAACAACAATATTTATTGACATGGTTTTTTTTAATTATAAATACAAATTATAAAGGTTGGTTCATGACAAATATTCTAAGTGGGACAAGAATTCACTTTGTTTTTTATATTCAAGAGGGTAATTTATTAATTAATGATATGAATAAACATGTTAGTAAGTTAGATATTAAGATACTGGCGATCCTAAATTGTAATCTCACTAACAATAACATCAATCATGTAATACACCCCCTGATATTTTTAATAGCCGATTGGTGCGCCATCGCTATCTAATACTTGTTGCAAACGTGTCCTCATGCTAGCAACCATATTCCAGCACAAATCAGAGCCACGAAACGATTCCCATGACGAGGTAATAACTCAGCGTAACGCGGCCACTGGAATAATATTTTTTTTGTTATAGCGTTCACCATCTTTTCGCCATAATATTTTCTTATCATCGCTAAATATAACTATATTATTGCACCAATCAAAATCCAAATATGCTCTTTCGAAGCGAACCCGGTTTTGCATGTGAATATCAGACAGTAATATTTTCTTGGCTGGCCTACGACATTTCACACCAGCTGCACGCAAGTGGTTCCGCACAGTTTGTAACGTCACGTCATGTTTAGTCGCTGTGGAACGAGTAGTGAGGAAGGGCTCAGCCAAATGCGTAGCAACTATATCACGGTGCCGTGCATTGGTATCTGTATATGCAAATCCAGCCTTTAGTCCCGGTCGGCAAGGATCAATGCTTCCCGAATCTGCATAACGATGGACCCACAATTGCACAGTTCTTCTCTGTGAACAATAATTAAATATTGTTACATAAAACATCAATAAACAAGATGTATATTATTGAAACATAATAAACTTCTAAACGTAATAATATATATATATATATAATATATATATATATAATATATATAATATTTTGTTACTCACCGATATCTTTAAACGCCTCGCAATTTTACTAATTGAAACGTTTTGCTCATGCAAAATAATTATCTCAACTCTTAAAAGTGTAGTTAAGTGATTCATATTGATTCACAAATAATAGCACTTCTCAAAATACGCAGGGTATAATGTCTAAAAACGTAACAGAAGCTCATAGTCAATAGCATTATGACGATGAAATTAAACTACTAACATATTATGATTTGTCATTTTTAGAGGGTAGACCTTTATCCAAACCAAATATAAAGAAGACTTGCTAATACTATACAATGAATTGAACAAACAAATGTAAAATATTTTGTAAAACATACAAAAAGTTGAACCGTTGGTAATAAGATTCGATCTTACGGTGCCGGCGACAAGAAGGGCACGCTCAACTAATGCGCCACAGTGGAGTCTGATTCATTAGCTAAATTTATGCATCATATTCCCTGCAACTTGAAATGACAAGTAATTGCAAATGTGTGCGTGCGAACACTAGTAAATAGGCGAAGTAATGAACGCATTGAGTTTACGCACACCAACATCTACGTTGGTGTGCCCTGTAAACCGATCTGATTTGTTTTGTGTACCTCATGTAAGGTTTCTGGTTGGTTTTCTTTTTCTTCCTGTCTCTCTGAAAACAAAACAGATATATTTGTATTATTACAAAACAATAAACATTTTAAATACCCTCGACCCAAAAGCAAACAGAAACAAGAAAACCTATAAAAAGTAAGACACACACTCAGGTACGCACGCACGCACTCACGCATACACACATAAACACGTCAAACTTATAACACCTCTCTTTTTGCGTCAGGGGTTAAAAAGAATTTATATACCTAACTGTAATAAAAAAAAAGAATGGAAAATAATATCTGAAGGAACAATATCATGGAACACGGAGTGCCTCATGTTCAAATTGTGTTTTTGAACAATCTTGCCCAACCGATTGTCCAAAAAAATCTTTTCTTGAATGATTTCCAGGATCATGTCAACATTTTCTCCTCTATATTAAACCGCAAAATGGTTTAACAATGCAGCTGCAATTGAAAATTCCTCCATAATATGTGGGCATCTTTTATTCAGGAAATCAATTATGGTGGCATCGTTTGTTGTTGCTGCGTATGGCACCAAAGTTTCAATTATATATCCATCGCAGCACACAATTAAAAATGGCTTCACAAGATCATGGTACTTCTGTAGTGAGTAACTCTTTTTTGGAATGCATAGTTACTGCTTTTTTGAGTATTTAAATATGTTCCGCCTGCAATAACAATTAGATTTCTATTTTCTAGGAGCTTCGGATTTCCAAATAGATTATCTGCTAAATAAAGAGTTTCTAGAAATGGCTTGTTCTCTTGTAAAAAAAATTCACAAGCCAGGTGTAGGTAACCTTCTAAAGTTCGCCTAGGAATTTCAAACAAGGCAAAAATCCTTTCATCGCTCATTTTGCACAACAGGGTTTTTTAAATCCTATTTTAATTTATTATTAATGAAGGAAAAAATCGGCGGGTGGGCAGGATTCGAACCTGCGCCTTCTGGTTCGGTACACCAGACGCTCTGACCACTAAGCCACCGCTCGCCCTTTTAAAAAAGATAGTCCTATTTTAATTTTCAAATCATTCAAACGTGGGACTTGTGAAATGATTTTATTGTACTCTGATTTGGAACGGCCAAACCAATATTTGAACAGGTGGTCATCCATATTCTCAGCCTGTCTGAAGTTAAACTGTTTCACTTTACGAAGAAGGAAAACCATGTCTTCTATATGTCATACATACCGCTTTGCCGCATCCAGTACAGAACGTACCCACCTGTTTCCTGCACCGAATGCACCGCCTCCGCTTGCGCTGCTGAGGTCCCATGGGGAACTCAGCGAGGTGGTGCGTTATATCGGCAGGTCTGTTCTGTATGGGTGCGTTCAAAATGGATCGAGAGGAAGAATGACGGGAAAGGAGTGATTTTATTAATTTTATATGAAACTGGCGATGAGGAAGAGTAGAAGTGCTGTGTTAATAAATAATATGCCTTTCCACATCAAAAGACTCCCTTTTTATGTGGAAAGGCTGGCTGGCTGTTGTCTAGAGAAATGTTCAGTGAAGGAGTGTACATATCTTGTAATTTCTTATTCAAATGTACTGGATTTATCTTTAAAAAGTCTCGCCTCGGAGTATCCCAGTTCTAGCGCAGACATGTCGTTGTTATCAGCGAAATGGATACATCTGTTAAGTAGTGAAAGCCAGTCAATAGACATGTATGCGCTAAAACCGGGAGTACAAAATACGTCAGGGCTAGCAGACCAGTATTAGAAAAGCGTAATTTAACTACAACCCCCATCGCCAATATCAACCCAAAATAAACATAAAGTTCATACTTGTTCGACTCCGAAGCGATGTGCTTCATGAATAGCCGATCCCATTATGTCAATGAAACTGTCATATACCCATATGACAGTTTCATTGACATAATGGGATCGCCGTATGGCGTTGTCGGACCAACATTTCTTTGGAAAAACGGTTCCCGCCTTGATTCAGGTGGAATCTGAGGATTTGAAAACGCTCTCCAATCAAAATTGTACCAGCTCCAAGACTGACCCGTCGCCGTTGGAGGGACATCGGCGATTGCGAGGTCGCCGGGAGGTTCTGGGACAATGATGGGCAAGGCTTCAGGCTCAGCTTCGTCTACAGCATCCTGGTCCAAGGGTGTCTCCATAACGCTCCGAAACACCCTTGGAATGCCTGGTAACCCCAGGACCTCCTCGACCGTTCGTCACTCCCGGCGTCGCTTCCTGTAACAAATGACACATTAGTTTTCAATTTGGTGAAAACCAGAAGTTTGCCCATAGCCCTAAACTAAAAACAGCAGGTAATTTACTCATGAAGCAGCCGATTTCTGCATCGGTTAATGGTCGGCCACAACGAGGATGACGAGGGTGAGAAGTTGGATGCTGCGTCGGAGACTCTGACCCCGACATTCCATAAACCTGGAATAAAAGCAATGTGGTAGTAGAACACACATCTTGAGAGATAAATATAAAAGTGTGTGTAAGTCACTTTATTGCCGGCGACGGTGTGGGATGTGATCTAGATGGACATTTTAAACTAATGTAAAACTTGCCAATAAGTAATACAACTAAGATAATATCTATAACATAGATACATAAGTGGAACTTACTTATAGTTGCCACCTGCGCATCCTTCTGTGGTGAAGGGGCGTCTCAAGGCCTTCTGGCATCTCCATAATGTTGCTGATTGTAAGTCTAAAATTGAAAACCATTCAATTGATTTCATGATATTTTGAGTATTATCAAAGTAATTTTGTTAAGTGAAAAATAAATAAAAACTCACTCGTCAATGGTGTACGGTTCGAGTCGAATGGAGCGACCTCCGGGGCCTAAGCGCCCTCTGCCACGCCGGCCGCCACACGCACTCTGACGACCTGTGGCAACCACCGCCACTTCCTCCACCACTACTTCCACTACCACCGGTGGTGTACCACCTGGTGCACCCCGTCCACCTCGCACACGCACACCTCTGCTACGGCGCGGTCTTGGGACTTCTTCTATATAAATACGTATTTATTTTTGTCGCATGTCATATTTTGATCAGGATACAACCTGAGACTGACCTGCAAATTGCAAAGTACCCAAGAAAATTTGAATTCCGCGGGCTGTCACAGTGCAATCACCTTAAAGTTATTTAATAAAAACTGTTATTCTAAATTAATTCGTCTTCTCCAGATGAATCATTTTTGTTTGCACCATCATCGTCGGTTTCACATTTATACGATTCTTTCGTACCGATTTATTTTAAGATGTTTATTGGAATATCATAATTACTGCAGCATTTTCCTTCCAATCTCATTCCACAGCGTATTCTTAATAAAGAAGTTAAAAGATTTATCTTCATTCTGTTCCTTTTGATTGGTTTTTATTACATTCATACTTCTAAATAATCTCTCAACATCGGCATTAGAATAAGGCAGTATTAAGAGAGTAATCGCAAAAGTCGCTAATTCATCAAATCTAGCTGGTCTTTGAGCATCTTTGAAATGCAATACTTCGTACCAATGGCTCATTGTTAACCTAACCTAACCGAAATGACTAAATCGATGCTCGTTGCATCGATTTAGTCATTTCAGTGTGCAATGTAAGTTCTACATTTTCATTAATCTAATAAGTATTAACCCTCTGTAGCGCAAGATATGAAATTTTAAAAATAAGTAGTGAAAAACGGTAATAAAAATACACGTATTTCTGGAAAAATCTATTTTTTTTAATTAAGGGAAAAAATCAAAATTAAAGACAATTGTTAAACAATTGTTGTGTTTATTGTAACAAAGAGCAACGCCACATTTCTTGCACATTGTCTGTGAGACACCAGAGCATTTAGGATATTTACAGCGTATCCTCTTTTCTGTCCAAACAGGCCAGTGTCCTGTCTGATCTTGTCTGATTGCCACTGGAGGAAATTGTTGAGCTGGACCTTTGTCGTTTTGCTTGAATTTCGTTTTTGATAGATCGACGGTTCTTCATATTCGATGGTACACCAAGCTTACATAAGGTTGTTGCAACTTCTAGCCGAAAATCTGCCGAGGTCAAATGTTTATTTATTTACGCTTTATTGCACACCAACAACAGAGTAACAACAATAAGAAAATAAATTATACAAAGTTTCATGTACAATTGGCGGTCTTATCGCACAAGGGGATCTCTTCCAGACAACCTTTGGATGGACAGGAAGAGAAAAAAAGACAGTGGGTAGTGTAGGCCTACTAAAATACTACGTATTACTTGTATAATTCAAGTGTAAAAAGTAATAGATATACATATAATACAAATGATAATGCAAGTGAGCAAGCAGTTATACATCTATTCGTTTGGTATTAGAAAGAAAGAAAGAAAGAAAAAGATTTATTGACACAGTCACAAAGCACACAAATATAGAAATAGTAGGTATACCCAATGATTGTGTGCCCCACGGCTGCGCCAAAGAGGCCCCAGTTTTGCTATGTGCCAGACCACTCGTGAGCTGCCTGGCGCTGATTTTCAACTGGACCTTTAAAAAGTGAGGTGTCACGGATGCAAACCAGTTTCCAAACATAAAGTTTATGTAAGTATGTATTAAGAATACTTAAATAAATAATAATAAAACAATATGAATAAACATACTAGATGATAATAATAATATCTATACATACTAAAGAATAAATATAAATATTGCGACTCAATTTGCCTCACCAATCAATGAAATCTGTTTGACCTACTTAGTCATTCACATTGTATTGTATTGTGCACATTATTCCATTACGCTGTATGCAGTAGAGATGGGTAGATCCGCAATTTTAACGGAGTCGGATCCCGATGCAGATCCAGCTCTGCGGAAACGTATTCTGGATTCATATTCGCCGGACCTGTATGGATCATGCGCACATTGCGCACTGCGTTTGGCCCTGTTGAATGATGAATCAGGAATAGCTCCTCTGATTAAAGGAACTACCTAACGGATACATGACATTATTGGAATATTGTCTGTAGGTCTAGGTAGATAAGAAAATTATTTTCAATTTAACTGTTTTTTAGCAATACCCAAATAATTCATGTAATAAAATGATATTAATGTCAAAAAGCGCGCCAATCCGCCGGAGTGCAATCAAGCACCACACCGCCTCTGGCCTCTTCTCTTCCGCTCTACCGTTCCCAAACGAGCGGGACCGCAATACCACATTTCGTTACAAATCCGAGCGAGCTGCGGCGCTGTTACGTGTCCGGTGAAACGTGTCCGACCTGAAGTTGGATATGCAACACTTAAAAACGCAATGGAAACGGTTCCGAGGTACCGTTTCCATCCGGACCTACACATCTCTAGTATGCAGCCGAACAGGCCGCACACTTTGTCCAAATAGTAAAAATTAATAGATTACACACAATTGAAGAAAAAGAACATGTTATTGAATATTGAATTTATATAATTATGATGATATTCGGAAAAAAGCAGGCAAGTGTTGCACTATACTTAGTGTAGTAGTATTATTCAATTTCAAATAAGTACCTACCTATTATTTTTAATGAAAGAATTATAGTGTGCTTTTTTTTTAGGCTTTATGTACAGTCAGCACCAAAAGTCGATGAACAGAATCAACTTAACAAAACACCTGTTCACAATAAAATGCCATAAGTTATAGTCGCAATTAGGAAACAAAATAGCCTGTACACCAGAAATTTACAAAAGTCGTTAAACACGAGTATTTCAAAAGTACATGTGCACTAGTATTCCTAAAGTCGCTGTACACCATCAATTCAAATGTCGCTGAACATCATTGTATCAAAAGTCACTAAACAGCAGTAAAGACAAAATTAGGTTAACAAAGTAAGTATATTTTTAATGTTGCCGTGCGTTAATATACTTTTGACGCTTATGTTGTTCAGCTACTTTTGGGACAGTACTTGCTTGACCTTAATAATGTATTTCAATACTTATTTACAAAGCAAATTGTATTTAATTGTCAGTAATCATACTAATCTATAATATGAAATAACATAAACATAACTCTAATGATCTACGAAGCGATTATTGTGACGGTACTTGTAATTTACTTTGCGCGAATCTTACAAAACCTACCTTCCTTTAATTTTTAATTTATTATTTCTATGTTAAGAATCAATGTAATACTTGAAAGAAGTTTTTATTACTTAGTTTATGTTTTAAAAAGAATAAGTTAAAAATGACAGTAAGGTTCTAGAATAAAACAATTGTTAACAGAAAAACCTTCTTTTCACATGACTTGTGAAATTGTTGCGAAATTGTCACATTGTATCAAAAGTCACTAAACAGCTAATTTCACCTGACTAAACTAACTACTACTAAGTATAGAAACTGCTGATATTGTTATTTTAGAACAAAGTGTTTGATACTGAATAAAAGTATAATTAAAAACGTAATCATTTATTTATTAATAGCACAATCAAAAATTCTAATGAAAATATTTTAGATATTATAATATAAATCTTAACGCAAAATCAAAAATTTTATTTAAAAATAATAATTAATAGCGGGTATGGCCTCCATTCGCGTCTATTACTGCCTGTAGACGTTCGCGCATACTACCTACCATATTTTGGCAAATATTTTGGCCCCTAAATCTCTCCCAAGTTTCTGTTGCATGAGCTATTATATTTTGTCGGGTGCGGAGTGTATCGGGATCCCATGCTTGCACCATAAGAGCCCACAAATTTTCTATGGGGTTGAGGTCCGGGCTCTTCGGCGGGAATGAAATCTCTAAAATTTGCTCAGTGTTTTCATTAAACCATACTCGGCATACACGTGCTTTATGAATTGGACAGTTATCGTGAACGAAGTTTATTGGCCTCTCTTCTGGCAACATGACTTGTGTCGTCGGCAACAAAACATCGTTCAATATATCTATATAGCCCGCGCTATTTAGTCGACCTCCTATCTCGATAAGTTCTCCAGGGCCACCAGAGCACATCCAACCCCAAAACCCAACAGATATTCTGCCACTTGCACGGTTATCGATTATATTACGTTCTGCATATCGAGTATTATTTATGCGCCAGAGCGACATACGACCATTTTCGGTAGAATGAAATGTTTTTTCATCCGAAAATATGAAATTTGTAAAATCATAATTCAAAAATCTTTGCGCAAATTCGAGTCTTTGCAATTTGTGTCTTGCTGTTAACGTGAGTTTTTTGGCTGGTACTCGATGATGAATACCTGCTTCGTGCAGTCGGCGCCTTACTGTATTAAAGGACAAGTTATTATTGACGGCTATTTCATTAGTACGAGTGAAACCGTTATTTCTAAAAGCGTTAATAATTGTTTGGTCTTGTTGGCGAGATGTTTTTCTAGGTCTACCTGTTTTTTTCAACTCCCTTATGTGACCATCGTCATCCCAACGCCTAAGCCAAAGATATACGGTGGTGCGCTGAAACAATGTTTAGCTATGATTAGACATAAACATATATTTCTTTCTTACAATAATGCGACTGATACTTATCGGGTAAGTAATAGATGCACCCATACTTATCAATATGTGCTTGAATATTACCAAATGTTTGATTTAACAATAAAAATATAACAGTGACTCGTCCTGGCAATCGATTCCTTGATCGACTTTTGATCGATTTTATGTAAATATATCAAATAAATAAATGTTATTTATTATTTATTTAAAATTAAAACTGTTTAATTGTTAAAATGTTTTAGAAATAATGCACACTGTATTTGTTTTGATTAATTACAGCAATCTTAATACCTACTTACAATAATTGTTAAACATGAATGCAAATATGATATAATATTATACGTTTTATTACTTACCGAAACTCCTAATTCTGCAGCAATTTCTGATACATTGTATCCTTGTTCTTTCAAGAGAACAATTCTGTGACGTTCATGCCCCGTAATATGCACATTATACGGCATTATTACGATATTTATCGATTGATGTCTCAATAATATAAATAAACAATTATGCACTTACACAACGTTTCAATTACTTCAGACTACGACAATCATACGCTAGACTAAAATTATCACAAGTCATGTGAAAAGAAGGTTTTTCTGTTAACAATTGTTTTATTCTAGAACCTTACTGTCATTTTTAACTTATTCTTTTTAAAACATAAACTAAGTAATAAAAACTTCTTTCAAGTATTACATTGATTCTTAACATAGAAATAATAAATTAAAAATTAAAGGAAGGTAGGTTTTGTAAGATTCGCGCAAAGTAAATTACAAGTACCGTCACAATAATCGCTTCGTAGATCATTAGAGTTATGTTTATGTTATTTCATATTATAGATTAGTATGATTACTGACAATTAAATACAATTTGCTTTGTAAATAAGTATTGAAATACATTATTAAGGTCAAGCAAGTACTGTCCCAAAAGTAGCTGAACAACATAAGCGTCAAAAGTATATTAACGCACGGCAACATTAAAAATATACTTTGTTAACCTAATTTTGTCTTTACTGCTGTTTAGTGACTTTTGATACAATGATGTTCAGCGACATTTGGATTGATGGTGTACAGCGACTTTAGGAATACTATTGCACATGTACTTTTGAAATACTCGTGTTTAACGACTTTTGTAAATTTCTGGTGTACAGGCTATTTTGTTTCCTAATTGCGACTATAACTTATGGCATTTTATTGTGAACAGGTGTTTTGTTAAGTTGATTCTGTTCATCGACTTTTGGTGCTGACTGTACCTACCTCCGTACAGTGCAAAATGACCCGCAGTCGCGTCGGAGATACAATATTGCGAGTGGTGTATTTTTTTGTGGTTTAGTGAATACCTATACTTAGATATCCGACTCGATACCGTCCCACCCTACACAAGTAGGCCAGGCACAGAAGGTAAGAACCACAGCCCATTACCAATTATTAAATTAAGCACATTCAATAGTGCCCGTAACGTTAGTGTGTCTACAACGTTGTATTTTTGTTCCCTTTAGGCCTCATCGAGGGTACGTTCCTATCTCGGACAGCCCTGCAAGCACCGCGGGAACATTGCGTACACAAAACAAAACGGATCAGTTTACAGGGCACACCAACGTAGATGTTGGTGTGCGTAAACTCAACGCGTTATTACTTCGCCTATTTACTAGTGTTAGCTTTACAATAACCCGTTGTCCACTCACACACTTGCAATTTCTTGTTGCTTCACATTATATATGAAACAAAGAATATGAAGCATAAATTCAAAGGTATTATCAACTGATACCGTGGCATAGGTGTGACATTAGTCTTAGGATCAAATCACGCCGCACCGGCGCTAACTTTTTGCATTATTATCATTATTTTTTTTCGTTTTGTTGAATTTTTGTTATTTAACCTGATAATAAGAACATTATTCCAGAAAAAATGATATATGGAAGAAAATATTAAACAATGTGTAATATGATAACAACAATATTTATTGACATGGTTTTTTTTAATTATAAATACAAATTATAAAGTATGGTTCATGACAAATATTCTAAGTGGGACAAGAATTCACTTTGTTTTTCATATTCAAGAGGGTAATTTATTTATTAATGATATGAATAAACATGTTAGTAAGTTAGATAATAAGATACTGGCGATCCTAAATTGTAAATTGTAATCTCACTAACAATAACATCAATCATGTAATACAAATTACCCCCTGATATTTTTAATAGCCGATTGGTGCGCCATCACTATCTATTTTGTAAAACATCCAAGTAACCTTGACTGGTATTGCGACTATTACTTGTTGCAAACGTGTCCTCATGCTAGCAACCATATTCCAGCACAAAACCTGCACTAATTCACCGGGACCCATTGATGACATCCATACCCAATAACCCAACGTAATGCGGCCACTAGACCTGCATGGAATAATATTTTTTTTTGTTATAGCGTTCACCATCTTTTCGCCATAATATTTTACGACCGTCCTTGTCCGACTTAAAACATTTTTCATCGCTAAATATAACTATATTATTGCACCAATCAAAATCCAAATATTATCTTGGGAAGCGAACCCGGTTTTGCATGTGAATATCAGACAGTAATATTTTCTTGGCTGGCCTACGACATTTCACACCAGCTGCACGCAAGTGGTTCCGCACAGTTTGTAACGTCACGTCATGTTTAGTCGCCGTGGAACGAGTAGTGAGGAAGGGCTCAGCCAAATGCGTAGCATCAACTATATCACGGTGCCGTGCATTGGTATCTGTATATGCAAATCCAGCCTTTGGTCCCGGTCGGCAAGGATCAATGCTTCCCGAATCTGCATAACGATGGACCCACAATTGCACAGTTCTTCTCTTTGAACAATAATTAAATATTGTTACCTAAAACATCAATAAACAAGATGTGTATTATTGAAACATAATAAACTTCTAAACGTAATAATAATATTTTGTTACTCACCGATATCTTTAAACGCCTCGCAATTTCACTAATTGAAACGTTTTGCTCATGCAAAATAATTATCTCAGCTCTTAAAAGTGTAGTTAAGTGATTCATATTGATTCACAAATAATAGCACTTCTCAAAATACGCAGGGTATAATGTCTAAAAACGTAACAGAAGCTCGATAGTCAATAGCATTATGACGATGAAATTAAACTACTAACATAATATTATGATTTGTCATTTTTAGAGGGTAGACCATTAATATAATCCAAACCAAATATAAAGAAGACTTGCTAATACTATACAATGAATTGAACAAACAAATGTAAAATATTTTGTAAAACATACAAAAAGTTGAACCGTTGATACTAAGATTCGATCTTACGGTGCCGGCGACAAGAAGCGCACACTAAACTAATGCGCCACAGTGGAGTCTGATTCATTAGCTAAATTTATGCATCATATTCCCTGCAACTTTAAAATGACAAGAAATTGCAAATGTGTGCGTGCTAACACTAGTAAATAGGCGAAGTAATGAACGCATTGAGTTTACGCACACCAACATCTACGTTGGTGTGCCCTGTAAACCGATCTATTTTGTTTTGTGTACATGAGGAATGATATAAAATCTGCATTACCACAAACTCTAATCGAGATCCAACACTAAAGCTATTATTATATAAGTGAAGCATTTAATTTAGTCATGCCTAGCTTTCGTTGCGCATCCACCAGGTACTGCCGTAAGTTTCGTCTAAAAGTGTCACTAGTATTACTCGTTCTAATAAATCGGGGTTCGCTATTTTCTACTTGTTTCCGAATATTTTATCAGTACAGCACCTTGTTTATTATGGTTTTTTTTTCTAAATTTCGGATCTTGTTCGAAAAATTCCGAAGTAGATGATTTCTGCATTCAATTTTTCTAATGTGTGGTGGTAATTACCATAAGGCCGAACCATCGCAAGTTTTTTAGTAACGCCACTGTCACCGTCGCCAATAAATAAGTGCTTTGTATCGCAATTCGCAACCCATTTGAATGCTGTTTTTAAACCTTTGACTATGATACCTGTTTCTAATCAGGAATGTGTTCAACCGCGTTTTTTTCTTCAGAGAGTTTTTAAGCACGATGGCATATACAAGATTCCTTACTCCGAGAAATAGTACTTTCTTCGTTTTGTAGCCTATTATTACGGCAGTTCCTGAGAGGGATGAATGATTCCCTTTGTAGGACCTTTTGGCCCATCCTCCGTCAGCTACGATAATATGAGGGACACCATCTTCATCAACGTCATTTTCTAGAAGCGCTAAACGCTTTTCTTCTTTTCCAGCCTCAATCATTTGTTCGTATGCTAACTCTTCCATATTACTGATTTTTTTTCTGTATTTTTTAAACTTATTAGAACTTACGCAAGGCATGATGAGACTTGCAGTAATCTCCTCCATTTATCTTTGTTCGTTACCGGTACAGATAATACCCTCCACAAAAGCCGTGTTAGTGTCTCAAACAGTATCTGAATGTTCGGAATTGTTAGTTATGGTAACATTTATCTGGCAACACTGAACATTGGCATTTTGGCATTCTTCAAGTACTCTGATGTTGTCTATGGCTCTCCCCTTTTTCCTTCATGGCCGATGCCAAATGTGCACCCCAAAAAATTTCTTTATATGTAATACGAGTAAATAAGTGATTTCATTTATATCTTAACATGGCTTTGATTTCATTCATAGTTTAACATGGTAGCAGAGCGTGGTTCGTTACAAGAAATTAGTTTTAAGCAGTAAATTAGTGTTGTGAAATTGTATGAAGAAAACGGCGTCAAGAAACAACGATATAAATATTCCCATATTTGATGGATCAGACTATAAAAACTAGAAAGTACGAATGCCTAAGTTATTGCAATTTAAGAAGTGTCAAGAGTTAAAATAGAAAAAGACGACGATAATTGGACTGATAAAGACATACAAGCAACCAACTACACTCGCGAGCAACCAAATCGACTCAACAAATACATAAACGAATTTTATGTTTCATACATACGATACTTGTATATAAAATTCGTATCTGATTAAGAAGCTTAAGACCTCAGCTTTAAATTGGTACCACTATTGTCAACATTCATTCAGTACTTTATAAAATAATGGTAAGTACTTGGATGGAAATGTAGCGAAAATATGAATTTAGAAATATGATTTGTGGTTTACGTATTTTAAAAATTAAATTAAAACTGTTAAAAAATCATAATAAAAAATGTCGTAAGAATACGTGGTATTGAATTCTCCAGCTGATATCATGGGTTGCAGTCGGTTCTTCATTGATTTTTTGACGGTTTCCTGAGAAACACTATCCCGCTCCTCTAATAACGTTATTATAGCGATAGCCTATTTATTATCAAGTTCGTAAGACTTTAAACTTTAAAGTCTAAAAGTCTTCATAAGACTTTAAACTTTTAAGTCTTATGAACTTGATTATAGGCTCGAACCCTTCTCTTAAGCTCGTCTCATAGGTGCTCAATGGGATTAATGGCTGGATTGAATGCAAGTCAGTCAATTGGCTGTATATTCATCTCGTTTAAGAATTTCTGAGTGAAACGCGACGTGTGACAACGTATAATAACAAAAACTAATCACCAATAAACTACGTAGGCAACCACGCGGTCTTGAAGAATGTCAGCAATTTACCGATCAGCCGTCAAGTTCCTACTTGTCCTCCTAGGGGCACGAAAACGAGAGCGGCTTTTCACTCTAAACAGATACCAAATTACATCATGCGTGAACCGCTGATATATGCATTATTTTAGCAAACTAGCACTGCACAAATCACTCACCAGTCACGATGTTTGTGCGCCGATGTCTCTTCCACCTTGTATCATTTTGATAAACTTTTATTAATCTTAACCAAAGTATTTTTAAGTTAAGTATTAAAGACACCATTAATTATTTCCGTGTCATTATAATAAAATATTTTAGTACATCAGGTGAACCCTCAGAAACATTATTCCTCGTTATAGTGTTACGCCTTTGATAAGACACTGCTGTTGGTGATGTGACTGTATGATTCCCTTGAAGTATTCGCGGTGGTGTATCATTAGAGTATTCAACATAATAGGCAGGAGAAGGGGCATCCATTTGCAGTTGTGATGGTGTATACGATGACATTGTTGCAGTAGAATTTGGGTGACTGGTAGTAAGAGATGCCACATCTGTCGGAAATGCAACCGCTGACGGAGGTGCGATATTGATTTGCGGTGGTAATGGTGTATACGATAACATTGTTGCAGCAGAAATTGAGCGACTGAAAGAATAATTCAACAAATTGACATTGTAGGCGTGTTCATCGACAAATAGCTGATGTATTTTTGCCATCATGATGTCACGGCATTCTTCAGAAAGTTTTTATAGCTTTCTAGCCACAAGTACCCCAAAGAACATTCATCATCTTCATCCTTTAGCTGCCGCTGGGAATGATGCTGCATAAAATTATATGCTTCATCCATTCGGTTTTTCACTTGTATAAGTTCAGGTGGATTATTTTGTCTTCTTCTGTTCATTATTGATCTTGCTGTTGAACTCTGTAGACGGATGATTGGGTTCCTGGACGCTCGAATTAATTTAAAAACTGTTATTGTACCAAATGAAAGTAATTTATTTTTCTAAGAACACAAAAAACTCGTATCATCGAAACCATCGGAAAAAAGGAAGGGTGCAAGGCGCAATGACCAGAGATTATAATATATCATCTATAAGTCTATAATTTGTTTTTAAAACTAAAAGGAGCGACATCTAGCAATATGACAATGACAAAAGCTACATGTCGAAGTCAAACTTGTACCTATAAACTAATAGATAGCAGTATTGTCCATACACCCGCCCGTTACAATGTAACCAATTAAATAAAATATCTGTTATGAATTTACACAATAAAACGGCATACAAATAAATTGAACGTAAAGTTACAAAGTAAGTATTTGTAGTGAACAAATAAAATACAAACAAATTGAACACAGATTTACAAAGAAATCAATTGAATTATTTGTAATGAATTGTTAAATTGAGCACAAAATTACAAAGAGTTTGATAAACTAGAAAGGTTTTACAATAGTTTTGAATGGGAAGTAACAACTTCAATATCTTATAATAACTTATTAACTATTACAATAGAAGTTAATTTTCATGTGGCAAGGGGACAATTTTAGTAATAGGTCTAGTATAATTACCGTAAAATGGGGCTAATTAAAACACTTTTTTCGTAAAACAGGTGTTTATACAAATTTTAATAACTCAAATTATATGGAATATTATTTTTTTAGTAGATTACACAATAAACTTTAAGTAGTAACGATCGTAGTATAACTTCTGTTAATATATTTTAAGATATATTACTTTACCCTTGCTATTCCAAATATCGCATCAATGGGGTTATTTGTAATCTCACTTTATTGCCTTGGTTTTTCTTATTTTCTTAGCTGTGTCAAATAAAAGCCAGTAAGCTATATTTGGAAAACTTAAAGGTTTAGAAGTGGCCTTCGTTTCACCTTAATTTCACTCTCTATATGCCACAAACAAGTCAAAAATTACAACTGAATATTTATTAAACAAAACGAGTTAGCTGTGCACATACAGTGACTTTATTATTTTATGAAATGATTAAATTATGTACCTATTTAAACAAAACAACGAGTTTTAAATTATGTATTTAAATAAAACAACTTTAGTCAATCACAATATTTATTCTTCGTCTACAAATTAAGGTATGTCGGTACAGTCACACTGGTTTCGCAATGTTAATACATTACATACGTATTTATATAAAAATCTTACATTTTAATTCTCAAAATAGTCACGAGCTCGCTTCGCTCGCTCTTGCATCCTAAATTTTCCTGGTACAGTAATATTTTTACTTTGGTTGAAACACATGGGATGCGTTATAAATACCGCGATTAATTAAACAGGTGTTGGTGGGACTAGGATAAGGGCTACATCCACTAAGGGCGTGCAATAATATTTAAAACTTTTTAAGACGACTCTCTGACCCATTGATTTACTCTCATAATGTGCAGTACCAGCCTCGGTTGGCCTTATTATCGGCGAGGACAATTGGGACCACATCGGCAATCCGAAATTTTAATACCATTCCGTCCAAGTCCGGGATAAACTCTATGTATGTCTAGCAGCATCCGAAGGTAGGCATTTCAAAATATTTTGGCGGTACATATATTCGCCCATGTACCATTTTAATCGTCGCTGGCTCCTACATGTACAACACTATGGCAATTTTAATTTAAGCCATTATCGCTCTATTGTGTTTGTATGCACTTTGCACCTTACATTGTTTGTGCCTGGTACTGGGATCCTCAGGCTTGGGTCTACAGGGATACTGACAGTCCCTGCTGTAAATTTGCGACTGTGATTACACTAGAATGCCCACGCATACCCAATCTTAAATGCACGCCCATAAAAGCCCGGTGCTGGTCGGACATAATGTAGGAGTCAGCTCTTACGTTCTGTTGAATAATAGGATCCAATGTAGCCCTATTTTTATTGGGTATCAGCTCTATGTGTATTTTTTAGTCAAACGGCTTATACACCCGAACGACCAGGTTTGTCGTTGCAACAATCGGCCCCTGTGATACTTATTGGTGTACAGATGGGTTTCATCGACCTCCACTACGGCATTGTCCCCGCCGATCATGTCGCGATCATGGGCTTCGGCCACCTTACAGACTTCGCGCAGGTAGTGGTAAATTTGAATGGCCGTTTTACGCGTCACCCCTACGTCGCGAGCAACCTGCGATACTTTGTCGCGTCTAAACAAATGTAAAATCAACCTTAGTGTATTTAACCCATTTGGACCCAAATATAAACCAGTAGTAAATTTTTGAAAAAAACTTTATTAACGTGACTATTAGAGGCTATAAAGACAATTTATAAAAAAATATGCAAAAAAAAAACTTCCTTATGTATTAAAAAACACCGTCCTCAAATGGGGCCAATGGGCTCATGTATGATATTTTTCAAAACATCCTTTTTCGATGCACAATGTTTTGAGGCATTTTTTACATCCCCAACGTGCTTTCATGTGACATTCGTGGCATCGTAACTGGCTAGGCAGTTTCTGTGGGAAGTGTCCAACACCATCCTGACTCACACTTGGCACCGCAGAAGAAGGTTTACGACGCCTTCCATCGGGTCTTTCAGTACCTACACTCTTCAAATAAGCCCGGGCGATACTTCGGCGAAACTGTAGCTGGCCTAGTTTCTCTTCAGCGGTCATAACATGGAGTCGCCAAGCATTAGCTACTGCCAAGTCCAGCATGTATGTAAACAGAACCCACCACCATTTTTTGCCTCGTATAGCTGTTCTGTATACTGCAATAGACTGGTCAGCTTGATCGACGCCGCCCATGCCTTTATTGTAGTTCTGGAAGACAAATGGAATGTTCACGTCGACCTTTCTTCCTTCTTCAGAGCTCCATCTTTTTACTTTACCAAGAGGGTAAACGAAGTCGTAGTTTGTACCCATGGTACAAACATGTTGTCAAGCCATCGCACGAACAATATTTGATTGGCTGTATCGAACCGGTAATCAAATTCTGCTCGGTTCTTCTTTTTCATGTCTTTGACAGATACTAGTGGGCATTTCTTCGTTCTATTTTCCCTAACAGTCCCAGTTGCCCGATAACCAGCGTCACGCAGATCTCGTAGCAATGCATGACTGGTAAAAAAATTGTCAAAATACACGATATGCTCATGTGAAACGCAGTTTATTTTTTCCAACAGACCCTTCACCACCTTTGATCCCAAAGGCTCATTACTGGATCCCCCTGCTGATTTACCGCAGTATACATCGAAGGCATAACAATAACCATCAGCACTTGCAATCATCCAGTTTTTATAGCCAAATCGTACGGGCTTGCCTCTTATGAACTGCTTGGCGACGGATGACGTCCAAAATATTTCACCATTGATTCATCAACCGATAGATGCTCGTGGACTACACCCCACTGAAGGAATTTCGTGATCAGCAAATCAGCAAGTGGTCGTACTTTGAACATCTTATCGGTGGACGTAGCAGCAGCTTCGTTGTCGCAGAAATGCAAGAATTTTTTTGTTTCCAAGAATCTGTTTTTTGGTCAACAATTTGAGGTCATCAACAGTTATTTGGAAGTCATGTTTGTTATGTTATGCGGCATATAACTTCGTGTTTATAAGGATCATATCAAATACCTCCACATCAAATAACTTTTCAAAAATGTTGACTGGCGCTTGGTCTTTGAGCTGGTTTACAAGGTCTTCCTTTCGTTTTTGAACATTATGTATCGCTGAAGGCATGTCGACATAGGATCCATCACATTTACGCCAACGAGGTTCCTGGATTTCTACTCTCCTGTGTCGTTGTAACGGTTCATCATCGCTGCTATCCCATTGATCGTCGTTCCTGGACTCAAACACTTCAACTCTACCTGGGATATCACGCGGAAGAATGTTTTGTTGGACATCGTCCTCATCGCCTTCTTCTTCATCCGTGAGAACGACGATCGCTTAGTCATTGTTCACGCCGAAACTAAACCTGCCGAATAAAAAAAATATATATAGCAATCAGCTCATTGGACCCATTTGGGGACACCTACTAAAATATCTCCCTTTACCGTTAAATCTTGTAAAATACTTGACATAATTGCATTATTTACTAGTACAAAGTATGGCCAAGTGAAAAATACAAAAAAAAAAGATAAATTCTATTGTAAATATAAAAAAGATGACTTACCTTTGGTTAATTACTTATTTGTTCAATGAAGTGAATAAATTAAGTTATTCCAACCACTAAATCTAATAAATTACAAAATTATATAATTGTTCCACAAAGTTACACTCCTTGGCACTCAAAATTTTGCCTGCAAACTAAAGTTGTTAGAATAATTTAGAAAATGTGGGTACTTAAAGAAGTGGCCCCAAATGGGGACAGCGGGCTTAAATGGGTTAATAAGGAAACGTTACTGCGTTCAAAAAAGGTTCCCTTTAAAGGAGACCTTATAACGTTGCAGCCTACCCTTCTGCAACGCCATCTAAATCCCAATTTATAATTGGGATTGTCCTCCGCATTCATAGGACGCCCGCACGATGGGCAACGGGGCACTCGGGATGGTATAAGTAACCATTTCTTAGCTGCTTCAACGGCCCTTTCTTCAGAGGAAATTGCCGCGGCATAATTCCATAAATTAAAATTTCTTTGTAAAATGAGGTGTAACGGATCCATTTTACAAAAAAACTTAAAAAACTAAAACTAAAAAAAAGTTCAAAAATAAAGAAAATCTTAAAACCTAAAAATAATTAAAAAAAAACAAGAAATAATAATAACTTAAAACCTAAAAATATAATAGAAAACTAAAAGTTTACGAGAACAATAAATATTAAAATTGAAATCTAAAAGTACAAGAAATATTAAACTTAAAAATATTAAAAGAATTCAACGAAAACAAATCACAATGTTCGCAAAAGTACATAAAACCATTGAGTATTGAGAATTTCCCAATACTTAGCGTATTTTAAGTTGAACCTTACGTAGGTTAAAACTTTACCGTAACGAAAAACGGTCTTAGACTTCGAATAATTGTAGTGCGTTGCTTTCACGAAATATTTTTTTGTGGCGTTGTCTCATGTGTTTCAACCAAAGCAACAATTTCTTTCCCGAAAAGATTTTTGTCAGCATTTTCATTTTGGAAATATGTAGCATTTTTAAAAAATAATTAAAAATTTAGTGTCCCATAACTCCGAAACGGTGCGTCGTAGGTGCATGGTTCTCTGAACCTAAATGGTTTCTATGGTCACGTTTTTTTGCAGCATGGTGTTAACCTTAACACCATACAGGTTTAAGGTCCTTAAAGAAAGTAAGTAGTAGTTGTACAACTACTTTCTTATTTTTCAACGCATTTTCTAAACTTTTTTCCTTAATAATAGTCAGTTTTTTCCCGCTCTCGAAGTAGTTTTCTTTATTTTCAATTAAATCCGCATTTTCAACGTTATCCATAACTTTACTACATTCTTTGTCATTTATAATATCATCATCTGTATAATGTCCCGTGCTGGATTCGATTTGGTAGCATCGCAAAGAGGAAAAAGTCTTCTTCTTCGTGCTGGATATAAATATGATATAAAACGAAAAAACAAGGATGGATCAACAGTTTGGCGCTGTGTGCAAAGAAGTATCTGCAAGGCAATTTTAATTACAACATGTGCTAATCTTATTAAAAGAGAAGACAACCATGCATGTGAACCAGATACTGTGTCCAACGAATACTCTTTACATTTGGATTATATCCGAGGTTACTGTGCCTGTTTCGAGTATCTATCGTGAAACCGTCGGCAAGATGAAAGACACCGGAATGGACTTAATAAAAAAAAAACAAATTTCAACAATATCAAAAACAAAATTTATCGAAAAAGGAACGAATCGTTAGGTGTGGTAAAAACATGTTTCAAGACTTTAAGGGGAATAGTTATACCAGAAAAATTTCATAGTTTCTTACTTGCCGACTACAGAACTACAAATAGAATCATGATTTTTTGATAATCAATCTTGTAGAGCTCTCTCTCCTAGTATTGTTAGTAAGTAGTAAGTAAGACTGATTATGTGATAGATGAGTGATGATTTTTTTTCCAATAAGTGGGGCGCACGTAAGTGTCTATGTCGCCTTAATATCGCAATATTAAACTAAGTATGTCTGTACTTAATTATTATGAATAGAACTGATTATGTGATAGATAACTGTGATTTATAAAACGCAAATAAAATGTACCTACTAACTTTGATTTTATTATTACTTTTATAAATGTTGATTCCCTAAATTCTTGACTTTTCGTTACTCGTATATAGTGAAAAGTTTTGGTTTGGACTGTACCGAAACAACTTAAAATATTGAAGAAAATAAAGTGGGACGAGATGATGAACGAAATAAATATTAATTTTGAAATTCGTCAACTCGGCCCAATAGTCCGAGTTTGTTTTGGGACGAGCTGACGCACGAGCCATTTCGATTCACGTTTTTAAATAAAATTCTTTTGCATTTGCTAATTTTGAAATGCCAACATTAAGTACTTTTCAGAAATTCTTTGCTTTGGACTTTCCAGTCATAAACTGGTATTTCCGTTGCCAGTTTGTGAACACCTGCGTGTTCACTGATGATATTTTCATAATCAATAGGTTTTATTATGTTCGCCTTTTTCTTTATTATTCTTTCGTTTAAGGCGAAGACTCTGTCGGCAGGCAAAAAGGAGTGTCCAGTTACGGGAAATATCATTTCAAATTCCTTGATATTCATATTAGTGGTTGTTTCTAGAAGCCATTTGATAATCATACATACAGTAATATAATTTTTATTTTGGCCGCCACAGCCGTCTGAAATTAGCCTTACTGGTCACCATCATAGCCTAAAGGATTGATTTGATTGGATGTTGTGGACATATTGCTTTTTGTTATGAATGCCTGTATGGGCTTAATATATTTTGAAAGAAAACTAACTTTGCGGTCGTGGTTTTCAGAGCAAATAAGTGGACATATTTGAATGTATGATTTCAGAATGGTTTGTTTTTATTTTACTTTATGTTGGTATAAAAAAATATTTTTTGTCTATAGTGGACATATTAGCGTTTGATATTTATATCAACTCATATCATTTTTGTCTTTAGCTCGCGAACTACACAACTCTATTTATTGGTACTTGAGGACTTGTACGACACTCTGACCGATAAGAAAAGCTAATTACAATACAAGGTACGAGGTTGATGGTAAAAGTGGTAAAAGGTAATAAAAATGAGTGAGTGACAAATTCAAGTGTTAGGAATAAAAAAACTTCTATTATTGTAGATGTGCGATGAGTACGAATAATTTGAATATTTGGAGACTGAATATCTTATGGAAAGAAGAAACCGACGTCGGCTGACAAAGGAAATTCATAACCCTTTTGATTTAAATGGACGGCTCCTAAGTATACTGAGTCAACTTTACAGGAAGGCGATACGAACTTAAGAAGAGGGAATCGTTTAATTTAAATTGTTAATACAACCAAAAAAAAATAACAAATCATAGTGAATTAAATAAATAAAGCCTTTCATCTGTACATAATAAATTACATATTATTTTATTAATTTTTGAGATAATGTAGATATGCTAGTATACGGCGATTATTTGTTTATTAAAAATGGATCAACTACCACTTATTTTTTATACGTCGCATTATTGAATCTACGTTTTCTGGGAAAAAATATTTTATGTGTGGCAAAAAATATTTTTATTTACTTATTGGATTTTTTATATATTATACTGTCTGTCATGAATGCATATTTTGTTACAATATAATAAGTTGACTCACTATACATGGACATAATTTTCATAGTGAATCATCCTTCGTTTGAGTTTTGTGTGGTACAAAACAGTTAAGAAAAACGCCTTTAATGTTTAACATTTTAATCAAAGAGATCTGGAAATGGTATTGGTAACATTAACACAACTTTAGAATATCTAGAGGGGTTACTTGTAATTCGACGTATATCCGCCAGGAGCTGATTGGCGGGCTAAAATGCAAGAAATTGAACACCACCTATGTATGGCCGATATTCAATAGTTTTCGAGATATTTGAATTTTAGGGGATTTTCGATCTTTACCCAAAATTTAATACTAAGTTCCAAATAAAAAAGAAACTACACGTTGAATGGGTACAATTAAAAAATGATATTATAGCTGATACTTCAATTAAGCTATGTACATCATTAAAAGTGCTTCATCCAACAAAATACCTAAATTGATGAGCGATTTAAGAATAATATCTAACCAATATTTTTATTTAATGCTTCAAAAAATGTAGTTTAGTTAAAAAAATACTATGACATGAATCGTACAAACAACTAAAAAAACTTCTCTATTCTCTCAGCTTTCCAAAAAGGTATAAAAGTTAATTAAAAGACACTTAATTCATGGCATAGCATGTGTTTGAATCGGCCTGGGTTGTTTCTAGAAAACTCTTTGTAATTTTTGCTGTTCAAATTTTGCGACAAGAAATCGGGGTCAAGGAATCTTATTTCTACCTATTATCTTATTCAAATCGGTCCCTACTGGACCGATTTAAAAAAATCTTTCACCGTTGGGAAGCTACACTATGCTCGGGTAACATAGGGTATAAATTATAAGAAATACTCCAATCATGGAGGCGAAGCCGTCGGCAGAAAGCTAGTATCTTTTTAACACACAGATCATTTTTCTCCCCGCGCCGATTCAAACGCATGCTATGCCATGAATTAAGTGTCTTTTAATTAACTTTTATACCTTTTTGGAAAGCTGAGAGAATAGGGAAGTTTTTTTTAGTTGTTTGTACGATTCATGTCATAGTATTTTTTTTAACTAGACTAAATTTTTTGAAGCATTAAATGAAAATATTGGTTCGATATTATTCTTAAATCGCTCATCAATTTAGGTATTTTGTTGGATGAAGCACTTTTAATGATGTACGTAGCTTAATTGAAGTGTCAGCTATAATATCACTTTTTAATGGTACCTATTCAATGTGTAGTTTTTTTTATTTGGATGTTAGTGTAAAATTTTGGGTAAATATCGAAAATTCCCTAAAATTCAAATATCTCCAAAACTATTGAACTTCGGCCATACATAGGTGGTGTTCAATTTGTTGCATTTTAGCCTGCCAATCAGCTCCTGGCGGATATACGTCGAATTACAAGTAACCCTGTATAAAATTACCAAAAAATAACAAAAATCAATAATACTAACAATAAACCAAACGTTTAAGTAGGTCTAGACTTTATAGTATTGATTGTATCGATTGCACGTTTCTGTTAATAGGAGAATTATTTATTGTTTGAAATCACAATAATTTAGAAACAGTAACCTTTCTTAATTTTTTTAATGAAAATAACATTTCTTAGTATTTATTGCTGAGAATAAAATCAGTCTCAAAAATTTACTTATGAGGTAAGTACTTAATATTTATGAAAAAAAAGCAACCTAGACAAAGAAAAAAGACCAGGGGCCTTACCATCAACTTTACAATAACTTTTCACACGCGAGGCAGTTGGGTTTAGGTGCCTAAATGGAATCGCTTTGTATGACACCATGACATTCTTAAAGTTGAGCCGAGTTTAAACCGTTATTAGTGAATGAATGACCGACGTTTGTCTTTGAACGGCATTATTGTGTGAAAGTGACAGAGTTATAGCCGTACCACATAAGTTTGTCTCGTTCTCATAAGACTGACGGATACGTTCAAAAGTAGGTTCAAAAACTAATATTCTTAGACTTCCAAGTTTACCGGTTTTTTAAAACAGGGGAGAAAGTACTTTTGCATTCTAAATTATAAAAAAACAGCTATGAAATAATTACTACAAAATCAAAATAGACGTTATTTTGTTTATTACCTATTTCAATTTAACAAAAATAAAACGTTAATTGTGATTGTGATAGTAACTTAAATCGTGTGTGAAAATATTTGAACGTACTTTCGTAAAAAAGGACGGTTGTCGGTTTGATAGGTCAATTGTCAGTCTTGTCATTTTCACGGCGAATTTAATATTTAATTGTTATTGTTATTAATTGTTATTGTGTTCATAAATAAATTTGTGGAGATGAATAAATTATTAAAGCGTAATCACACAAAAAAAACGAACAGAACCAATCCATCAATCATTTCAAGTGAAAGACAGACATGTATTATCGTGAAAAAGAAACAATGAAAATAGATAGGATGCTGATGATGGTGTGGTGCTCGCGCAGAATGTTTTGAATATCGTGGACACAGCGACGCACAAACGAGTCGATTCTAGAACTGTCCATCAAGAAGAATCTATACACCTCGTACTTCAATCTATATACTTCTTTGAAAAACGCCCTAGAAAACCAGCTGATTACCGGCGGCCGTGTGGAGGGCACCAGGAGTACCTAGAGGATGCGCACCTCTGCGATGGGTTGACACATTGAAGGAGGCTATGCCTCAGTTATGATTATGAAGTAGTGATTAAGAAGAAGAAGAAATATAGATAAGATAGGGCCTTTAGTATTTAATAATAGTAATTACTGTTTTAAATAGTGTGTTTTTGTGAGTTTACACCTTCACAACATCGGCGGTGACTAATTTGTCACTTTGTAATAGTTTTAAATGATTTGATGTTATTGTTAAATACCTGAAGTTAATAAAAATGTTATATTATATCACCGCATAGCCAGAGATAATAATAATATGTCCTAGCTATTCGTAGTTGTTTCATTTCAATATAAGTAATGGTTACAAAGATATAGGAATAGAAATTTGTTTCATGCCCTACAAATCATAGGTCTTATAATTTCATACCACCCTAACTAATAATAGCTAGGTGTGTGAAGGTGTGATATAAATAGCATAGGCATTTAGGGCATGAAACAAGCTTTCTAACGATAGGCAACACATGTACAGCTATAATATAGGGAACCTCAAGTTCTAGACCAAAACGTGTGATTACTATGGTAAAAATATTTAAAAAAACCACTCATTGGGAGTAGCATTAAGCGTTTTAATTCCCCCCATGGTTCTTCTTGCTTTCGTTATCGGCTGCGTACACTTACACCTGAAGCCACACTTAGTACATATACACAATCACATACATACACGTATATCTTTCATCGTACATTTTTATTTTTTTCAGTAAAATATACCAAGAGAAACGCTTATACTTACTAACAAAAAAATATTTTAAATAAGAATTTCACTAAGCGCCTGTAGAACTAAAATAGCATGTCTGCTTATTTGTACAAATTTGCTGACGCATACCTTTCGGAGCAATGCCTGTAACGTGCTATTTTAGTTCTACAGGCGCTTAGTGAAATTCTTATTTGAAATATTTTTTTGTTAATATAAGCGTTTCTCTTGGTATATTTCACTGAAAAAAATTAATAACACAAAAAGAACATTTATTTGGTTTATATTTAAGAACATTCTGGGCTTCCTACCAGAAAATATACATGTGGCTGGGCTGCAACCCGGCCACAAACAAGTGCTTTTTTTTACAAATTATATTTGTGTTACATTTAATCTATTCATTGGTATTGCAAGAACAATTTAAGAACATTTAATTGATACGTCTTTATATTACGAAATCGACTGTGGCCGGGCTGCGACGCAACACACACAAATCCAGACTCTGAACTGCTACTGGGAATTACACAGAAAAACCCAACAACACTGCACGACCCGGGAACCCAGGACCGTATAATCTGCAAAAAGAGTAACTTTTATTGAATCGTCAACTTTGACAGTCCAGCGTCTCTGTTTAGGTTTATTAAGAGATCATGGTATCGATTTTAAACGAATGAAATGAGCATTAGTGACGCAATTTGACACTGAATCGCTGTCAGAGAGTTGGGCGTAAAGTCAATCGTAATTATGACGTCGGGGTTCGAATAAGCAAAACAATTCAATTTAGGTCCTAAACTGAATCGCGATAAGAGGTCATGGTAAGCCCCCAGTTATTAATTATTCTGAATCGCTTTCAACTCTATTGCTGTCAATTTTAATTAAATTTATAATTAATTAATTATTTGTTAATTAATATTCCTTAGGTATCACTAATTTTTTGCACATGTCCATTAAGTCTTTATGTTTATTTTTATCTATTGGGATTGGCCTGTTGTAAGCTGGGCGAAGATCACTAAAATCTACACGGGCGAGCATAAAAATTAGGCCACTGGAAAAAATGCCCTAATTATTTTTTTAATGAATTACGTTCGACTTTATTAGATATTATTTCATATATTTAATAATTTTTAAGTAAAATCAAACTTATTTTATTTAAACCACATGTTTATTTCGTGATATACACCAGATATTGAAAAAAAAAATATATTAAAATCGTAAACTAAGGATTTTTGAGAATCGTAATTTTGCATTCGTTTTTGGCCGATTTTCTGTACACTGTACTAGTGTACTATATTGCCTCCTCTGGCTTTAATTACACACACCATCCTATTACTCATTGACATAATCAGCTTTTTTATTGTAGACTGTGGGATATTGTTCCATTCCTCTACGTGAGCGATTTTCAGCTGCGCCAAGTTCGTTGGTGCTGGTTCCCGTTGTCTGACCCGCCGTTTCAGTTTAACCCTGAGATGTTCTATTGGGTTAAGGTCTGGACTTCGTGCTAGCCAGTCCAGAACCGATGATCCAACCTCATTTAAGTACTCTCTGATGCATAGCGCGGTATGGGGACGAGCATAAACGTGCATCAAAATGAAATTATCACCAATAAATCCTGAGTATGGCACTACATGATCACCTAGTATGTCTGTGATGTACGACGAAGCAGTAAAAGCTTCCAGAATCACCAGCTCTGTACGAGCCTCCAAACTTATTCCCCCCAAAACAATACTGACCCACCTCCAAAGCTTATTCTTTCCGATATGGCACATAGTGCATACCGTTCTCCACTGCGGCGGTATACTCTTTTACGACCATCAACACCATAAAGACACATACGTGACTGTAGGCGACACATTTTATTTATATTTAAATTGTATGTTTTTAGTAAAAATACTAAATAACTTTAATCTGTTCTGTATCTGTAAATGACATGATGTTTAGTCTGTAAGTCATACTGATTTTGTCTATGATTTTGTGGCAACAATGTCCTCTCTCTCTCTCTCTCTCTCGTTGTCTGTGACTGTAATAGCGCGTAATAAATTTAAACCATTTTATCTTTTTTCTAAAATGCTTGCATTTTCAATTAATCTCAAAGTCTTATCCGTCACTGCCTTTGCCAATTTACCCAAAACCAGCGCTATCGGTTACAATAGTATTTTGGTCCATGCGAGCCTGATCTCACAATTATTGCTACATCATGTTCACCACTCCGCCTGCAAAGGTGCGACTCGTAAGCAAATGCAAACTATGGAAAAGAAAAAGAAGGACAGCGAACTCAGTGAAGCAACTAATTCAGTTGAACAAAGTGGCTCTAATTATGTAAAATTGCCGCACGATGAACTGAAGAAGGAACCCACAAAGAGAACTACGGCGTGCAGTCCCTCGCCGTATCAGTCTGTGAAAAACCTGTCACAAGCAATGTCTGCCAGGTCTAAAAGGTCAACTACGTCTTCCATTACCCTTCGTAAGCAGTTGGAACTCGAATCTGCCGAAGCCAAAGCCAAAATTGAATTGGAACTGATTGATAAGCGCCTAGAGGTAGGTTTAGCTAAAATTGACGCAGAAGATAACTATTCTGATGGAATGAGCAGCACTCATGGTTCTGTTCCTGATAAAATACATTCCATCGTAGAAACGAGTTGCTGACGATTCGGACACAATATATTGGGACACAGTGTCCGAATTGACACATTTTAATTTTAATATTTCTTTCACTGATGATTCGGACACCAATAAAAAAAGCTGTTTTGTACAGTCAGATAAAAAACTTCCAACGATACCTTAATTCGTCTAATCTTCGTTCTTAATTCTAGAAATCCGTCCTCCATCCGTAAAATACAGTTTTATTTTTAACGAAAGATGCCGTTTTTAATAAATAATATTCTTAACCCACATACATAGATACGCGCCTTGGCAGTTGGATAATAAGTATTTGAAGCGCTAATAGATGCATAAAAAAGACACTCTTTCTATCTCTTTTATTCGTAAAGGTCTCTCTCGCTCGATTTGCTCTGACGCACCACCGACGAACAGCAAGCCATTCGTCCTAAGTCAAGGTCAGTGCAAGTACATACGTGGTTAAAGTGAAAAAAGAAATGTGGCAGTTTATGTTGTTTTTTATGTTTTTTGGAGGTGTTAAATATTTTTTTAATTATTATGTATTAAGTGTATATTTTTTATTTTTTTTATTAGCCATTACTGTCCCACTGCTGGGCAAAGGCCTCCCCCAGGTCTTTCCATACACTCTTATCTCGGTAATAATAAACAGTAATAGTAATAGTAGACAGTAATGACTAATAAAAAAAAAATAAAAAAGTGTATATAATAATTACACAAACCGATAGCTTAAACATAATTATGTTTAGTAATTAGTTTTTGTGTAAGATTTTTGTATTTGTCTAAGTATAAAGTTGTAATAATAAGCTGTTTTCCGCGAATCTTCGCGTGGTTTCAAGAAAAACCAAGAAGTTGTCAAATAAATGTTTGATTATGTTTGGTCACTTTCGCATTTATAATATTAGTTAGGATTACGGTTTTAGGTAATTACTGATCTGGTTGTATGAGATTTCTATTCAATTTTTCGTCAGAGAGACTTTTAATCGTTCCAGTTTTTAGTGTTTAGAAATATTTACCTACATATTTATTTTGGGAGTTGGGGAACCAGCATGTTCATCTAATCCAAATCAAATTGGATTCGATATAATAAAATGAAAGCGCGGAAAACCGGTACTTCTACGTGCAGGCTATAGGTACAATAAAAGACGTACTAATAAAGATAATTCTACCAAATGGCTATGCACGAAAAGAATAAGTGCAAAGCAGTACTATTGACCGCAAGCAACAACTCTATCGTGAAAGAGGAAAAGCACGACTGTGAGCCTGATATTGTAATCAATCAAATACAAATGGAATTTGAAGTGTGTCCACAAAGTGACAACTGACTGTACCGTCCCTATTCCCAACGTAGTCCGCGAAGCTGTGGCAGAAATAAAAGACAAAGGCCTGGATCTCGTACAAAAATTACCAAATAAAAAAAATGTTGAGAGAAAACTCTATTGGAAAAGAAATAATTCCTTAGGTGTAAAAAATATTTGTTTTAATTCTGTTATGGACATCATTGTCCCTCCTAGATTTAAGACGTTTGTACTAGCTGACTACTCTAATTACCCCACTAGGATATTGGTTTTTGCTGGTGAATATTGCAAAGAAATTTAAAAAAAACCTAATCTGACAGTCTTCTGCGATGGAACTTTTAAATTTTGTTTAACACCATTTCAGCAACTTTACACTCTGCTTGTAGATTTGGACAGTAGTGGCACTCATTCCAATATAATTCCAGTTTTATACACACTACTGCCAAAAAAAACTAAAAATATTTAGGTATGTAATTTTGTTTAGCCTCATTAAAAGCCAAATTCCAGAGTTTGATCCGGATACCTTTGTGATTTCGAGCTAGCTGCCATCTTGGCTGTTAAACGCGTATTCCCTAAAGCAGCTATTAGAGGTTGCTATTTCCATTTTAAGCGGAGTTTATGGCGAAAAGCCGACGAATTAGGTATACATAAAACAAAATCAAAATTAGCGAAGAAGCATATAAAGAGGTGTAGTGTTTTAGCTCTTTTGCCAAGAGAAGTATTAGACGATGCCTGGTTATAAATTATGTCTCAATGTCCTAATGAAACGCTAGTCAAAGGCGAACGGCAGGCGTGTATGGGAATTTCGTACAGGCAATAAAATTCGTGTCTTGGGTTATTTATTGTTTTAGTCGGTAGGTAATATGATAGAGAACTCCTTTTTAAATTCTTAGATTTTTAGAAGTTGGGACGAAAAAGTTATAACCAGTTTTATTTTTTAAGGTTATGTACTAATGTACCAATGTAGATTGTTACATAAACATTGTCTTGGTTATAAACTAAATGTCCTAGATTGTTTTTTGCTATCATTGTAGTTACCATTAAGTAGGTAGATTGAAAAGAGGATCAAACCTATTCAATGGGGTTCGTTAGGAGATACCTTTGTCCAGCAGTGATGGGGTTTTAAGTGTAGGTAAATAAAACAATACTTTGTTTTTTAAGTACATTTATTTTATCTATTCAATTCTTAATATTACTTCATCTAAAAAGGGGGCAGGTCGGGTAATACCCTCATGGCGAGCATAGCTTAGATACCAAATAATGCTCATTACAAGTGAGCAGCATCCCACTGTTCTTAAACGATATTACGATTGCGTCCCGACCATTCATATTTATTTCTGCCACAATAAATACAAAATATGTTTAGAGGAAGAATGGCAAAGAAGTAATGTAGTTACTTATATCAATTTAGTAACGTATACTCATTTTATTTCATTATTTAAATTAAATAAAAAGAATTATGTAATAATAGCAGAAGAATGTAATGTTTATTATACCTAACGTGGTTGGATCCATGTAGAAATTGTAATGGCCACTCGTTGTGTTTCTGGATTTGCCCCTTCAGTCAAAATCCTGCGCCGACGGTCAGTGTGTAGCCTTAGGGGCACTATGAAAAAAAGACTTAGAAAAATTTCACCAAAAACTATCGCCTAATCAAGCCTTAGGGACCGGGTGGGATGTGGGAGTAATAGGGTGGGGGGACACCCAAAGGTCATTGACCTTGAACTTGGGGTCATTGACCTCGGACTTTGGTAATTGACTCGGGTCATTGGCCTTGCACTTGGGCCATTGACCTTGACCTCGGGTCTTTGACCTTGAGGTCAAGGTCACATTTAAGAAAATCAAGGAACTTTTCCTGGACGTCAAGAGCGACCTTTGAGGTCATGTAAGTGACCTTAGAAGGTCATTACGTGGAGGTCAAGGTCAAATTTACGAAAGTCAATATCTGCGATTCTAAACACAGAACAAGTCAATTTAAGTGACCTTGGAGACACAAGGTCAAGGTCAAATTTCCAAAAACATGATCTCTAGATCTGAGCTCAGTAATAGGTCAATATTCATTTTTAGTGACCTTGAGGTCAAGGACTCGTGACTAATGCCAATGTTAAGTTATCCTGGAGGTCAATGTTGAGTGACCTTGGAAGTCAAGGTTGAGTGATTTTTGCGGTCACGGTTAAGTGAACTTCGACTTTTTTTTTTCTAATATTGCTTATATCTCGAAAACGGTGTGTCCTATCGCAAAAATAATGAAAAATTGGCCCCCCTAATACCGCCGCCGCATAATTCTCAACATAAAATAATAATAATAAAAAGTCGAGGTGAAGCCTCATATCCCTGAAAAGCGTAGTCGACGGAGCCCCGCTGCGCGGGGCTCCTACTTCTGGGTGATTTAAAAAAAAATAACCGCGAAGGGGATAGCGGGGTCTTGCAGACCCCGCCATCCCCTTCTAACCTAACCTGTCCGAATTGGGGTGCCGCAAGTCTCGAGCTCGCTTCGCTCGCTCTTGCATCCTAAATTTTCCTAGTACAGTAATATTATTACTTTGGTTGAAACACATGGGATGACGTTATAAATACCGCGATTAATTAAACAGGTGTTGGTACAACAAAAATTTGGTGTCCCATAACTCCGAAACGGTGCGTCGTAGGTGCATGGTTCTCTGAACCTAAATGGTTTCTATGGTCAATGTTAACACCATGCTGCAAAAAAAACGGGACATTTCGACAAAAAAAAAACATCACAATATTTTCTAAGTCCTGCGCCCCTAAGGATACGCAAGCTAAAGATCGATCCCGAGACTTAGAAAATTTTTCACGAAATATTTTTTTGTGACTAATTGCTGTTTTTGTGACGTTAACTCATGCGTTTCAACCAAAGCAACAATTTCTTTCCCGAAAAGATTTTTGTCAGCATTTTCATTTTGGAAATAAGTAGCATTTTTAAAAAATAAACAAAAATTTGGTGTCTCATAACTCCGAAACGGTGCGTCGTAGGTGCATGGTTCTCTGAACCTAAATGGTTTCTATGGTTAAGGTTGACACCATGCTGCAAAAAAAAACGCGACATTTCGACAATAAAACAAAACGAAAATTCGTAAAAAAAATCTAAGTCCTTGCTCCATAGTGCCCCTAAGGCTACACTCCAACCATGATTACTGGAAGATCATTAGTCTAGACAAATGCAAGTGGTATACAGAAATTCAGAAGTCCCCGCCGCTAAGAACTTGGTATCATAAAAACAAAGATGCTAACAGCAGAAACTTTATAACTACTATAAACAGATTAAGATTTGGACACTGTAAAACTCCAGGTCATCTTGCAAGACTCAAAATTTTAACGGTTACGGAAGCTACTTGTGATCAGTGTAACGAGGTCGTTGACCTTGAACATATTGTAATGAAGTGTCAAAAGTTTAACTTTGAACGTTTGGTGCTAGTGTCAGATTTAAATGTAGAAGTACCAGTGGATTTAAAACATATTTTATCTAAGCCTGATTACCATAAACCATTGTATAAATTTATTGCTCACACTGTTGGAAAACTTTAGTAATATTGTAATTGTAACTGAATGATAATATGTTAGGCTTAAAGGACATTGTATCCAGGGCCGTAAAATAAATAATAAAAAAAAAAATGAAGTTAGCAACTTATATCAAAAAAGTGAGTTCAAAGTGCAACGGTTGTGTGTGTGTCTTTTGTGCTCTTTTATTAACTTCTCTCTAGTTATTATTTAAATTGTGTTTTTGATAGTAAAATAACTTTATTCGACGGTGAAGTGTATCCAGAATAAATTGAAAAGGTAAGTTTTACTGATTAGTTTGATTTTTATTGGTAAATTAGTAAAATAACTGCACCCATAAATATTCCTCGATTAAGAGGTGAATAGAGACGACTGAGGGGTGAATAGAAACGCTATATGAGGTGAATAGAAACGGGAAAGGGGTAAATAGGAACGAGAAAGGGTTTAATAGTGCTTTTCTACAGGGTGACATAGACACTGAGATTTACATGTCACAACCCGATTATTTCAAAGAAAATGCACAAGTGTGTAGCTTACATAAATCAATCTATGGTCTTAAGCAAGCTAGCCGGCAGTGGAACATTAAATTGAACAATATTTTAATCAAAATTGGTTTGAAAAGATCGAATATTGATCCCTGTATTTATTACCTAGTAAATAAACCAACAATTATTTTTATAGCTGTGTGGGTGGATGATTTTATGATACTCGTATTTACAAATGATAAGAACACAACTGCAGAAATTAAAGAAAAGTTAAAAGAAGAACTTTGTATGAAAGACCTAGGTGAATTGAAGCAATGCATTAGTATAAATATAAACAGGAATCGTGAGGCAGGTATGATTATGATGGACCAAGAAAAATACATTAACCTAGTACTGGAACGGTTTGGCATGGCAGAGTGCAAACCAGTTCATACTCCGATAGAGGTGATTGCGAAATTTGATAAAAATCCCGAAGATGAGAATAAAAATATCCCATACAGGGATGTCTTATTATATCTGGCACATGTTACACGTCCAGACATAACTTATGCAGTTAATATATTGAGCCAATACTGCAATAAACCAGGAAATCAACATTGGCTTGGAGTAAAAAGGGTCATGAGGTATCTCCAAGGAACCAGGAACCTGAAGCTATGCTATGCAAAAGATGACTCGAAGGAAATAACTGGATACTGTGATGCAGACTGGGCTAGTGACCCACTGGATAGAAGGTCGTGTATGGGGTATTCTTTTTTGTTTCAGAATGGTTGCATATCCTGGAACTCGTGCAAACAACACAACAGTGGCACTTTCAACTGCGGAAGCCGAGTACATGGCGATGGCGGCAGCAACCCAAGAGGCTCTGTGGTTGCGGCAACTACAAGCTGAACTCGACCAAGGGGTAGACAGCGCACTAGTCATCCACTGCCACAACCAAAGCGCTATTCGTTTGGCATCAACAGACTGTTACAAACCAAAAACTAAGCATATAGATATACGTTTACATTTTATTAGAGAAAATATTGTGAAGTCTAAAGTTAAATTTGTGTTTGTAAATGGTTGTAATCAGGTAGCTGATTATTTAACGAAGGGTACAACTCTTGAAAAACATTTGTATTGTATCAGTAAAATGGGTTTGTGTTCTGTGGGGAGTGATAGTAAATGAGAACGCAAACGTTTTTATATTTTACTAGCTGACCCGGCGAACTTCGTACCGCCTAATTATTGGAGGCATATTTAGTAAGTCACAAACACACGACACAATACTTTTTTAATTTTATTGAAATTTGTTGCTTTTAGATTTTTAGGAATATTAAAGAATTATAGTATAGATGCACAGCAAAGAGACGTTTACATTTCAAGTGACATTTTACCATAGACAATTTTTTTTTGAGTGAATACTGACAAATATTTACACTATAACTATCAAACTACATCTGTCGTTTTTTTTTAACGGTGGCCATGGTTAGGATAAGAAGAAGAACTACATCTGTCATCGAGAAAATAAAGAATTCAAACAACTATAATATTTAAATTGTTGATATTTTAAAACTATTTTCCAGAAGTTATAGTGAAGCTATATATCCCTCAACTCCTTAAAATGCATTGTCCCTTTTGTAAAAAGTGGATGGAACGGCAGAACAAAAATAATAACTGTCCAGGTTGTATTAAATTATTATTAAGATGCGACGAATGCTACAACATAATCGCTGACACCTTCAGATTTTGTACCAAGTGTGGTAAGAATGTAGAACGAATAATACACGTGAACAGGGCAAAAGTACAAAAAAATATATTAAAGCAAAAGCTGCTATCTAAACCAAAACACGTTTCTACAATGCCATCTTCATCATCTGAGGAGACATTCTGTGAATTAAATTTATCGGCCGAAGACATACAGGACATTCAAGTTATTGAAGACAGCCAAAAGCCCAACATCAAGAATGTTCTGGTAGATATTGATGTTATTGAAGACAGCCAGCAGCTCAACATTGATAATGTTCTGATCGAATCAGATTTGTCCGAGTCGCCTAGTACTTCCGCCATATTATCATGTCCTGGCGAGCCAAGTGGTTCCCAAGTAGATGGAGCCAAGTTGATGGAAATAAAGAGTTACTAATACACGTTGACATTGCCAAAATAATCGTCAAGCAAAGATGGAAGGCATAATTTGAAAAGAAAAAGAAGAAGAGTGATTAATATATTTTGAAATAAAAAAAAATGTTGTATCAAATTGAGTTTTATTTTAGATATATACAACATATTATTATATAATTTTAAGGATCCAAATGCACATATTATAGACATATTAAGTCATTTATTTATATTTATACACTCCATATACAAAAATTTAAAATTTTCTTGGATGTGTTCGTTTCTGGACTGTGAACATGATAAACAAATCTTTGCTTAAATTAAATACAACACAGTTATCATCATCATCATGATATCGGCCAATAAATGTCCACTGCTGTACATATATACAGTTAATTAATATAGTGCTTTCTGGTAGACAATATTTTTAGTTTTTTTTTGCGGTGCGTAAATAAATAAGGATATTGGTTTTCCGCAAAACGAACGCGAACACGCAACGTATAATTGTCCATGTGCGAAACAGGGAAACTCTATCTCTATTCCGCAAACTTGCAACGATTGGCCTTGCGATTTATTTATGGTCATCGCAAAAGCTAGACGCACGGGAAATTGCAACCTTTTAAAATCAAATGGCAAATCCGTTGGAATCATAGGTATTCGTGGGATTAAGACATCCTCTCCTTTGTATTTTCCTTTGATTATTTTAGCTTCGATGATGTTATTCATGAGTTTCTTCACAACCAATCTCGTTCCATTGCAAAGTCGAGGTTGTTTAATATTACGCAGCATGATGACAACTGACCCTACTTTTAATTTCAAATTATGTGGTGGTAGTCCAGGCAAGTCCAATGAATTTAAAAATTCTGTAGGATAGTTGACTACGTCATCCTGGTTTGTAGCCGTGTCAACTGATTTGTACGTAAACAACTCTCCTGGAAGGAAATTCTGAATGGTAGCATTAAGATCATCGACATCTTTGTTTTTTGCTGCCAATATTGCTCGTTCACTTAGCCAATCGTGGTTATTATATTGTTGTTTAATGTCCGGAAAAACACGCTGAATAAGCTCCTCTTTCGATTCTGTGAAGTGACAGAAATCTGTGGGAAAAGTCATTAATCCGGTCGAGCTGTCTCTCATTCTCTCGTTGAACGCATCTTTCAATAACTTTTTACTAGTGCAAGCGAGACGGAGTATTTTCTTTTTGACATTGAATCTTATTTGAGTTCGCAACGGTCATTATTGAAACAAACGTCGTGGAAGAGGTAGTTGCCGTCGTCTTTTGTATGAAATAATATCTTTATTACGTTTATAACAGTGAACCGTGGTGAATTTGTAGTGTACTGTGTGTCATTATAATTAGAGTAAACTATGGAAGCTAATGCAGATGTAAGTATTAAATGATTGTGTAATACGTACTACATAATATATTTATGGTCATTAGTTTCATCGAAAGACGATTTTAACTACATAATTTTGGTTATATTTTATTTTTAGATTTCATCATTAGAACAGTTATTAGCTAAAAAACGAAAATTAATGGAACTCAAAAACAAAGTTATCTCTCAAGGACAGATCAAAGGTCAAGTCGAAGTTGCAGACTCCAGAGGTATGTTGGAATTTAGTTAACACACATGATATTATTATGAAACATAATAATTTTTTATGAATTTTACAGCGTATTAACTTTATTGTATCGGCATTTCTTACGTATCTTACACATCCAAGCGGTCGACGAGTCAACATAATAATCCCCGCAGAGGGAGTAAACGCGTTTCGAGTCGAAGATCGGTTTCGGTTGCATGGTACAATATGAATCGTATCTTCTGCATGTATTGTGTATATTCTTGTTGGTGCTTTACTATGATATACGAGCATGATTATTGTTCTTGGTGGGGCTATCAAAAATATTATTAATAATTTTATTATTTGCATTGGATATACGACTTATGCTTACTAATTAATTTACTGTTAAATGAAAAATATGTATATTACAAGGGATGGGATGGGATTGGATATGATGAGATATGTGTCAGTTTTGTTGATATTTTAGTGGAAATAAAACGGGAATTAGAAAATATAGTGTATATTACGAGAAAGCTTACATAAACACAATGTATACATAGAAAGGAAAAAGGAACGAGACAGAGTGTTGCCAACTTAAAGAGCTATACCAACAGAGAAAAAATCTATATAAATAAAAATGAATTGTTGTTCGTTAGTTTGATTAAAACTCGAGAACGGCTGGGCCGATTGAGCTGATTTTGGTTTTAAAATGTTTGTCGTAGTCCAGGGTAGGTCTAAACGGTGAGCAAATAAGGAAAAATTGCGAGTAAGATAGAGTAAGACGACAATTCTATTTTACCATATAAAAGTTGACCACTTACTTTCTGTCAAACATTTGACGGTATTTGTACTCTCAGTTCCACTCGAATTGAAGAACGCATTAAAACAAGACTTTTGAATCGACAACATAATATCAACTTTGCTCATAACATCGTGTATTTAAATTTCAAAATATAAAAATAATTAATGTGTTGACATGTTTGATGGGTGCCAACCTTACAGTGTTACCAACTCTCAAAAATATTTTTATTATAATAATAAGTGTATCCGAACGTTCCATTGTTTTGTCATCTCATGTAAAAAAAAACCATGTATCCGAACGTTCCATTGTTTTGTCCATAGATTTAGAGACTTTTTGCTGCGCTCCTACTTTAAAATCCTTGGTTTTGTCATCTCATGTTAAAAAAAAGAAACATTTAATTGGAGAAATACTGAAATACTGCTAAAAGTGATTTTTTTCTCGCTGCTTACAATGCCGAGGAAAAGAAAACGACCTGACATAGGTCGTCGAAGTCGTGTAAATGTGCAACGAGCTACTTTACGCTCCAACCGCACTAATGACCAGCGAGAGGCTGATTATGATAACAGTCGTACAAGTATGGGAGAATTACGTTCAAGAGTAAATAACTATGAAGTGGATAGGCAGAGAATGGAACGAGTTCGTGCACATCGATCACAACAGCAGCGAGCACGGGATAATGAATTTAATCGATTCCGCAGACGCAATGCTCCTGTAAACCTCGAACGAGGAGCATTTTCCTACGATCCGGAAAATGATTATAGTGCCGACAAATCTGTGACGATTGGAGAAATGTCAATCATTTGTCAACATTGTAAAGCATTAAAATACAGTAGTGAACCTGCAGGATTATGTTGTGCTGGTGGCAAAGTACAATTGCCACAATTGGTTCCACCACCTGAACCGTTACACTCATTAGTTAATGGGATGGAAAGTGAGTCTAAACACTTCTTGGCTAACATCCAAAAATATAATAATTGCTTCCAAATGACATCGTTTGGTGCAACGCATATAGTACAAGACGGGTTCATGCTCACTTTCAAGGTAGTATACCATAATTGTTTTAGTGAAATTCTAATTTGTATTTGTATCACAATTAATTTAACCAGTTCTTAAAATTACAGATACAAGGACAAATTCATCACCTACTGGGGGCAATGCTGCCAGTGCCAGATGCAGATCATAAATTTTTGCAAATTTATTTTATGGGCAATCAAGATGCGGAAGTTGATACACGTTGTGGTCATAATCCAACCGTCAAGCGAACCATTGTCCAACAACTGCAAACATTTCTTTCTTCTCGAGAATAATGAATTAGTGAACGTGTTCAAAATGGCACTGGATCGGATGCCATCAGACAGCCATAATATTGTAATAAGAGCCGACAAAACACCTGCTGGAGAGCATGCAAGGAGGTTTAATTCACCGACAATAGATGAAGTGGCTATTGTCGTTGTTGGAGAGAATTTGCAATCAAGAGATATTGTACTTCATCGCCGGAACAATGAATTGAAACGTGTATATGAAACGCATAGAGCTTATGATGCTTTACAATACCCATTAATTTTCTGGCAGGGAGAAGATGGGTACCATTTTAATATCAAAATGGTTAATCCAACAACAGGTAATTAGATTATACAAAATAAAATATTTTATATATTCAATATATAAATTTATTTTTTTATCATTTGTACTTCCAGGTGCTGATACACACAAAAAAGTCAGTGCCATGAATTATTATGCATACAGACTCATGATCCGTGAAGGTGAAGTAAATCACATTTTGATGTGTCAACGGCTCTTTCATCAGTATGCAGTGGACATGTACGTCAAAATTGAGACTGAACGATTGACATACATTCGGCTAAACCAACAGCAGCTTCGATCTGAAGAGTACATTCATCTTCGCGATGCAATCAATGCTGACGGCAATGTAAATAATGTAGGAAGAATGACAATTTTACCGGCCACTTACATCGGAAGCCCGCGCCACATGCACGAGTACGCTCAAGATGCGATGTCTTATGTTCGAAAGTATGGCCGTCCAGACCTATTCATTACATTCACCTGCAACCCACAATGGATTGAAATAAAAAAAGAACTGCTACACAACCAAACACCACGCCAGAGTTTACAAGCAAAAATTCAAATCTTTAATTGCGAGGTAAAAGATTCATTAACAACATTAAAATATACACTCATAACTCAAGTATTAAAATAATCACTAATATTCTGATAACTAATAAAACATATAAATAATATATAACTTATAAAAAAATATATCAATATCTTTAGCACTGGCAGTCGGACAACTACTGTAATGTGATGGACATTAAGAAAGATGTATTGTAGTTTCAAAATTTAATTTTAGAACGTAAGTTACACTTTGTTTCTAATAACAAAGTGTAAATTACGTTCTAAAATTAAATTTACCGCCTTTTCTTATTAAATTGGTTAGATTACATTCTGAGTGATTTAATTATTAATAATGGGTAAAAACAAGAGCTGTGATGCAGCAACAAGAAAAATTATAGTAAATTTTTATTTAAAACGAAAATGGTCTTACAGAAAAATAGCCGCTCACTTAGAGTGTTCCGTAAAGATGGTATTTAACGCCATTGCACATTACACATGGAACATCGGATAATGTGCCTAGAAAAGTCAGGCCAAGGAAGACCACAACTCAAGAAGACAGGCTTATGATTCTTTTGGCTAAGGCGGACCCCTTTAAAGGTTCTAATGTTATTCGAAAAGATGTATTTTCACAGGACGACCCTCGAAACGTGTCCGCAAGACTAGTCCGTAGGCGGTTGGTTGAAGGAAAAATTGTTTGGAAGGCTTGCTAGGAAAGTACCACTTCTTACCAAGCAACATCGAGAAAATCGTCTAGCCTTTGCTAAAAAATATGGCAGCTGGACTGTTCATCAATGGAAAAATGTTTTATTTTCGGAGGAAACTAAAATAAATTTGATAAACTCCGACGGAAAACGATATGTACGACGACCAATTAACGAGGCTTTGAATAATAAGTACACTAAAAAGACAGTCAGACACGGCGGTGGTAATGTTAAAGTGTGGGGATGTTTTTCAAGATACGGAGTTGGTCCCGTGAGAAAGATTGAAGGGCTAATGGATCAGCATCAGTACAAAGCCATCTTGGAGGAAACTATGATTCCATATTCCGATGAAAATTTGCCAGTGACTTGGATATTTCAACACGACAATGACCCAAAACACACAGCAAACAGTGTAAAAGTGTTTCTCAGAGAACAATCGGTGACAATGTTGGAGTGGCCAGCTAATAGTCCGGATTTAAATCCGATAGAGAATTTGTGGCACAACGTGAAGAAAACACTGTCGGATAAACATATTACAAACACCAAACAATTTTACGACGCAATTTTGTTAAAGTTTGGAGAGGTATTCCATTGGAAACGAGTGAAAAATTGATAGAATCAATGCCACGGCGTTGTAAAGCTGTTTTCGACAACAGAGGCTACCCAACCAAGTACTAATTGGTTATGAATAAGATATTCATAGTATCTATTTCACGATTCAAATTATTAGAATTTTGTTTAATTTTTTATTCTTGATTTCTAGTGTTTCTAATTAGTTGTCCGGCACAGTTCATTGTATTTTAATGCAATTTTAATAATATAATGTTTTAATTTAAAATAATTATGTACCATTGTTAGTTATTACTAAACTCATATTTTTCTACTATATCAGATCAGAAAAGTACTTAAGAACCCTTACATAATAAAAATTATTGAAAATGGAAATGAAGGTCAGTGTTTCTAATTATACGACCACAACTGTATATATACTTAACTACGCATTTAAATATAAGTGTATCTAATTATGAGCATACAAATCATAAAATAATTCATATGTGTGAAGAAGGTGTTTCAAATCAGCCATTGCAGAAGAATTAGGCATATCGGTAAGCAAAGTAATTTTTCGTTATTGGTCCATGTTATCTAATTTCTAATGTAGTAATTTAATAAAATAATTATTTAACAGAGAAATACTGTCACGTTATGGTGGAAAAGGTGGCAAGAAGAAGGAAATCTCACAAAACATGTGTCTTTTGGCCGACCTAGAAAAACAACACATGATCAAGATCAAGATCAAGAACTTGTTGAAAGTGTTCGAAATGCAAGATTTATCAGAACATCTACATTTGTAGCTGATCTGGCTGTATCTAGCTTAATATACGACGAAGGCTTACTGAAGCGAGACTTCATCACCGAATTCCAGCAAAAAAAAAATGTTATTAACCGAAAGACAACATTTTCCGGTTACAATTTGCTAATAGATATTTAAATTATGATTTTGAAAACGTCGCTTTCATGGACGAGAAAGATTTTGTTTCCTCGGCGAACGGGCGGATCTCTTTGTATTGTGCAGCCAATACACGTTATGACGAACAGAATATATTGCCAAATGACGTAGTGGACGCATGACAATCGGGTTTTGGGAGTGGATAAATTCGGGTGGACCCATAGAATTGTGCGAAATATCTGGCCGAATGAATAGCAATGCCTATTTAGATATTCTGAAAGACGTCTTTTTACCAAGTGCAAAAATTGTCTATCCTGATAATCACAGAATTACTTTTATACAGGATAATAGTTCAGTTCACAATGCTAGACGAGTTCAGAATTGGATAGATGAGCAAGATGACTAAGAATTAATAAAAAATCCACCGAAAAGCCCGGACCTTAACCCCATAGAGAATCTATGGGGGTTAATGGTACAGAATTGGGACTGTAATGTGGCTCGCACGGAAGACAGATTAAAGGCTCATGCATATGATATCTGGAATAGTTTTAGAAATAGTGATTGTTGCCAGAATATGGTTCAGTCAATGAGAGCTCGACTGCAAGCAGTAATTGATGCGAACGGATCATACACAAGATATTAAACTACGAGGGTGGATCGAAAAGTTCGCGGCCTGACATACAAACGTGTGTTTTATTTTTACAATAATACCCTCATTGGGTCTATACATTCTTTGGCTGTCATAGAATAAAATTTTGTAGCAGTAGTATTTCTGGTTTTTATGTTATAACGTACTAAACGAGACCAAACGTGCAGCTTTTTTAAAAATGGACAAAATTGGGGAAACATTAGGGCAATCTGCTCCGTCGTATACCACTGTAAAAAAATTGGTAGCAGAATTTAAACGTGGACGAGAGAGCATTGAAGATGACCCTCGCTCCGGTCGGCCTACCACGTCGACGACTGAAGAAAACATACAGAAAGTGTGTGATCTCATATTGGAAAACCGCAGATTGACTATAAGAGAGATTGCAGACACTATAGGCATTTCATATGAGCGAACAAAAAACATCATTATCAATGAACTCGGATTTTCTAAAGTATCCGCTAGGTGGGTGCCTAGACTGCTTTCATTCGAGCAAAAACGAGTTCGTCTAACAATTTCTCGCGACTGTTTGGAGATGTTTGAAGCTGACCCGTAGGATTTTTTGAACCGTTTTGTTACTATGGACGAAACCTAGGTTCATCACTATACTCCAGAGTCCAAACAACAGTCCAAGCAGTGGAAAAAATCTGATGAACCGACCCCAAAGAAAGCAAAGGCAATTTTATCGGCTGGCAAGGTGATGGCATCGGTTTTTCGGGATAGTCGTGGAATCATAATGGTGGACTTTCTTCCAAAAGGTCAAACAATAAACTCAGCATACTATTGCATCTTATTGCGTCGTTTGCGTGAAGAAATTAAAGAAAAACGTCCAGGATTACTGAGAAAGAAAGTGTTGCTTCACCAGGATAATGCACGCCTGTTGAAACCATGGCTCAAATTCATGATTGTGGTTTTGAACTGCTGCCCCACCCGGCTTATTCGCCTAATTTGGCACCTTCCGACTTTCATTTGTTACCTAACCTAAAAAAACCCTTCGTGGCCAGAAATTCACATCAAATGAAGAGGTTGAAGCCGCAGTGAACTAGTATTTTGCAGAGCTTCAAGAATCATTTTTTAAAACTGGTATAGAAGCTTTGCAAAACAGATGGAAGAAATGTATTGAGTTAGGTGGAGATGATGTCGAGAAATAAAAATATTTTTGTACATAATTTATTTTGTTTTCTACTTGAGGCCGCGAACTTTTCAATCCACCCTCGTAACTATCATTCTAAATTCGGCCGTTAATGAGAATATCTATAATTATTATCTCGTAAAACTTACTTATATAATAAACCTGCCCTTTTTTAAAAGTTAATTTATAATAGGCCTGTGTAACTCTTTACAGAACCGGCTCACTGATCCGAATCACTGAAGTGTTCCAAAAGATTGGATCACTCGAAACGTTTCAAACGTATCATTTGGATCTGAAACATTACTTTGCCAAGCGCTCATTTCATGCGACGCGTCGCTCGCGAGGCGACTGAGCCGCGAGCGAGACAGACAAAATTGAGACAAACTTAACTATTGACTCGCGTCTCGCGACTGGCGTGTAAGCGGGCGAAATAATTACAATCCATACAAGTCAGAAAGATATAACAAATGAGAAGTGCATCACTCAATTCGTACGGATTTTCGCTGTCGGTATTCATGCACGTAAAAATGACCGCTTACGTATCAAATACTATACGGTCGTTGCACATAAAATTTCACTGACTCAGTAATAATCGCCCGCAACGCAACTCATAATTATGTATGTATTCGAAACATTCTGTATCATATTTTGAGTCGATGATCCAAATGAGCCAAATGAGCCAAATGAAACATATCAGTGTTTCGGAACATTTCAGTGATCCAGATGCAAATGTTCCAATCGCAAAAATGATACACTTTGCCCACCTCTAATTTATAATTATAATTATAATAATGATTTATTTGCAGCCAATAAAGCCATATTAATATAAACATACAAAGATAAAAAACTGAAAAAAGAAGTAAAAATAAAAATAATATGCCAGATAATTGAGCCTATAGGCTCTTACGTCACTTACAAATAATTATTACAGCCAATAAAGCCACATCGGAGTAAAATAAAAAGAAAACAGCACAATACATGTCCAATTTTTGTAGGACTAAGATTCATTTTAGTTTAAGATAAAATATTGTTTTGTGTTTTTTTTTTATTGTACCGATTGAACCATGTACCGATTTGAGTTTATTTGTTTACTAAGTATTAATTAGATGTCAACTTATGTGGTGCCCAAGATACAGGCCTAGCCTAGTTTGGGACCATTGGGAATTGTTAAAAATGTAAAGTTTAATTTGGTAAATATTTTTTTTATTATTATTATTATTATTTTTAACGTAGGTAAGTCACGTGCTATTAACTTGCTTGTTACTTTTATATTTTCTTAGTTATACATACTTGTCAAATAATACAGTTTATATTTGTAGGAACGGAACGCAGTGGGATGTGAGAGTGAATGACGTGTAAAAAAGGGACAGGGAGATTGGGGAGAATATGGCGGATTATGAGTAAATTGTTACGTGGAGTTAAAAAAATAAAAAACTATTTTCGAGTTTATCGTCGTTTTTTTTACTTCGCAACTAAACCCCATCCCACAATTTTTGGGGGCTCGTCCGGGATGGTGTTTGCGAAGTCGGGACGACGGCAGAACTGTTGTGAAGACGTATTTCAAATACGGCAGCGCGACCACGTGTCGGCGATGTGCAAATCTACAACCGGCAACCTCTAATTTGCAAGACGGGCGTAACCATTACGAAGACGATATTGATAGCAAGGCGGCTATCAGTCACGAAGACGATAAAGACGAACAACGATGAGTACGGAGGACAAAGGCGGTGTTGGCGGTGCAAATGGCGGCATGGTATTCGGCATGGACGGCGTGTTGGCTAAGCTTGGCATGGACGGAGTTATAGCTAAGTTCAGCGGTGACGATAAGACGTATTCCTCGGTCAAGTGAGCCCAGGATATTGACGATAATGTGGAGGTATTCCAGTGGTCGGGTCAACAGAAATTGATCGTGGCTCGCCGATCGCTCATAGGTACAGCCGAGCTATGGCTCAGATCTGAAAAAACATTTAAGACGTATGAAGAACTAAAAACTGCATTGTTGAAGGAGTTTCCAGATAGTTTGAACGCTAAGGAGATGCACGAATTGATGTCTGCACGCAAGAAACGCAAGGACGAAACCTATATTCAATACATGTTAATTATGAAAGAATTGGGTAGACGAGCTAAATTCGCAGACTATATAGCTATTCAATATATTATCGACGGAATTGACGATCACGATGAACCGTGCAAAGTTATGTTGTACGGAATTACCCCATATACGGTGCTGAAGGAAAAATTGATGATCTATGAAAAGGTTCGGAGTACAAGGAGGGCGAAACCGGCGAGACACCAGCATTCACAGCCGAAACAAACGGTAGCGGCGAGCACAACGGTTAACCCAGGTTCGAAGCGAGTTACTAGTAGGCGGTGCTATAATTGTGAAGACCAAGACCACGTAGCAGCTGAGTGCCCTAACGGACTTAAGTGTTTCAAGTGTAATTCCTTCGGACATATCGGTCGTCATTGTACTCAGCAGCAAGTAAGTACGCGTGCAAGTACTAGTGTTGGTACGTCGGCGGCGGCGGCGAACAACAACAAGTCGTTCGGGTCTTTTCGTGAACAGTCGGCCATGTTCGGGTCACGTGTGACAGCGGATGTGACAGCCGACGTCACCATTCGGGAATGTACGGATGCGAAATCTGAACGATTTGAGCAAAATCGCATGGTGCCAAGTTCTGTAAATATAGAAAAAAAAGAAGACATTACAGAATTGACACTGTTGGCAGATCAAAACAAAATGTGCAAAATTATGAAGACGCGGAGTGAAAATGATGAACGGAATCGAAGAAGTGTTATTTCTGTAAAATTAAATGAACAATCTATTAGTGCATTAGTGGACACGGGATCGGAGGTGAATTTGCTTTCCTGTTTAGCTTTTCAATGTGTACGTAAAGTGAAAGACACTGCATTGTCGGATGATCGAATTTTGTTGACCGGTCTCGGTCAAACTAAAGTGTTTTCTCTGGGTAATATTTGCTTAAACGTTGAGGTCGATAAAAACATTTATAGCGATGTAACCTTTCATGTAGTGTCTAGCGAAACAATGCCGTTTCAAGCTATTTTAGGTAACGATTTCCTAAAACGATGTACTGTTTTGTTCAGAGAGGGACAAATAAAGTTTATACCTGACAACTGTGAGTGGTTAAGTAAGATTGATTGTTTTACAGGGTGTGTAAGTATTGTTCTAGATCATGTTCGGAATCCAGTGGTTAAGGATGAGGTTTTAAGGTGTGTGGAATCTTACCAGCCCAAGAAGACGGAAGAGGCACCTTTACAGCTGAAAATCATATTAAAAGACGACTTACCTGTTGCGCAGCGACCTCGAAGACTGTCATTGGTGGAGCAGCAGCTGGTTGAAAAGCAGGTAGAAGAATGGTTGCAAGACGGCATCATAAGGGTGAGTTACTCGGACTATTCAAGTCCGTTGGTATTAGTTCGTAAAAAAGATAGTTCTACCCGAGTATGTGTGGACTACCGACGGCTGAACCAAAAGATTGTTAAGGACGAGTTTCCATTGCCAGTTATTGACGACTTGATCGATAAGCTGCAGGGGGCAAAAGTATTCAGTGTGCTCGACTTAAAAAATGGCTTCTTCCATCTTAAGGTGAGTGAGGAATCTATAAGGTACACATCCTTTGTAACCCACAACGGGCAATTCGAGTTTTTGCGTGCCCCGTTTGGACTGTCTATTGTAACGTGTTTTTTTATACTCGTTACATGGTAGTCGATTATTTAAATAAATTTAATATTTTTCGTGATGGCAAGTACGCAGTGCTTGGTTTTGACAGGTGTCAACGAGTTGTCAATTTTTACGTCTTCCAACACTCTACGACCCGTAACGATCATGGCGTGATCATTTTTTAAACTTTTCGAAATTATTTTTAATCCTGTTACATTTCGTAACAATTTTTATATAATGTATTAATTTTTTTATTATTAAAGCCTATTGGCATTGTTCTCATGTGAGTGATACATATTTTATTGGTGAGTAAAGTTTTCTTTGAAACACATTGTTGAACTTCGTTTTCCAAATTGTTCTGGTTTGTTTATTCGGCTTATGATTTTTTTACAGGCAATGGCCTAGCTGTGTTCTCACCCAATGTGGTGACGAATCCTTGTTTGTTAAAAAAAACGGTAAGATTACGTTGATCATGACCACGTTGTCGACTAGTACTTTGTCATCGTATTTGTCTTTAATCCAGGCTTCTTTTGTTACAGCCTCGGCGTTTTTTTATACCCTTAGTTTTTCTTTAATTCATTCTTAATTGGAATCCAACATTTCATGGGTTTTGGAATCCCCACGTAACGACGGGAGTTCTGACCACCTCATCGCGCTCTACTGGGATGGTGATATAAAACTATATTTTAAATTAAGTGCCTCCCAGGTACGTTATTTTATACATATAATCAGGATGCAATAGTGACCAATAATGACCAATAATTATTAATTTAAATGTAAAACCTTATTTCACAACCTTTAGTTTAATTGTGACAATATAAGCTCTAAATTTTAATATTATAATCTACTATATTATAACCTACAGTGCATTAAAGACAGACAAAAGATCTAAAGCCTTTTATTTGTCTACTCCCACCGGCAGATTAAAAGCCCAAGCGAACCGAAGGTAAGCATCCGGTAGCATTTTTAAAGTGGCGCCCGAGTTTCCTTGATATTTCATTATTTTGAAGCACACACATGGTTGGTTCTCGTATTGTGTAACATACCACACACAAACACACACAATTTTATATATTTTTTTTATTTTTTTATTACATTTGGCGCCCGAACAGGGACATGAAGTAGGTTTGCCTTATATTGTCACTTGTTTTACATTATTGCATCTAAAACTTTGTTATTATATTGTTTACAAACCATATTGTTTGTTAGTTGGAAACTTTTATAGTAAATAACTTTTATTTACAACTTTAATTATTATCTTGTAAACAATATAGCTATTGAACTTTGTTGTATTTTGTTTATAACTGTGTGCTATTACAGCATAATTATGTTCTTGTTTTTCTCTTTAGCAACAACATAAATGTATGGTATAGACCGTGTTTGTTATCAATCTTTGAACATATAAGTATAATTTTGAGGTGTAACTTTATATAAAACAATTTGAATACAATAAGTCCACATTGTTATACTACCTTTTAAGCTTTAATCTTGTGAGTTATTATTGCATCTTTACAATTTAACAACTTTTAATTATTCTTTTGAATAATTTAACTTCAACATAACTTATTTTTATAACCTTAAATATTAATTAACTTTTGAGTTTGAGTTTTTCTGCTTTGCTTATTTGAAACTTTTAGCTTTTCATCATGGATAAGGAAGTACAGTGTCCTCCGCTTTCTGTGGCTGAGGATAAACAGGAGTCTATTGATACTAGCATGGTTGCTAATGCTAATGCTGTTCCGGATATGGTAAATTTGACCGAGGTGCATAATCCTTTTGATCATAATGACCGCATTGCACATTCTTCGTCAGCTTTTGCTATTAATGCCTTGCCTTCATTTAATTCTATGAATGCCTTTGTGAATGAACATATTAAGAAAAATTTGCCTTCTTTTACAAAATTACCAGATTTGAAAAAAAGTAAGATTAATTTTAATGGAAAGTCTTGTGTTAGGGAATTTATAACTCAAGTAGAAGAGTATTTTTTATATAAGAATTTTAATGAACTTTTGTTAGTAGGATCTTTTTCGGACTTGCTTAGTGATATTGCTCTTAAATGGTTTCGCACTGTTCGAATTCGTATTGCTTCTTGGCACGAGCTTAAGCTTGCATTGTTAAAGCGTTTTGATAAACCACATTTTGATTACTTTTTGGAATATGACCTTCGCACCAGGAAACAGAAACTTTCTGAATCTCTTCCAGATTTTATTACAGAGATAATGGATATGGCTAGTCGTCTTTCTTCTCCATTATTTGATGCAGTTTTAGTAAATATTATTAAACATAACATGTTACCTTTATATACACCTTTTATTTTTGGAAAACATATTGATTCTGTTGAACAGTTTCTTGATCTTTCTAAAGAACTTGAAGTTGTTGTTAATAGAAAACCTAAAGATTATATTAAACCTGAGAAACCATATTTTAAATCGAATGCAGTTTCAAGTAGTTTTGTTTGTTTAAAGTGTAAGAAGTCTGGACATCATTTTAAAAATTGCCCATCTATACCGGGTGTAGTTTGTTTTAAATGTCAAAAGGTTGGAGTTACATCCAAGAACTGTGACGTTTGTAATTTGGTTAAAAACTCTAATGAGTCAAAAAACTGATTAGGCCCCATCGAGCACCAGTTTTTGATAAAACTTCTAGTGTCTCGATGTTGAAAAAATCTACTTATTGTCACAAACCTGATGATGTTTCTCGTAATAAAGAATTTAAAGATTGGATAAATTATTTAAAAACATTTTTTAACATGTATAGATCTGCTCCTATTTTGTTTGTAAAACATAATGATACTAGACCTTTTCTGGAATTTTCAGTTAATAATAATAAATTTTCAGGATTATTAGATAGTGGTTCTAATAGTAGTATTCTTGGTTCAAATATTCATAAACAATTTTTACTTTTAGGTTATAAACTTAAACCTGATTCTGGTTCTGCTTTTACAGCTGATGGTTCTTCTCAGCGGGTTATTGGAACTATGGAGTTGCCAATTACTTGTGATAATTTAACTAAACATATAAAATTTCTAATTATTCCTAATTTTCAATCTCAAATCATTTTAGGTTTTGATTTTTGGTTACAATTTGATCTAGCTAAAGATTTATGGAAAAATATTAACTTTGTTCGTTGTAATGAAACTCAAGTTTGTACAGTTACTTCTGCTAATGAACTTTCTCCTTCTGAGAAACATAAATTAAATGAAACTATTGCTCTTTTTGAAAACATTTCTTATGAAAAGAAAGGTTTAGGTCTTACTCATCTTGTAGAACATAAAATTAATGTTACTAGTGAACCATTTAAACAAAGATATTGGCCTTTGAGTCCTGCTAAACAAAAAGAACTTTTTGATGAAGTTGAGGTTTTATTGAAGGAAGGTATCATTCAACCCTCTAAATCTCCTTGGTGTTCACCTGTTCTAGCTGTAGAAAAGAAAGATGGTAGTACCAGATTATGTTTAGATTCAAGACGATTAAATTCAGTAACTATTAAAGATTCTTATCCACTTCCTTATACTTCTAGAATTTTAGATAACCTTAGAGGAGCTAAATATATTAGTTCAATTGACCTTTCTAAAGCTTTCTTGCAAATTCCTTTGGAAAAATCTTCTAGAGAGAAAACTGCTTTTGTTGTACCTGGTAAAGGACTTTACGAATTTATTCGTATGCCATTTGGTCTCACAAATGCACCAGCTGAGTTGCAGAGACTAGTAGATAAATTGTTTGGCCCTGAATTTGATAATTTTGTATTCTGTTATTTAGATGATCTTATCTGCGTAAATTCAGACTTTAATTTACATATTGAATATTTAAATAAAATTTATAACATATTAAAAGATGCTGGATTAACAGTTAATTTAAAAAAGTGTAATTTTTGTAAGGATAGATTGCGTTATCTTGGTTATATTGTAGACAGTGATGGTTTGCACACTGACCCTTCTAAATTAGAAACTATTAAACATTTTTCTCGCCCTGATACCGTTAAAAATCTTAGAAGTTTTCTTGGTTTATGCTCTTATTATCGTAGATTCATTAACAAATTTGCCGATATTGCTTCCCCTTTAACTAAATTGACAGCTGGTAGTAAAACCTCTTGTTTGGAATGATGATGCTGAAGATGCGTTTACAAATTTAAAAGAAGTTTTAATAACTGCTCCTGTTTTACAGTGTCCCAATTTTGAAAAACCTTTCTTTTTACATTGTGATGCTAGTTCTGTTGGCATAGGTAGTGTGTTGAGTCAAGAGGATGAAAACAATGAACAACATCCTATTGCATTTTATTCAAGATCACTTAATAAATGTGAACGTAATTATAGTACCACAGAACGTGAATTATTAGCAATTTTAGATTCTATAGAACATTTTAGACCTTATATTGAAGGAATGAAGTTTACAGTTATCACTGATCACGCTAGTTTAAAATGGCTTTTGGGTCTTAGTAATCCTAGCGGACGTTTAGCACGTTGGGCAGCTAGAATTTCTCAATTTACTTTTGATATTATACATAAAAAGGGTTCCTTGCATTTAGTTCCAGACGCTTTATCTCGAATAGAAGTTGCTGAAATTGTTTCACATAATAATTTAGTTTCACCTGATGATGATATTCATGATCCATGGTATAGAAAGATATTTGTTAATTGCCAGAAATCTCCCTGTAGATATAAAAACTTTAGAGTTGAAAATAATACTTTGTATAAATTTTGTAAAAATAAATTTGATCCTAACAGTCGTTTGAACTGGAAAATTGTTATTCCTAAAGAACATATTTTAGATACAATTAAATCAAATCATGATGATATTAATTCTGGTCATCTAGGTATCCATAAAACTTTAAGGAAATTAAAACAACATTATTTTTGGAAAGGAATGTTTAATGATGTTCAAAAACATATTTTATCTTGTGATGTTTGTAAAGCTTATAAACATACTAATTCCCCTCCTTTTGGTATCATGATTAATCCTAAAAAAGTTGATCGCCCTATGTTAATGCTTTCAGTAGATATTATAGGAATTTTACCTAAAACTTATTCTGGTCATAAATATACAGGAAAATTTTTTAAGCAGTGCGCAAAAAAATTTTGGTAGTTCAGTATCAGTAATAGAACACATTCCCATTATTAGTTAAAAACTTTTTTTTTAATTTTTATCCGGCTTGAAATCAGCAAAATTTGGACACTTATCTATTCGTAATAATAACAAAAGGCACGTGCGCCAGCCGACTCACGCGGCGGCGTCAGCGGGGGTGAATCCCGCGGGGAAGGATGGCAGGGGGTAGCGCCAGGCGCCGCTGTCGCCCGCCAGTCTGGCTCGTCGCACGCGCCTGTGACGTCGTGTTGTTGCTTTCCCGCGCGATCCCGGCGCCGCGCGGCCGCCGCACGTTTCGTATTTCGTACTGTGACCGGTCACGCACAATGTCAGAGTTTACTAACCGCGAGTTTTACAAAATGGTGCGAGTGTATCTCTTAAGTGGTGAAAACTTGAACGTGAAACAGTGTGCCTCGAATGCGAGACCATGGCATTCATAACCCCGCGGTCCCTAATGAGAGGACTATTTTAGCCGCCACTCAAAGGTTGCTTGACCACGCCCAATTCAGAACCCGCACGTCACGCACAAGGATCTGGCAGACCTCGACTATGTTTCGACATCGAAGAAAACATTTGTAATTTTTCGAGCGAAACCCAAGAGCAAGTACTAACGATGCAGTACGTCGCTTCGGTGTGAGCCAGTACGCGGTTTGGAAACTATTAAATACAGCCGGTTTCCATCCATACCACTTCCAACCTGTACAGAAGCTCCACGACTCCGACCCCGTACCACGCCGAGCCCGAGCTAGGTAAGTAGGTATGTTTTAAAAGTGCAGTGCAATTGATCATGAGTTATTTAAACAAGATAAAATTTAACCTCGGGCAGGACTTGAACCTGCACTCGCCAGGTCAAATTTTTTCTTCATATTCTGAATTACGTGATCATAATGATTCATTTTCTTCAAGTATGAAGGAAAAATTGGAATTACTTTTAAAATAAATTGTTCAAATTAAACATGAACCTTATTGCTTTGCATTAACGTTGAAAATCTATCATAGAAATTAGACGGATAGTCACCGCTCGCCATACCTACGCGGGCGGGTCGAACGAGCGCACAGCTGATGTAGGTACTAAGGCGCGCGCGCTCTGTCGTGCGCTAGCGAGTAAACATAATATCAGTTTCAAAGTAAACATCTTTCGTTAACGATAACTTTAATCATTTGTACTAAGACTTATCAAGATAAAAAATTGGTGTTTAATAAAAGTCGTTTAAGTTTCATTTGACGAAGTTTGCGCACTGAATAAAAAGTTTTCCTGTATACTCTCAGTAGTTGATGTTTTTACAAAATTTTGCTGGTTATTTCCCATGATTAATGCTACTACTAAAATAATTTGTAAACATTTTGAAAAAGAAATATTTCTTAAGTTTGGTTGTCCCAAAATAATAGTTTGTGATAATGGAACACAATTTACATCAAAACATTTTGTAGATTTTATGAAAGGTTTTAATATCACTAAAATATTTTATAATACATTATACACGCCTCAAAACAATCCTGTGGAACGTTATAATAAAACGGTTGAAACTTGCATTTCTTGTTTTGTGAAGGATGATCATAGAACCTGGTCAACATTTTTACCCCATGTTCAATTAGCTTTAAATAATAGTGTGAATCTTGCTACAGATTTTACACCTAATTTTCTCATGTTTGGTAGAGAACTTGTTTTTGATGCTTCATTACATCATTTTAGTAATTCTATTGACAACTTAAATCAACTTGAAGTTGGCGATAGAAGTATTTTTGCTACTTCTCTTAATTCACTTAGTGACATTTTCGTGAAAATACAAGCTTCTTTATTAAAAGCTTATAAGCGTAATGCCACTTATTATAACAAGGGTCGTAGGGTCATTTCTTTTGATGTCGGTGATGTAGTGTGGAGGAGAAGTTTTGTACAGTCTAGTGCTCCTGCTTATTTTTCGGCAAAACTTGCTCCTAAGTTTGTTAAATGTGAAATTATAGAAAAAGTTTCTAATAATGTTTATGTGTTAAAAGATTTAAATAAAGGTTCTGTAGGCCGTTATCATGTTAAAGATATAATTAAATTTTAATTTTTATTCGGTTCTCAAGTTTAAGTTTTGTTTTTGATAACATTGTTGGAGTGGGCATTTGTTTGTGTGATGAATGACTGATGAATGAAAGATTATAGCCCTATGAGTGATGATAGTATGTGAGGTAACTTCATATCAATTTATTGAATTCAAGTCTGAACTTTCTAAAGTTTAACTTAGGAAATTTTGGTTAATAATTTAAAGTGCTTCTTCCACCCACACAATACCTATTTGTATCTTCTACATCAAAAGATCTTATTTTCTTTTTTGTTTGTTTAACAAGATAGATAATGCTGTTTTATTATATTATCGTCTTATTGTTATTAATCTATTTTTTTATACTCTTTAGTATGTATAGATTTTTAATTAATTAAAATATATTTGTTATTGGTACAATTTACCCTTCTTAGGACTTAAGTTTAAGTTTATTCATAGTTCCTCGGACGTGACACTTAATATAGGAATAATTCCACTCGGACTTAGACTTTTTTTCTGAGATGTTCTTATCTCTTTGTTATTATTTCAGGATGTTCTGCCGCCTTGTTGTGGAGATCTTTGAACCTATAAATGGATCTTGGTATTATTTTACCTCGATTTCGTTCTTTTTCTATTGTGTTCGGGAGTTCGGTGGTGTTGTGCCGATCACAATATGAATTGCTTTGTTTGTTACTTTTGATGTTGTGTTCGGAAGTTCGGTGGAGTTGTGCCGATCACAATATGCAAGTATTTTGTTTGTTGTTCTTTTCTATTGTGTTCGGGAGTTCGGTGGTGTTGTGCCGATCACAATATGAATATTCTTTTACAGTTACTTTACTGTAGCTGCTTTGTTTGTTCGGATGCTTTTTAGATTTTTTGTGCTTGGAAAGTTGGTGGTGTTGAGCCAATCACAACATTCTCTTTTTTCAGGAGTTTTCACTTCGCAATTAGAAGTTTTGAAGGCTAACGAATTGTATTGCGTTTGTCTGCAATTCGATTCGTGTTGTAGGTGTGATGATAGTCAGCGGCGATGGTGCCTAACTGAATTCGTAGTGAAGTCGTTGTTAGTCAGTGGCGATGGTGCCTAACTGTACTCATAGGACTTGGTGATGTTAGACAGTGGCGGTAGTGCCTAACTGTACTCATAGGAGATGATGTTCGTTGTTAGTCAGTGGCGATGGTGCCTAACTGTACTCAATGGAGATTTTGTTAGTTTTTAAAGAGATTTTGTTTGTTTTAGTCAGTGGCGATGGTGCCTAACTGTACTCAATGGAGATTTTGTTAGATTTTCCAGAGATTTTGTTTGTTTATAGTCAGTGGCGGTGGTGCCTAACTGTACCCAAGGAAGATTTTGTTAGTTATTTCGGAGATTTTGTTTGTTATAAGTCAGTGGCGATAGTGCTTAACTGAACTATTTGACGTTGGTTTAGGAGTTTATTTTTGTTTTGATATTTAATCTTATTTTTAAAAGAGTTTTTGTCCTCTTTTGTCTTTTTTTGTTTGTCGTTGCCTTAGTGCATAAAAGAAAGTTCCTTTCTTTTATTTTTCGGGGAGGGATGTAATGTAACGTGTTTTTTTATACTCGTTACATGGTAGTCGATTATTTAAATAAATTTAATATTTTTCGTGATGGCAAGTACGCAGTGCTTGGTTTTGACAGGTGTCAACGAGGTCTTCCAACACTCTACGACCCGTAACGATCATGGCGTGATCATTTTTTAAACTTTTCGAAATTATTTTTAATCCTGTTACATTTCGTAACAATTTTTATATAATGTATTAATTTTTTTTATTATTAAAGCCTATTGGCATTGTTCTCATGTGAGTGATACATATTTTATTGGTGAGTAAAGTTTTCTTTGAAACACATTGTTGAACTTCGTTTTCCAAATTGTTCTGGTTTGTTTATTCGGCTTATGATTTTTTTACAGGCAATGGCCTAGCTGTGTTCTCACCCAATGTGGTGACGAATCCTTGTTTGTTAAAAAAAACGGTAAGATTACGTTGATCATGACCACGTTGTCGACTAGTACTTTGTCATCGTATTTGTCTTTAATCCAGGCTTCTTTTGTTACAGCCTCGGCGTTTTTTTATACCCTTAGTTTTTCTTTAATTCATTCTTAATTGGAATCCAACATTTCATGGGTTTTGGAATCCCCACGTAACGACGGGAGTTCTGACCACCTCATCGCGCTCTACTGGGATGGTGATATAAAACTATATTTTAAATTAAGTGCCTCCCAGGTACGTTATTTTATACATATAATCAGGATGCAATAGTGACCAATAATGACCAATAATTATTAATTTAAATGTAAAACCTTATTTCACAACCTTTAGTTTAATTGTGACAATATAAGCTCTAAATTTTAATATTATAATCTACTATATTATAACCTACAGTGCATTAAAGACAGACAAAAGATCTAAAGCCTTTTATTTGTCTACTCCCACCGGCAGATTAAAAGCCCAAGCGAACCGAAGGTAAGCATCCGGTAGCATTTTTAAAGTGTGAGCTTCTGGCGCCCGAGTTTCCTTGATATTTCATTATTTTGAAGCACACACATGGTTGGTTCTCGTATTGTGTAACATACCACACACAAACACACACAATTTTATATATTTTTTTTATTTTTTTATTACACTATTTGCCCAAAGACATTTATGAGATACGTCAGCATAGTGTTCAGGGATCTGATTGCTAGGGGGCTTATGCTGATATTTATCGATGATATAATTATTCCAGCACAAGATGAGGAGCAAGCCCTGGAGAGACTTAAAGAAGTACTAGAAGTAGCATCAACATATGGCCTTTCTATAAATTGGAAGAAGGCGAATTTACTTCAGAGAAAGATAGAGTACCTTGGCCACATAATTGAGGATGGAGAGATGAGGCCAAGTATGGATAAAATTAAAACAGTGTCGGCTTATCCTGAACCTAGAACACTAAAAGAATTACATAGCTTTATTGGCCTAACTGGATACTTCAGGAAGTACATAGAAAATTATGCAGTTGTAGCTAGACCCCTGACTGACCTACTTAAGAAGAATAAAGAATTTGTATTCAAAGAAGAGCAGAAGAAAGCATTTTTGTATCTGAAGTCTAGTTTGATGAATGAACCAGTACTGAAAATATACAATCCTCATCTAAAGACGGAATTACACACTTATGCAGCTATTTTATTGCAATATCACCCTAACTCAGGACTACATCCAGTGCATTATATGAGCAAGAAGACGAACGAGGCACAAAGCAAGTACTCTAGCTATGAGTTAGAGGCCCTAGCCATAGTCGAAGGTATAAAAAAATTTAGACACTATCTCTATGGAATTCACTTTAAAATAGTCACCGATTGTAAAGCCTTTGAGTTGACCCTGAGAAAGAAGGACTTAACATCTAAAGTTGCACGGTGGGTACTAATGCTAAACGAATATGACTTTGAGTTGGAACACAGAGCTGGTACAAAGATGAGGCATGTAGATGCTTTGAGTAGAATCCCGTATATTGCAGTTACTACACTACAAAAAAGCAACTTGAAACAGGCACAAGATGATGATGATGGCTTGAAAGCTATTAAGCGAATTCTAAAAGATGGGCCTTATGAAGATTATTGGCTTGAAGACGATGTGCTGTACAAAGGAAATCAAAAGCAACTAGTGCTTCCCAAGCAGCTAGAGAAGGAGACCATTAAGAGAGTTCACAGCAATGGCCATTTTGGGAAAACTAAGATGAAAGACCTACTCAGCCAGGATTATTATATCCGAGATAAAAAGATTGACGACTTTTTAAGGAGCTGTATTACATGCATACTAGCAGCTAAGAAAGAGGGAAAGCAGGAAGGTTTTCTAAACCCAATAGAAAAGGAGAGCTTACCATTTGATACACTGCATCTGGATCATGTAGGACCGCTGACGGCAACAAAGAAACAATATAACTATATACTTACCATTATTGACTCCTTTACGAAGTTTGTGTGGTTGTTCCCCACGAAGACCACGTCCAGCTCAGAGACCTTAAATAAACTAGGTATACATCAGCAGACATTTGGAAATCCTCGCAGAATTATAACGGATAGGGGTACAGCTTTTACGAGCCAAGAGTTTCAAGAATATTGTCAGCAAGAAAATATTCAACACATAAAGATAACTACAGGAGTTCCTCGGGGCAACGGACAAGTCGAAAGAATTCACAGGATTCTTATACCAGCTTTAACTAAGCTGTGTATAGAGAATGAAGGGGTATGGTACCGCTATGTTAGCAAAGTGCAGAGAGCTTTGAACAGCACGTTCCAACGTAGTATAAATACTACGCCATACGAACTGCTCATTGGTACCAAAATGCGATGCCGAGAGGATCTAAGAATAATAGAGTTATTACAAGGAGAAGATGCGAAACAATATTCGGAAGACAGAGATGAGAGTAGAATACTGGCTAGACAACAGATATTGAAAATACAGGAGGAGAATGCAAAAGGTTACAATAAGAAGAGAAAGGTGAGTACTCAATATAATCTAGGTGATCATGTGGCAATTAAAAGGACGCAATTCGGGCCTGGATTGAAACTACGTCCTAAGTATTTAGGCCCTTACAAGATATCAAGGTGCAAGGGAAAAGATAGGTATGATGTGGAGAAAGTTGATGGTTCCACGGAGGGTCCCAATAAAACATCAACTTTCGCCGATTACATGAAGAGATGGCCGAAGTATGATGATGAGTCTGATGATTAATTATGCCATACTTTGTTACAGGGTTTTAGCACGGTTGTCAGAAGGTTTTTTTTTATTATTTTTTATTATAATACTGTGTCCCAGCGCATTATGTCTAAGCTAAAGGAAATCGTAACCTAATTATAGCTATTTCCATGTAAAATGTAACATGTCAATTTCAAATTGTGAGTTGTATCTGAGAGAAAAGAGTTTAATTACCTTGTACCTGGTGTTCATAATAACCCTAGGATAAAACGTTAAGTAACAAAATGTTGTATTAGAAGTAAAGGATTCAGGTGTTTTCTATAGAATGTAAAGCTGTCAATGGATAAGATAATGTTAAGATTGTTCTTTTGTTTTAAAGTTAGTTAAATAGTTCTGAAAGAGTGTGAAAGATGTTTTATGTTGTTAGTTTATCGTTAAAGTTATCATTTCGATGTTTAATTTAGTTTTGTTTAATTATAGACTAGAATCCTATTGTATTGTTTGTCTGAGGCCAGACAAAAGCAGGAAGGCCGAATTGTAGGAACGGAACGCAGTGGGATGTGAGAGTGAATGACGTGTAAAAAAGGGACAGGGAGATTGGGGAGAATATGGCGGATTATGAGTAAATTGTTACGTGGAGTTAAAAAAATAAAAAACTATTTTCGAGTTTATCGTCGTTTTTTTTACTTCGCAACTAAACCCCATCCCACATATTATAATATATTCTTTTCTTTCCCGTGACGTGAAATTCAAATCGGAGCTATGACTTCGTTAGTCCTATAAAAGTTGTGGCAAAATGTAAGTTTAGTTCGATATAAATGTCATGTTACTAAATGACAAGCGGCGCGGCGCCCAGAATTTTTTCACCTCGACATTCGGTGCCTCGCTACCTAGTCCGGCTATGTTGTAAGTCCGGCTTTTTTTTTGGTTACGTGTGGTAAAATCTTCATGGACATCCGCTGCCCGGGGAAGACGATGGGGTGTGTCGGACTTCACCTCGGTGTCTGACTGTCTAGTCCCCCTACTCGGGTCCTGGGTTTGTGGGTGAACGGAATTCTCCGCGTCCGCCGCCCCAGGACCTCGGCCGCAGAGAGTAGGGAGAACGGCGCATCGTAATACCGGCACTCCTCCGGCCCGCTCACCTTCAGCCAAGGTGGGGCATAGTGGACTCCATAAAATTTAGCAGTGGAATCGATTTTAGTGGGGCGGATTCCACTACCTTAAAATTTGGTGGATTCTGCCCCACTAGGGTTTTCACTTCAAAGTTTGGGTATGTAAGTTTGCTCATCATTGTAATATTTGTTTGTAAAAGTATTAGTAATATGTAACTATGACTGGTAGCATTAGTGGTACTCAGGTAGTGTGCTTTTTTAGTAAATAAGCATTGCATTTAAAAACTATTAACGCCATTCTATTAATAAGAACAGGATTAACTGCGGTTAACAGCAACTGTTATAATTATCAACTACCAGCTGATATTTTAAGTAAGATAGGATCATCCGAAAAATATAAAGTAAATACTACTGAACCTAACCAGCCTGGAACATAGCTGAACTCGAGGGGAGTTCAGCTATGATGGAAGAAGAATTTTAGTTTTTTTACTTGTTTTTTACTTAAAGTTGACTTTACTATACCCAAACTGTAGGTATAGAATAATACTATTATGTTTTCTCTTCTAAATTTTATTATTGTAATAAAAAGTTGTTTTTCACTACAATCACTTCGTATTTTATTCACATAGAGCAAAACAACGGAGCCGTAAACGAGATGCGTTTATACGAGTCGCAATCTGCGTCTCGCTTACAAACCTTTATCAGAATTGTTTTAAGAGTTCATGGTTACAGCCCATGTTTAGTATGGGAGATTATTTCGTATCAGCTCATAATGTCAACTTCTCAAAATGACAACCGATCGCAAAATGTCCACTTCTCACAATGTCAAGTTCTTAAAATGTCAAATTCGCATAATGTCTATTTCTCAAAATGTCCATTTCTCGAAATGACAAATTCTCATAACGTCAACTTCTCACAATGTCAACTTCTTAAAATGACAAATTCGCATAATGACAACTCCACGTAGTTTCTACTTTATCAAATTTGAATGTGGTAATAGGTATAGCTAGATATACATATACTAAGGGGTATATGTAGGTAGATAACTGAAAACTTTAAAAATAAAATACCATAACTTATAATCTCGATCGGGTGTTTTTTTTTTTGTTTTTGTTTAATATGACACCTATTACAGTCGATTGATTAGATTTGACAGATACACCTGGACATTGGATAGAAAACAAAAATAGAAACATTTAATGATAATACCAAAGTAAACTGGTTCAAGGCAAAAGATATATTAATCATAGAGTGCCCGCATTCTTTATTCTTGAGAAATGAGGACTACAAAGACCTTAAAAAAATTAAAGGTGTTGATTTGGATGATTTGAGAAGATTTGCAAGAATTATGGCCGCCAGGAAAACTGATTAAAAAAAAACAAGTTAAACGATTTGAAATCGTTATTCCATCTTATACCAGATGATTGCATCGATTACTATGAAAAACTAAAGGGAACCGGTGCAATAATAGACGACGTAGAAGGTTATTGTGATGAACCTGATTTTGATTTGGACGAGGAGTAGGGCAACTTTTGTTTTCATTCATTAAAATAAAAATATAAATCATACAAAACTTATTTTTTAATAATGATCTAAACGCATGTTTACCTAATATCTACTGAACTATTATAATTAACTTGATTGCGAACAGTGTATCTAATTTTAGAAGTCAGTAGGAGCGGCAAAATTTTTATAGCTTTGATATGAGTGGTATAAACCATAAACAGTTTCAATACCTATGTATTGGTGTAATACCTTAAATACGGTATTGGCCTCCACAATAAGTATTTATTGCGTGAAACTATTTATTGGCTCGAAGCGCCGAATCGCCGAAGACAAATTACCGATACCGAGTACTATACCGACAATACCCGATGTATACCGAAACGTTACACGGGCGGACTGAGACGAGTGATGCCGAAATAATACGAACTGTTATCTTATCTTATCGTTTTTTTTTTTCAAACTTTGATTGTTGTTTATTCAGTACCCGTGCAGACATCCGCAATCACGCAACGCGCACACCCGGTTTTCATTTGAATATTGGTTGTCAGTTATTTTACAATCGATACTGAAAATCAATTTGGTGGCAATCGATATCTACAACCGGTTAGGAACAACCAAATACACCGAACCATAGATAAAAAATAATAATATGAACAAAACGAACCGTTTCATCGTAAAGGAAGTAAATGGAAAATAAGTTTTTATATTTAAAATAAAATTCCCTATTCAAAAATCAAATCCCTGTCGTGTAAGTTGATTAAAAATTATGTAAATAATTACTATAGAATTTTGGTCATTTCGGTGCCACTTTTGAGCATGATCCTTTATGCGATAATTGGTGGGGTCGTTATTATTGTTACAACCATGACATATTTTTGGTAACATAAAATGTGTATTCTGATTCATGCTCTGGCCAAAATAAGAATTCTATAGATTGTACAGCGTTATTGCTAGCTGTTAAAGACTCTTCTCAGTTATTAGTCATAGAACATAAGTTTCCCGTACCAGGTCACACGTAAATGGATGGAAGTAGACAGTGATCATGCACTTATTGAAAAGGCTAAAAAGCGAACTTTCATAAATATACATCATCGGCGTGATTGGTGTCAACTGTCAGCTGGTGAGAATTGCATCAAATAGAAATAATAAATACTCAGTCATAGAAATGTCAGAAAGTGATTTTTATGATTTTTCTGTATTTTCAAAATATAATTTTGTAATAAAAAAGTGTAGATGTTGCCAAACGACTGGCTGCGCCCGTTGCGGAACCTAGACAATTTGCGCATCTCTCGTCAGACCATGGTAGCTGCCGTATAGCCGTATAGCGCTGGAGAACGACGTGCATGATGGAACCGCGTCGCGATGGTGGCGGCAAAAACCGGCAGTATTGTTTCAAGCAGGTTATACCTTAATCAAATATTGGGAAATTATTTCCCACTTCACGCTACCGTAAAATTTCTGTTTTATTTCTTTATTGGTAACTCCAATCAGTACCAACCTCAGGAACAAAATAATCCTACAGATTTTTTTAATCTAATCAAATGGCAACATTTTGTACGAAGCCGCGAACTGTCATCGTATATGAATGTCAAAAACACAGTTTAAAATATTTTGCGAAAAAACCGGTTCTGGAGGGTTTTAAAAGTTTTTGAATTAAAAAAATCTGGCAAGTGCATAAACACAATATTCTTGTAAACTAGACATCGATGGTCCCTGTAGTGTATTGACTAAATAAAGTGTTGCTTGGTTGTCTCTGGCACCTACGTCACGTGACGATCGTAGATGGTTGCTCGATTCTCTGCGTACAGCTTTGTTAAAGTTGGGATACAAATGGCGAAAAACTGTGGATAACAGACGTGTTAGTATAGGGCGGCATGACATCCAAAAACTACGATTTTCCTACCTAAAAAATTTACTCAGATACCGTCAAGAAAATTGGTGTATCGTATATACAGATGAGAGCTACATCTTAACTAATCATGTGCAAAACAAAGGATGGGGTAATAAAGATGGACCACCTTTAAAGAGAAACCTGTCGAAAGGACAAAGAATTATCATTGTGCATGCTGGTTCAGAACACGGTTTCGTACCTAACGCACTACTGACATACAAAGCAAATAGTGTTTCTGGTGATTACCACTCTAACATGAACGCAGAAAACTATGAAAAGTGGCTAAAAGAACGTCTAGTACCGAATCTTCCACCTAACTCTGTGGTTGTGCTTGATAATGCCTCATACCATAACGTTCAAAATGACAGAGCCCCAAATTCTTATAATTAAATAGAAATGCAGAGATGGCTGACAAAAAAAAATATAGCTTTTAATCAAGATATGAAAAATATTGAACTGTATGATTTGATTAACAAAAATTATTAATCTGTTACAAGATTGACGACATACTTCAGCCATATGGCATAAAAGTTCTTCGACTGCCACCATATCATCCTGAACTAAACCCCATAGAAAATTTGTAGGGAATTTAAAAAAATTATATTGCTTCGCATAATGTCGACCAAAATGTGACGGAAATAATGAAACTCATAAATGAACGTTTAAGTCAAATTGATGAAGGGATGTGGGGTAATACTTGTCGACATGTACAAAAGAAAGAAGAAGAATACTACAGACATTTTGACATGGAGTCAGAATTCATAATTAACCTTGGTGAGAGCAGGGAATTCGAAAATTCATCATTTGATTTTTCAATTGCAATTGCGATTCAGAATAATGTTCAATAAATAAACATTACATTACGAAATAACTCTTTTTTTTTAAACCCGTATATAACCCGTAAATAACTGTATTTGTACCCGACTGTACCTCTTGTCACGCACACAAAGTCACTGTATATGTACAAGGTTTACCCACACATAGGGCCGCGCGCACATCTGAGTTGAACTATCTATAACTCAACAAGATATTAAGGCGTATCTAGGAGTTTTAATTCTTATGGGCTTAAATCCTCTTCCAGACATGGAACTGTACTGGTCTTCAGATCCTTTTTATTACAACAAGGAAATCGCCCAGGTTTTCCCAATCATAAGATTTAAAAAAATTACGGAAAACCTCCACTTAAATGATAATGAACGGAACCACCAAGAGGGTCTTCTGAATACGACAAATTATATAAACTGAGACCCGTCCTCACAAAACTGAATAAAGTTTATCAGAAAGAAACATTTAATTCTGAAGTACAATCGATTGATGAATGTATGGTGAAATTGAAAGGTAGAAGTTCTTTAAAGCAATATATGCCTAAAAACCCATCAAGAGAGGATTTAAAGTCTGGGCAAGGTGCGACGCAAAAACCGGGTAGTTGTACCAATTCGAAGTCTATACTGGAAAAGGTGACAGCACGGAAAATGAAGGATTAGGCTACAATGTTGTCATGAAACTCTGCAGTAGTGTACCAAAAAATACTTTAGTTGCCTTCGATAACTTCTTTACGAGTTGTAATCTTATGGAAGATCTTTATGATAAAAAGATTTATGCAGTAGGGACAGTCGGATGCAATAGAAAAGATCTACCTGATATAATAAAGAAAAAGCAACCAAAACCATTACGATTGGAAAAACATCAGTTTGCAGCTGTTACTGCAGAGCCAATCACAGCCATCAAATGGTTGGATACAAAAGAAGTTGCTGTACTCACGACAGCCCATCAGCCACTAGATACAATGCTTGTATAGAGGACCCAAAAGGACGGCTCTAGAGCAGACATTCTTTGCCCGAAAGCAATTGCTTCCTATACACTTAGCATGGGCGGAGTAGATCTATTCGACCATTTTAGATCATCGTATCCTATAAGCCGCAAATCAAGAAAATACTGGATGCGACTTTGCTTTTTTTTATTCGATGCATCAATCATAAATGCATACATTACCTACAACTACACACATGTTGCGACGCTGCACGGACACCGAGAATTTAGGTTACACCTAGCACGTGCCCTAATAGATAATCACACAACAAGAAAAGGTCAAGCACAAACAGGAGTACTTTTTAAAAAAAAAAAAGAAAGGGGGTAGGTTTGGCGTACCAGACGAAATTCGTTTATTGAATGTAATACACTTACCAGAAGAGACTAATACCACAGTGTATAAATCTCTAACAGTGAAACGACTCGGCCGTCTAGACAGGTGAACGATGAGGTGGGTTGCGGGGCAGAGCGGCGTCCCCCCACCGCTTTTTCGCAGGCGGCCCGTCCGCCCGACGTACACTGCGCGTCGGTACGGAGTTTCAAGTGCATCGCCATCGCGCTGTCGTTAATATTATTATTGCCGATGCGACCATTTTTCAATAATAATGCGTTCTACTTGTGCACGGTTGTTTGCCGACATCGTACAGCAGTAATAAAGGGGAATTGAGATTTAATCGATTTCCAAAGGATGAGAATCGATAAGTGCCCTCAAACCAATTATATGTATACCTACCTAAAGTAATATTATCTCAACAGTAAACAGAATAAAGTATCTATCCGCCGCCACCGTGTGTTTAGGTACTTACTAAAAAAATATTTTATATAATATATACTTTCCAATGGGTTTTGGTACGATTTTCACATATAATAATAATAATGACATTTTTATTAGATTTTTTAGATAAGTAAGTACCTATTGTTGGTATTTTACGAGATAATAAGTAAGATTTGGCGAATCTAAACTTATTTATTACTTTATTATTTATGTACCTACCTATATTCTATGATTTTTACGGCCGGGTTAAAGTTAGCTCGTGCCAACTTCAACCCGGATAATAAGTTTGGCGAGAACTGTACCTATGCCGGAAATAGCGTAATGTCTTGGTATCTAGAAAGGTTGACGTAATATAACCCTATAACCCTTTATACGATGATTTTTTTTCTAAAATGAACTTACAAACATAATATCACCTTTAGGAACGTAAGTACTTGCAAAATGTGTTTTTTGAGAACCCTAAGCTATTCATATTTTTCTAGAAATCAGTACTACTACAACTGACACATAGATTAATTTGTACTTAAAATATATCGCCTGTAAGAACGTAAGTACTTGCAAAATGTTTTTTGTGACAACCCTAAGCTCTTTTCAGTGTCTAGACGATTGTCGGCATTTAGCGTCCACACAAAGGAGTTGGATCACTATCCGTTGTTACATTATGCTAATACTTACAAAAGATGTCGTTTTTGCAGTACGAAACAGAGAGAACAGAGGACAGAAATACAATGTTCCACCTGCGAAATAGCTCTGTGTGCTAAGAACTGTTTCAAAACCTTTCACACTGTTCCACCTCAATAATATTATTTTCCTTTGTAAGTAAGTTTCAGTTTATATTAAAACATTATTCTTAACGTTGATGTTTCATTTTATATAACTTTATTCACTTATGTTACTTTGCTTGTTTATTTTTTTATTTTATTATATTAGATAATAAAAAACAAGCAACAAGTAGGAGCAACTAACATGTATAGAATTTGTAGTAAAAATATATCAAAAGTTGAGAGCAGTTCCGGATAATGGGAAATAATTTCCCACTTAATTATATTTTACTTTGAAATACCGGATAATGGGAAATAATTTCCCACCGCAAAACCCCCATTTCTCTCCACTTTATAGAAAAAGGAGTCTTTTTATTCGGAATCTCCATAACCCAATTACCTAAAAATAGAAAACAGTTTCTAATTTTCTCAAAAAAAAATTTTGTTTGATTAAGGGATACCACAAAACTCAGTTGTGTTAAATATTGACAATCAGAGTGCAATTAAGTTAATAAATAATCCAGTTTTTCATAAAAAGAGTAAGCATATTGATGTTAGATACAACTTTATAAGAGAAAAAGTTGGACAGAAAATATTACAAATTAAATTTGTTGAAAGTTTATCTCAATTAGCAGGTTTTCTTACCAAGTCATTGCAACTTAATAAGTTTAATTTCAATAGAGATAGTGTTCTCAAAAATGTTTCATGGGTGAATATACGCTATTTGAATTATAATAGTCCATAGACAAATTTTATGTTAAACTTATTATATTATGGCTTCTGTATGCTTAAACAATAAAGAATATGGTCTATTATTTGGCCCACATAGTCAATTCACGATAATAGATTAATTTAAGGCATTAATAGTTTTAAAGAGTTATAAATGTATACTCCTCTGGCCTCCCCCATTACTACATTATAGTGATTTTATAGCCAGATACTTTAAATACGTATGCCATTATGTTTTTTTTAAATATGATTATATAGTTTTATAAACATCGAAACATATTTTACCAAAATGCCCTGTAAAAATATTTATTAATATAACAAAAAAATTACTTATTTTCGTGTCATGTTACAATAATGTCACTTCATCTGGCGAAACTAAAAGAAGTAAAATTTGACTTAAACTGCAACGGTTTGTTCTTGTCCTTGAACGATGCACGTACAACAGTGTGAAGTTAGAAGCAAGCTAACGACATTGCGCAAAACTCCGTTTGCGATTCACTGTGGGAAAGCGTGTTTGTGCCAGTCGTTGGAGTATTTCCTTTGGTATGTATATGTTTTTGTATTTTATCGTTACGAAATTGTATATTTTCATAACGCAACTTTTATTGTGTGTAGATGTCATGTATTACGTTAAACTGTGGTCAGAAAAGCTAGTGATGTTGTTTTTGTAGGTTATGTGCGATTTTGTCACTTCTCTGGCGTCTGGCTTATATCATGCTAGAGGAAATACAAAAGCGCCAGGAAAGTGACGATTTCATGTTAAGGTTAATTTTAAATGCTTTAGGCTTCATTTTATTTGTTCTAGATACTCGAGTATAATTAAACATCATGGCGAATGTTAAAAAGAAACAAACAAGGGAAGAGAGGTTAGAAAAAAAGCGCCAAGCTGAAAAATTAAGCTACCAAAGAATTAAAAACGATCCGGTTAAAAATGCTGAATTAAAAGAAAAAGAAAGGCAGCAATATAAAAAGAAAAAAGAAAAGGGACTAATTAAGAGCATAAAAGATATGACTAAAAGGGAACAAAGGGCTGTTGGAAAAATATGGAGAGAAGACTAAAAAGCATAGAGACCGCGTAAAGCTACAATCTACCAGAAACTATCCCGTAACACCACCTGCGTCTGATAATGAAGACCAACCTCTACTTCCACAAAACAATATCGCTCTGGCTGCTAAAAGCAGATCAGAAATGCAGTGGAAACTACGAAATCAACTTATAAAAAACAAAAATATGAAATTAAACAGTTACGTCAAAAGGTACGTGACTGTCAAAAGAAACTACGGCGCATCACAAAACAAACACAACACACAAAAATGACTCCAAACTCAAAAGTGGCCGATCTTTTGCAGAAAAGTAGTAAAGAGAATGTAGAAGAGGTGAAGAAAAAATTATTATTTAGTGAGGTGATCCAAAATCAACTCAAAGAAAATATAAATTTGACAACGAATGATAATGAAAAGAAGATATTTAAAAAAGTATTAATTGGTAAAATAGTCAAGATTGATTGATTGATTGGTAAAATAGATGTGTTGAACCAAATTAATATGAAACCTATAAGACAGTCATCTACTGCAAATAAAAGTTTGTTAGATATGACTCGGAAGACAAGAAACGATAAAACGAATCCGAAGTTAGAGAAAATAGTCGCAGAGTTTTTTGAAGAAGATTGCAATAGTAGATTATGCCCAGGTAAAAAAGATAGCATTACAAAGGGTAAAATAAAAAAACAGAAGAGATTGTTACAGGACACGATGAAAAATCTACACACCAAGTTTATAAAAACAAAAAATATAAAGTTAAGTTACACACTGTTTTGCCGCCTGCGACCTTTTTGGGTTGTTACCCCAAACATCCACTAAAGAGCAACTTGTTTATGTATAACTCATGCAAATACGGAGCTAACCTTGGCTTCCCTAAAACAGGCAAACATCATAGATTTTCCAAACTATCAGAGTATGCTTAATTATTTATGTTGCAACCGATACAATGAAAAATGTTTTATGCGAGAGTGTCTTAACTGCAGAACACGTTCCATATGTTATCATGAGTTCGACAATTCTGTTTTGATCAAATACTCTTCATGGCAATGTATTGCAGAGGACATTTTAGATACTAAAACCAAGAAAAAACGCAGGGTTCGAAAATATAAAAAAAAATACATTAAACTGTGCTCCAAAAGACATTGTAATGCAACTTGAAGACAACCTTGATCTTTTTTTAAAACACGAAGGAAATATTGTTCATCAATATCAAACTATTTAGTCTTAAAGATAACCTGACTGAAAAAGATGCTGTGATTCACATGGACTTTTCCGAAAATTATAATACAAAATATTCTTCAGAAATTCAATCCTTCCATTTTGGTGGGTCACGTACGCAAATAAGTTTGCACACTGTGGTCTTATATACCAAGGGAGAAACAAAATGTTTCGCCACAATGTCAGAAAACCTAAACCATAATGTACCTGTAATCTGGGCTCATCTAAAACCTGTTATGGAACTCCTTCCTTCCTTAGTAGAAAACGTTCATTTTTTAAGCGACGGCCCTGTAACTCCGTACCGCAACAAAGATGTTTTTTTACTTACTTTGTAAATTGACTGAAACCTATTCGAATATTTGTGATTTTACCTGGAACTATCATGAAGCCGGTCATGGTAAAGGAGCTCCAGATGGTGTCGGAGGGACATGTAAACGAACCGCTGACAAAATTGTAGCTTTAGAGAAGATAATCGCCCAAACATCAAACCTTTTACAGGTACACTGAAAGTACATCAATAAGATGATACCCGAAGAAGAAATTGATTTCCAAAAGCAGATTATGGAAGATAATCGCCCAAACATCAAACCTTTTACAGGTACACTGAAAGTACATCAAGTACGAGGAAACTATCTGAGCAATACGTTGTACATGAAGAGCCTCAACTGCTTTTGTAGCAATTTGGTTGCACAAACATCTACTCATCTGATTAATACTAATACTGCAGACACTGCTGTGACTGTCAAGAACGGAGATTTTGTACTTGTGGAATACAATATTAATAATAAAAAATATAGATGTGCTGGCGTATGTTCGTCAGATTTTGATGATGAAGAAGGAGAGATCAGGGTTACTTTTTTAAAGATCTCCAATGAAGATGGTACTCTTTTTATAATAAATGACAATGACATGTCTGATGTTAAATGGGAACAAATCTTGACTATATTATCAGTGCCAAATATACGTATGAAGGGTAACAGAGTATTCTACAGGTTTCCAAAGCCAGTTGATGTATTTGAAAAGTAAATTGTTTGTTTAGTATTTAAGTAAAATATTTAGTTTCGTGGAAATTATTGATTCTGTTCTTTGCTAGTGTCAGATGGGCGGGAGTAATGTCGGATCCGTATCAGCTTGAGTGTGGAGTCAGGCAAGGTGGCTTAACATCTCCAACCCTGTTTAATCTGTATATAAACGGGCTGATCGTAGAGCTCAGTAGTCAACATGTTGGCTGCCACATTGACGGCATCTGTGTTAATAATCTGAGTTATGCGGACGATATGGTGCTACTCAGTGCATCTGTGTGCGGCCTGAGGAAGCTGATACGGACGTGCGAGGAATACACGTGTGCCCACGGTTTGTTGTACAATGTCAAGAAGAGCCAATGCATGGTCTTTGAGGGAGCTGGTGCGAAATGTCCTACAAATATTCCCCCGGTTAAGTTGTATGATGTTCCCCTAGTAAGGGTTGAGCAATTCAAATACCTGGGGCATATACTTACTGGTGACCTCAAGGATCACGCAGATATGGAACGGGAGCGGAGGGCGTTGTCTGTCAGAGCGAATATGATCGCTTGTAGGTTCGCGAGGTGCTCTAGAGAGGTAAAGATTACGCTCTTTAAAGCCTACTGTACATCGCTTTACTCTTGCAGCCTGTGGGCTGATTACAGTAAAAGAAGTTACCATGCCCTCCGCGTCCAATACAATAATGCGTTTAGGGTGGTGTTGAGGCTCCCGCGTTTCTGTAGTGCCTCTGGCATGTTCGCAGACGCGCGCACGGACTGCTTTTACGCGACCATGCGAAAGCGTGCCATGTCACTGGTACGCAGAGTGCGGGCGAGCGCTAACACCATCCTAAAGATGATTGCGAGCAGGCTTGACTGCTACATCATAAGGCATTGCTGCGACAAACATACTATGGTGCAACTGTCGCAGCGAAAGTTTTAATTTAAAATTAAACGCCAAAGTAGTAGTAGTAAAAAAAAAAAACATTTTTAACTGTTTATGTTCTTCAGACCTTATTTTAAAAAAAATCTGTATAATTTTCTGTCTTTTTTATGTATCTGTTAATAATTTGTGTATATGGGTTTACTTTGCCTGAATTAAATTTTATTATTATTATTATTATTTGCAACAAATGAAAGGTTTTATATACTGTGCACTGATAATTTTTAAGTTTTTTGTTTTTTAGTTTGTTTAAACAGCCTCGAGACTGATAGGTGTATCATTAGACTATTATTTTGTTATGTGAACGAAGTTTATATTTGTGTTTTATTTAAAAAAAATATTCAGATTAAAGGCCTTAAACGTGGCTTTTAAGTTTTATGAAAGTTTTATAGTTCAAAACTATCAAACGGTATGTACTGTGATTTTTATCTCAGATGAGACTGATAAGCAGAAAATATTATGTTAATTGATACGGGCAATTGAAATTTAAGCATTAACAAACCATTAATATTAAAAATAAGGTTGCATTTAGAAACTGTGAAGACTGAATGTATCTTTTATATTAAAAATATCAAAATACTATATTTTATATATGTTTTATTTAATATTAGTCTACTTTCTTAGCTAATAATCAATGGCCTGTCACTTCTCTGCTTTAATTTGTCACTACTCTGCCCATAGTGTCACTCCTCTGGTAACACATTTTCCTCTGGCGCTTATAAAATTTAAAAAAATGGAAAAATCTTCTGGCCGTCCTCATAACAAACTTAAAAATAGTGTCCAATAGAGAAATTATCAATATTGAATGAAACAGATAAAATTTTCTCCGGGGACAAAAAAAAACAAATACCGTATATTCACCCTCATAACTTTGTTTTAATAAAAGTTTTGTTTGTGAAGGTTGTACACCTTTAAATTTAAGTGGGAGTATTAAATAAATTTATTTACCTTTAGTAAATATTAAAGGTGTAACCATAAGTATGTTAGTTTTAGTTAGTATCTTATTGTTGGTGGCAACACTATACATTTTGTCTATTACATTCGATTTACATGTTGTCACATCTTGTAATTCATGCGTTTGTAATAAACAAACTTACAGAATTCTTACTCAAATATTTCATTATATAAGCCCTAATCCCAATAGAATGAATATACTCCATTGTATTGTCCACAGGATTGTATTGTGATTATGAAACAATGTAAAAACAAAAACCCCTTACTGATCTCAAAATTTAGGAAAAAAATAGTTAAAGGGAAAACTTATACTGTTAAGAGCAAAGTTAACTGGCTCAAAACAAACCCCACATTCTTTGTTCATAAGATCTTCCTTCAATGAGGATTATTAAGAACTTAATATTAAAATGCCGATGAGTTGCCGTCAGGAAAACTGATTAACAAAACAAGTTAAACGATTTAAAATTGTTATTCCATCTTATACCAGATGATTTGATCACAGAGTCATCTATAAATTAAGGTTTATTTAGTTTGCAGCGATGCTTCACAATTTTTTCCCCTACACTACAGCTGGCCTACTCTACATCATAATCACTACAGCAAACACAAACCTAAATTGATAAATAAAATATTATACTACCACACCACTTGGATACCTATAATCATATAGCCGAATTGATAAAACAACTAGACTGATTGCTTGAAACTAGGGGGAATACCTATCGAATATGTCTCTGGAAGTCTGGACCATTGATTTTGTTATTTGTCAATTTGATGCTGTTGCTCTGAACGGTATAAATTTCCATCTTTATATAATTTAACAAAAATACACCCAAACGAAATAGCCCAAAACGACTAACGAAATAACCCAGAACGACAAACGAAATGAAAAAACCAACCGTTAGCAGAACCAAAAAGAATAACTGATAACCGTAACCGCTAACGCTGAACTTATAAAGAAAAAACTGCGAATAATACTGTCATTATTATTTATTCCTGCCTGTTCCTGCGAAATTACGAATCCGCCGAATCTCAAATTCTCAAATCCGTCACATCTGTAAAAATGCTAATGTAAGTAATAATCACAGAACACATATACCCAGTGTTGCCAACAGTTTTACAAGCTTTCCACCAGATTCATCTTCTAAAACCACCAGAAAACCACTAACAAAAATCGGATGTACTTTAAAAATCGCTAAAATTTCCACTAAGCAAACTTTTACTATAAAAAAGGGGAAGTAATTAGGTTTCCTTACTATTAATTTAATAATACAATATTAATAAATATCAACATATTTCAAAATAGCTAGCGAAATTCAATTTTTCTTGCGTTTTTTTGCAATTGGCAGGTTTCGCATCGTTCGTGTTTCGCACAACAGACAAATCCGCACGAAATTTAACTTAGAAAGATAATTTTTATGGTTAAAATAATGTTAATACGTTTTTTTATTCGCATGTCATATTTTAATCCAGATACAACCTGGCACACTGACCGGTAAATTGCAAAAAACGCAAGAAAATTGGTATTTCGCGGGAAAAAAAAAAATATTTTAATGTAAGAATATTTGAGCCAAGAATCCCGAAACTTTTGCGAATATTGTGGTTTGAGCATAATTATTACGCTTGCACAAATTCGACACACTGAGTAGTCTGAGACCGAGTTCACTCAGTTTTGTAATTTAAATCTATATCTATACTAATATTATGAAGAGGAAAGATTTGCTTGTTTGTTTGTATTTTTTAAATCGGTGGAGCCAATAGGCTCCACCGATTTAAAAAAATCTTTCAGTGTTAGATAGCCCATTTATCTATAAACTATATACAACTACACTACAAAGACTACTACTACTAAAAAGAGCAGAGTAGCAATGAAAAGTGTTGCAAAAACGGGGGAAAAGGTATCCCACGCGGACGAAGACGCTGGCGGAAAGCTTGTCATATATAAGCTATAACTACTGCTTTAAAATATTCTACGGGGCATCCCTGCGTATATTGCATTGAGCGGGATGTGGCGGGATGAATCGTTTGACGGATCAGTGTTGGCTAACAGTAAAAGTAAATAGTACTCCTGAAAATTAAATTAAGTAGAAATAATATATTTCGTAACGTATTAGTGGCTTAGTTCTTGAGTGATATCATATTCAGTAATTGAAACTGAATTCTACTAAACCACTTTATTCTGTTTTTTAATCTCAGAGACTAAAGTGACATTTCGTGGGATACCAGTTTTTTGCAATTCTTAAATAGTAATGTGCCCCTATCGAAAATTATCGCTAATAAATTGAACTGTCGGTTTTTTTTAATCGAGTTATCCTGAAAAAAATAGTAGGTCTTATTTAAAACGTAATAATCATGGGAGTTAGAGTTTTTAAGGACTAAATAACGATAGCGAAATCAACATAATCTTCTAAAACTTTTTTACAGCTATTGATATAGTTTTCTAATACTTATTACCTCGTTGGAACATAAGACTAAATTTATTAAAGTTCTTTCTTAGTTTTTTTGTTAGGTAATTTTACGTCATTTGGTACTTAAAAACTCTACGACGACTTACCTTTCATGGACTGTATTGTGCATTCGGACAATTTTAATTAAGTTGGGCTTTAATAATACGATTTGGGATAAAAAACTTTTAAGCTAATCGTCTAAAAGTTACGATTCAACAAACCGGTATCGTAGGTACGACACTGCACAAAAAAGCTGGTATCATTATTTGTAATTTTGACAGTTGCATGTGTCAATCTAGTCTCTGAGATTAAAAAACGGACTATAGAAAAATCCACCAGCCACTAAAAGCAATATTTCGCCACTAAACGGAGGGTCAAAACCACCAGTTTTAGTGGAAATATTAAAAAAAATCCACTAAGTTGGCAACACTGCATATACCCTGGTAATAATGTTATGTTATGCTACCGACGTCAAACGTGATTAACGTGACAGTTCTAAAACAGTGTTGTGCATATAGTTAGAATTTAATATACAGTACGCGCCAAACTTATTGTACGGGTTAGGTATGCCGAAATGCAAAAAGTATCGATATATCGTACCGATATTTAGAAAAAAAAACAATATCGATATCAGGGGGCACGGTAGTGCCCCCGCCAAGACGAGCAAAAAAGCTTGATATTTTCAAAAAATATCAATATATCGGCCAACTTAATAACTAAATAAAAAACAGCCAAAAAAAAGGGAATTTGTAATCTTTTAACTTAAAAATGTTTATTGGTCTGAAAAATAATATAAATTTTGATACCTTTTCGATACTTGGATTTTTATATCGATACATAGATATATCGAAATATTAAATATCGCTCAAAATTATCGATACATTAAAAAAATTATATAAGTTGGCTCGAGCTAACTTTAACCCGTCCGTAATAATCGGAGAAAGAAAAATATTGGATTAAAATGATTTAAAACGATAGCGTACGACTTGAGCTTTCTTATTTTTTTATTAAAACCCAATAATTTTTTCTCCGATTTTTAAGGCCGAGTTAAAATTAGCTCGTGCTAGGGATGTGACAACCAACAAAAAAAATCGATTACTAATAAATCGATTATTTTTGTTTGTAATAAAATCAATTACTAAATAGATAGATTTTCCGCCAAAAAAATCGATTATTTTTTCACATCCCTAGCTCGTGCCAACTTCAACCCGGACAATAAGTTTGGCGAGAACTTTTTTTTGTAAATTTGTACATTATCCATAGACATATATGGACTAGAAATACCTACAAAAAAAAGGTGCATACCTACAACTCTTCCGAGCGCATAAAATAGCTGCCATTGCTAGGGTTGTGTCAATAATGTTACTTGTAACGAATATCGACTATCGATACCAGATATGAGTTTTACTAGATATCACGTTTGGATGGTGTAATAACAGTACTATTTTATATATAAGTAATATTGTAACACATAAATAATAAAAGGTTACTTAAAGTCCGTTGTCACTGAAAAGATGAGTAGGTTTATTTACTTTTTGTTACCTATCTGAACACCAAATTTTCTGCACAGAATTAAAAACGCTTAGGATATTACAGTGAAGGAACAGCGTAAAGCTATACTAAGGCTGAGATTCAGCATGAACTTACGCTTGCGTATGTCAAATTTGTATGACAATTTGACATACGGAAGCGTAAGTTCATGCTGAATTCTTCTCTGAATCTCAGCCTTAGGCTAATATTTAGAGCCGATGCTAAGCGTAAAGTAACGTTTCCGTATGTAATTTTTTTATACAAATTTGACATACTGAAGCATTACTTTACGCTTCTTCTTCTCTTTGAATATTAGCCTTTGATACATAATCCCAAGAAAATGTGCATTCGCTTATTTTATATAGCTTTTATTAGAATGCTCTAAGAAGTTGGGTACCTACTTGGCTGGTAGTATGTTATTCTATAATGTTTATGTGTTAATGTGATTGATACTGGTGTGATAATGTTTAATTAACGTACTTACGTAACTTTGATCAGTATAGTAGGATTACAAGGCAGTTCCTAGCTACCTATTCATTTCTAAATAAATTAGTTTATTTAGAAACTGTCTATATGACACTATTCTGATGCTCTTCGACCGAGATATTGAAACCTTATATCTAGGAAGATCTTAATTACAGATTTAACGAGGAATAACTTGTGGTTACTGTTATGTTCAGAATCAGAGTCCACATGAAAAAAATTGATGATGACGCTTCGTATTGTTTTTTCCTGGTGCCTGAAAAAAATTGCTACTGTATTATAATAAACAATAGACATAATGATTTAGGAAAATTGGAGAATTTTGGGAAAAAATTATAATATATAACACAGATGCTAGGAGGGCTAGATAGAGGTGTACCCAGTCCCATAGTAGGTACACATCCACATTTCACTAGTTATATTTAAATCCCATGTGTGCTGTGTAAAATGTCCCAGGATATTTATTATTATTATTGTATTGAAAAAGTCCTAATGGAAAATTCTTGTAATTAACACTGCCCAACCTGAAAATCGAATCCAGGACATCATGCTCAGCAGTAGCACTAGTGACCAAAGACCAAAGAGGCAGTCAATTTTGGAATTTAATATATTTTATTTCATTAGTTATTTCAGGCTCTTAATAAATCATTTTAATACATACCAAAAATAATGTCGGAACAGAGTTATCATGTAGTCTCATTACATCAAGTGTTCTATTGAAACAGCTTTCTTCACAGTGGAGTGAACAGAGGTACCATTTTTTATGTGGGGGATTAATATTTTCTGCACCGATAGCCTCTAACCAGTTTTGCTTTAATGCTTCATTTTTAGGAAACTTATAAAAAAGGCAAGTTTTTATCAATAAATGAGTCATTATGATTAGCTGCTAAAATAAACAACGAATGCTGTGGGACGGCCGTCCCTAATTCACTATGACTAACCGATTAAGACATGCGGAATGAGTTAAGATATTGTTTTAGTGGAAAAACTAGACTGAAAATATTATAGCAAATTAGCAATGGTACAGTCAGCAACGAAAGTAGCGGAACACTATAAAATCTTCAAAACGCTTTAACATCTGTAATATTCAGAATTTACTGACCCTTGAAGGCAGTACAAATTCTCATAATGGAGGACAATTATATGTTTTACCTAAGTCAACATCGAATGAATAGTTTTGGTACTGTGATGTTTTTAAACTTTCGTAGTACGTTTCGTAACACTATTCCATTATGACATAAACATCGTAAAATAAATGGAATGAAATATTGAATAATACAACGGTTTAATAAGCGGACATTAAGCCAAACATCAATACTTTAGACATAAATTAATGATCGCGTAAATATTGTTTCAAGAATGTGTATTAATGCACAAAAACCGGCTACTAACCTGTGCAAACACAATTGAGGTTGATTTTAATTGTTTCTTGCAGCACACTCCACAACACAACACACAGGCATGTTGACTTTCCTTTTTTACAACATTTACATACAGTTTTAAGGATAAAGTCTTCGTAGTTTTCTCGCAAATTTCAATATTACAAAAAATAAACAAACACTTGACAGCTAAACTACCCCAAACTGGGCGCATAAAATGGCGGACACGGCACTTACCTACAGCTGTCACTACTTGACAGTAAAATGTTTCCATTATGAGCACCAACTTAAATATGGTTGTCTCTTTTATCAAATACGATTACTCTATTGGAAAGAATGAGACAAAAATATATTTCACATTCTATATTGTATTTCACTCATATTTGTATAAGCAAATGTATCTATAGAATAAGGATGTTCGATCCAGGGGCTTTGTATCGATATTTTGGATCGTAATGGATCGTAATACATTGTATCGATCCATGTATAGATCCAATTGATTTGATACGATATTTTGGATCGATCCAGTATTGTATCAAAAATTAAAAAAAATAATTAAATACGTTGTAATTTAAAGCTTCAAAGTTTAAGTAGTAGAGTAATAATTATTTTTTTACATTGGCCAATCTTTGAATGGTAGGGTGCGTACGTTGATAGCCGCTGGATCTAGGCGATTGTAGATTTTATTTAAAGTGGGTGGCCATTAAGAAAAGACGTTCAGAGGGCACAGACGTTCCTACCCACAGATCAATATTACTTGTTTCTACCACTGACAAATATGTAACGTAGGGCTCGGTTGATTTTTTTATGAAATTATCTATAATAAAGAAGTGATCATGCCGAAATTAAAAGTATATTGAAAAATATAAGATGTAATGACTACTGATTTAACAGTCCACCGCCAGAGAAATATTTATATCAGTGTAATATGAACCTGTTTGTTGTTATTAACCATACTTTTGAGCTAAGGAATGCGGTATCAATATTACGAATAACGATTAAGGTTACAGATTGTTTATTATTTTAGAATTTAATACAACGATTTTTTCGATCCGATCCTCATGGTATTCGTATCGATCCACTAACGGATCGAAAGCCATTGTATCGATACAAAAATCGGTTGGATCGTATTCCTTTGTATCGATCCACACAAGTATCGGATCGGATCGAACATCCCTACTATAGAATAAAGGGGCCCCTCCATGTATTTACTAGCTCTTTGACTAGGGATGTGACATCCAACAAAAAAAATCGATTATTAATTATTCGATTATTTTTGTTTATAAAAAAATTGATTAATAAATAATCGATTTTGCTATAAAAAATAATAGTTTTCTTTAAATAATCGAATTTTCCTTATTTTATTAAGATATAAAATAAAAAGCTTGAAATATCTTTATTCATGATTTTACTTATTAAAATATCAAAAATAATCACAGTAATAATCAGTCAGTAATGTAGTAGTAGTAAATTAAAACAAAAAAGAAATCAAATCTCTGTGGGTAACGAATTGAGAAACAAGAGCTTTGGTAAGCGTTTAGAAAGTATTCGACTCATTGTTTTTGTAATTATGCCGAAATAGTCATAAATGCGAAAATAGTCTCTCGGCAGGAGCCGAAGCAACAGGCACCAGAAGGTGTTTACACGCTAACTGTGTTTAGTTGTACGCAAAATACGTGCATTGACGTGGAGTTGCGGAAAACAGCCCGCTATACCATTTACTTACCTCATTAGTTTCATTACTATTGATGATATCAGAATGTTTTCTTTCTATGTGCTGTTTCAAATTTGATGTATTATTGCAAGTCTTTAAAATTTTTGGGCTATATTTACATTGCGCATTACCAGATCTTGTGTTTACATTAAAATACTGTCGCCAATTACTCTTTGGCCTCTTATTGTTTAACATTGTCCAAATTGTCCAAACCACTCGGGCACACACAGTATACCTTTTTCGTAGATAACAATACTATTTACATAAAAAAAATATTTTTACGCAAAAAGGAAACTCAAAGTTGACGAATTAAATCGTAGACAGAGAAAACGGATGCCACCGCCCACCTGTCATTCACGTCGGTAAAACTAAATGATTGATTCACCAATCACTAGAGAAAATTAAACTTTACATGTCTTTTTATTGAAATATGAGATCTTGTATTCACAAATAATTTATATTATAACGATTTCTATTTAAAAACTCAATAATATATTATGTAGTATTGTTTTTTGACAATACTTAAGATAATTTATAATATACGTTTCAATAAAAAGACGTAAAACGAAAAACAACGAATTTTCGTAAAAAATATGTAAAAATCTATTGATTACTCCATTTAAAACGTTGCGTTTAGCGCCATCTAATGAAAGGTTTGCATATTTCCACGAAACATTCTTTCAAAAGTACAGATGGGATGATATTCGTAACAAACTTCCTAAACAAACAGATGGTGCTGTTAAATTTTTTTAAATTCGATTATTTATTAGTCGATGTTTAAAATTTTTTTAATCGATTATAAAAATCGTTTTTTTCTTAAATAAAATCGATTTTTTTCATAATCGATTTTTTTTTCACATCCCTATCTTTGACATTTTGACAATATCTCTGAATCTGATCTGCAGCGGCTGCAACCATAATATCCGTAATATCCTAAGTTAGTGATTGTGACTTTTACACGCACAACAATTTATATGCCTAAATGTACACATTCCTTTACTTCCGAGCAGAAAGTTACTATAGAAGTAATAAAGATGTATCAAAAGTGCCCTTACTTGTGGAATTCGTCCCATGATTTATACAAAAACAAAGAACTTAAACAGCAAGCTTGGGAGGCTATGTTGCAGAAATGGAAAACTATGGATACTTCTGCTACACATGAAACATTGAAAAAGAAAATAGAGAATTTGAAAACCAACTTTAACAGGGAATGGAGAAAGGTGTGATTGAATTCTGCACTATATTACTAAGTGTGTACTATTTTGTTTGTTTCTTGTATCTATAACATTAAGTAATTTTTTTTCTTCTTTTATTAGTCTCTCAAAATCTCCATTCATAATTGCATTGTTGCACCCATTGTGGTCAGTTGTCATTCTTCTTATGTTTGGTTGTTACTCCCCTTCATTAGCCTGATATAGTATTAACTTGTTTTTATATATTTAACTAGCAACCCTGGCTTAGAATAGTCATGGCATGGGTTAGAATTTCCCAGCTTTTCTCTAGACTCGACATCATCATCATCATCATCGAGGATCTATGTATGCAGGCATATAAAACCTTCCTTTTAAATCACTATTGCTGAATTTAAATCTGTTGCATAGTTTAAAAGATTTAAGCATACAAGTGAAGCACATTTATTTATTTATTTGTACCTTAAATTTCATAGCTTACAGTTTTTATAAAATACAGTAAAATAAATTTAGCAATATGCCAATAACAAAGTGTACAATTAATAATGAATTTAGTTTTCTTTTGTATGTCTAATATGATTATAGATGTTATATGACATTATCCTCACAGGTTACAAGTACCCAGCTATTGATCTATTTTAAATTTAAATTTCATTTTACAGGTACAAAATAGTAAGACCTCTGGGGATAGTAATGATTTATATGTACCTACATTGTGGTATTACAAACACTTCAAATTTTTATATGATGAATCTGAAGGAGAAGTATCAGAACAAGCTGAAGAACAACTAAAAGAGGAAACTAAAGTTGAACCAGTGAGTGATGAGGAGGTAGGTCTATACAACATACCTACGTGTCTATATATAGTCTAAATTAAAAAACAAAGGAATGTACAATAATGTACATATGTGTGGGTAAAGAGATGTTGAAGACCGTTGGTCCGGACAATCAATTTTGTTAGAGTTAATTTTCAGTTAAAAATCATTGAGTTAACCAATTGGTAACAATTTATTTTTTTAAGTTAGAATGCACAATAGTGGCAGGAAAAACAGTCATGGTGCATGGACATTCCTACATCTCAATATTGTTCTCAATACGAGTTACTACACTGTCCCTTAAACTATCATCTCTGGTCTGCTACAAATATGTTAATTTCAATACATGTATTCCCTGTACTTGTCTTCATTCATCATTATTATCATATCAGCCAAAATAGGTTTATCCATATTCTAACCTATTTTGGCTTAGAGATAATAGTCATATTTTCATTGATTTCATGAATCGGTAAAGGTATGTACAGTAAAAAAAGACAAGTATACTTATACAGGCAGATAATTACATCTGTGTTTTGACAAACATTGTATTATGCAAATTGTGTCAAAATGCAGGTGTTGTTAGCTGCCTACATAGTTACCGAACCCTAATGCAGGTAATAATTTTACTTGAGTATATCACAATCTTTGTCAAAACACAGACTGCCTGTATACTTATCTCTTTTGTTGACTGTACTTCTAATGATATTAGTCATATTTCTGTCTATATTCATGAAATTGATGGAAATATGACTATTAGTGTCTGAATTTAGCCTTAGAGTCAAGCAGCTAATTACAGACACAAATTGTTATAGTTGCTGGCATCCATTGATGGTTGAGACTTCTGATGGGTTTTTGTTGAAACATTGTGGGTAACAAACAAAAAGTGCCTCTGCAAAGACCCATCTCTAGTTGAAGCATATTTATTTATTATAAATATGCTAATTAATGCTAATTAATGTTCTGTTTTATTTATGGAGGTAAAATAGGTATGCAATCCATTGATTGCATACCTATTTTACCTCCATAAAACAGAACAGCATGCAATTAATCCTTGTAGGCTAAATTATAAGAAGCAATTTAATTGCCTTTTGAATGCAATAAGGTGAACATACCGCACCTTTAGAATTATAGGGACCCATTTCGAAATTTTTGGATTTCGACTTTTAGTCGAAAATGAACCTAGGACGACCAAACTCAGCGACCCTTAATAAAAGAAAGACCGAAATTCGCTTAGAAAGGTACAATCGTATACTTCGGTCGTATTCACTCCATCCCGTCCCTCCACGTTTGTTTAGTTTGAGCTAGGCGCAAACAGTAGTGTGCCGTTCGTGTCAACAGCATGATTATTATTATGGAGACCTAAACCGTATTAGGCCAATACAAGACTGAAAATTAAGGTAAGTGAATGTTAAAGCTTTTAGTAAAGTAGAGACTTATTTAATAATTGGGTCTATTTTATACTGAACTTGCTGTATGCAGCTGTGACCAATTCGTCATTAAGTCACTCTTTGACTGAAAATATGTTTGAATTAATGATGCAATCATTACTAGGTCTATGCTTTTAAGAAACTAATGTTAATTATGAAAACTTATTAATAAATACGCCTTTATTGTAATAAATATGATTTATTTTCAGAGACTTTATAAGATACGAGTCTGTCTATTTATAAAATAATTTTATTCATCTTTTAAATAGGTCATAACTATATTATCACTTTTTTGCATGTTTCAGATTTACCTAACGAATTATAGTAATATAACGTAAATTTAAGTAATTATATTGACTTAAAGTACAAGGAAGTCAGAGGAAAATGAAGAGAAGAGTCGATTATATTTTAGAAAAACTAAAGGTGCTTAACGGTAACAAAATCATATCTTTATAAATATCAAGGTATCTATTAGAGGTGTGCGCCGATTTAATTTTCGTCGGCGGCGGCGTGATGGCAAAATTTTGCTGGCAGTGGCGGCGTAACCGGCGTGAAATCGGCGTCAGTACCTACTTTTGATTTTGACTTCAAAGAGAAGAAAGACAATTCAGGTTTTATTACCTTCTAGTTTTAGAAAAAAACAACATACAACATCATCATCATCATATCAGCCAAAAGAGGTCCACTGCTGAACAAAGACCTCCATTGACTTTCACAGGGACCGGTTGTATGTCGTCTGCATCCAACGACTTGCAGCGACCTTTACCAGCCGGGCTAACATGCACGCCGCAAGAAAATTTTGTCGACGCTTATGTCGTTCGTGCTTTTGTCTCGTTTTCGCACGAGGAAGAGCGAGACTAAAGAGTAGACAACATTTTGTCGTGGCGCGCATTTTAGCCCGGCAGGTCTCCGGTCTATCTCTTTGGAGGCCGTCCCACGTTGCGCTTTCCGGCGCGTGGTCTCGATTCCAGAACCATTCTACCCCAGCAGCCATCAGTTCTACGAGCTATGTGCTCCACCCACTGCCACTTCAACTTGCCAATCCTTTCGGCTATATCGGTCATTTGGTTCTTCTACGGATCTCCTCATTTCTGATTTGGTAGCGTAGAGAAATACCAAGCATAGCTCGCTGAGTGACCTTGAGCTTTGGCCCATCGTGAGTGACCACGTCTCTGTGCCATATGTCATCACTGGTAACACACACTGGTTGAAGACTTTTGTCTTAAAGCATTGTGGTATAGTTGACGAAAAGACGAAGTTTCGCGAACGCTGCCCAGCCGAGTCGGATGAGTGACCTCTTTCTCGAAGTTGGACCTGCCTAGCTGGACGGTTTGTCTTAGATAGACATACTCATCAACAACTTTGAGAGCATTGCTCCCAACGGATATTGGGATGGGCTCGACATGAGCGTTTGACATAAATTTCGTCTTGCCCATGTTCTTTTAAGTAATTGAGTATTGTGCTGAGCTCATGAAGCGATTTTGCGATATCGATATCGTCGGTAAATTGAAGATGAGTGATATACTCGCTATTGATGTTGATGCCAAATCCTTTCCACGTCAGTAACTTGAAGGCATCTTCCATTGCGGTGGTGAATAGTTTCGGGGATATGACATCTTCCTGGCTAACACCCTTTTGCAATGGAATTGCCCCCGTACACTGTTGCTGTACTCGGACCGACATAATGGCGTCTTTGTATAAGCACTTTAACGCTTCAAACTGTGGTTGGAGATATCTTCCCCGCCTACTTATTACCTACCACCAAGCGAGCACCTTTCCCCCGGATGTAACCTTCTATGGCACATTTGGAAGTCACTAAACCGACTCAGAACCCAAGCGGGGACGTGTAATTCAAATCTGGTTAAGTGGGGACGTGACGATGACGTCTTTTCGTCAACTTATACCACAATGCCTCAAGACAAAAGTCTTTAACCAGTGTGTACTACCAGTGATGACATATGGCACAGAGACGTGGTCGCTTACTATGGGCCTCATAAGTAAGCTCAAGGTCACTCAGCGAGCTATGGAAAGTGCTATGCTTGGTATTTCACTACGCGATCGAATCAGAAATGAGGAGATCCGTAGAAAAACAACGTTGCCGACATAGCTCAAAGGATAAGCTAACTGAAGTGTCAGTGGGCGGGGCACATAGCTTGTAGAATTGATGGCCGCTGGGGCAGAAAGGTTCTCGAGTGGAGACCACGCACCGGAAAGCGAAGCGTAGGACGGCCCCCAACGAGATGGACGTATGACCTGATAAAGGTCGCTGGAAGTCGTTGGATACAGGTGGCATATAACCGGTTCATGTGGAAGTCAATGGGGGAGACCTTTGTTCAGCAGTGAACCTCTGTAGGCTGATATGACGATGATGATAAAGTCCCATATCTCAATGAAACGGCTGCAGGGTGTGGTTGTGGAACTGTGCCGCAAACAATGGAGCACCTCCTATCCTGTCCTTTGTGCCCCACAACATGCAATCAAAGGCACCTCTGCGCAGCAACTGACGATAGTGTGGAAGTAGCGAAGTTTTGGGATTTAAAAAAGTCGTACCTTCGACACGAAGAAGAAGAACGCTTCGATATACCGATAGTCAATGTGGCACCGCTGCAGAGATTGCAGCACCGCCCAAGTTTCAATCGAAGGCTTTCTCATAGTCCACAAACGCTAAGCAAAGTGCCTGATTACACTCCTCGGTCTTCTGTAAATATGCCGAAGCGTATGGAAGTGGTCTATGGTACTAAAACCTTTTCGATAACGGCTTGTTCCGAAGGCTAGAAGTCATCAAACCTGCGCTCGAGACGATTCGTGATGACCCTTCAAAACAACTTGTAGGCCTGACTCAGAAGCGAGATAGGTTCCTCAATAAGGTGTTATCCCCTTTTTTGAAGAAAAGCACCACCAGTCACCACGCGTCTGTTCTATGCCGCTGTGCTGTTCGCGTTCTATGCTGTGTTTACTTTCCTATTAAAAAGTTTTTATTTTCATAAACGATGTTTTTTTTTGTATTAAACATAAAAAATACCCTAAAACAATCAGATTTATAATTATAACAATGATTTATTTAGAAATAAAACGGAATGTTGAATACTTTTTCGGAATTGGATAGACTCAATTAATAATAGGCCTTTTAAAAAAATACGGGTTCAGTCAAGTATAGACCCAGAATGGTACTAGTTTTAAATTAATTAAAAATAAAATATTATTAATAATTTTTATTTACTTTTTATGGCTAAATCATGTAAATAAACAAGTTGAGTATGATATCAAATTAAAATACCACGGTTTTTTTAATATACATTCGAATAATCAAACTTTTATTATAAAGTGGACCAATGTATGAAACTTTAATCGCTGTTTTCCAAAAAACTACTTTTTTTAGTTAGGTCTCTATAATTCTAAAGGTGCGATACATACATACATACAATAAGGTGAAGCAATAATAAAAATTGTAGCGTCTAAAGTGTTTAGAGAATGCAATTTATTTATTGCTTCAAGGTACAGGCAAGCAATAAATGGGCCTTTAAAGATTAAGATTAGTTATAGAACAGGGACTGCATAAGTAAATAGGATAAACAAGAACAATGAAATAATGTAATACTTACCATGATGACTTTCAACATCATTAAATGTGATTCCTCTTATTTCTGTTCCAGGGATCTGAAAAGGAGAAACAGTATAATCTAAGCAGGGATATCCAAAGGAAACAAGCAGAACTGATTGACTCAGCTTCAAACCTTCTTTGTCAAAAAGATGATACTGATTGCAAATTCGCAGTCGCTATGGGATTTCAGCTCAAAGAAATGTCCAAGCTGCAAAGATGTATAGCTGAAAAGATAATTTCTGAGATTATGTTTCACGGCAAGCTTGAGCAATTGACTTTACAGTCTAATATAAACTTGGAGAATGACAGATCTGATTGAACATCATTTTATTGCAACCAAATTGCAACAAACCTTCATTAAATGAATTTGAGTACAGAGATTTTATGAGTCTCACCTTGTCCGGCCTGAGACATTAAGGCTGATATTCAGAAACGAGACTCAACATGAACGCTTCTGTATGTCAAATTTGTATGACAATTTGACATACGGAAGTCGTTTAAGTTCAGGCTGAGTTTTGTCTCTGAATATTAGCCTAAGGCTTTTATTCAGAGACGATGCTAAGCACAAATTTAGGCTTTTGTATGTCAAATTGTAATACAAATTTGACATACAGAAGCATTACTTTACGCTTAGCATCGTCTCTGAATATTAGCCTTAGGCGCTAAGCGTAAACTTACGCTTCCGTATGTTAAACTGTAATACATATTTGACATACGGGAGCGCTACTTATAAGCTTAGGCTAATATTATGGCTAATATTCAGAGACGATGCTAAGCATAAACTCAGGCTTCCGTATGTCAAATTGTCATACAAATTTGACATACGGAAGCATAAGTTCATGTTGAGTCTCGTTTCTGAATATCAGCCTCAGAGACGATGCTCAGCATAAACTTAGGCTCCCGTATGTCAAATTGTTATACAAATTTGACATACGTCAGCATAAGTTGATGTTTAGTCTCGTTTCTGAATATCAGCCTTAGTGACGTCTCTGAATATTAGCCTTAATTTATGTAGGTACTCCCTTCAGATTACTGTTACAACTAAACAAAGTTTAGCAATAAAAAGTGCAAGCAGAAGTGAACTTCATTTGTTTTGTCTTTCTCTGCTTGAGCATAATCATTCAGTTTTACAACTACCAATGTGTTGGCTTTAATCACCATCTTGTCTAAAGTAACTCTGTCCCTCATTATGTAAATCTTTTCCGAAATTCGTGAGAAGAACGTCCTTCTATAATTTGGTCTACTACTCGTATATGGTCATCTAAATTATAAAATTTACATTTTGCAGCTCGATCACGAAGTTTAACAACAAAATTATCAAAACTGTCGCCTTCATCTTGTTTAGTATGGCGAAAAACATGTCTTTCGTATGTCTTGTTTCGCTTAGGTAGAAAATAGTTATCATGTTTACGTTTCTCTGGGTGTCCTTATGTATTATAAGTATGTATTTACAAAAAAAGTATATAACGTCGCTGTAGAAAGATAACCTCGTATGTCCAGAAATCCAAACTTTATAGGAAACGAAAAACATGTTTCATTTCGTCAATGTTTAAAATATTTTTATCTCATGTTTTGAATGATAAAAAAAGACTTGCTTATGATAATAACCAATCCCATACTTAACTGGATTATGCCAGATAAATGACATAAAAGGTTTTATGTTCTTTTAACTATATAGTTACGAGGTTTTGAATGAATAGACTATAAAAATATGTTTAATGAATACAAGGTGGACAAGTTTTTGATAACAAATCAGTACAGAAAGATTTTCTTTCACAGAGATCAGTGGAATCATAAGCTCGACCTAATTATCTTAAACCTAATCAAAACTAAACGAAGTCCGTTTTCATCCACTCATCCAGAGTAAACAACAATACTTAACTGTGAATAAAAGGCAAAAACAAATTGAATAATTATGAATGCGGCAAGTTGTCATAGAATGCATGTAAATCTCGAGATTCACAGATTTAATTCCTGAAGATGGCGGTACTTCACCTTAGGTATGGGTAACTTTGATCGATACAATCTATGAAAACAATCACCAGCGTTTGGCATCTGTATTCTTCTCGGCAGTAATTGGGGAGATGTAGGTAATGGGGATCACTTAAGCAAAAACAAAAATAAAAACATGTTTATCAATCAACTATTTATTGTTCTATTCTAATCATAAACTTCACTTTCTTAATTATCAACTGAGATCAACTTTTATCACATAAGTTTACTAATTTTGGTACAATCAACAAAATAATAAAAAATAAGTTTGATCACCATTGTCAACTATATACGGCAATAGTGATCAGTATGTGGGCAATGGTGATCAACACATATCGCATACATAATTATGCGTGGAATCCCATCCAGTACATTCGGCATGAGCCCAGAGCCCTTAAGAAGTGCACCGGTACCTACCATGTCTCGTTGTCTCGCCCAAATTCACGACATACGAGACACAAGTTACCTGCATCTTCTGCATCATCATTTTCATCATCCTGACATAACTCGTCCGTATTTACATCTGACATCGAAGTGTCATTGGAGTCCTGTAGAATTTTCTTCTTAACCTTCTCACGACTGATCTTTTGTGGATTGCTCTTCTTTCCTACTCCTTTTCCTTTATTTTTCGCAGCTTTCTCCTTCCTTTTATTTTCTTTATCCACTAGGGCGTCTTTGAGCGGTGTGGATGTTAAAATAGTTGCGTGCTGTTTTTTTCTTCCTCGGTTTGTCTTGACAACAGTTATTTTTTTAGGAATCTGAATGAAATTTTGAAATGTAGGATTAGGTGCCATGTCAGTCGTTGGTTCAGAAGTAGTAAGACAAAATGTGGATGTGCTCGGAATAGGACTATTTCGATCTAGCTCAATAGTAGCTGGTAGGGGTGGTACGGAGTCAACAGCAACAGCAGAAGTCGATTATAAAATAGAGTCAGCAACATCTTGAACAACAATTGGTTCTAACTGAAGGACTTCAGCTGGCAGAAAGTCTTCATCTGAGAAAACATTGGGATTTATAGGAAATATTCCCGTTGCTCTGAATCCAGCATCGCCTTTGCTCATAGAGGCAACATTAGAAAATGCTTTTTTGACCAGTGAAGCAACATCATATGGTGTAATTCTTAGTAAAAGTTGGCTCTTCATAAATAAATCGCATTCTCTTCTATATGCAGCTTTGAATGGACCAAAAAAGGACACATTCAATGGCTGCATGCGATGAGAGGTGTGAGGTGGTAGTGATAGCATATGGACACAGTTTTCCTTACAATACTCATATATAGCCAGAGAAAATGTGGCTAGCATGGTTATCTAACACTAATAGTATTGGTTCTTCTGCAGAAGGTTTTGCATATTGAGTGAAGTGCTTGAGCCATTGAAGGAAAAGTTCCTCATTTATCCACCCGTTGTCTGAGCATTTATATATTGCTCCTGTTGGGCCATCCTTTTCAAGAGTCGGTGTCATCCTCTTTCGGGGGAAAACAACATTGGTAGGACATATCCACCAGTGGCACTCATAGCGCAGAGCAGAATTATATTTTCTTACCCCTTTCCCAACTTGTTATGCACTTACACTACTCTCTTTTGCCCCGTTGGAGCCAATATTTTTCCGGGATCTTGGACGGTAGATATGCCGGTTTCGTCACAATTGTAAATATTTTTTGGTAAAAATTTGTATTTTTCCATTAGCTCTTCTAGCAGCTTGTAGAATTGTTGAACTTCAGTTCTGTTCTGTTCTTCTAGCAGCTTGTAGAATTGTTGAACTTCAGTTCTGTTCTGTTCTTCTAGCAGCTTGTAGAATTGTTGAACTTCAGTTCTGTTGAAGGCTGTTACCCTGTTAATGCTAGTAGCTGCGGGCTTCCGCACAAAAATATTATTCCTGGTAACAAGTCCATCAAACCACACTCGTCCAGCTTGCTTCGAATCGGTATTAAAATTGTGTTTTAGCATAAGGGCTTCAGCGAATTCAAATGCGGCTCTTTTTATTTGATTTGGAGTGCACCCATAGAATACGTTGGCCATTTTCTTAATGGTGTCCGCTAATTCTTTTTCTATCTCAGGGCTAAATACAGTATTACGGCCGAGACGAGGTGGCTTAATTATATTTTTCTTGTACCTCTTGTGAAGACTAGCAAATGGAATGTTCATCATCTTGGCAGCTTTTCTTATTGAAAAATTTTGTTCTTCAATCAGTTTTACAGCATTTTCCAGGTTGTCTAAAGTCCACTTACCTTTATTTGTTTTCCTAGCACGAGATTTCGGCATCTAGAAACAAACAATAACACTATTTTACCAAAGTTAGTTAATGTGGGCAATGGGGATCACTATGTATGTAATTAGGATCACCCGACTCCAATTACCTACATGGGCAATGAGACGAAAAAAATATACTTGACAAGAAATTTTCAGTTATAATAACGAAATAACTGCTGGATTGCAAGCTCAAATGTTACGACTATTACATATTAGAAGTACAGAAATAAATACTTATTATTTTGTGACTTACCTTCGTATTTATCAAGTCGAAAAATTAGATGAAAATGGCGCAAAAACTTCACACGCATGCCACCCGCAAATGCGTCGCGCGAACTGAGCCAGTCGCCGGTCGCGAACGAAGATGACACAATACTATCGTGTAAGTACATTCGCATCGTTCGATTGCGTTCGGTTTTTGTTATTTTAACACGTTCACTGCCACCACATTTTTCTTTAAGTTCATAGCGATGCCGCCCTATAAAATCACGCGGACACGCCAGGCGTGTCGGCGGCACTGCATCTCGTTAAACTTGGACACGCTAGGCGTGTCCAGTGGCACTTCGATAGAGTTAAATTCTAAATCTGTCTTTTTTTCGGTTTAGCGATGAGTATTAGTTAGTTTGCCATTCGCTGAGCAAGAATAAAGGTGATTCAAATACGGTCGTGAGATTTAACCTGGAGTTATGGCTGAAAATAGTTTTTTAGGTAAGTAATTATCGTAATTTTGTAAGAGATCATAAACATTTTGTGCTTATTTTGAAATATTTCATAATATTAACTTAGATAACTCAATTATTGCAATTTTAAGGAACGATAGGTTAGGTACCTATTATATTTTAGTTGAAGATAGCGTATTTATTTAATTTATTGTTTTCTATAATTTTCTCACATAGGATATATTTTTTTTATATTAATTGCCAAAAATAGGGGTAAGGGAGGCATAAATACGCAACTATGCAGCCGTGTGCATGGCTGCGAATAACAGAATAAATGATAATAGCAAATAAATATTATGAGCGGGGACGATTATGGAAAACAGTATTAGTACAAATTATGTTACGGCAAACAAAACATTAGGTACCCTCCTAAATGATAATTTATTTAATAAAACGATTTTTATAAACGGTATAACTCGCGTATATTAATCATTTATATATTCTTGACGTTTCAGCGTTCGTGGTCGCAGGCAGACCACGAACCACGAACGCTGAAAAGCTTTCGAAACGTTTTTTATGTCTAGTGCTCGCGCAAACCTAAGACTTTATTATGCTAATTTGTTTACTTAATTGTAAGTAATAGTATTTATTTGTTTTACTGCAGATAATCAGGAAGAATGCTCTGATAACTATCCTGAATGTAGTCAGTCAATATTACAAAACTTTCCATTGAAAAGGAAATTTGATGGTTCACGTACTTGTGACACAGAATCAACAGACGGTAGCCTAGATGAAATTACTGATTCTGATGAATGTGTTGCAAAGAAATTGAAAACAGATAAATTGCCAATGACAGAAAATAATGATTCTTTAGGTGAAACCAAAACAAGTCCTGCATGTTGTGCCGCCAAAAAATATTTTAACGCATTATTTGCAAAAGATTTAAAAGCCGAACTGAATACAGAAAACGAACTACCTCCAATTTACGCCCAGTTCGAGCATGATTTGGGTATAATGCTTGCTTTTAGACTTAGAAATGTGCCCGCAAACAGGCGATTGGAATGCTATGAAAAATTAATTCGCACAATAAGACAGTATGAAGATTGAAATAAAAGACAAAGATTAAGACAAAAAGATTTTTATTGATTACAAAAAAAGGAGAACGGACAATCAGATTTGGAAATATAAGCTGTGATTAAGAGTATACCTAATAATTATATATTAAGTATTTTTTATTTAGGAATTAAGTACCTACCTAATCATATTTTGTAATAACTTTGTTATATGTAATAGCAATCAAGACATACTGAAACCATGAAAACCTGGACAATCTGGGCTATCAGATAGAACATCCTCTCTGTTTTTATAAACAATGTTACAGTGTCGATAATAGGCTGTGATTAGAATATAATACTGATACATATGTCATATATGTATATATTTTTTTCAAAACATTAATAAATAATCATATATTGTGGTCCACTACATAATAATGAGACTGATTTACGTAGTAAAAAAAAAATTAAAACTTTAACTGGTCTTTCATTTAGCTTAAGTACTTCGAAATTTGTGATATGGTTTGAAGCATTCTATGCACAAGCCTGGCTGTTGGGGACATTTCTCGCAAGCAAACAATGTTGCTACCCTTTTTTTTTTCGTTGTCCAGCAGTGGGCGCATCTTCTTCGCTTAGTTTTGCCTTTTGTGTCTTTTTCTAATTTCATAATGCAATGAACATTTGTCCCCAATGGAAGTCGCAAATCCGGTATTAAATGAGGCTCGATAATAGATTTTATTACATTTATTCTAAAATCATATAAAGATATCTTGTTATTCGCTGAGTACTTATTGTACAGGAAGAAAGAATTTATTAATATTATTTGCATAATGTGGATTATAACTTTTTTATACCACCTAAGACTCTTGTGTTCACATGAGTAATACGATAGCATTTGGTCATGTCGATCAATGGCACTCATATTTTCATTGTAATATTTAATTATTTGGGGTTTAAGTTTAATTTGCCCCCTGCGATTTCTGGTACTATCTAAATTACCATTGTATTTTGTTGAGATAGCCAATACCTCCCGTTGATCCATCCATTTAATTATGCAAATGTTATTTTTATGTAATATGCATAACTCACCCTTTTTTAATTTTGTTTTTAATAATGTTTTAGGATTGCCTTGCCTCATTTTTCTCAGAGTTCCTGTACAATAAGTATGTTTATTATATAATTCATCCACCAGACCCACGCTTGTATAAAAATTATCTATGAACAAATGGTGTCCCACATTTATATATGCATCCATTAAATGTTTAACGACTTTTTTAACGTGGTTTGTTCCACCAACAAGCATATCAGAGGCACCCCCATACAGATGCAATTTTAGCACAACCCCTAGCTGATCGGCAAGTGCATAAAACTTCAGACCATACTTATTTTTCTTTCCTTTCATATATTGTCGACATTTTAATCTTCCTCTCCATAACATCATTGATTCGTCAATCACTATATTTTTAGTGGGATAATAAATTTCTAACATTCTTCTATTGAAATAATCAATTATTGGTTTTATTTTACAATTGCTTGTAGTTCCTCCTGTATTGACGCACAACATTCTTAAAATTAATAAAAAAGTATTACGCGACATTGCTTTAGAAAATACTGGTTGGTTAAAATATGAATCGGTTTTCCAATAATCTGATAGTCGATTTATTTTTATGAAGCCCATGTGGAATAATAATCCAAAGAATAATTTTATATCGCTGCAACTTATGGGTTTCCAAAACTTAGCTCTGCTTTGTGCACTTCTGCTTGCAGCTCTTTCCTTTTCCCCGTACTCGTTGGTAGAGCGAGTTAATAAATTAAGCAGTTCTTCATTGCATAAAGCGTTAAAATAGCTGATTGGTGTTTCAGCTATGTTTTCTTGGAGACCGGTTGTCTTGGTGAAAGGAATTTCGTTATATTGACCAGGATTCCCTGGTTGCCATTCATCGTTAAATGTATCAAGAGGTAAAGTTTCTTCTAGCTCATTTAAATCTATTTGGCAGTCGTCGTCATCTGTATCTATCTCATCTAAAACATTTTCAGAGAGGATCCCTAAGAGCTCAGAGTCAGTTAAAGCTGAAGATGGCTGGTTCAAGGGCGGAGTTGAATTCGAAGATTCCATGGCTCCTACAGTGTCTTCGATCCAAGGGAAATCCCAATTAGGGCTTTCCCAAGAGCAGGATGGTAGTGGATTCTCGAAGGGGTCCATAACCTAAAAAAAAACAACAAGAATATAAAATATGACGAAACGGTTAGCGCATTGGCTGAGCGATTGACTGCTGCGCTGCGTGTCGCGGGTTCGATTCCCGCACGGAGCAATTATTTGTATGGCCTACAGGTAGTTGTTTCGAGTCTGGCTGTTTGTGTACGTGAATTTAAATGTTTGTAAACGCACCCACGATACAGGTGAAATTCCTAGTGTGGGGCAACTTAAAAAATATATATCCTGGGAGAACTTACACATTTTTTTAAAATGTGATCGCATTGGAATAGTAATATTTTGTTTATATATATATATTAATATAATATGTTGTTAATATTTATAAGTATTTTTGGTGAGTTTCTCCACAATGGCTGCGTGCACATTTTTTTTTAAATATAGGTACACAATTATACGACGTCATACACTAAATATCTGCATAATTAAAATCTTTAAATTCAACAACATTCCGCTGCGCGAACGCACACGATTATGTGTGTGATTATTTCACACATTGTTATGTTTGAAATAAATTGTACTCACCAATTTTGTAGACAGGTATATCAGTTCACTGAAAGTAGACTAAGTTGAAGTTGTTGGCAGCAGTCCCGAAACAGTAGCCGATGTCTTCGTGAGAGCAATCAAACAGTCCCGAAACAGTAGCCGATGTCTTCGTGAGAGCAATCAAACAGTCCCGAAACACTAGCCGATGTCTTCGTGAGAGCAATCAAACAGTCCCGAAACACTAGCCGATGTCGTCGTGAGAGCAATCAAACAGTCCAAAAATATAAGCCGAAGTCGTCGATAGAGCGATCAAACAATATTCAGTAAACGTAAGTTACGGAAGGAACCGTCACACATGTGCTATGTCGAAAGCTTCGAACACTGCACTAAACAAGTTTAACTGCCGGCGGCGTGAGAAAATATTTGTCAACAAAAGCTTTAACACAAATAAAATTACAAAAATCTTACTTAACGGGCTTATTTTAAAGTTCAAATTCAAAAACCCAAGTCAAAGCTAAGTTAACAATAACAAACAACACGTGCGCGATCTTGCCGTTTTGTTCAATCTTTTGATTCTTTCTAACGCTCTTAACAAGCGTATCTCGCGTACTCGCTCTAAGCTATCCCTGGCCGCCGTCCGGCTGGACCGGTTTGGTGGGAACTTGGACGCGCCCCGAGTGTCGATTTTATGTAGGTAATTTGCAAAGGTATCTATTTCAAACTACGTCAAAGTTGGAAAAATATATGCGAACAGTAGAACTTATTTTAGAAACTTAAACGGTAGGTATTTAGTTTTATACAATCATTTTATCTAGGTAAGTACGTTACCTAGATAAAATAATATTGTATAATAATGATTTTTGTAAATACGTACATTATTTTAGCTATATTATACGTCTTAGTACAAAGGTTGAAAATCTCTGATAGGTGGACACGCCTGGCGGGTTCTCGGCGTCACATAATCACTTAAAAAAAAAAAATAATTAAGAGATTTTTCCGGGGGCCACCTCAAAAATCCTTAGGATATAGCTAAAGGATTATGTACTGAGTATTTCAAAAGGCAATTTTGGCTAATTTTCGATATATCACTGAAACATTTAGGACACGCCTGGCGTGTTCGAGGCGTAGTTATAGAAATTCGCAAGAACACGCTAGGCGTGTTGGCGGCATTGAACGTGTTAAGGTGATCACCATTGCCAACTGTCTCCCATTGCCTACATCTCCCCTACTCTTTCGAATGACTTAGCTTGAACTTGATGGATCCTTCTGGTTCATATTTAAGGCAACGTATGTCAGTGACTTGTGGATCGCCAATCTTATTTTGGGTGTTATTGATGAAAAATACGGCTCACGTTCACAAAAGAATTACGTTTATTGTATGAGAGTCCCTCTTGAATATTAAATTTATTATATTTTTAGTATTTGTTGTTAATGTAGCGGTAAGAGAAATACATCATCTGTGAAAATTTCAATTCAACTGTCTGACTACCTAGTACACAATATGTTTAGGATTAGGATTGAAAAATCTTACCTTGTAGAACATTCCTGGATTATACTTAGTTCCGATTGGTTCAGTCTTTCTATTTGAATTTTCTTTAATTCATTTTGAGCAACTAGAGAGTGATTGAAGTGAGTGGCAATTTTTTTGCATTTTGTAATCATTGGCAAGACAAATTCTTCGATTTCCATCGCTGACCGGACACACAATTGTAATTGATGAATAGAACATTTTGAATCAGTGAAATTAGCCATGTTCATAGCTTTTATCATATTGGACCTCTGTCGCGTAACACACAAAGCACCGATTCCTTGCTTAGACCCCAATCTTTCAAAATATTGGTTAAATTATTCGCTATAACTTCACCAGTGTGCCGACCTTCGAATTGTTCACATTTGAGTATGATAGTCACTCTTTCAAATTGATTTGTGATACCATGGGCAGTAAGACTCAGTAATGAAACATTTGCACTGGGCTCGGACAAATGATCTGTAGGGAATGACAACTTATCAAATTGTTTGAGTAATTCCAAAATCTTTATTTTTATTTTACCGTAGATATCCAGAGATAACGAGGTAATGCTGCCTCAATTAATCTTTTAAATCCCACTCCTTCCACAAAGTTAAATGGCAAGTTTTGTAACGCGATCATTTCAGCCACTAATTGAGCAATTCTATTCTTTCTGTTTAGTATGTAGTTTACTCACTAGCTCTGGGCATATTCGCAGCCTTGCCGCGACTGAATCTCCGTTAGGAAAATCAAAGCCCTCAATGCGGGAACGCGCTTCAAGCGATATGACGTCAGGGGGACCATGACTTAAAAGGTTCATAGTTGGAATGGCCTTAGCTGGAATTAATACTGGAGGAAGTGGAGGAATCTCAGGATCACCTTGAGCTCTCCGTGAGTTTAAGACTCTATTTGATGTCACCAACGGTGACACATAGCACTCATAGACATTATGAGATGCTGCATCCACATGGCCAAACGAGCCAGCAGGTATGTCGCCTTCCTGTCCCAAGGGTATTGCGACTTCAGGTAAATTAAAAAAAAAATTCACCTCTTCACCGCCTGCTGTGGTTGTGTTTCCAATACTAGCTAGGAAGTGGTATAAGTTTGATGGAATTATTAGATCCTCTGGTAACAGATCCTGATGTCTTGACTGCCCCAGTCGAACTTCTCCATTTTTCAAAGTAAGGTCTAGAAGATAACAATTTAAGATCGTAGTCATAGAGTGTTGAAACATAGAGAACGGCAATCGCAGATCAATTCGGGGATCAATACTCTCGTAAGTACGCTCGACCTGGTCAACGTATCCCGCAAACTCGAAATTCTGCGAGTACTGTTCTTGTACCGGAATGGAACTGGTATGTGGCCCTAAATCATACATGGGCTCATCAGACGGTGGAGTCTCCTCGGTAGTTCTAAAATCATAACTTGGTGTTGGTGGTGCTTTCGGCGCCTTTTGGTTTTTCCAACTGTGGCTCCGCTGGGTTGGGCCTCTCTTCTGTTGTTGGTTTGGCCTCTCTTCCCATTCACGGACTGTATTCCAATCATTATTAATTTTTTTCTGTTGTTGATAGTTATATGCACGCCTCTGGTTTCTTGAACCTTGAGCAGCACTAGCGGGCTGACCACGCTGAAACTGTTGCTCACTTCTTCCGCCTTGACGGGTATTACTATTATTATTTAAATTTGGCATCCTGCCTGCAATATGCAATTATAAACTTGGTTTTAAAGTCATTAAAAGCTCCAGCTACCAGAAATACCCGGTATGCTGGTACCAAGTGAAGTTTACCGAGCAACTTGTATACAGGAAAACTTTTTATTCAGTGCGCAAACTTCGTCAAATGAAACTTAAACGACTTTTATTAAACACAAATTTTTTACTTTGATATGTCTTAGTACAAATGATCAAAGTTATCGTTAACGAAAGATGTTTACTTTGAAACTGATATTATGTTTACTCGCTAGCGCACGGCAAAACGCGCGCGCCTTCGTACCTACATCAGCTGTACCCTCGTGCGACCCGCCCGCGTACGTATGGCGCGCGGCGACTATCTGTCTAATTTCTATGATAGACTTTCAACGTTAATGCAAAGCAATAAGGTTTATGTTTAATTTGAAAAAAAAATGCCATTTTTATTCAGTGCGCAAACTTTGTCAATTGAAACTTAAACGACTTTTATTAAACACCAATTTTTTACTTTGATAATGTCTTAGTAAAAATGATCAAAGTTATCGTTAACGAAAGATTTTTAAATGACGAGAAGACTTTGAAACTGATATTATGTTTACTCGCTAGCGCACGGCAAAGCGCGCGCGCCTTAGTAGGGGAAGGTGGTCTGAGATGGCATAGATTTTGAAAAGTTTGATTTATAAGAAACCAAATAGAAATAAATAGCAATTTTGTATGAAAAAGTGGTTTATTATCAGCATAAAAACAATCAACAAAACAAAATATATTTTTTTTCTTTGGATAATAATTAAATATAAAAATGTTTTGAAAATCCATCTCACCCAATCCCTGTAGGTAAGATGGCATACACCAAACTGGAACCGCTAATCTATTTGCAAACATCGTAGATTACATTTTTAGCCGTTTTTGGTAACCCAATGCATTCTGCGTGACACCACTGGCGACAAACTTGACATTGAAGCCACCATTCCCTGGAGCGAGAATGACTCCAGGGCTCATTGCAATATATGCAGGGGGGGGTCTTCATCGTCTGAGGCGACCGGTTCTTCCTCATCACTGGAAACTCCCAACACGATTCTTTTCTTAACTTGTCGGGCAGATTTTCTCATATTGGCTGCTTCTTTTTCAGCAACGACAGCTTTTAGTAATGTTATGTCTGGTGATGCATTCAGCATCCCGAATTTACCTTTCTTATGAACAGGTCGTTTTATTTGTGAAGATTTAGGCAAAGGTGAAATATCTGCTATTGTTAAACTTGACTGAATTTGATCGTGGGAGCTAGTAGGCACTGAAGGCCCCGCAATAATGTCGTCATTTAACTGAGGTACTGGAGGCTCTTCCTCAGTTTGATCGTTTGGGCGCGATGTCTGGGCATCTAAAAGTGGCGCCTCGCCGTGTTTGGTCAGCTGGAGATCCTGAGACTCTTGATTGCTGGCATTGTCTGACAAGATAGGAACGGAAGAATCTCCAAGAACATTGTCAGTAACATCTGCAGGAGCAAACATCCAGTCAGGGAAAATATTTTCATTCAGGGGGTAAATGCCACTTGCAGCAAACCCATTTTGACCATTGCTAACCGTAGCTGCTCGAAGATAAGCTTGCTTGAACAGCTCAGCCACCTGGAAATGCGTAACAGTTCGTCCTGGATGGTTCCTCAACCAAATATGCAGCTCTTGATTGTAGAATGTATTAAGTGGGCCAAAGAAGCTAAGGTCAAGTGGTTGCATTTTATGTGTGCAATGTGGGGGGAAACAGAATAGGATGATTCCGTTATCTTTTGCGTACGTCAATACCTCCAAGTTTTTGTGACTGGAGTGTCCATCTAAAAGTAACAGAATCTTGGCTTCTTTTGACGGCTTTGCGTGTTTAGCAAAATGCTGCAACCACTTAAGGAATACCTCCCCATTCATCCAACCTTTTTCTTGGGCAAATCCAACAGCGCCGGCAGGCGCGTGGTCCATAAGTTCTGCTTTCATATTTTTGCGAGGGAAAATGAATGCTGGAGGTATGAAGCTTCCCAGGGCATTAACGCAGCAAACCGTAGTATAATGTTGGCCTCTTTCAGCACTGGTTAATACCCCAACTTGTTTTCTACCTTTTGTCGCAAAGACTTTCGGGTTTTGTGATGGCACTGTGCTAAACCCAGATTCGTCCACATTCCAAATTTGATGGGGTTCAAAGTTGTGCAGTTCCATTACATCAACCAACAATTTAAAAAATGTTTTTACCTGGACTTTGTTGAATCCCCGAGCTCTGGCTGCCGATGTGGCTTCAGGTATTCGAAGTGATATGGACGGATTACGTTTCCTAAAGCCTCGCAGCCAGTCCAAACCTGCCATTTCATTTTCCGAAGAAAATCTATGGGGAAGTTTCTTAGCAACAGCAATTTGATAAGCAAGTTTTCTCAAATCAGTCCTTGTCATTCCAAAAAAACGCACCTCCAGCTCTTGTAAATGCGCAATAATTTCTCTTTCGAGTTCTGTATTAAATGTAGTTTTATGACCACCTAAATATCCTTTAGACGTTTCTCCTTTTTCTGCTCGACGTCGGAGCGTAGTAGCGGGAACGTGGTATGTCTTTGCTGCCATTTGCCAACCCATTCTTTGGCTTCGAACGGCTGCAATTGCGTCTCTCATATTTGTTTCATCCCAACTTTGCCTTGTCGTTTTACGAATGTATGGCGCCATTTCTAAAACAAACAGGTACATATTTTTACTAATTAAGTAGATAATGTTAAAAATATCTTACAAAATAGACTACACTAAATCATAATGATTTATTAACAAAATAAAATTATCTCAACATTCAACATCACTTACTGGGTGAAATGGCATACACCCTATGCCATCTCATCCTCTAGGTACATAATCTTGAAAATAAATTGAATTTATTTTGTTTGACAAGCTACCTAACTTTGCTTTTTACAACATATGTTTCACACTCTACTCTAAAAGAAAACATTGATAGTTACCTGTTAGCTAATGTAGAACACCTGTAATCACGATTTCACTTCAGCAAAAATTAAATTTTTCGAGAGCAATTTTTACCAAAACTGACGTAGTAACCGCCTCGATTGATGTTGCGCACTGGCGCGCGGCGTGTCGCGACGAGTTTCTGTTAGGGACGCAAGGGTGCATATAGGGGCGCCACTGGACTACAAATGGTAAAGATATTGAGACTGTGCCATCTCAGCCGCTATGCCGTCTCAGACCACCTTCCCCTACCTACATCAGCTGTGCCCTCGTGCGACCCGCCCGCGTAGGTATGGCGAGCGGCGACTATCTGTCTAATTTCTATGATAGATTTTCAACGTTAATGCAAAGCAATAAGGTTCATGTTTAATTTGAAAAAAAAATGCCATTACATTGAAAACTTTTATAAGTTATTTGAAAAGTAATTCCAATTTTTCCTTCATACTTTCATGGGCTTATAAAAAATCGTTGACATTATAATAGGCTTTTTCTGTTAAAAATGACTATTTTATTTTTAAATTGTACATCACTAAGTTCCTTCCAGTGCTTAGGTAACTTATTGTAAATAACTGGGGCCATGCAGAAAACACTTTTGCGCATAAGTGCAGTCCTAGAAACATGTAGGCAAATTTTACTATTATCCCGTCTATTTCGGGGAACTAAGTCGGCCTGTCGCGGAAATAAATTCGGATTGGTTTTAACAAATGTTACAGTTTCTAAAATGTACAGGCATGGCAACGTCAATATCTTATATCGGATGAAGTATGGTTTGCAACTGTCTGTCGTTTTCAACTTAAACATAGATCGGAGGCATCTCTTTTGAGCTTTAAATACAATTTCTTTATCAGTTGAGTTACCCCAAAAGATAACACCATATCTGAGAATGGATTCAGTTAGACCGTAGTAGGCTGTTAGTAACGCGTCTGTATTTAGTGTTCGTGACAAAGTGTATAAAGCGTAAGAGTTATTACTTACTTTTTTACTCAAAGCCTCTATATGAGCTTTCCAATTTAAATTCTGGTCAATTGTTAGTCCAAGAAACTTAGTTGTATTAACTGTGTCGATTGGGGTCTTATTAAATTTGATGTCAAGGTTTGGTAATGTCAAAGAACGCTGTTTAAAATGCATAATTAAAGTTTTATTTATATTAATTTATAAGTTTTCTATAGTTTTAATTAAAGTATTAGTTTTAATTAGGACCATCAAAATGCAGAAAATGAATCATTATGATCATGTAATACAGAATGTGAAGGTAAAATTTGACCTGGCGGGTGCAGGTTCAAGTTCTGCCCGAGGTTAAATTTTATCTTGTTTAAATAACTTATTATGATCAATTGCATTGCACTTTTAAAACATGCTTACCTAATAAAATTAAAATTGATATTACTTAATGTATGCACAAGTAATTCTGCATTAAGGCGTATTTAAAAAATTGAAATCAACTCGGTATTTACAATAATGTTAAATCAAAAATAACTTCCCTACATAAAATTGTTAATAAAAATAATTGCTTACACACTAATCACTGTATTTTAATAATTGTTCAAAATGAAGTCCTTCTCTTTCTAAACATAAACGTGCACGTTTAAATAAATTGTCATTTAGTTTATTTAATACAGTAATGTCACTTTTCACTACATCGAAAGCGTTTATTATTTTACCCTTAAGGTCGTCTAGGTTTTGGACCTCCTCTACGTACACCCGACGTTTTATTTCTCCCCAAAGAAAAAAATCGCAAGGAGTAAGATCCGGGGACCTATCCGGCCACGGTATGGGGCCGCCACGACCAATCCAGTTTTGAGCGTATTTTTCATTTAGGTAATTTCTTACCTGAATGGCGTAATGAGGTGGAGCGCCATCGTGCTGATAATAAAAATTACGATGGTAAGCCAGCGGTACTTCGTCCATTAAATTGTCTATTACTGTTTCCAACATTTCTAAATAGCGTGGCCCGGTCAAGGCGCCATCAATAAAAACAGGTCCTATGATTTTATTTTTAATAATTCCCGCCCATACGTTGGCGCTAAAACGCACTTGGTGATGCGTCTCTCGCACCAAATGGGGATTATTAAAGGACCACCAGTGTTCATTGTGGATATTGTAGAGTCCTACACGAGTGAACAACGCCTCATCCGTCCACAAGATGTTGGCGTCGCGGTGATTTAGAAGCCACTCGCATAGGGCTCGGCGTGGGTCGGGGTCGTGCAGCTTCTGTACGGGTTGGAAGTGGTATGGATGGAGACCGGCTGTATTTAAAAGTTTCCAAACCGCGTAGAGCGCAAAGAGATTAAAAACATTTTCTTCGATGTCGAAATATAGTCGAGGTCTGCCAGATCCTTGTGCGTGACGGGGGGTTCTAAATTGGCCGTGGTCAAGCAACCTTTGATTGGCGGCTAAAATAGTCCTCTCATTAGGGACCGCGGGGTTAGGAATTCCATGGGCTTGCATTCGAGGCACACTCACTGCGGCATACAGTCTGCGAGCTGCTCGTAAGTTTTCGCCACTTAATAGATACACTCGCACCATTTCGTAAAACTCGCGGTTAGTATACTCTGACATCGTGCGTGACCGGTCACAGTACGAAATACGAAACGTGCGGCGGCCGCGCGGCGCCGGGATCGCGCGGGAAAGCAACAACACGACGTCACAGGCGCGTGCGACGAGCAGACTGGCGGGCGACAGCGGCGCCTGGCGCTACCCCCTGCCATCCTTCCCCGCGGGATTCACCCCCGCTGACACCGCCGCATGAGTCGGCTGGCGCACGTGCCTATTTTTATTATTGCGAATAGATCGACGTGTCCAAATTTTGCGTATTTCAAGCCAGATAAAAATGGGGCACCTTGGTACTTCAGTTCACCTAGCTTCTAAACTAATCAAGATACCATTCAAAGTTTTCTAAAATAACATTTCTATACTACAATCTATATTTTAAGGTAAAAATAAAAAATATTAAAAAATGCGAAATTAGAAAAAAACAGATTTTTATTATTAACTTCCGGTTTACTATGTGAAAAAAAGAAAAAGATTCAAATTTTAATCACTGTACGAGAAACACAATTAATGTTCTCACATAAACACTATTTAGTAATTATTAAATCCATTTTATTAACTGCATTAATAGCTTTCGAAAAATCCGTTCCTCAATTTTTTTCAATTCTTTCAAGTCACATAAAATGGTAACTAGGCTAGTAAAAAAAAAAAAATATGGTACATTTTTTTATTCCACCTATAGTTCAATTACCCCAAATATAAACAAAATCCAGAACCTGACACTTTTTTCGCTGCCCGCTTTGCGTGAAATGCCCCAATAGTAAAGTCACAAGCTATAGAAATGAAGGAGTAGAAATAAGCGTAGGGATAGCACAAGAAAGATAAACAGCTGATATTCGCGATGGACATATGAGTAAGCGATCAGTTAGCAGGCGACACAGGCTTCGCGCGCGATGACGGTGGGCCGACTGGCGCGGGCGCAGAGTAGTATGCGCACGCGGCCGGTGCATGTTAGAGAAGCACCGTAGAACGGGTTCGCTAGCCGTTTCGCGCATTTCCAATGCAAAACATCACGAATGTAGTGATTTAGTTTATAGTATTATTTTAATTGATGTTTTTATTATTGTAAATATTGATGTGTGTAATATTTGTGATTTTGTAAATAATTAAATATAGAATATGTTGTAAATATATAAAAATGCAATGTGTACTGTGTGTTAAATATATTAATGTAATAGGTACATAATATAAATATATAATTTGTATTTTAGTAAGTAGGCTACATCACTCCCCCCCAGAGACCGTCACTACGGGCGATAATAGTCGGGAAAACGAACTGTGCGGCCTGAACGCGTTCTTCTGACAGCCTGATCTGGGGCATTCTGCCCTGTAGGTACAGGATCAGGTAAAGGTTGGACATTGCTGTTGGAAGAAGGGGTGGGGGTAGGATTAGGGAATGGGTCAATGAGTGTGTAGGCCGGTTTGAGGCGGTCTATGGACACTGTGACGCTTTTACCCTTGAATAAAATTTTAATAGTTTTGTCATTGCGTTCTAGTACTTCGTAAGGGCCAGAATACGGAGGTTGTAAAGAAACTCGCAATGCGTCGTCCCGTAAAAACACATGGCTAGACGAGGTCAACTCCTTATCCCTTTACAACCGGACATAAAAAGTTTCTTTTTTTTTGTAAATTATGATGTAAGTCATATTTATAGAGGAATAAGGTACCCAGGAAAAATACTGAAAAAAATCGGAAAAGCTTGGTTTTCCTGAAAATCGCCTGCACGTTCGTGCATTTTAGATTTTGTTTGACATAATATGCACATTCGTGCATCTTTGTGGATTAGTACGTTTATTGTAATAATTATACAAAATTTAAAGATAATTAGCATTTAGTAAAATTAAGTATTACAATAATCAGTCTTATTAATTAGTCCGGTCTATTTAAGCCTAAAATCAGGAGGAAGGTTACATAAATTCCCATAAAGCTGAATATTGGCATAGTTGTTCAAAACATCATTATAAAGAAAATCTCAAAAGTCCTCATCGTTCCGAGGTGTGCTAAAAATTTGGCACGGGGTCAAAGGTCAAAAAAATGAGTTTTTTGCGATTTTTAGCGAAACGGTGAGTTTTTTCGCAAAATTACCCCAGTACAAAATTGTAGATCACAAAATTCTCTACAAAAAATATATCAATAATTTTTTTCCTAAAAGCCACCATTTTGGAGATATAACGTTCCGAAAAGTTGGATCAGTCGTAATCCCTCTATTTTGCACACGTACGCCACATATGAAAAATACGCGTAATAAAAAACAAGTCAACTTAGCTTCTCTTCCTCCAACCTCAGTAGCTGCTCATCAACATCTGTTTCGGGTATATTACCAAGTTCAAGTGTGGCTTGGTAATCAGCTGGACCCTAAAGACTGGGGTTGGAAGTTGATCGACAATACACTAGAGCCAGTTCAAACTTTACTTCCACCAGCACCTGAGAAACTTCTCAACACAATATTTTGCAACTGCAAGAAAGGGTGTAGTGCAAAATGTGGTTGCAGAAAAGTTGGACTGTTTTGTTCCCTGGCATGCACACACTGTCAAGGCGGATCATGCTCGAATGTTGAGTCACCAACTCTTGAAGATTCGTTTGATACCGATCAGGAATCGCTATTGGGGCAGTTTACGTGTGAAATAGAACAAGAAGAAGAAGAAGAACAAGAGGATGAACAGGAAGAAGAAGGAGAAGAAGATCAAGAAGAAGAAGAAACAGAAATCTTGGACAGTTATGAATCAGACGACTAACTTTTTATTTTAAGTATTTTATTTAATTACACCGCCGTTGTTTTTGCCCACTATAATATATAATATTATTTTGCAATAGTTTTAAAACATATAAAATCTCAGCAGACCCGTGGAATAGGCCTACTGGGGAAACCACGTTAAAAAAAACGCGCTTTGTACACTACCTCATAGGTGGCGTGGAAACGTGTGCAAAATAGAGGGATTACGACTGATCCAACTTTTCGGAACGTTATATCTCCAAAATGGTGGCTTTTAGGAAAAAAATTATTGATATATTTTTTGTAGAGAATTTTGTGATCTACAATTTTGTACTGGGGTAATTTTGCGAAAAAACTCACCGTTTCGCTAAAAATCGCAAAAAACTCATTTTTTTGACCTTTGACCCCGTGCCAAATTTTTAGCACACCTCGGAACGATGAGGACTTTTGAGATTTTCTTTATAATGATGTTTTGAACAACTATGCCAATATTCAGCTTTATGGGAATTTATGTAAACTTGAATGTGTAAATAGACCGGACTAAATTATTATTAACGACTATCAAAAAAAGGAACATTGTGTACTTAAACATAATTAATTATTTTTTACTACTTGTCTCAGTGGGCATCTACCAGTAAATGGGATCATTTGCTAGTTATTTTGTCTAGGGACATGCCACTACGCCAGTACATAGGCAGCCTTGGGAATGAAATACATCCCATCAAAATATGAATCCCAAAAAGTTTCTGTATCTCTCTGTACTTTGCCAATCACCGCTTTGTAAAGTCTTGGATCAGCTGTGCGAACTCTTGAGCTTTCTACTTCGAAGCCATCACACTCTGATGACGAATCATTATCATCGTCGCTTTCTGAGCCTGAGCGGTTTGTAGATTCCATTTCATACTGGAGGGATGGTTAGAATTGGGCTTCGGCAGTAGTCGTTGTTTTATATAAGGTATCTATGACAGCGAGCTGAACACCGTGAGCGAGGCGAGTTGATTATGGGCGGGTATGTACGAACCCATTTTTTTCATGACACTGGCACCATCAGTCGTATGACTAATAATATCTTTCTCAAGTACGATATTAAATTTGGCAAGGTGCTCGCGCATTATTGACAGAGCTTATGTAGCTGGCATGGACCCCGTTATTTTGACGAGTCCAAGATTCTTGAAGTCAAAACCTCCAAAAGCTCTGCAATGAAGGTTTATGTTCATATATCTCCTGTTTCGAAGAGAGGTCCACTCGTCGAGAGTCATTGTAAATCTTTCTCCATTTTCCTTCATGAGGGTTATGGTTTTCACATTTGACCCTTATGAAGGTTTCACATTTGACTTGTTCGGTACGTTCTAGAACCATTTTCGCAATAGTATTTGGCGTTTTCGGTAAGTCTTATCCACTTTTTTTGAAGAGTTGCCGGAGATCTTGACTTTCGGAAAATAATCTGAAACTTGCACCATTTAAAGCGGTCATTCGAGAAACAATAGCTTCCATTGATTCTGATGACCTGAAGTTTTCAGTCATTAGTTTCCGTTTCTTGAGCTTGGTCGTCGGCTCTTGTGATGTTGTTGTTGACATGCTTGGAGTACTCTCCGATGAAGAGGTTCCAACTGCAGTGATGTTTGAGTGCACAGTTCTTAAATGTGTGTGCCAGCCTGTAGTAGACCCACCAGTAGTTCTAAGTTTTTTTAAACATATCTGGCACTTAGCTGTTTGGCCGTCATCCGATCGATGAAAATGAGGCTCTGTCGCAAAATGACCTTTTCTCAAAATGACTACAGGTAGCAAAATGTCCATTTCTCACAATGTCCCTTTCGCAAAATGTCCATTTCTCACAATGTCCCTTTCGCAAAATGTCCCTTTCGCAGAATGTCCCCATTCCCCCCATCTTGGGGGGATAATAAAATAAACATTTTCCAAAATAAACATTTTCCATGTTAAGATTATCAATTATTTTAATGAAGGAAAAAACCGTTTTTTTCCTTCATTAAAATAAATGTTTAAAAAAATACAAAAAGACATTTAGGCAATGTTTTATATTTAGTATTAGGGTTTAGTTTGATTTTATATTTGTATAAATGTTGTTTAGCCCTTTAACGGGCATAAGGATCCTGCTCAATAAAATAACTTTTTGCAGTGATTTATCAATTTTTATTTAAATTAAAGAAACACGTATTTCAGGAAAATAAAAAAAAATCGGGAATCCCCCGGAAAATTTGGTGGGAAAAATATTCCCATTGCCCTTCACTGCCCTTCAGGGACAGTGAAATTGACGGAAGCATGGTATGATGCAGAGAGCAACATCACATGTCTCACACTTCACTTTGCTCCTCTTGTCATTTGTTTTTGTGCTGCATAGTTTGCAACACTTGTAAGATCCCAATGCCTCTGGCATATGTACACCTACATCTTTGTAACGCAGTTCAGTTGGGACAGTATTTATAGTTTTTTGGTAATTATCTGATTCCAAGACTCTTACTTTCTTGGTAACGTAATTTCCTATAGCAGACGTCCGTTTTCTGCAGCTGTACCTATCGATCAGACCTCTGGCAATGGCCACACGGAATTCTAGATTGGTGAGTCTTTGGGTTCTTGAAGTGCACGAATATGTTATAAAAGCATTGGTAATACAGGCATCAAAGAGAAAATAAAAAATTCTGACCCACCAACGCTTGCTCCTCCGTCCAATAGAATAGGTTCCTCTTATTTGATCAAAGCGATCAACCCCCCCCCATTCTCTTTGTGTATTGTTGAACAGCCCTTGGACAGTTGATAAGTTTTTTTGAGCCATCTTTCTGTGTTCTTGTTACATGAGTATTTGCTATTTTAGGATGATAAGCAGTGGACAATATCAGGACTTCCTTTCAGACCCAACATACAATTCCACAGTTAATACCCACATAAAATAGTACTTAAATTACTCAACAGAGGACTTAACATTTTTAGTATTTAGGACTCGCATTATAATTATTATTAAAAAATATATATATAAGGTAAATTACTTTTGGCCGAACACTGTTTCCTAAGATACAGGCGCTGCCTACGTTAGGAGACAGGGTTTCTCTAATTTTCACACATAAAAAATCCAATATTGTATAAATATTCTGAGTTGTTCATAACATTTATGGGTAATAAATAAATTTATTATTATTATAACTAATTCTGAAAAATTTAATTATAAAACAGCCTTTTGGCACACATGGGAAAATTTTAAAGATATTAAAGATAAATTACTATCAAAGCACATTATATCAAGAGGGTTGCCCGAAGTACCATGTTCAGACATGAGAACAACTAGGGGCTAGCAAATGCATTCAACTTATTAGCATAAGTATTAAAACTGCATCCTCTTTTTAACAAACCCTCTATTGCAATATCCTTTCAAGGGATTAGTTACCAAAGTTGCAACAAAACTATCAAAGAGAATGTCTCAAGTCATAAAAGAGCTCAAGGTAGCAGGCATTTTAGAAAAACCAAAAGAGATTACACTGGGGTCTCACCCAAATATGCTTTTAGTTGAAAACCAGATGGGAGAGTGCGTCCAATATTCTATTTAAAGAAATTTAATGTGCATGTCTCAACTTGTTACTTCCAACTCTTTTCTCGAGTGGATGTTACCCGGTTCTTTCAGGACCAGGATTGGATGACAAATAATAGACCTCCACCAATCCTACTTTTACTTATGCACAAAGGAAACCCACAGGCGTTTCTGCATATAATGTATGGAGGCGAGTTGTAACAATTAACAGCCCTGCCTTTTGGTCTGTCCTCAGCCCCTCAGTCCTTCACTTCTGTGACCAATTGGATTGCTTGATTGATATTATTTTGGAAGTGTGGAATTTGATTATTTATATTAATAACCCAGACTACTGCATCATGTTAGTCAGCTTAAGAGAATTATTCGATATCTTATTAAAACAAAAGATATGTATATAAAGTACCAAAGTCATGAAGATTTAATTGGATATTCTGACTCAGACTTTGCTGGAGATTTGGATACAAGAAAATCAACTACTGGTTATATTTTCATGCTAAATGGTGGTCCTATATCTTGGGCAAGTCAAAAACAATCTTGTATCGCCTTATCAACAACAGAGGCTGAATTTATGGCGGGATGTGAAGCTGCCAAAAATTTATTGTGGTTAAGACAATTTTTCAAAGAAATTGATATAGATCAGAACTGTACTTGTTTATGTATTGATAATCAAAGCGCTATCAAATTAATCAATAATCCTGTGTATCACAAAAAAACTAAACATATCGATGTTAAATTTAATTTTATTAGAGAAAAGGTTCAGCAAAAGTTAATAGATATTAAGTATGTCCAAAGTTCTGAACAATTAGCTGATATTTTAACAAAAGCTCTGCCTACAGTTAAATTTGAACATCTAAGGGATGAAATATTGTTTGTTTAATAATAATTAAGTCTTTTTTTAAGTATTCAACAGAAAAATTAAGAAAAATTAAGTGTTTTTTTTTGTTATATAAAATTTAGTGGGAGTATTAAGGATAAATTTTATTCATATACTTGGATGTATGTAATTTTGTCTGTGCCTCCTAAATTAGTTTATTTTTCTTAACACTTGAGGTCGCTTGTGTTAATCTATGTCCGTCCGTTAATCGTGTCCTCTATCACATTCTCTGCTAGATTTTTACCTACATTCACAAAGTATCTGTTTACTTCATTGATAGATGTCTCTGGAGAGCTGTTAATTAATAGTAATTGTTTAGCTGAACTATTTCCTTTGGAAGTTTGAGTAATATCTTTGATTGCATTCCAGAGATTTTTCGGATTAGTATTGGCTTTTGTTAGTATATCTCTTTCGTATTGTCTTTTTATGTTCTTAAGCAAGTTATTGCAGTAGTTTCGGTATCTTTTAAACGTAATTTTGAGTGTTTCATTGTTAGGGTACTTTTTGAGTTTTTTATACATTCGGTCTCTATTTCTCATGCACCTTAACAACCCTGGGGTAATCCAGGGCTTACGAATACGCAGACGGGATGGCACCAGACGAGTGGTACAGCTTATGCGGATGGCTGTCGTTAGGGAGTTTATAAAATAAATCAGTGGTTTGATATATTACGGAGAAATCTGTAGACTTCACATGTTGTTCTAATAGAACAGGGTCAATTTTTGTGATCTTGTTTATGGAAGTGTTGTTTTGCAGGCGTTTAGATAGTGATAGTATAACTGCACTGTGATCAGTTACTGTAGTATCAAGTACCAATACTGAGCTTTTGTGTCTGGTTTTTAGGATGACATGGTCGAGACATGTTTTGGAATGGGTTGTTTTAGTATGGGCTGGTAAGAGACCGTGACTGGCTGTAAGATTCAAATATTCAATAGACTTACGATCGTTGGTACCCTCAACAATGTCTATATTCATGTCACCTATTAAAACAATGTTTGTATAAGTGGAGCTATTTTTTAAAATTGTGTCAAGGGACATGAGGAAATTAGTTATATCTCTAACAGAAGGCGGCCGGTATATTGCTATAATGCATGTGTCGTTACCCATATAGTTATTATCTATTCGCAATAATAAAGTTCCAAACTCCGCTACTTGAATTTTCAAAGTTAAATTCTTCTTTACAATAAGATTGAAAATTGTACTCACGGTTTATTTTCACTGTATTGACTGACCAACACTTCACTCACTGACACTGATGACAACACGATTGACGTATGCGCTAGTGGCGCCCTCTATATGCGCACACCCAGCACCTCCACTGCTTCCTTCACTTCCTTGCGTCGCTCCTCCGGATGATGCACCAACTGACCAGTCAAGCTGCTCCACGCTCCAACTGGTTTGCTCCACCCGGCTCCCGGCTCCACACCTCCAACGCCTGGGGTACCTCTCACCTGGGACCCCCGTTGAAGGGGATTTGGAAAGCTGCAGGCATATACCCATTAAATGCCTCAAAGGTCACGCAAAAAATTCCCGAAATGACCGAACTGATGAGGCACACTTTTGACCAAACCCTCCTGGACTACCTTAAAACTTCCCGAGAAAACAAACCAATGAGGGGTGGAAGGAATTATAAATTGCAGGTAACAGCAGGAAAGTCAGTTTCTGAGAAAGAAGTATTAGAACCAAAGAAAGCGGTGAAAAAGAATAAAGAAAACCTAGTTAAGCGTTCCGTGGATTCATCAAAGGTCACACTTTTATCTGATCTAAGAACGAACAAAGAAAATAGTATTTAGGAAAGTAACATTGATCAATCACCAACGTCAAAGATTACTATTCTGTCAGATGTGAGATTTTGCAAAGAAAACGCACCATTTTTTGGTTTAAAAAATGTTCCCATAAATTTGTTGAAAATAGATAAAGATTGCGACATATCATCTAATAAATCTCAGAGAGATCGTAGTGAGCCACCGAAACAAGTAATTACTAATATAAATGTGTATGGCACTTTAAGTGGTAGCGAGGGAGAAGAGGAAACGCGCTTTTCTGATAAAAGTATTAAACGCAAAAGGTCTCGTTTGGGTTCGAAACAATCTGCTAAGAAAGAAAAACGCAAAATAATTTAAAAAAAACTCGAGAATTTTAAACAGTTCTACGACTACAGACACTGACGTAGAAATGAGTGAACACGACGATTCAGATATGAAGTGCCCAGCGATCCTATAATTGATGACGTAACGAACTATATTTGTGAACCTCAAATTCTGCAAAATAAAGATAAAATAGAAGAACATTTACAAGAAGCTACTGAAGAAAAGGAAAACTTCAATAAAGACCTGCGTCGCCCGAAATGTCAGGGAGCCGTGCCTCCTCCCGAGCCAGCGATCGAGCTCTGGCCGGATCGCCTCGACAGTGGCGAGGCCGGCGGTAGGGCGTGAAAGCCTGCCCCGACATTCCGCCACCAGGACCCGATGGAGCTCCTGCCGGCGCTGCATGAGCTGCTGCTGCGCCGGCGCCGCACTTCGTGCCCGCTCCTGCTCGCGCCACATGTGCAGTGACGCGAGCACCTTCGCCTCCAGGTCCCAGGGTGGGGATCCGGCCAGTGCACAAGCCGCCTCGTGGGAGATCGTGCGATAGCCGCGAATGACCCTGACGGTCATTGCCCTCTGCGGCCTCCGCAGCACAGTGATGCTGCGGGCCGTCAGGTCAGACGCCCACACCGGCGCCCCGTAAAGGGCCATCGATCGCACGATCCCCACGTACAACCGCCTACAGGCGGTGCTCGGGCCTCCCAAATTGGGAAGCAGCGTTGACAGCACGCCTGCCGCGCCCATCAACTTTGGCGCCAGCCGCAGGAAGTGGGGGCCGAAGTCCCACCGGCTGTTGAGCACCAATCCCAGGTACTTCATGGTTGGCTCGACAGCAATGTGAGCCCCCCCGACCACAATGTGTAGTCCCCGCGGCGGCGCCCGTCGGGGGCCAGGAAAAACGATGGCCTCCGACTTGTTGAGGGCCACCTCCAGGCCCAGGCGCCGTATGCGGCCCACCACCTGTGAGACCGCACCCGTGGGCCCTGCCTCACCCAACCGCGCGGCGTCAGTCAGCCGCCAACACATGGCCAACACTTAAGGAAGTGCGTTGTGTGCAAGCGAGCTGTGAAGACTGACGGTTGATTTTGGCTGGCCGCACCGCGATTCGCGAAGCCGCCGGTAGCTGTGGCATACTTCATAGGTTGTTGTTAGAGAAATGAAAATTAAACTGTGTTGTCTATTTGTCTATAGTATTGTTTGTCTGTGGTAGTTTCATTGTTTATGTTTGCATTCTTTTGTTTTGTACCTAAAAAGAAACATGTGTTCTTGCCGGTTTTATTGTATGTGCGTTTTATAATAAATAGTATTCTTCGTTCTAAAGATTGTTTTTATCAAGAAACCCAATAGGTTATGGGCCCAGGGTACTCTGAAAACAAACTGAGAACGAAAGAAAGCGGCAAAGAAAAAGTTAACATTCATTGTTGAAATCACCTCAAAATAGATCCCACCCGGCCATTGCATTTAGAAAAATTCGATAGAAATAACTTTCGGCAATGGAAGTTCCAAATTAAACGCGCTTTGAAGGCAAAAGGAATTGATATTGAACTGCCAAAAACAGAAAAAAAACTGTGTTGAATGGTGCAAAAATGATGGCATGGCAATGTACATTATAACTTCGTCAATGGACTTCAAACAAATCACATTAATAGAAAATTGTGAAAATGCAAAGGACATCATGACGAAACTTGAGTCGATATATGAACAAAAGAGTGAGCTATGCAAAATGTTTATTCATGAAAAGTTTTATCAGTATAAAATGGCACCAGGCGACAGTGTAGCTCAGCATATCTCTAAAGTGGAAACATTAGCTAAGCAACTAAAAGAAAGTGGCGAGACAGTGAGTGACATGGCAATCATAACAAAGATATTGGGAACATTACCAACCAAGTACAGGTCACTACGTCAAGCATGGATGTCACTAGACTCGAAACAACAGACTATCGTGAATCTGACTGCTCGTTTGTTGGACGAAGAAGCAAGCTTAGCAGGAGATGATGAGCAAGAAACAGCTCTTCTTGTTGCTAATAAAGGTTGGAGGATGAAACCAAAACAGAATGAACCAATGCCGGGAAGTAGTGCTACAAATCAAAATAAGAATACCAAACACAGGTTTGAATGTTATAATTGTGGGAAAAGAGGTCACTTTTCCAAAGAATGCCGTGCCCCAAGAAGATCTAAGTTTAGAAAACCTCAACAAGAAGGTGCAGATATGTTAGCATTTTATGTAGAGAATAACGCATGTGAAAAAGAAGAGAATACTTGGATCTTAGATAGTGGTGCATCCGCACATATGACTTTTAGAAAGGATTTCTTTTTGGAATTGTTAGAATGTAAACAGAAATCATTGACACTAGGAAACAAACAATCAGTAGAAGTGTGTGGCATAGGCAAAGTATTAATAAAGAGATATGTCAATGGACAGTGGGAGACTAGCGAACTGCATGATGTTTTATATGTACCCAGTTTGAGAAGGAACCTATTTTCAGAGGGTGTGATAATACGCAAATCTTACTCTATTATCAAGAAGAATACAAATGCTTTAATTTACAAAGACAATAATGTAGTGATGAGTGCTAAAATCACAGAAAACAATTTGTATCAATTAAACATAAAAACAGTGGTTCCAGATACTTGTATCTTAGTTCAAGACAATCATAATGATATTAAAATATGGCATGAAAGACTGGGACACATTAATATGAAACAAATTAAAACCATGAGTGCAAATAATATTGTTGAAGGCTTAAAAGTGAATGACAGTGAGCTAAATGGTTTTGTTTGTGAGGCCTGTGCTTATGGAAAGCAGTGCAAATTTCCATTTCATAAGTCGAAGCGAGGAGAACTGCAGCCAGGTGACTTAGTATACAGTGATGTATGCGGCCCAATGAGTTGCCCATCAATTCAGGGTAAGAAATACTTTGTATTATTCAAAGATGCTGCAACAAGTTACCGGCATGTATATTTTATTAAAAATAAAAGTGATGTTATGGAAGTTTTTAAGAAATATAATGCTATAATAAAAAATAAATTTATGCACAGTGTTAGAATATTGCATACAGACAATGGTACTGAGTATGTAAATAAAGCATTCCAGGAATATCTTGACAAGGAAGGAATAGTTCAGGAACGCACTGCACCATATACTCCTGAACAGAATGGACGAATAGAACAATAGTAGAGAGTGCACGTTCTATGTTATATGCACGAGATGTTCCCTTGTTTCTATGGGCAGAAGCAGTAAATTGTGCAGTATATCTGTTAAATAGAACTTCATCTACCCAAACTCCTAATACAACACCTTTTGAACTGTGGAATAATATCAAGCCGCAGTTAAGCCATGTAAAGGTGTTTGGTAGCGTTGGTTATGTATACATTCCAGACCAACTAAGAGTAAAATTAGATAAAAAAAGTGAAAAGATGCTACTAGTGGGCTATGACAATACCAACTATAGAATGTATGATACAAATACAAGAAAAATAAAGATATCAAGAAATGTTATACTTGATGAACATCAGATTCCAAATACAAGGAAAAATATAGCACAAATAAGTATTATTGGGGAAACAGAAAATACTGGTCAGTGTGAAGACCAAGTAATTTATTGAAGATAATACTTTAAATGAACCAATATCAACAGATACTGAAGATAGCTTGTTGAGTTGTAATAGTGATGACCCATCATATGAACTGTCTCAAGAACTAGAGGATACAATAATACACAATATAAATTTGAGACCACGAGGTAATAGAAACTTTGAAGCGAATCTTGTGGAATTATCTTTGCCCCAATCATATACTGAAGCATTGAAGAGTCCACAGAAGAGAGAATGGTCTGAAGCTATTAAAGAGGAATTGTTAGCACACAAAGAGAATAATACTTGGACTGCAGTTAAGAGAACTGATCAGCGAACACTTACTACAAAGTGGGTGTTTACTTTGAAGAGAAATGAGAATAATGACATTTTACGGTATAAGGCTCGTTTATGTGCACGTGGTTTCAATCAAATTAAAGATATTGATTATCAGGAAATATTCTCTCCCACGACAAGGTATGATTATATAAGAATAATGTTTTCCTTAGCTGCAAAATATAATTTAGAAATTCAACAATTTGATGTGAAAACAGCATTTTAAATGGGTACCTAGAAGAAAACATTTTTATAGAAATACCTGAGGGTTTGTTAATTAAAAATGATTGTATTTTAAAATTGAATAAATCACTATATGGTTTGAAGCAGGCATCTCGATGTTGGAACAAGAGGTTCACTGAGTTTTTAATGAGGTATGGTTTTGTACAATCTCAAGCTGATAGTTGTATTTATATAGAGGGACTTTTGAACAATGTAAGGTATTCCTAATAATTTATGTTGATGATGCCCTTGTAATATCTTCAAATAAACAACTTATCAAAGAAATAATAGAGTACTTAAAGCAAGCTTTTAAAATAAAAGAATTAAACTTGAAATATTTTGTAGGCATGCAAATAGAGAGGGCAGATAATTGTATTTATATTCATCAAGAAAATTATATAAACCAGATAATTGCGAAGTTTTGTATGTGTAATGCGAATCCTGTCAGCACTCCAGCTGATGTCAATGTTATTAATGTTGTTAATTTTCCTTATAGAGAAGCTATAGGTTGTTTATTGTTTTTGAGTTCTGTGTCAAGGCCGGACATTTCATATTCTGTAAATGTATTAAGTAGATATGTAAACAATCCTGGTCAACAACATGTAAATGCTGTTAAGCGTGTAATTAAATACCTGATTAATAGTAAACATTTACGTATAAAATATGGAGATAACAGCGGTCTTACTGGATATTCAGATTCAGATTTTGCAGGTGATATAGAATCACGTAAATCTACCACAGGGTAGGTATATGTTTATAATGAATGGAGTACCAATCACATGGTCCAGTGAGAAACAGAAGACCATTGCTCTCTCCACAACTGAAGCAGAGTTTGTAGCTGCTAGTTAAGCTAGCAAGGAGATAATCTGGTTGCAGCAATTAATATCTGATTTGAATGAAAATGTTGATTGTATTACACTGAATGTTGATAATCAAAGTGCCATAAAATTGATTAATAACCCTGTTTATCATAAAAGAACTAAACATATTGACATTAAGTATAACTTTATAAGGGAAAAGGTTAATTTGGGCTTGATTAAACTGAATTATATTTCAAGTAAGAATCAGTTAGCAGACATTTTAACCAAAGCATTGCCTGCTCAGACATTTGCCTATCTGAGAGATCAGTTTTTGTGTAGTAATGCATAAGTGTTATGTTTGTTTTTCTTTTATGCAAGTTTAATTTTAGTGGGAGTGTTAGAGAAATGAAAATTAAACTGTGTTGTCTGATTGTCTATAGTATTGTTTGTCTGTGGTAGTTTCATTGTTTATGTTTGCTTTCTTTTGTTTTGTACCTAAAAAGGAACATGTCTTCTTGCCGGTTTTATTGTATGTGCGTTTTATAATAAATAGTATTCTTCGTTCTAAAGATTGTTTTTATCAAGAAACCCAATAGTTGTCTACCATTTGTTTTCGCCGCTCACCGCTTGCCGCGCCTCATGCCGCGCCGCAATTCGCGCCGCGCTTGGCTGTGGCCACACGGTAACGGACACTTACACAGAGCGCGCAATAAATTGATCTTAGTTCCAAGCGACTAAGGAGTAGCTAATCTCATTGATTTATTGGACGGCCTATGTGTTAAAACCAATTTAATAAAATGATGGAAATGCCAATTTTACAAATAATTAATTTAATCAAAATGTTTTAAAGGCCAAAATAGGTAATAGGTCAAAATAGCCGAAGTAACATAACTCTTTCTCCTTAATATAGGCTAAATGGGTCAAGGGACGTAGTTAATTAATATATTATCTTAATGCAAAATGGTTCAAGCGACACGGTTTTTTAATGTAGTTGAATGCAAAATGGGCCAAACGACATAGCTTATTGCTTTGGTTTAAAGCAAAATAGGCCAAACAACAAAACCACAACCATGGCGAAAAAGCCAAATGCCTTAATCGACACATGTTAAGCCGGCTCTACACTCGCCCGCGAAGGCCCGCGAAGGCCGCGAACCGCGAGTGTGGATGGTTTCGCGACATCGCGTTCGCGCTTCGCGGCGTTCCCCGTCCGGTGGCGGTTTTTTGGTCCGCTTCAAAGGGTTTGCGAAGCGCGAACAAAGCGCGAACGCGAACGCATCCACACTCGCGCTGTGTTCACAGTTGTGTGCGAGACGCAGTAGCAAGCGGACGTCAAAATGAGCACCCAGTGGAGCAACGATCGCGAATTAGTGTTCCTGGAGTGCTATCAAGCAGAACCCGTGCTTTGGCACGCCCAACATGAAGGACATAAAAATAAAAATAAGATACACGATGCATGGACGAGAATTAGTGCAATCATGGAAATTCCAGTGCCAGATTTGAAGAAGAAAAGGGATTCCCTAATGTCCAGCTACAGAACGTACAGAAAAAAAGTGAAGGATTCTATCCACAGTGGTGCCAGCACAGATGAAGTATATAAACCTACATGGTTCGCCTATGAAACTATGGATTCATTTCTCGGAGAAGGAGTGGCATGTAATAAAACAATAAATAGTGTAAGTATGTTTTATTTGATAATTTAAAAAAAGATAATTATACCTAATTATAATCTATACTTATCTATCTAGGTACCTACTTACAAAGTACTTCGTAAATTCTTCTCTTATTTCATGGGCATTCAGAGCTGATCGGCGTGCTGTGATTGGAATATTACGACCAGCACAAGTAGTTTCGATTTCGTTTCTCCATGAGCCAGGTGCGATTAGTACACTATTTTCATCATAAATGTCTATGTTTCCAGGCGGTGTATATATATGTGAAGAAGTGGTACTTTTTCGTAAGAAATTATACAGGGCAACTAGTTCACGCAGTACTTACTCTGAGCCGCCCATGCAACAACAGAGGGGAACTAGTTCACGCAGTACTTACTCTGAGCCGCCCATGCAACAACAGAGGGAAACTAGTTCATGCAGCACTTATTCAGAGCAGCCAATGCAGCAACAGAGGGCACCTATTCAACAGCGCATCTACTCAGAGTCACTACCATTTCATTCACCAATAATTCATATTCCAGAAGAAGCAGCAACCGCAGGAGATTCATCAGTGATTATAATAAGCAATGAGTTGATTCCAAAAACTACTGAAGACTACACAGATTATACTAATGACACGAGCGACCAACCTAATGAAGGTCCAACAGATTATGACAATTTGATTGATAAGGCTTTCAAGTTCTCTTAATATTGAAACCAAATCACATTTAGGCACACAGGTTCCTTGAATTACTAAGTTTAGTTTACAAATTGTAAAAGCTAATATGACACTTATCGTAATAAATGTTTTTGATTATTATGTATTTGTTTTACATTAAATTACCTTTATTTCCGTCTCCAGTACTTGATTTAAAGCTTGGCACACTTCGGGTATTATCAGCGATATCAGTTGAGGTGACACTTTAAACAAAAAGTGTAAACTTTCTAGGCTATCTCCAGTTGCCAAAAATCGTAATGTAATGGCGAGGCGTGTTTTAGCAGGGATTGCTTTTCGTAATTGCGTATCTTCCTTAGCAATTAGTGGAGAAACTTTACATAATAACTTCTCGAAATCTAAGAGAGACATTCTTGTAAACTTTTTGAATTCACCCGAAGGTTCTCCTACTAATTCGGCCAGCTGCTTTTCCATAATCGCACTGAAATAAATAATTGAAAAAAAAAAAACATATTTTTTTAAATGGCTAATAATATTTTTTCGCTGTGCTATCTACAGTCAGCAACAAGCCATGCTATATAATCTGCTAAAGGAAATGGGGTGGGCAACTGTCAAATATTTGACTGATGGTGCCATTATAGATCTGTCAATAGCCTTTTTCTATGGGATTTGGCTTAAACAAGAAAATTCCGAAAAATACAAGAATTTGAGTTTTGGTAAGACTGACAGGTTCATCCTATGCTGGCGCCATCTGCAAATACCTTCGCCCGGCCAACCCCATTTGTAGTAACTTATTAAGGTCATACTAGACTTGCCTGGTTCTGTTGCGATGGATTTGTGTCATCCACCACCTTCTTCTCCTCCATTTCTTCTAAATTTGTTTTTTGGTCTTTATAAATGCATAATTGTAATTCGCTAAAGCGCACAATGTCAGAGCAGCAGCAACTTCCACGTCCATTTTAGTCAAATGCGCGAACGTTAATGCGAAAGGTTGCGAGTGTAGAGGGCTATATTTATCGCGGCGTGTCAATGCGCGAACCGCGGCCGTGAACCACGGCCGCGGTTCGCGGGCGAGTGTAGAGCCGGCTTTATAAAAGTTCGAAATATCAAAATAGTCGAGACCTAAAATTTTTCTAATTTTGTGTTATATAGATCAATAAGCTTAGAAATGAGTTTTGCAGTGGGTGCTAAGCGCCAAAAAAAGTACAAAAAAAAATTGAATCCTGACACACGACGGAGAAAAATTTGCTGATTCCGAATATGTATATAACTCAATATTGCAAAAAAATTTCGCTTAGACCAATTAGCCTTTCAACCGTCGATTTGATGAGTTAATATTATTAATACGTAGAAGTTTATATAAAATAGACACCAATTATTGACGTGCTATTCAGCCAAAAGAAAGATACCCTTAAATGCATAGATTTTTTTTGTTTTTATTATTTTAAAATCCATACTGGATTTTAAAATAATAAAAACATTGAGCGTTTGTATTATATGTGTTTATTTAATAATATATAATAAAAACAGTTATAGACAGTATTTGACATACCTACTTATTTATTTTTATTTCAGCCGTGATCGTCCCACTGCAGGGCAAAGGCCTCCCTTTCCTCCTTCCAGTCTTCTCGGTTGAGAGCTTTCTGCATCCAAACCATGCAGTACGAGTCAAGCTTATCCCGCCATCTCGTTCTGGGTCTGCCGCGGCATCTTTTAATGTCTTTTACCTACTTATATAAAAAAAACTATATGATGAATAAATCCATCACCATGCACTTATAAGATATTAAGTAGTATGGAATGTAGTAAAACAGTTGTTATTTTTATTGAGGCTCAAATTGATGCCAGATTTGGTACAGCTAATAGTGGTATAGCCTGTACACTGTGGATACTTGCACCGAAGAGCCACACATATGGCAATGCCCTACACCGTCCGTTTTATTTATTTATTTAATTAAGGATCGCCAACAAAGATACACTAAATTCTACATACATTTAACATTAATAACAGAAATACGACGAAATGTACCTTCAATTATAGGCAACCACAACTTACATCATATCGAGTATACATAAAAAAATAAAAAAATAATTGTAATTACACTAGAACATTAAATAATAAACAAAACAACAATTATTAAATGAAAGATAAGATACAACAGATACAAACTACAATCTTACCCTAAAAGTGCTTTGCTCAATAGTTATCCGTTCGTAAGTACATCCTTTGGGGGAATTGGTTTTGACTGGGCTCTTTTCTTTGTGACTTGCAATTCATGTTCAAGGCTAGAATTGCTGGGTCGACCTCTTTTATTACTAATGCCTTTATTGCATAAAACACAAGCCAACTCATTTCTGAGCTCCCCCAAATTTAAAATATCTTTCTTTGCAACACCATCCTTTATTGCATTATTTTTATATTATGTAATCCATACGTTGATAACAGCCAGATCTAGGAGGTGGAAGAAGATTCGTATATACCATTTACGACCCTTGACTCGTATATGGTATCGACCCAACAAACTATCAAGTAAGTCGACCCTACCTATAAGACAGTTATATTCTAAAATTGCTTTCGGTCATGTTATACCAACTTTTTCCTTTTTTCAACCGACTTCAAAAAAGGAGGAGGTTCTCAATTCGACTGTTTTTTTTTATGTTTGTTACCTCAGAACTTTCGACTGGGTGAACCGATTTTGATGATTCTTTTTTTATTCGAAAGCTGGTGGTTACAGATTGGCCCCATACATATTTTATCGAAATCCGGTGTGTCGACGAAAATTTAAAAAATTGTATACATATGTTGGAGATTTAATTTATATAATTGTAACACCGCATCTGGACTACCTAGGTTGAGATATGGGGATCAGCTGCTGTAAGCAATCTAAGTCCACTACAGAGAACCCAAAATAAAGTCATTAAAACGTTATTCCATTACCATTACCTAACCCCAACAAAACTTCTATATAAAAAAAACTAAATTGCTTAATCTCAAACAACTTCATATTTATAAAACTTGCATTCTTATTAAAAACATAACTTCCAATTCTATTCAAACCAACATACAGTTACGTACAAAAATCATGTCACATAATTAACGAAATAGAAATAAACTGCAACTGATAAGCGTCCGGACTAATTACGGTAAGAAAACGATACTATTTGAAGGAGCACAGCTGTACAACAGATTACCCGAAGCTATTAAAGAATGTGAAAACATGAATATATTTGAAAATAAACTTAGGGAATATGTATGCACTTTATAAAGTGCATTTATAAATTGAAATGTACCTAACCCACCAGAAGAGAATGTTACAATGTGTTAATTATAAGTACCTATTTGTAATCTCATTTTAAGTGGACTGTAAGTTCTTATGACTTATGACTAGAGCTTGGTAACACTATGGGGTGTTTCATCTCATGACTAAGTGGAGCCTTCTCAAGTCTGCCTCGAACTCTGATTATACCCTTTTCATCAAGATAAGGACAGAGTGACTTTAGCTTACTAGATTTTAGTTGTAAATATCCCTTTTCCTGCAAGTGTGAATACTCTACTGTAAATGTTTCCTTCTGTGTTTGTCTAATGCAACATTCTAAAGCTGTTTCTAATTCAAACTTTTGTAAATAATTTTGTTTAGGTATATTTTTTCGTAAAAATCGTCGGCAATATGCAATAATTCGAATTAATTTTTGTAATGAAGAATACCGCTCGAATATGGAACGCTCTGGAACTACAGCAACGTGTGTTTTTGTTGATTCCTCTACGTCGGTATTCAAATCATTTGGCCTTTTGTACATAATTATTTTTTCTGCAAGAAATGAGGGTTCCGTAAACCACAAACTAGTGTTGAGTAATACACTTGGTAATATACCTCTTGAGGCGCAGTCCGCTGGGTTGTCCTTCGTTTTCACGTGAAACCATTGAGATGCCTTCGTGTTGGTTAATATTTCTGAGGTACGATTGGCGACAAACGTCTTCCATCTGCTTGGATGGCTGTTAAGCCAAGCCAAAACTACGGTGGAATCCGTCCAAGCCTTGATTCTGTCCCCAGAAATATTTAAGACATCTGCTGTTTCTGCCAGTAGATTTGACAGCAAAACTGCTCCACACAACTCTAAACGAGGTATGCTAATTTGCTTAACTGGAGCTACCCTGGTTTTCGCAACCAACAACGAAACTTGAATATTGCCTGCAGCATCCACTATACGCAAGTAAATCACTGCGGAATAAGCTGTCTTGGAGGCGTCGCTGAAGCCATGCAGCTCAAGATCGTCGTTCGACTTAGTGCCAAGCCACCGAGGTATTCGTACTTTATTAAGTTGAGACAATTCCTTACGGTAAGTATCCCATTCCTTAATTAATTTAGTACTTAGTTCTTCGTCCCAAGTAACCCCTGCCAACCATAACCTTTGAATGAATGTTTTTGCTAACACCACACTAGGCGCTAACCAGCCTAGTGGGTCAAATAATCGTGCTATGTCTGAAATAATTGTCCTTTTCGTTACAGGCGGCGGAAGATTCACGGAGTATTGGAAGAAGTCTTCGGTGCGGTTCCAGGTAAGTCCTAATATTTTTGTTGTACTGTCCAGTTTGCTTTCTATCCCTTTATTTTCTGATTGATTGTAATGTATACTTTCTTTTTGTTCTATTATTTTATTCTTATTTTCCGTTGTTCTAGTTTGATCTGTTTGTTCTTTAACTTCGTTCCTTTCAGTTATTTCTATTCTTTGTAATAATTCTTGACTATTGCTACTCCACTTCTGTAGTGTAAATCCACCTTTTCCTAATAATTCCTTTATTTGCTTATATATTTCTATTCCTTCTTCTACGCTATTGCACCCAGTCATCAAGTCGTCCATGTAGAAACTATTTAATACTCTGTTTGTTGCAAGCGGATACTTGTCTCCTTCGTCATATGCAACCTGATGGAGTGTTCTGACTGCTAAGTATGGTGCTGAAGCTGTTCCGAACGTCACCGTGATAAGCTCATAATCTCTGACCTCCTCTTCAGGACTATCGCGCCAGAGTATGCGCTGGAATATGGCATCTTCGTCGGCTACTCTAATCTGGCGATACATTTTCACTATGTCCGCCACAATACCGATGTGGTATACTCTCCACTTCAAAACGGTATGTCTTAAGTCAGCTTGTAGTGTAGGTCCAACCAGTAGCGTATCATTGAGAGAAACTCCTTTTTTGTTCTTCTGGGAGGCGTTGAACACTACGCGAACTTTTGACGTGATCTTGTCGTCTCTTATCACGGCGTGATGCGGTAAGTACACTGCTTCATTTCTTCTACTATCATTTTCTTTTACAGGTCTCATGTGCCCTAGTTGTAAGTATTCATTTATTACTTCCTTATATTGTATCTGTAAGCCTGTGTCTTTATTTAATCTTTTCTCTAATGACTTCAATCTTGTTTCAGCTATTATGCGGGAACCTCCGGCCTTACAATCTGGATCCTCATCTCGAAATGGTAACCGTACAATGTATCTACCCGTATTATCTCTTGCAGTAGTCTTAGTGTAGAAATCTTCGCATTTCATCTCTTCTGGATGAAGTATTTTCCTTGTACTAGTGTGCTCTTCAATCTCCCAAAATTTCTTGAGGAGATCATCTTCATTGATCTGTGTACAATGTACACTTATATGGTTTGTGTATATTTTTGACCTATCATTATCTGAACTAGCTATACCAGAAAGGACCCAACCTAAAGTGGTGTTCTGTGCAATGAGAGTGCCAGACGGACTCTTCATTATTCCTTCCTTTATGATACAGCAGTAAACATCTGCGCCCAATAAGATGTCTATCTTATTGGGGGTGCTGAAATTGGGGTCTGCGAGACATAGACCGTTGCTCTCTATCCAATTCAGTGAACTCGTATTTATACTTCGCTCAGGTAAGTACGATGTGATTTTGCGTAGAACATAGGCACTTATTTGCAAGTGAAAATCATGATCCACCGTTGATTTAATCGTTAAATGTACCATGTGCTTCGCCATTGTTGATCTATTGTCTCCTACACCTGACACGAGACCTCGGACTGGTATTTTTTTCAGACTTAAAAATTGTGCTGTGGCCTCTGTAATAAAACAAGCCTGAGAGCCTTGATCAAGTAAGGCTCGAACAGTCTGAAACTGACCCGTCTTGGACTCGGCATTTACTAACGCAGTGGCTAGTAATACCTGTCTGGGTTTGGAGACCTTGCCTGTAGATAAGCATGCAACTATCGGATTATCACTAGTTGAAGCACTAGGGACATCGATAGCCGTTTTCGGTGTATCATCTTGGCCTCTATTCTCTGTCTCTCCGTTTGGATGCAGCAGGGAATGATGGCGCTTTTTACAAACTCTACAGGAGGTCTGTTTTTTGCAATCGTATACTGTATGATTGCTACCTAAACAATTGAAGCAAATTTTATTTTTAGCTACAAAATCGCGTCTTCCTTCTGTGGATTGTTTTGCGAATGGCTTACAGTAGCAGAGCTTATGGGATTCTGAGCAATATTCACATAACAAACTGGAGGATTTTGTAGCTAACATTGCTTTTGAACTGTGTACCTGTGGATTACTATGAACCTGGTGAGCAGCAACCTTCCTCGGCTCAATGCACTCTAACGCGCGGAAACGACTTTCAACAAAAACCCTAAATTGTGTTCAAAGGTAGGCAACTCATTACTGGAGTCGTTGGAAACGCTTAACTCCCATTGTTTTCGCGTTTCGTTATCTAATTTGAACGTTACTATATGGATGATAATCACGTCCCATGTACTAACATCGATATTCAAATTTTTTAATGCGTTTATACAATCACTAGTTGTGTCTAATAGCTCCTTTAATGCGGTGGCTGATTCCACATGCAAGCGTTTTTGGCCGAACAACCTTTTCAATATACAATTTGTTAAGTATTTTTTATTGGCATAACGTTTCTCTAATTGAGCCCAGCATTGACTATAGTTAGCATCTGTGATTGGTGTGTGCCTAATTAACTGTTCAGCTTCACCCGTGAGATGGCTTTTAAGATAATGTAATTTTTGTACGTTATCCAAAGAGTTATTATTGTGAATTAACGAAGTGAACAGATCGTGAAAAGTTGTCCATTCGCTGTATTTGCCGGAAAATGAAGGAATTGTAATTTTGGGTAACTTGACTAAAGAACTAGATGATTTATTAGAAGAATTATTGGAAGATCCACCATTTTGTGGTATCGGTTGTTTGACACTTAACTTATTTAGCGCAGCTTTCATAGGTTAGGCGTTATATAGGTTTCTTCGGTGGAGTCGTATATATCGACAACCTTTTGCCCTATGTCCTCTAACTTAAAACGCCCATACAACTGAGATTTGGTATCCTTAAATGAAGACGTCGGTGTCGTCCTTGACTGCCTCTTGGTGTGTCAGTTGGTGCTGCTACCTCTTGCACACGAACGAAGGTGAACTCTGGATGGTAACAGTGGCGCCCTCTAGCGTCACAAATTCCTCGCTGCTGCTGAGCTTGTCGGCCTTGAACAGGATGGCCAAAGCTGTCGCTGCCTCTGCGGGTGCTCCGGTACTCTTGCCGCAGCAATCCACTGCGAGTACGTCGGCGTGCGGTGTAAAGTTAACACCGCAACTCTTCTAAAAGTCAGACTGTTCTGGGTCTGATATCCAGGGTCGATGGACCAATGTTTATCACCAAGCTGGTGATGTTGAACTGTTTGTAAACACTTACAGGATTTGGAATGAAACCACAGTAGTGTTTTGATCTGAGCTGGTTTTTTATTCGTACAAAATTTGTGGACCCTATTAAATCGTTGTAACGAAACCATAGCGCGATCTAATTCGATGCCAACGCCATCTATCGAACTCGAACTTAAACTTTTTAGATTTCACGCTATGGCTCGTTACTGAACACGCGGAAAACAACGGGACGGCGGAAGAAAAACGAGGTAGAAAGTTCCTTCTTCTCGGCCGCACCACACGACATTTTGATTGGCAAGGAAGTGGGGCATTTCTGAACACTGCATTGTGCAAATTGGCCTGGTCGTCGCAATCTACGCCATCTACAAATTCGTCGACCCTGGCAGATACCTGCAAGAGTAGAGAAGAAGCCCAGCAGCAGAAAATTATTTCATTGCATCGGTAATTTGTTTCGTAAAATCACCGTCGCTTTCAGACATTAAAGATTAAACCTCTGCAGGTGTGAAGAGTACAGCTGACAGCGCTAAAGGTGAACTCCGCAAGAACAAGCGAGACGATAAACTTCGCATTACGAGTCTGGAACCCGCGAACCACGCGCGCCGTGTGCAACAGAAAGATTATCGCACGAGCGTGAGAGGGACAGCAACAGACACCACGACTTTTCATTACGAGACTGAAACCCGCGACCAGCGTAAGCCGTGTGCAACAAGATATAAGCACGAGCGCGAAAGGGACAGCAACAGACGCCTCAAGTCATCGAGCGCCGGTTCTTTGTGAAGAGCCGCCATTTTGTGGTTTCGATCGATCCATTATCGACTCGTGTCCTCAATCAAATTTATGTTAAAGGTACGATTACTAGATTAATGAATTTCGTCGAAACTTCTGATTTGTGTAACGTAGATTGTGATCAGCTGGTCATCAAACGGGATCGACTCATAAATGCCTTTCGCGAAATATGAGTCCTTATGTAAAGACATTCGACTTAGGTGACAGCTCATCCGCAAAATATTTCATCCGTGGATGAAACGCCACCCTTTTAAAATTGTAAGGCGACGAATCATCCGCAAGTTCGGATGAGTCGTCTTATAGTTAATATTGATGTGGTCATATCGGCAAAATAGACAAACAAACATTTGTGTATAGGAACATTGTCTGTTCTTTAGTTTCGCCGGTTTCGCTAGCGGCTAAGTGTAATAATATCGTGGTTAAATCGAACAAAAATACTTCTATGTATAGGAATCGTTTTATTATTAAGAATATACATTTTTATACTGGTAAACCAGAATAATAAGCAATTTACCTAAACAAATGACAGGTAGGTAGTTACTGTTTTACTGCAAAAACTGAGTTTTGTTATAAATATGAGTAAATACTGTTTGTTACTAATAAATATACATTTATATACATAAGTTAGAAAATATTCAAAAATAACGACAAACCCGAATCACTTAAACCTTTAAACCATTTTAATATATAGGAACAAAAAAAATGTATAGTTAAAAAAATCAACTACTACGAAATTTTGTGTATCACTAATATGATAATTTCTCAATACAATGTCCGAGGCTAATTTCATTATCAATAAACTCTCGCAAACAACTGTTATTTTTTTCCTTTAATATGCTTTCTTCCTTTCCTTTCTTCCTTCTTTCTTCCTTTTCTTTCTTCCTTCCTTTCTTTCTTTCTTTCTCTTTGAAATAAATCCTTGATTTTTCCACAAATTACAATGATGTTTGGCATATTTTTTAAGAGTTTTTAATAAAACGGCTATATTAGGTTTGCTCTTAATTGTCCTATTTAGTCTCGAGTTCCACCATTCTATAGCGTTATTAGTTTTGTGACGCATATTATAAAATCACCATTTATCAGACAAGATGGATTTCTACTCTATCGGGGAAAAGGAGGTAAGACGGGGTACCCAGCGAAATTCACAGTTCAAATTGACCAATCACGCTCGTCCATTCATCGTTCGACGCGCCGCCATGTTGCTTGTCAGTCGCCCGGTGGCTCGTGGTTCACAAGTACGCAGTGTCGAAAAAAAATTAAAAAAAACTGTTTTACTGCAAATTGTTTAACATATTTTCTCCTGGTTTGACACGTGACTGAGGTTTGTTAAATAACGTTAGCTGGTGAGGTGTTGCTGTGATTGACGCTTAAACTTACCTATAATAAGGTACGCATTGTGTTTTCTTAAGATTGTTGGCGGTTTTTTTTTAAATTTTTTTTTTATCACTCTGTTTATAATTTTGTTCTTGTTTGTTTTCCGTAAAAATGGGTTTGTTTTTTGTGAGCTTATTATAGTTTGCCTTTTTAGAATGGTTCGTGACTATAAACGCACGACTGACAGAGGGTCGTGGTCCGAAGAATCCATGCGGGAAGCAATTCAAGCGGTTTTGGATGGAAAAATGGGTTATTATAAAGCAGCTAAACAATTTGATGTGCCACAGACGACATTAGAGAGAAAAGTTAAGGCTGCTCGCCCAGTATTGAGCGAAATATCTGAGGTAAACTTACCCATACCAATTAAAGTACCATTGGGTCCTAGCCTACCTGTTTTTTCTGTGTGAAGAAAATGAGCTTTGTCCCTATTTATTATAAATGGAAGAAAGGTTTTATGGACTTACGGTTAAAGATAGAGAGTTAGCAATTAAAAATAATAAGCCTTATCCATTCAACGCTGAGAAAAAAGAAGTCAAAGTCAAATGTTTTATTTCAATTAGACCATATCAATAGGTACTTTCGAAAAGTCAAACTAGTTCCACGGTTTCAAAGTTCTGAAGCTGGTAGAGAGTGGACAAATGGCTTCCTAAAACGACACCCAGAGCTTTCAATTAGAAAGCCTGAAAATACTTCTGCTGCCAGAGCATCTGGTTTTAACAAAGTTGCAGTCGAAAAATTCTTCAATTTCCTCGGCAACGTGTACGACGAGCACCAACTAACTCCTGACCGTGTATGGGCGGATTTCACAAATGTTGTTTGCAAGAAAATTCCGTGTCTTATGACTTTTAACCTGTTTATCGGAAATGCATTGCTTCAATACATGTGTTTTTATAAATTAATTGAAATGTTTTATATTAATCGAAAAACAAAATCATTTATAACTGCAAATCTTAAATTAGATTGAAAAAATATTAAATGAAAAATAAAAACATGCCCAATCTCAAGTGTCCACACCACCTAAGCAGATTTAAATGCAGCAAATTTGTAATGTTATTCTTTTCTATAATATTGATACGATTGTTATTTTAAAAGATTACATGTCCAATATATTATAATTAAACTTAATGATAGGTGATTTAGAGTTTAAAATTAAAATAAACACATTATTTGCCGTCTCTAAAAATCGTTCGTGCGGAAATTCCGCAATACGTCACTACGGGTTTGAACAAGTTTTAATGAAAAATATTACTAAAATACGATTTATTTTAACAAATGGCAACATTTTTAGCCCATAGACAGCCGCCATGTTTTATTTTTGACAGCAGTCTAGCCGGAAAACCGAGCAGAGCGGTCGCTCCGTAACGTGGCATAAATTGTGATTCAATTACGAACGGCTGTTTTTTATTTATTTATTTATTTTTGAAGGTAATATTCCTATTTTAAGTAGTTTTTGTGAGTTATATGTTAGATGTTTTATTTAGTAATTATGCAATATGAGTACAATATTCAAATTCGCATTAATTTAGGAATAATTTGCATTTGACTACCGACCGGTAGACATACGTCACATCCATTACGTAACGTATTGTATATGGGAACGCAAAACGTGACGTAATGAAATTCATAGGCAGTGTGTACAATGTATAGTACTTTTATAGGCTAATATTTCTTGTTTATGTTTTTAATTGACAATCAATTTTCACACTGTCTGCCGTTTGTCTCGTATTATACCGATTAAAACATTAAAAGGATGGTATATGACAGAAATGTTTAATTCTATTAAACTGATAAGCATACTATTTGGTACAATAGCAAAAAACGTTTTAAGTATTTAAAAAAAACCTTGTATTTATACCTATACATGACTAGTAATACTAACCGTTAGTATCCTAGCAGTTGATGCCATTGTAAGTATTGATGCAAATACTTGAAATATTAGATTTTTTTAATATTTATTGTTTTATGTATATTAAGTTTAGTTTTTATTTCATCGTCTATATTGAATTATTCACATTATTACAGACTGAAGAATGGCGTTGACTGCTGCTGAGCGAGCTAAAAGATATAGAGAAAAAATTAAACAGAACCCGGAAAAGTATGAGCAACATAAAAAGAAAGAGTTAGAAAGGCTAAAAAAGACACAAAAAAAGATAAACGAGCTTACCGATGAAGAAAAAAATGAAAAGATAAAAAAATGGAGGCAACAAAAAAAGAGCAAAAAGAAAGAAAGAAAGCATTTCAACATAACACAGTACCCCAAACTATTAACACAAATTTAAGTACAGTTCCTAAATCATTTTCAGTCAAATACCGTAACTTCAGCAGAAACTTAAAGACATCTAAGAAAAAAAATCAGGAATACAAAACTGCACTAAATAATCTGAGGAAGAAACTTTACCGGGAAAAAGTGAAACATGAACAAGAGATGATGATGTTGAAGGCTGAAAACGATAAACTTAGAGCACGGCAAGAATTATTAGAGCTATCACTGCGTGAAACATATTCTGATTGTAAAAACACAGCCAATAAACAACTAATAAAAAAGATAGGTCTAAAATTAAACAAAAGCATGAAAAATGGTTCCAATAACAAACTTTTAGGATTAAAAGGGAAAATAAGAATAGAAAGCAAGAGCAAACGGGTGCTTTCGAACAAAAAAATTGTTTTAGAAATGGAAGCATTTTACAATAGAGACGATATAAGTAGAAGTACGGCTGGTAAGAAAGAAACGAGAACAGTTAAGAAGAAAAAAATGCAAATCAGATACCTGGTAGATACATTAAGAAATCTGTATCAGATTTATAAGAATGAGGGTGGCAAATACAGTTACACCACCTTCTTCAGATACAAGCCATTTTATATTTTGTCACCAGGTTTAGCTAGCAGAGACACATGCATGTGTATTAAACACAGCAATATGGAGTTTATATTTATGGCTTTAAAACTAAAAGGAGTGATTACCTACACTAACACTGGCGATTTATTAAAGAATGTTGCGTGTGATACGAAATCGTTTCGCTGTATGTACAATAAATGCACCGAGTGCAAAAGTTCTGTTCAATACAGCGGAAACAAGCTGCAAGATGAGATTCTTTGGTATCAATGGGTCAGGGTGGATCACAAAATATAAAATCAGGCCAGGAGCATGTTACTAAAAAGACCGTCAAACAACAAATGAAAGGGACTGTAAGCGAGCTTATTCTGGAATTTGAAAAACAATTGAAGAACTTTAAAATACATGTTTTTAACTGGTGCGAACAATATCGCCAGTACAGAGCATGTGTGACGAATCTTACAAACGCAGAAATGATAATATTATGTGACTTCTCGGAAAATTTTGACTGCAAGTACAGCAAAGAGATACAGTCGATGCACTATGGTGCGTCCAAAAATTCCATAACTTTGCACACTGGAGTCATTTTTGGAAAGGAATGTTGTACTTCATTTGCGACTATATCTGATGATAACTGCCATGAGGCCCATTCCATCTGGGCACACCTTATACCAGTTATCAAAGAGGCGAAACAAATAAATCCTGATATGAAAATTATACATTTTTTTTCAGATGGGCCAAGTAGTCAATACCAACAAAAGAAAAATTTCTTTCTCCTAAACTATTTCACCAAGAAATTTGGATTAACCCATACTACTTGGTCATTTTCGGAGGCGGGGCATGGTAAAAGTTTAGCTGATGGCGTTGGGGGCTCTGTGAAAAGACAATTGGATAAAAGAATATTATATGGCGAAGATATTACGAACGCTACTGATGCTCACAAAATATTGGTAAGAACAATGAAGTCTGTTAAAACATTTTATGTGTCTGCCCATGATGTCAAAAATATGAAAACTCTCATCCCCGAAGGAATACGGGCTGTACCCGGTACAATGCAACTCCACCAAATTATATCTACAAATATAAATCAGATAGAGCACCGGATATTAAGTTGCTTTTGTAACGGAATGCTGGGCTTGTGTAGATGTCATGATCCTCAAACTCATAATATATTGATGACTAATCACAAAATGCAGGAGCCCCATCGTACTGGGGTACTTGAATCAGCGACGAACAACATGAGTGATATGGTAGTTCTTCCATATCTAGAGCCATCAGAACCATTTCCAGCTAGTACCAATGATACGCTTGTTACCGGCCATGTAATAGAAAGATCATTGGTTTCTTTATCTCCCGAACCATCAGAATCATTGGTCCCGAATTATACGACCCAAGACTTTAATAGTGAATCTATGAAAACAGAATGTTCCGTAAATGATCAAGTTCAAGCCACCGTCCTGCCTGCAAATCGAGTTAAAATTTTAGAACCCGGCGATGTCTACCAAACTGCTAAGCTCACTTTGCCCGCTAAACGAGCGAAAATTTTGAATCCTACAACTGCTTACCAATCAGCCGTCGTTAAACGAGTTAAGACTCTTCAACCCCTAATAAAAAACGAAGATCAAGTGCCCCAGAAAAAGACAGGGTATACAGGACCATCTACCTCGAAAGACTTTTTTATGTCGTCTTTGCAAGACTCGCCAGCCTTTCATTCTTCAAAATATGGTTAAATGCATGGTTTGCAAGAATTGGCTGTGCTTTTCGTGTAGTGGAAGTACCTTTTTGACTACATTTGTCCTATTTGCTTAGAAGATTAAGTAATTCCCACTGATGACTGATTATTGTTTGCTTAGATCTGAAATGTTATTATGTGTTTAAGTTTATTTAATAAGACTTTTTAAGCACCTAGAGTTGATAAATGACTGAACTAACTTTAATTGTTTTTTTTTTATACTAGATAGTAAGTATAATGTTTAAAGATTTTGTGTGTTTTGTTTTAATGTTGTAAACTTAGCTTAATAGTTCCTATACGTCACATCTCATTCCATTAACGTAACGTGTCCTACTTTGGCTGTGCTATTTTAACTGATTAATTATGTATAATTATAAGTAAATATTTGACACTAGGTTAATTAAAAAGGAATATTTAGGCACCTATTTGATTTTATCATATAAACATATCATTATGGATCGTATGAACCACGTCAAAGACGTTGGTGTAAAGTACTAAGTACCAAAAAGTGACGTAATGTTGTTTAGTGGTCTAAATTACATTTAGATATGCAGTTTAGGTTAATGTGGTACCTCAATCCTAAGACTGATTTTAATAAATAGTTGAATAATAAATGCTGTCATTTATACCACAAGCTAGTTTTATTTTATAGTAAAGTTTATTTAGTGTCGTAATGGAACTCCTCATGGACCGAGTACACATTGAACTTCAATTAACGTGAAAACTAATGAATTTTCAAAGTAAATAGTAGTATTTTCTTTTAGCCTCATTATTAATAAATAAAACAAAACATATTTAACCTTAAATTTAATACTTTTGAAATAGTGGAATTCCATTACATAACGAACAAATTTCTAGAAATCCACCCGTATACAACTGTGACGAAACGGGGGTTACTGTTGTGCCAAAGACAAATTCAAAGATAATCGCTAAAAGAAGACGGAAACAGGTTGGGGGTCATAGTTTCAGCAGAACAAGGACAGACGGTAACGGTCGAAATATGCTTCAGTGCAGCTGGAAACTACATGCCACCTATGCTTATCTTTCCAAGAAAAAGGATGGATCCAGAGCTGATGGTGAATTCACAAGCTGGTGCTTGGGGCACATTGATTCGGGCTGGATTACTTCCGAGCTGTTCCTCCAATGGTTTAAAAGATTTGTGATTTTCAGTGGAGCATCTAAAGAGAGACCCGTGCTTCTTTTACCCACCCTCAGAATATTGACCTGATCAATGAAGCCAGAGCTCATGGTGTTATAATCTTGTGTCTTCCTCCGCACACGCCACACCGTTTACAAGTAGCGGATGTTGCGTTCATGCGACCATTAAGTGTTTATTATGAACAAGCCGTTACAGCCTGGCTGCGTTCTAACCCTGGACTAGTCGTTACTATCCGCCAAGTCGCTGAAATATTTGGAAATGCTTTTGTTCAAGCAGCCACTATGTCTACAGCAGTTAATGGATTTCGAAACTGTGGGATTTGGCCCTATAATCCAAACGTGTTTTCCGAAACAGATTTTGCCCCTTCTTTGACAACCGAGATCCAGTTAAATGACGGTCAAACTTCCACAAGCCGAGAAGTATTTCAAGGTATAAGCAATGTCACTATTGTCCAAACTTCAGACACAGTAGCTGCACAAACAGCTGATAATGCTGCGACGTCTTTTGGCAGAGACGTTGTTGATGACCCTTTGCCAGGGTGTTCCCACTGGAGTCCCAGGCTAGTTAATCAGGAATCAGCACCGTATCAAACTGAAGACCAACCGGAGACATCACAAGCAGAACAAAATCAATCCGACCAGCAGACACACTCACTAGAACCAGCTGAAAACCTTGTTTGTCAGGAACCAATGACATCACAACCAGCTAATGTGCCCACATGCGATAAAAGCGACAGTAGCTTTGTTTTAAATTCTCCAAAACAATTTTTTCTACTTCCGCTTACTAAGAAATCCTCTCGTGTTGCTAAAAAGCGTGGAACAACAGCAATTATCACGTCGTCTCCTTACAAACAAGAATTAGAAGTCATCATCCAGAAAAAAAAAGATGCTGAACAGAAAAAACTAGAGAAAATAGAATCAAAAAAGAGAAAAGATGAATTAAAATAACAGAAGAAAACTACTACAAAAGCTGAAAATAAAAAATCAAAGAAAACAGCAAAACGACGAAGACTCTTCATCTGAAGATGAAAGTGAAGAAGAGGAGGATACACTATGTATGTATTGTGAGGAAGTGTATTCCGTTTCCATTGAAGGGTGGATATCATGCTTATTATGTGGAAAATGGGCTTATAATAGCTGCGCAGGAATTGATGACGATGATGACGAAGCCACCCATATCTACGAGTACTGCCAACTCAAATAATCATCTTTCTCTGTGATCATTCTTATCACCCCATCTTACCTCAGGGGGGTACCCCATCTTACCAGTACCATGGGGCAAGACGGGGCAAAACACCTTTTTTTTATATTAATTTTTTTCTCTTAAATGTGTTACCAAAAGTTCCTAATGACACCAAATATTAGAATAATAATAATTAGTAGTTAATTAAAAAATAAATATGATTGTTTCACTGTGTAATTTTTATATTATTGACCTTTAAAGCCAAGTGTTTTGAAAATAATGGTTAAATTGCGCTGTTTTATCATCCTTTTGTATACACTCACTCAAAACATAAAGCCAACCATCTGAAACTTCAATATTTGGGAGATATACCAACGCCATACAACGCCTCACGTGAGCCCTTGACATGATTGATTTTTTTGTAATTCCAATCAGTTTAGCTTTTTTTTGGACAGCTTTTTTAAAATGAAATATACACCCTCGAGTAGTTACTTTATCAAATACAGCTTTAGATGCTGTCATCGCACTGGTTTCAAAATCAGTAGGGATTGACTCGGGATCAAATTCGGGAATTTGGCTTTTTATGAGCTGGAAGAAAACTTCATAACTTGATTGCTTTTTATTTGGCAATAAGGCATATACTGCTGGTATAATATTTTTATATGTATTAGTACTGCCCACGTCAACATGTAACGTATACAACTGCTTAAAGGGAGGAACAACGGCTTTAAATGTTCCATCGCAAAATACATGTTTTGCTTTCTTGAGAATTTCTTTGGATTCTTCAGTGGCAAACAATAATATCCTATTATTTTTTTCGCTGTAATCAGCAAGCAAAAAGTCTTTGTAAACACCAAGAACTGTTACATCTTTCAATTTAAAAAATCGCACATTTTTAGTTTGCAGTTCTTTATTACGTAGTTTGTACATTCTTTTCTTGAAATTGTTGTATTTTGGTAATTTTATGACTAAGTCTAATCCTGTAGACTCTAATTTTTCTACCGCCTCCTTATAAATTGTAGGCATAGGAGTACTCTCAGTTTTTGCTCTTCCTAAACATTCGTCAATTTTCTCCAATAATTGGTTATCTAAACTACTAGAGTGACACCTATGAGGTTTTTCTTTCAGTACAAGGTTACAATCATTGTTTGTAACCAAATCAGACTTACAGTTTTGTGAAGTACAGTGCCACACTATATGTCCGTTTTTATTTTCACGTTTTTTATAATAACGATAGTTCCCTTCCATTAAAAGTGTTCTTCCTCGTTGCGATGTAATCATTTTAAATCGCGTATTTCCCTTGTCCATAATTGTAATTCTAAAATAGAAACTAAATAATGTAACAATGTTTCGAGTTTATTATGTGAACCGTCTTAGTTCATCAACCCAGAAGTAGGGACTTTTAATGCAAAAACACTGAATGCAGTGATATATATTAGTTTTATTACTAGTTCAAGCAGTACAATTCTAGATAAACAGATCACTACATAGTATAAAAAAAAAAATCGGTAAATAATTACTTATTTACCTAATATAAAAATTATAATAGATATATTTAAATATTTATAACAATTACTTATCTTAGATAAGTAATAAAATAAAAACTGACCTCAAAGCAGCTCACTCAATCACCCGCAATGGAATAAGAAAACTCAGTTTATTTGCACGCACCCGAACATGAAAACTTTATAAAATTCAATTAATAATGAATATACTTGTAGTAAGTAACAAGATGAACGTACACTCTGTCAACTTACACTGGCCAACAATACAAATTCATGACAAAAGAACTTAGCTTCTCTCGATCATTTTCTAAATACCCTCAAACCTTTCGTTTTTTTAAGCGCTGATACAAGTTGCATAAAACATCTTCTTAGTCGTAAAAAATTGGTTATTTAATTATTAAAAATCTATTTAAATGTAAGTACTCATATTTATAACAAAACTCAGTTTTCGCAGTAAAACAGTAACTACCTACCTGTCATTTGTTTAGGTAAATTGCTTATTTTTCTGGTTTACCCGTATAAAAATGTATATTCTTCTTAATAATAAAACGATTCCTATACATAGAAGTATTTTTGTTCGATTTAACCACGATATTATTACACTTAGCCGCTAGCGAAACCGGCGAAACTAAAGAACAGACAATGTTCCTATACACAAATGTTTGTTTGTCTATTTGGCCGATATGACCACATCAATATTAACTATAAGACGACTCATCCGAACTTGCGGATGATTCGTCGCTTTACAATTTTAAAAGGGTGGCGTTTGATACGACCTAGCCTATTTCATTGAATCGGTCCTTGTTGTTGCTCTCAGTAAATGTATAGGTTCTGAACCGAGTGGTAAACTTTTACCATCAGTGAATCGCTTGCATTTTCTGAACAACAAAATCAAGGGAATCGAACTGAGTAGCGATAACGACACTGAAGCTGACGATCAAAGCGACGAAGAAGCTCCTGAAATGAATATCGAAGTATCTGAAATTGACGCAGAAGAGAACGCTGCGGAATGTGAAATAACAGGGTGAAAATCTTGGTGTGATAAATTATACGTTGCAGCCGTTGTCATCCGCTGATCAGTCATCTGATGGTGACACTATTAACGCATGTTATAACATTGATTTTGCGAAAAGGTTGAAAAGATATCTTCTCCCATACGTACCTTTATGGACGGCAATAATGGTGCCAGTTTTCAAAAGAGTCTCAGTGACCGCCACCTCTGCCGCTGTTGAAGCAGAGTTTTCGGATTTAAAACACCGCGAATTCAGTGGTGAAATCCCAATGCGAATTGACCGATTTGTTATGCAACATTTAGAAAAACTGAGTAATAAAATAAAAGCGCTCTAAGTCGTCAGACGCTCCAATCATGAATGCAGACGTCAACTTGAAAGCGGAAGCGGCGTCTAAAAAACTTTTGTGATAACCGCTGTATCGCTGTGTTGATAAAAACTATATTGGGGCTGTAAGGGGACGGTCTATCGAGATATTAGCGGGTTAGATATATTTTTATAACTAAAAATATATCTAACCCGCTAATATCTCGATTTCATTCGTAATATTTGTTCGATAATACCTAGTAGGTAGTTCAACGTTCCATTTTTTAAAGTTTCATTCGCTTGTAACCACTTGTTGCTGGGCGTCAAAGATGGCGACCGAAGTGAAATTAAAACTCATTTCCACTAAGAAGTAAGCTATTTTTAGTCAAATAAATGGTTTGTATAATACTGCAAAAAAGATTCATTCTGGAACTGATACCAGATCTAAAAGTTCATTTCTAGCGTTATCGTCAAATATAACTAAATTGTACGACGAATATAATTCATTATGTGATCAATATAATTTACTACAAATGGAAGATGATCCGAAATATATACCTAACTTTAGTGATTGGAATTTGTTCGGGAGCCGTCGTCTACCATTACCACCGGGAGAAGCGAGCGTCGACGGCTGCGCGGGCGCGATGGGAGGGGTCAACGGCCGGTGTGGACACTCCGCAACCGACCGGCATCGACCTCACACGCGCGCACTTTCCATAGCTCATTTAATAATTCATCGTCTTGTAATGTACCAATATAATCAGTGTTTACAGTCCGCTGCTTTCATTCATTAGTCCTTAGTAAGGTCCCTTACAGAATTCATTTGAAGAATTACTTTCCTATATTCAGTATACTCGTAATAACTTGTTAGATTCTCGTGGTGTGAAATCAGATTCGGATAAACGCGAGTCACCCGACTCGGACAACAATAATAGTACATGTCGTTTACCACCACTCCAGCTAGTTGGATTTTCTGGGCAGCCAGAAACATGGCCGCTTTTTTATCAGTCATTTAAAACTAATGTTCATGACAATAAACAGTTGACCGACGGTCAACGCGTTCAGGACCTAGTCGGTAAATTGTCCGGGACCACGCTTAATATTTTCGCAGGAATCATACTTAACGCTTCGAATTACGCTACAATATGGAACTCGCTAGTGGAAAAATTCCAAGATAAGCGATTACTTGGATCCATGTATTTAAATAATATACTGGACGCCAAATTTACTTCTGATTCACCCGTTCAACTAAACAATTTTATTGAACGGATGCATGCATCTTGGGCCGCGTTAAAACTATTAGACATTAAAGACTTGTCCGATTTCATTTTCTGTCACCTCGCATTAAAGAAGGTAGACCTGCAATTACTTAAAAGTTTTGAATTATCGGTCCGCAACAAAGACATACCCACCAGTGATGATTTAATAAATTTCATACGACATCATATTAAAGTTCTCGAACGTACTTCTGCAGTACTTCAAAGTTCCTCTTATCAGAACAATTCTCATTCCCGCCCGCGTAATAATAATAACATTTTCGTAAAACCTACAAGTTCTAATACTTTTGCTATTACCAATAGTCAAAATAATAATTCAAATAACAATTATTCTTGCGTTTACTGCAAACATTCTAATCATTCGCAGTTGTATCAGTGTTTAGAATTTAAAAATCTATCGGTAAAAGAACTATTTAATTACGTCAAACAAAATAACTTATGTGTAAATTGTTTTAGTTCTAAACATATTACTTCGAAGTGCAATTCCAATTACAGTTGTAAATTTTGTAATAAAAAACATCATTCGTTGATTCACTTTGATACTTCGGAGTGTATTCCGAAACATTCTCCTAACGTATTCACCTATCGTAGGTATTTCGGAAAATATTAATGTGACCGCGCCGCCAACTTCGAGCGCGACTTCAGCTAACCCATCGGCAGATGGCCCACGGTCTCTGTGCATGCATAGCCAAGCTAGCACATTTTCGAACGCGCACGCGCGGCACGTCGCCACTACCGCCGATTTGAGTGATAACAATATTAGTCCGTTGAATATTTCGAAAGTGTTGCCTACCGCTCAAGTTTACGTTTCTGATAATGGTCATCGTACTAATATAAGATGTTTAATAGACAGTGCCTCGGAAGATAATTTAATTACGATTTCATGTTGTAAAATGTTAAAATTACAAATTCAACCGCTCGTTAATTCGTCTTTACGTACTGCGGGGCGTTCCACGGCACCCATTAGGGGTTACGTGATACTCACTATTCAGTCACGTGTTTCTGATGCTCACTATCGTATTGCGTTCTTAGTGATTGATCATATTGCTGATGAGTTACCTACGCATAGAATCCAAGCTTCCGTGATGGAATACTTTACCTTACCCGGGGATATAGATGCAATTCTCGGCACGCAAATGTTCGCATTTATTTTACTTGGTGGTAAAGTCATACCGCCATCGCTCTCGCAATCAGCTGAGATTCAGGACGGTGTCGTCGCCTCAATACCTCACGCTCTCGAAACAACGCTTGGTTATGTCGTTTCGGGTGAGATTCCTTCTCTTAACCCTTCCGGTGTAGCCTGGTTCTTCGGTCCCTTAATAAATTAAATGATAATATAGTTAAATTCTGGGAAATTGAGGAGATAAGTCCTGAAAATCGGGATTGTGAACAACTTTATACTTCTACAGTGAAACGCAGTTCTTGTGGGAGATATGTAGTCTCGCTGCCTTTTAAGGATGACCCTAAATTATTAGGTAACTCTCACACGCTTGCTCAACGCCGATTGATTGCGCAAGAACGTAAGCTTCACGCACTACCCACGCTACGTCAAGCTTACAATGACGTCATCAATGATTATATCGATAAGGGTTACCTGTCGGAAATACCTTGTTCTCCATCCGCTTTAAATGAAGGCTACTTCATTCCGCATCACGCTGTTGTTCGACCCGACAAGTCGACAACTAAAACACGTATTGTTTTAGACGCAAGCGCTAAAACTGATAGCGGCGTCTCGCTCAACGATTTGTTGTATACAGGGCCTAACTTACAGGCAGATTTATTTTCGCTTCTTTTAAATTTCAGATATTTTAAAATTGCAATAACCGCGGATATTCGTCAAATGTACTTAAGATTATTATTATCAGAAACTGATTGTAAATATCAAAAAATATTATATCGTTTTAGTGATACAGAGAAAATTCGTATATTTCAATTTAATTCCGTCGCTTTCGGATTACGTTCTAGTCCATACCTGGCTATGCGTACTGTACGTCAGTTAGCTGAGGACTATTGCGATCGCTTTTCTCTCGCTGCAGAGGTCGCTACTAGCGAATTATACATGGACAACCTGACAACTTCCGCACCGTCTGTTGACGAAGGCATTCGTTTGGCGGACGAGTTACTTTCTTTGTTTAAAGCCGGCCGGCGGATTCGATCTCGTGAAGTGGGCTAGCAACTCATCTGAGTTCCCCACTCATTTACCTGAGTCGTATCGTGCGGCGATCGAATTTACTGACGATAGTAATACGCTAAAGGTATTAGGTCTGCAGTGGTTACCTACTACTGATGTATTCTCATTCACTACGTCCTCGTCGTCTATCGGTAACACTAAACGCGCTATATTATCTACTGTTGCTCGCTTGTTTGACGTGTTAGGTCTTGTGGCCCCTGTTATAATAAATAATAAAATAAAATATTCTTTATTTCAGACAACCTTTTACACCGTCCATGATATATAAACAAAAAGAAAATATGAATAAAAGTAATAACCTTAAATCACCCTCTTAACTAAGGATCTCCATAGAGGGGATGAGTGCCTGTTTGCTAACGTCTTCAGGATTTCATTGGGGCTACCACGCACCCTGAGGATCAGGGATACCGTTCTTTTGCGCAAGACAGCTTGAAAGCCGTCAGTATGATAAAGCGCAAACATTCCTGAAGCACTACAGTAGCGAGGCAGCCCCAACATCATCCTGAAGACGTTATTATACTGGATGCGCAGGTTATCCAGCGATCTTTTGGTGTGCTTGGTCCACAGAGTCCCAGTGTATATGCTCTGACAATATGCTTTAATAAAAACTACTAACTAAAAATCTAAAAACAAGCTCTGTGATGTTGGAAAATGTATTGCGGGCGGGACAAGCAAAGAAACAATTTTGTTTATTAACGTACAGCTTGTCCCGCCTGCAATACATTTTCCAACATCACAGAGCTTGTTTTTATTAGATTTTTAGTTAGTAGTTTTTACGCAGTCGGGTTTTTTGTTTCTTTTAATAATTGATTTTATTTCCTTCTTTTTAGTTTATAAATCATCATAGAATCACTAGATAGATCCTTAATGATGATTTAAAATATAAATTGATACAACTAAAGATCATTTTCAAAATCAGTTCGCACATTAAAGCGTATAAAATCCGCCATATTGATTTTTTTTTAAATTTCATGTACCCAGTGACAGTCGTGCCATCAAGACGAATCTAATGAGGTGTCATTTATCTAATTCGGTTGAGCCGTTGAGTAGTTACGACCGGACATAGGAACGGACATACATACATACATACATACATACATACGCGTCAAACACATAACCCTCCTCCTTCGGCAGTCGGGTAAAAAGAGTTATCTTTACTTCGTCAGAGCACCTGTAGAATCTGCGAGCCAGCATGTTACCATGTCTACATTGTCTTCAAGACCTTCAGTAATGTAATGCCCCAGGTATTTAAACCTCTCAACCCGGTTTACGCTTAAGCCATTTAAGGTAATATTGTGTGAAAGGCTGGAACATTTACCGACGACCTTGAAGACCATGTATTCGCTTTTTTGTACATTGTACAGTAGGCCATGTGTTTTTGCATACTTTTCACATACTTTTAACATCTCTTTGAGGCCTCCCGCCGTCGGGCTCAGCAGCACCATTCTTTCACCAGTTATTCTTTACGCAAAACTTTTAATTCAGGATCTATGGATTGCTAAAATAGGGTGGGACGAGGAGCACCCTAAAATAATAACTGATTGTTTTATTAAATTCAAAATAGAATTACCGCTATTATGTAATTAACAAATACCTCGTCATTTAGGTGTCGCTGCAGGCTGTGTTGTTAACCTGCTTGATTTCGGCGACGCTAGTATGAAAGCTTAGGGTTGCGTCCTCTATCTGCATATGACGCATCCTAACGGTGATATTTCTGTTAATTTGGTAGGCGCCAAGTCTAAGGTGGCTCCACTAACTCAAGCCGTCTAACTCAAGCCTTGCTAGAGACAGTCTTAGGCTAATATTCAGAAACGAGACTTAACATGAACTTATGCTTCCGTATGTCAAATTTGTATGACAATTTGACATACGGGAGCCTAAGTTTATGCTCAGCATCGTCTCTGAATATTAGCTTCACTGTCTCTAGCAAGGCTTGAGTTATGCGCTGCTTTACTTCTCGCTAAACTTGTCAAACAAGTATATACGCAATTTAATACTCGCTATTCCATACAAGATATTTACGCATTCAGTGATTCCACGATCGCTCTGTCGTGGATTCATTCTTCGCCACACCGGTGGCAAGTATTCGTTGCCAACCGCGTGACTCAAATACATGAAAATTTATCTCCTAATCGCTTCTTTCACATAAATGGGATAGAAAATCCCAGTGATTGTTTGTCTAGAGGTTTGTTGCCCTCTCAAATTATTAATCACCCGCTTTGGTGGCACGGGCCAATTTGGGCTCGTCGTCCAACGGTTGAATGGCCCTTCGTGCCATTTGACCCTTCCCGCGTTGAAGGTTCTATACCCGAAACAAAACCTTCTATTACACTTACTGCTATGTCCAGTTCGGATACTTCGTTTCTTCTTGATCTTTCTCTACGGGTCTCATCCTGGAAGAGATTATTACGTGTTCTTGTTTATATTTTACGCTTTATAAAAAAATTACCTCGCTCGCATATAATTCAAGCGTCTGATTTTGACGTCGCTGAAGTTTTCCTTCTTCGTGAATTACAACAGAATCACTTTTCTTATGAAATTAAAAATATAAACAAGGGTAACTTACCTTCACCTCCGCTGAGAAAACTTGACCCGTTTGTCGATGATAACGGATTACTCCGCGTTGGTGGTCGATTGACGCACGCCAACTTACCTTATGACAATCGTCATCCAATATTGCTTCCCCGTCGTCATCATATAATTGACCTTATAATAGACGACTGTCACCGCTCCAATTGCCATACGGGCTCGCATCTTCTAATGTCTTTACTAAGACAACGCTATTGGATCATTTCTGCTAGAAATATCATTCGTCAACGTATTCGCCAATGTAATTTCTGTTTTAAAATAGCTCCTTCTCATCCTACACCTATGATGGCTGGTCTTCCTCCCGCGCGTGTACAAGAAGCTAAGGCTTTCACGCACACTGGCGTAGATTACGCTGGGCCAATAAATATTACCCTCACGCGCAAGAGAGGCGTTAGAAACCAAAAGGCTTACATTTGCTTGTTCGTCTGTTTGACGACAAAAGCTATTCATATAGAAATCGCTTCAGATTTAAGTTCTGACACCTTCCTAGATGCGTTTAAGCGCTTCCTTTCTAGGACAGGGCCCGTGTCGGTAATTTATTCCGATAACGGAACCAATTTCATAGGTGCAAAACGTCAATTGGACGAATTACATACCTTTCTTTATGCTAATGAAACTTCTACCGCGTTTCAAAACGAGTTCAGTAACCGCAAAATTACATGGCGAAATATTCCTGCTCGTGCCCCGCACTGGGGAGGGATTTGGGAAAGCAATATTAAAAGCATAAAAACTCATTTATATTGTTGTATTGGGAAACCAGAGCTATGAGGAACTGCTGACGCTACTCACTCAAATTGAATGTATTTTAAACTCGCGTCCGTTATGTTTGCTGTCAGATCAGTCGCATACTATTTTAACTCCCGCTCATTTTCTTAATACGCTACCTTTACAATCGTTACCTCTTTGTGAAGTAGACGAGTTTATCAGTTTAACTCATAGAAAGAAAATGCTAGATAGCTTAGTTCATAGTTATTGGAAAAAGTGGCATGTAAAATACTTACACACGCTTCAATTAAGGCAGAAATGGAATACTCCTGACGCACCTGTAGTACCAGGAACACTCGTTCTCCTGCATCAGGATGATTCGCCGCCGCTACGCTGGCCTACTGGTATTATCGAACAAGTATACCCTGGTAAAGACGGAGTTGTTCGTATTGCATTGGTACGCACCACATCTGGTACGTTTAAGCGTCCAGTCGTAAAGTTATATCCGCTTCCTTCACAATAATTTCATATTTATAAATATAGTTTTTTTTTATTAGAATAGGTAGTATACATAGCACAGTTATATCCGCATTTATTCTATGACTATAAATCTGCAAGTTAAGTCGCATTCCTTTAAGGTTTACTATATTTTTCTTTATTTAATTATCTCCAAATAACCTGAATATTATCCGCTGTTACCTTTCCTGCATATGCAATTGATCCTTACGTCCTTCCCTTCTTTTTTGTTTTGAAAATCCTACGTATTTTCAAGCCGGGGAGGATGCTTACGCCGTTTTCTGCCTGGCGGGTTGCGGTGTCCATTATTGCTATGCGCGAGCCTATGACAACAACGACGCATGCGCGCTGAGAGACGCCATCCCCGCCACCCCGCGCTCGCTCCCACGCACCTCTGCAATGCAACGCGGAAGTGCACGCACACGCACTAGTTCCGAATTGCCGGCCTCACGCAAGGGATGCTATTTCTGGTGCTCCCGTTTTCGCGCTCTTATCGCTCAAACTTCGCTCTCCGCTCAAATCTTTAAGTGTGATAACCGCTGTATCGCTGTGTTGATAAAAACTATATTGTGGCTGTAAGGGGACGGTCGGTTAGGCATCTCTCCACGGCTTCATCGCAATATTATCCTACTCCCTTTCCATTTTCTTCAAAATACAGTCCACCGCTTCACCATAATTCTGGTCCAATCGAGCCGGATAATTTAATAATGATGGTTTAATAATTTAATAAGGATGATAATTGCCTAGTTCTCCAACACATGTTGTCAGTTTTGTCCTCGGCCACCACACGATACTGCCATAGGACAGTATCGGGCGCACCATAGTAGTGTAGATAAAGTATAGTATTTTGGGTTTAAGGCCCCAAACTTTTCCATATGCTGATCTACACATGTTAAAAGCTCTCATTGCTTTATCAGACACGTTTTTGGCGTGTAGATTCCATGTGAGCTCCTTGTCCAAAGTCATGTCAAGATATTTGACATTCGTGGACCATTCTAGTTCTGCGCCGAATAGTAGCAACTTTTTCAGATTGCTCAAGTTTTTCTTTCTTGTGAAAGGAAGAACCATGGTTTTCTTTGGGTTGATGGAGAGGTGGTTTTCTCTGCACCAGTCCTCCACCACAGCCAAAGCCCGCTGCAGAAGTCCGGACACGGTTTCCGGAAATTTGCCGTTTATCATTACGACTATGTCATCTGCGTATCCCACAGAAAAACATGCTCCTCTGTTTAGTTTGTGCAGAAGGGAGTCCACAACCAGGCACCATAATGTTGGTGACAGTACTCCACCTTGTGGGCACCCTTTTGTGGTGGTTGCACGGATTTCGTCCCCTAGCAGTGACGACCTGAGTTGCCTACCTTTAAGCATGAACTCTATCCATCTGCATAGAGTGCCTTCAATGCCGTGGTCCGTAGCGGCCTGTTTGAATGATTAAAAAGTCGTGCGATCGAAGGCTCCTTCTATATCTAGGAAGGCGGCTGCACATATCTCTTGATTATCAATTGCATTCTCTGCTTTTGTTACTACATAGTGCAACGCGGTTTCTGTTGATTTCCCGGACTGGTATCCACATTGCAGCGTATGAAATGGTTTCCTTTTCAGAGGGCCATCCCTTATGTGATGATCCACCAGTTTTTCCAGGGCTTTGAGAAGGAATGATGAGAGGCTAATCGAACGAAATGATTTAGCTTCTTGATAACTATCCTTTACTGGTTTTGGAATGAACGTCACCTTCACTTCTCTCCATATCTTCGGGATGTACCCGAAGGCTATGCAGGCCTTGAAGAGCCTTGTTAGATGTGGGCTCAGTATCGATTCACCTTTTTGTAGTAATATTGGGTATATACCGTCCGGCCCTGGAGATTTGAACGGTTGGAAACTGTGTATTACCCATGACAGTTTTCTTTCGTTTACTACCTTTTTCACGATGTCCCAATCCGCCGGCTTAAGTGCAAAGCATTTTATAATATTTTAATAGAGGATGATGAAAGCATCAAAACAATAACATTTGACTGCCAAAAAAATCAACCACTCCCAAAACTGCCTGATCAGTCTGCTTATTTTAGCAGGCAGTTTAACTTCTACCATTTTGCTATAGTACAAGGAAATTTAAAAGCAAAACTCACTACGGAAAACGTGCGTTCATATTATTGGACCGAGTTGGATCATAATAAAGGCAGCAACCAAATTATTAGTGCAGTTTATCACTTTCTACAAGGAATCGCAATAGAGCCGCACGTAAAAATACTAAGGATAGTTTGTGACGGATGTTCCGGACAAAATAAAAATACAGGAATGATCAGTATGCTTGGAAAATGGCTATATAGTGAAGCACCCCGCAATGTAAAAAAAATCTAAATAATTTTTCCAGTGGTAGGTCACTCTTTCATTCCTCACGACCGAGTGTTTGCGAAAATTGAAAGGACATTAAGAACCAAAGAAGTTATTGTTTCTCCCTCGGAATACACGGAAGTATTACAGTAAAATGGAACATGCATCGATCTGACAACGATACCAGTCTACGATTGGAAAGCTGCTTATGAGCCAGTGATAAGACCTACTTCATCCTGGCACTTTCCATTCGTGAGAAGTAAACGATTTTTCCTAACTCGTACTAAAACCGAGAATATCTTGGTACAAGGAGAAGAGACCTACCGGAATGAAATTAATAACAAAAAAGTAATTACATAAATAAAAAAATACTATGATTACCCCTCTGACCATAAGCCCCAATATTGTACCCAAAGAAAGCAAAGCCAAAGATGTAAGCGATTTACTTCAAAAGCATTTCGGTCAAGAATGGAGAAATTTACCGAAATTAAAATACTATTAATTTTGAAAATCAGCCTCGCATACCCGATGTTGATAATAATGTCATTAATGATCTTTGTGAGCATGGCTTTGCAGATATAACTGCACATGTTTAATTTTTTTTCATTAAAAGTACTTTATTAGTTACGCATTTTGTAGTTTGTTTTGTGATGTTATACCTTAGCTACTTATAGTCTTTCGATTTTATTGCATAACGTCATCCATCGATAGTAAAAGATTAGATGCAAAACCCTCTATGGTATGACAGCTGATTTTCAAAATCCGCTAAAATGGCAAGTTGCTTGCAAACTCCTCTATAATCAATTTTAATCTTTAATTTGATTCAAAATGCACATAGATATTTTGGATGTTCCACATTTTTTAGGATTGCCATGACATGGAAAACAAATTAATATCAAATATTGTCATTTGCATTAAGTTTAGCACAACATAATCAAAATAATCTTCTTGTGAAAAATTTCTTCAGGATGTTTTAGAGGGTTTTGAAATTACCCCGGCCCCGGACCCCCGAATGATCACGGCTATAATTTGGACACAACAGTTCCTTTTGTTGTTGATTTCAATTCAGTAAATTGTATATCAGGAAGGTGACATTAATTATGTTCTTGTTACATGGTTTTCAGTTGATATCTTTCGTAGTCAGCGGGTTGTAGTTTTTTTAACTTAAATTTTACAATTATCATAATTTATCAATAAAATCGAAAACCAACTTAAATCTATACCAATTCTGAATGTAGCTGAATGTAGATGTAGTTCCTAGTGAAAAATGTTCATCTGATGCTTGCTTTCTAATATGTGACAATCTTATTTTCAGGTGCAGAGAATGTTGTTCTTCATGTTTGTTGGGTTTCCAGGTCCCATTAAAGACAAAGAAAGATCCATTACTTGGGTGAATGCTGTTAGTAGCAGTATCTCTTCACTGGATTACCAATACATTTATAAAAATTGGAAAATTTGCCATCATCACTTTGAAGAGAAATATTTGACTTGATCACGAAAACTCAGTTACGGTGCTATTCCAACCTTAGGCATGCCTGGTAAGTTTTTTATTAATACTTTGATAAACGAAATATTGATTTATTCAATTATCTCCATAAAATCGCTTATACTAAGCAGGTATCCTCACTATTAAGTTAAGACGGGCAATTGATTTTGAGGTTTTCAAGTATTGAGAGATGTCACTAATGTTCAACAAAATGATCAAGAACATGCAGTCCCAGCACATTCCAGTGGAGTTCAACATGCAGTTGCCTCCGTTTCCAGTGACTTACAACGTACGGCGACAGAAAATATTCAAGAATATGCAGTCCGAGCACAGTCCAGTGGACTTCGATATGTGTTTGCCTCCATTTCCAGTGACTTACAACCTATGGCGACAGATAGTCCCTCTCAGGAATTTGTTGCTTCTACAACTTCCTTGCTCCTGATGGAAAGCAGCACCGCGTTGAGTCACTCGCTGAATTGTGTAAGATTGCGCCGGATCCTGTTGAGCCCAATTTAAAGCAGGCTGCAGTGAAGACGACCACCACGACAAAGGCTAAGCGTGCTGCGCCTATGAAAAAGTAATTCTGATACCTCTTTTCATAATCACAAGGCAACGTCCGGGTAACAACATTTATTTCTAACCCTCTTTAAACTTTTTCAACTGTTTTGTGTATGTACCGCCACTTTTTGACTTGTTTTTACTGTTTTTAGATTCTCTTCATATACCGCCACTTGTATTTTGTTATTCTCCATCACTTCACATTAAAATTATTCTTCTTGTTGTACAATACTTGATTGTATGAGAATTGATTGCTGGTGAGACTGACAGACTTACAGTGTCAGTACGTCTACGTTTTTTTATTTTGTTTTATTTTATTACCATAGATTTTTACATAGATATATAATTCCATAGATTGGCAATGTCAGTAAAAAAATGAGACTGAAAACCAATTGTTTATGTGTGTATGACATGTTAATGTGTGCGTTAAAAGTGCTGCGCCTGAAGTTAATAGGATTATTATCGATATCGATAACGGTGGACGATATCTGTTTTACTGCTGCATACAATATTTAAGTGTTGGGAATAGCACTAACTCAACAATATTTTTTTCTCATTTGTCCCACTAAATGACTAAAATATGGGGGAGACAAGTGGCATCCCACTGGTCAAGTGAGAATACACAAAACTGCCAAGTATCTAGTATGTAATCAGAAATCTTGGAGAAGGCCAGAAAAATCCTTAAATAAAACACAGATTTAAAAAAATATACTATTTATATTACAATTATTACTAAAAAAATATGTACAGGTAACTTTCGTGTACAATAAAATATCTATCAATAATTTTATAATCTTGGCTGTACATATTGAAACACTAATTTTTCAATATATTTATGTAAATATGAAAGTGTATATTTATTATTTTCTTACGACAAATAGTTAAAACAGAACCACTTTATCGTTTTCGCCTTGTTTTACCTCCTGTTGATAAGCAGTGCTCATGGTAGTGTTAACTGCTTATTGTTGAATGTTTGTGCGGATTCCAATTTTGTCTATTTAACATGCGCAATCACTTTTTACTGGATTTATGGGAAATCTGCAAATAATAACTTAATCTCATAAATTCAATCCAAAGTAGGTATCTATCTACCTAACTATGAGATATTGTCAGTGCATGAACTTGCGAAATCTGAATTTGCGACTATGGTCTAAATTGCTTACGTAAATTGGTTTACCTTCACTAAATGCACCTCAGACTCTGAGTGGCCTTTATGATAATCGACAAATAATGTTATATTATACCGACATGTTGTTCACCGACCACCAAAGTCGATAATCGACACCATCAATATAAACAAATCAAGACCATCACTAAAAGTGAGGTTATAAATGCCCTCATATTTCCGTATTTGTTATTTCTTTTATATTACTGTTTCGTGATCTCTAATGCATTTTAGTGATCTAATAAACAAATTTAGCATTATATTTTCTCCAAATCTAACACATTTACATAACAATTATTAAGAAATGATGATAGTAAACAAATAGAAAACATACCGATTAAATTAGTAATCCTGTGGATTTTCCATCTTTTGAGAATTACAACCATCGTAATCACATGAATATTACACGGATACACACTTAACGAGTACACGTAAATATACCCAAAATTTCGCAGGTTTACATTTGCTGGAACCCCTATTCACCGCAATTGTATACATGTAATGTCACGTTTACAGCGTCATTCTCTTTTTCTTTCTAACACACCAAAGTGCCATTAACTTCAGTAGCTCTCTTTTACTCATATGCCAATCTATGGAGTATATTATATTATATCTATGGATTTTACGGCCTTGGATACATTGTCCTTTAAGCAATGTCGACATTATTTGGTACAAATACGTACGAAGTGTCATGTACATACATATTCCTAGATTATATGTATTACGGTGCATTTATGGTATTAGGTATAGTATAGTATGGAATGGTATAGTATGGAAAATATTGGATTTTGAGTAGCTTTATTAGTTAAATATAGAAGGATTTTTTACCTGGACCGTTTGTATAAGTTATCTTGTTTAATGTTTTCTATTATTTATTTATTTTTTAATATTTATGTTAACACAACCGGCAGGTGGACTTATTTTGTTTTCTTTTTATTGGTTAATAATTTATTTGTTATTTTATTTTTATTTTATTATTTTTATTTATGTCTATTGCTTTTTGTAGCGACAATGATAGTTTTTATTCAATTACAAGCGACGACACTAGTTACTCTAGTATTCCTTCACTTGCCGACTCTCTCACAGCACAGTTTTCCGATATTCCTAGGAATTTCAACGTTATTCATATAAATGCTCAGAGTATTCCGGCCCATTTCTCTGATATGCTGACAAGCTTTGACTGTAAAAATATTCATGCTATACTAGTTTCGGAGTCGTGGCTTAAACCATGTCTACCTACTATTAACTACTCTTTGCCCGGCTTCCAACTAATCAGAAATGATCGCACGGTCCGTGATGGTGGTGGTGTTGCCATTTATCTTCGCACACATATTCCTTTCTCAATTGTGAATGTGTCAGCGCAGCCGCCACCGTCTAATTCTGGCGAACATCTTTTCGTTGAAGTCGAACTAAACCACTCAAAAGTTCTTCTTGGGGTATACTACTGCCCTTCTTTACGTGTCAACTTCTTCTCTTCTTTTGATAACCTCTTGCAAATGCTAATTCCGTCTTACAGTCATAGCATAATCATGGGTGACTTTAACACCTGTCTCCTTAAACAAGATCATCGGTCTAGTTCTCTGCATTCTGTAATAAATTCTAACAATCTCTCCATTCTTCCGCTAAATGCTACTCACCATTTTCCAAATTCTACCCCTCTCACTCCTTGATCTAATTCTTATCTCTTCTTCAAACCATGTTGTTAAGCATGGGCAGTGCTCTGCCGATGCCTTTTCATATCATGATTTAATCTTCATTTCCTATAAAAATCGTCCTCCTAAGGCGAAGCCTAAAATCCTCATGCAGCGCAACTTTGCCGCCATCAACGCGGACAATCTCTGTAATGATGCTAACAACATAGACTGGTCTCCTCTCTTTAACTCTACTTCAGTCAATGAGCAGGTTGAGCTATTTACGTCCAAGCTGGTGGAATTATACGACCGTCATGCACCTGTTCGGGCGGTTAAAATCAAACACTTGCCGTCGCCTTGGCTTACGGATGAGATAAGAGCGCTCATGCATCGTAAAGTGACGGCAAAATCAAAGTATAAGAGCCGACCTTCCGATTCCAACAGGGAAAAATATGTCTCAGTCCGTAATCACTGCAATAAAGTATGTAGGAATGCTCAACGCCAACATGTCCACAACTCCGTTCAAAACGGAGACCCAGCAAAAGTCTGGAAATTTCTAAGATCCATGGGAGTTGGGAGTCGTGTCGAGTTGGAAAGTAGAAGTTTGACGACGTCTGTGGTCTAGTGGTTCGAGTACCGGACTGCTGATCACGAGGTCGTGGGTTCGATTCCCACAAGACACAAACATTTATGTGATGAACTTAGGTGTTTGTGTTTGTCTGGGTGTTTCTTATATATTATAAGTATGTATTTACAAAAAAAAAAAGTATATAAGTATCATATCCATTGTCTAGTACCCATAGTACAAGCTCTGCTTAGTTTGGGACTAGATGGTGCTGTGTAAAAATGTCCCAGGATATTTATTTATTTATTTATTTATTATTTAGTCTCGTCAAGACTCTGTTCCAAATGATTTAGACATCGACTCGCTTAATCGTCATTTCACTGCTTCGTCTAATTTTGATAAAACAGCTAAAGTAATACTTTGAACTATCTTTCAACCCTTACTGCTCCCAATTATACTCCGTTTTCGTTTAGCCTATTTTCATCAGCCATGTGATGTTAAAAAGAGCATAGTATCAATAACTTCCAACGCAGTTGGTACTGACTGTATCAGCCGGAAAATGATTCTTCCTGTGCTTGACATTATTCTCCCTGTTATCTGTCATATCTTTAACTGTTCTATATCCAGCGGCATTTTCCCAAGTGTGTGGAAAGATGCCAAAGTAATCCCATTACCTAAAAAAACGAATCCTTCATCCTTCTCCGAATATCGTCCCATTTCCATGCCTTTTCTATCTAAAGTTCTTGAGCGACTTATATTCAATCAAATGACCACTTACCTCTCAAATCATAACCTTCTAACTCCTTCCGATCTGGCTTTCGACAAGGTCACAGCACAGCTACAGCTCTTGTCAATATTACGGATGATATCAGGTCAGGCATGGAAATCGGTAATCTAACGGTGCTGGCATTACTAGACTTTAGTAATGCCTTTAACACCGTTGACTTCGATATTTTGCTTGGCATACTACGCTCTCTTAACATATCTCCATCGGTGATAGACTGGTTTCACAGTTACCTGTTTGGTCGTCGGCAGCGGATCTGCCTTGATGAAGCTTTATCTTCTTGGTGCGATACTTCTGCCGGTGTGCCACAGGGTGGCGTTTTATCCCCTCTACTCTTCGCAGTTTTTATAAACTCAATTTCCGAAAAACTACTTTCTTCCTACCATATTTATGCAGATGACCTGCAGATTTACTGTCGAGCTCCCCTTGGGAATTTGGCGCATGCGATCCACACGTTGAATAAAGATTTGGCTTATATTTGCGACTGGAGTAAGAGGGCTTACGGTCAACCCCACGAAGACACAGGTTATTGTGGTTGGTAGCCCCAGAACTATCTCTAGGATTGACTGGTCAGTTCTCCCTCACGTGTCTTTTGATAACATTGTAATACCTTTTAGTGACAAAGTAAAAAACTTGGGCATAGTTATTGATAAAAATCTTTCCTGGACTGCTCAGTTACAGGACTTCCTGTCGCCGCAAGTTGTCTGCATCTGCCGCGGTTTTAAAAAGACTCCGCACTTCACGACTTCCTGCCAACTGGGACCAAAGTTGCGCTTGCTCAGTCTCTTCTTCTCCCCATCCTTGATTATGCTGATGTCAGCTATCTTGACCTTACAGAAGACCAACTAGATAAACTTGAGCGCCTTCAAAACTTTTGTATAAGGTTTATATTTGGTTTATGCAAATATGACCATGTCTCTGAATTTCGTGTCAAGCTCAAGTTGTTACCTATCCGCCTTCGCCGGAATGCTCATATTCTTTCACTACTATATAACGTGCTTTTCTCCCTGTCTACGATTGTCAACTGATCGCAACGCCCTCAAGCGGTCGCACTCGTTATCCGCCGAGCGCATCGACGTGGTGACGACATCACAGCGCAAGCGAACGAAGATGCGGGGGCCGGGGGAGAGCGGACGACGCGACACTAGCGACGCGCGGCGGTTCTTCATTCGAACTTTTCAAATAGTGCATACACGCAACGGAACAGCGCACTAAATGACTTGCAATTTTGTAAATCTCGCAATAAAAGGAATTTAGTTAGAAATTCACGCAGAATCTCATCATTTAAATGACCTGACTCCTCAAACACGCATACACACCAACACTCCCCTTCTACCCCCTCTTACCTGAAGAATCGTTTCGAGTTCTTAGGCAATAGCCACACTCTTTTCCTAAGGTCATCGGATAACTTGAAACTTAAGATGCCAATGCATTCCACAACATTTTTTGACAAATCCTTTACAGTTCAGGCTGCTCGTTTGTGGAATGCATTACCTATCCCCATCAGCGTGCTGATTCCCTCCCTGTGTTCAAAAAGCTTGTGAAGGAACATTATTTATCCTTGTAGCTCCGTCACTGTCTTCGTTGTCGTAAATATTTTACTGCTGTCGTGCTGTCGACATATATTATCATATTGTTGTATTTATCTTATTATATATAGATGGTCCCAATTAAGAAAGTCGTATCTACCTACGTATATATGTAAAAATGTCGGATCTACCATTACCTCCATTTTTGAAGGGAACTGGCTTTATTGATTTATAAAACAACGATGATTGCTCAAAATCATTATAACCTATGACTGCTTTCCCCTTCCCCTCGCCCCTCTACTACACGTGCGAGAGGGCACGATATGCCACATCGCGCAATCTTGTACGGACGCGCGATCACTGTCGACAATTTTAACACTGAAAAATGTGTCAAAATAAAGAATTTTAATGAAATTTAATATGCACATTGTAGAACTCATTCTTGCGAATACATTTATGTAAAAAAGTGAAAATCGACAAAATGAAACTGTCGACTTTCTTAATTGGGACCATCGATATCTTTGTATTTATATAATAAATATAATATGTATATATAATTTATATCGACCGTAGCAATTAACATTGTCGGATCTACATTTTTGCGATTTTCATTTTATTGCATTAAAGGTCTTAGAATAAGGTTATAGATGCCCCCACAAATTATTAAATTCCTAAAATCAACCATCTTTGTTTTTCCAAGCGGAAAAAGTAGTATGTGTTCGGTGCGCCCGATTAATATTGTCGTATAGTACATTAAGACGTTAGTTGCGGGGCGCGGGAGGAGAACAGAATATGCGAGCGCGTGGCGCGGATCTGCCAGTTCGGACAATGTTAGAGCCAGTCCACACGGCGCGTTGCGTTGCGTTGCGTCGTCGCAGCGCTGTCCTTGCGTTGTTTTACATACAAATAACCAAGGTGTTCACACGGCGCGTTGCGTCGTCGCAACGCACACATGACGGACAGCAGCCCCCGAGACGAAGCGAGAGGGGGTGTACTCGTGCGACGTCGGAGCGGCAGCGCTCAGTTGCTTGTGCGTTGACAGAGAGGATACACGGAAGCTCATTTCGTTTTACGTTTACGTTTTTTTAATTAGTTTTATTTGCAGGGTAAAATGAATACCATTGAAGAACTTGACATAGATTACTTGATTACATTGATACAGGAAAGGGAAATTATATGGGACAAGTCAAACGTAGATTTTAAAAATAAAAATTTAAAAACAAAAGCCTGGGAAGACACATCAAAAGTTTTATTTCCTGATTACGAGAATTTCACAGCTGAACGAAAAAACAAAGTTGGTGAGTTCACAGTGATATTTATGTTTTTTTTTTATTTAAGAGGGCTTTCAAGATTTTCTTGCACCGCCAATTCCGCGATCAGTACAAAATTAATATCTCGACACTCTAACATTTTAAAACTAAGGGAATCTAGATTAGCGTGAGTACTATTTTATTACTTAGCTCAAAACTAACCTAGACTACGCTGAGTAGGTATAAAATATTAATTTTTTACTGATCGCGGAATTGGCGGTGCAAGAAAATCTTGAAAACCCTCATAATACAATTATACCTTATTTAGCTGCCAAGGCAGAGTTCCTCTAGTCATAAAATAGGTCGCATATTGCTGTCTTATGACATTCGGTGCTGTCTGTTCTTCATGTGCGGGTTGTATTGGGAGAAATTCATCAACACTTATAGCAAATTTATCTCTTTGTCTAAAACCATCTCGATCAGCGACAAAATTGTGTAATACACAACATGCTTTTACAATGTCAGTAGCGAAGTCATAGGACACGTCTATCGGTCTGTGAAAAATGCGCCATTTGTTAGCCATAATCCCAAAAGCGCATTCGACATATCTTCTGGCTCTGCTTAGACGGTAATTGAAAACCTTTTGTTGTAAGTCGAGATTTTGACCGCCATATGGACGCATAATATGTTTGCTCAGTCCAAAAGCTTCGTCACCCACAAATACTTACGGGGTTGGTATATTGCTACCAGAGAGTGGCTGGGGTTGAGGTAGTGGTAAGTTGTTGTTAATCATTAGCTCGTACAGTTTAGAATTTTGTAATATGGTTGAATCGCATTCTTTTCCGTATGCACCGATGTCGACAAATACGAATTTGTAATTTGAATCCACAATAGCTAGCAACACAATCGAAAAAAAGGCTTTATAATTAAAAAAAGTGAGCCACTATTTGCAGGATTACACAGGCGGATGTGTTTGCCGTCGATGGCACCAACACAGTGAGGAAAATTTGCCTTTACATCAAAACCCCTCGCTATTGTTTGAAAACTTTCAGTTGTCAGTTCAGGGATGTTGTCTCGAAGAAGATTGGTCCATATAGCACGACAAACTCTTTGTATCATATATGCAATAGTAGATTTTCCCCGTTTGAATTTGAAATGTAAATCAGTTATTGAATTTCCACTTCCTAGGTATCTGAAACGAAAATAATTATTATAATATGCATTTATGAGATAGATAGATACCCGAAAAAAAATACTGACATATTCAGACATCGATAGCAAATAACTTTCTCTATTTATCCAATTAATTCTGGAATCGCGAAAAAAATAACAGCTGTTGCATACATTTTGATTCAGTAGGTATTGCTTTTTGTATGTAACAGCTGTTATATTTTCACGATTCCAGAGTTGGTCACATAGTGTTTGTTAACGATATCTGAATATGTCATTAAATTTTATCGAGTAATTCACTATGTATAAATTATTAAATCATGTTTACTATTGGTTTTGCAGGTAATGATTTAATAAAGAAATGGAGAAGTGTAAAAGATAATTACAGATATTCAAAAAAATTAAAAGAAGCATCAAAATCGGGCTCGGGCGCTACGAAACTGAAGAAGTATCATTTATATAATCAACTTCTTTTTTTGAGAAAAGTGGAACAAAATGCCACCGAATCTAGCTTAGACTCGCCTAGAGAAATCAACAATGAATCTACGTCTACAAATGATGACATTACCACAGACAACACTCCGCGCTATGTTCCAGTCGCGCGCAAAAGGGCAATGCAAATGGATGAGTTTGAAAGAGAAGGACTAAAACTTCTCAAGGAGCCGGAAAATCGCCATATGTCCTTTTTCAGAGCTATATTGCCATCTATTCAAGAATTTTCCGACCGAGAAACTCTCCATTTCCAAAGTAAAGTTATACAAATTATAGATGAAATGCGGTATGGACAAACATCATCATATGTGAGTGGCCCATCAACGTCTCACCAACCATCATATGGGTATCAAACAGCAAATTTTCAAAGTACATACATTTCTGATTATAATAATTCAATTACATCTCCAGAAACATCTCAAGCAAGTGAAGAAACTGAATACGATTTTTCTAATTTGTAATTACTGGATGATATCTCTCTTAAATTTATTTATTTATTTATTTAAATAAATAAATAAATAAATATATTTAACTTAAATATATTTATATAGTTACCTTAAAGTAATTCCCAGCATTTCTACTGGTTCCACTGGATTCCTCATATTAGTATAGTTTTTTCGTATGTGTGGTTCTAAGGACTTCAATAAACATTCGAAGCTGGATACACTCATTCTAAAAAAATTATAAAACTTCTTTTCGTCTAATAGCAACTCCCGATATTCTAAAAAAAAAAACTGTCCATCACGATTTCTTAATGAAATGAAAGGACTGATCCAGTACCGTCTTGTGATCTTGCGTCGATTTCGGCGGTGACGTAGTAATAGGAGCAATGCTAGACGTCTTTTCCGATCCATGATTTGCTATAGACTGACTGCGAAATTTTTTCAAAATGCTTGCCGCAACTGTGCGTCGCCGCTGCGCCGACGGAACGTTAAGACTGCGTCATAGTAACGTTGCGTCGTCGCAACGCAACGCAACGCGCCGTGTGGACTGGCTCTTAGCGGGAGGAGCGCACGCGTTCGTTTTATTTTTCAAAACGTAAATAATTTCACCAACTTTATTATTAATTCAATGTTCCCATTATGTCGAGGTCAAGACGGATATTAGAATTATTGAATCCATCAGTTCCACCAGGAAATGATACAAATTGTGAATTAACGGATACTTATGTGGAAACTCATCTACGAAGAAAGAGAAAAAGTAAGTAAAAACTATTTCTTTTAGCATTTCATCATACCTAGCGTAAACGTTATTCATTATTATTTATTATCAGCGTCTTCTTGAATTTATATTTTTTTTGAAATGTTGAAAACTACTCTGTACGGAAAAGAATGTCGTATAATGCTACATACAACAATGTTAATGGTTCTCTAATTCGTTGAATGTATCGGATGTGTCATATACTACATTATTGCTTGATCGGAAATAGTTTTATTTTGTCGTAAATGACACTACAGACTGTTGCATGTTCATTTTATAAATAGTATTGTAGGATGTACCGCATCCTACATTATTGACTGCTGTGTGTTGGATTGAATTTGTCGGATAAGGCATTACTAACTTTGTTAACTGTTTATTTCTCATTTCTTGGTGTTGAATGTACCACATTCCACATTATTATTTGCTTTACAATAACAAGCTACTATTGAATATGGTACTACTGTACATACATTGTGGTTTATTAAGTTTTTTATAAGATATAGAATAGAATAGAATATTCTTTATTGTACACCACAAACGAAACCCAAGTACAAAATAACACTAAAATAATAATATATAAAATATACCTATAAACGAGGATCAATATTTTTTTTCCCTTTAAATAAACATCTCTTATCTTTTCTATAATCATCTTTCTAACTGAAAAGATTTGGTTTGGCTTATTTGCTTTGATTGCTGACGTAGTAAAAAATATTTTAGGAGAACCGTCGCCTCTTCCTGTTGGCTTTGAAGAAGAGCTTGTGCAACTAGAAGATCTGATTGGAGACATTTTTGATGACAGTGCAAAGAGTTACGTGGGAGACATTCCTGATATAGTGAGTCCGGTAAAGTCTTTTTTAGATTTTCAACTTCTATAGTTTCACGTATAACGTTCTTGTCACCCTTGTATTAAACGTAATACAAAAGTTTAATTACGTTTTTCAGGGCCACGAGACTCCAGTAACTCAACCGAAGACACCAAATCGAAGCGCTTCTGCTCCTGACAGCTTAGAAACAACTTGCAACTCGCCGAAAGTTCTGGAAACCGATAAAGACGTTGTCACACAATTTGATTGCACAGTAACAACACCGATACCGTCGTCGAGTCCCACTTCTTGGATTTCTAACGATGGTGAGAGTGTAAATATAGAAACACCGTCCCAGATCCCTTCCGAGAATCACGCGCTTTCCACCCACGAGGTTTATGAATATATGGGTACACCATCCGAGATCTCTTCTGTAAGTCATGTCCATACGCCATCATCTACAATCAGTTCCAGAAAAAAAGCTTTTAAAACCGATAAGGGAAAAAAGCGCCTTGCGCATAAAGAAAGGTGGCTTGTGGTTCAAAGAAAATTTAAGAAAAACAGCGGTGAAGAATTCGTGAACAAAAAAGGGAAGGTGGTCGAAAGTAAAAAATTAAAGGATCCTTGTACCGATAAGTGCCGATTGAAGTGTACCCAAAAAATTTCTCATGAAGATCGAAAGCGAGTCTTTAAATATTTTTGGCTTTTAGGTGAGAAGAAAAAGCACTGGGAAATTGTTATTAAAAACACAAAGAAGAATCTCAAGCGACGCCAAACAACGGAAGTTACGAAGCATGATAGACAGAATACTTATCAGTACTTTTTGCCGGATGCAGAAAATAAACCAGTGAAGGTATGCAAGACAATGTTTCTCAACACTATAGCGCTAAGTGAACGCATAGTGAACACGGCGTGGAAGAAGTTTGATGGTAACACGGTGATAGAAGATGATCAAAGGGGTCGCTATGAACATGAAAGACGAGTTTATAATGATGTCATGGTTAAAAGTGTTTGTGATCACGTAAGATGTTTTCCAATAGTTGAGGCTCATTACGTTCGTAAAAATTCAAGCAAGCTCTACCTAGAAGGCGTTGAGAGCATATCTCGGATGTATAAACTGTACTGCAAATGGTTCGATGTTACCAAATATTCCTCAAAAGCAAATACAAAAAGGCAGTAAAGAGAAGTAGTTAATGCCAACTTCAACCTTGCACTGCACAGACCTAAAAAAGATAAATGTGATATCTGCCACGTGTTTCAGAACAAATTGATTAGAACAGACGAAGAGAAAGCTGCTTTTGATTTACACCAACATCGCAAAAAAAGGGCACGAGATTTAAAGAAATCCGACAAGCAAGAGGCTCAAGACACCAACGATGTGGTCACTGCTACCTTTGATTTTCAAAAAGTCTTAGGCCTCTTTTCCATTACACGGTTTCTCGCCGTGAAAATCTACGGTTAATTCGCCGCGTGTAGGCACGGTCGTCAGTGTGGTATGGATCACTATATGAGCTTGTCGACATGCACGGTGGCGCCAAGGCACGGCGCCGCGGCCGCGTGCGCCGTGACTGGCGTGACTGCCCCTCGGCGCGCCGCGTCTACGCACGGCGTGATTTTCACCAGTGTTGTATGGCAGTCTATCGGGGTGTGTCGACGGTGCCGGACGTACGCACGGATTCGTGACCGCTTATATACGCTGTTTCGCGATTTTATTATAAAATGAACATAAATCAAGAATTATTAATTACGTTGATTCAAGAAAGGCCTGTAATATGGGATAAGACCATCGACGATTATAAAAATAAGCGGCTTAAATATGATTCCTGGAAAGAAATATTTATTCATTTCCAGCCCACATTTGAAGATTTAAGTGGTGATGAGAAAAACAAGTTTGGTAAGTTACAGATATTTAATTATTAACTTTTTACTTATGCATAGTTGTTTTGATAGGAGAGGCGACCTTCGTTAGATACAAAATATTGTGCAAATCTGTTGCGAACTTCATTAGCCGCCAAACTTCCGCGAACTGCATTCGTGATAGGTAACTGGATTAGTTCCGATTCTGAATCAAGGGTGGACTCATTTTCACTCGCATTGTGAAACTGAAAGTTTTCCTGCTTATGTATAAAATTTTGCAAAACACAACATGTTTTCACAATATCAACTGCCAAATCGATGGACACATTCATTGGCCGGTGAAAAATTCGCCATTTATTGGATAAAATGCCAAACGCACATTCAACAAATCTTCGCGCTCTGGTGAGTCTGTAGTTAAATGTACGTTTTAATTGATCAAGCTGATGACCACCAAATGGACGAAGCAAGTGATAATGCAAAGCAAAGGCTTCGTCCGCAACGAACACATATGGCAAATCGTAGTCAATTCCAGGCAAACGTGTTGCATCGGGTAGATTTAATCCGTTGTTTGTTAATTTTTCCAAAATGGGGTCTCTTTAAACACACTGGAATCACACTCCTTTCCGTAGGCGCCAACGTCAACAAATATAAAGTTGTAATCGCTATCTACTACTGCCATCAAAACTATAGAAAAAAAATGTTTGTAATTTAAAAACATCGAGCCACTATCAATTGGCTTAATAAGTCTGATGTGTTTTCCATCGACCGCTCCTAAGCACAGCGGGAAGTTGGAAGATTCTTGAAATTTGCTTGCAATGTGTAGCCAGTCTTCTTTAGATGGCATTTTCATATATTCTTTATACAGTTCTAACCAAATGTAGTGGCATACTTCACGTACGATGCAACTTATGGTTTTTATTCCAATTCTATAGCTGTAGTATAGGTCAGTAAAGGTATCTCCTGTTGCTAGATACCTGAAATATAAAACAAAACGGTTCAGGTTCAAATACTAAAACCCCATTTTAGGTCGGGGTCGATTCAGTTTAGGTCGGGGGTTTTTATAAATTTTGAATTTAATAATTATTATTTATTTATTTTCAGGGCAAATGGTGATGAAGAAGTGGACCAATATGAAAGATAGCTGGATAAAATATGACAAAAAAATTAATGAATGTAAGTCTGGTTCTTCAGCAAAAAAAATAAGAAAATATATGTTCTATGATGAAATGATGTTCCTAAAAAAAATGTTGAGCATCGCAAGACCGATTCTAACATGACTGAACATGTTCATGATTCTAGCCTCAGTAATGAAAATTTTGATAGTGCAGTCCCGAATCAATCAAGCTCGGGATACACCGAACGGAGTGAGACGCAAAGGGCTAAAAAAAAAAGAAAAAATGAACTAAGTGAAGTTGACATTAGGTTTATGAAGTTTATGGATTCAGCAGAACGAGATGAGAAAAAGAAAAGCCGTAGTATGAACTTTTTTATGGGAATCGCTGATACAGTTGACAAGTTCAGTGATGAAAATATGATAGACTTTCAGTTTCAAGTAATTTCAATAATTAAAAATATTCAACAAAGACAGTGTACTCAGTATATACCTACATCAAGAAACCAATGGGATCAAGGCCATCAAGGATATTTAAGTGGTACAGCATCCTCAAATGCGCAATCGTCAACATATGGATATTCTACAGCTGCTAGATCGGGCTATGGAATAAGTCGTCCACAGACGTCTTCTCATGATTTTGGACACGGTTCTGGTTTAGAGCCAATCCACTACCGACCCGAATCACAATTATCTGTACATAGTGTAAATGCGGAAAGTATCTCGGCAGATTCTCAAGTTTCTATTGAAGACGAATTCGATTTTAGTACCGCATTTGAGTAGCATTTTCAGCGTAGTGTATTTTTTGATTTACTTGTTCTTAAATTAATAATTATTAAAATTCAATTACATGTAATAATTTTGTTTGTGTGCAATAAACAATTTTAAACTAAAATATGTCATTTAATTTTGTACCTACTTACCTCAGAGTTACAGCCAATCTTTCTGCGGGCGATATACTCTCTCGCATAAAAGTATCTTGATGTTTTAGTTCCTGGGATAATTTTTGGAGCAAGTTGTCGAATGTAGTTTTCTGCATTCTAAAATAATTGTAAAACTTGTCTTCATCTTCTCTCAATTGATTCTTGACAAGTGTATGAAACGCGCCATATTCCTCCCTTTTTTCTAAAATCGGATGTATCCAAAACCTTACTTCCCTTTTTTTTTCTATTTTCTTTTTCCTATATATGTAATAAGCAACTATAATCTTTTTTTTCGTAAGAAAATTCATGACGCAGCACGTCCTACACAGCCCGAGTAAAAAGCGCTACTAGCCAGTACTTACCAATGTCTCGCGCGGTGATTTTGCCGTATCATGTACAAGCTAGCACGTTTTTTCAACCGTACGGCTTACACACCGTACGTTTGAACAACCGTGTAATGGAAAAGAGGCCTTAGTGACCCCTTACGGAGACATCAGCGTACTTTACTACAAGAGGCGGTTGGCAACGTTAAATTTCACGGTGTATGATTTAGTATCCAAGATAGGCACCTGCTACATGTGGCATGAAGCGATCGCTCGGCGTGGCTCTGTCGAAGTATCGAGTTGTCTACTCAACTTTATCAAATTCCATGCTGAACGAGGCGTTAAGGATTTTCGATTTTGGTCTGACAACTGTGCAGGACAAAATAGGAACCGGATCGTATTTTCGCTCTACATGTTCGTAGCAAAGAAGCTCGGAATAACTGTGACCCATCGTTTTGCTAGAAAAAGGTCATACACAAAATGAGGGAGACAGTGTGCACGCGACACAAAACAATTTGGGTGCCAGAAGAATGGTATTGCTTAGTCCTTAGATGTCCTACGTATACAGTACAACAATGTTTTCAGGATGCTGTTGAGACTGCCCCGGTTTTGTAGTGCCTCGGAGATGTTTGCGACGGCTCGCACGGACGATTTCCATGCTATCATCCGCAAAAAAACCGCATCCATCTTAAGGAGAGTGAGGGACAGTGACAACAGTATCTTGAGAACGGTTGCTGATAACTACAGCTCACTTGTAGGCAAGTTTGTGCAGAGGGTAATAAGGTAAGGTTGCTTTATTGCGTTCTGCACAGACAGATTACCTACCTTATAGTACCAACTCACCTATTTTGCTTACTAACATTAGTTCATAAGTCACTTTACTAACAAAATATGGATCTGTATTGTTGTCCGAAATAAAAATCATTTAATTTAATTTAATTTAGTCCGTTGGGCCAAATCAGAAGGTGATCCTTACGTCGTGAAAGAAATACAACAAGACGATATTTTTGATTTCAAAGCCTTGCTAGTAAACAAGAATTGGACAAAGAATACCAATAATGAGAAGGTATCATGGAATAGCATTAGAGAGGTAAAAGTAAGTGCAGGACAGAACGATAGAATAGAGTATAAGTACGATTTTGATGAAGAATCAAAGACAATCGTTGTGTTGCGATCTGGAACCCGAAACAAGAGAAGGCTGGAAAATGATCTTGAACTGAATCAGGCGTATCAAGGGCCTTTGCCCATCAGTAAAGAAAAATACAAGGATATTACAGATCTTTGCAGAGGAGGTATAATTCCTGAGCGCTACCATGATTTTTATTTAAGCCTACCTCATACCAACGCTTCTAATCTTTCTCGTGAAGAAAGTGATTCCGAAGATGATTAGTTTAAAACCGATTAGGTTAAATCTTATTCTAGAATAGTGTTATGAACGATAGTACATTTAGGATTTGAACGTACCATCTGCCTTACAAGGTTGTGAATTTAAAGTTTGGTACCTACTTATTTTTGATGAGAGATTTATTCCCTATTGTATTTTTATGGTTCCTACGAAAAATATAATCGTAGTTACCTGCTGTGTAATCTACCTTCTGTAGCCTAATCTATGAATGTTGTCTTGGACCTAATTGTTTGTGGTTATTAAATAGATTACAATAAAAATAAGTTTATGTAAAGTAAGGCTGATCTCAAATGTAACTTACTAAGACTGTTATTTGTTTTATTATTTAGTTGCAGGAAACTCAGTTCGTGTTTTGTTGATTCATAAGCAAGGTATTTAGTATTGGCGTTATAAAACTGAATTGTTATTTAATTTTCCAATAAAGGATTTTAATTTGATTATACACAGTGACTTCTTATTTTCTGAGATCGTATATAATGTCTAGCATATTCTATCTCATATGGGAATGCCATCCTGGACAGGTAGTTAAAAGCACGGTTGGCTTTATCTTATGAGAGAGCGTATCTTTTTCATATCAATAGGAATATGTACATAGGTACCAATGTCAGTACCAATAACTAACTAAACAAAAGAAAGAAACATGTCCTAAATAAAAGAACATTTCCAACAACACGACTGACTGATCCATCATCGCGGCTGAGCCGGAATCACTGAAATTAGAGACTTGAAATTTGGAACACAGGTGTTATACAATGATTAGGCTCCTGATAATAGGGGAATTCGCATTATCCCCACGGGAAGGAAAACTACGCGGTAAAATTACGGCGAGGCTCCTGTTTTACTATATTACCTAAAACAAAGTAGCACCTCTCAACTGCGGCCTACAAACTCGTAATAATCATCGATGTAAGTGCAATAGTTATTAATATAGGATAACTGATTTATATATTTTTTTTATTAAGACCTAGGGCAAAAAAAGTCATTTCAAGGTCTTATGATATAGAAATTCATATTTTGCTATTTATTATTTTAAGTAACTCAGCTCTAAGTTTTTCAATGCTGTATGTAACTCAATATTGTCTATCCAACTCTTGAAATAATGTAATCAGTGGTATCTACATCATAACATTTATATCTTACGGGCAATAACGTATTAAGTGGTACATCTAACATAAATGAGATTTCAAAGTCCAGGGAAATACTGTGGGTTGTGCCACACCCGACAAAATTCGTAAATTTCAGTTCGGGTAATAATGTCGGATCTGCCATTTCCGACAAAATAGTTGCATGATTTAGCGGTAAACAATGTTGCGTGTGCATTTTCTCATATTTCCGATACCTTTTTTATAAACTTGCATATAATATTACGTCAGGTCATTAATATTTTTATGTCATACCAAATTTGGTTAAGGTACATTGACTAATGTTCACTTTATACATATTTGAAACTTTGAACGACCGTACCCTAAAGTAGCGATTTTTCACATACGACAATGTTAATTGCTACGGTCGATATATATATATATATATATACATATATGTTTATATACAATAGTATACTGACTGACTGACTACGCATTACGGTCTACATTCTGCTCTTGGATTAACCGCCGGGTAAGGCAAAGCAGTAATTTTTTACGAAAAAATTATTTATGGGCGGATGAAGCAAAATTTACAAGAGCCGGAATTGTGAATCACCGTAATGATCATTTATGGACAAATGTGAATCCAAAAGCTGTGCGAACTAGTTCGTTTCAGCATGAGTTCAGTGTGAATTTATAATTGACGACTATGTTATTGGCCCCGTCGAATTACCTCCAAACATAAATGGACCATTATTTTTGGATTTTTAAGAAATCAATTCATGGAATTATTAATGGAGTTGCCACTATCATATCGGCGACACATGTGGTTGCAAATGGATGGTGCACCTGCGCATTTTGCTCGTGCTGTGAGAAATTATTTGGATAATAATTATGACCCGTGGATTGGACGTGGAGGCACCGTGGCATGGCCAGCGCGGTCCCCTGACCTCACACCCCTCGTTTTTTTGTCTGGGGTACAATAAAGCAGAAGGTTTATGCTCACGAGTCTGCAACCAGAGAAGAACTACTATCCAAAATTAGGATTGCAGCGGATGAAATTAAAAATGATAGAGCTATGGTCCGCCGCTCTACTCAACAAGTAGCCATAACGGCAACAATTTGCTTACAAAATCGAGGAGGCCATTTCGACAATTTTTATGGTCAAACATTTTCAGCTTGTTTGTTTTGTACCACTTCATTGAAATAAAACAAATCAAAATATTTTTGTGTTTAATTTTCCTTCATTTTCTGTTGAGCATAACTCCTAAAATAATTGGCGTAGAGTCAATGTTTTGGTATCATTTTGTAGGTTGACTCAAATACTTTTGATCAATTGTAAATACATATGCTATATTCCGGGGTTATTTTTGCACTAGAGTAGAAAAAGTAAAAAAAAAATAAGTTTTTTTGAAAAAACATTGTAATACATTTTTTATTCGGGTATTTTTGCTTGTTATTCAGGAACATTTATTTATTAATTCGATAGCCTCAACGGTTACCTTTTCAATAAAGCATCATCATTTGCACGTTTGTAGGTCTCTCAGATTGAAAGATATTAACATTTTATTGAACATATCCTACTTCATCCGATTTAAAAAATAAGATGGCTGTCATTAGCGGAGTGTTAGGTTAGGAGTATTTATAAAAGTGCATTTGTCGATAAAAATGAGTATATAACGTGCCCTTAAAGTATCGGTAACCGTTCTCCAAACACACTGTATAATATAACCTATATCAATTATCCTGCTCACATCTGTGCCGTGCAGTTTACTTTTCTGTGCCCGATGCCAATCTTTTTTACCTTGTCTCCTACTTACCACCAGACAAGGCGAGAGTCATACAAATTTAAGCACTAAAAAAACTTCTTATTAATTTCCTTTATGTGATATGAAGCAAAGGAAATTAATTAACTCAACTAAAAAACTATTGTGCCTAGTAATCTAAAAACTATATGGTTTTGTTTTCAGGAGCCACTTTTAACAATGAGAACAGAGTGTTAACAAAAATGCTAAAAAAAGATGATAAAAACGAAAGATAAATATACTGCACGTCTCAAAAAAGCCTGATTTTCTGGATAATGCAGTTTAGTCACAAAACACAAGAAGGGTAGAAGTTTCAGTGAACCATCAAAAATTATGGCTTTAAGCCTATACAAACAGGGTCCCAGGTGCTTCCGGTTCCTGAGGAAGGCCTTTTTCTTGCCTTTTTCTCCCCTAACAATCAGCCGATTGATAGCGCAAGCTGATTGATTTAAGGGCAGGTGTTCATGAAAAATTATTTAAATTTATGCAAAAAAATTAAAAGAATTGAAAGACGCAGGACGAATATAACTTCCGAGCTACTGATGAGTGCCTGTATCAGAGTGTTTTTGAACCGTTTCTTAATGAAACAGCGTCAGAGTACATCGAGAATAGAGACCGCCGATTGTTGCGGCAGATGGAACTCGACTTATTACTCGGAACGTTGGGAATTTTAAATACCGAAGAGGACATTGATGTCCATGATTTGATATCATTCACTGAAGACCAAATAGCGCGTCAAGGCGTATCAAAAGTTAATTTTGAGTCTATTGATGGAGCCCATATAATTGAAGCATCTGGCGTCCGTAATGAACTCGTCCATGTTGATGACTCCCAGTTCAAGACTGACGAGACGTTAATTTTTAATGGCGTAGTCGCCCCAAGAGTGCTCCCTTCTAACTCAAACTACGAGAAGTTTCTTAACCCGTCTACCGACAGGCTTTTGAAGGAGAATTGCCGTCTATGTAGTACTGAAGATTCGTACTATCAGTTTAGGAGTAGGCACAGGTCGACTGACCTGCGGCATGTTATTGCACACGATGACGCTTTACCACGTGGCAGTACCGGAAGACTTTATGAGAACGTTTTCTCTCTGGATGTTACACTTCAGTCTAGCAGTTATGGCCGACTGTATAATTTCTTGCCCACCGCAGAAGACCGCGATGCCGCAATATCAATTATTTGTAATGATGATGACGTTTTACCTACAGCAAAATTAAAGAACACTGATGTAGTACTTCACACATTTGACATGATAAGAAGCGCTAGTTTAACAGCGCTACTCAGGTTGTATTTCTGCATGAAGAACAGTGTTTATGACCACTCCGGCAGGTTTATCCGCCAGGTAACTATGTGTGAGTAACATACCACACCTTAGCAGTATTTGGCAAAGTCCTCGCCAATATACTTAAAAGAAATAAAAGAAAAAAGAAATAATGTAAGAAAATATGAGATTATGGCGTTTGTCGACGATGGACACACAAAACAAAAAAAAATGCTGATCACGCTCTAGTTTTTATGATACGGGGAGTTTGAAGAAATTACAAACAGCCTGTAGCATATACATTCTGCTCGGGCAGCACCAGCAGGCTTCTAATGTCAGCTGTATTAACAATTTGATTGCAATTACAAAGGCGAAATATTTAAGAACAGGGGAGGACTTCAAAACACAAACATTTGGAGTAAACAATGAGGAAGTGATTCCCCTATTTGATCCGCCACATCTAATTAAAGGCATTAGAAATAATTTGCTTGATAAAAACTTGAAATGTAATATTGATGGAGAAACAAAAATAACAAAATGGGAACATTTAAGTTGCATCAAGAAAGTCCAGCATATGGAGGTATACGTCTTGTTAAAAATTTTACAGAAGACCACATCAAACCCGAAAAATGTAAAATGAAGTTAGTTAGTTAGCTCAAGTATTTAGTCAGCGGGTTGCAAGCACAATGGGCTATTTAGCAAGTAAATGGGAGCAATTCTTACATAACTTAGTTTAATAGACAATAGGTTTCCACACTTAACCTAGATCACACACTGTTGTGGGCTGTTGGCTGTTGTCGAATTTAGAGTCCATTTGCGCTAAATGGCGGTGATCAAGCTGTTTGACTGATGTCTCTATTCTCAGCTATATAATGTACTCTGTGAGCTGCTCTGTGCTATTATAGGGCCTGACAGGTTTAAGCCGTTGCCTATCCGGCAAGAATCAGTACCACCAATCAGCATTGACTATCCAAATGTTATATTGTGAGTATGGACCATTTGAGTTTCAAAAGTGTTCACATACATTCTTAATAAATATCAAACTGCCTTAAGTTCAGCGACAAATATTTTTTTCTGTTTGATTAGGTTGCAATCTTTTAAATACAAGTTTGTCGGCTCACTTCAAAGAAGACTGGCGAGGCCTTACAAAAAAACTGGACCTATCCAATCGAAAACAGACTAAACTCGACCCAAGAAGCGAGAGGAATATCTGACACCCTGATCCTAAAATAATACGCCAGCGGGTGAAATTGAATCAAACATTGCCTCTGCTTGTAAACGGTAACAGTTTGAGCCCTGCAAAAATCAAGAATCAAATTATTTATGTATGGAACACGTGTGTTCCACCATGCAGAGTATGCTAGCCGCATACCACGACTACGCTTCGTATTTTAATTACATCACAAAGTCGAAGATTGGTGTACATCATTTTCTAGAGATGTAGTCGAAGTCTGGTATATGCTCTAAAATATACAACGAAAGATGTGAAATTTTGCAGCACGGCACAGAGATAAAAAATGGAGCGTTAGATTGCGAGATCGTGACGTCAATCTCGCAATCTAACGCTCCATTTTTACTTTGATAGAGTCACACATTTCACCGAATACTCTTCACTAGTCGCTCGCCGCTGAATACTACATATCTAAAACTGGAAGCGAGTGTTGTTTTTTCAAAGGTCAACGTTACTAAGACGTTTGGCGAAGGATCCACATTTTCTTTAATCTCGAGGTCCGAGATGAACTAAAACTATAATTATATAACCCTTAACCCTTTAACCGCGCGTGTCGCATATATGCGACAAATATTTCCGTGTCCCTACCGCGCGTGTCGTATTTCTGCGACAGAGAACATGCATGATTTTTTCGTTCTATTTTCGTCCTATTAATTGCGTGGTACAACTAAAACTATTATTAAATAGAGCTATTATTTACAACAATTACTTAAAATTATGTGTCATAACTCTAAGCATTCAAAAAACTTAAACAAAAATAAGTAATTGGCAGCTTGAAATTTTCTTCGGCGTCTATCGCGCGCGTCGCATAAATATGACCATAGGGATGGGATACAATGCAATGCGCATTTTAAAAACGAAATAACAAACAGTTAAATAATCAGGTATAATGCATCATTCAGCATAAAATAAACGGTGTCATACCAAATAAAGTTAAATTTAACATATTGCCTTGTGTTATTAATTCTTTTCCTTATTATTCATAAGAAAAATATCCCTCACGATCTTTGTATAATGCCAACATTTGACGTTAGTTCCCATCCCTTGACTCCTATGCTTGCAACATATTTCTCTAGTTAGTCTAGCGCGGCTGTCACATTAATACGACCACTGCCTACGTCACAAGCGGATCAAACGAATGGAAAGTTCCATTAATGTTGTTCGTTGGTATTTGTGCATTGTCGATAAAATAGTCACATTTCAATTTTCAATAATGACGACTACTGAGGAATTATTAAGAATATTAGAAGGTGACGACGACGAGTGTGACGACGAATTGGAATTATCCGATTCGATAGAATTTAGAAGTGATGGAGAGGTAAGTACCTATTTCAATTTCTTCTTAGGTTATTTGCACATTATTCAGTAGGTATAAGTATAAATAAGACTTTCGTTGGGTTTAGGTAACTCCTTGATGAATCGAAATAGTATTTTAAATATTGTGATGTAATTCTGTTATTACCTATATTACCTACTTAACTACCTACATATCCTATTGATTGTTCAAATTTGGAACCGTGTTGTATGTTGTCCTTACCATTATTAAGGTACTGTGACAGTACCTACCAAGCCGGACAGGCACTCCCACTCGCGTTTGTCTCTTTTTCTCTCTCTCTCTCTCTCTCTTTCATAAATCATTATTCGAGTTTGGGTGTAGCTGTTTTGTGTCCGTGACTTGTGTGTTTGTGAAGTCCCAAGCTACACAGGAATTATTCCTAGTGCATGAGTTATCTTTAAAAAAAAGATAACTTTAATAAGCGTTCTGCACACGATGCCGTCACCGCGCCGTCGCCGCGCCGACGCCCGCCGCACAGTTAGGGCCAGGCCACAACAGTGCGTTGCGGCGTCGCATCGCAAAAATCAACGACGCCGCACAACGCATCGTGGAAATTTCCGATGCGCTGCCGCAGCGTACAAATCTGCGATGCGACAACGCTTTGCCGTTTAGTCGGTGTCCATACTTTGAACTACCTGCACGTGTTTTTTAAGCGATATGGCGCAGTACGATGTCGACCACCTGATATCTTTAATTTACGAACGTCCCGTCCTTTGGGACAAAACTATATCACAATTCAAAGACAAATTTTTAAAAACAGAAGCATGGAGGGAAGTGTGTACAAGTTTATATTCAAATTTTGAGGAGTTAAATAGTGTTGAAAAAACAAAACTCGGTAAGTACTTATAAACATTTATATTTTTGTTAACTGCCAACTAAGACCTCCAATGTTACTATTAAAATAATTACAAAATTCGTTTCTGATTATGTTAGCTCCTGTTCTACTTTCATGTGTTGTTTCGTGTAAAATTTGCAAAGAATCGTCAATAATCATTTCTTCAAACGTTTGTGCGCCATCTCGATTCAATACAAAGTTGTGTAATACACAGCATGCTTTTATAATGTCTATTGTGAAATCGTAAGAAACATTAATGGGTCGATGAAATATGCGCCATTTATTTGCGAGTATGCCAAAAGCGCTCTCAACATATCGTCTGGCTCGGCTCAAACGATAATTAAAAACTCGTTTTTCTATCGATAAAAACTTCCCAGAATATGGGCGCATTATATTATTTGTCAGTGGTAATCCTTCATCCGCCACGAAGACAAAAGGAATTTCTTTTTGAAAGCCAGGTAACGGTTTTGGCGGAGGTATAGATAATTGACCTTTTTTTAATAAGTCGTATAGATTTGAGTTCTGAAAAACAGTGGAGTCACATTCCTTACCATATGCACCTATATCGACATATATAAATTTGTAATTCGTATCAACAAGTGCTAATAGAACAATGGAATTATAATTTTTATAATTGAAAAATAGGGATCCACTGTGATCCGGGCTCAATATACGAATGTGTTTTCCATCTAGCGCTCCTATACAATTAGGAAAGTTGGTCTTTTTTTCATACTCTTGAGCAATTTGTTCCATCAGCTCTGTTGTAATTTTTCGTAATTCCAACCTTTTAAGAATGTTCCATACAATACGACAAACAAATTTTATTATTCCTGTTATTGTAGATTTTCCACGATAATATGTGAAATGCATATCTTTAAAAGTATTTCCCGTCGCCAGGTACCTGAAAGAAAACAAAATAAATCATTATTCGTCATATTTTTTTAGGTAACGATGTCATAAAGAAATGGAGAGGAATCAAGGATAATTTTACAAAATACGAAAAAAAATTAAACGAGCAATGTAAATCCGGAGCTGGGGCCAAAAAAATTAAACAATATCATCTATACGACCAGCTCCTATTTCTGAAAAAGAATTCTCAAAATAAAACAACATCAAGTCTTGACGATGAAGAAATAAGACCAAGCACCTCAACCCAACAAAGCCAGCAACCTGTCATGCCACGTTACCAGCCTGCATCGCGTAAAAGAAAAATTGACGAAGACGAATTTGAGAAGAATATTATAGCTGCTTTAAAAACACCTGAAAGTAGACATTTATCTTTTTTTAAAGGAATTTTGCCATCATTGGAAAAATTGAATGATAATCAAACAATAATTTTCCAAAGTCGTGTCCTACAGATATTAAGTGATTTACACCAACCATCATACTATCCCAGCCACTATCAAACTTCACAAACATCCGTCCAAGCAAACTATCAAACATCTCAAACAACTGTTCAGACTGGCTATCAAACAGCTCAAATGTCTATGCAGAGTGGCTACCAATCAGCTCAAATGCCTATGCAGAGTGGCTATCAAACATCCATTCAACGCAGTGCCTTCCAAAGCGGATGCGAAACATCACCGGCACCTATGCAATCGTCTCCACAAACGCCAAGGAATGATGATGTAAATGAGCCAGAACAAATTCATTTCGATGAGGAACTAACAAATTTGACGAATGACACACAATCGGAATACGAGTTTTGAATAACACTAAATTGTCATATCATCAATATTATGAAAATGATTAAACAGTATGATTATAGTAAAAATAGTTTATTTTTTTCTTACCTTACAGTTAATCCCAGCATCTCCAGAGGTTCGATGGGTTTTCTAAATATGTATTTCTTTTGTAAATGAGGCTTTATCAAACTAAGAAGTTCTTCAAAACTTACTACACTCATCCTAAAGTAATCGAAAAATTTAACCTCGTCCGCTTTTAGCGCCTCATATTTCCTTTTGAAGTGGTTTCCATCTTTATTCATAATTGTCAGTAATGGGTGCACCCAGTACTTTCTTTTCTGTTTCTTTTTCTTAATACGCCTTAACGCAAGCAGAAGTAGAACACGCGCAGTGCGGTCCATGTCTCACTAGAAACTGAACTGACGGTTAGCGTCTTGTCGTACGATGTCGTATCCGATGAAATTTTTGCGTTGCGACATCGCATCGCATAGCTGTGCAATGTTGTTTTTGCGATGCGACGCCGCAACGCACTGTTGTGGCCTGGCCCTTAGGTACCGGCTGCGTGCGATCTCGCGGCGTGCACGTTCGTACGCGGTCGGTAATGGAATCAATGGAATGAATCAAACGAGACAGGGACGGGAACGCGCGCGGTGGCGGCGCGGTGGCGGGCTTCGCGCGACTCGTATTCTACAGTGTAACTGTGCGGCGGGCGTCGGCGCGGCGACGGCGCGGTGACGGCATCGTGTGCAGGAACGCTAACTAGGTTCCTTTTTGTTAAAGTTATATACCTACCTAATGAATATAAAAAATAATATACTTACGTAATAAATTTTAATTTGTCATTTCAGGATCATGACGACAATGAAGGCATTAATTGGACGTTAGACATAACTGTACCTGATAAAGAAAACTTTGACGAATTTATTTCGGGGGTATCATCTTCAGTACCTTTGAGCAGCGACTCCTCGGAACTGGATATTTTTGAACATTTTTGTGGCAATGATTTAGTAGAAAAAATATGTTATTTTACTAACAAATATCACCAATTCTATGTCAGGCATACGGATCTAAGGGTGTACGCTCGTTTAAAAAGGTGGCAAGATGTGACTGTTCATGACATTTATATCTTTTTAGCCCTTACGATGCTCTTTACAAGGAATAAAAGGCTCACTATTGAAGAACATTGGTCTGTAGACCCCCTTTTAAATAGTCCCATATTTCATAGTATTATGTGTAGAGATAGATATTGCGCAATACTGGCAATGCTTTCATTTTCTGAAGTACACGATGTAAGTAATTTATCAAGATTATATAAAATTGAAATGATGATTGACCACGCACGACAAAAATTTCGACACACATTGGTCCCCGGAGGCAAACTATGCATTGATGAAAGCATTGTGCCTTTCAAAGGTCGTCTGGTAATCAAACAATATTTGCCAAAAAAGCGAAACAGATTTGGAATAAAACTTTTTGTTTTGTGTGATGTCGAATCAGGGTTTATAATTGATTTCATTGTTTACTGTGGTTCACAAACACAAATAGAGCATGTACCAAATTTAGGTATTACAGGATCAGTAGTCACTGAACTGGTACAAGGTTATTATCATAGTAATCGAGAGCTATATGTCGACAATTGGTATTCTAGTCCGCGACTTTTTCTTTATTTAAAACAAAGAGGCATTTATGCATGCGGTACGGTCAAAAGTAATAGGAAACATATGCCAAAATTCAAAAAACTTAAGCGTGGAGAAATAGAAGCATTTTCATCTCCTCCTCTTTTAGCGTTAAAATGGCAAGACAAAAAAGCTGTTACCATGCTGTCTACCATACATGATGACAAAATTGTTCCGTCAGACAATTTGGATCATTTTTCTGGTCTGCCTAAATTAAAGCCGCAATGTGTAATAGATTACAATAAAAATATGGGTTCGGTGGACATCACCGACATGATGATGAGTAGCATAGGTTGTATAAGGAAAACTAGGAAGTGGTATAAAAAATTAGGCTTCCACATCATCGATTTGTTTATGCTTAATGCTTTTTATTTGTTCAGAGTCTTAAAAAATAACAAAAAACATAGTTTTGCAGATTTTCAATTAAATGTGATACGGCAACTTTTAGAAAAAAATAAAAGATTAATTGCAAATACTAGCCCAGCGTTCACTTCTGGTACTCAGTCCAATCCTCCTCGCAGTCTACATATCGATGCTTTGGCACATTTTCCTGTACGAATTCCCAGTGGCAAAAGTCAGCGTTGTAAAGTATGCGCGACTAAGAATAAAAGATCACACACACGGTATATGTGTAAAACGTGTAATGTTTATCTTTGCGTTGACACATGTGCTGCGGAATACCATAGATAGAAGCTATCGACTAAATATCGATAGTTTTAAGTAAGTAGGTAGATCATCCTGTCACTAATTTCTTTTCTTGCGTTGCTCTATTTAGTCTGTGTTCAACTTCACTTTGTCCATGTCAAACACACCGAGCCCACGTCTTTTTTTACGGTTCAGTGCAAGTGTTATGCGAATTGAACCCTAGTTATATTATACACCTTGAACGTCACAGTTTTGTTGAGTATTAAATTTAAATTTGATAGAAAACGAAATGACATCGAAAAGTAAGTAAATTGTGCCAAATTGATACTTGTAGCCTTTGATTATACACATCCTGTAGCCATTTTTATAGGTACTTATTTATATTTAATTGCTTTTAAGGAAAGTATGACGAGTCTCAGGAATGTAGTCAATCAATTTTGGATCCAACTAGCGATAGTCAAGACGAAATGAATCTTGAAGATGTAGAAGATGTATGTTTGCCTTCGTCGGTAGCACAATCCCAGTTATGTTACTATGTACCACATGACGGTGACTTACGAAGTACAGATAGTACGCCTGATTTATTTGTATCAAGAGGAACACAAACTCTAACAAAAATATCAAGTGTAGGCACACAATACGAAGCGATCAGCACTGACCTAATTTCAAAAACGGCAAAAATATTAGCCGAAAAACATTTCGGTACTAATGTGACTCGCACGAATAAATTTATAGAAACGTACACACATTTTGTGACATCTATAATACGTCTGATAAAAACAGACAACGAATAATTTTATGAATCATGTACCTACTACTTGTTACCTACTGTTTGACTGATTAATTGTCCTTTTTTTTGTTTTTAGCTTATGACTGCGTAATTCTAATTATAGTTGTTGCAATTCACGAGCGCACTCAAGCCTTTGCGTGTAGGTTTCGTGTACGTACACGTCACGTAGGTACACATTGCACTTGTGTGTGTGCCCGACGAAGCGAACAGTTGCGCGCGGACGTCATTCATAGGTAGTTACAAATAGGTAACAGTTCAACACACATCTAAATGAAAAGTGCGCTCGTGAATTGTAACAACTATAACCTACTTATTATAAATGCGTAAATCATTGCATTTGATCTAATAGGTAATCAAAACTTATTAGGTATTTTATAGTATACTGAGGAATATGTGTAAATGAATGTGATGTAAAGTATTATACTCCATTTGTTTAGGTAATTAAATAAAGGTAAACAAAAAAACCACGTGCCGTGGTTATCCAACTAAACGTAATACCAGTCTATTCAGTTGTCATGCTACGTCACAGTTGTACTCTTCAATTTAGCAACGTTATAATTCGTTAATAATGTTGCTAAATTGAAGAGTACAACTGTGACATAGCATGACAAGTGAAATTCAAAATTCAAAATTCAAAATATTTTATTTCAAATAGACCATATAAATAGGCACTTTTGAACAGTCAAACTAGTTGCTCGGTTCCAAAAAAGTAGGACTTATGGAGAAGAGCCGGCAAGAAACTCCATAGTCACTCTTTTAAAAAAAGATAGTGAGACAGTAACATTTTTTTGTTGTGAATAATATATGAGTCTATTGCAGTTTGATGTGTAAGGATTAATAAAATAGAAAAGAAAAGAAAATGGCCATAGCAGTAAGAGCTGACCAGTCCCGACAGACAGCACCCGTTCACGAGCATGACGTGTGTATCGGCGCCGTTTGACTCAACCATGTTATAGGGAATAAAAAGACCCGACACACAACGCCACCATCAGCAGAACATTTAAGTGAGCATGACAAACTCAAACTGCAGGGCTAGTAGGGAAGTGAGTGATATTACGTTTAGTCGGCTAACTAAGTCACGTGGTTTTTTTGTTTACCTTTATTTAATTACCTAAACAAATGGAGTATAGTAACTGGTAAGCAAAAACAAAAAAAACAATTGTGATTCAAAGATTTATTATACTTAGTTTGATTTGAAAAGGAAAAAGTCGAATAATAAGAGATTATTTTGATGTAAGTAATTAAAATTTAGATAGTAAGATTAAACAATTGTGATACAAAGATTTAGCCATTGCTGTTGTAGGTAGATTTATAAGAAAAGAAAAAAAGTACCTAGTCGATTAATAAGAGATTATTGTGATGTAAACAATTCGAATTTAGTAAGGTTAAACAATTAGTAACTGTTAAAAACATTTACTTATTAGCTTAAAGATGAACGATTGTGATACGAAGAAAGTGATTAGGGTGGTTAATTTAAAGGTCCTACAAACAGGCGCGACACGCGACACAAAAACATGAGCGGTTTCTTTGTGTCGCGCCTGTTTGTAGAAGCCATAAGGCTGATTAAAATAAAAACATAAAAAATTCTTTGACTTTTTTTTATCGATACAACGATTGCCCCTCCTTATTTATTGTAGGTATTATTTTGTCGATTTGTAGCCTCGCGCTAGGGGCACGACAATTGATATTTAGCCAAGCGGTTAAAGGGTTAATAAGGCAACAGGAACATTATTCCCACATTGAATTTCATTTTTTTAATAGTCAATTGGACATAATTTCTGTAAAACCAAATGTGTAGCGGGATAAACAGAACTAAAATGTGTGCCGGTCAACTGTAGAAAAAGAGGACGTTTTTATAACCCGAAATACACTTGGTTCAAATGCAGTTTTTGCAAGAGTTGAAATATAATCTATCCGGAATAATCATCGTGCTTATTTTGAACTTAGGTGAACAGCCTATATCATGTCAGCATTTAGAAGTTGTAGATGTTGAGAAGGTTGGTCCGTCGAGCTCATGAGGTCCATTGCAGAAACATCAGCTGAACCAATTAGATTGCCCACATTAAAAGAGCAGCTGACACAGCACGTCATTGCTTGTTCTGTGCAATGATAGTGAAAAACGGCGTGTGCCCGATAGAATGAGAAAACAGTTTATTAAAGATTTTAATTTTCATATACCCATAAATGCTAGAATTTGTGATTTTCACTTGGGCACCAATTTATTTCATGAATTATATGCTGCTAATTGCAGAAAACATCACTGCTGTGTTAGTGTGTGCTAGTGTTTTTACTAGTAGATGACACTGGATTTCCAAAACTCCTCTAGTTTAACCCTTAATTCGATGACGTGCAGTATAATTCCCATTGAATGAAAAAAAATCTGCATACAAAATAGACCGTATATTTAGAGTTCTAGGTGTTATAATTGCATCCTTAACTATCCAACTACGTTGTCAAAAATCAACGACGCGTGCACAGTGACGGGACGCGAGCAGTCGCCGGCGAGATGGCGGGGAGGAAGGACGCGCTGCGCGGGCTTTCGGTAAGTTGCATTTTATTCACTGTTTTACGGCTTATTTCCTTGTAATTTCATTGAAAACTAAAGATAACATACCCGAAAGGCTACTCATAATGTTTTGATTGTCTTACTTAGTTTTATTTAGTTTTTACGACGCCCACAACTTGTATGTCCAGTATACTTCCCGTCGTCGAATTACTAGTAAAGTAACTGGCAAAGAATATGTCCATTATGCTTCCCCTTATCGAAGTAGTAGAAAACTAAATACAAAATCGTATGTCTAGTATTCTTCCTGTTGCCAAATTATTAGAAAATTAACTTTTGTTGTTTCTCGTAATAACATTTTTAGGGATCCGCAGACAAAATGTTTTACACCTTAGTACTTTTCGTTTTTCAGAGCTTCAAGTCTAGAGGACATCGCTTATTAGCATTGGTGCCGCCTGAAAATGCTCATTCGGATGTAGATAGTGGCTCTGAACCTGAGAATGCAGAAGAAATTTCTGTTCATGTGACTGAAGAGTTGTCCTCCTCACCCTGCCGTTCCATCGATTCAGACATAGAGCGCATGAATATATTAGATAGCTCCGAAAATGATACACAAGGCAATACTTCAATCGACAGTGACGAGACTAACGTTGATGCTGATACTGCTGCCTCTTTCATGGAGACGGTAAACGAAAATGTTCAAACAGAGGACCGTCCTAGCGTCAGTGGCAGTGAGAACCACCCTGTGTTAGAAGTTGAAGACAATTTGAACCATGAGCGACCTCCGTTGACTCCTATTATTGACAACGTGCTACCACCGACTGGTGAAGTAAATTATAATGCTTTACCAAGTTTGGCTTCATTATTGTCGGTTCCATCATCAAATGCTTCGTCTATTGCTAGTCCATCAACATCAAGAACAACCAGGCGTAAGAGGAAACTAACAGTACGAGCAGTGCCAAATATCCGGGCAAAAAAGACCAAGGAAACACTCATTGTGAGCTACAAATGGAGGAAAGGACAATTCAGACACAAGGCTGACATTCCATCAAACGACTTTGTGTTTGATTTACCGGATACTGACTCTCCTTTGGACTATTTTTATCGGTTCTTCTCGCCAGATATACTCGTGGATATCGTCAACAACACGAACTTGTACTCAACCCAAAGAACTGGGAAATGTATCCAATTGACCATCGAGGGGTTGAAAGACTTTTTTATGATTCTTCTTATCATGGGTATAGTGAAAATGCCTTCCTATCTAGACTATTGGTCTACAGAATTCAGATATGCCCAAGTGGCTGACGTCATGCCATTGAAACGATTTGAGCAGATTCGACGTAACATTCACTTTGTTGACAATGCCAATTCGGATGAGGACAGATATTACAAGATACGACCATTCATTGAAAAAATAAGGAGGAACTGCCTTGCAACGGAAGAAGAAATGAAGTTTAGCATAGATGAGATGACTATACCGTATAAGGGCACTAAAGCAGGAAACCGGAGACAGTATAACCCCATGAAACCCAATAAATGGGGATTCAAGAACGTAGTACGCGCTGGTGCGTCTGGAATCGTCTATGATTTTATATTGTATGGTGGTGATGACACCTTCCTTCGATTTTAGCGAAGAGGAAGAGCAGATGACACTGGGGGCCAAATTGGTATTAGCCCTTTGCAAGACAATTCAGACTCCAGGATGTGCGGTTTATTTTGATAACTATTTCACAACGCTCGACTTGATCTGGTATCTACGTGAACACTGGGGGATTTTCAGTCTCGGAACCATACGGCAAAACAGACTGAAGGGTTGCAGTAAGGGACTGTTAAGTGACAAAGAACTGAAGAAAAAGGGCCGAGGTTCATTTAGCCAAGTCGTAGACAACGACAAAAAGATCGCCATTGTCAAATGGTACGACAATAAAGTTGTGACTTTGGCCTGTTCTTATGCAGATGCTTACCCGGTTTAAGAAATCAAGAGATGGAGCAAAGAACAGAAACAGAAAATTGGTGTCAGGTGCCCGCAGTTAGTCCGACACTACAATCAACATATGGGAGGCGTTGACCTGTGCGACATGTTGATCGCTCTCTACAGAACATCTTTCAAGAGCCGTCGTTGGTACATGAACATATTTGGCCAAATGTTAGATATAGCTGTTAACAATGCTTGGCTACTCTACAGGAGAAAATGCACCACGAGGAGCCTGACAAACCTTAGTCTGAAAAAGTTCAGACAGAAGTTGGCAGTCGAATTGAGGCAAAAGGGAAGATCAATTGAGACGGAACCACGAAGCCCTGTACCGAAAAAAGCACTGATCCAAAACCCAACTGCACCGAGGCCTCCAGTTTCTGTGCGTTATGATGGCTACAACCACTGGCCTGAATATACGACATATGGACGTTGCAAGTTCTGCAAGAACAATAAAACGAACACACATTGTTCCAAATGCAAGCAGAGGTTGTGCTTAGTGGCCAAAAGAAATTGCTTTTATAACTTCCACAATAAGTAAGTAGGTAGGCAGGCGACCAAAAAGCAAGTGACAGTTGATATAGATTAATCTACATTAATATTTTCAAGAACTAAAGGCTGATTGTTTTTTAATAAGCTAATTGTTGATTTTATTGAAAATTTTATAAATACTTAATTATTATGTTCAAAACATAAGTGAGTTTTTTGTACTTATAAGTTTTCGGGAGTTCCTATTAGTATTTTAAGCGTAAACCAATGTAACTATGAGACTAATTTTCTAAAATATATGAGTATTTTCCTACGGAACCACTTATTTCTTTTATTCTGTCTCTTTGACGGTGGGAAGTATACTGCACATGGTTTGAGTTCATCAGTTTCTTGTGAACTTGATAATGTCCAGTATAATGGACGTATGTTTTTCAGGAAACTGAAATAAATAGATTTTTTCTGGTATTTTTTCTAGGGTCCCTTACAACCTAAGAACCCAAATCTGTAGGGATTTTACAAATTTAATTTAAAAAAAAAACTGTCGAATTAAGGGCTAATAATGAACATCTTTTCAAGTACTGGTTTGGACGAACAAAAGTTGAATTTAATGAAATACTTAGAGATATCACGATTAAACAGTCCTAAAACAAAAAGCTGTTTTAGTGCACTTTAGTGTAAAATGTAGACTGGAGATAGTGATTGAGAGAATTTCAGCACTGTTTCAAATACCAAGGAGAACACTCGAGGAATACATGAATCAGGCTAGGGAAATCCTTAACCAAGATTATGTGCCTAAACATTTGGGATGGGCGCACAAGTCAAGGGACAAATTTATTGCCAGAAATTATTTTCTGGTCGAAAACCTATTTGGCAACCCCGAAGTGCCCATTGTAGAAAGGCGTTTAATTGCTATTGCTGATGGTACCTATTTATATACCCAAAAGAGCAGTTTTAAAAGTTTTAAGTTTTAAAATATCATGCTGGTTAAAGAAAAAATGAAGAGCTATCCAGCCAAAGATATTACAACAGAACCCTTTGCAAAAATCAAATTGCAAGCCACCCATCATTAGAAACCCCTGTTGATACTAATCAACAGCTCGTTTTGAGATTACACAATCATTGTAAATAGCAACTGATTTTTAATAGGCCTATCCAGAAATAACTGGTATCATCTTTCTTTACTGGTGTAATATTATCTTGGTTATAAAAATACAAGAAGATAGTTAATAAAATTATAAGGTGGCATCGTACGACATCGAACGAATAATTTGAAAGTGAGTCGTTTTGGTTGTGAAATCATTACTTTCTAATAGATACTAGATAGCACTAACATTACCTTGAGACGTAAATTTAGAATGTGAAGGAAGATTTCGACCTGGTGGGTGGGACTCGCGGTGGCTTAGAAGTCATCGTGCCACCGTGGCTGGTAATAAGTCCCAATTCCAAAGGATGGTTATGGAATAGCAAATGTTCACATAACCATTGTTACAATTTCTGGCCAAGGTACATGGGAAGGATAAGTTCAGAAATAGGCATACCTATTTTCGACTAAGAAAATGACTGATTCTTTTTTAGAAGCTTCATAGCAGGTTGAACCTAGGGTGATTTTTTGGTAATATAAGATTTTGGGGCGATAACAATAAAACTAACAGGGTCATAGGTCTTACATATTTAGATAAATAATCCAAACGACACTATAGGAGCATAATCATATTTATTTTACAACATGTGCACATAATGTATCTTCTGACTATATCATCTACCACATAACAAAACAATAATCACAATTACCTTAAATATTCACGCCAATTATAACAATCCAATCCAATTATTATTATCACTTCAATAATATTCTAACACAGAATACACGGTTAACTTTCCTTCGAGGAACTACCTTCACTCGCGATAGTCGAATCAAGAATGCCGCCCCGCCGCCATCTTTTACCTTTATATCTAAAATGCGCTCGGTGTTGCCAGTAAAATAAAAACGATATTGTAATAATTTCTTTTTGTTTTTATAATTCTGAACTAATAATTTTAAAACCTAACAGTAAGGATTGAGAGACGCCGCCTATGCGACACAATTAGGCGAAAATATTTTATCATATTTTCGTTAGTTCTCACTAAAATAGTTCAAAGCCAGTTTTTCCTAAAGAAATAACGTTGATACAGTCTGAAAAACTCAATATCTTAAGTTTTGACTTTAAATTAACAGTTCCTGTCAGCAGTGTAAATTGTTTTTTTTTTAAGTACCTACGGTGCGCCATCGCCATCGATGTTTATGACTTTTATTATACTTTTGCGCTTGTAAAAACTTTAGTCATTGGTCCTCCGAGCTGGATAAATACGATAAATCAAGTACAAGTAAAGTAGACAAGTGACAGTGACGTACAGTGAAAAGGTGATATTGTGCACGTGGATGGTTGTTGGACACTGGCTGTGAGACTATCAATAAATTCATAAATTGAGAACGTGAACTGTGGTTGAACTTACAAAATATAGAATATTTTACAAAGTTAGAAAAATCGCCTCTTGAGTGACTTAAAATAATTACGTCTTGATACTTGTGCATAATTTGCTCGTACACGCACACGCTTGTTGTAACACACTAACAAGATAGCTGAACTTTCTACATCTCAAATACAATTAAGTAACCGCATTGCTTAGTTGTACAGTAACACATTAGTATGCCCTCTGCATCAGTCATCAGAGCAAGTAGTGTGGAAAACGGAACCCCCACCTATTAATATACATAAGCTCTCAGGCAACTATCTAGAGTGGTACAGTTTCAAAGATATCATTACCTCTTTAATACACGAAGAAGAAAAATTAAGTAACATAGAGAGACAACACGACTCATCACCATCATCAGCTCACGTGGACTTTCCCTATCATACACGTGAAAGTTTATTACCAAAGTCGACGCAACGTGATTTCGAGGTCTGCAATACGGCTCCTTGAGTCAGCAGTTCCAGTGCCGGTGCAAGTTACACCGCATTCTTCAGGTTTTCGAGAATCCCAAAATGTTCATGAATGCTGCTTTATTGCTCAGAACAATAACCTTCAGCACAAAAACTTTTCTATCTTAATTGAATATATTTTATGTTTGCCTGCCACAAATGCTCCAGTAGAAAGAGTATTTTCTATAATTAACAAAATATGGACATCTGAAAAAACTCGATTACAAATTCCGGTTGTAAAGGCGATGTTAATAACTAAGGTTAATATTAAAAAAACGTGCCAAGAGTTTTATTCTTACCTAAAATCATCACCAGCTGTACTAAAGCAAATTTGTTCCTCTAGTAAATATAAAAATAACGAAACATTTTGAATATATTGAAATAAAACTACTTTTTACGGATTGCTTAACACTGCCCTTGCAGAAAGTCAGCAATTTGTGAACATACCATTGACAAAGTCCAGCACTACATCAGATTTGTTGATAAACCACAAGTCCTTGCAAAATAAAATCGATTCCCAAATTGCAAAATAAAATCGATTCCCACCCAGGATGATACGTGAGGCTGTTGAAATTAAGAAACATCCCAATTTCAATAGAGAGGATGGCTGGGACTTCCCACCAGCTACGAACCCTATTACAGATTCAATTAAATCAAAATCCAAAGCAAGCAAATCTTTAGATTCCAAGTCTAAAGCTGCAAGACCTAAGGATACGGTGGGCTTGTTCTGCGTGAATCGGATCACCAATATAAAATTAAAACATCAAGACTGTCCGTCAGTGACCGTCAGTCTGCCCGTGACAATGGACTCTCAAAAGGGTCTGAAAGGTCGGTCGGGTTGAATAATATCAATCTAAAGCGATAAAATCCGAAGAAAGTAGTTTTATTTCAAGTCTAAATAATAATCTTTGAGTAAGTTGCAGAAACCAGTATTTTGGATATATTGATTTAATTTGTAGTACAACGTTTTCTAAATAAATCACTTAATAAAAAAAGGTTTTTTATTGACGACCAGATAATTAACCTAAATAAACCAATGTCCCGTATTCAGTCAAAAAATAAATGGTCACGTTAAGGATAACATACAGACTGCTAACACCCACAGTCTGTTTAATGAGTTGGTTGGTAATAGCGGGTTCAGTGCTGAGTGTAAGCCTGCCGTGACTATTGATTTGACTGGTGATGATACTACATCCACATGCCCTATGTTAATTAGTCACAATAAGTTAAAAAATATATTAAAATTAGAAAATTTATGAAAAGGTGCCGTAAAACTATTAAGAAACAAAATCTTTTAAAATTAAATCTAGGCATAAGAAAGGAGCGCAACAATTTATTAAGTTAATTAAATGCCTGCACCTCTGAATTAGAATTCAGTAGGGCTACATATGATGTTGATATCAAGGGCTTGCGGGAGGAATTATTTTTAAGGGAGAATTTACTATCTGATATCTTAAGTAAATATGAGGCTGCTCAACAAGAGCTGAGCACACGCATCTTGTAGGCAGGGGAGCTGGTGGACTTATTCTGGTACAATGCGGAGATACACGGTAGTTCGCTTATTTTAATTAAAAATTCGTTAAAAGGTAAAGGACGTAAGGATATAGTCTCGAAATCGGTTGAACATTCTATTGCAATCTCCTGTGTTGAGCTGGATAAGCATGTCGTAGTATGTGTATATAGACCTCCAAATAACCAAAATTTTACAACATTTGAATCTGTAATGGAGGATGTACTTAAAATACTTTTGAATTCAAAGAAGTCTATAATTGTTGTGGCAACTTTAATGTTAACATCTTAGAAGACAATGTGATTAGTTGCAAATTACTATGCCTATTTAAATCATTTAATTTAGTAAAAAAAAAATGAGACTGCTAAAGTTACGTCTACATATGCAACTTGCATTGATAATATGTTCTGCAACTGTGAGTACTTAGATGAAGCGATCATATTAAATTGCTTGTCATCTGATCACAGTGGACAAAGTGTCACATTTAATACAAGTAAATCTCCCAGTAACATAAAAATTCAATCCAGGCATATCACATCAAATAAACTAAAAATGTATAATAATTCATAAATTAGTAAATTGGCTGCTCAAAATAACCGTTTCAAAAACTGTGATCAACATTACTCCCATTTCTTTTCTATTGTTAAAAGTAAATTCGATACCTTATTCGAATTATATATTGAATTCAAAAGATCCAAATAAATATAAACGCAATATAAATAAAGAATTACGGATGAAAGGTGAAAATTATTTAGGATACAGAAGAGACAGAAAAGCAAAGATTAATGAAACATTTAAAGTGAAACAAGACGTATTTAAGCCTGCAAGATCCATGAAACCACCGTGCACTTCTGCGTTTTGCAAGAAATCCAAACTCAGGTCATGTGACAACATAAACGAGCAACAGCGAAAATATTTGTTTGAAATTTTCTGGAAGAACATGAACTGGGAGCAGCGAAGATCATTTATAACTTCTCACGTTAACAAAGTACCAAAGAAACTTACAAAAAATCCAGAATCATCCAGAAGAACTGATAGTCGAACTTAGGTACGTTTTGACGATTGATAATGTACGTCACCAAGTCTGCAAAAAAATGTTCTTGGCCACTCTTAGAAGTAAAGATTGGTTTATAAGATATTGGTTGACAAAAACTGATTGTGCTATGCCTCCCGATGTGTCTACTTCAACCAGTAATCGCAGAAATCCAGGGAAAATTGAAGACCACAAACATGTTGAAAAGTTTTTAGCAGATCTTCCAAAGATGCCGTCACATTACTGTCGTGCTAAAACATCACGAGAATATTTAAAACCAATTTTCTCGAGCATGACACAGCTCTATCATGCCTATAAAGATAATTGTGAATTAGAGGTAGAGAATGCCTTGGCCGTAAATTATTTGTCAAATTATTTTTGAAACTCTATCTGAGCCTATTCCACCCAAAGAAAGATCAATGCGACGTTTATTGCAGTCATAAAACTGGAATACTGATGAAGAATACGCTCAACATGTTCTGAAGAAAGATCGAGCCAGGAAAGAGAAAGATACTGACAAAGGAATTGCAGTCCGGAGCTTGTCACGTGTTCACACAGGATGTTGAATCGGTAAAATTGGCCCCGTATCTTCAAGCTAGTGCAATTTATCATAAAACGAAATTATGCGTCCATAATTTTACATTATACAATATAGCAACTAAGGAAGTAATGTGTTATTGGTTCGATGAGTCAAATAGTATGCTTGAAGCCTCTGTTTTTGCTTCATGCATAGTAGACCATCTAGAGAAGGTTTTGAGTCGGAAATTATTGCCTGTGGTTTTATATTCCGATGGTTGTTGTGCTCAAAATCGCAATGTTAACTTAAGCAATGCTTTATTACGTTTAGCGATTGAAAAAAATATTGTGATTACTCAAGTACCTGGAAAAAGGCCACAATCACATGGAATGTGATTCGGTACATAGTGCCATAGAGTGTAAATTAAAAGGTGAAGAAATTTACCTTCCACAACAATACATAGCTATAAGTAAAACTGCTAGGAGTGATCCTATGCCTTACGAAGCTCGTTATTTAGACTATACTTTTTTTACAGACTTTTCGAAAGAATTAATTTATAAATCTATAAGGCCTGGTAAAAAAGCAGGTGACCTTGTCGTCACAGATTTACGCATGCTAGAATACAGACCAAATGGCACAATTTGGTATAAAGTTAGTTTTGATGACGAGCTTCACCCGTTACCACATCGTCCCATGTCAGTTAACAGCATTAAACAAAAAAATAGCTTGCAAAAATTGTACGCAGCTAGAATACCAATTACAAAGCGGAAGTATCAAGATTTGCAAGATATAAAAAGTGTATTGCCATCTAATTGCCATTCTTTTTATGATGACCTTCCGCACAGCAATCACTAAAGACTGCAACTAAACTAAAGACTACGAGATTTTGAGTATTCTTTATTATTTATATTATTTTATTAATACTATTATATCTTATTTCTTTGGAGTTTATTAAAGACTAAGTAAACTAAGATTAATATTTGAAATATTTACCTATTAAAATAAAGAAATATTATTTCATTTACGTTCTAACTAGAGGTATGAACCTCTATTACCAAATATAGTATTACCAAATAACTTGAAGCAATTGATCTCAACAATGTGATTCTTAAGATTTAAGTTAAGATATCTATGTTATAAAGAATGTTAATTTTCTTGAAATATTTCTTAATAAAAGCTTATATTTGCAAATCATCTTTTGATACCTTAATCCCTAACATTTTCACAAACAACACTGCCTAAATCTAATAAAATATCAGTCAACACCGCTCAAGTCATAAAATAAAAGTTAAAATAAAGTAAATCGTCAAAATAAGTATAATTAATTATTTCTTAACTGCTAACTAGAGTATGTATTAAGAAGCAATAGAAAAAAACACAGATTTTTTAAATATACAGTTTTTTTCGTCTCCTGTAAAGTTGGTAAAAATGACTTAACACGTTAACTGCCGTAGTAGAACGGTCAAAATTTACATTATTTTTTTTTGGTGCTCCTGGATTTAGTTTAATAAGATATGGATTTATGTCTAGTTTAGGCTGCAATCGTATGTATACTTTATGAAATAATCACAAAAAACCCCATGAGGTCACCGATGCCCTACGCGGCGCTGTGATGTCGAAAATTGCATTTACGTTATTTTGGCGCCAGATAGGTCACACCTCCGGTCACCCGCCCCCGCAGTCGAATACTTGCACTCAAGTGGGATGCACGTCAATTTGTTTTTTATTTAGTATTCGCGTGTTCGTTTTCTATGATGGATTTTGACGGTTTTGATATAGTAGATTTAGACATATCTCAAGAAGATTTGCATCGTATTGACTTATTAGAAGCCAGTATTTTCCGTGAGATTGAAGAAAGATGTTCGGAGGAAAAATGCGAAGAGGAAAGCGAAGACGAAATCATCCATCCACCGAAACGACGTGCACGAGTTGTTATTAACAGTGATTCGGAAAGTGACAAAGATTCTGTGGAAGACATGGTTCGAAGTCAAATCGACAAGCTTCGGGATATCTCGATTCAAAGGTGGGCAGAGCCAAGAGGTCACCAACCATCTGTAATCGCGTTTACGGAACCTACAGGTGAGAATTTTGTACACCTACTAACTTTTGCCCACGGCTCCGCCCGCGTAGAATTTGGTTATAATTGTAAATTGTTTATCCCGCGGGAACTGCTTATATTTTACCCAAAACTAGCCTTTGTCCACCCTGAAAGTTCATCTATACTTCTTCTATATACTATATTATATAATAATCTATACTAATATTATAAATGCGAAAGTAACTCTGTTTGTTTGTTACCTTTTCACGACTAAACGGCTTATTGGATCGTAATGAAATTTGGCAAGGAGATAGATTGTATCATGGGGAAGGACATAGGCTATATTTTTTCTATCACACACTCCAAAGTTTCTACGCGAACGAAGTCGCGGGCAACAGCTAGTAATTATTATAAAGCTGAAGTGTTTGTTTGTTTGTTTGGATGATCGCGCTAATCTCAGAAACTACTGATTTGAATTGAAAAATTACATTTGTGTTGGATAGTCCATTTATCGAGGAAGGCTTTAAAGTATACAACATCACGCTACGACCGTTAGGAGCCGCGCAGCGGGTGACACCGATTTATTATCTATAAACTTTTTGTTTCAGGCATGAAAGAACCGTTTGCAAGTCAGCTTCGAAACAGACCACCTGGAGAATATTTTAGTTTAGTTGTCCCAGATAAAATCTTTGAAAATATTGCCATACAAACTAATTTATTTGCTGAACAAGCGGGTCAAAGTTCCAAACCTTCATCACGCTCACATTCATGGAAACCAACCACGACCAATGAAATAAAACAAGTTTTTGGATTAATCCTTTACATGGGCCTCGTCAAACTTCCAAAAATAGTAGACTATTGGAGTAAAGACAAAATCTTTGGTCAAAGGTTTCCTGGAACTGTGATGAGCAGAAACAGGTTTGAACTGATCTTAAAAAATCTACACTATGTAAATAATGAAACCGCAGATAAATCGGATCGTATTTACAAAATTCGGCCTCTTATAGAAGCTCTCAACGAAACATTCCAGAAAAGCTATGCTCCGAAAGAAGATGTATGTGTGGACGAAAGTCAAGTCCCATTTCGGGGCCGTATTATATTCCGCCAGTACAATAAAAGCAAAAGACATAAATATGGGATGAAATTATTTAAGCTTTGCACCTTACCTGGATATACGTGTAAGCTACAATTATACGCAGGCAAAAACCATGAATTGTTGAATACATCTCCTACTAATGTGGTCATGGGTCTATGTGATGGACTACTAAATTTAGGGCATACTGTATCAACTGATAATTGGTACACAAATCTTGAGCTTGCAAATCAATTACTTGACAATGATACTCACCTGGTTGGAACCTTGAGAAAAAACAGAAGAGGATTACCAAAGCAAGTAATTGAAGCCAAACTCAAACCAGGTGAGTCAATAGCGAGGGAAAATGAGCGGGGTATATGCGTCTTAAAATGGAAAGATAAGAGGGATGTGCTTATGCTGTCCACTAAACATTCTAAAGGGTTCAAAACTGTCATGAAAAAAGGAAAGATAGTTCGAAAGCCAAAGATGGTTTATGCATATAACATGGCAAAAGGTTCAGTCGATCTTAGTGATCAAATGAATGCCTATTCATCTCCATTAAGAAAGACTGTAAAATGGTACAAAAAGTTGGGAATAGAATTAATTTTGAACACTGCTTTGATGAACTCTTGGGTGATGTTCTGTGAGAATAATAAAACTAAAATGGGGATTGTAGAATTTCGAAGGCAGTTGGTGGAAGATTTGACTGAGACAGAAAATAAAACTGCTGAAGAGGTTGAAAGACCTAAAAGGCTAAGGCATAACCTAACTCAAAAAGAGGGATCAGTTAGAAACACACGACGATTTTGTAATAAATGTTACAAAAATAATGTCGAACTATATGGTTCGAAACTTGCCAGAAATAAAACAAAAAAAGTTTCAACATTTTGCAATGAATGCGAAAATAAACCGCATTTGTGTTTACAGTGTTTCAACAAGATCCACAAGAAGTAACGTATTTTCTTTATTATAATTAGCAATTTAATTATTGTTATTCATTTTCTAATAAATATTTTCATTACTTACACAATTACTGTATTTATTATTTAATTTTATTACCTTACCCAATATATTGTAAAATAGCAGAGGCTTTTTTCAGTTTTCTCAGAAACTACATAAGCATTTTAAAAAAATATTTTACTGTTAAAAAGCCTACAAAAATGGTAATATAATAAGCTACGTAAAATGTTTAAAACGAATAGTTATGTTGCACTTAAAACCCAAACCTCCGCATCCATGAACGAGTTCACGGAAAACTGCAGATTTTTGTATGTGAATTTAACAAATTTCAAGGTAAACGAAAACCATTGTGCGCACATATTCTACAGCGCCGCAGCGGTCACACGCATACACAAAATCTACGGAATAAGTGTCCTACGGCTCACAAAATAGGTTTGAAAACAGGTCTGCCTTGAGGTCACCGGTGACCTACGAGGCGCCTAAATACTGGGCAGGGTCAGGTCACCGGTGACCTACGTGGCGATGAACGTGTTAAGCGGTGTTGTAAGCTAAGGGACGATATGTGATTAATAATTAAAAAAATAAGCCATAAATTATGTTATAGTTCAGTGATCTCTTTTGTCAACTAGGTACTAAAAGTTCTTATGTCCTAGAAATGTAAGAAAACATGGTTTAAAAACATTTACCTATCTGCAAAACGACGACGAACGAACGAACGACAGCAAATAAATGATTATTATTACAGGTTAATAATGTTTTATAATAATTTTGTTTACTTCATGGAAAAATTCAGTGTTTTTGAACAACAAACAGTGCTATCCGAAATGCCATGAAGACATGAGACTAGGAAGAACCCGCAATAGTCACTACTGGTCAATCAAGAGGAAGAGTCGCATACGGATGGTTGGATATTGAATAGGTTACCTCTGAGAGCAAAAACCACAAAAAAACTTGAAAATCCTTTTTTTTTTGACAAATCTAACAACAATAAAGAAATCATGAAGTTACGACAAAGCTCAACACAAATCACAACACAGGTTTTCCTGTAAATCACAACTAACCATACAAATAGAAATACAATGACAGACAATTGACAAAAACAATCCAGACAAATTCCAAATTTCCAACCAATTCCAAAAAATATATAAAATTCCACTCCTGAAGACTAGAACACAGATTACTAGAGCTAAGTAAGCTGACTAGAATAGAAGTAGAACCTACATTATATTAATCTGTACGATTAGTAGAACACCCTGAAAACCGAAATTCAACACAGTAAATCAATTAAATTGTAGTCTTTGACTGTCTTTGTTTGCAGTACCAGCAGTACCTACTACACACCACAGATTACTATATTGTATTTGTAGCAGATCAGCAGGGTTGGATTCAGACCCTCAAAAAATTATGCTACATGGACAATAAAATAATACTATTTGTCCAAAATTATACTACATTTGACTTTTCACGTTTTTTTATCGTATTTTTTGACGGTTTCCTTTTTCCCCACAAGGGTAAAAATGCATTCGTAAATCGTATTTTTTTTTTATTCAGTTGAGACGTACAGTTCGCGCCAAACTTATTGTCCGGGTTGAAGTTCGCGCTAGCTAACTTTAACCCGGCCGTAAAAATCGGAGAAAGAAAAATATTTTATAACGACAGATTACGACTTGAGCTTTCGTTTTTATTTATTACAATCTAATATTTTTCTTTCTCCGATTTTTACGGCCGGGTTAAAGTTAGCTAATGCCAACTTCAACCCGGACAATAAGTTTGGCGCGAACTGTAAGGCGTATTAACTACATAAATGGAAGTACCAATAATTTTTAGAAATACTAGATTTGCATTTTTTTGTGTATTTGTATAAAAGATTACAGGATTTCTAATTAGCTAAAAGAAATTATAGTAACTAAAAATACTCCTATTAATTAGCACCTCTTTATATTGAAAATCTTTTGAAAAACGAGCGCTTAAAGTATTTTGATGGTACTCCAAAAGTAACCAACTAAATGTGTAATACAAATAATTTTTGGCGACAATTTTTTTCTGACGCTAACACTCAGTAAATGCCGCCACTTCTAGCAACGAAGTCGCTAAATTGGCAACACTACGTTTTTTATTTGGTAATCCCATAGATTTATAATACATAGATTGGCATATGAGTAAAAGAGAGCTACTGAAGTTAATGGCACTTTGGTGTGTTAGAAAGAAAAAGAGAATGACGCTGTAAACGTGACATTACATGTATACAATTGCGGTAATAGGGGTTCTGGCAAATGTAAACCTGCGAAATTTTTGGATTATTTACGTGTAGTTAAGTGTGTATCCGTGTAATATTCATATGATTACGATGGTAACTTGTGCAGTACCAGGTTGTAATTCTCAAAAGATGGAAAATCTACAGGATTACTAATTTAATCGGTATGTTTACTATTTGTTTACTTTCATTATTTCTTAATAATTGTTACGTAAATGTGTTAAATTTGTAGAAAATATAATGCTAAATTTATTTATTAGATCACTAAAATGCATTAGAGATCACGAAACAGTAATATTAAAGAAATAACAAATACGGAAATATGAGGGCATTTATAACCTCACTTTTAGTGATGGTCTTGATTTGTTTATATTGATGGTGTCGATTATCGACTTTGGTGGTCGGTGAACAACATGTCGGTATAATATAATATTATTTGTCGATTATCATAAAGGCCACTCAGAGTCTGAGGTGCATTTAGTGAAGGTAAACCAATTTACGTAAGCAATTTAGACCATAGTCGCAAATTCAGATTTCGCAAGTTCATGCACTGACAAAATCTCATAGTTAGGTAGATAGATACCTACTTTGAATTGAATTTATGAGATTAAGTCATTATTTGCAGATTTCCTATAAATCCAGTAAAAAGTGATTGCGCATGTTAAATAGACAAAATTGGAATCCGCACAAATATACAACAATAAGCAGTTAACATTACCATGAGCACTGCTTATCAACAGGAGGTAAAACAAGGCGAAAACTATAAAGTGTTGTTGTAACTTGTTTTAACTATTTGTCGTAAGAAAATAAGAAATATACATTTTTATATTTACATAAATATATTGAAAAATGAGTGTTTAAATATGTACAGCCAAGATTATAAAACTATTTATAGATATTTTACTGTACACGAAAGTTACCTGTACATATTTTTTAGTAATAATTGTAATATGAATAGTAAATATTTTTGAAATCTGTGTTTTATTTAAGGATTTTTCTGGCCTTCTCCAAGATTTCTGATTACATTGGTGATACATGGTTTGTGTATTCTCACTTGACCAGTGGGATGCCACTGATCTCCCCGATATTTTAGTCATTTAGTGGGACAAATAAGAAAAAATATTGTTGCATTATTGCTATTCCCCACACTTAAATAATATTGTATGCAGCAGTAAAACAGATATCGTCCACCGTTATCGATATCGATAATAATACTATTAACTTCAGGCGCAGCACTTTTAACGCACACATTAACATGTCACACACACATAAAAAGTTGGTTTTCAGTTTCATTTTTTTACTGACAATGCCAATCTATGGATTATAAATCTATGGGTAATCCTGATTAGGTGTTGCCGTACATACAGAGTTTCCGACTTTTAGGGTAAATATTAATAAGTAAAAGGGCTCACTTAATACAAATCGGTCGACATCAAAATTATGGTATTTTCGCGTAGTATAGTGGCATTACGATACTACATACACACTATCAAATAATGGTACAAATAGTATTATAATACTACGGAATCCAACACTGAGCAGATGACCAGGAAACTAATGACCACAGATTACTATTTATATTGTAGCATAGGGATGTTCAAAAAATATCGATATATCGATATTATTTATCCAATGTATCCAATATTTAATTCGATATATCGATATAAAATTACAAGTATCGAAAAGGTATCAAAATCGATATTTTTTTAAGACCAATAAAGATTTTTAAGTTAAAAGATTACAAATTACCTCTTTTTTTTGGCTGTTTTATAATTTGGTTTTTAAGTTAGCCGATATATCGATATTTTTTTTAAATATCAATAATACTGTTTTTTTTTTAAATATCGATACTTTTTGCATTTCCGGCATCCCTAATGAAATGACAATGTTGTAAATGAAATTAAAATTAGGGTTGTTGAAAAAATATCGATATATCGATATTATTTTTTTAATGTATCAATATTTTTCAGCGATTTTTAATATTTCGTTGTATCTATATAAAATGCCAAGTATCGAAAAGGTATAAAAATCGAAATTTTTTCAGACCAATAAACATTTTTATGTTATAAGATCCCAAAACTAACATTTTAATTTTTTTGGTCGACTTGATTTGCTGTTTTATAAGTTGGTTTTTAAGTTTACCGACATATCCATATTTTTTTAAATATCAGTATCGATATTGATAATTTTAATTTTTTATAAAAAAGTATCGATACGATATTGCATACGATATTACGATATATACTTTATTGCATTGCATTCCGACATGTGGAAAGGCGGTTACAGTTCACGCCAAACTTATTGTCCGGGTTGAAGTTGGCACGAGCTAACTTTAACCCAGCCATAAAAATAGGAGAAAGAAAAATATTGGATAAAATTATATGAAGCGACAGCCTACGCCTTGAGCTTTCGTTTTTATTTATTACAATCCTATAATTTTCTTTCTCTGATTTCTACGGCCGGGTTAAAGTTAGGTCGTGCCAACTTCAACCCAGACAATAAGTTTGGCAAGAACTGTACGTTGATTAGATTTTGTTCCCGCTTTTGTCGGAATTTTTAATTCTAGCAGGGTGTACAATCGTTCAGTTTCATCTAATACAGTGGTCGATTCGCTAATATTTTCTCTAATTTACAGCCAACTTTAGCCATACAAAAAGATAGGCGACTACTGTACGAAACATAATTAACCAATGTAATAATCAGTTTTTAGGTTGCGTTTTTTTCTGAGAGCGTTGTTATGCTGAATACTGACTTCGGAGTATATAATATTTTCACAGGAAAAACTTAGTCGAATCAAGTGATAATTTGTACCTACCTATAGTCAATAGTTTTGTCTATGACTAATAAGATACTCTACTCTAGTCTCATAATTTTCAGCATTTCCGCCCAATAATCATGACGTGTGGAAGGCCTTCCGTTTTCTGAACAGATTTTTTCTATGTCAGTAATCTCGCGACTATTGAGTAAGTAGGTATAACTACAGTGCATTTAAACAATCTGGAAACTAATATGGAGGAATCTCCAGAAGATTATTATACTTCAGAACAAATCGTTCTTATCGACGTTCTTAAGAACTATAAGAATCACGCATATTTGTGGGATCCATCTCACAAATTTTATAAAAACAAAAATATGAGAGATCAAGCTTGGCAAGCTCTATTAGAAAAATGGAAAGCCTATGATAGTGATGCTACAGTAGACGGAATAAAAAGGAAAATAGAAAATCTAAGAGCGACTTTTAACAAGGAATGGAAAAAGGTTAAAACCTTTGTTTTCTTTGCATAAGTTAAATAAATAACCTGAAACTGTATAGGTACCTACATCGGTTGTGTATGTATGTGTGTGAGGTAGTAAGTATATGCTATCGCGGACGAGTAATACATTATTAGTAGGCAGGTCCGCAGGTAGATAGGTATTATTAGTAGGCAGGTAGGTAGGTATTTGGTCTGTATACAATGTGTAAATAAAATATATATAACAGGTAAATAAGATGCACCGTTGATGTAGCTTCCATCGCGCGTGTGGCAGTCGCATCGCAGTGCGGATGCTATATTCTCGTACACTAGTATTTTTCTTTTTTTTTATACGTTCTTTTTTTTCCTATCCGATGTTGTGAGAACAAAGTCAATGTGTGTCTTTCTTTCTTCCAGGCTGAGGCTGTCCGCCTCCCGGCTAGCTAAGGGTTTTTGAAAGAGAATTATCCATTATTAGATATGCTAGGCATATTTTATAAGGCCGGTATCTCAATAAATCTTAGGCTTATATTCAGAGACGACGGTAAGCGTAAAGTAATGCTTCCGTATGTCAAATTTGTATTGCAATTTGACACACGGAAGCGTAAGTTTACGCTTAGCGCCGTCTCTGAATATTAGCCTTAAAGCGTGATGTGTAGGAAATAAAGAAATTGGCTATAAATTTATTGAATTGTTTATTTTGCAGAGCTTTCATTTTTAACATAATTATCGTACTACAAAGCCTAATGGCATTAAGACCGCCTTCGTACCATCCGTGCATAAAGTTTAATAAATAAATAAATACAATGATTGTTAATGGGAGATGTGTTTACAGTGAATGAGAACTAGTGCACATAGTACTACTTTAATTTCCAGATATCCCAAATTCACAAATAGTAGGTAACTGTTATGATATTATTAACACCAATTAACGGGCGTAATTAATAACGCTTTCATTAGGCATGTACCTAGGTACTGTTACCATTTCCAAAAAACAGTGTGTACGTGGTTCGCAAACGTGCTGCAAACGGTACGCGTGCGGCTAGCATCGAGCCGACGATTACAAGATACTCATTTCTATAACTGTAACGTCGCACGTAACCGTACCCGTTACAGTTACCAAAAACATATTTATTGTGTACAGTTCTCGCAAAACTTATTGTCCAGCTTGAAGTTGGCACGAGCTAACTTCAACCTAGCAGTAAAAATCGGAGAAAGAAAAATATATAACGAAAGCTCAAGTCGTAAGCTGTCGTTTTAAATAATTTAAATCTTTCTCCGATTTTTACGGCTGGGTTGAAGTTAGCTCGTACCAACTTCATGCTGAAGTTTGGCGAGAATTGTAGCTAACTTCCGATCTGTCATTAATTTTGATTCATACTGTACATAGTATAATAATTAAAGTAAACATGAGAACAATTCTGGCCAATCTTTTTGTCCGGGCTGAATAGGGGGGGGGGGGGGGGGGGGGTTAAAAATGAATTAAAATGATTAAATATACGACAGCCTACGGTACGAGTCGAGCTTTCGTTTTTATTAATTTAAATACAATATTTCTTTCCCTTACATTTTTTTGGCCGGGTTGAAGAAATTTGGCTCACTACTCACAAGAACTACACACATGACACCACGTCAATTATACACTACAGCTATAACTACGAAAAGGACAAATTGTACAACTTCCACGTGTCCTCGTATGAACATATTGTAGCCACCACACATCACAGCACGTTTTTGACAGCAATGAGACAGCGAATAGTTCTGATAAGAACTTTTACGTTTTGACGCCAGAAACAGGAAAGCAGTTCACAGCAGTAGTTCTGATAAGAACTTTTACGTTTTTGACCATCCACCAAGTCGGAGACAGGACAGGAGCCCCGCTGATCGACGAGCACGAACACAAGTCCAACCATCTCGGACGCAGCACTGGGACATCTTGACACGTCGACGGCCGGCGGCGGAAAAGGGCTGCGCATTCCGCGTCGCTTGTATTAATAACCTCAGAACCGCGCCAAATCGACCGCACGCACTAGCGACACCTTGCGGAATGCAGCAACAACTGTGCAGTGACGTGATTGGTTGAAATAATGTAAATATTTAGTTTTAAGTTTTTATTGGTTAATAATCTTTTGTAAAATTGTATATAAACAGGCGCCATTTATGAATAAAATCATTATTACTTCTTCATTTTACTCAACAACAAGTTGTATTATTTGGCTGCGCCCACATCCCCAAAGTGGTGACCCCGAAGCAAACACGCCCGAAGCAAACACACCTGAAGAAGAGAAAACTCTGCTACTCTGCCTGAAGAATTGCTCAAGATGTCGAATCCCAGCCCAACCGAAGAGTCAAGCCCAGCAACATCTCACACCATGACGAAGACTGAAGCGAATGGCATATCACTCACCATGCGCATTCCACCATTCTGGCGCGACAGACCGCGACTCTGGTTCATCAGTTTCGAAGCCGCGACGAACGATCTGAAGAAAGGCCAAGCACAACTCGCCCAGATGGTCATCGCACAGCTGGACAGGCAAGACATCGAGCAAATCATGGACCTACTCTACAACCCACCTGAGACGGACCAGTACAAGGCTATCAAGGAACGACTCATATCCGCCTACGAAGAATCTGACAACCGCCAATTCCAGAAGCTGCTGTCTGAAATGGAGCTTGGTGACCAAAAACCCACCCAACTACTCCGCCGCATGCGAAATCTCGCCAGAGATAAAGTTCCCGACTCTACTCTACGCCTTATGTGGACAAACCATCTTCCGCCACACATCCGCTCAGTCCTCGCAGTCAGCGAGTCATTCAGTACCAAGACTGCACTCGAAGAACTTGCACTACTCGCCGACAAAATGATGGAACAGACAGCATCAACTGACGTCGCAGCCGTGCAGTCATCCGCACCACCTCCACTTGCAGTACCATCTACATCAGCACCGCAGCAGGCAGACACGCAGTTCCTCATCAACGAAATAAGGAAACTCTCACTAGAAATAGCAGAACTAAAGGCAAGACCGCCATATAACCACAACCATCACCGCAGCCGCTACCCATCTCGTCATCGCAGTCCACATCGATCCCGAAACCGCGAAACATCGCCATCACCATCACCATTCTGCTACTATCATCGCCGATTCAAAGATCAAGCTAGACGCTGTACTTCGCCCTGCTCATTCAAGAAGACAAATTCGGGAAACTAGAGAGAGCGTTGGCAGAGGCGGACACCGGCGTTCAAGAACTATCACACCGCCTATTCATCACCGATAGAAACTCTAACCTATCATTCCTGGTCGACACGGGAGCAAATATTTCCGTGCTACCGAGAAGAAAGGGACAAATGGAAACGCCGCTACCATTCCAACTTTATGCAGCCAACAACACAACAATAGCTACATACGGCGAGAAGACATTATCTCTAGACTTCAACCTACGACGCCCATACAAGTGGAAGTTCATCGTGGCCGACGTTTCAAAACCAATTCTCGGAGCCGACTTCCTCAAGCATCATCAACTCATCGTCGATTTAAAAAATCGAAAACTAATCGACGGAGTTACAAACCTAAAGGTCAACGCCCCAGTACGAGTATCGGACGTACCTACCGTGCGCAGTATCGACATGTCGCAGTCATATCACGACATCTTAGCACAATATCCCGGCATAACAAGACTGACGTCGATGCAACTTAACTGCAACATCAACGTGCAACATTATATCGAAACTCGCGGACCACCGGTACACTGCCGCGCTCGACCAATCCCACCGCATCGTTTCGAAACCGTCAAGAAAGAATTCGAAAGTATGATAGAACAAGGATTATGCAGGCCTAGCAAGAGTCCATGGTCATCACCTCTACACATCGTACCCAAGAAGAACGGCGATATTAGAGTATGTGGTGACTATCGCCGACTCAACTCCATCACCATACCAGACCGTTACCCCGTGCCACGCATCAAAGACTTCACTCATCATCTTTCTGGAAAAACTATATTCTCTACAATAGACCTCAACCGTGCATACCAACAACTAAGTGTACGAGAAGAAGATATTGAGAAGACAGCCATCATCACTCCAATGGGTTTATTTGAATTCCCACGCATGTGCCCCGGTTTGAAGAACGCGGGACAAACTTTTCAACGATATATCCACGAAGTACTACGAGGATTAGATTACGTCTTCCCATTCATTGACGATTTACTGGTGGCATCAGAAAACGAAGCTCAACACCGAGAACACCTCCACTCTGTACTGAAAAGATTAGAAGAAAACGGCATCACCATCAACCCCGCCAAATGCAATCTAGGCAAATCAGAAGTCCAATTTCTTGGTTACACCGTAAAACCAGAAGGCATCAAACCGCCGGAACATAAAGTCGATGCTATCACCCATTACCCCAGACCAACCACCATCGAAGAGCTACGAAGATTTCTCGGCATGATCAACTTCTATCGCGATCATATACCGAAAGCCGCATCTCAACAAGCCCCACTGAACGCTTACCTACATAACGCCAAGAAAAGGGACAAAACGCAAATCACATGGACCGACGAAGGAACTCAAGCATTCGAGCTATGTAAAGCTAGCATAGTAAACGCAACTTTACTCGCTCACCCGTCGCACCACGCACCAATCGCCTTATTCTGCGACGCATCCGACAACTCTGCTGGCGCCGTACTACAACAATACCTAAACGAAACATGGCAACCACTCGGATATTTTTCGAAGAAATTCACCGACGCACAAAAGAAGTACTCTACGTTCGACCGTGAACTACTTGCAATCTACATGGCAGTCAAACACTTCCGAAAAACATTCGAAGGACGTCATCTTATCATATTCACCGATCACAAGCCGCTAACATATGTAATGTCGAAAATGCATTCCAACTCGGAAACACAGAGGCGAACAAGACAACTTTTGTTTATCAGCGAATTTACCACAGACATACGTCACGTGAGCGGTAAACAAAACATCGTCGCCGACACACTTAGCCGCATCGAAACAATATCATGCCCATCTACAATAAACTACAACGACATAGCCAGCGCGCAAGAGAAGGATAGCAACATCGGACAATTATTATCACACGAAAACATCTGTCTCAAGAAAATAACTATACCTAACAGCAACATCGAGTTATACTGCGAAACATCTACTCCTTATATACGACCGTACATACCCGAAGAATATAGAAAGGAAGTTTTTGAAAGTGTGCACAACATCAGTCATCCTGGTACGCGCACAACTCGCAAGCTAATCACACGAAAATACTTCTGGCCGTCAATGAACTCGGATATCAGCTGTTGGACTCGAACGTGCCTACTTTGTCAGAAAAGCAAGATACAACGACATACGTTCTCAAACATCGCATCTTTCCCGCCAAGTGAACGTTTCCAACACCTACACATCGACATCGTTGGACCGTTACCTACCACATCACAAGGTCATCGGTACCTAGTAACAATGATCGACCGATTAACGAAATGGCCCGAAGCAATACCTACCGACGAGATATCAGCCGTTCGTATCGCCCACATCGTATACCAACATTGGATCGCAAGATTTGGATGCCCAACAACAATAACAAGCGACCAAGGTCGTCAGTTTGAGAGTCAGCTGTTTCAAAATCTAATGAAGCAAATGGGGATCAAGAAAAACCGCACGACAGCTTATCACCCTCAAAGCAACGGTATCGTCGAGCGGTGGCATCGCACTCTAAAGACTGCATTACGCGCGAAACTTACCAACGCAAGTTCATGGATACACGAACTACCTACTGTACTACTGGGACTACGCGCCGCGCTAAACACGGACACTGGCGTGAGCGCCGCCGAACTTACCTACGGTTACAATCTACGCTTACCTGGCGAATTCTTTACTGCAAGTACCTACACACCTACAATGGATTATACCTACGTTGATAAGCTACGCGATATAATTCAAGATAACAAGCCGCAAACCAAGCATCACAGCAACAACAGAAGCGTGTTCGTGCATCAAGATTTACTCAACTGCAGCCACGTGTTTATCAGAACAGATGCAGTCAAGAAACCACTTCAGACACCATATGAAGGCCCCTATCGAGTGATAAGCCGAGCAGATAAAGTGTACACCATACAGTTACCTACCCGGCAAGCAAACATATCGATCGACCGATTGAAGCCTGCATACGTCATCACAGAAGATACCAGTACCTTACCTCCAACCATACCAAACACCGTTACCTATACCTCATCAGCAACCAAGATAACCACACCAGTTACCGAGCCACCCGTTACCAAGAAAACACAAGTAACTCGAGCAAGCATGACGTCACAACCAGCCGACAGCAAGAAAACTCGCTCGGGTCGTGTCGTCAAACTGCCGGTACGCTTCGCTTGAAGGGGAGTACTGTAGCCACCACACATCACAGCACGTTTTTGACAGCAATGAGACAGCGAATAGTTCTGATAAGAACTTTTACGTTTTGACGCCAGAAACAGGAAAGCAGTTCACAGCAGTAGTTCTGATAAGAACTTTTACGTTTTTGACCATCCACCAAGTCGGAGACAGGACAGGAGCCCCGCTGATCGACGAGCACGAACACAAGTCCAACCATCTCGGACGCAGCACTGGGACATCTTGACACGTCGACGGCCGGCGGCGGAAAAGGGCTGCGCATTCCGCGTCGCTTGTATTAATAACCTCAGAACCGCGCCAAATCGACCGCACGCACTAGCGACACCTTGCGGAATGCAGCAACAACTGTGCAGTGACGTGATTGGTTGAAATAATGTAAATATTTAGTTTTAAGTTTTTATTGGTTAATAATCTTTTGTAAAATTGTATATAAACAGGCGCCATTTATGAATAAAATCATTATTACTTCTTCATTTTACTCAACAACAAGTTGTATTATTTGGCTGCGCCCACATCCCCAAAATATTATAGGAACTATTGTTTTAATTCGAGTTATACTTGATTTAATAATAATCAGTCTTATATACAGTTCACGCCAAACTTATTGTCCGGCTTGAAGTTGGCACGAGCTAACTAACGGTCAAAATCGGAGAAAGAAAATTATTGGATAAAAAAATTAAAATTATGTAAATCGACAGCCTACGACTTGAGCTTTCATTTTTATTTAATATAGTCCAATTTTTTTTCTCCGATTTTTACGGCCGGGTTGAAGTTAGCTCGTATCAATATCAAGCCGGGCAATAAGAGTGGCGGGAACTATACCTACAATGTACATATTATCCTATACAAATACGAACTTAACTTTGCAGTTAAGAAAGGCACATTGTCCCATAATCTCAATCTCCAAAAACTCGTAATTAATAAATAATACACTAATTAACAATTATTATACAATGTTGAAGGGACATCGACGCACAAACGTTATGCGTGACAAGATTTCACTCAAGGTCAAAAATAAAATGACCTAGGTCATTCATGTAGAAAATGATCGGTTATTACAGATATATATATATTTACAAATTACAAATATTGTATAATATTTACAAATATAGCCGTGTGGGACATTAAACAGTATGATGGATATCCCAGCACCGTGTTTCAATAAAGTAAGAATAACATGGCACTAACGGAAAACCTCAATAGTTTTCTAACTTTCATACTTGCTGTAGAAACCAGACCATTGTGTCCAAGTGCCAGCTTTTTTAATTAATTTTAAAGCTAATTTATTAAACTACTAAACCGAGTAAGTAGTTGACCACAATGTAGGTACATGCATGTGGAGTAGAGGCACATTCAGTGTACTCATCCTTACAGTCATTACCTATGCTAAATAATCCAATGTCTTCTTTTACAGGTTGAGAGCAGTAAAACCTCTGAAGGCACTGACAAGTATATACCTTCATTGTGGTACTACAAATACCTAACCTTTTTAAATGAAGACCAGAAAGTCCATCAACCTTCAAAAAGAACTAGAGTCGACTCAACAAAGTGTGATGACAATGTAAGTTTTTCATTCTTTGTTACTTGTGTCTAGATTTAACATTTTATTTTGAAAATATACACTGCCAGGTCCATTAAAATAATCTCTAAATAAATCCTTCACAATGGGATCATCTCCTGATTTTTGTTCATTACATTTCTGCAGTGGCAACAAAGAGTTAGGGTTCGCTTTATGCCATTGCCCCAGGTGTAACGTAGCATTGTCAATATCTTCATAATCAATGCAATCATTTGTAAAATAATTTGTAGAATGCCGTTTTAAAAAATTATGGAGAATACAACTGGCCATGATTATTTTATCAACATTTTGTATGTCCACCAGTATATGCTTTTGAAATACACGAAAACGTGATGACAGAATTCCAAATGTGTTTTCCTCTACTCTCTTGGCTCTGGAAATTCTATAGTTAAATATGCTCATTGCTCGTGTTCTGTATTCATGGGGATATGGTTCCAAAATATATTTGTCCAAACCAAATCCATTGTCACCGATAAATACATAAGGAGCCACTAGATTTGTTTTCGGCAACATGCAGTCTGGAGGTAGATTCAATACACCATCAGTCAATTTTTCATAAAACCTACTGCTTTTTAAAATCGGTTCATCTGAAAGGCTTCCTTTAGTACTTGTATGGATATAGATGAACTCATGATGAGCATTCACAACAGCAAAGAGCACAACACTAAATGATCCTTTATAATTGTAATAATGTGAGGGCCTTTGTTTTGGTTTTATTATTAGAATATGTCTCGCACCTACAGCTCCCACACAATGGGTAAACTGCCATTTTTCCTGATATTCTTTAGCTATTTTCAACCATTCATTTTGTGTTTCAGGTATCTGAAAAACAGAAAAAGGTCAAAGTTAATAAACACAGCTTGAGTGACTTGCGCCAGAAACAGGAACAGCTTATTGATATTGCTTTAAATGCACTCTCTGCTGAAGAAGATTCCTGCGATAGCTTTGCACGAGCTATGGGGGACCAGCTTAAAGAAATGTCCAAATTACAAAGATGTATAGCTGAAAAATTAATTTCTGATGTTCTTTTTTATGGCAAACTTGGTCAATTAACAATGAAGTCAACTGTTAATTTAGAGAGTAATGTGTACCATTCTAACTCAGTTCCATCACTAACCAGTTATGACAGACCAATCACTTATAGTCCATGATTTTTTAAGTGACTAAGGCCCCAGCTCAGACACGTCACTTAATGTTAATGAATCATTAACAAACAATGGCTCCTATATCTTGGCCTATTTTTCCTTATTTGAATTTGTTGTCAGTGTATTAAGATATACTGGGTCTCATTAGCTAATGATTCATAAGTTATAGGTCCCATAGGGCCGCACTCAGAGACGTCACTATATAGTTCACGCGGAACTAGTTGGCCACGCCTTAGGTAGAGACGGGGGCGAGGCGGCGGGTTACTGTGCAAGCAAGCGCCCCCGCCCCTCCGCCCACTGCGCACAGGCGACCCTGCCCCTCCGTACCGCCGCTTACATACTTAAGGCGCGACTAACTAGTTCCGCGCAAACTATACACTGACAACAAATTCAAATATGGAATAAAAGAAACAAAAAACCCGACTGCGTAAAAACTACTAAGCAAGCAAAGAAACAATTTTGTTTATGAACGAACAGCTTGTCCCGCCTGCAATACATTTTCCAACATCACAGAGCTTGTTTTTCGATTTTTAGTTAGTAGTTTTTACGCAGTCGGGTTTTTTGTTTCTTTTAATAATTGATTTTATTTCCTTCTTTTTAGTTTATAAATCATCATAGAATCACTAGATAGATCCTAAATGATGATTTAAAATATAAATTGATACCTCAAGATCATTTTCAAAATTAGTTCGCACATTAACGCGTATAAAATCCGCCATATTGATTTTTTTAAAATTTCATGTATCCAGTGACAGTCGTGCCATCAAGACGAATCTAATGAGGTGTCATTTATCTAAATCGGTTGAGCGGTTGAGTAGTTACGACCGGACATAGGAACGGACATACATACATACATACATACATACGCGTCAAACACATAACCCTCCTCCTTCGGCAGTCGGGTAAAAATAGGCCATATATCTTGGCATAGCCACTGTTTGTTAACGATTCATTAAGGTTAAGTGACGTCTCCAAGTTGGGGCAATAAACTATATGACAGATAATCTTTATGACAGTTGTAACAACATATTGCTAGATATTTTAGTTTCTAAGGGCCCATTTTTTTCGAGCTTAGTAGTCTTCGTGTCTATCGCAGCCTCATGGGTTCAATCATACTATAGTGTAAAAAGCAAGCCAGCTATAATATTACCAGCCCTGCAATCAATTACAAATTACAACACACTAGTACTTTCTCACAGACGTTCATCCATACGAGGAGTTTTGTCGTTTCCATATTTCCGTTCAGTTCAACCGAGCAGAGTCAAATCACGTCTACGACATCATCAGTGGTGACGAATCTTGGATCTACGCCTACGATCCTGATTCCAAACAACAATCTACAATCTGGGTCTTTCAAGACGAGCCAAAGCCGACTAAAGCTGTTCGTTCTCGAAGAAGATGGTGGCCATGTTCGTTGGAAAAACCGGCCATGTTGCGACTATTGCACTTGAAGACCGTAGAACGGTTAACGCAGAGTGGTATACCACAGGTTGTTTACCACAAGTCATCGCCGAACTTCGAAAATCTAACTCAAAGCGACGCATCATCCTGCACCACGACAACGCAAGCTCAGTACAAGTCAAACGATAGTATTTGAAGCAGGAAAAATTAGAAATTCTTGACCATCCTCCATACAGTTCTAACCTAAGCCCTAACGAAGACGCTTTCAAGTCAGCCTTGAAAGCGTCAACTGCTTCTTCACCGAACTGTAACCTTTGACCACGAAGGGGTCGTTCCGTCTTCGTTAGGGCTTAGGTCAGGACTGTATGGAGGATGGTCAAGAAATTCTAATTTTGAACACCCCCACTTGAGTGGAATGAATGTTATAATGACTGGTTTGAGCGAATGGAAAAGTGTATTAAGCTACGTGGTGAATAATTTGAAAAACAATAAAAAGTACTATAAGTTTCTAGTTGTGTTTTTTTCTTCAAACGACAAAACTTAAAACTCTCTTGCACTTTAAAAAGCTTTATTTATCTTGGTATGTATCTATGTAAACGAATACATGATTTACACCGATTTCAAAAGGACAGATTGATTTGAAACTTTGCACACTTATTATGGACCAATGACAATGCAAAAATAAAAAGTATAAAATGAATAATCTACCTATATCCAATGACATCCTATATCTATACTCTATCATCACTTCACTATATAGGTAGTATAAAACAAAGTCGCTGTCGCTGTCTGTCCGTCCATATGTACCTTATGTACCTATGCTTAAATCTTTAAAACTACGCAACGGATTTGAAGCGGTTTTTTTTATAGATAGAGTGATTCAAGAGGAAGGTTTATATGCACAATATTGTAGAGAAACACTGATAAATTTAGAGGTTTCTAATGTGATGTCGTAAATAAACACATTTTTTGCGCTTACATTGCAAACGCAGGCTGAAACCCACGAGATAAATCAAAATGTACTACATTATTGTACACCTTAAAAAAATAACCATTTTTTATCCTCCATATTTTACGGGTTTATTTACGCACAACATTAATCCTTATCCAATTAAGTAACTTAACACATTGTCCATTTAATATAGATCAATATGGCCCTTTACAGCATGTAATTTAAATGAATATTTCCGAAGACATTACAGATTTAAAATGTAGGGACATAGCGGTGAGGCGGTACCGGCCCAGCCGGCGGCGTGTGCCTATTAGCATAATGTATATTACACTGTGCTATTAGATAGCGCGTCGAAGGCCGCGCTTCGCCATAAAGCACTTTATGATTAGCAGCAGGGATGTGATGTGACATCCAACAAAAAAAAACGATTATTAATAAATCGATTATTTTTGTTTGTAATAAAATCGATTACTAAATAATCGATTTTTGTACTAAAAATAATCGATTTTTTCCTTATTTTATTGAGATATCAAATTAAGCGTATAAAATATCCGTAATTATGACTTTACTTATTAAAAAATCAAAAGCAATGCCAGTAATAATCAGCCAGAGTAATGTAATAGTAGTAATACTAGTTATAATTCATATTTATAAATTAAAACAAAATAAAAAATACGTAAAAAGAAAACTTTCAAATTTGACGAAGAAAACGGATTCAATTCGTTATTCAAGTCGGTAAAACAGTCCTAGCCGTAAAACAGTTCAGTTAGGTACACTGACAATATGTAAAGTTTGATTGGTGAATCAATCATTAGAAGATGTTGCTGTTAAAAATCACAAGTCAAAATAAATAGATTTTTTATTAATCGATTTTTTAAAATATATCAATCGATTATTTTAATCGATTTTTCCTTTCCTTCACATCCCTAATTAGCAGCGATCGGACGCGTTTATCGGGGCTCTCTAGCGAGGAAAATAATAATTAATAAAAACGTGCTTTTCGGAGGAGAAAAATTTGATTGTTTGTTTGTTTGTATTGAATAGGCTCCAGAACTACTAGACCGATTCGAAAAATTCTTTCAGTGTTAGATAGCCCATTTATCGGGGAAGGCTATATACCATCGCGCTACGACTTAAAGGACCGAAAGTAGCAATTAAAAATGTTGCAAAAACGGGGGAAAATAGTTATCAAGACACGCGGGCGAAGCCACTGGCGGGAAGCTAGTATTTAAATAAACTAAAATCTGTAAAGGTATAGGCAGAAGTGTAATAATGTAGGTAGACCCACAGTTTGACTGTATGTTTAGGTCCCATTTAATAGGGGCCTAAAGATTATTGGCATTACTGGGGAATAAATCTAAACTTAAGCTGCTACCGAGAATTTCATAGAAAACCCCAATAGTGCCTTTTCTGATCTCGGAAGCAAACCCATAAAACCTGGTTAATGGCTATACACTGACCCTCTTTTACATGGGATCTAAACATACCAGCACCTAACCTAACCTAACCTAACCCTTCAGGAACACAGGTGTGATCATAATAATATTATTTGCAGAAGTTGCATTTATACAAATATACTGAATATAAACTTATATGTTTAATTCATATTTGTTGAAACTACAGTTCTCACCAAACTTATTGTCCCGCTTGGAGTCGGCACGAACTAACTTCAAACCCGCCATAATGAATTGGAGAAAGAAAAATTATTAATATTATAAATGCGAAAGTAATTCTGTCTGTCGCGCTTTTCCGCTAAAGCTACTGAACCGGTTGAAAATTTGGTACACAGATAGTTAAGAACCTGAAAACAGATGTAGGCTACATTTAATGTGAAAAAAGGACTGTAAGGGGTTGAAGTAGAGGATGAAAGTTATAAAAAATACCCAGATCATGCGGGCGAAGCCACTGGCAGAAAGCTAGTAATTAATAAAAACAACAGCTCAAATTGTATGCTGTCGTTTTAAATCATTTCAATCCAATGTTTTTTTTTTTGTGCCAGCCAAAGCTTGTGCCAACTTCAAGCCGGAGAATAAGTTTGGCGAGAACTGTACTGTAACTAATATGTTAGTTAATGTTAATTAAACGATTATTTAAGTGACTTACTAGTAAATAATTTTTCAAAACCTTACAAATTGCTTCACAAGTTTCTGGCACAATTTTACACACTGACTGTACTGATATGCCAGAGCTGTATCCAAGATCAGAATAATCTTTTCCGAGTGCTAAATATTTTAATGTAACAAGTAGACGCTCTTCTGCTGACACTGCTTGTCTCATAATAGTATCTTGTTTAGTGATAAGTGGCCTTACTAAATTTAACAACAAGTCGAAACTATCCTGGTCCATCCTCAAACAGCTGCGGAATTCTTGATTATCGAGTTCTCTTATTGAATTCATGTAACTTATCTGTTCTTTTTTTAGAAGCTGCTGTTTTGACCACAACCTTTTCTTTTTCCGTTTAGTTGGTTCAATGTTCATGGTTAACGCAATCACAAGGGCAATTTTTTGGTTTTTTGTAAGATAAAGTGACATGGTTTTGATATTCGCGGGATAACTCAAATTTTCACTGTTCCGACCATGCAGTTATAATTTTATAAATTCGAGTAGCCCAGTTTACACGAAACCCGGTAGGTACATACGTAGATGGTAAATCACTCAGTTATATAGGTGATTGTTTGTTATAGAAGTTCAGTAATCAACAATCAACTGGTCTTCTTCGTTTAGTAATAATAACTGAACAATTGAACATACACAGATACTGCCTTAGATACTGCAGGCAGTTAATTAAATATAAAACAGCTAAAATACTGATATTCAATCAGATACTTAATATTTATCCACCGAAGAGTTTATTATAGTCAGTTAGCACGTTATATGTTTATACCATAGCTAGCTAAATAATAATTATAATCCATATAATTATATTACTCATTGATAAAATCCAAGTCCAAAACACAAACACACTCAACAACACAAGACAGAGACAGACACTGACACTGTGACATTTGATAGATTGACACTTGACAGACGACGGAATAGAGTAAAGCACCATGTGTATTTATGGTGTATTCATTATTTATCTTACTATTTACATTACAATAGACAATGGAAACCTAGTGGAAAAACCTAGAGGATTAAGTAGGACAATGACTAATTATATTGGTGCCTCAGTCTACGGACGGAAATAAAACCATAAAAATGGCTACTGTTTTTAGGCTAATATTCAGAGACGATGCTCAGCGTAAAGTAAGGCTTCCGTATGTCAAATTTGTATTACAATTTGAAATACGGAAGCCTTACTTTACGCTGAGCAGCCTCGTTTCTGAATATCAGCCTTAGCCTCACATGACGGCACCACTGTTAAGCGAGTGACGACGTCTGTGGTCTAGTGGTTCGAGTACCGGACTGTTGATCACGAGGTCGTGGGTTCGATACCAAATATTTATGTGATGAATATAAGTATTTGTGTTTGTCTGGGTGTTTCTTATGTATTATAAGTATCTATTTACAAAAAAAAAGTATATAAGTATTATATCCATTGTCTAGTACCCATAGTACAAGCTCTGCTTAGCTTGGGACTAGATGGTGCTGTGTAAAAATGTCCCAAGATATTTATGAAAAAAAAAAATTAAAAAACTAAATTTAAACTAGGAGTGGGCAATATAACTTTTATGCATGGAAGTAGTAAGTATACTTAGATGTAAACGAAGTGTAACGAAGTTTGACATATTAGTTCCATGCTTTTATGAATATCAAGTCTAAACTTTTTATCGATAATCGTTATCAGATTTTGTAACACTATATTTTGTGAATCTATTATTTAGTGCTTGACAGATGTCGACGAGTTTATCGGATAGCTTCGTGCAACAAAAAATTACTTTAATTTTTAAATATTTGTTGACATAGGTACATTTTTTTATAGTTTTATTAGGATGTTTGTCGTAGTATTTGCCAACTACTAAGGCTAATATTCAGAGACGATGCTCAGCGTAAAGTAATGCTTCCGTATATCAAAGTATTACAAATTAACATACGGAAGCGTAAGTTTATGCTCAGCATCGTCTCTGAATATTAGCCTAACAGACAAGTGACGGCTTTACGGGCTTTATGTGAGTGAAGTATACAAGTTATCATCATCACACTTGCTGCAACAATGTCGGTTTTAAACATTTCATTTACATGTGCCTAATGTTGCTCAAGGTTGACCTTAGTGTCATATTGTGTTCCAAGAGTTAGTTGTAGCGTCACAAATGTAGTCAAAGTAAGTAGGACCCTTGACACAATCGTCACAGTATACATTTTTACAATCCAAGCATCTTATAATTTTGCCAACGATTGAACACGAACATTTGTGCCACTCTAGAAAAGTCTTAGTGGAGGTACTTTTCATCTTCTTTGGTATTATTTAATTTATCTTCTTGATTGCTATTTGGTTCTTTATCAGGTAATAAGGTCAGGGGCAGCAATTCAATATTCATTAAATCGGATTCTCGTTCATTTTAGGAACAGTAAATAATACTAATGCAGTCATTTTCTGTACTGTACATATTGATGAAATCTCGCAGTTGAGCTGTCTCCTGATTATCTGGTGCTATTATATTTAAAGGCAGTTTATCAGAATTATGCTTGAATAGTTTAGTATTAAGTTTTGAAGGAATCACAATATTTTCTTCGTCATCGTGGTAATTTTGCTGAAGTAGAATAGTGTGGTTTTGGGGAGAAAAGCATTTGCAATCCCCTCGTGAAGGTTCACAGAAACAGCTTACATCTCTAAATTTAATAGTATTTGTCTCGGTTGTGGTTAAGATCTGGTGTAAGTTCATAGTACCTTTCAAGGGAATCAAACCATTCGGAAGTAAGAATCTCTGTGACTTCGGAAACTTTTTCTTCTTCAATCAAAACAACTTTAATGTTTTTGACAGTTAATTGTAATACAGTATAGGTATGTATCAGTGGCAATTGTGATATCAAATCTGTAGCATATTTTTGGGTCCAATATTCTTTTAATACAACTGCTAATACCATTAGCTATGCTTTTACCGTGGCCACTTTAAAAAAATTACCGCATAGATAACTGCAAATTATATTTTTTTGTGAAGTGTATGAGTAAATAGAAGTTGTTTTTTTGCCTATATTGCGATGTGGGTCCATCGGAAAAACAATGTATGACATTGATATCTGGAGAATTTTCCTTGATGAGGTCGAGAATTGGGGTTAAATGCGCCCATATGGCTGGAGGCTGGTGATTATTGTTGTTGGAAATAGTATAAAATGATTATGACATATTTTTTCCAATATATCATGCCAGTATGCAGGGTTATTTGAGACTTTGAATTGCCAAAATGCATGGATCGAACTTCCTCTGATAGCTTTGCTTCAAAATTTTCTGAAAAGTCGCAGACAATAAGAGCTTCATTGTTTTTTAGTGTCGCCACGGCATTTTGGTATTCTTTTAACTGTTTAAGCATGTTATAGTGATGTTTTTTGTATAATTTTATTGAGCTTTATAATATTTTTAATAATTCTTCAATTGTGCCAGTTTTAGTGGATATTACAGTTTTTTTCGTCTTAATAAGTTGATTATTATCATTATTATTTGATTTAAAGTAAGTATGGTCTTTTCTTTCCCACTGATACCCAGTGGCCAATTTATTTTTCTCTGTTTGATACGAGCCTGTGATTTCTATTTCTCGTCCTGCGCATGATTTACAGGCGCTATACATGCATGAATAATTCCCCGTATTACAAACCAATTGGTTCAAAAGTTCTGAATGCTTGTTATGTTTCAAAATACCACGTTGTTTTAGTGCAACAAACAGATAGGGTAAACATACCGGTTATCGGCCGTTTAAGCAGCTTGTCGACTTCAGTGCTGATTTCTATCATAATGTTATACGATAAAACTAAAAAAAGAACACATTTCATCCTATAATAGTCTAGTTTCATAATTCCTAAGGTTAATATACGTATCTGTTATACATAATTAAAAAATAAATATTATTCGTAAAAAAAAATAGTAAATATACCGGTTATCGGCCTTTTCACTCAGTTATCGTCCACCAGTGCACTAGCTATCGGTCACCTATTTCTTGGTAGAAAAACGACTCTTATTCATTAGCTGATAGGGTTTATAATACTATGAAAGTAAAACAAATAATAGGTCTTTACCTATGAAATTGCCGTTCTGCAGTACTGGCCATTTCAAATCAAAATAATTTTTGTTTGGCTAAGAATTCTAATTTCAAATTTATTTTATTTTAAAAACATGGAATTCTTTTTCCAAAAGTAGTCATTTGTTTATTGATTAGTGTTACATTTTCATCGCATTTCAATCTTTTTCGTCATCATGGATACGTTAAAAATTCGAGTAATTATGGAATATGAGTACCGTCGTGGCAGCAACGCGGCACAAGTGGCACGCAACATCAACGACGTTTACGGAGCTAACACTACAAACCAACGCACCACCTGTTATTGGTTTGCTCGCTTCCGTTCTGGAAATTTCGACCTGAAAAATGAACCTCGCGGTCGTCCGAAGACTTTGGTCGACAATGACGAATTAAAGGCGATTGTGGAAGCTGATGATACACAATCGACGGCTGAATTAGCAGCAGCTTTCGACGTTAGCGTCAAAACAATATTGGTCCATTTGCATCAAATTGGCAAGGTAAAAAAGCTTGACAAATGGGTACCCCACGAACTCAATGATCGCCAGCGCGAAGTACGCGTCGAAACGTGCCTTGCACTGCTCAACAGACACACAAATGAAGGAATTTTGAACCGCATTGTTACCAGCGATGAAAAATGGATTCTGTTTGATAACCGCAAGCGCTCAGCAAGTTGGTTGGATCCAAGTAATGGTCACTGTTTGGTGGTCAAGCGCCGGTGTGATTCATCACAGCTTCTTACCAAACCGGGTGAGCATTACTGCAGATGTGTACTGTGAAGAACTGAACACAATGATGGAGAAGCTGGCACATCTCCAACCAGCATTGGTCAATCGCTCGTCTCCGCTGCTCCTGCACGATAACGCGCGACCTCATACTGCACAGCAGACGGTCTCCAAGTTGCAAGAACTGGGGTTGGAAGTTCTCCGTCATCCGCCCTACTCACCAGACCTTGCGCCTACATACTGCTACTTTTTCCAGAATTTGGATAACTTCTTGGCGGGAAAAAAATCAATACCCGAGAGGCAGTACAAAATGCCCTTGAAGAATTTGTTGCCTCCCGTCCAGCTGATTTCTTTAAGAAGGGCATCAATAAACTGCCACTGCGTTGGCAAAGATGCATTGATTGCATGGGTGATTACTTCGATTAATACAAATAAAAAATACATGAAAAAAAATCGTTTAAATTTTTTCATACAAAACGGCAATTTCATAGGTAAAGACCTAATAATAACTTCACAAAAAGGAGTATATTTTTATTCTCTTCTACAATTTAAAAATACAATTAAGTGACAAATTAAAATGTCGACTCAAACAAATAGCATCCTTTGGCTTTAGCTTTAATCAAAACTTGAAACAATCATAATTATAAAATATAACATAAAATTATATGCCCAGTAAAACCGAGACTAAAGAACTAAAATAGGTAAGATACCTTTAATACCTGTATAAAGTAACATTATAAAATAAATCGAAACATAAAATTTAATTCGGTAAAACAATTAGTCTTAGGACCGTACTCAAAAACGTCACTTAACCTAATGAATCATTAGCTTATGACACCCAGTATATCTTAGTACACTGACAACAAACTCCAATATGGAAAAATAGGTCAAGAGATATAGTAGCCACTGTTTGTTAACGATTCATTAAGGTTAAGTGACGTCTCTGAGTTGGGGTGTTAATCAGTATGTCAATCAGTCAGTCAGTATTGTCACAGTGTAATAAATCTCTAACAGTGAAACGACTCGGCCGTCTAGACAGGTCAACGATGAGGTGGGTTGCGGGGCAGAGCGGCGTCCCCCACCGCATATTCGCAGGCGGCCCGTCCGCCCGACATACACTGCGCGTCGGTACGGAGTTTCAAGTGCATCGCCATCGCGCTGTCGTTAATATTATTAAATTTATTTCGAATATTGCCGATGCGACAATTTTTCAATAATAATGCGTTCTACTTGTGCAGTTTACGGTTGTTTGCCGACATCGTACAGCAGTAATAAAGGAGAATTGAGATATAATCGATTTCCAAAGGATGAGAATCATGGACGGTATTGTTTGTTTTTCTAATGTAATAAAATCACTATCGGCTTGTCCAATTGCCATCAATTTTCAACGCAGATGCCAGATTCATGTCAGTATTGTGTATTCTGTATTAACATAATTTATAATAATAGAAGGGCTCGTTTTGGTGTCAGAATTTTTAGTACATGTTTCTTGTTTATCTGCTGAAACATCCAAAGACCTGTTTAAGAGGACATGATCGTGATCTATATCTGCAAATCTAATATCCTTCCTATTCTATTTGATTCTGGAACTTTTCAGATTCTTTAGCTTCCAGATTTGTATGTAGGTGGGGATCTTTGTGTAGCTCGGCGATCGTTTCAGTTTGGATAACATGCATCATAGGGCTGTCATCAAAAGGAATAAGTAACGATATCATTACTAACTTGATATATTTCTGATAAATGTATGTCACTAAATGCCGCTATTGAGATGTCTTTGAGAGATACATAAGATCCAATCTCTGGAATCTGAATAGAGTTGTGGTCCATATCTTGAAGAGTAAATAATCCTTAAGTTTTTGGCCCAGCGAATTTCGAGGGCTTGTCAGAAGGATTTTTAAATTCAAAAGATTTTGAATGTCTTGGGGTCGAAGTGGCTGGATGGATTAAACCTCGGGGTGTGTTCCATGTCATGTCAGAGGATTTTTAATTTTCCACGTTTAAAACGGATTGTGAAGGCCGGGGTCTTTGAGCATTTGTTAACTTCTAATGATTTCGAGTGTCTGGAAGTTGAACTGGATTGTGAAGTTCGTGGTGTCTTTGATTTAGATCGCCGTTTTTGTAAATATGACTCTTTTGTACGATCAAGTTCACGTAAGATTATGCTTGGATTTATACCCAGCTTACCAATATTTTCTTCTATCAGGTAAAACACTTTTCTGGCTATTTCAAAATGCCTCTCGTTCAAAGGTTTTTGTGAACTTGTTTGATCAGCAATTGCATTTCGTATCTGAGCGTCTTTTACGCATTTTGAAAAGTCTACCTGTTCTACGTCAAACGGATAAAGGCCACATTTACGGAATCAATTCTTGATAGTCTGAGTCATCTCCATATCCAGCGTCTCTTTAAAACCTTGGCAGAAGTTGGTTTTTGTTACGCACTTGTTCAGGTTTTCAGGTCGACTCTGCCAATTTTTTACGGTGCGCTTCCATTCTTGTTTCACCGGCTTGAAGACACTTACATCTGCTGGTTGAAGAATGTGAGTTGTGTTAGGCAGCAAAGCGTAGAGAATTATATCTTTTTCCTCGCAGAACTTACTCAGTGGCATGGACATGTGTGACTTATGTCCATCTACGAAAAACAGTACAGGCTTTTTTACGTTTTGTTTCGTGAGCCAATCGTTGAACCCGTTAGATATGTACTCGAAAAATGTATCCGAACGCATCCACCCAGTCTCCGATTTCCCCAAAATCCAATTAGGCGGCATGCTGTCGACCACTGCTTTATATATTTTTATAGCCTTTAGGAGCCAAAGCCTTCCCCGATTTGGGAGACAATGAAACACCAGTTTCATCAGCGTTTAAAATACGAGTCGGATCATTTAAAATATCCAACGCATTTCGTACAATCAAGAAAATTTGTAACTCTGCAAACCACTTTCGGATTGAGCTTTCCTTGATGGCTTCTCGCGCCTTGTTAATCGCTTCTGGCTCTCGGATGCTTATGTTTGGGTGGCGTTTGAGAAAGCTGAGATACCATCGTATACCAGGTTTACCTCCTGGAAAACGATGGTCTATACCCAGTTCTTTCGCAAGGTCAGTCACCGTATCCAAAAGGTCATATTTGTTTATTGGAATTCCGGCTTTCGCTAACTCAATAATCCATGTCACGATTTTTTTTCCCCATCAAAACCAAATATAGGGTCGGGGCCAACTTTTCTTCTTTGTTTCTAGTACTACTACTTCTTTGTTCGGCAACACGACCGGAAAGCCTATCCTGTATAGTGGATCTTGGAACTCCGTACTGCCGGCATGCTTCTCTTATGCCGCGAATGTTGCTGCGTATATCTGATAGAGCGCTTTTCAGTGCTTCTTCTGTATAACCGAACGTTCGGGAAGGCACTTCATTATTTTTCTCTTTCACAGGTGCCATCTGCAAAAAAAGCGCAATTCCAACACCAAGCAAACCAACCAAAATCTTATCTATTATCACACATAACATATAACCGGTAAATAAGCTTGAATAAGTGGTTATTACTAGTGATCTAGCTTCGCCCGTGGTTAAAAAGTAGTCCTTGTTTTAATTAATCTCTATGCCGAATTTCATTCAAACCCATCTAGTCATCTCTATCTATTATATTATAAATAAGAAAGATTACTTGTTTGCTTGTCTATCACGATTTAACTCAAAAACTACTTAACAGATTTTTTAAATTATATAATTTTTCGAGAGCCCGGAATCGGGTGTAATTTTTACCTATTTTCGCCCGCTTTTTATTTCAAACGGCCGGAAACGGGTTTAATTTTTACTAGTTTTCGGCCGTCCCTTATTTCAAGTGGCCGGGACAGATTTTGTTTTTCACTGGTTATCGGCCGCTACAAGTTCGGTATTTTTGAAGGTCATATCTTCGAAAATATGAAGTATATTGGCGGCCGGAATCTAGTTGTAAATTCACAAAATTCTAGCTGTTCACAAATATAATGGAATCTATGTAGACGAATTTAAGGTTTCCGCAATAAAGGCAAAGAAAAATGACGTGTATAAACCAGTTTTGCGACCACCTGGTCGGAAAGTAGATTTTGAAATTAATCGTTAACGTATTGTCCGACCACCAAAATATCTCAAATTATAAAAAGTTTGATAAGTTTGGGCACTTAAATATTGAAATTAAACATGCTACACACAAGCTAAGTCAATCACCAATAAACCAACAGGATTGATTGATTTTGTTTTTTTATTTGAAAGGTGAATTAGTCGGGAGTGTTCTTAGCTATGTTAGATGAAAATCGGTCCGATATGGCCGCCGTTACAAAATAGCGGATAAAATATTTTATCACAACTCCTTCAATATGGGTATCAAATGAAAGGGCTTAACTAGGAGAACACTATACACTATGATAAATTTCAAACCCAAGAGTGGCCGCCACCACAAAATGGCAAATAACATTTCGTGTCGGGGGTTTTCTAAATTTTTATTTTTGATTAATTTGACACGCGTCCACACATCAAATTTGGAAATGGCGACTGAGGGCTCAGTTCGTAAATTTCGAGGTCATTTCGTTAGAATAAGAACCGTGAAGCTCGTCCGGATTGAATGTGCCGAAATTAGAAAGGGGCGCCAAGTAACACAGGAAGCATTTTTACAAACGAATAGTAATCTTATGTAGAACTTAAGGTCCGTATAAACTCTTATAAAAGTTCACCGAGCATCTTAATGCTTTATATTGGCATTTCAAAACCATTATAATACTTTACACTGTATAATGGTTGAATAATGGCATATCCAAATGCTTTTGTAAATCCTTTAGTTTTAGTGCAGTAAACCACAAGGCAGCTGTACAGCTTTTAGATATTTTTAGTGCATTTGGATTTACAATAGCATTTTTAAGTGGTAAATAAATGCTTGATGCTGTTTGAAAGCATACAAATGAACCATTATAATGTCACTTCAACCCGCTATACAGCTTTCAGCTGTTTTGGTGCCTTACGGCCTACAATAGCATTTTTAAGTAGTAAGATAATGCCTAATGCTGCTTGACCGCATAAATTGGTACCATTATAATGCACCGTAAATCCGTTATACAGCTTTGAGCTTTTTTAGTGCTCTTTGTTGAGTAATAGCATTTATACGTGGTAAGTAAATGCCTAGTACTGCATAACAACATAAACGTGAATCAATGTAAAGCTTGCATTTTTAAAGGTCAACTGAGTTCTGTTGTAAATCTAAAAGCTCTTTAATCAAATACACGTGAGTTATCGTAATGCGTAAAACTGTATATAAATTCATTTTACTGTATTCGTAAAACCTTTTGTCGGCCATATTAAGAAATTACATTATATTAATGATCGACGAAATAACAGTCACTTTTATTGTGGACATATAAATAATTATTATATATACATAGGTATTATGGAATTAACTGTTGTGTTGCCTAACCGTGTGTATATGTATACACACGGTTAGGCAACACAACGGTTAATTCCATAACAAAACTAAAAGTTAATATAAAGTTTAAAGTAATTATAAGTGCTGCAGTGTTTTGCTTCACAATAATGTTGAAAAAAACGTTTAAATTATGAGTAAGAACCGGAGGAATGAGGCGAAAAATATCAAAAGAACATGCAAGAATTATGATGTCTTGGAACACGATCAATGCAGAACAAAACGAATACAGCGAAGAGAATTCTAGCGATATAACAGAAGGTTCCGTAGGTAACCAAAATCTAGTAGGACCTGTTAACATAGGAAATACACACGATACGGAATCCTTGTGTTTTGAAAAATCTTTTATTGCGAATAATGAGAATATTCAACCAAATCGTGTTTATTCCTGTACGCTTGATGCTGAAAATGTAAGACCTGAGAGCTCCGACGAAAGTGATGATGACAGTGATATTGATAAATATGTAAAATTTTCTTCATTTCGTGAAAGTATAAGAAGATGGGCTATTGAAAGGAATATTAATCAAATAGCGTTAAAAGATCTCGCGAAAATTATGAATGGATTGATTCCGGAAATATTACCTATGGATCCAAGGACCATTTTAAAAACACCTAGATTTATCAATATAAAAAAAATTGAAGGTGGCGAATATTGGCATAACGGAATTACTAATAATTTAACTTTGTTATTGGAAAACTGGACAGATGTTCCAGAAAATGTATCTTTAAATATCAATTTTGACGGTTTGCCAATTTTTAAAAGCTCAAAGAAAGAATTTTGGCCAATACTCTGTAACATTTCGGAAAATCCTAACATTAAACCTTTAGTGATTGGAATTTACTATGGAATTGGAAAACCTAAAAATTTAACAACTTATTTAGAAGATTTTGTCACCGATGTTAGTCATTTGTTGGAAGAAGGAATTACACTATTGAGAAGAAAGTTACAGTAAAGATCAGATGTTTTATTTGCGACTCACCTGCTAGAGCTTTCATAAAAGGTAATCACGTCTTTAATTGTTTGTGTGTTATTTTTAATGAAGGAAAAAATCGGCGGGCGGGCAGGATTCGAACCTGCGCCTTCTGGTTCGGTACACCAGACGCTCTGACCACTAAGCCACCGCTCGCCCTGCTCGCCAGTCGAAATCTTCCTCCACATTCTAATTTACGTCTTAAGGTGACGTAGCGCCATCTATTGTGAAGAAAATGCTTCACAACCGACACGACTAACTTTACAGCTAGTTCAATGTCGTATGATACCGCCTTACCTATAAACTATCTTTTTGTATTTTTTTTTAAGCATTTTCCATGCTAAGATTACAAGTTATTTTTAATGAAGGAAAAAATCGGCGGGCGGGCAGGATTCGAACCTGCGCCTTCTGGTTCGGCGCCATCTATTGTGAAGCATTTTCTTCACAATAGATGGCGCTACGTCACCTTAAGACGTAAATTAGAATGTGGAGGAAGATTTCGACTGGCGAGCAGGGCGAGCGGTGGCTTAGTGGTCAGAGCGTCTGGTGTACCGAACCAGAAGGCGCAGGTTCGAATCCTGCCCGCCCGCCGATTTTTTCCTTCATTAAAAATAACTTGTAATCTTAGCATGGAAAATGCTTAAAAAAAAAAAATACAAAAAGATGTTTGTGTGTTGTTAAATTCATTTGTTATTGTCCAAATGATCGGTGCAGCCTGACTGCTTAAGGTCCCTCAATAGGGACCTTAAGCAGTCAGGCTGCACCGATTCAAATATTAAATATACTTAATTATATTCAGCCGAATTACAGTCTATAGGAGTATATGCATACCTGGTTTTGTAAACCATTTTGACAATAATATTTATTTATATTTTTTCAGGTGTTTGTAACTTTAACGGAAAACACGGTTGCCTGAAGTGTGTTACTGTAGGTGAATATTCCCACAATTCACACACAGTTATATTTCCTGATACAAGTTGTTCCGAGAGAACAAATGATGGGTTCCGAAATAAACTTTATGGAGCGCACCATAAGAATGGCGAATGGCGAAGAAAAAATCGGCGGGCGGGCAGGATTCGAACCTGCGCCTTCTGGTTCGGTACACCAGACGCTCTGACCACTAAGCCACCGCTCGCCCTGCTCGCCAGTCGAAATCTTCCTCCACATTCTAATTTACGTCTTAAGGTGACGTAGCGCCATCTATTGTGAAGAAAATGCTTCACAACCGACACGACTAACTTTACAGCTAGTTCAATGTCGTATGATACCGCCTTACCTATAAACTATCTTTTTGTATTTTTTTTTAAGCATTTTCCATGCTAAGATTACAAGTTATTTTTAATGAAGGAAAAAATCGGCGGGCGGGCAGGATTCGAACCTGCGCCTTCTGGTTCGGCGCCATCTATTGTGAAGCATTTTCTTCACAATAGATGGCGCTACGTCACCTTAAGACGTAAATTAGAATGTGGAGGAAGATTTCGACTGGCGAGCAGGGCGAGCGGTGGCTTAGTGGTCAGAGCGTCTGGTGTACCGAACCAGAAGGCGCAGGTTCGAATCCTGCCCGCCCGCCGATTTTTTCCTTCATTAAAAATAACTTGTAATCTTAGCATGGAAAATGCTTAAAAAAAAAAAATACAAAAAGATGTTTGTGTGTTGTTAAATTCATTTGTTATTGTCCAAATGATCGGTGCAGCCTGACTGCTTAAGGTCCCTCAATAGGGACCTTAAGCAGTCAGGCTGCACCGATTCAAATATTAAATATACTTAATTATATTCAGCCGAATTACAGTCTATAGGAGTATATGCATACCTGGTTTTGTAAACCATTTTGACAATAATATTTATTTATATTTTTTCAGGTGTTTGTAACTTTAACGGAAAACACGGTTGCCTGAAGTGTGTTACTGTAGGTGAATATTCCCACAATTCACACACAGTTATATTTCCTGATACAAGTTGTTCCGAGAGAACAAATGATGGGTTCCGAAATAAACTTTATGGAGCGCACCATAAGAATGATTCTCCTTTGCTTAATCTTCCAATAGATATGGTAAAGGATTTTCCAGTTGGAGATTCATTGCATTTAATTGATCTAGGAATTATGAAAAGCTACTAATTGGATGGCGTGATGGTAATTTTGGAAAATTTCTATCGAAATGGCGTGCTGACGATATTGCAGTAGTAACAAATTTCTTGAACAAGTGCAAGTTACCATCTGAAATTCATCGAGCAGTGCGAGGTCTGGATTATCTGGCATTCTGGAAAGGATCTGAATATAGAACTTTTTTGTTCTATATTAGTATTATTATACTGCCGGATATGCTCACAAGCGCTGTATTTTCACACTTTCTGAAGTTGTACTGTGCTATTACAATTTGTTCAACTGAATGTCATCTGCGTTTGCTGCCATTGGCTAAAGAACTGCTAAATGATTTTGTCAAGCACTACAAAGACTTCTATGGAGCGGATTACGTTACTAGTAATGTGCACAATTTAATTCACGTAGCTACAGAGGTTGAACGATTTGGACCTTTACACTCTTTCAGTGCTTACCCTTTTGAGAATGAGCTATATTGTATCAAACGATTACTAAGAGATGGAAAGAATCCGCTATCACAAATAGCAAACAGAATAGTTGAGGCCACGACCTCAGTTAAAAATCCCGAATTAAGTGAAAAACCCGATTTGCCGTTTCTGACCACGGCAAGTAGGAATAATTGTAGAGTACTGCATTTACAACTATAAATCAAACAGCGCTTTTCAAGTGAGACGGAGCGAATGAACGTTTATTGTGTTTCATACAATGAGTACAGATAATAGACAGATACTTAATAGATGGCGTTACTAGTTTTATTTTGATATTAATACTAACAACAACAATTTAAAGTTTCCTCAAAAATAATAGACAGATATATATTGACAACCGTCAACGACATATTTGAAATCAATGATATAGTTGAAGAATCCAATGGGATTCGTATTCATGGCTCAAAAATAAGTAACAAAGAGGATGTGTTTACGTATCCCATAAAATCTTCACATCTGCACATTTATAAAGTAAAAAATGATGATGGTAGCAATAAATTTGATACTGTCTTTGATCCTAGAGACCTAAAATGTAAGTTAGTATGTTTACATCATAATGAATACCTATATTTCATACCACTATTGCACACGTATCAATAAAAAACGTTATTTTAAGTATGTATGATTTTAATTTTATTATTAGAATGGTTAAACATATCCATCCAAATATGCTAGTGTTTTAATCATTGTGTAAATTTTAAGTTTAATAAACAATGTTTGCAAGTATGAATGGTTTTATTATGAAAATTAACTCAATATATGTACCTACATATTGTTTTAACATTAACTTATTTAAAAATGGATTCAGTGTACAAATTCAAATCAGTACGGCCGGCGGATCTTGGCCGGAGTGAAGTTGGATATTTAGTTGAGTAGTAACATTTTTTCAACTAATAATCCATTGCTCACTCAAACAGCCAACTTTACTCCGGCCAAGATCCGTCGGCGTTACTGTACAGGATGATTTTGTTATGTCGGGCCATACTCTGGAGGGTGCTTATGTAGGTTAATTTTTTTTATATGATAACGATATTTACGGATTTTATCCGTATATTGTTATTATTTAACCCGACGTTTCGGACCCTTTTCAGTGTCCATGGTCACGGGCAGACTAAGATGGTTGGCGTCTTGACCATGAACACTGAAAAGGGTCCGGAACGTCGGGTTAAATAATAACAATATACCGCCATAAAATCCGTAAATAGTAGTTTTATTTCAATGTCTAATAGTCGCGTAAGTATCAGAAACCAAAATAAAAATATTGTCAAAAACAAATAATATTCATTCTTTTTATAATTTTCCAATAACGTACTTTAAAAACAAGAAATATACTTCTCATAACATTTATTTATCCTATATTCTAGATAGAATTTCGCCTTAAGGGCTAAATCAAACATTTATAGTATTCTCTTTGCATGAAGTGATTCACGCTACACCGGGCCGGCGCCCGGCCGGCCCACGGTCAAGCATGCGCCGGCCGGGCCCCGGCCGGGGCACTGTCATTTGTTTATTGTATACTTTTTGTATCGGTGCATCATGTTTTTGTACCAAAAGCCTTGTAAGTACGATGATGTAGATTATAGATCTAACCTATTAATTGAGTAAAAGTTAATTTATAGGATTGTCAGATTAACACAAACCACCTTCGATATCATCATCACTCATATTATAATTAGGAATAGGAATATTTAGATTCTCCTTCTCTTGTTCTAAAATTTGCATGCTTTTTCCTTCAGTTATTTCTTCGGACTCATCGTTTGGTGCACATTCTTGAATTTGCATGATTTCCCCTTCAGTTTTTTTCTCATCATCATTTGTTTGTATTTTATTTCCACTCTTTTGCTGTTTATCTAAATTATCCTTATTCTTGCGACATCTCTTAGTAGACATCCTAAGGTTTTTCATGAATTTCCGTTGTTTCGAATTTTTTGTAATAACCTTGAAAAATATTTTATTTTCTTGTACTGTATACGTCGGATCCCAATTTTGAATCATCCCATGAAAGAATTTTAAAACGTTCTTGTAATCTTTAAGGGCAATTTTCGACCTATCTCCTCTAGGGGAAGGTGGTCTGAGATGGTATAGATTTTGAAAAGTTTGATTTATAAGAAACTCGTAACCAAATAGAAATAAATAGCAATTTTGTATGAAAAAGTGTTTTGTATAAAAACAATCAACAAAACAAAATAATTTTTTTTCTTTGGATAATAATTAAATATAAAAATGTTTTGAAAATCCATCTCACCCAATCCCTGTAGGTAAGATGGCATACACCAAACTGGAGCCGCTAATCTATTTGCAAACATCGCAGATTACATTTTTAGCCGTTTTTGGTAACCCAATGCATTCTGCGTGACACCACTGGCGACAAACTTGACATTGAAGCCACCATTCCCTGGAGCGAGAATGACTCCAGGGCTCATTGCAATATATGCAGGGGGGGTCTTCATCGTCTGAGGCGACCGGTTCTTCCTCATCACTGGAAACTCCCAACACGATTCTTTTCTTAACTTGTCGGGCAGATTTTCTCATATTGGCTACTTCTTTTTCAGCAACGACAGCTTTTAGTAATGCTATGTCTGGTGATGCATTCAGCATCCCGAATTTACCTTTCTTATGAACAGATCGTTTTATTTGTGAAGATTTAGGCAAAGGTGAAATATCTGCTATTGTTAAACTTGACTGAATTTGATCGTGGGAGCTAGTAGGCACTGAAGGCCCCGCAATAATGTCGTCATTTAACTGAGGTACTGGAGGCTCTTCCTCAGTTTGATCGTTTGGGCACGATGTCTGGGCATCTAAAAGTGGCGCCTCGCCGTGTTTGGTCAGCTGGAGATCCTGAGACTCTTGATTGCTGGCATTGTCTGACAAGATAGGAACGGAAGAATCTCCAAGAACATTGTCAGTAACATCTGCAGGAGCAAACATCCAGTCAGGGAAAATATTCTCATTCAGGGGGTAAATGCCACTTGCAGCAAACCCATTTGACCATTGCTAACCGTAGCTGCTCGAAGATAAGCTTGCTTGAACAGCTTAGCCACCTGGAAATGCGTAACAGTTCGTCCTGGATGGTTCCTCAACCAAATATGCAGCTCTTGATTGTAGAATGTATTAAGTGGGCCAAAGAAGCTAACGTCAAGTGGTTGCATTTTATGTGTGCAATGTGGAGGGAAACAGAATAGGATGATTCCGTTATCTTTTGCGTACGTCAATACCTCCAAGTTTTTGTGACTGGAGTGTCCATCTAAAAGTAACAGGATCTTGGCTTCTTTTGACGGCTTTGCGTGTTTAGCAAAATGCTGCAACCACTTAAGGAATACCTCCCCATTCATCCATCCTTTTTCTTGGGCAAATCCAACAGCGCCGGTAGGCGCGTGGTCCATAAGTTCTGCTTTCATATTTTTGCGAGGGAAAATGAATGCTGGAGGTATGAAGCTTCCCAGGGCATTAACGCAGCAAACCGTAGTATAATGTTGGCCTCTTTCAGCACTGGTTAATACCCCAACTTGTTTTCTACCTTTTGTCGCAAAGACTTTCGGGTTTTGTGATGGCACTGTGCTAAACCCAGATTCGTCCACAATCCACATTCCAAATTTGATGGGGTTCAAAGTTGTGCAGTTCCATTACATCAACCAACAATTTAAAAAATGTTTTTACCTGGACTTTGTTGAAACTATTGCATCCCAATATATTTATGAAAATATTGTTTATGTCAAAAAGAACGTTCATAAATTCTATAAGAATAGTGATATTCACAGCGTCAATACGAGAAACAAAAATAAATTGATATTGCCATTGACTAGGCTCCAAAGAATTAGTAACTCCTTTAGATGCCAGGGTGTACGCTTTTACAACAAAATCCCAAACCACATTCAGAATCTAAGTTTAAATAAATTTAAAATTGCCATCAAGCAAAAACTATGCAAGAAAGCTTTTTATAAGTCAAAGATTACGTTGACGATAAAACCGCTTGGGATTAAGCTGCTCGAATGAACCGGGCGCTTGCATTCATTAGTTGTATTATGATTATTGACAATTTTTATTATTTTATTTGTATTATAATTTTTGACATGATTTTTATGAATATTTACATTGACATCTATATTTCATTACATTACAATTATTCATACATTTTATATATTGTAAATGTGAGCACCATGTAGGTTTAACTATCCTTTATATATAATATCATTTTTAAATCGTCTGGCAGCCTTGAGTATATCCAATGATCTACGCAAATATCCTACTGATTGGTAGTGTCGTGCGCCGGGTCGTTGAGCTCCCTATTGTTAAGTTGCAATGTTAAAAAGGGCTGAAAGGCTTTATAGTCAAATTCATATACGTATAGTAACACTGTAGTGACGCTCTCTCTTGTAACGCCGGTAATCCCGCCAACATTGCTTGTGTGTAGAAATGTAAATCCATCTAATTTTTGTGCCAAATAAACGACCAAAACAGTGATAAAGACTAATACTTTAATTTCCCCTGTTGCTGTGCACCCTGCCCACAACAGGTTATGGGCCCAGGCACTTATCACTGTTCCAAGGAGTGTGGCTACGAAAATTTTCGAGGTTAAGAAATCAAGATGGACAGCAATAGTTTATATCACAGTTTAAAACTGAAAGGCGGAGAAAATTGGGCAGTATGGCGTTTCCAAACAGAAGTCGTCTTGAAGGGCAAAGGTTTATATGAGATTATAACTGGAGAGCGAGTTAAGCCCGAAGATGTGAAAGCCCAAAAGGAATGGATCAGCAATGATGCAAAAGCACAGGAAATTATCGTTATGAGGATGGAACCAGGGCCGCTCACGCACTTGTTGTCTTGTAGCACAGCCAAAGACATGTGGAACAAGTTGTGATCAGTTTATGACAAAGAATCCGTGGTCAGTGTGCACCTATTGCAACAAAAATTCTTCGCGTTGCAATTTGAGGATAGTTCCATGTCAGTATTTTTCTCTAAGCTAGAAGAGCTAACAAATAAATTAAAACAAGCAGGTGAGGCTGTTTCTGAGAATATGTTGATCACAAAAATATTGATGAGTTTACCCGAGCAGTACAAACACTTTCGTTCTGCATGGGAATCAGTGCCCACAGAAAAACAAAACTTTGGAGAGTTAACCTCACGCCTATTGTTAGAAGAAGAAAGGTCAGGTGCAAAGGAAAATGTAGTAGCATTAACGGCCAGTGTAAGCAATATAAGTAGAAAATGTTTTACCTGTGGAAAAGAAGGCCATCTGTCAATGGACTGTTATAGAAATAAAAGAAAGGAAAGTAGAAGCTGCCGTTATTGCAAAAAGAAAGGTCATGTTATTGACCATGTAAGACGGTGGCAGTAACTGGGTCACCATCCAGTGCATCGAACGTAAACACGCGTCGTGGAGCTGGCCTCGATATATCGGTGGCAAGTTTCGCGTCAGCAGTTATGTCGTCGCCTCCACTGTCGAACGCTGAGCGTGCAGAAAGCGCACCGAGTGCGCCCCGCGTCCCCGCTCCCGCCTCTGCGGCTCCTCCCTGCGCCGCCGCTCGAATTACAAGACCCCCCGATCAGCTGGCTGTATCAAAAGAGTCAGCTAAAGGAAGAGATCCTGCTAGGGTCGCCGGGAGTAATGTTGATGCTCCCTCCACGAAACCCGTGTCTGCGAAGGCAGCAAAGCGGGCTGATGATGATGGTTTCGTGATGGTGCAAAGGAGGAAGCGCCGTCAACGTATCAACAAGAACCGCTGCGGCACGGCTCCTGCTGAGCCCAGCTTAGCTATACGTGCCGCTAAGCCGAAGACTCCGGTGTACATTTCCCGCCTACACTACACCACTAAGGCGGAGGACATCGCGGAGTATGTACGCCAAAGGCTCAAATACACGCCGAGAGTGCAGCTACTGGAATCGCGCCGCAACGTCAACTTCAAGGCGTTCGTGGTGCGGGTACCTACGTGTTATCTGCACCTCGTCATGGAAGAGGACTTTTGGCCGCAGGACGTGGTGTTCCGTCGCTTCCGCGGACAAGTGCCACCAGAACGCACACTGACTAGTGACTAGTGCTACCTAAGTGAAGTGTTACTAACATAGGCTAAGTTTTTATTATACTAACACATTCTGTAATATTATAATATATATGTTAGTCTGTAAGGTATGTATCTATGGGCCAAAGTAGCCTGATAATAAAGAATTATTATTATTATTATTATTATTGAGAATTGTAGACAATTAAAAGGAAGAGATCAAAGTAAATATGGTAAACCGGAATCAAATGCTTTTATGATGTCAAGTGGTGAAGATATACTTGAAAACTGTTGGTACATGGATACAGGAGCCAGTGAGCACATGTGTGGAGATAAACAATTATTTAAAACCTTAGAAGAAAATCCACATTCTGCAAGAGTGAGAGTAGGAAATGGCAAACTACTGAGTGTTATGGGAATAGGAACCATTTAACTAAATGCATGGAATGGAAAACATTATCTCAAGTCAGTATTATCTAATGTTCTGTTTGTTCCTGATTTAAAATTTAACTTGTTCTCAGTGGGTTATGTGCTAGACAGAGGATTTCATTTATCATCCAACAGTGAAGAATGTAAATTTGTTGATGAAACTGGTTATACCCGAGCTATAGCAAAACGTGTTCAAAATAAGCTCTATCAGATGGTGTTTACTAACCCATCCGAACCACACATAAAACAAAAGGATAATTTGCATGACTCCGAACGCACCCAAACTATTGACATTGACAGTTCAAGTTGTTGGTTGTCGAAAAAGGTGGTAAAATTGTCAGATTGGCATAAAATATTAGCACATCAAAATTTTAACACAATAATAAAGATTTTGAATTGTAACAATATAGACTTTATTAATGATGCAAGTGATTATATTTGTGAGAGTTGTTTAGCAGGTAAACAACATCGACTTCCCTTTCAACCAAGTAGTTCACGAGCAACTGAGAGATTGCAGTTGGTTCATGCCGACGTCTGTGGACCCATGGAGCAGACATCCATAGGAGGAGCCAGGTATTTTTTGCTGTTAAAAGATGATTTCTCTGCATATCGCACATTGTTCTTCCTGAAACATAAGGCTGAAGTAAAAGCATGCATTAAAAGGTATATTGTGCAATCGGAAAGAGAAACAGGCTGTAAAATGAAGACGTTGCGTAGTGACAATGGCTTAGAATTTATTAATGAAGATCTGAGACTCATGCTAACTTCTCAAGGTATTACTCACCAGCGCAGTGTAGTGTATACTCCCGAACAAAATGGCAGAGCTGAAAGAGAAATGCGCACATTAGTTGAAGCGGCTCGTGCTATGTTGAAAGAAAATGACATGCATAAGAAGTTTTGGGCTGAAGCCATCAACACAGCTACATATACTATCAATCGGAGTAGTCAAAGTCCAGTAGAAGGGAAAACACCCTATGAAGCTTTTTTCAATAAATCTGTGAATATAGATAATTTTAAATTATTTGGATCAAGAGTTTCTATACATGTACCTAAGCAAAAGAGATTAAAATGGGATGCTAAGAATAAAGTAGGTATCTTTGTTGGATATGGTGAGAACACAAAAGGCTTTAGAGTTTTCTTAGGTGATAATAAAGTAGAAATACATAGAGATGTAATATTCTTACCTCAACAACAGCAACAGCAACAGTTGTACCAGGAACAAAGACAGGAGGAATACTTAAGTACAGCTAATGAGAATACACAGGAAATAGTGAGTGAAAATAGAGAGGAGATAGACAGTGAAAATAGACAGGAAGGAGAGTATGAGGACAGAAGGGAATCAGGATGTGAAGATGAGAACATAGAAGAAATAATAAGTGAAAGCACAGAAGATAATGAGGAAAACAGATATAATTTAAGACAAAGAACACAGTTGAACTTACCTCCTAGGCTTCTTGATTTTCATGTGGGGTTGATGACATGTTGCGATGAAGATCCTGTAACATATGAAGACGCTGTATCAAGTGAAAACAGTAGCAAATGGAAAGAAGCGATGAAAAAAGAAATGGATGTTCTTACAGAAAATGACACATGGACCAAGGTAGACAAACCTATAAATTGTAATATAATTGATTATAAATGGGTTTTCAAGAGTAAGAAAAATGAAAAGGGGGATATCATATCACATAAGGCTAGATTAGTCGCTAGAGGTTTCAAGCAAGACATGTGTTTGTCGGATATATATAGCCCAGTAGCTAGGTTGACCTCTGTAAGAATGTTTTTAGCTTTTTGTAATGAACAAAACTTACCTGTACATCAATTGGATGTTTGTAGTGCTTTTCTGTACGGAGATATTGATGGTGATGTATATGTATCTTTGCCAAAAGGCTGTTATAGTAATGATAATGGAAATAATGTGTATAAATTAAAAAGGTCATTGTATGGGTTGAAAGATTCACCAAAAAATTGGAATAAGAAGTTTCATGCTGTAATTACTAAGATGGGATTTGTAAGGTGTGATTATGAGTATTGTTTGTATGTGAAAACTAAAGGTGAATGTAAAGTATACTTACTGCTATATATAGATGATTTGTTGCTAACTTCAAATGTTGTCAAAGAAATAGGAAAAATAAAGTTAATGTTAAATGAACATTTTAAAATGAAGGACTTAGGTCCAATAAGTCATTATTTGGGAATGCATATAACTCAAAACTTAAGGGAGGGAACTATATTAATAAATCAGAGTACTTACCTTAAAAAATTGTTGATTTCTTGTAATATGCTTGATTGTAAAGCTGCTGTAACTCCAATGGATGAAAATTTTGACCACAGTGTGTTAAAGAGAGATAAGTCTGAGAGTCCAGAAATTGAAAATAGATGTAGATCTGTTATTGGTTCACTTATGTATGCTATGTTGTGTTCTAGACCTGACTTATGTCTCTCAATAAGTATCTTAAGTAGTAACCAATCTTGTGCCAGTAATGATTTATGGATAGCGCTTAAGAGAGTGTTGCGTTATATAAAAGGTAGCTTAAACATAAGTTTAGTTTTTAAGAGAGGTAAAGGTGAAGATATTATTGGTTTTGTTGACTCTGATTGGGCTGGCGATAAGAGTAACAGACGGTCAACTGGTGGTTATGTCTTTCAAGTTTATGGCTGCACAGTATCTTGGACATCTCGTAAACAGACTACAGTTGCCCTGTCATCAGCTGAAGCAGAGTATATTGCTTTAGGTTACGTATTGGTTACGCGGTCAGTGAAGCGTGTTGGTTGAGAGATTTTTATAAAAGCTTAGAAGGTAAATTAGTTTGTGTAAAATTGTTTGAAGATAACCAGTCTGTAATTAAACTTTGCAAAAATCCGCAATTCCATCATAAGCTAAAGCATGTTGATATTAAAGCTCATTTTGTAAGAGACAAAGTAAATAATAATATTGTAAGTGTTGAGTACATAAGTACAAATGATCAGGTAGCTGATTTCTTCACAAAACCTCTGGGCAGAATAAAATTTGATAAGTTTAAGAATAGTTTGCATTTGTGTTAACTTTTTGTAGAGATTTATCTTCTTCTATCTTGTCTTACGGGGGCTGGTACAACCAGCAACACTTCGACCCAATGGGATCTTTTGTGTTGTCCCCATTACCGTATATTCCTTACTCTTTGAAGACGTGGTTTACGAAGGCGGCTAACCCACTGAGAGGAAGGAACCTAAAATCTTCCGGCTTCGGGTACCCGTTGCCGAGAAGACTCATCCGTTTCGTCGCCAGGACGTCACAATCGCACAGGATGTGCTGCATAGTTTCCTTGAATTCACCACAGGCTCTGCAGTCATTGTAGAGATTTAACATTGAGGGAGGGTGTTAAGTTGCAATGTTAAAAAGGGCTGAAAGGCTTTATAGTCAAATTCATATACGTATAGTAACACTGTAGTGACGCTCTCTCTTGTAACGCCGGTAATCCCGCCAACATTGCTTGTGTGTAGAAATGTAAATCCATCTAATTTTTGTGCCAAATAAACGACCAAAACAGTGATAAAGACTAATACTTTAATTTCCCCTGTTGCTGTGCACCCTGCCCACAACACCTATGATATGGTCGAGCTTTACGATGACTGATTCATGCTTGCCGTCTGTCAGGATAGATCAACTCATGGCTGCTGCGGCCCTGTCCTCAAAAGGCCGTTGCAGACATAGTCCTACACTGTGACACTCACATATTTGATAAAAAAAAAAACGATGTCTGGACTTTAAAAGAGACCATGATTCTCTGAGTTTGTTTCGGCGTTTCTTCTCAGAGGTCGTCAGTTAGGAAATGCCGACGCCATCTAGCACAAAATCGCAAAACAAAACATTGACTTGTAAAAGTGTCTGAAAAGATCTTTTTGCAGAATAAATATCATTTCATTTCATATCATCATTTCATTTCATTTGAATCCCCGAGCTCTGGCTGCCGAGGTGGCTTCAGGTATTCGAAGTGATATGGACGGATTACGTTTCCTAAAGCCTCGCAGCCAGTCCAAACCTGCCATTTCATTTTCCGAAGAAAATCTATGGGGAAGTTTCTTAGCAACAGCAATTTGATAAGCAAGTTTTCGGTCAGTGGATACGAAACGGGGCACTATGAAAAAAGACTTAGAAAATTTTTGACCAAAAATCGTCGCCTAGTGAAGCCTTCGGGAGCCGGTGGGATGTGGGAGTAGTAGGGTGGGGGAACATAATGGGACACCCCAGGGTCATTGACCCTGACCTCAGGGTCATTGACTGTGTTCAAGGTCATCGAACGTAAGATCATGGACAATGACCTTAAGGTCAAGGTCACTGTCCAAGGTCAAGGTCAAATTTCGGGAATTCATTGTCCGCTACTATCAGGGGTTCTAAAAGGTCAATGTTCATGGTCAGTGACCTTGAGGTCCAGGTCAAGTTGCCTTTGGGGTGAAGGACAAGTATAGGCAATAGTAATAAGGCGTAGTTGACGGAGCCCCGCTTCGCGGGGCTCCTACTTCCGGGTGGTTTAAAAAAAAAAACCACGAAGGGGATGGCGGGGTCTTGCAGACCCCGCCATCCCCTTCTAACCTAACCTGTCCGAGTTGGGGTGCCCCAAGTTCCGAGCTCGCTTCGCTCGCTCTTGCATCCTAAATTCTCCTAGTACAGTAATATTATTGTATTTTGTACCGATCCCTTCGACATCGTTTTTATGACAAACGGCTGGTCGGATCCAAAAAATACCAAGACGCTTTTAGCCTTATATTTATGTGTTATATACGATAGAATCACGAAATCAACGATTTGCGAAAATCAAAAAAAAATAATTTAAAAATTTTCTAAGTCCCTGACGCCTTTATAAGTGGAACCCTTCGACATCGTTTTTACGAGAAACGGCTGGTCAGATCCAAAAAACACCAAGAGGCTTTTAGCCTTATATTTACGTGTTTTATAAGATAGTATCGAGAAAATAAAAGATTTGCGAAAAAAAAAAATTTTTGGCAAAAAAATTCTAAGTCTTTTTTCCTCAGTGCCCCGTTACGTACACTCCAACCAAGTTTTCTCAAATCAGTCCTTGTCATTCCAAAAAAACGCACCTCCAGCTCTTGTAAATGCGCAATAATTTCTGTTTCGAGTTCTGTATTAAATGTAGTTTTATGACCACCTAAATATCCTTTAGACGTTTCTCCTTTTTCTGCTCGACGTCGGAGCGTAGTAGCGGGAACGTGGTATGTCTTTGCTGCCATTTGCCAACCCATTCTTTGGCTTCGGACGGCTGCAATTGCGTCTCTCATATTTGTTTCATCCCAACTTTGCCTTGTCGTTTTACGAATGTATGGCGCCATTTCTAAAACAAACAGGTACATATTTTTACTAATTAAGTACATAATGTTAAAAATATCTTACAAAATAGACTACACTAAATCATAATGATTTATTAACAAAATAAAATTATCTCAACATTCAACATCACTTACTGGGTGAGATGGCATACACCCTATGCCATCTCATCCGCTAGGTACATAATCTTGAAAATAAATTGAATTTATTTTGTTTGACAAGCTACCTAACTTTGCTTTTTACAACATATGTTTCACACTCTACTCTAAAAGAAAACATTGATAGTTACCTGTTAGCTAATGTAGAACACCTGTAATCACGATTTCACTTCAGCAAAAATTAAATTTTTCGAGAGCAATTTTTACCAAAACTGACGTAGTAACCGCCTCGATTGATGTTGCGCACTGGCGCGCGGCGTGTCGCGACGAGTTTCTGTTAGGGACGCAAGGGTGCATATAGGGGCGCCACTGGACTACAAATGGTAAAGATATTGAGACTGTGCCATCTCAGCCGCTATGCCGTCTCAGACCACCTTCCCCTACCTATTTGAAAAAAAAAAAAAAAACTATTTAAATATACAATAATACAATTTCAAAATAGCGAATTAAAATTTTAGTACCTCTTGGAATTTTCCTTCCATCTCTTTCTGTGTTCACGTTGAGCGCGAGGAGTTCGTTCCTTTATAGGTTTGATTTTACCTTCTTCTTTTCTTTTCTTATACTTGTTACGCCTTTTCTCTCGTTCTATGGCTAATAATTCCGGATCATTTTTCATTTCTAAATATTTTCTCTTTTTACACTGTCGTTGTTGTGCTCGGCGCCGTTCTTCTATTGCCTTTATGTTTTTTGGAGGCATTTTGAATAGACACCTTAAAACAAAAAGTCCTATAAAAGGTATTTGCAATATATTAAAAACTCTATATAAAATGTTTCTAAAAGTGCACAAAACCTTAAGTACATTGTAAGAATCAAACATCTACAACGTAAATATCGTCTATAAATATCTTCGACAAGATTCAACTAAAACGAATTGCTATCACTGTATTATTTTACCTACTAAGTAACAGAAAAGTACAAAATCATTATCCTCAACAGCTGTCATTATTGAAAACAGAACAAATAATTTTATTCCCTATTTGTCATTATACGTAACACACATTTTGAAGCTAATGATGTTGGTAAAAATAACGAATCTGAGAAAACAGGTCGTAACAAGTCAAAACCAAATAAATTCTGTTTTAAAACACATGGCTATGAATAAGTTCGCTTTCGATACTTATTAATAGCAAACAATTTGATTTATGTAACAATTATTTGCAACAATTATTATTTGCGTTCCATGTACAAAATATAATCTACATTTTCAGCATTCGACGTGTTTGAATACTGGTACTTTAAGGACACTTGTGAATATGGATTTCAAATGCTGTCGTTTACGTGAAAAGAATGCAAGTAAAGAGCTGGTATGTTGCCAATGTAATGATAATTATCATATAAAATGTATCTTCCATAATAAAAGCGATGACTGGGCTCCTGACCGGCACTTACTGTCGTCGTGGCTGTGTCCTGGCTGTTCCAAAGACAGTCATAGAAATAATAAAGATGAGACTCCAGTACGACCTAAAGTCGATAAGTTAAAAGCTCAGACCTCACCATCCCACCAAAATGTTACCTTAAGAAAAAACTCGGTCGTAAAAAAAGAGGATTTGATCTCAATATCGAAGGAGACTTTGCGTAGCATTATCAATGAGGAAATTAACGCGGCTTTCGCCAATATTAATGTTACTCTAATGGAGCTAAAGTCTGAAGTTACTGATCTGCAAAATAATGTTAAGTTTATGAGCGAAAAATATGACGCTGTTTTGGAGAGGATATCCTGTGTAGAAGTTAAGACCAAGGTAATAAATACGCTTGAACTGGAAATCAATGACTTAAAAGTCAATTAAAGGTGATTAATTGCAGTATTGAAAAGCAAGAACAATGGGGTAGACGATCAAATATTGAGATAATTGGATTACCGGAGAAAAATGGTGAAAATTTGATCAACGCCCTGTCTAAGCTAGCAACCTATGCTAAATGCCCATTTAATGCACAGACTGATATTGATTTCGTGACTAGAGTGGCACATTTGAATAAGGATCTCAAGAAACCTAAACCGGTGGTAGTACGCTTCCTAGCTAGATATAAAAAGGACGAATTCTTATCGCGCTTGAGAGATATAAAAGACTTAAAAGCCTGCGACATTGGCTACTCTGGTAATACATCTCGTATTTACTTCAATGAACACCTGACAAGTGGCAAAAAGTTCTTGTTGAACAAAGTAAAAAAGATAGCTGAGGAAAAGCCGTACAAATATGTATGGGTGAAAAATTACTCGATACTGGCACGGAAAATCGACTCTAGCGCAGCGATTCATATTTCCACTGAGGACGACTTAAAAAAGTTAATTTAAGAAGATTTACTATTATCCATATTATGCACTTGTTTATCTTATTTGAAGTTTTTTTCTTATTCTTAAAATTTTCTCTTAAGCGGAACCAGATACTTGTGATACTGATTTTATTTACCTATAAGCTTGTCTTATCTCAGAGAATACGGAGGTTATTTACACAGCTGGAAAAATATAATACTCTTTCCATGGTTGGCTATGTGGACTCGTTGTTAAGGTGGTTATTGACAACAAAGTGGTATGTCTTAGTTATAATTAAATGTTTTATTAGTTTTTACAGTGTTCTCTAACATAAATATTTACTACCAAAATGTTCGTGGACTGCGCACAAAGACTACTTTATTTTTTAATAACTTATTGCTCTGTTCATACGATATACTTTGCTTGAGTGAGACGTGGTTATTGCCAGGCATATTTAATTCGGAGTTATTTGACGATAGGTTTAGTGTTTACAGATGTGACAGGGATTACAATTCTAGATCAGACAAAATGGGTGGGGGAGTTCTTATTGCTATAAAAAAGGGCATAACAATCAGTGACGTCAGCATTAGCCCATCAAATGATTTAACATCAGCTGATATTTTATCTTTGAGTGTCATTGTTAAGGAACATTCCCATAACTCTAAGCTGAGGTTGTATTGTTGTTACTTTCCACAGAATAATCTTCAGATAAACGAAGAAAAGACATTCTATGATCAAGTCTCTCAATGTATTTTAAATCATCCTAATGACCGATTTTTCTTAGTCGGAGATTTTAATATAAGGAATGCTTGCTGGATATCGACCGGACAAAATGACGGGGCTGTCTTACATAAACTTAATGTGTACAGATCCATTGGTAGGAGCTCTGTCTAACTTTTTATCATTCAACAGCCTGTCACAATATAATTTAATTGCGAACTTAAATATTAGGCAACTTGATCTTGTCATAAGCAATTTTAATTGCAATGTTTCTAAATCTGCGTTCCCTTTGGTTAATGAGGATCCGCACCATCCGGCTTTAGATATTTCTATGCGTAATATCAAAATAAAAATATTACACACCCCACCGCGAGTTACTCGTTTGTTTGGCAGTGCTGACTATGTTTCTATTAATGAACTTTTCAGTAGTATTGATTGGGATACTGTTATAGACCAACATGAAGTGGATGAATCTTTATTAAAATCTATACTAATATTATAAAGAGGAAAGATTTGTTTGTTTGTTTGTTTGTTTGTTTGTAATGAATAGGCTCCGAAACTACTGGACCGATTTCAAAAATTCTTTCACCTTTGGAAAGCTACATTATCCCCGAGTAACATAGGCTATATATCATTACGCTACGACTAATAGGAGCGGAGTAGTAATGAAAAATGTAGCAAAAACGGGGAAAAAATTATAAGACCACGCGGGCGAAGCCGCTGGCGGGAAGCTAGTTTTATAATATATTGGAAGAAAGCATATGTAATTATGTCCCAACAAAAATTTTATACAATAAAAGTAAATATCCAATATGGTATTCATCGGCCTTAACGAAAATAATTAAAGAAAAACTGAAGTTCCACAAGAAATGGAAGTGTTATGGTCAGTATGGAAATTATTCGACTTTTGTGCTCCTAAGGGAGAGGCAAAAAAGAGTTGCAAAGGAATGTTACGATAATTATATTAAAAAAACTGAAAATATCATAGCAAAAAATAGCAAACATTTTTGGTCTTACGTTGAATCTAAGAAAAAAAGTAATGGTCTCCCTGATAGTCTACACCTAGATGATGTATCTTCCTCAGATGGGAAATGTATTGCTGATCTTTTTAACACTCATTTTGGCTCTGCTTTCGAGAATGATACTACAAATATCCCAGTCACTTCTCAAAATACTAACAATCACATGTCTTTAAATCTTAGCAAAATTGATATTCCTTTGAATACTGTTATTAAATACCTCAAAATAATAGACACTAAAAAGGGTTCCCGATGGCATCCCACCTTTATTTCTTCAAAAGTGTTATAAAACCTTGTCGGTCCCTTTACATAAGCTATTCAATGCATCATTAAGATCGGGTATTATGCCAACTTTATGGAAGCGGTCATTTGTTGTACCTATCTTTAAAAATGGTGACAAACACGACGTTAAGAACTACCGTCCGATTTCGAAGCTTAGTGTTATTCCTAAACTCTTTGAATGTATTATTTGTAATATGATTACACCACTTATTAAACCTTTATTGATACCTGAGCAACACGGGTTCATAAGCCGGAAATCTACTGAAACTAACTTGTGTGAATTTATTGACAATGTAACTGTAGCTATGGATAAAGGCTATCAGGTGGACGTCGTGTATACCGATTACTCAAAAGCATTTGACAAAATTTCTCATAAAATACTAATAAGCAAGCTTGAGTACATCGGTATACATGGTGATTTGCTTCGGTGGCTGGAGTCCTACCTGCGGGATCGAAGTCAGGCCGTTACTATTAAAGGTTTCTGTTCGACATTCATACCTATAACATCAGGCGTACCCCAGGGCTCGCATCTCGGGCCGCTTTTATTTAACATATATAGAAATGATGTTTATTCAAATTTCAGTAATTCAAACTTTTTGTTATATGCAGATGATAAGAAAATTTTTAAAGTGATAAGTAACGTAGAAGATTGTCAGCTACTTCAAACTGATATTTATAATTTATGTAACTACTGTAGAAATAATAGGCTTTATATCAATGTAAATAAATGCAATGTGATTACTTATACAAGAAAGAATAAATATATAAAATATAATTATAAAATAAATAATGAAGAATTAAAAAGGGTTATTGAGGTGCGAGACCTAGGAGTCCTGTTGGATAGTAAGCTGATCTTTGATAGCCAAATCACGTCCATTACAGATAAGGCATATCGTCTACTGGGTTTTATATTAAGGATTACTAGAGATTTTAAGCGCGTGTCCACATTATTACTTCTGTTCAAAACCATCGTTAGACCTATACTTGAATACTCGTCTGTGGTGTGGAATCCGCAATACAATGTCTATATTGACCAAATAGAACGCATCCAAAATAAGTTGAACAGACATGTATTGTGGAGGAGAAAGTCTGCGGAAAAAATACCTCACTTACCTTCTTTACAGACGCGGCGTAAAGAACGGGACCTATTCTTTTTATATAAAATACTAAGAAGCCAGGTTGACTCTTCTTATCTTCTTAGCAGAATAGGTCTGGGATGTCCACGTATTAATGCTCGTAAAAAAACGTTATTCCATACTCCCACACCAAGAACAAACTATAGAAAGAACTCGTTTATTACAAGATCCTGCTGCCTGTATAATAACCTCATTAATAATAATAATAATAACAATAATACTAGTAATGATAATCTTATAGACATCTTTCACCTTCCCTTTCCCAAATTTAAAAAATCTGTTCGCAACTGTTTGGTTCCTACTCCAAGTATCTAACATTATATTGTTCTCATACCCATAATTCAAAAGTATCATTATGTAATCTATATTTGATGTTTAGGTTTTTTTTTTGTGTTTTGGCGCTACTGTATAACATAAATGTGGAAACTGTTTTGGATTATGTATGGTTTACTTGTATGTTTTTTTTTGTATTGTATCTGTTTGTTTCCCAAATAAAGTAAAATAAAATAAAATAAAAATAAAAAACAACAGACAGCAAAAGTAAGGGTAATGACTTCTTTGATACCGTAAAACGGGGTGAATAGACACAGTTTTGAACTTTGAATAAATTTTTATATGTTTTGAATAGTCAAGAGAACATTATATTGTGCTTACACCATGTCTCTTAGCTTTTTTAACAGTTTTCAGTCATATAAATTGATATTTATTCTTTAATTACAGCACAAAATGCAAAAATATATGTCGTTTCTATTGCACCCGCACATGGGTTCAATAGACACGAGATATGAGGTGAATAGAAAAAAATGCTAGGGTTGGCAAATTCCAAAGCTTAAGTTTCCAAAGATACCTATCTAAGTTGGTAACGTAAGTATGCAAAGAAGATATTTAAGTATTAAACGTTAGGTACCTACCTAACCAAATAAAACATTTAAGTAAAAAATGAGAATTTATTAATCATTTATTCTTATCAGATACGAGATCAATCAGTTGCATCCTTTATTAATTACACAAAAAACAAGTTATAATTCTAAGAAACAGTCTCATTATTAGGTAGGTACGTACCTTTAAAATACCTAATAAACTTTTTGAAAATCAACATTTAGACATTAGACTAGGTAATAACTCAATCAGTTACACTTTTTAACAATAGCACAGATATAGGCAGACGCTTAGCCACTACCTATCTAAAACTGTCCGTAAAAGTAAGTCGGTTATCAGTCAGATAAATTGATATAATTTATAAGATAAAAACTTATATTATTCATCATCGCTGTCCATTAAATCTTTCAGAATATCATTATCGCTTTTGTAATACGATGTTCGCCGAGTTTGTAAACCGCTTGGACCAGGGCGACTTATTTTATCAATTTTATCTTTTAAAATTTTAAGACGCGAATTTTTACTTATGTTTTTGCACTTATTCAAAGAAACTTTTTTCATCGTAGTAATATCTGATACCTTTTCATTCGATATAATTTTCAGTTTTCTTTTATTTTTTTCGGTTGCATTATTTTGTTTATAAGTCTACTCCGGTATCATTCTGCATTTCGTTTAGTTGTATGTCATTCATAGCAATAATTTCTTCTTCGGTATTATTCTGCATCTCGTTTAGTTGTATGTCATTTATAGTAATCATTTCTTCTTCGGTATTATTCTGCATCTCGTTTAGTTGTACGTCATTTATAGTAATCATTTCTTCTTCGGTATCTTTCTGCAACTCGTTTATTTGTATGTCATTTAAAGCAATCATTTCTATTCCGGTATTATTCTGCAACTCGTTTGTTTCTATGTTATTTATAACAATTTCATTTCCACATACTAACATGTCTTCAAATACAATAGGCATTCTTTCTATGGAATTGTTTGCTATAAAATCAAAGTCATTTATTGTGTTAAGTAATATTTTTTCAGTGTCTTGTCCGTTTTTCTGTATATTTTCCTTTTCAGCAATATTCTGATCTTGTGTTTTAGTTTTTTTCCCTATACCCTTTCCCTTATATTTATTCTTTTCTTTGCCATCGTAAGTATTCGTTGTAGTATTTTCTTTGTTGTTTTGTGTTATTTTGGATGACAGTAGTCTTCTTTTTTTTTGTTTTCTGTTGGCTTTTCTCTTCTTCTGTTTCTATGTAGTCTTCACTCTCAGTACCAACGCTTCGTCCAGGTATTATTTCTAATTTCTTTTTCCTTTTTGGTTCGGTTATGTTCATGGTTCCATATCTCATCTCCTTTAGCAGATCTAGAACGGATTTTTCTACTATAGATTTATTTTCATTGTTTTGCACTTCAGGTAGTCTGCTTAAAACCTCTTCTTCATTAATCGGATATATGCCTGTTTTCTTGAATCCTGCCATTATATTAGTCTTACTGTTGTCACTAAGCTCTTTCATTAATTTACATAAAAGTTTAGGGAAACATCCCTTTGGAATCGTCGCTTGGTTCTTTCCGTCGGTTTTTTTCCATTTTAATACTACGTTTCGCCATGCTATCTTCATAGGTCTGAAGAAAGCCACATCGAGAGGCTGCGTCAGATGTGTGCTATTCGCCGGTAAAAAAACGAACGATATATTTTGCTCGTGGCACAGTTTTATTGTCTCCATAGATAAATGCGATGATAGGTTGTCGCCTATTAGGACTTTTTCTCCAACTTTATCTTTGAAATGAGGTATAATGATCGTCTTAATCCAATCTTCAAATATAGTTGCATCAAACCAACCGGATTGCGTGCGATTATATCTTGCTCCTGGTGGTCCGTTTTGAGTCCATGTGTCATACAAATTCAGAGCCTTGTACACCACATACGGTGGCAGTAAAACGCCGTCGGCTGTAGCGGCTATCATCAATGAAGTTGAAGACTTTGAACTATTAATTATCCTCTCTGGATACTTCGATCCTCGTTTAGTTATGATTTTTTTGCGTCCTGGGTCGTCGGTCAAATTCGTTTCATCGTAGTTTATTATATTGCTCGGATTTATGCCTGCCAATGACTCTCCTAACTCCTTAAAATACTCTTTGATCGTATTTGGTGAAACTTCTGCCCTTTTTTTCTTAATGTTTTGACTATATCTTTGGGAAATTTGTTTTTTTATGACGTTTTAGGAAAGACGCGACGAAATCGGGTCCTGGTAAATTATTTTTAAATTTTAGCACTGTCCGGCCCACTTGGTCAAGATAAGCCTTAACAATATACCTCAAATCCAATGCATCTAAAGTTTCATTTGTTAAAATAGTTTGCCCTCCTTGTTTTTTCGTGTCATACTCTGCAGCAGAGCCACCTTTTAGAAACTGATCAATTATATCATAAAATGATGTACGTACAACGTACATAATGTACGTATATCCGATATCGATGTACGTGCAATAAGTAACGATAAAATAGACATTTAATATTGAGAGTATGCTCCCCAGCAGAGCCACCTAGTACATGTACTCAGGAAAGAAAAACGCTACTGTTTTTTTATATAAACTGTTGTACGAATAGTGTTCAATACGTACATGTTAAAAAATATCATTATTATCCTCTCGTTTTATTTATTTTACTTTACTAAAATATTCGTAGAAAACGCCTAGTTATTTTGTGTCAGCAAAATGTTTTGACACTTTGATTAGGCGCGCAACACAATACAATATTCAACATATTTTTAACCGACTTCAAAAAAGGAGGAGGTTCTCATTTTGACATGTATACATATTACATACATACAGGTTAAACTGAGAACCTGTATGTATGTTTGTCGGCGATTATCTTGCGTTTGGCTGAACCGATTTTGATGCAGTTTTTGTGACGGACGCAATTACAGACGGTCAAATGACTCTTTTGAGACGACAGTGCTATCTGGTGACACTAAATGAAACCAACTACACAGACGGGTCAGGACGAGAGTTACACTTTTAGAGTGAAAGCGCGTGAACCCCAGACCTTCGTTATATGTTCGTCATATATTTGTTTATAAAAGCTGAAAGTTTGTCAGTGCATGCTCCCACCACAGGTAAGAACGATGAACCATTATGAAGTTTGAGGTACCGTGGCTTTAGCAGGTAAACATACTAAAGATGTGTAAAATACCGATCTTAATTCATTAAATATTGAATTGGGATTTTTTTGTATTCACCTTCAGAATATTATTAAAAATGATCGTCATTCATTGCCAGACACAACATTGTGGAAACCCCGTACCATTGAACACTCAAAAAGGCATTTGACACCATCTCGTTCCTCATCCTCGTGCAAAAAATGGGTATTAGGGATAATCAACTGGCACTGTTCAAAAGATACATATATGACCGTAAACAGAGTGTCAAACTGGATAATTACCAAAGCGATGAAAAAAAAGTGTAATGCGGAGTCCCCCAGACGAGTGTTAGGTCCTAGCCTCTTCCTCATAAATGCAATGTCCTCTGTAACATACGCCTTGAACACGCACAAGTTTTTTCTTATGCCGATGACACAGTCATTGTCTTTACTGGGTCTTCTTGGGATAATGTTAAAAACTATACTGAAATGGGCCTAACAAGGCTGCGAGGCTATAAAAGTGGTTGAAATATAACCTTACACTAAATACAACTAAAAAAAACTTCATATCCCTTTGTATTTTTAATAATTTGCAACATAGTCAACATTTTAAAATACAAATTCATGAATGCAACGGTAGTTCCGCTGACAGCTGTAGTTCTCCTACCATATATAAAATTAAAAAATCATTAATAGAATTAAAAAATTCAGGAATAACTGAGAAGTGAGAGTCAAACCGTGCGCGTGCGTGCGCGTGTGGGTGTGTTAAGCAATATTTAACACTGGGTGTGTTAAATATTGTTTAACACACCCACACGCGCACCCACACACACTCTATCACTCATTATTGTTACTGAATGTAACTTTTTAGAGGTACCTCTAAGTATATGCTTAAAAGGAGCTTCCTACAATTTGTTTGTAAAATATATCTATATATATTATTTTTAAGTAATAAAGAAATGTTGTATTAAGTTTTTGTATTATTGAAGGACTTTAGGCACTTATTTACCAATAAAAAATCCCATCAAGTGAGAACAGTGTATACAAGGAGATGAGTAAACGATTAGGATTTCGAATGACACCAAAAGTTCTTTACCTATCTGCAGAGACACTACATGGATTTATTTGGGGATGAAAACCTGCAAGATGATGAAGGTTCCAACAGCGCTGAATCTGTAAACGTTGTGAGTGACATAAATTCTAGTGGAGATAGCAGTAATAATACATTTGACGTGGAGTATTTTAATGTAGATTGTGATTCGTGGCACAACGTAAAGCCTACATTAGTAACCGGTAAAAGGAATGATATAAATAAACCAACAATTACACATAAAGAAGAAAAAGGATGATTAAAGGACAGTGGACAAGTATATTTTGTGAGTGGATTTGGCGCTACCAACAAATAGTTGCTGGAATTTTACAAATAGCTCAGTGACTGATAACTACCGTATTGAGTGTACAGGCACATGTAAAGAGTGCAATGGTAAAATTTATATCACTATCAAAGGAAATAGTGATAGAACTATGTCGATAGAATGATTCATACGTCAGAAAATAAGTTGTCTTCTCACAAAATGAAAGAACTATCTTTACAATTGCAAAACCAGTATCCTATTGTCATGCGAAACAAAATGATTAGTTCTTCTATGCAAGATGACTAAACACAAGAACCACCTTTTATACCAAACTTGAAATCATTGCAAAATATAAAGAACAGACACTATTATTAATATTAATCCAAATTATGCTTTCCAGCGACTATATACTAGCAGATGGGAATTGACCATGGTGTCGTCCTTAACTGGAACAGCCTTACGGGCCATATCATCGTAGCATTCCCATTCTAAGTTAAGCCGTAGGCAGATAGTTTTATAGTGACCAATACCAATAGAATTTGGAATGAATTCGACTACAGCTGCTAATTCAAAAAGTTTTTCACATAGTAGCAATTCCTTCGGTATGTCACTTAAACACATAGTTAAATCTAATTCAAAAAATATTAAATATTCTGAAATTAAATATTGTGTGCATACTTTTCCAGTGCAATTATGGTTTTTGCAATCAGAGACTTCGCTTACTAACATAGATGATGCTGATTCATTTAATGAAGCTACACTACCATCTGATATCATTAATAAATTTAAAGGAATAATCGAAACTTTTCTTGTTATTTGCATTTCACAATCAGAACAAACTTTGGAAAGAGTTGCACTAAAAATATCATTGATTAAAATTTTTTCTAGCACAAAAGTAATGTTACAATTACAATCAATTAATTCAACATGTCCTTGTACCGTAGATTGATAATGTTTTCGTAAGATTTCTGTTCTACTTTTTAAACAATTTACATCAACATCTTTATGTACCAAGGCAGAAACCAGTCTCGAAAAATCCGAATCGATAGAAGTAATAAATATGGAAATATTTACGTGATCAGTACAAATAACTAACAAAGCATTAAGTATGGCATCAAAAGCACATGTATTCGTTATTACTACATTTTTATACCCGATGTGCAAATATTTCCATTAGGCAGAATTTCTATTTCTTTTGTTTTAGGTTTTACTTTTTCTATTAAACGAGTAGTTTTTCGATTTTCTGTTTTATTGCGCCAATTTTCTTCTAGCTTAGGGTTGCTTTGAAACACCGATTGTTGACTAAAGTCACAATTTTTTGAATTAATTTCTTCAACACTATGTTTTAAATCTTCGTCAAATTTTTTACATTTACTTTTTGAAAAATTGGCACAATTAGCTATTTTCAATTCTCCCGATAAAAACTCTGTATGTTTCATTACAAAATCGTCGACTCTCATCAGTCCACTTCTACTATGCAATAATAAAGTTTTAATATTTTTAAAGTAGCTTTCTACATTACTGCTAGTAGCAACATCTGACGAGTCAGAGGAGTTTGGAATGTAGGGAAACATGACATTAGACCAGAGAGGTAATCTTAACACTAGTTTGCGAAAACATGTTACAAAATTTGGCAAATAATATATGTTTTCATAGTCCGTTTTTTCACTTAAATCAGAGTGAACAGTTTCAGCATCAACAATTGCATTAAACCAAGTAATAAAAGAATTGTTAACACTTTCATTATCTTCGTGGGTACCCGTCACATCTTCATCATTCTGGCCAATATCAATACAACCTTCACTAAACACACCAAGAGATTTTAGTAACTCTCGAGCTTTATCACATTTGCTTTTGCTACCGTCCATTAAATTTCTATCATATTTCTGTAGCGCAAGGACAATTAAATTTTCAATGATAGTTTTTGCCATCTCAAAATTAGTACAGCTTTTCAAACCCAGCAGATATCTAATATAGAAAGACTTGACACGTATATCAACGAACTTGAAACATTGTAAACGATACAAAGACTTTAAAAAGTGTGACGTATCCAATCTCAAAAGACAAGTAATTTGACAACGTTCTCCTTGGCACAAAACATTAAAGCAATGTGATAAATATTCCCGGGTAGTGGCAAATCTTGTAAACGCGTTAACAACAGCTCCTACAATTGCAGCCGAGTCATCGCAAATGACTTCATTCGGTGCTTTCATTTCACCGATCCATTTCTTTAACCATTGAAATATATTGTCCATACTTTGCAGGGCTGAAACCATTTGTGAAACTGGTACAGACTTATCTGCGATCTTTAACATCATGACGTACAAAAACAAGTGTTTACTTTCGTAAACATTTGTAGGATAAGGAGGTCTAATTTTCTTGAAGATTGAACCCGTTGCGTCAATACTTAGAACGGTATATGCCCTAGAAACCTTTTTATAGAAGTTTATCTGAAGTTCGGTCCAATAATGTATGAAAAAGGGTTGCAGAGAAACAGTTCTGATGACGTTAACCCACGGTTCTGTAAATGACATAATCCATAAGGCCAAAACAACTATTTTATGGTAACGTTTTTTAGCATCGTGTCTGTTCTTTATATTTTGCATTGATTTCAAGTTTGGTATAAAAGGTGGTTCTTGCGTTTCGTCATCTTGCATAGAAGAACTAATCATTTTGTTTCGCATGACAATAGGATACTGGTTTTGCAATTGTAAAGATAGTTCTTTCGTTTTATGAGATGACAACTTATTTTTTGACGTATGAATCATAGTTTTATCGACATTTTGAAAAGAACATGTGAACATGACGGTATCACTATTTCTTTTAGTTTTGATATTAATTTTACCATTGCACTCTTTACATGTGCCTGTGCACTCCATATGGTAGTTATCAGTCACTGAGCTATTTTTAAAATTCCATACGCAATTATTTGTTGTGTAGCGCCAAATCCACTCACAAAATATACTTGTCCACTGTCCTTTAATCATCCTTTTTCTTCTTTTATGTGTAATTGTTGGTTTATTTATATCATTCCTTTTACCGGTTACTAATGTAGGCTTTACGTTGTGCCACGAATCACAATCTACATTAAAATACTCCACGTCAAATGTATTATTACTGCTATCTCCACTAGAATTTAGGTCACTCACAACGTTTACAGATTCAGCGCTGTTGGAACCTTCATCATCTTGCAGGTTTTCATCCCCAAAAAAATCCATGTAGTGTCTCTTTGCAGACAGGTAAAGAGCTTTTGGTGTCATTTGAAATCCTAATCGTTTACTTATCTCCTTGTATACACTGCTCTCACTTGATGGGATATTTTTTTTATTGGTAAATAAGTGCCCGAAGTCAATAAAAGCTATTTTTTGTTCTTCTAAGGAAACCGATAAACGTTTTGCGCGCTTCATTATACTTTAAATGTAATAAAAATTTCCAACACAAGTCAATAATAAATTGAAGGATTGAAAAGTATTAAAACTGACATAAAAAAAAAATCAGATGTTTTTTATTACAAACCTTTTTTTTTTATAGTGTAGCACTAGTTATATCTTTGTGCCAATTTCAGGATACAAACCGCTTTTTGTAGCTTAAATGAAATGTCAAAAAAAAAACAAACCATAATAACTACGATTAAAAATAATATGTTGAATATTTGTATTGTATTGCGCGCCTTATCAAAATGCTACAAAACATTTTGCTGACACAAAATAACTAGGCGTTTTCTACGAATATTTTAGTAAAGTAAAATAAATAAAACGAGAGGATAATAATGATATTTTTTAACATGTACGTATTGAACACTATTCGTACAACAGTTTATATAAAAAAACAGTAGCGTTTTTCTTTCCTGAGTACATGTACTAGGTGGCTCTGCTGGGGAGCATACTCTCAATATTAAATGTCTATTTTATCGTTACTTATTGCACGTACAGCGATATCGGATATACGTACATGATGTACGTTGTACGTACATCATTTTATGATATAATGGATCAGTTTCTAAAAGGTGGCTCTGCTGCAGAGTATGACACGTTTTTTCATAGTTTTGACACTGTGTCTATGAAGTACCGATTTATCGATATCATATTTCTCAGCTATCACCTTTAAAGAGAACTTGCCATTCGCATATGCAGCAACAGCTTCATTTATAATGTTTTCATCGTACTTTCTATACGTTTTCCCCCTAGGATCAGGTTTGTATATACGCGGCATAATGAATTGTAGGTACCTATAACAAAAAAAAAAATATGTAGGCGATGAAAATATTTAATATTATACCCACATAATTAGTAACACTGTAGGTACGTAAAATTGGAATATAATCCTGATTTTGAAGTTTGAAATTTAATAATACCTACTATCTCGAACATTGACCTAGGTACATATAACAGGGACGTAGACCTAAATCTTTAAACAATGCTTTTAGATCATCAATATTGTCTTCAAATCGTAAAACTCCAAAGAATTCTAAAATTTTCTAACAAAAACAAAATTATTTCAATAGGTAGCAGCCCTAACACACATCTTTCTAATCACCCCTTACTCGTTTCTATTGAACCCTTTCACATGTCTATTGAACCCATAATACGTATCTATTCACCCCATACTACGTATCTATTCGCCCCTTCCCCGTGTCTATTAACCTCAATCGAAATAAAAAATGACTTGGTTTACAATTTTACAAATATTTCCAAATTTACATCACAATTGCACTTACCTTTTATTAATCTAGACAAGAAACCAACGAATATATTATCAAGTTGTGATAGCACAAAACACTTTCTTTCACAGTGAAACAGTAAAATAAATAGGACCTCGTTCAACCTACGTTCAAGGAGCTAACTTCAAGATCTTTTTTTATTATGTTGGCCAAACCTTACGTCAATTCAGTATTGCTATTTAAAAAAAAAAATACTACAATTTAAAAAAAATATAAATCTCAGAACATTTTTCTTCATAAATGTTTGGCTATTTTCTTTAGAAAAACATTTTTGGTTTTGTGTCTATTCACCCCTGCGTTTTTATTGACCCCACGTTTTACGGTAACAAATTTGTAAGAACGAAATGTAAGCTTACCAGGTCGACAAACACGACACGTGTACTCCGTTCAAAGCATGCAGCTCGACTGTGGGAGGTGCGGGGAGCGTAATGCGGGCTTCAATTTCACCGTGAATTGGAAAACCGTAGAGAATTATTTGAAACAATCCTTGCTGCGTTTTTTTTTGTGTGACAAACATTAAGTGTGTTGGTTTTCTATATTAAAATAAATGAAATGTATATGTATAATGAACGGTAATTAGAAACTGTTCATTTGAGAACAATTTGGCATATAAAACATGTTCAGGTTTGTTTGATTTTTTATCAGACGTAATATCCACGCGCACTCTTGTAGGACATGCGAGTTAATGACGTTTGGGGCACTTTTTAGCCTAAATTTGAAAATAAAATATGTTTAATAGTATTTTTATTGTCTAAATAGTTGTGCCGGAAGTTAAAGTACCGTAAAACTTTATTGGTACTAATTATGGTTTTATTAAGAAAAAGTATTGGGATTGGACACATTTTATCCGCCCTTTCTAAGAATCACCCAACTGCGTAAAGCCGCCGACAGATTTTGCAAGTGGCATTTTATGTCCGATTTTAAATCTTCATTTACTGTCTAGGAAGTTGCATCCAAAAAAAGTTTAAGATTCGGAAACTGGTCATATTTACACTCAATCAAAGATTTCCAGAGGGATATTTTTTTATAGTGGACTCAACTTTCTCCTACATAGTGAATATGGTTGTATCACGGCCTTGTAGTCCCAAATTCAACTCTTTTAATTTATGTTGAAAGAAGGATACAGACTGGTCTTTCGAATTAGCATGTTTAGTTTCTAAATGTCGACGTAGTAAAGACGGCTTTAGCGAATGATTTGACAGCGTTTCTGCACAAACGACACACTGTGGCAACGGAGAATCAGGGTCTCCAGAGCTTGTGAAACCAAACTGAATATAACTATCATCATATTTCCTTTTTTTGAGAGACGATTCCTTGTTATCAAGTTTTCTTTTTTCTTGTGTCGAAGTACTGGTAGAGGATGAAACATCATTATCAGGTGACTGTTCAGTATTGCCTTACACCTCGGCAACCTTTTGGCGACTTATCAGCCATTTTCCATCTGAAATACAACTGAACTTAATAAGCCGGCTCATATATTCTTTAATTACAAAGCTTACAAAACAGTAACCGGCACACGTGTAAAACTGAAGAAACTCAACTCATATATTATTATTATTATAATTATTCGAAGTTTTTTAAATTATAAGAAAAACAAACTAAACATCGTTACGTTCTATTGCAATTTATAATGAAAAAAGTTTAAAAGTAGTTTTAATACATTATCTTACCTTTTTTTTCCAAAGTATATTAGGCCGAGGTAACGCGACGCTTAGTAATTAATTCACAATCAAAACAAAATTGGGAAACACCATAGATATATAATATATCTACTCCATAGATTGGCAATGTCAGTAAAAAAATGAGACTCAAAACCAATTGTTTATGTGTGTGTGTGTCATGTTAATGTGTGCGTGAAAAGTGCTGCGCCTGAAGTTAATAGGATTATTATCGATATCGATAACGGTGGACGATATCTGTTTTACTGCTGCATACAATATGATTTAAGTGTGGGCAATAGCACTAATTCAACAATATTTTTTTCTCATTTGTCCCACTAAATGACTAAAATATTAAGCGAGACCAGTGGCGTCCCACTGGTCAAGTGAGAATACACAAAACTGCCAAGTATCTAGTATGTAATCAGAAATCTTGGAGAAGGCCAGAAAAATTATTAAATAAAACACAGATTTCAAAATATTTACTATTCATGTTACAATTATTACTAAAAAAATATGTACAGGTTAATTTTCGTGTACAGTAAAATATCTATCAATAATTTAATAATCTTGACTGTACATATTGAAACACCCATTTTTCAATATATTTATGTAAATGGGTCAAACACAAATTGCGGCATTCACAATTTGCAAAAAAAAAACATCATATATTCAGTTTGAAAATCAGCCTTTATTTGTATTGTACTCTTTGTTAATACGGTACAGAAAGATGTGGTATTTGTATAATTATTAGGAGGCTCTAAATTGCTATTATAATATACTGATGTATGTAACGATAGTTGAGGTTTGGATCCACCGAAATGCGCCGATTGAACTTCCTGCCCATACTTACAGTTATAATTTTCGGAAAAATCTATATGAAGTAATCCTTCATTGGATGACAAAATTTTGTTTGATATGTTGTATGGTTTTTCTTTGATGAATCAAATTTGCCACATGCTTCCTTAAAGTCGGTAAATTAAACTTCAACTTTTGAAATAGTTGTCTTTGTAGTTGAGACTTTTTCTTTAATTGTTTTGCGACACTGCTTAATAGTATTTTTAATTACCACTGGAACTGTTTTCGTGATCCACCTTTCATATAATATAGTATCATTGGCATCGAAATGGTTACACTCCAAAACTTTGTCTTTGCAACCGAAACATTTATTTTCTAAGCAAGTCACGCTCATTGTACTCGTATTATTACAGCACAAATGCTTGAGCAAGTCCGTAATAGTTTAGTATGGAATTATTTTAGCATTATATAGTGCTTGAATTATAAAAGAACTAGCTTTCCGCAAGCGGCTTCGCCCGCTATCCCACGGGAACTATACATTTTACCGGGATAAAAATAATAGTCTATGTGCTATTCCAGACTATAATCTATCTCTGTGCCAAATTTCATCCAGATCCGTTCAGTAGTTTTTGCGTGAAAGAGTAACAAACATCCATCCATCCATCCATCCATCTATCCTCACAAACTTTCACATTTATAATATTAGTAGGAAGGATAGGATTATTACAATGTATCGAACATAAACATGTGTTTCTGAGGTTGACTTTTGGAAATAATACCCAGAATGGGCGGTATCTCCGAAAAGTTTCGTATGATATGTTGACTCCAAACTGATTTACAAAACTTTTATGTAAAATTAACGAATCATTCAGATCGAATTTGCTTTTTTTGCTTTTTTCTCGTTATGGTTTCTTTTTTCCCTGAGGTAAGTGTACTTTGTTCATCTTGCACTAAAAATTCTCTTACTGCTTTTCTCATTTCTTGTGCTTGTTTATATTTTTTTACTCTCGGATGTTTGCTTGTCTTTTTCTAATCTATTCGATGATCTTATATGTCTCATTCGGTATTTCGCCATTTTAGATTCCAACTCCAGTATTCTTTTTTATAGGTAATTATTTTCCATTCTTAATCTTCGTGCATTGCGTTTCACAACCGCATTACCAACTCTGACGCGTGAAAATTAGGGACTAGTCGGTGGTGTATTTTCTTCAACAATACGCAAAGCATTTTCGTAATTTTTTTTCTTCTGGCGTCTTAACTTAGCCTTCTCTCTCCATATTTTTCTGATTTGTCGTTGTTCTCTAGGTATGTAATCTTTAATAGTTTTGATTTTACCTTGTTCCTTCTTACGTCGATATATTTCTCTGTCTTGTCTTCTTCTTTCTTCTAAGTCTGCTTCGCTCATCTTAGCACGTGCACGACGTATACTGAGCTTCTTTTGTTCTCGCCTACGTTTCTTTTTATCTTCCTCGGAAAGCTGATTTTTTGTTCTACTTGCCCGTGGCATCGTAACTGTAACAATCACATGATACTGTGGGACATAATATAGCTTTAAGCATATAACCTGTGCGCAGTAGGTCTAAGCCGCATTTCTAGCATTACAAACCAAACTTAAGCGGGGCGCAATCGTTCAAAGTGAGGGGTAGTCATCGGAAAACATGTTTTTGTTTGAACTGAAAACATGCTGTTAATATTTTTTACATCATCTTCTAGCAACATTGCATTTTTATATAAAAGACTGTTTCTTGACCCGAAATGTTATTTTGCTTCCCTTCTGTAGATGATAGTATTTCCTGTAGACACATGTATCTACAGAAAAGATGTCTACAGAAGAGACAAATGTTAATAAATTAAAGATGGCGTAATAAATTTTGAGGTTAGAACAAAAGCAAAATAGATTTCGCAACCAGTCACTTAATATGCGTATAAGTTGAGGTAAAACTTATTTTTAAAGGATTTACTTACCAAAATATACGTAGTACAGGAAAGATTCACCAAACACGACCAAAATCTTGTGTAATTCCTTAAATAAATATTCTTCACTGACACTAAGGGCCTGGCCACAGCTACTGGCGATGCGACGCGCGGCGCGGCGGGAGGCGCGGCGGGCGGCGCGAATTGCGGTGGTATGCCATAGCTCGACTAGCTGCGACCGCGGCGGCGTCAGCGGTGGACGTATTTAGAGAACGGTTGAACTATTAAAATGGCCCTATCAAAAGTGGCACGGGATTGCCTTGAATCAAGTGCGTTCTTAGCCCAAGATATCATTCAGTCAAGAATAGGAGCGCACCCAGTTAATCAGAGAAGGAGAGAACTTGGCGAATTTCACACTCTTTATTATGAGTATAGGAACTATCCCGTAAAATTTTTTGAATATACGAGGGCAAGCATAGAAACTTTTGATTATATACTTGGCCACATACATGAAGACTTGAAAGCTAAAGTTAACTTCAAGAAAATTGTTACACCTGTACAACAGCTGTTTATAACTTTAAGGTAAGTACCTATTTAAACTATTTATATAAATAAAAGTAACAATTTGTTTATCACTACGTATTTCTGTAATTATTTATGTACCATAATGAAATTATTAATCACACATTTTGTTTTTAATTATAATTATATTTTTTGGCATGTCATTTGGTCAATAATTTAGTTCTCAACTATTTGATAAATTATGAATTATTAATATTATTTATGCCGTAGTCAGAAGGCGGCGGTTGAGTGAAATAGCCTTGATAGCCTGGATATTGATTGAGACTAATTTCGTCCATCAAAGCTTGAGTGAATTTATTTCTCAGTCTCATTTTCTGTAAAACATTAAGCTTCTCCATTTCTGGTAATAGACTCATCAAAAAGTGATAGTCATCTGACCTGGGAATCTCTTTCTCTTTACCACCTGCTAAGTCAGCTTCCAATAACTTCAATTTTTTTCTCTCTATTTCTAAATACTCAGCACGGATTTCAGTTGCTTTCAATCGTTTTCGGGAAGAACTCTGTATTTCATTTTCTCTTGGGGTGGTAGCACGAGTCTGTTCCTGCTGTCCTGATGAATGTGGAGTTGGCGGTTGCTGTGACGGGGAGGTGGGAGTTGATAGCATTGGTGAAACTGACGGCGACGGTGATTGCAAGATTGACGGGAACGATTCTTCTGTTAGATCTAGAGTTGAAATATCTTCTTCTATTAAGTTAGACTCTCCGACGATGGGCATATATTATTCGTCTTTCAAAAATGATAATTGTTCAAAATACTTCCACTGGGATTGATAATTTGAACCTTCATCTCCAGACCGGAACGTAGGTACAGTCAGCAACGAAAGTAGCTGAACACTATGAAATCTTCAAAACGCTTTATCATCTTTAATATTCAGAATTCACTGACCCTTGAAGGCAGTACAAATTCTCATAATAGAGGACAATTATATGTTTTACCTTAGTCAAAATCTAATGAATAGTTTTGGTACTGTGATGTTTTTAAACTTTCGTTGTGTTCAACGACTTTCGTTGCTGACTGTACTTTTTTGAGTTCTTTCCGGTAGCTGTCTTTTAGGTTCTTCCATTTTTTCTTTAAACTATCATCTGAAAATTAAAAGTAATTACCAACATCGAAATTTTATATGGAACATCTGTTTTTTATCCGCGATGTCCCATCATGAACTCATAAATGAGTAGTTATTAAAGTACTCACATATTTCTCTTTCATCAGTTATCAGTCCTGTAGGTGTTTGTAGTTTAGAGGAACACTTTTTTTAGCTTTGTTATTAGATAAGTTATTTATTAATTGCCACATCTTTAAGGGTTTGCCTAAGCATTCTTTAAATGATTTATGATAGTATTTACTTTTGCTCGATTGAATAATATCAAACCTCTGTTTCTTTCTTTTTTAAATGCTTCTTTAAATTCTAGGTTATCTGGATCATTCTTGCAATTTCTCCACAGAATTAGAAATTTTAATCCGCTGTTTTGTCCAACACACAAATGCGATTATTTGACGTATCGACACATACCTCCGCCTCAGGTTGCATCGCGCTTAGTTTTCCGCTGGGGTAGCGTTAACGTTTTTTGTTTTCTAATTGCAAGGGTCCGTACACTTCGCAGCTTTGGGTCCATACTTATAATGATAAAAACACAACCAATCGGAATGCTTACAACTTCTGATCCCGTCTCTGGTGCGTGACCTTAACTGACGATACCCCTTCGTATCATCCCCGTACCTCTGTGTTTGCCGCGAACGACGTAACTCCGCGACTTCGATGCTCAGCTTGTGCACGGTGGCAGCCAACTCCTTCATTGCACTGGAATCCTTGGTGGTGGGGTTAGTTGTCACCATTGCTATCTACGCTGCTCGGGTTGCATCCATAACTTTGTCTGCTACAATAGCCAAATTATCTAACTCCTTCACTTCCGTAACTGCCAAAACAGCCTGCACCACCGTGGAAAGATGTTCACTCCATATAATTTGCAAGGTCGCGTCAGGTATCTTTCCTCGCGCCAGGTCCCTCATCCGCCTTAACAGCTGCGAAGGCTTCTGGGTACCAAGTTCTATTGCCCCCAGTAACTTCTGAAACTATCTGGTTTCCGACTCTTCAAAAACCTGTAGAAATCTGTCCTTCACCGACTGGTATTTCCGTGTCTCCGGCGGGGCTAATAGTAAATCGCTGATTTGTTGTATAGCACTTTTATTTAACTTTGTGACGACCAAATTTAGCTTCGCGGTATCACTGAGTTTGTGATTGTCCACCACAGCTTCAAATTGGACAAACCACAGTCGCGGCTGGTCTGCCCAAAAACTAGGGATGTCAATTGGTGCTTAAGAAATCGATTTTTTGTAGATTTTTCATCAATCATCGATTTTTTAAATTATGTTAATAAAACAAAACACTTCAATTATATTAATTACTACCACAAATCCTCTGGCAAACACTGTAGAAATAATAGCTGGGGCAATCTTTTACCCAAGATACGATTTCTTGTTTTACGGACAATATTTCCAGCCTTCGAAAAAAGGCGCTCTGCTGGAGCTGATTAAGCGCTCACTAGAAGGTGCTTACAAGCCAACTTTGTAAGTTTAGGATACGCTCCTTCATAACTTTTCCAAATGGTCAGTGGGTCACTCTTTAAGTCAGACAAGGGGGCAGCAATATATAAATCCAATTCTGATGTACCTACTCCTTAGCGAAGAGTTTTCAGTCATTTGTTTTTGACGATGAGCTTGCCATATGTCATTGGGATCATCTTCATGAGACGCTGAAGCTTGACTTCAAATGGGAACAGCATCGAAATCATTGTTTTCATTCAAGTATCGCTTTATAAAAATTTTTGTTTTAGCCAAGGCTGTCCCATCGTCTAAATGAATTTTTTTTAAGCGACGAGGGTCTAAAAAAGTTGCCTTCGAAAATAATTGGACCTTTTGTATATTTTCAAATCTCTTGTTTAATTCGATGAATAGCGTATTTCTCAACTTAACAGTGAGATCAGTTGTTGGAATAATAGTTTTTAAATATTCTCTTAAACATTTAATAATTGGTATGGCTTTACTCCCACTTACGTACTTCTCGCTACTCATTTCTTCAGTGACTTTTTGGAATGGCTTTAACATTTTTTAAATTTCTTTTAGAATCATAATGTCGCTGGCTTGGACCATAGGGGCATTCTCGTGATAATTAAAATTGAACTAATAACGCTGCTCATTAAGATGAATCTTTCGATCATAAATAGCTGTGAGTTCCAGCGAGTGCAAATGTCACGAATCAGACCTTTTATTTTACCATCTGGTACATTTTGGGATTTTCTCAACTCGCATCATCCAACGCCACTCTGATGAAACTACGTAACAATTCTTCTAACTTTTTCGAGGAAGGTTTTCACCATAATATTTGATCATATTTATAATAATTTTTTGATCATAATATTTGAAAGATATTCAGCAGTGTGTCTTTCTGAGAATGGATCACAAGAAATATTGAAAGAAGTTATTTCAAAGTTTTCAATGTAATGGACTGTCACACCCAAATAGCTCTTCATTTGTAAATCTTTCCATTCATCAATAGTATGGCACAGGTAGTTTACGGATTCTAACTTCTTTATGATAAGGGCTTTTTTCTCTTCATATTTACTGTCAATTAAGTTTATGATAGTGTTTCAGCACGGAATTTTGTATAATGGTGCAACTAGTTTCATGAGTTTTTTGAAACCTTCACCTTCAACTACTTTAAAAGGAAGATTATCACAACACACACACCATTTCTGCAATCGCTTGAGCGATTCGATTATATTTCGTACCACGTATTCTAAAAATTTTGCAAAAGAAGCTTCTATACAGGGTTTAGAGCGTTTCGGTGTCGAAGTTACGGTCTTTCTACAAAAGAAACAATACGGAATCAGTGGAGAAGCAGAAAAAATATACAGAAAATCTTGCACGACATCTTCACTCTGATAATGCGGTATCTCATACATACAGTGAATCTATTAAAAAAGCTCGACTAGCAGAAAGGAAAAATATCTTAGACATTTAGCAATTGTAAAAACAAACTATGGGACTAAATCAGCAATTTGATAAAAAACAATAAAACACTTAAAAAGAAATGTTACCGGCTAATTGAAAAGTAAAAACTATTAAATACAAATATAGAAGAATTGAAAGGAAAATCCCAGAACTAATATACAATGGAATGACACGTCTTTCTAAAACTAAAAGCTTTATAGAAAAATCATGCACACGCACACACACACGCACACGCGCACGCACACGCACACACACACACGCACACACACACGCACACGCACACACACACACACACACACACCACAAGATTTCAATGAAAGGTATTAGAATAAATAACACAGAAGACGTTTTTACATATCAAATAAAATCGTCTCATCTTGCCATATACAAATCAAGAACTCCGCATAATTGTCGCCGTGCTTTCATTGTTTTAGAAGCCAAGGATATTAAATGTAAATTAGTGTGCATTGAATACAAGGAATTCCAATACTTCATACCTTTGTTACATACATTTAAATAATAAATAATACAACTTTACAAATGTTTGATATTTTTTTTTAAATCACAACAAAACGTAAACTTTCAGTCTCTTACATCTTTTATTTATTTAAATTCTCATCTCCATTAAGAATATTTTTGAGACGAATCGAAAATCTTAAAAATAGCGAGGATTTTTACAATACTTTGGATTTTGTTTTTTTTTTTCATATAATTATATCAATAAACACGTCTGCATAAAGTTTATTGTCGCCATCTGTTTCAAAAAGATCTTAATAGTAAAAAATTAACTCCTTACTACAATTTTAAATCAGTCTTATCAATTAAAATTTATACAGGTAGGTCTTCAACATCAAGGCACTTAACTCTTATTTATAAAGGTAAGAGCGAACGACGGAACAGCGCATTGTATGCCACACCTGCGTTGCGACGACGCACGATGTCGCAGCGCAAGAGCGTCGCAGTCTCCTCTAGCAGTGAATCACTGTCCGTCGTCGCAGCGGAGCACCGACAACGCAGCGCATCACCCTCCCTCTCGCTTCGTCTCTCGTCAGTCGATCCGTTGAATTGTCGCGCGCGACGACGCTACGGTCTAATGGGTCATGTCGTAAAAAATATATGGAAACCGTCGCAGCGTCGTCACAGCGACGACGCTGCGACGACGCAACGCAGCGCAACGCACTAATGGGGCCTCGCTCTAACAGTATAATTCTTAATTTTAATTTTAAAAAATATTTTCAAAGAAAATAATCCAAAAATTAGTCTCATTAAAAACACTTGACAGTTAAATGAAAACAATTCTCCAAAAAAGCAACATGATAACTTTTATTGAAACCACTATTTTCATAAATACACACGCACTATGAAATATTTCGTGTCTTAACCAGATTAATGTCATCATTAAACTAGTCTAGTAAATTTAGTTATGATCCGAAAAAAAAAAAACGATGATATGTGTTTTTAACACAATATTTTCTATCCCATCTACTTGATCGTTTGGAGAGTCGTGATTGTTTATTGCTTTAAAAACTTTGCTTGTGAAAGGTTTCGGTTTGTTATTTTTAATTGTGGAATTCTGGCTTTTAGGTTTAGTTTTTCGAGTGCGTTTTGTTGAAGATCTTAAGTCTTTCATAGACGTTCTTTTGACAGCATTTTTCAGACACATTTTAAAAAACATTCCGGTCTGTCCCATGGTGAATGTAGGATTCCATGAACGTACCATGTCACAAAAGAACTGAATAAAGTAATTAATTTTTTTTAACGGGATTTTTTAAAAATTTCCACGACTTGCTCCAGACCAAGAACAATTACACAGAAACTCACGTGAAATTAATGAATCAAGCAATTTGTAAGCAAAGGTTGCCATTGCCTTCACAGGGTCGACACAAAAATGATAGTTTTTTTTTTAAATTTTGATATTTCAGCTTTATCCATTAGGTTATTTTCTAAAATTTCAAGATCTTGTTTCTTGTCAATCTGTTCGAGGCGGAACGGCTCATTATAGTCTGGGTTAGCGTCTTTTAATAAAGTAACGGCCACTGGTTGGTCAATTTTCTCCATAATTGTTGCTAAACCCTCGTTGAATTGCACAGACAACATCGCCACCTTCTGGGTGAGTTTATGGATATTTTCAACAATATTGTAGAGTGTTTTTTCCTGGTTATCAATTTTTTGTAATAATAGGTTTTGATTACCAATAAGTTGATCACAGTCGAGCGTAGGTAACAATTTTAAAGTTTCATCTGTTATCATGTCATTGTTGGCTCGAAAAGATGGATCCACATTATTGTCATCATGCGTCTGAAAAACAAAAAACAAACAAAAATTACAAAAATGAACTGACAAAATGGCGAGATAAAGGCTATAATTTTCAAGTATAAACTTGAGATATTGACATGTAAAATATAGCCATATATAGGTATATATATAGGTATTTCGTTAATTGATTTGGAGGTAAATTTAGGTTGCGGCGGCGAGGGAAGCCGTGCTTTCGTATAATATCAGTATGTAGTTATCTAATGGAACAGTCCATGACGGCAGCGGCGCGGCATGCGGCGCATGAGCGCGAGCGGTAACTTCAAGAACAGGGGGCCTAGACAATGGTACATTTCCATATCGAAAACGAAGTTAGATTAATCTGAAATGTATGGAAATGGCATAATCTTTCAATATGTCACGTAATGAAATTATGTCAAATCCATACATTTCGGATATCTAACTTCGTCATCGATAATGAAGATGTGACATTGTCTAGGGGCCCAGGTCGCGACCGCGCGCCGGCGCCGCCGCCGCCACCGCCGCCCCCGCCGCCCCCGCCTTCCGCTCACTTCCAGGACGGAGCCAAATGTGGGCCAAACAATAATTATCTCATCCATAGGCTACAGCTTATATATTATGGACACTCAACGAGTGTGTAGTGAGTGAAGTTTCGCTGTTTTACAATCAGTACTGTACGGGGTGGAAAACGGAAACCACATTGTCAGTATATCATTCTGAACTCCGACATAGAAATTTTTCGTCGGCTAAAATAAAAATCAGCTGTTTCCTACCAAAGTGCAATACCTACCTACAATGTCAAAATGTTGTTTCTGGAGTTTCACTGTCAGTATCCGTTTGATTTTCCATAATCTGTATATCATATTCTGCTGCCATGTAGGTCTGATAATTATTTCGTTTGACTACACAGTCTAGAATTTCCCAGTTAGGACTTGGAAATGATGACTCGTCTCTTACTAGACGCGCTCGGTTTTTAATTTTTTCCGATGGCCAAAATAGCTTTCCATTTTCTTCCCAAATAGAAGGTACAATACTTAGTCTACGTCGCCCTTTTTCAACTGTTAGTACAATCTTGAACGGCATGGTCTAAAAACGTTGCGATGCCTAATTTCAATAACTTCTAGCCGTGGCGTCGAACAAAAATAACGTGACACTGATCAGTGCCCAACGCCATACGATTAAATGACACTCATCTGTGTCTTCAGCCATGCGGAAAAGAAAACAGTGTTTTGACATTTTTTTACGTATTCAAAGCTCGAATACTTTTAGTTTACATGTGAAATCTAACGTGAACGGTCAGGCACGTTGTTTTAAGCGATAAAAAGTGGCGAAACAAGTGTATTTGTGGAAATGGAAGGTAAGTGACTTATTTAATACAGATGTGCTCAACCTTTTCAACTTATTTTGCATTTCCTAGTAATTTGATTGATTATGAGGTATTAAATTGGGTCTAAAAATTTTTGCATAACAAATTTCAATTGTTTATAATTAAACTACGCAAATAAAAACTGCTAAGTTAGATTAAATAGTAATAATAATGATAGTAGTACATTCTCACGGATACACAACAAATGTGAAAATTATTATTGTCAGAAAAAAATAATATTTGGCAAGATACTGATAATGTTTATTTATTGTTTAAGAATTACAGCGAAAAAGAAAGTACATTCCCGATACAGAAAATGAAACTCAATGCGACGATGACGAAGAGATAGTACAGAATTCACAACGCTGGGAAGACTCAGAAAACTGGGAACAGGAATTTATACCAAACCAAAAAACATGTAAGGATACTTCAACGTACACAAAAAAAGAAATGGTGGACAGTGCAACATGCACAGAAAGAGATGATGGCCCGACTATATTGGACGTCCATGGATGTAAATATTTTGGCCAGTTGGTTTCAAATGAATTATTGCGCTTTAAACCATATGAAAGAAATATAAAGATGCAGAAAATATTAGATATAATAAAAAAGTAATTTTAATATCAAATAAAGACCGGACAAAAGTTAAATAAAACCAAATTTTAATTCAATTACAATTTTAATTTTAACCAAATTTTGACTTAGATGATAATATTTATTAAAAATCATTACATCAGATCCGATTAACTAACATAGAATTTCAATATTTGTGAAATTCTCTGAAACAATCATTAAGGCACAGGCCTGGGAATCCAGGGCAATCGGGACAGCCAGTTATAACAGATACCCTTTTTTTAGTTTTTGTGTAACAAACTCTGCATCTTTTTCTTAGGGTATTATTACTTCTCTTTGGTAAATTGGCGGGTAAATGTATTTTTGACTGTGATAGAGGACGAGAAAGTTCTGATACATTGGGCATTGGTAACAATTCTTGCATTACACTCTTTATAAATTTATATAATGAAGTTTTATTTGTAGTGTTTTTTGCGTTGAAAAGTAAATAACCATTCACCAAACATATTTGGATTATGTGTATTATGACTTTTTTGTACCAGCGCAGGGTCTTGTGCTCACAGCAATAATAGCTTAGCATCTGATCATGTCGATTTATTGCCCGCATATATTTATTATACTTTATTTGTACGGCCGGCTTATATTTTATTGTGCGTACACGGCGACTAGTAGTCCCTTTATAATTACTTTTGTGTTCAGTACTTATAAATAATACTTCCCGTTTATCTTGCCATTTGGTGACGACATTTTTTTTATTGTTTTGTAATATACACGATTCACCAGGCTTTAATTTGCACATTTTTAATTCTCTTGGATTTCCTATACGGTTTGGTCTTAGGGTACCAGTCACATACGTGTTTTTGCCTATTAACTCATCAGCCAACCCTACGCTGGTATAAAAATTGTCCAAATACAAAGCATGCCCTTTGTCAAAATATTTTTGCATGAGCAGATGCACCACTTTTTTAACGTGGTTTCTACCTCCTACTTGTACGTCTTGGGATCCTGCATACATGTGAATTTTTAAAATTATACCGTTGGCGTCGGCTAAAATGTACAGCTTAATGCCGTATCTATGGGCTTTGCCTTTGATATATTGACGAAAATATAGTCTCCCTTTCCACAAAATAAGAGATTCGTCAATTGTCAACTCTCTCAATGGGAATATACGGCGTCAACTGTCTCATTGAACAAATCGATCAAAGATTTTATTTTAAATATACTCTCCGTCCTTTCGATATCTTGTACGTTCAAAGCTCTTAAAATTAAAAAAAACCTATCCCTAGACATAAATAGGCGTGGACTAAGACGGAAAAAATAATGAGTGGACCAATAGTCCACCATTCTGTTCAGCTTTATGGTGCCCATTAGTAATATTATGCCAATAAAAGTTTTTAATTCGGCGACACTTAGATCGGTCCACTTGCTAAAGCGAGAACGTGCAGTTGTCGCTTCTACTTTCAATTTGTTACCGTACTTGTTTGTACATTTTAATATTAAATTTAAAAAGCGGGCATTCATAAATAAAAAAAAATAATCCAAAGGACTTTGGACCTCTGCGTCATGTGGCTGCAATATACTACTTGTCCCCGTAAATGGTATCTGTAACATCTGACTGGGATTACCCGGAAACCAGCCAGTTGTTTCTTCTAAAGACTCTTCCTCTGGATCTTCGTTCTGTTCATTGGCGTGAGAATCGACAATGTTTGCATCCTCGTTCGCACTTGCATCGCTTAACTCATTTAAGAGTTCTTCGTTATTCCCGGTTAGAATTCCATACAGTTCTTCGTCTTCATATAACTGTAAGCCTGGAATGTCATATAACTGCTCACTTTCTTGAGGAGACATCATTCGTTCCAATTCCACGCTTACGGGATCTATGGCCGATGATGTACCCGGAATTGGCGAACTTGGAATATCCATATATGGATTCTGATGGTACATGCCAGATGATGGTCCAGGAACTGGCGCACTTAGAAAAGGATCTACGCTAAATAATGGTTCAGGTTCCGGAGAACTCGAAGAATGGTATTCCATTTTCTTCAAACTGCAAAAGAATGAAAACTCTATTGGAAACGAAAATAAAAGAGACACGTATTTTAGGTCGTGTTTTTCATTGTGTTGTCTATTTTAATTTGTAAAAAGTACACCAAAAGAGGTTTATGGAGGTTTTAACAGTTATTTTAATATTACAGACAGACACTCCAATGTTATTTATTTGTATAGAGTAATAGACGTATAGATTATATTTAGTAATAATACTTATTTAGTTACATAATATTTATCAGTAGATCTACAATAAAATGATTTGATTTGAAAAAACTCATCATTTTATGACTAGTACGATAAGCTTATGTTATGGGATCTAGACAACCGATAAATATACATATTTACTATTTTCTTTTATAAATATACAGCCTTGGCCAAAAGTATTGAGCACCTTACAAATTTCGCTCGTTCACGGAAAGTATGGGAGTAAATCAAATCTATTGTTGAAGAATTCTTTTGTCGGCCATCTACAAAGGTTTAAACAATGACCCACGCCGCACAGCTAGCAATAAAACACCTGGGTGCAATAAAATGTGTTTTTTACAATTTTTGTATTTATTTATCAGTTCCCTACCATCGCTCGTTGTGAACACATCCAGTGATCTAGTGCGCCTTTTGTATTTTATTTCAGAAGTTTTAAGTGTTATTGTTGCAATATGCCAAAACAAAACGAACTTTCTTTAGAAAAACGTGTGCAGATACAGCTTCTGTATGAGCAAGGGAAATCACAAGTAGAGATTTCTAAAACTGTGAAATGTTCGCGCCGATCCGTGCAATATGCTATTCAGCGATTCTCTACTACCGGATCACATGAAAATAGACCGAGAACCGGGCGCAAACGCATCACCACAGACCGTCAAGATCGTCAGTTACTGAGAGAGTCGTTAAGAAATAGGAAAAAAACATCTTCAGAGCTCGCTGCTGAGTTGTCGGAACAAATTAAGAAGCCAAAAAGAATTTCTGCCGTAATTAAGGCAAAGGGTGGACCCACAAAATATTAATTTTCTATTAATAAATAGTAAAATAAACCCATATAAAACGTTTTGTTTTATTTCTATTTGATACTCCGCATAAAACTGAAAGATATCATGGGTGCTCAATACTTTTGGCCAAGGCTGTATATATATTATAGATAATGACAGCCAGACACAGAATAAACAATTGTGCTCATCATACAAAGTTTGACCTGCATGGGAATCGAACCCACCTCACTAACTACTAGACCAACAGGCCCGTCAATTAGCAACAATAACTTATGTATAAAAAAGAATCTTACTTGAAGTTCACGGCAAGTAGAGATGTGTGCACAGGCTGAAGTCGCACGGAGTCCAGTTCAAAGCCACAATTGTCACAACGCAAAATCAGAGTCCACTTTACACAGCCAAAATCGTCACAAATGCAAAACCAAAATCGATAAAAACACGAGAGTCCAGTAAACAAGCGAAAGTCATCGGTAAGGTAAATAACAAGAAAAGTAAGCACGTCTGATAACTAAGGATAGTAAACCAGAAGTAATTCAAAAAACAAGATGCGCGAAAGAAAAAAATTTATACCACGTGTTGTTACAATAAACAATGGACGGTCCCGGCCGCTCCTAGACCGACCGTCCATTGTCTGTTTCCATTTTTTTGTAAGTCTATACAATTTTATCCAAAATAAACCTTTAATTTAGAGTGAATACAGTCCTTTTTCGAAGCGCTTTTGGCAAATGCAATTTTGTGTCGTAGCATCATGCATGAGCATGACATGACTCATATTAGCCACAACCATATTGATACGCGTAGTTTAAAATAGCGTGGTACGACGCACGGTGATATTTTTTATGTAAGTAGGTACCTACCATATTTCGAGACATAAAATTTACCCACTATCGATACCCAAATGTGATTACGACGTATATGCATATTTCTTTATAGATAAGGATTAGAGAGTTGTAATTAAAAGAGGAGAAGAAACATCTCTATATAAATACTTTTATTGTTTAAATTTTATCTTTATTTAGAGCGGGTGTAAAATTTTATAGAAGACAAGCTAAAGACAACCGCAGCAAAGTGATTTAGCTGCTTTACTGTAATACATTTATAATTTATTATCATATGATGATTTAATATCAAATACTTCAACTTCCAAAAAGGTTGGTGCCCCCTATTTTTTTAAAAATATTACAGTATCCAGAAACGAAGGCTACGAGCTTAATATACGTGAAAAATGAAGATAGTTTGGTTTCAGGTAAAACTTCCATAAAACTTAATTGAAGGAGTTATCATCGATTTCAAAATGACACATATCCGTGCCTGACGCCACACTTAAAAAGAAGTGATGGCACTGAAACGTGCCATCCGCAACGAATCGGTTAATTAAATTAGTTATCATACTACATTCCACATACTTACAGTCTAAACAGCAACAAATTAATTCGTTCATCCACTTAAAGTGCACAAGTAAACCTCAGACATGCCTACACACCTTGCCTTAACACATCGAATCGTATCATAGCTTCGTCTATGCTCTGGGAAGTTGTTTGTTTTGCTTCTCTTTGACAAGCAGTGTTCAACATTTCCACGACAGGCCGAACTTTATATAACTTGTCATATTCAGGACTTGTTTTTGCAGGAGTCTTGGAGTTATCATTTAGATGAAGGTTTTCTAGTATCTTTTTGAACCTTTTGCATGTCATTATTTGTGCAATTTCGTCGACTCTAAAAAATGGATCACTAGACCAATATAGGTCTATGGATGGTAAAATATGAATACCTATCAGAATGATAATTCCCAAAAATGCTTCAATATCAGGCTTTCTTACCGGTTCCCAATGTAAAGTCGCTTTCTGAGAGGCATACAAATTAGTTTGTTCAACTATGTGATCAATCACTTCTTCCGAAAAATATCTCGAAAAATAAGCCATTGCAGAAGTCCTGCTTGGAAAGAAAACTTTAGGCTTCAAGAAAACTTCATCATATTTATCTGCATTTGGCCTGGCCGGCCACATAGTTCCTTTTTTCCAGTCATTCTCATCCTCGTCATCTGAGGAAGTGTCAGCAGAAGATTCCGAAGAAGATTCAAAAATAGTTACTCGCGAAGGTCGGACTGGTCGCAATATATCTTCGTCTTCGCTATCGCTGTGTACAATATTAGGTACTCCTATGTTAGGATCTATATTTTCTGTCATTTCCCTATCAGATACCCTAGATGGAAAACTTACAGGGCTGCGTCTCGATGGTCCAGGCATTGGAGTTCCTTGATTTTGAAAAATATTCCTACCCTCCAACACACACATTGGAGTTCCTTGATTTTGAAAAATATTCCTACCCTCCAACACCGCACGTACATCTAAACAGGTTTCTACGCCATCTTCGTCCTCGTACTCGTCTACCGAGTCGTCTGGATCATCAGGAAGTCCAAACATTTCCTCCAGCTCATTCTCAATTTCTTCATCATTCAGGAGTGCCTGGAATACAAACAGGCAATGGAATGTATTCTGCCACCAAAACAACGCGGTGAGTGGGCACTGGCATTCATACTGCCACCAATAAAAATTGAAATAAAACAAGTTACAATACACTGAGAGACAAAATTACACTCAAAACGTAAGCAGTTAACCTAGAAAATAATAGTAAATAAGGAATCTTACCATTTTAGCCAAAATCTACGAAGATTCAACTGGATGAAAATTTTCAGCTAAAAAACACCACTTTCGCACAATCATGGCCGAAATTAGTTTGACAGCTTTCAAGTATCTGTCAATGTGATACTCATTTCTGACGTAATAAAAAACAGTGTTACCATCAGTGAAAAATAAAAGTACCGTCATCAAACCAGACATTAACAAAAAAACAAATTGTTGGTGGCTCGTATACTGCCTCTACCTTATAAAGGGTTGGTTTATTTTTGCATGTGCACTGCTTTTGTGATTAAGAATGCTTGAAGGCGCTTGGTGTGAAATAATAAGAGGAGCTGACCGGCTCCGATCGATCCGAGCCAAACGGCTGCACGATCGTTTGGCTCCGATTTCGTGCTCTTTCTCGCTCGCGCAGCCGATCGGCTCCGATTGCGTGCTCTTTCTCGCTCGCGCAGCCGATCGGTTCCGATTGCTTGTTTGTTTGTTTTGTTCTGCTTCAAACAATCTTGCTAACAAATATATTTCTTCATCGGAGCTATCTAAATCCATGTACACGTTAACACCGAAAACAAAACTTGGACTGCGTGGAAGACTGGTACTGCCTTTGTAGTGTATCTATCCGGCTCCGAGCGCATCCGACCAGCTCCGAGCGCATCCGACCGGCTTCAAGTGCATCCGACGGCTCCGAGCGCATCCGACCGGCTTCAAGTGCATCCGACCGGCTCCGAGCGCATCCGCTTTCAGGTCGCTTCCAGCCGGTCTATGTGAAATAGTTGGCGGCTCCGCTCCGACCAACTCCAAGCGCATACGATCCGGTCTGTGTGAAAAGAAAAATGCGCGCCGATGCTCTCCGAGCCGGTCTGTGTGAACGGACCTTTAAGGAAATAAATATAATGACAGTGCCTTCTTAGTAAATCTATGAGAATATAATGTATGTAAGAAAAAATCTACACCTTTATACAAAAAAAGTGAACTGCACGATTATAACACTAAATATAAATCAAAATTAATGCAGCCACCGTTTCGTCTAGCTAAGGTTCATACCTCTTTTATGGGGTACTGTGTAAGATTTTACAATAAATTTCCGGACCTAATTTTAAAACTCCCAGAAAATAAATTCAAGAAAATCATTAAATTAACCCTGTGTAGGCAAGCTTATTATAAATTGGAAGATTACCTTTTAGATAAAAATGTATAGGATAGTGCTAGTCCAGCTCCACAGGGTGATACCTCACTAGTCGCCTAACGATAGGGCTGCCACCTCGAAAGTCTGTCACCCAGGACAAGAAACGTGAAAACCCCGGATTTTGGATCTTACTACCCGGAGGTTTCAAGAGATTTTATTTTTTCTAAGTGGAAAAAATATAGTTTTAATGGTTTTAAATATTTATTTATAATTTTTAATCAATTTAAACTAAATTACGTCTAAAAAGGAAACAAAACAAAATATTCTTAAAGTTTTAAGGAACTTACATTTCTCGTTTCTTTAAATAAAATAATTAGACTCTTGTTACAAAAAAAATCAATATCTACTCTTTTAACAAAACAAAATTTTCATGTTTAATGTCTGTAAACATAACAAAAAAAATACTCTTTAACTTCTCTCTTCTCTCAACTCTTTAGCTTTTAAATTTTATTTTTATCACTGATGAGACTGTTTCTGTTTTAAATGAATTTCTTTCTTTTGTCCATTGCTGTGTGATTAGAGAGAATATTCTTTCGACATTGGCATTGTGTGCAGAAATACAAAAAAAATACTGTGCAATTTTTAATAATTCTGAATATAAATGAGCATTCGGTGTTCGAAAAAATTGTAACCAAAGTTGATTTGCATTTAGAAGTTTATCTTGCTCGCTTAGATTTTGACTGAAAGATTTTAAATTCACCCACTCATCTATTAATTTTACGTCGTCAATTTCTATGTTCTTGTCTTTTAAAAAAACAATAGTGTCTTCAATAGCAGTCCATTGAGTATTCTCGTTTATATTCGGTAAAAACATCCAATCAAATGTATCGAATTGTTTTAAAGGCTCTATCCATTTTTCGATGTACGTTTTTATTTCGTTATAGAAATTCAGAGAACATTCTTTAAACTCTTTTTTTGTGTTTTCACCTTCTTTATTTAAAGTGCTTTGAATACTCAACGGCAAGAAACTTTCTCTAATTCGGTCATCTAAGCTTTTTGTGATGCATGTAAGTATGTTTCTTGTTTCAAGGACAGAATTATCAGTTTTTTCCAGTTTCTCTATTTTTGAGTGAGTGATGTGCATAAAAGAGTGTATAAGAAACAAATAGGCGTATTTGTTTCGAGAGAGGATTTTCAAAAAACTGTTGAATTAACACAGGTGGCCTTTCAAGACTTTCAAAATAATCCTTTAATGGACGGTAGAGCTTCAGAAGTCGTTCGATAGCTGGGAACAAACTTAACCATCGTGTCTTAGAATGATAGAGAAGCTGCTTGTATTCGACATCAGCTGTTTCACAGAAGTCTTTAAGGGATTCAGTTCGTACTGTGTAAGTAGCAAAAAAATTATAAATTTTTAAGACGATACATTCAGCGTCGACTGGCAGCAAATCGCATCCGTGGTGCACTGCGTTGTTAATAACGTGTGCAGAGCAACCCACGCCAACTATGTTGGGGTTCAGACTTTGTTTGAGTTTATGGAAAACATTGTTGATTCCTCGTCGTTCTGTTCCACCGAAGTTTGTGTTGCAGTTGTCTCCACTAAACGCAATACACTTTGACAAGAGATCGTGCTGCCGAAGTTGTTTTATAATCAGTTCAGTAATTGTGTCGGATGTCTCATTTTCCGTGTTTTCTATTTCGAGAAGTTTTGTAGTGATTCCGGTTTTTTAACATCAAAATATTGAATAACCAAAGGAAACAATTTTGTGCATCCATGATTACTGGCATCAGTAGCCATGCTGATATATGGTACATTTTGTAAATCATTTTTAAGTTCGGCAACAGACAAAGGGCCTAGCACTCCAGTTGCTATTGCAGTTGCCTTTGTTCGACTACATGAAACGTTTTTTGCGGTATCGGAACCCGAAAATATTTCACGATTGAGAGTACAAGTGTAATCCAAAGAATTAAAAGACATGATGGCTGACTGTATGATAGACGAGTGCGCCTTTCGCTACTCGAATAAGGAGGTCTTCCGAACTTGATCTTACAAAATAAGTAGCTATATTTGAAGAACTGGCTTGATTTCTCAAATTTGTTTTGTGTTTCTGTGTACTCAAATGTTCATTTATGTCTGTAACTCCCTTATTCGCAATCGAAATATTCGTCGAACAAATGGTACAAAAAGCCTCCCAGTCATATTTTCCTTTTTTTAACATAGGAAACTTATTTTGCAAGTCGCTGTTGAATAAGCATTTACGTTTAGGCATTGTGTTGTGGTATCTGATCTGAAAAGGATAAAACGTCGAAGTAAAAACGTGTAAGTATTACAATTCGTAAAATATAGCTGGATTCCTGGCATGAGAGCATTTAAATAAACAGGATCACTGTTGAACAGCATTAAAATACATATTCTTGAACAAAATATGTACCTAATCTCATGTTTTGTAGAATAATAACACTTACCTTGCATTGCAAGACTACGTGTCGTCCGTTCCGTCCGTCACCTCGCCCGTTGTCATGCACACGCACGTCTGCACTTGTAACCGCCTACTACGCAACTGCGGCGAGCGAGAGAGAAGAGTCGGATGTACGCACGGCACGGGGTGCGGGGCGAGCCGCGTCACGTGTCACGCCACGCGCCGCGCGTTTCGAGTCGCGCGCGACTGTTGATTATTTGAAAAGTGTAAAACCCGGACTACAAATAAAACCCCGCCCGGACGCTCCCCGGACGCTTTCTAAACTAGGACAAATCCGGGGAAACCCGGACGGATGGCAGCCCTACCTAACGAGAGAATTTTTATTATACCTTATGCAATGTGACATGCTTAAATTATACACATGTTTATTATTATTTATTTTTATCTGATGACATTTATTATAATTATTATTTGACATGATGTTTTGTATGACATCTAATAATATAGGTACATAATTTTATAAATCGTTACACCCATCACTAATTATGGTAATGTGTTTATAAGAACTGCATGTAGTTTTAAGGTAATCAATGTCTGTTTTAAGGTAGTCAAAATACAGTGGGGATAATCCTTATCTCAGGCTTTTTTGTCTTCGGTTGTAAAACTATGGTATTCAGATTTATCAGGTTGAAAATCATTCTATGGGAACTGTCGGGTTTTTGGGATGCCTCTTTTAAATTTATTTGGGGTTCCGATAGTTGTTTAATTTGATCGTGTATGACGCTAGAGGATTCCGGTTCGAATTGTTTGCCTTCAAGGTGGTTAAAAGGGACAGAGGTGGTTTTCGGATGAAGGGTATTCGGTAACCGTTTAAAATATTTTGTAGTGTTTGAGGGGCTCTGAGTGATTTCCAAGTGGAGATTTTTTTTCACGGAATTGTCCCCGTTACAAAATCCTTAGGATTTCTTCCCTGTTGGTTGTTTCGTCTTGGAATACTCTCCCTGTTTAGTTAAGTTGGGGTTTCTTCGCGGCTTTCCAATGAGGTTGCGTTTTGTTTGTTTTGTTGGTGCTGGTACTTGTAGACGTTGAAGGCTTGTGTTTTTGATGTCGATGCTGACGTTTTGTAAAAAAAAAAAGTTGTGCCCTTCTCTGGTCTTTCATGACTTCATTTAGTTTTTAACCCCCGACGGAAAAACGACGGGGTGTTATTTCTCCGAGAAGAGGTGGGTTTTCGACGGTGGAATATCGTGGAGGATGTGGTTGAGTCCCTTGTTAGTTAAAGTTTCTTGTCGGGCCTGATTTTTTCTGCTCGTCTACCACAAGTGTAATGGTTTATTGGTGATTTTCCTGATTTTAGAGTCAGTTCAACGCCTGTTCTACTGACATGGGGGTTGGCCTTTGCGATTTTGGGCTCTGTTTCACATGTTGTCGGGGTAAAATCCCAAGAATCTTCTTTGTCGACGTATATCGTAGTCGTAGGTTGAGGATTCTCTGAAGCCGGTAATAGTTGAGCGAGCTCCCGCTGGACGTTTACCTCACATTGGAAATTTTAACGATTGTGATTTATACCTAAGGAAACAATGGCGAGTCTCTCAAAGATTAGCGGACATGTACTGGCGCAGGTGGATCAAAGAAATACTACCAGACATGTTGCCTCGGAGGAAATGGCAAGAAGAAACGAGGAAATTACAAGTTGGCGATCTAGTCCTTGTGGTGGATCCAGATGGCCCTCGTAACTTGTGGCCCAAAGGCTTAGTCCAAGAGGTTTACCCTGGCAGAGACGGCCGAGTAAGAATGGTTAAAATTAAAACGAAATCAGGCATCCTCACTAGGTCAGCCACACCCGTCGTCGAATACTAATCGTTGATGAGTGCTGCTAGCAGCACTGGGGTGGGGCGTGTAAGCGACGCGAATAAATCGAGAAATATCGCGGGGAACGAGTGCGGGGCGCGCCGTTAGCCGTTAGTTAGTAGTGTAAGTTTTGCATAGATACATAGATAATTGATTTGGTATATAGTAGTAAAAAAAAACAACAACTAAACTCAAATCAAACTATAATTAAGAAAGTAAACTTAAATACATATAAAATGTTAAAACTTAAAAGGTAAGGCAAAATCGACATTGTACAAACTGTAACGTAAGTAATGTCAGTTGAATGTCATTTTATTTTCTTCACCTAAATGAAGTAATATGAAGGTGGAAGCATAATTCGACATCTCGATAGCTTAGTTGGCTAAAGCGTCTGGTGTACTGATCCAGAGTGTACTAATCTAATAAATTAAAATCTAAATGTTCTACACCTTCAATGATGGATCCCTGAAGTTCATATTGTCTATTTGAACCTCTGACATTAATGCGTCACTGCTTTCTAAATCACTTTCATCACTGCTATCTTCACCGACCTGAATAACTAAACGATCTATGTCATTGTACGAGTACAATGTTCTTCCACGATCGTAATATTCCCTCTCAATTTTCTTAACGTGCTCACAGCAATTTTTCCAATTCTGAACTGTTATTCTACTGAATGCAGTAGTTATAAACTTATAATCTCTAATCTAATTGAAGTAATAATTTACCAATTGTTGGCACCTCTTTCTTTACATTATAAAAAATATATATAATATGTATTATCAAAAGTATATAATATATATTATGTATTATCATGTAATACGTATCGATAGAATCGATACTATTACATGATAATACGTATCGATAGAATCGATACTATTACATGATAATACTATCAATCTTATCGATATTTTTTAAGTAATACTATCGATACTATCGATATTGTCGGTAGTAAAATACACTGACTTGTCCATGCGGGCATGATAACACCTTTTGAAAATCGAAAACGACCGTCAAGATCGTACCGTTGGATATAATAGCTTCACGTTTGTCAAGGTCTTTTAACTTACGAGCTGCATTTTTATTGGATGGATGTTTGTTATAATCTCCTTTTTCTTGATCGGTGGGATCAGTTTTGTGGCGAAAAACATGACAAATGTCGCACTGGTCTTTTTTAAAATCCTAAGTTGAAATTTTTATTTACTATATCACGATACTGGCGATCTGTGACTGCCAGACCTCATCAAACCATTCTTTGTATAGCTGAAACATTTTTGAAATGCTAAGACTAGTAAGCAGTGTTTTTTTATTTTTAAATTAAAAAACAATATATTATTTATGTCATAATTTTTAAACATATTGATTTTGCCACGGCAGTTGCCCTTCAGATGACATGAAATAATCTGCTAACTTATTGCGAATCACATTAGCTGTCAAACTACCTCTTAGCGAATTTGAACGAGGTACGTCGGGTAAGAGGTGGTCAAATTATCACCGACTTGGTTACTTATAATTCCTTATATAATTCCTTCTATTTATAATCTATATCCTTATAATTCCTTCTTCTTTGTGAATGAAATTTTGCAACAAGCAACAGGTTTTTATTATATCGACTGCTAAGTCCAGTGGCAGTAATACTGCTGAATCGCACTCTTTTCCGTATGCACCAACATCAATGTAAATAAAACTATAATTTGCGTCTACCACGGCCATCAATAAAATAGAAAAGAAGTGTTTATAGTTGAGGAACATATATCCACTTTTTTCAGGCTTTATGACTCGTATATGTTTGCCGTCTATTGCTCCTAAGCAAAGAGGAAAGTTCGCTGCACTTTCAAAATTATTGGCTATCATTATCCACTCCTCTGTAGATGGAATTTTCATATAGGTTTCACGTAATTTAGACCATATCGTTGTACATACTTCTCCGAACTATGTAGCTTATAGTTTTTATTCCAATTCTGAATGTGTATTGAAGATCCGTGAATGAATTTCCTGATGCTAAATATCTGTAACAATTTTTTTTAAGGTATACTTGTAATGAAAAAGTGTAGTGGCGCTAGAGATAACTGGGTGAGATGTGCCAAAAAACTGAAAGAGTACAAATCTGGTTCAGGTGCAAAATCGGTCACTAAATATAAATTTTACGAAAAAATGCTGTTCTTAAACAAAATTATGGGTCATCGATCGACAGAATCAAATATAAATCCGCCCCTTGCTGAAAACGAGAGTATTCCAAATACAGAAGAAAATGAAGTACCAAAGGTTACAGTTCCGAGAAAAAGGAAGAGAAAAGACACAGAATGATATTGAGAGAAAAATTTCGAGCTTAGTTGATTCTGTCGTAATGGAAGATAACAGTAGAATTATGTCGTTTTTCCGGGGAATCGCACCAACAATTGAAAAATTTAATGATGCTGATATCGTCGAATTTCAGTTTGAGGTTATAAAAGCGATGAGAAACATAAGTCAAAGAACTTGATCCCCTTATGTTTATGATTCGACTCCAGCGCCAAATTATTCCCAAATTGCTTATACTTGAGTTTACCCCGAAAATCAATATAGGGGATATCGTACTGCTACAGCTTCATCTACAAATTATAATGTAAATGAAAACGAAACACCTGAGAAGACACAATCTTTTCATCAAATAGACGACACAGTATCTGAAAACAACCATTTTGATTTTTCGAAGTCAGTTGATTAATAAATAATTACCTACAAATTTCCACAATGACTTGTTATTTAAAAATCTGCTATGGGTGTCTCTTACCATAATCCTTAAACTCCATAGCCAATTGTCAAAATTCTTTATGAAGTTTTAAAATATAAGAATTATACATAAGTACATACCTTAAGGTAACAGCCAATCTTTCAGCGGGTGTAATAGATAGTCGCATATTAGTGACAGCATGTCGTAATTGATCATAAACTAGTTCTAATAATTTGCGAAAACTTTCATGAGTCATTCGATAGAAGTTATAGAACTTTCTTCCGTCTTTCTTTAAATCCTCCATCAAAGTATGGAATACTCCATAAGACTCTCTTTCTAATAAAATTGGATAAACCCACAGCTTCTTCCTTTTTTTATTGTAGCTGCTGTTTTTTGTATAAATAGTAGGCAAGAATAAGCTTTTTCTTTGCACTGGACATAACGTACGTGCACTTCTCCCTTCAAATTTAATAGAACTGATATCGACAACAACGAACGCATTCACGTTATATTTAACGTATCGTGTACAAAGGTAGCCGTTTTGCGTCGGCCCGTTACCCGTTGACAAAAACGTTCATTAACAAGAGCTCTTAAGGTTATTATAAAATGCGTGACAATCTTGGGGTATTAAAGTAAACATAGATCTAAGATCTCCGACCTTTGCTTAAGGAATTGGCTTTTCCCTGGGGCCAAAGAACTTCAAAATCTTCTTCTGAAAATTGGATTGTAAGCCCTTTGTTTTTTTTGACAAATCTATCTTTTGAATATTTCCACTCTCTAACGTCATAGTAATTAAGAATGGATCTTCTTTTTTCAACAAAATTTGTCTAGTTTTTAACCAGTTTACTTTTTCTTTATTTGTACATATTTTGCGGTTAACTATTTTTTTGCCGATTTTTTTTCGACTTAAAAAATCTTGTTTTCATCCTAGTAACATTAAGGGGGTTTTTCTTTTTACAGATTTTCATGATATTCATGTATTCTTCTACGGTGTAAATACGTTCGTGATGCTTAAGCTCACATTCAATCTTGCTGAAATCAGTGTCGTTAGGCAAAAAGGAATGGCCGGTCTCTAAATATTTAAAAGTTATCGTTTTAAGATTTGGGTAGCTGTTTAGTATATAGTTTTAGCATGAGGATTATTTTAATATTTCTGTTTTGTCCCCCGCAGCAGTGTAATTATTATCGTAAATTCATACCTCGTTTCGCAAACATTACTCTTTCCGTTAAATAAACTATGTAGGAAAAACCTTACATTTAAATAGAGTGAAGATTGTAAAAATGCTTTTGAAATTTTAAAACTTGCACTATGCACCCCACCAACCTTATATATATTATATATCCCGATTTTTCTCCAGGCAATGAATTTGTACTTCAAACAGATGCATCCGGCGTAGCTATCGGTTCAGTATTATGTAATGAAGACCTAAACCAATAGCCTATGCGAGTAGACCTTTAAACAAAGCAGAATTAAATTACCCTACAGTACAAAAATAATTGTTATCCGTAGTATGGAGTGTTAAACATTTTAGATCATATTTCTTTGGTAGGCCATTTACAATAATGACAGATCATAAACCGTTAGTCTATTTGTTTAGTATTAAAGACCCATCAAGTCGATTATTGAAATTAGGTTATAATTGGAAGAGTATGACTATAAAATCGTCTATATCAAAGGTTCAGATAATACAGTAGCAGATGCTCTAAGTAGTATAATTATAACATCAGATGAGTGAAGAAATTAAAAAAAAATCTTACAACAAGAGCGCAACGTAAGAAGGCGGAAGGCGGAAGGAGTAACTAAATCAAAACAATCGGAGGTACAAGGGAGCTCACAAGATTTTCTTAGTAAATCCACAGATCTGAGGCCTGATCAACCAAAAATCGTGGAAATATTAAGAAAACCAAGCGACTTAGTAGAGATGAAATTTATATAACCTAAATTAAAAATTAAGAAAACCCCCGACACAAAATGTAATTTGCCATTTCGTGGTGGCGGCCATCTTGGATTTGAAATTTATCATAGTGTTTAGTATTCTCCTAGTTAGCCCTTTCATTTGATACCCATATTGAAGGAGTTGTGATAAAATATATTATTCGCTATTGCTATTGTGGCGGCGGCCATCTTGGACCGATTTTCATCAAACATAGATAAGAACACTCCCGACTAATTCACCTTTCAAATAAAAAAAAACAAAATCAAAATCGGTTCTTCCGTACGGGAGCTACGATGCCACAAACAGACACACACACAGACACGTCAAACTTATAACACTCGTCGTTTTTGCGTCGGGGGTTAAAAAGGTAAAGAATTACAAAGTATAAGAAAAAAAGGTTTAATAAATAAGGAAGAAACATGTTTGGTTAAACATATTGACTGTGCTTCACAGAAGATTCAAAATGTGTTAAAAGAAGGGATGAAAGCTCAAAATACTGTCATGGTGGCCATAACTAAATGCAAGAAGATGCAACTCATTTTCATCATTCAACTTTTGCTCAAGACGAGCTTGCTACAGAAAAGGCTAAATCAAAAATCCCTTTAGATTAAACAAGAATGTGCAACTATGTGTAATAGCAATTTTTATTTATATGCTGGAACGTATTTTACATGTCAAAGAGTCTTTATGTATTTATGCATCGACAAATAATAAAATTCTCCTATTAACGTCTGAAGAGTGTATGATTATTGAGAAGCTTATCTGTTTACTAAGACCATTTGAAGAACTAACTAAAGAGTTAAGTGCTGCCGATGTTTCCATATCTTCTGTGATTCCTTGAATCGATCTTGATCTCTTTCTCTTCCTTAACCCATTGAACGCCAACGACGCTTACAAGCGACAAACGTAATCGGCCGCTAGAACGCCAACGACGAGTTTAGGCGACAAATAGATGTGCTACTTTTTAATCTAATATTATAGAAAATAGGTAAAAGAATTATGTTTTTTAAATTTTGTAGTCTTCTCCGTAAGACACTTAAATAAAATTGTACTAAAGTTAAGCTTGATCTTTTAGTATTCATTCCAAATTTGAACTTGTTTTAGGCGAAGAAAAGACCTCAAAATATACGTTCACCAGACGCCATTGTCGCTTTGAAGCGACACTAGTGATGGGGTAATTTAACTTTCTTAATTTTTTTCTAATTGAACTAAAACATTGATTAAAACTACAAAAAATGCGTTTTTTATGAAATTAGTGTTACTTTATTATTAATACAATTAATATATATATCGTACAAATATAACAATCAAATTAATAATGCTAAAACCTACTTACATTTAAAACATCGATTTATCTATGGTCATCAAGTAGTCACGTCACTAATTTGGAACTGTCCATCATTTGTGCCCTCGCCATCGTCGCTTTTGGGCGTCAATAGTGACGTGGTGAATTTATTTTCCGGAAAACTATCTAATAATGAGTGAATATTATTCAAGAGATGAATTGCTACGCATATTAGACAGTGATAATGACGAATTCGAATACGAACATGACACGGATTTCAATTTAGAGGTAAGTAGGTACTGTCCATACTAACCTAAAATGAACTCCTTTTTATGTATATGACCCTTGGATGCACAGAATGATCCACCCGTATCATTGTCTAACTAAGCAATCATATTTTGCACATTTTTGTCAGTGGTGGATCCATGCCGGAGCCTAAACGTGCTTAATTAGTGTTGTGCATCGCAAATTAAGATTTATAATGTACAATCGATCGATTTAGGTATATTGATGTATTGTATTGTATTTTGGTTATAGGGTGAAAGCCAACCATCGCAGCGTTACGGGGGCGAACAAGTTTCGACAGGACCGCAAGATCCCGTGGCAGAGTCGGCATCATCTCACACATCGCAAGGGGATGGTAGTCAGCAATTTATATGGTCTAACACATCTTCAAGACCAGTTATTCAAACTTTTGATGACTTCGGTTCTGGAATTTCCTCTGCCACATTAATGACGCTTAATGAAGACTCCTCTGAGTTAGATATATTTTTACATTTTTTTGACGAAGGCCTTTGTAATCAAATAGTAATTAATACTAATCGATACCACCAACATTTTTTGCGAACACGCACTTTAAAGGTATATTCTAGATTGCACAAATGGTACGACGTTACTGTTCCGGAAATGTACGTATTCTTTGCCGTCACAATGTTATTTACGCGAAATAAACATTTATCTATGGAGGAGCACTGGTCAACAGATCCATTATTGAATGCTCCGATTTTTTCAAAATTAATGTCACGTAATAGATATTTCATGATATTAGGCATGATACATTTTGGCCCACACGACGCCCAATTTTCAGATACTCCGAAAGTGTCAAAAATACGATCTCTTGTTGAGTATGTTCGCAAAAAATTCAAAAATTCATTCATTCCGCATAGCAACCTATGTATAGACGAAAGTGTGGTGCCTTTTAAGGGAAGATTGATCATAAGACAATTTTTGCCAAAAAAACGTAATCGCTTTGGGGTTAAAATGTTTGTTCTATGTGACGTAAAATCCAAAGTCATACTTGACTTTATTGTTTATGCTGGCAAGGAAACGCCTATAATAGATCAACAAGATTTAGGTGTAAGTGGGGCAGTTGTGGTTACTCTACTACAAGACTTCTTGGACACCAATCGGAAATTATATGTCGATAATTGGTACAGTAGCCCTCAGTTGTTCCGATATTTATATCAGCGGGGAATAGTCGCATGTGGGACAGTACGCAAAAATAGGTCAGGCATGCCTAAATTTGAAAAAATTAAAAAAGGCGAAATTTGTGCCAAGTATTGTCCACCCTTGATGGCATTGCAATGGTATGATAAAAAGATTATAACAATGCTTTCAACGATGCACGATCATACATTCATACCGTGTTTAAGGGAAGATAGAGAATCAGGTTTACTAGTTTTAAAACCAGGATGTATTGTAGATTACAATATAAATATGGGAACGGTAGATATAGCCGACATGATGCTGTCATCTTTGCATTGTATGAGATTATTATTAAGATGTATTAAGTGGAATAAAAAGTTTAGTTTTCATGTAGTTGATATGCTCATACTAAACTCATTTTATTTTGCAAAAATATTACAAAATAAAGCGGATCTCCGTTTTAGTACTTTTCAGTTAAATCTTATAAGACAAATCATTGAGAAATTCAAACCTCATATATCCTCAAAACCTACAGTTCGGCAAGCAAATGTAAATAATCCTTTGCAATTGCTATCTAATCATTCTGCAGATCATATGCCAACACAAAATGATCGAAAACAGCGATGCAAATATTGCGCGCATAATAATCGCAGAAGGGAAACAATGTACACAGATAATGTCTGTAAAGTTAATTTGTGTGTTTTATGCTTCAAAAAATATCACCAAGATCTAAGTTTCAAATAGTATTACCTATATACTATAAGTAGGTACATATTTATTTGCAACAAGCAGGTGCGCGAGCCAATCTCGGATAGAGAACAAGTATTTTTTATAAATTAGTACTTTTAATAATAATAACACTTGTACACATGATAGAGTTATAAATAATTTCATTTGCGCTTTTTTTTCTGATATCTCTAAATTGTTTTAATTTTAGTTTTCTTACTTTACTTTGCTTGTGTACTTCGTGGTAGGTTACTTGCCTTACTTGTTTGTGTAATACAAATTCAAAATTGTTATGGAAAATAAACTGGATTATGTACCAATTTTTTTAAATTATTTATTTGTTATCATTCCTATGCCCAACTCATTGCTTTGGGATAAAAGTCGGAAAAATAAAATCGATCGATTTTGTTTCAGGACGAAACAAATCGATCGATTGTAATTTCTAATATTCTACAACACTAGAGTATTTTTTTTGTGTCTATGGTTTATAGAGGATCGGATCACTCCGTGATACATTTTAGTATTTCGTTTTGTGGAGTTAATAGAATTTAAATAGTGCCAAATGTCTTCGTCTGACGATTTTCAAACATTTTGTACTCAGAGGTTCAATTCATGTTGGTCAAATATGGCTAACAATGATGAGAATATGAAAAGTCCAAGTTTCGAAGAAGAGGAGGACATTATAGAAGATTCTCAACCATTGTCACCAAGTTTACTATCCAACTTGCCGAATAAAAGAAAGAAAACTGCTGAAAAGGCAACTCAGTGTGAAGAATGTTTCGTCAATTACAGACGAACATCCGAATTCGAAATGGAAGTGAATGTCGACGCACTCCAACCTCCGAGATTTATCTGTGAAAGGCCTTCGGATATTAGAAACGAATATTTTGCTAGTTTGGTTGCATTTGAATTAGAAAAAATAAGGCCTGAAGAAAGATCATATGTCTATGGGCAGATCATAAATACGATCAGGAGTTGCCGTGGCGAAAATGAATTTCCGTAACTTTTCGTATTATAACAGTAGGATATTATTGGGCATTCTACCCCACCTGCCGTTCCTACAGCTCACTCCGTTCGCCTCCGTCACTTTCGGTGTGGTAGAAAGCCCAATAATATCCTACGGAGTAGGAGCCGTTCCACATTTCCGTTTTAAAACTTAATTGACATGAGAGCCATAAGGATCTTGTTTTAGTAGAGAGCTCTCATCGGCCCATTAGTTCAGTTGGTTAGAGCGTCGCGCTAATAATGCGAAGGTCGTGGGTTCGATCCCCACATGGGCCACAATCGTCTTTTTGTAAATTTTTTTTTTGACTCGACTCGACAGACGTTGTCTTGACCAAATTTTAATAACTCATTCTTAAGTAGATACAAAAAAAACAAGATATATTGTATCAATTCATTGATTCACTTAATAAATATTGACGTGGTTGGTAAATTTTCTCATTATTCAATAAACCGTTTAAACAGTCGTCATGAAATTTGTAAAACAACCACAATCGTTACATTTAAACGAACTCTGCGTTGAGCCACGAAACACTAGTTTTCGTCATGGAAAATTATTACCTAACACGATACGATGCATCATTTGCGGGCCTTCAAATTGTGGAAAAACTAATTTATTAATTGGTCTTCTCATACATGAAAATGGTTTAAAATTTCAAAATGTTTATGTATATTCTAAAACCGTGCAACAACCCAAGTACAATTTTTTAGAAAAAGTTTTGCAACGTGTACCAGGTATTACATTTCAGAAATATCATGAAAATGAGCAAGTACTTAATGTTCACGACGCAAAATCCAATTCTGTAATTGTATTCGATGATGTGGCTTGTGAAAATCAAAGCAACATGCGTGATTATTTTGCAATGGGCAGACATAAGTTTATCGATTGCTTTTATCTAAATCAGACATATAGTAAAATTCCTAAGCAGTTGGTCAGAGATAATGCAAACCTAATCATACTTTTTAAACAAGATGAAATTAATATGAGACATGTTTATGAAGAACACGTTAATACTGATATGACATGGAGTGAATTTCGTGAAATGTGTTCAAAAATATGGAATGAACCATTCAATTATGTTGTAATCAATAAAGATTGCTTCAAAAATAAAGGTTGTTATAGAAATAAATTTGACACTTTTGTAGTCTTTGATTAAGAACACAAGTATAAAAGACTGTAAATTTGCACGACTTTATTATTCTTCACATGGCGCTACACCGATTACGATCAATTTCACCAAAATGGATAAATCATTGAAAAGACAAATCGTTAATGCAGCAGAAGCTGTAAAGAAGAAAGTACGCAAAATGCGAAATTTTGAGATTGATAATAAACAAGCACTAGACGCAGTTTTTAAGCCTGTAACAGAACCTCTCAACTTAATTGCTAAAGCCAGCAAGCAAACTCCTCCCCTACATGCTATTGAAGATAAAGAGTCTGAAGTTCCGTTTATAGATGAAACTTTGCAAATAGAAGAATCAGATAAGGATCAAGATGAATCTGAAATTAGCAGCAACTCTTCGTATGAATCAACAGTTGATCAAAATCAAGATTGTGATACGTCATCCTGGTCAGTTTCTTCCGAAGCGTTGAGAGACATTCCATTTGGGGTCAGAGTAGAACGCGATAAATTGTTGCTAGGTTCTACTCCCATAACAATTAATGATCAATTTATACTCTTAGCTGGCCATAGATATAAAAATACATCTGGTTTAAAACAGCTGTTGCTCAAAAAGGATCCAGACTTAAGTTTGGTTACTGAAGACGATAAACAAAATTATAAATTGATGTTGTTACATACAAATGCTCATAGACGTGACTATGATCCAAAAAAAGCTATAAAAAGCAACAAGGGGAAAAAGTATATGGATGTTATAAAGCCATTATTTAAATTGCGAAACGATTTAACTGAAAAAATAAATATACCTAAAGGAAAAGGGTTACTAATGCTGAAAAAATTGAACAAAGATGTTGATTATATATATTGGGATAATCCTAACGAGTTAGTTGAAAGATTAAAACTACTTATGGCGTCTCGAGAAGCTGGAAATACAGGAGTAGATAACGAAATATTATCTATTATAGAGGAACTACGTGAAGGTCAATTTATAAATAAATAAATATCTTGATAAATAATTAATGTTTTCATTTTACATAAAGCTGCCTTTCTGTACACACATAATGAATATAGATAAATTTGGTCATCACGTTCATAAAAGAATGCGACTGTCAGAACTATTTGATTTTAATGAAAAAGCATTAATAAAATCAGAAAATGGAGATTTTGACTTAAAAACATTGAGATTGAGAGGAATTAGATCTCCTATAGAAGCAGATGATGCTGTGAACAAAGATTATGTAGATCATTTGAATGCTAATACGATAAAAGAATTTAATAAAATGATTGGTTTATTGCGTTCTCAAATCATAAAGGATGCTCGAAGCGCAGTTCAAACTTCTTTAAAAGCAAATACACCTGAAGTTTTAACTCATTTGCAAGAACAGTTTTACACCAAAGCAGAAGTAGATAAGTTATTTCTAAAAACTAAAACTCCATAATGGCAAAACAGCAAATCGTAAATGAAATACATAAAGCAGCACGACGAAATTTTCTCCGACGTCATGTTGTTTTGAAAGGAGTCCGCGACTTGTGGCAAGCAGATTTAATGGATATGCAAAACCTGAGAAAGTATAACAAAGGCTACAATTTTATTTTAGTAGTGATTGACTGCTTCTCAAAGTACGCCTGGGCTGAACCGTTAAAATCGAAAAATAAATTTGATGTTACTCGTGCATTCGAACAAATACTGTGTAGCAGTCTTGAAAATCCCGTTAACTTACAAACTGATAAAGGAACAGAGTTTTATAACAGCACTTTTCAATCTCTTATGAAAAAGTACAATATTAACCATTACTCATCATTCTCTACTAAAAAAGCATCAATAGTAGAGCGACTGATTAGAACTATAAAGAATAAATTATATAAACATTTCAGTCTCAATGGAAATTATAAGTGGATAGGTCCACCGTTGAAAGATATATTTATAAGATACAACAATACGAAACATCGTTCTATCCAATGTAAACCAATCGATGTGAATAAATCAAATGAACCAGCGATAAAAGAAAATTTAAAAAAAATATACAATAATGATTTTGCTAAGGGGAAGCCTAAATTTAAAGTAGGTGATTATGTTCGTATCAGCAAATTTAAACATAATTTTGAGAAAGGTTATACTCCTAATTGGTCAACTGAATTATTTAACATAAAAAAGATTAATAAAACCTTACCAGTAACATACCAAATAGAAGATCAACGAAAGCAAAATATTTCAGGAGCTTTTTATGAGCAAGAACTTCAAAAATCTAGATATCCTGATATTTATTTGGTCGAAAAAGTTTTGAAGAAGAAAGGAAATAAATTATATGTCAAATGGTTAGGTCTTAATAATGATGAAAACAGTTGGATTGACAAAGCTGCAATAATGGGTTAAAATGTTATATAACCATTTAAAAAAAGTAAACCATTCATTCTACTTTAAGTAATGCAAGGTGGTGGACTAGTTAATAACATAATTAATAATCTACCATTCGAAGTTCATTTACCAGGATACAATTATTGCGGACCAGGAACCAAACTGTCCAAACGTTTGGCTCGAGGTGACCGAGGTGTAAATAAGCTAGACGAAGCTTGTATGTACCACGATATTGCATATGCAAACCATACAGACTTATCAAATCGTCACAAAGCTGATTTACAACTACTTAATATGGCTAAACAAAGATTAAAATCAAAAGATGTTGGGAAAGGTGAAAAACTAAGCTCATGGCTAGTGAGCAAAGTCATGAAAGCTAAACTGAAGTCTGGATCCGGGGTTAAAACATTTAAAAGCTTAGTTTCTAAAATAAAATCAAAAATTAAGAAACTCAAACACAGCGACAATAAGACTTTAATAAAAACAGCTTACTCAGTCGCAAAAAAGTTATTTCCAAGCATTCATCATCGAATTCGGGTGCCACGAGTAATACCCATACCAAAGACTGGAGGAGTTCTACCGCTGATTCCAATTTTTGCTGGTTTGTCGGCTTTGGGAACTTTAGCTGGTGGTGCAGCTGGCATTGCAAAAACCGTCAATGATTACAAAATAGGTCAGCAAAATTTGCGAGAATCGGAACGTCATAATAAAGCTATGGAGGCTTTAGTGTTGGGCAAGGGATTATACATTAAGCCGTATAAAAATGGTAAAGGATTGTATATTCATGCTTCAAAAAACTAAAAAATATGCTACCTAATAGACCTCTAACTAATGTAGATATCCTAAAATATTCAAGAGATATCCCTCACTTCCGTGGGGTCTACATGAAGGATCGTTTACCCAGAACGCCAAAACGGGTGGAATGTGGTATCGTTAACTTAGATAATTCTATGAACGAAGGAACACATTGGGTAGCGTATGTTAAAGTATATGATTATTGTGAGTATTTTGATAGCTATGGAAATTTAAAACCTCCGATGGAATTAATTCGATATTTTAACAATTGTAATGTATTTTATAACTACACAAGATATCAAAAATTCAATGCAGTAAACTGTGGACATTTATGTTTAGAATACTTGTGGAGTTTTTGGAATAAAAATGTATTATAAAATATATGTTTTTCTTTCATTTCAATCATTTGCAAGATGTCGCTCACTTTGTCGATAACTGGAAACTCGCCAGTTTTATCTACATACTATCCTAATACTTTACAGCTTGATGGAGAGTATGAATGTGCTTTATTACACTTTTCAACATTTAATTCTATACCAAACATTGACAAAAGTAATAATAAGTTCTATTATGGTCTTAACGAAGTTATAGAAATACCTGAAGGCGCTTATGAATTGCAAGATATAAATGATTATCTAAAATCGGAAATAAAAGATGCATCTATCAAACTACAGTGCAATAATAACACTTTAAAAACTACTATATTCTGTACAAAAGATGTTAATTTTACCAAAGAGAATTCTTTTAGAAAAATTTTAGGCTTTAATAAACAAATCTTGAAAGCAAATAAATGGCATGTGTCACAGTCTCCAGTCAACATTTTACCAACGACCGTGGTCAGGATTGAATGTGATATTGTAAGCGGTTCGTACATAAACGGTAAACCAAGTCACATTATTCACGAATTTGCACTCAACGTGCCACCTGGATACAGGATTATTGAAATCCCGAAGAACGCTATATACTTTCCAATAAATCAAAACAATATAAACTGCATAAATATCAAGCTATTAGATATAAACAATAACTTAATTAATTTGCGTGGTGAAGAAGTGCAGCTGTATTTACATCTCAAAAGAAAACCATGATTGACTACAATAAAAATGTACGTCAAGAACTAAAGAATATCAGTTCTATTCGAGCTACATACCGTATAAGACCTTGTTCTAAGAAGAAAATAAAATTAACTAAAGAAAATAAAGCTTTCCTTAGAGCGATCGGATTGCTAAAATGAATATCTTAGATGTTTTATCTGCTCCAACTTACGATAACACTATTGAAGGAATCGAATTTCATTCTTACAAGCCTTATGTGACGAGCTTTAATAGAAATGATGAAATCCGTATACCTATTAACCAACAAGACTTATACATACTACCATCTGCTAGTACTCTGTATTTGGAAGGAACTGTTATCGTTAGCAAAAAAGATACGAAAGACAAAGCTACTAGTCTCAATTTCACGAACAATGCGCTAATGTACTTATTCCAAGATATTAGGTACGAGCTTAATGGAGTGGAGATTGATAAAATAAAAAATGCAGGTATAACTACGACCATAAAATCATTAATATCCATGAATGAAAGCGAATCGAAAATATCTAATGTCTGGGGATGGAATATTGATGGTATAAAAAATACCAATGGAGGAAGATTTTCAGCTTCTATACCACTGTGTAATATCCTCGGTTTTGCTGAAGATTTTAAAAAAGTCGTGATAAACAGTAGACATGAACTGATACTGTTACGAAGTAACACTAATTTGAACGCTGTAAAACTTAACACTGGTGAAACTGTAGATGACGTTCAGATCAACAAAATCATATGGCGCGTACCGCATGTTAAAGTATCAGACAAAGAAAAAATCAGTTTGTTAAGACTCCTAGAAAAAGATCGGCCACTTCAAATGATATACAGAAATTGGGATCTGTACGAATATCCCTCTTTACCTAAAACTACAAAACATACTTGGTCTATCAAAACATCAACTCAAATAGAAAAACCAAGATACATCATTCTTGGCCTACAAACAAATAGGAAAAACAATGCAAGTTCTGACATGTCTCAATTCGATCATTGTCATGTTCGGGACGTTAGAGTGTATCTCAATTCCACGTATTTCCCGTATGAAAACCTAAATGTGAACTTTGCTGACAACAGAATTGCTTTATTATACGAGCAGTACACCAGATTTCAGCAGTCGTATTACGGACGTCGCCCAGAGCCCATATTAAGCGAGAAACAATTTAAAGATTTAGCACCGCTTTTTGTCGTTGATTGCTCTAGACAAGCGGATAACTTAAAGACAGGTCCAGTTGTGGATGTGAGAGTAGAAATTGAGAGTGATTCCGAAATACCAGATCAAACTTCAGCCTACTGCCTAATTCTCAACGATTGTATAATTGAATACAAACCCTTAAGTAACATTGTAAAGAAGTTATCATGAAAGCGGATACCATAATAGTTGAACTTCAAGGATTTAAAAATTTTAAAAACAATTTTATTGTTAAAGAAGTGGCCATTGTAAGTCAAGAGCATTCACAAACATTCTTGGTAAAACCACCATATTCGTTCCATTACCTGACTAAAGAGGAAAAGAAGCAAGTGAGATGGTTGGAAAAAAATAGTGGAATTTACTGGAGTGAGGGCTATATAGACTACAATGAGTTTAAACGTGTGATAGTGCCATATTTGGAAAATAAAAAAATTATTACAAAGGGTTTGGAAAAGATACAGTGGATTAAAGACTTATGTGCAAACTGTGAAGTGATCGATATAGGTGAGAAGGGGTGTCCTAACTTTTCAGTCTTAAAAAGTAAATATTGTAAAAATAAAACTGACTTTAATTGTGTGAATCATAAATTGAATTGTGCACTAAATAATGCTGTGTGTATAAGAAAATGGTATTTTGATAATAATATGTCTGTATTCAAATTATTTTGTTGTGGTTAAGCTACATTTAATAAAAATATTTATGTAACTACTTATGGTTTTTTATTAGCACCCTAAAAATATTAGATTAGCTGTAGTTATGTTTAATTTGAGGTATAAATTTGTATATACCTACAATAAATGTAAATTAATCCTGAAAAACGGATGACCTGCAAATCTAATCTTATTTTACAGCTAATTTAATATTTGAATTTAGTAAGTCATATAAAATAAAACATAAAATTTAAAATTAAAATATAGTCTTTATTACCTCATATACTTATACAGTTACTTTACAGTTATACACTAATGATACCTAGCTACATAGTAATAATATTTTATTTATTTGATTATCTTAACTTACAAAACATTGTGATTATTTTAATTAAAAGGGAACTTATGAACAACTTACACACATTATTTATTTTTATATTTCATTTTATTTATTATACCAAAAAAAGAATATGAAAGTTCTTAATTAATTTGTAAACAAACATACTTCAAACAAAATAAAAATATAAAATTAAAATATAGTATTTATTACCTCACATATTTACAGTCACAAAAAATGATTATTTTTTACAATTTACACTATACTATTTTTTGTGTCTTTCACATATTATATAATACTAATATTTATTATATTTTTATATTACATTTACTTAAGTTATAATATTTACAATCAATACAATAAAACTTACATTACACTATGTATTTATCCCTACAAAAATAATGAAAAAACAATACTTTACTTTTTTACTTGCATAGAAATATTTTTAATTATACAAAAACTTAGAAACTACTTTACTTACTAATAACAATTGTCCCCACAAAGTTTTTTGGAAATTTTATTTATTAACGATTGTGTCTCTTCCATAACATAATCCACTGGTTCACTCACTACATATTGCGCACTCATAACTACCGCTTCATCATTGTCACTTTCTTGTTGATCACTAATGTTCAGCACTTGTATCTGGATTAATCTCAGTCCTTTTTTCTTTTCATTGTTAATAACATATGATTGACAATTATTGAGCTGCTTCCGCTTTTGACCCTCTCGTTTCGCTCTTGGCTTTTTATAAGTAGTCCCCTGTTGGTCAGGTACATGCCAACTCACACTTGGAGTCGGGAACCCTTGACCGTATTGCGAAAATATAAGGTCAGGGGAATCACACATTTTTGATAATCTGAAACAAACAAAATAAGAATCAATATAATGCTAATGAATATCAACCTAAGTAATAAATAACATTTAAACGAACTAAGTACTTACAATTGTTTTCGATTAAGTGATGAGTAACTGCGAAGTCCGACCAGTCCGGTCAATATCAGCTAAATGAGACGGACGACTAATATTATTATGTTCGTGTAACAGTACTCCAGAAAGCATTGTGCACATTTTTAATTACAAGTTTAAACTTGTTTCCTATGTGTGACGTAGCTCGTCACTTGCGAGCTTGCACCTGATCGGTGTTAAATTACACAAACAAGTCAGCGCAATGCGCTTTGTCATCAGGGACGGAAATGAAACAGATTTATGAACATAAAATATTATTTATTTAAGTAAATATTTAGTAGGTACAAAAGTACCTAAGTAATTATAAGAGGTTGTATAGTTACATCTCTGTTTAGCTCTAACTAGTACAACCAAGGGCACCAAGCATACACACATTTTCAAAAGTAACTTCCAAACTTACAAATATTTAAACTCACATACACAAACAGCCAGACCCAGAACAACTACCTGTAGGTCATACAAAATTTTGTTCCATGCGGAAATCCAACCCGCGACACGCAGCGCAGCAGTCAATCGCTTAACCACTACGCCAACCGTGCCGTCAACACGGCACATTACACGACAATAGTACATTTCACATTATTAAAAGAGTAACAAACATCCATTCATCCACCCTCACAAACTTTTTATAATAGTAGGTAGGTTGAAGGATTATCTAACTTTCCACTTAGGACGTCATAAGTTTTACCATAATATATAGAATCAATAAAATAGATGTTAAAAATTTTAGTACTGTAATTACGTTTAAATTGTGGTAATGCATTACATAAATATAGTTGCGTTACCCCAGGCTAAAGTAGAAACTTTATCAAACGATAGCAATCGTTTATCATCATTGCTTGAAAGTGCTATTTTATTTACGTCCTGAGTGAATATTTCATGTTTTATTGACTTAAACAATACATTTTTTTTGTGAATAACATTGCAATTGTATAAAACATTTTTATAATCTAACATATTTAAATTTTTGGTAATACATTTTTTTGTACCTTTTGCTTTTTTAATTGTATTGTTTAAAGTTTTAATACAATAAAGCTTTGAGCGCAGTCCTACGAATTCTTTGATAATGTTGCCACCCATTTCATCCTTAAACAGTCCTGGAACCTTCTTATTCATAATTGGTAAGTTATAGTCGTTGTTACAGTCATAATTGCTGGTATCAAAATATTTTAGAAAATGGAGCTTGAAGTCTTTATAAACGTCATTACTCTGTACATCATATACAAGGCTATCTGTATCAGTATAGCACAATTCAATTCGGTTACCATAAAAAGGTTTTATGATAGAGTAGTGAAAGTCGTACATGTGAGTCTTAGATAATTCTAATACTGCAAACCCTATGTATATCGGCTTGTTTAGAATAACACGCGATGGCTTCATTTGTATTGCTACAAGATTTTCAGAAAATACGGAAGCACTGTGAAAATACGGGCTAGCTATCAATTTCTCAGCACAAGTTGACTTTTTTGTTTTATTGTCCGAGTCATGCCACTTGTTCACTAATTTTACATCAACTCTTTGTTCATTATTTTCTAGAGTCTTTCCAAAAATACAGTTGTTTAATAATTTAAAAAAATCTTGTTCAAACGTTGACTCTGCTTTTTGACGTAACTGGGTGTTAATATCAATATATTGCTTTAAAAAACAACTTTGCTTAAATGTAATAGCGCGATGGACCCTTCTCAATACTAAACCGTGCTGTAAACACTTTTTTAAATGTACGTAATGAATAACATAGTGATATTTATCGTACAAATTCGGTATTAATTTTTTATTCCTACCCCCTGGTGGTATGAATTTTTCTGGACAAAATGGGAAGTCATTGTGCTCAGTATGTAAACTTTCAGGGTATATTAAGTCAACTTCTAAAATATATCCTTGTTCCGCAGAGTCACTAATATTTGTTAAGTTCAACTGTAAATCATTTATTTCTTCTCTGTTCATAAATCTAAAATCGGAATAGGGAAGGCATTGAGACATACTATAACCATATAAATTATTACAGTCTAAATAAATAATAAATGAATTTGGACTGGACGGATCGTATGTATCTAAATATTTATGATTGGCTTTGGCATGTCTTTTGGAACACATACAAACACCTCCTCGAATACCTTTTTGTATCATTCTAAAAATTTCAACATCACTAATCAATTCTAATTGAACCCCTGTTTTTAAAAGCATTGCATCAAAAGATAGACTTGGTGCTGTAAGATAGAACGCGGGATCGAGCGTGTAATGTAGTTTACAAGTTTTTCGAAAATTTTCAAATACATCTGTTAGCAAAAGAACATCTGTTTTGAGATATAAATCTGTGTACATACCCATGTTTTGAATATTAAATACTGACCAAACAGACCGAGCGTGTTCATAGTCTTCATCGGTAATTGCCTCATTAGTTAAAGAGTTAAAAAAATATTTTTTAGAGGCTAAACACGTATCTTCATAACATTCCCATTGAGACATATAGTCATATGGATACACTCCTTTACGGGTGAGTAAGTTAAATTGTTTTTTATTAGGAAAATAAGATTTTAATTGTTTAAAGTCTTGTTTTTTCATTGTACTAACTAACTTTTCTAAGCTAGTTCCTAAAAACTTGAAAGAATCTACAAACCGAACCTGGATGCTTTCCCCGGTAGAAATCGGAATAAACTTAGTGAATGAAATATAGTTTTCTTTCGTTTTAGGTATCACTTTAATAGATCCAGGAGCTTCACCTAATTCTTTTATGAAAAGGTGGCAATCGTATCCGGATAAATTATGAAAAAATACTGGCAAAAATGTTGGTAGTTTGTATTGTATGTTACAGTAACTATGAGCTGCACCACGATATTTACCAGTCAAGTGACAATGATCGCGAACTCTATCGCCCAACAAGAAGTGCTCACAAATATGACATGTCATCGCGTTTTCAAAGTCGCGAGCATTATCATTTGAATAAATCATAGGAACATTATTTTTTAAAATATCGTAAATTTTTTGTGCATCTTTATAGATAGACTTCACAAAATTTGACACACAATCCGCACCGCGATAAGAAACGTAACGATTGTGGCTTTCGTCTAGCGTACACGTAATATGATAACCGAAAGCTACAGGCACATGTCGCTGTCGCGTTACAGTACTCGCCTTAGTGGGGTCAGGGTCACAAGATTCATACCGTTCTAGCATTGTTTCAAAATCTGCGTATATAACAAATGGTACAGTTTGCTTTCTATTATAATTTTTAAACTGAATGAAAGAACCCTTTGGAGGTAGTTCAGTGGCGACACCTCCACAACTATGCGAACTAAGGTCATCGCATGAATTAAAAAACATTAAACAAGCGTCACAAAAGTACAGTTTACTGTGGTGTTTTGTTATTTGATTTTTAACAAGTCGCGGCAAGTCTTTAATGAGACAGTAATGTGACAAATCATCTCTTTCTAAATAAAGTAAATGAATCACCTTTCCGTTCAAGGCTTTTGGTTTGTAAAGCGGTCCTACGACGGTATTATTTTTTAAACCATAAATGTAAATGCAAATTTCAGGGTTATTCACTTCGAACCGCGCAATATCTGAGAAATTCACTGGAAATGACATGTCCTTTACCTTTAAAACGTTACGAAAATCAGGGTAAGAAGATACTCTTTCAGGGTGACTCTTAGCTGGATATAAAGCAGCAACAACAGACCATAAAAAACAATACTCGTCATTATTGTGGATATTGACACATGCTTTTCTCGATTTTATTGCAGGAGGTAATTCGATAAAGCCTGAACCGCGCAACGGTTGATATTTGTTAAGATTTACTTCCAAATGAGAACTGCTCAAGAACGTCCATCCACTGTCTCGATCCTGAAATTGTTCTATCTTTTTTGTTAAAGTATTTTTTACCTGAGACATTAATGAATCAAATTCATAATTCTGATGCAGAGTAATGTTTTTTGTGGCAAATGATTTCATATCCTGAGAATCATTTTTAAACATTAAAAACAAAGCAAAATATTCGAAATTAACTTTTAGGCTAACATGTTCTTTAAGAGATATGTCAATTAACGATTTAATTTTGTCCCAATTATTATTAAGAAATGGTTCTAGAGAACAATTCTCAGACGGATCGACAATTCTATAAGAAGCTATACGATTACGAAATGCAGAATGTATTATTTCAACACCTTCGCAAAAATGCGAAATAGTTTTGTTTTTATGATTAGTACTACGTAGGTGACCTGTCCAGTGACTGCGCTCAACAGATGTGTTACAAACAGTACAGAAAGGCATTTTAGAATAAAATAGTTTTAAGCTTACTATTAGATTTTGCAATATATTATTATTACGATTATGATGTACGATCGCAAAATACAATAATAGAATATAGGTACCTGGTGCCCCAACAACTTTAATATTTATTTTGTATGTATGTTATTGCTATAAAATACGGGCTCAGAATTATCAAATAATTCATGAGTCCGTCTCATAAAAACTTGTAGACCGTCCCACTGCGGCGTGTTACGGTTCAACTGGACTTTTAAGGCCACCGAGGCTTTCTTCCACCGAACCTCTTTAGGGGTGGAGACAACTTCGGCCTTGTTGTACACCTTTACCTCCACATAAAAGTCCCCGGTTAAGTCCGCCGTTCGCCGCACGTTACCGTTGGCGACACGGCTGGTGAGGGTCGAACCGAAGTCTCCAGTTGAGGTCGTCGCCGGAATGTAGTCCTCCAAGCCAAAGAGGTCCGAGCCCGAACTGCGTCTTTTACTGTAAACAATTTACCATATTCTTTATAATAATTTACACAACACATTACATTGGATTAGTTTTTAATAGGCGAATTGAAGGTGTATTATATAATCCTCTGTCGAACCCTACGAGGATAGAAAGCATGATGTTATGTTATAATAATTTCAATAACAATACTTAATGAACTAACTGTAAACATTCCTGCAAGGAATATAAATGGAAATTGATTTCAGCGCTGTCTGCGTTACAGTTCTAAATCCACTAACCAACGTATAACTGTGTAGAACATTTTAATTGACATAACATACACAACAAGCACCTAAAGGTACAAGCAGTAACACAAAATTACCTTGATTTCGATTCTGATGGCGTGGTGCTCTCGGAAGCTTTGCGCTTCGACACCTTTTTTTTAGGTTGCACCTTCACAACTTCGGCTACAGCTGCGGGTCGTGGCTGGAATTCTGAATCGGAGTCAGACCTGAAATGGAACACATAAAGATTAATTTTGGAACTGTGACTTAATTAAGACTACCGATACACCAGCCGGCAGGCAGAAACCAGGTCCGTAGCTGGGTAGCGATTAAATGCACAAATTCAGTAAACTTAGTAGTACTTACTTACATTTTATAAGTTGAAGGTTGTTTAATGTAATTAATTAATTAATTATTATAACGAAAGTTACCGGTGTTTATCACTGTAAGATACTGGAGCGAATGTAATATTGTGAACAAAATTGATTGATTTTATTCATAAAAAATACCATTTCAGCAATATTTATTGCATTATAAAATTAAACCTTAATTACATGGTCTCACAGTTGTATGACTAATTTATGATACTTACGTCTAATTAAATCGTAGTGATTGAAAATCGCTTCTGTTAAATTGCAATTTTATCGTGAGAAATTACATATAAAACCAGCTTTTTACCCTCGCCGACAAAGCTGAAGACGATACATGACACTCATGATTAATACATTATGACATTGTAATAAAGTATGTTTGTTTGTTTAATAAATCTTGATGTAAAATTCCGCGTGACATCACACATGTGAAATAAAAAAAATAAAAAATCATTTTTTCAAAGACGCAAATAAAAACGAGCTGAAAGAAAAATATCCTGGAAACAATTTTTGTGCAGACTAATCCATGTAAACGAACTCGCGTCAAAAAGTTAGTTCACTAATATGTTGCAGTAAAACTTTACATTAGTATAAGTAATATCATCTAATGACTAAAACGAAGTTTTCATAATCATTTCATGTAAAGGTTCAGTAGGTACTGATATTAAGATTCATCTTTCAAACAATTCCTAGATTGATAGAACTAACAATTTATTATGAAACATTATAAAATAATAAGCAAAGTTATCAAAACTGGTATAGGAACATCTTTTATTTAGATTAATTGCATTGGTTAGGAAATCCTATAAAAACCAATTTTAATCAGAGACTGCAACATGCACGATGATCATCTTACATACAGTGTAATTGTTGAATACATGGAAATGACTCATCATACACGTGTTCGTATAACAAAGTTCGGATACTGCAAATTTACATAATGCAATTTTGCAATCTTTGAGATTCTAAAGAATCGTTTACACTGTCGTCGATCCGGCGCCGTCGTCCGGCGGTTTATAAAGAGTGTCTAATCTGGGACCATAGAAATAGAATGTGCGTGTGCTTTTGGGTGCATACTATTTGTTGCTCTGTGTAAGCTTAACACGATCGTCGATCCGGCGCCATCGTCCAGCGGTTTACAAAGAGTAGGGTACAACAGACGATCACGGGACGGCTTAGAAGCGTTTCGGTTGCGATTGATTGTATGAGTGTGAAAGCATCTTAATCAAGCGCAACGGAACAAGTAACAGCAGAGCAACCAGTAGTTGTTTGTTAACGTCTAAGGTAGTGTTAGCTGTATGAATTAATTAAATTAAAATTTGGATGTCCTTGGTGCCCAATCTGGGGTCATAGAAATAGAATGTGTGTGTACCTGTAGGTGCATGCTATTTCTTGCTCTGTGAAGAGACATGAGACAATCTGTCCCAAATTTTAGTTTAATGTTACGATATCCTAAAGTTCAGATGTCCTTGGTGCCCAATCTGGGGTCATAGAAATAGAATGTGTGTGCGCCTGTAGGTGCATGCTATTTCTTGCTCTGTGAAGAGACATGAGACAATCTGTCCTGAATTTTAGGCTAACGGTTCAAGCAGCGAGCGCCCTTATTTGTTAACATGTAAGCTAGTGTCGACTGTATGAGTTAATTATATTAAAATTTGGATGTCCTTGGTGCCCAATCTGGGGTCATAGAAATAGAATGTGTGTGTGCCTGTAGGTGCATGCTATTTCTTGCTCTGTGAAGAGACATAAGACAATCAGTCCCAAATTTTAGTTTAATGTTAACGATATCCTAAAGTTCAGATGTCCTTGGTGCCCAATCTGGGGTCATAGAAATAGAATGTGTTTGCGCCTGTAGGTGCATGCTATTTCTTGCTCTGTGAAGAGACATGAGACAATCTGTCCTGAATTTTAGGCTAACGGCTCAAGCAGCGAGCGCCCTTGTTGATAAAAATATATTATATAGAGTCAGTGAGTCAATGTGAAAGTTGTTGTTATAAGTAGTGAAATACAAACGAAGTGAGATGTAGGAATGGCAAGTAAGTCGAGTTCTAAAACGGAAATGTGGAACGGCGCCTACTCCGTAGGATATTATTGGGCTTTCTACCACACCGAAAGTGACGGAGGCGAACGGAGTGAGCTGTAGGAACGGCAGGTGGGGTAGAATGCCCAATAATATCCTACTTATAACAGATCCGTAATACAACAGTTTGCTATAAACGTGTTTATAATATTTTATATATTATTATTATTATATGTTTAACCATTACCACATCCCTGAAATATCCGTATTTTCTTTGAAGCCATACGCCATTGACGCTTTCAAGCGACACGTATTGACGTCAATCTCATTTTAGGGATGCGCTTTGTTCGATAAAAACTTCTTTCAGTGAAGTTTTAATTGTGAAAATAGTTTGTTAATTTGATTATTTCATGTATGTAAGTTAATTAATGCTACTATTGTAACATTTATTTGATAAATTTAACACTTTTAAATGGAAAATCGATTGTAGTAGCAGTGATAAAGGTTTATCGATATTTGTGAATACCCCATCACTAGCATTTGTAGGTATTTAATAGTAAATAAATGGCTCGGCGTAGAGAGCACACTTCCTATGAGCTGCGCTTGGCGTTCAAAGGGTTAAGCGATTTTGATGCATTACCGTTTTAAAATATGAGTTTGACCAAAACAATTGAAAATGACCAAAACATTAGTATCCAATTTTAGAGCAAAGTTTTTCTTTTCTAAAGTCTAAAGCGCGTGATCGACGGGCGAGTAAGACCGTGGTTTTAAATACCGACGAACCTGGCTCGCGGCTCGTTGGTGCTGATCGATTAGCAAGCAAAACAGTCGCAAACATGTCTTGTTCCGAGTCTGAAGCCTTGTGTTATCTCGCGATATTACGCAGTTATGAAAAAAAAAAGAAAACGCCCTAAAGTTTGGGTTAAAAGTTGGATTGAAAAAAGGCAAGCTTTGTCACATACCCATTTAATTCAAGAATTGGCAGCAGAGCCACTTGATTACCAAAATTATCTGAGAATGTCTGAAGAATCGTACAACGAGTTGTTATCTTTAGTGACACCTTTAATACAAAAACAAGACACTGTAATGCGAGAAGCTATTTGTCCACATGAACGTCTGACTGCTACAATCAGATACCTGGCAGAAGGGAAAAATCAAACCAGTTTGCAGTATCCTACTTTAATATCTAGGCAAACTTTGGGAAGAATTATTCCAGAGACATGCAGAGCTATTTACGGTGCATTGAAAAACGAATACATGAAGGTAAGTAAAATATTTATTTGAACTTAAAATTTTTGACAGTAGCTACTTCAGAACAATACAACAATATTTGAAAAAAAAAAAAAAACATGGTAAAAAATTTGAAACAAAATATGACAGCTCGTTTGAGTTTCCTAAGTCAAATTGTTGATTATCTGTAGCTGTCTGAACTTGAAACTGTAGAGTTGAGATTGTGGACGTAAAATTAGATGATGAGGTATTTACTGAAGCTGGAGCACGTAATAGTAGTTGATCATCTGTGGGTGTCAGAACTTGATATTGTGGTAGAATTGTCGCACTGGACGTACAGATGGAAGATCTAGTATTACGTTAACTTCTGAATTTTCAGAGAGCCGTTGCATTTGCCCATAAAAAATTACATCGTTGATTAGTTTCTCTGATAACATTTTCTGTATTTTCGTCATTGTCCTTAATTTTATAGCAACGTTTTTCCCAAAAATATCAAACTCATCATCTTTCTGACTGAGCCGTTGACTAATCAAACTAAACATATGATTTACATTGTCGTCTTTTCGTTTCCTTGTAAATGATGGAGGTTCAGGAGTTGTAGCTGGAGATGGAGTTTGAGATGACTGTCCAGGCAATGAATTAAGCGATGGCGGTGGACTGATTATCTGCAATAAAACAAATAATTAAAGTAACTCTTGTCTTGTTTCAGTTTCCTGGTAATATAGAAGAAATGAAAATGATAGCTAAACAATTTCAAAACAAGTGGCAGTTCCCCAATTGCCTTGGATCAGTAGATGGTAAACACGTCAAAATAGTTCCACCTCCTGGCGCTGGATCCCATTTCTTTAATTATAAAGGCTTTCATAGTATTGTTCTCATGGCAATTGTCGACGCAGATTACCAATTTATATATGTTGATGTCGGCATTAACGGCCGCGTTTCTGATGGAGGAGTTTTAAAAAAGACAGAATTTTATAAGCGTTTGAATGAAGGTGCTTTAAATATACCACCACCGGAAAAACCAACACAGGACTCAGATCCTTTACCATTTGTGTACATTGGTGATGAAGCTTTCGCCTTAAGACCAGATTTCTTGAAGCCATATCCAAAACGAGAATTGAGTGATCATGACAAGAGAATCTATAACTATCGAGTGTGCAGAGCTCGGAGGATAGTAGAAAATGCGTTCGGTATTTTAGCCGCAAGATTTCAAATATTTCACAGTGCTGCTTGGCTTGTTGCACTCTGCATAATTATTTATGCAAATCCAGAAGGGATTATATCACTCCAGGTGACAGTGACACAGAAAATCATATTACTGGTACCATTCAAGAAGGTCTAAGCCCGGGTGGTATTTTAGAGCCCATACAGGTGACCCGTACTGGAAATTCAAGCAATAATGCAAAAAAAGTTAGGGAAGATTTTGTGAAATACTTCAATACTTCTGGGGTTGTACCATGGCAAGAAAGAATGATAAATTCGTAATTATAATAGGTACTCACATCGTTCAGAGAATCTTGAGTTGATACTTGACTACGAGTCTCATCGTCGTCACTTCGAAGAGTTGACATTGATGCTGTAGCTGTAAAATAATTGTCTGTATTACACATTTGTTTCAATAGTTGATGTTATTTGTTTATATATCCGGGGTGTAACGGTTAGATGTAGTCATATTTTAAGGGCTTGTTCTACCCATCAATACGAACAACTTTTACTATGGGGGCAACTTCGAAAATCGAGAAAAAAAATGAGCTGTTGCATAGAAAAGTTCAATAACCTTCAAATCAAATCAAAATCATTTATTTGCGTCAAATGTGGTAGGTACAAGAGATGATATAAAATTATTGTAGTGCAAAGACACATTTCGCCATGAATATAGCATGCAAATATTTGGTAGTTAAACACAAGATAATTAGTATACTTAGTCATCAGTCTACAATGCATTTCTAAAATGATAGGACTTACACGAATTTTTTTTTAGAAATTCACCTATTGAATAGAAACTATTATCTATTAACCATTTCTTCAGCACCCTGCAAAACTTTCCGTAAGGCAATTCAGTAATCCAATTTGGTAATGAATTATATATAAGTGGTGCCATGTATACGCAGTTGCGCCTAAAAAGTTCTATCCTAGGTACAGGCATTTTTAATAAGACTTTTGTTACTTTGCGTTTTTTAGAATTGTTTACAATTTCAAACAGTGAAGTGTTATTTTTAATAAATTTTGCGATTTCATATATATAAATACATGGGACGGTTAAGATTTTTCGGGATTTAAACACTGGTCTACAGGACTCAGACCAGTCAACATTGAAAATGGCACGAATACATTTTTTTTGCGCAATGAAAACTATAGGTATTTCAGAAGAGTTTCCCCATACAATAATACCATACCGGATGATGGAACAAACATATGCATGGTACACCATTATCGCAGTTTGTCTGGAAGTTTCATTTTTAACCTTTTTTAAAGCAAACACGAATCTATTTATTTTCGTGCATAAATTCTGAATATGATCCTTCCAGGCGAAGTGTTCGTCGAGAGTTATACCAAGAAATTTTGTTTTATGGACCTGTTCAACGATTTGATTCTCATGTGCTATTTTCAGCTGGAGGTTCTTACTTTTATATGTTTCCGATGCAATGTATGAAACAGCAGTTTTTTTTTGCGATTTCGAAGTTGTTCCCATAGTAAAAATGGTTCGTATTTATGAGTAGAATAAGCCCTTAAAATATGACTACACTTAACCGTTACACCCTAAAAATAAATTTATGTGTTAATAAAGAACTACATACTTACATACCACAATTGTTACCTACTTGTCAATAACCAATTTTTTTTTTCTATTTAAAATTGATAGGTACGCACCTATATTACCTATATACTTACTTTCGATCGGATCGTTGAGAAATTCTAGCTCCTTATAATACCACAACTTTGGCTGATACAAATCTTCAACTCCGGAGCCGGTTCTCATGCTTGCTTTAACCTTGTTTCGTTCTTTCCTGTGGGAAGCTCGTAGTGACTGAATTTTTTTCTTAATATCGGTTATATCCGAGTTTGGTTCATATTTTTTTGCAATATCCACGAGTTTATTATATGCTGCAAGCCTATTTGCTTTGTTTTTATACTCGCTTGATTTAGTTTTCCATAAACAGGGACAGTCTCGAAAGGCATTTATAAATTGTATTATAAAATCGTGGCTGCAAGTACGTAGATCCATTATTGTGACACGGACTGAGCACGCACGTTACGAAGTTTGTAGTAGGTAGGTACACAGCTCTTCTGGCGCACATCCGTCCTCTAGCGCTGTCGCCGAAAAGTGACGGCTCGGCTCGCCGGCCGTGATCGACACGCGGTTTTGCATGGCGAGCCGAGTAAAAAATATAGCACGACGACGAGCCGCGAGCCAGGCTCGGCGGTATTTAAAACCGTGGTTTTGCAATGATACACCGGCGAGCTTTACCGACGAGCCATAAAACCGCGGTCTTACTCGTTTGTCGATCAGGCCCTTAAGTCATGAGAAGCTATAAATTTTGTAAACAAGTGTTCAGGAGTTCACAACATTTGGACCAACAAAAAAAATGAATTTGTTTAAGATTTAATAAATTATTAAGTAACAAATATTAATTAACATATATTATTTAAGAATAATTAATTATTCGTCAGATTCAGATGTTTCCATTCCTGTGTCAGAATCAGTGACATGTATCACGAAGCTGTCTACAGTTTTATCAATCATCTCATCGATTTTGGAATAAAAATTATCTTCTTCCTTGATAACATGCTCCACTCAACGCTTCCAATTTTCCGAAGTAATCTGCTGCAGTCCCTCTTGTAATAATTGTTTTACCTCGTCAAATTTAAAATTTGTATTGTTGCGAGCAACATATCCTTTTACGTTGGCCCAAATTAGCTCAATTGGATTAAGCTCACAATGGTATGGCGGGAGTCTCAATACTTCCACCTTATATTTTTTTGCGAGCTCGTCCACTACATATGTTTTAAAATTGTCTTTAACATTTTTTACTTTTAGCAGTAATTCAGTCTTAATTTCATTGTCGTCGTAAGAAATATTCTTACTTACAAGCCAATTTTGTATATCATTTTTTTTCCAGGCAGTAGTAGGAATTCTTTCAAGACGCCTTGAGTGGTATGGTGCATTGTCCATTACCATTACTGCATTTTCTCCAAGTTTTGGGAGAACGTTTTCAAACCATTGTTCAAAATGTGTTGCATCCATTGATTCATGGTATTCTCCCGTCTTCTTGCATTCAAATATATTTTCACCGCCCTCAACAAAACCGTTCTCATTGCCGATATGGGTAATTGTTAATCGTTTACCTTTTGACGTTGGGTTACGTGCACCAATGCTAAGTCCTTCTAGGAAAGCCTGCTTCTTACTTTTAACTTGTTTGTCTACCCAAGTTTTATTTACGGTATGTCCTGTAAAAACAATTAAACATTTGTTAATAAGCGTCTTGCGCAGTAAAAGAGTTGAAGTATATTATTATACTTATAGGTTATATTTGGTTATATTTAGGGTTATATTTTGCAAATAGATTTGCAGTATCATACACTTCATTTCACGGTAAAGGCGACGGTATTTGCTTACAATCAGGCGAACCGTATGGTAGTCTGCCGTTTCACTGCAATAAAAAAAACACACTAACCTGCATTCACCCATGTCTCATCCATGTAAAATATCTGGCGATTTTGTTGTCTATAGCCTTTAATAGATTTCAAATATTTTCGCCGCCATAATCTTATGTCATCTCTATCAATAAGTGCGTTATTTCGCTGTCGTTTTATATATTTAAAGTTTAAATGCTTTATTAGCCGCCTGAGAGTTGTTTCGCTAAAATTTGGCAAATCTTCATCGTCATTGACTGCCTGAAGAATCTTGGGAATTGTTGGTAATTGGCCATTTAAAAAGAAACTGTGTTTTTTTTCCTAATTACGGATTTATCAAAATCGTCTACTTTCTGATAAAATTTAGGCCTGTCTTTAGACTTGATAGGTGATTTTATTCCCTCTTCTGATTTATATTCTTTTAATATATTATACACAGATGCTATGCCAATTCCCAAAATCGATGCTGTTTTTTATTTATTTCGGTTTTGTAGGGATATTCATTCGATGGCCAATTTTCTTTCACGTACTTATATACGTTGATATATTTTTCTCATTAGCCGTAAAGCTCTTCACCTGTAAAAATCACCTGTAGTCACTTGTCACACGAAGCTCAAGCTATATCTCCAGGTATACCAATTAACCTATCCAATTACTTCACAATTTAAAACCTACTTCTAATATTAACCTTAAGTTTCCAAAGATTAGCGCGTTTGAACAAACAACTCTTTCTTTTTACTTATTATATATTTTAGATAAATTGTATAACGCACCTTTTGACGTTTTTTTCGTGGCGAATTTATTTCCTTAGATGTACTGGCTACTGGCTCCATTATACGTAATAACAAATAAAATTAACGAACAATTAAAGTAACAACAATAAAAAAGTGATAACGAAACAATAACAAAATTAACAATAACAACCAGATCCGCGATATATGCAAAGCAATGAAACAAACTCGTACGCATTCGAAACTCGAATGACGCGTTTATTTCAAAATGGCGTCCCGATAGTTTACAATCCCTGCGACGGACGCGTTCCGGTACCAAGAAACACAAACGATAGCGCTGCCCCCGATAGGAAAAAAGGCGCATCTAACATTTTTTCCAGATTTGAGTTATATATATTGCCGGAATCAGAAAAAAAAGGCGCATCTGCCTGTATTTTTACCCGACTGCCGAAGGAGGAGGGTTATGTGTTTGACGCGTATTTTATATTTTTCTAACTTCCTCCAGTGCGGTTTTAGCACAACAAAATAGGGCGCTTCTGTTCATTTTTTTACACCCGATTGAAGATGAAAAGACGAATTTATGTGAAACTTAATTAAAAAGTCGCATTTATGTAGATAATGTCCTTATACTTTATAGTTTTTTTTTTAGTTCAGTAATATAAAAGACGCATATTTATCCCTATTTCTAAGAGGAAGATAATAAGACGCAAATAGGTATTTGCGACTAACGCGCTAATAAAAAACTGTTTTCACATTAAGAAAAAAGACCACATCTGACCACTTGCGCCCTATTTACTTCGTAAAATTGTTTTAGCATAGGCGCATTTGCCATAAGCGTCTTAATACTTTACGTTGAATAAATAATTACAATATGATACTTAATAAAAAAGGCGCAAGTGTACAGAAACGTCCTTTTTTCCTAGAATTGTGAATCAAGCGGAGATTGCGCGGGGGTCGGGCGGGGTATGTTTAGTACGGCGCCTGATCAGTTTCTATGTCAGTTGCGCCCGAGGAGGTTTAGGAGCACGACGTGTCGCGGTCGCGCAATATTTTGCAGCGTGATTCGTCGTAACAAAGTAAGTATTTTTTATTTGATAAGTTTGTTTGTTGTTTATGTGTGCATTTTTATTCAACCGTAGTATGCCAAATAATAATACAAATTGTATAAGACTTGTTTTGATAGAAATTATATCATTTCCTTGAATAAAATTTATAATACATTAGTGATACTAACTGAAGTAAGCTTTTATTGAGAAAATCTTATTGAATTGTGTGTGTTTATAATGTATTCTAACATTATTAATTACTGTTGTTACAGCTAAAACTAACATGAAAAAAGGTCGATGCTTTGAGTTACTTACTAAAGCTTTAGCTTCCACAAGTACGGAAAGTGCAAATAGTACTGCAGCAGAAAATACGGAGCGAATTTCGCTGTATCCCTTAATTAATGACCAACACCCTTACCAAATAAGCCATGGTGAAGAAATTAACCACGTCTCTACACCTGACAATGTTCTTCCGGATAAAGTCTGCGATAATACCACCACTGCACCTACTATCAGCAGCAGCAACAGTTCAACAGTAAGTGATTTTGACTCTGATGATTCAGTTTTTGATAAAGATTACATTCCACCACAAAGAAAAAACAACAAAAGTAGTGTTATCGACTCAGATTCAGATATTGATTTCATAGAGAATTCACAACAAAACAACATTCGCGTATCAGAGTCACCTGAACGAGAAGATTTTGAGCCCGAAAATCAGACTGACCAGGCTTTTGAAAATGTAATCCAACTTACGAAGAAAGGAAGTGTACGTAAACGCAAACATTACGATACTTCATTGCGAGAGCGTACTAAAGCTAAGAAAGAGTTGAAGACTATTACCAAGTATTGCGTTAAACCAGGTTGTGGCGAAGAATGTAAAAAAAAGTGTTCTTCAAATATATCTGAAAACCAGCGAGGTATTATAAATAAGCAGTTTCGTAATTTCACCTGGAGAGAACAATACATATATATAATTAACAACACATCTCAAACTTTACCGGCCAGGCGAACAAAAAAAAATCCTAACTCAAAAGTAATTAACCGAGGAAAAACTATTACATATTTTATGTTGAATGAAAATAATGAGAGAGTAACGGTGTGCAAGATTTTTTTTTTGACGACACTTGGATTTGAGAAAAAAAACGACAAGGTTCTGCGAAACGCTTTAAAACAAGCGCAAGTACAAGAAATAACGGATATGCGAGGCTGTAATCCCAACCCTAAAAAGATCGATAATAAGCCCATCATTGATCACATTAATTCTTTTCATCCTGCTGTATCACACTACAGAAGGGTACATGCACCCAATCGAAAATATTTACCGTCGGAGCTAAATATTCGTGATATGTACAAAGACTTTTGTGAAAAGATGGGTATAACTGAGCAGTCCGCTCCCGAATATTGTGTATCTTATGATCACTACCGACGAGTTATTAAAGAACTTAATATCTCTTTCGCAAAACTAGGCAATGAGGAGTGCGAAATATGCGAAAAATATAAATTACATAACCCTGATATTATGGAGATCCGTCATCGAAATTGCACCGAATGTAAGGAATACGAATTACATCACAGAAGATACATTTTAGCACGACAGAAATACGATGAAGATAAATCTCGTCAAATGAGTATGCAAGACCAAACCAGTGACGCTATGTATTACTCAGTAGACCTAGAAAAGGTTATAATGTGCCCTCGTCTAGATGAATTCAAGGTTGCTATATTTTGCCCAAGACTGATATTATTTAACGAGAGTTTCGTACCTCTGGGAGACAAGAAATTTCGAGGCGCGAGGGACACATTTGCTTGTATCTGGCACGAAGCTATTGCTGGCAGGAAAAAAGACGACATCATAAGCTGTTTCCGAGCCTTTTTTTTGCATTATCGTGATGTCAAGCACATAACTCTGTGGCTAGATAACTGTGCCGCTCAAAATAAGAACTGGACACTTTTTTCCTATTTATTGTACCTGATAAACTCAAGCGATGTCAATTTGGAAACTATCACTCTGAAATATTTGGAAGTAGGACACACTTACATGTCAGCGGATGAATTTCATCACCAGGTCGAGTTGTCACTCAAAAAGAAGAAAAGAATATATGACTTCGAAGACTTCCATCACGCGGTTTCTGATACTCATCGTAAAATTACTGTGAAGAAAATGGTCGTCAGCGACTTTTGCAGATTTGAAGATTGCTCTTCTTCCTATAAACTTCAAAATATGATACCAAGAGTATATCTGAGTAACATGTGCGAAGTCACTTTTCGAAGGGGAATTAATACATTAGCATTCAGAACTGATTTTGATGGCTTAGAAAGAGAACTGGACTTCCTGAGAGTGAAAAATATTAAAATTGGCATTCCAAGACCAGTAATAAAAACTCAATTCAGAGGAGTTAATGAAAAGCGAAAATCTGATATAATAAATCAGTTACTTTCTCTTATGCCGGAGAACCGAAGGGCGTTTTGGCGAAATTTGCCAGTTAATGACAACTCTGTCGATTTGATTAACGAATATGAGGAAGATGTTGACAAATAGGCACACAAAGCAACAGCAGCTCTTTTTCTTTGGTGGCAGTGAAACTACAATTACTTCACTGGTCAATGCTATCAATAGATAGCATTGACCAGCGAAGTAAAAATTCTAAATACAGAATTTTTAGATTATACAATATTTTTTCAAAAAAGCAATTTTATACTTATTTTTAAGATTTGTCCAAGGATTAATAATTGTCTGTGATCTTACGTTAAAGTTAGATTTTAAGAGAATCTAGAGGCAACTGCCTCTAGATTCTAGCAAAAAAAAAAAAAAAAGGTAAAATTTAAAAAAAAAACATCAGTCTTAACTAAGACTGATGTTTTTTTTTTTAAATTTTTGATATTGATTTTATAATGTTTTTTACTTTGATATTTTAGTCACATAATAATCATAATATTGTTTGTGTAAACACTTATAGTAATGTGATTATTAGCCTAAGAATGTTATTTTTTTTAAGACGTGTTTGTTAAAATAAAGATTAAGGAGATAATTATAAATAGATCTGTATCTATTTAAGACTGATTAAGCTAAACTTTGCTCAAGTATAATAAATAGTTCTGATTTTTACTGTGCAATGGATAGCATTTTTGTTTATGTGGGTCAAAAGATTTTAAAATAAATACTTGACTATATCAATTGTGTTTTATTTGCAAATAATAAATTAGGCTATGGCTTATATGATAACCATGAACCTACTGTACTATTTCTGATATACTACCTTAGATAATGTGATGTGTCCAGAGGTGAGTACTGACACCGGTTCTGCAGTGACGATGAAGAGTGCTAAAGTAATGTCAGGCTTATCGAATGCATATGTTGGAGAACAGATGACTGCGACTGATAAAGCTAGTTATAGTTATATAACAGGGCAGCGTAAATCAGAGCAACCGATGATTGTGCGTGATACGCATACGTATTCTCAAGTGTCAAAACTGGAGAATACGAATAATACAGAATGGCTTACGGTAACAAAGCGCAAAAAACCAATTAAGTATCGGTTTGAAGGCAAGTCGGGTATTGCCAGAGATTTAGAGTGCACATTTCGAGCAGCCGACAAGAAAATACCTATGTTCATTACGAATGTACATATGTCTGCGGCAAAAAAAGACATAATAAAACATATTTATAGCAAAACAAATGAAACAGTATATTTAGAGAAAATAAACATGAAATTCGCAAGAGAACACAAGGCATACAAATTTTTAATATTAGAGTCAAATCTATCAAAATATATGGATGAAACATTGTGGCCAAAGGGTGTCATATTTCGTCGTTTTGTGAGCTTTAGATACAGGAATACAAGCGACGTGCGTAATACTGGCGATGTCGGTGGCGGCTCAATCAATCTATGCAATGAATAGTAGTGGCCTGTATCGTTTTGCTACATTTAATTGTAAGAATGTAAAACGTTCGATTGATGACGTCAGAAAACTGTGCCATGCATGTGACGTGGTATGTCTGCAGGAAACTTGGTTACTGCCCCATGACATACCCTATATCAGCACGATTGACAGCGGTTTTGGTTATACGGCGACGTCGGCAGTTGATACGTCTGCAGGCATCCTGCGCGGGCGTCCCTATGGTGGTGTCGCTTTGTTATGGCGATATAGTGTGTTCCAGCAGGTGGCAGTGTTGCCTTGCGATAATCCGCGTATTTGTGCAATCAAAATTACTACAAATGATAGACCCGTAATCGTTATGAGTGTTTACTTGCCAACAAACTGTGTCGATAACTTATTAGACTTTACAGATTGTTTGAGCGCAATGAGCGCTATTGTTGACGAGTATGGAACTGAGTCTGTGTTTATCTTAGGAGACTTCAATGCCAATCCGGGTACGTTGTTTTACAATGAACTTGTTAATATTTGTAATGACCACTTATGGTCATGCATAGATGTAGATTTGATGGGGTTAGACTCGGGTACTTTTACTTTCATAAGTGATGCGCACGGGACGGGCAGCTGGCTGGATCACTGCATTACAACTCATGCGGCGAGACTGGCAGTTGTTGATGTAGAGGTCATGTATGACACTCAGTGGTCTGACCATTTTCCACTTATAATTAAATGTAATTTAAATTTAATAAGTCCTAAGATCTTTCCTAGACTAACTCATTTAAATAAAGATGTATTATGGGGTGTAAAGAGCGTAGAACAAGTCTTGATGTATGCAAAAGAGTGTCATAATAAGCTAAAAATGATAGACTTTCCTTCTGAATGTACTAACTGTGCCGACCGATATTGTGGAGACCGTGGTCACAGGTGTGTTCTGGATAGGCTTTACTCTGACATTGTAACCACTCTCCGCGATGCGGCTATTCTGGTAGGTCATAGAAGCGCGGGGAAGGTTTGGAGGGGTAAGCACACGACGGGGTGGAACAAACACGTCAGTGGGGCTCACAGAGTGGCCAGATCGAAATTTAATGATTGGATACTGTGCGGAAGGCCTAGATCAGGTATTCTTTATGATGAAATGTGTCATAGCAGAACAGTTTTCAAGTCTCGTTTAAAGTGGTGCCAAAACAATCAGGACCAAATAAAGATGGATGCCCTTGCTGTGAGTCATAGTAAAGGGGATTTTCGCGGTTTCTGGAAAAGTACCAGTAAAATTAATGTACGACCTGGCCTTCCTGTGAGCGTTGAGGGTGTGAGTGCTCCTAAGGACATTGCTAATCTCTTCAGAAACCATTTCGCTGTAAAGTCTCTGTTGGATCCTATTGAGGAAGTACTCAACGCTGACACGAAAATTCAAATAGTTAAAACAACTGGCTTCTTGGCAAATGATGTAACTAAAGTTATAAGACATATGTCAAGTGGCAAATCCCCGGGCCATGATGGACTTAGCGTTGAGCACTTGCAGCACGCTGGGCCTCATCTACCTAGGGTCCTAGCAATGTTCTACTCTCTGTGTGTGAGCCATTCCTACTTGCCTGCGGATTTTATGAAAGCGGTGGTTGTTCCTGTGGTGAAGAATAAAACGGGTGATCTATCTGATAAGAATAACTATAGGCCTATCTCTCTTGCAACAGTTACGTCAAAAGTTTTTGACGGTTTGCTTAATGCACAGTTGAACGATTACGTAAAACTACATGACAACCAGTTTGGGTTTCGTCCTCGATTGTCCACCGAAAGTGCCATACTGTGCTTAAAGCAAACCGTCAAATACTACACAGATCGCAAGACGCCCGTTTATGCGTGTTTCCTCGACTTGTCGAAGGCCTTTGACCTTGTGGGTTATAACATGCTGTGGGACAAGCTGAGAAGCGTAGATTTGCCACAGGAACTCATTAGCATGTTCCAGTACTGGTATGCAAACCAGTCCAATAGTGTCAGATGGGCGGGAGTAATGTCGGATCCGTATCAGCTTGAGTGTGGAGTCAGGCAAGGTGGCTTAACATCTCCAACCCTGTTTAATCTGTATATAAACGGGCTGATCGTAGAGCTCAGTAGTCAACATGTTGGCTGCCACATTGACGGCATCTGTGTTAATAATCTGAGTTATGCGGACGATATGGTGCTACTCAGTGCATCTGTGTGCGGCCTGAGGAAGCTGATACGGACGTGCGAGGAATACACGTGTGCCCACGGTTTGTTGTACAATGTCAAGAAGAGCCAATGCATGGTCTTTGAGGGAGGTGGTGCGAAATGTCCTACAAATATTCCCCCGGTTAAGTTGTATGATGTTCCCCTAGTAAGGGTTGAGCAATTCAAATACCTGGGGCATATACTTACTGGTGACCTCAAGGATCACGCAGATATGGAACGGGAGCGGAGGGCGTTGTCTGTCAGAGCGAATATGTTCGTCACCATCGAACACCATCCTAAAGATGATTGCAAGCAGGCTTGACTGCTACATCATAAGGTATTGCTGCGACAAACATACTATGGTGCAACTGTCGCAGCGAAAGTTTTAATTTAAAATTAAACGCCAAAGTAGAAGTAGTAAAAAAAAAAAAAACATTTTTAGCTGTTTATGTTCTTCAGACCTTATTTTAAAAATTTTCTGTATAATTTTCTGTCTTTTTTATGTATCTGTTAATAATTTGTGTATATGGGTTTACTTTGCCTGAATTAAATTTTATTATTATTAGATAAAAGGATTATTAAATAATTTTATAAACATTTTATCTAAGCCAAGGGTTATCTACATACTTTCTAATTCTTAAGAAAAAAGGCGGAAATACCTATTTGCGCCCATTTCTGTTAAAATCAAATACTAGACAGATAAACTAAATACTTAGAAAAAAAGTACAGCCAAAAGCGTTTGAAATTTAAAGGACGCATCTAGCGGTTTACGTCTATTCAATTAAGTATGTAATATTTTCCTTAATTTTTTATGCTAAGATGAAACTGTTTTTTCATTAATTTTATTATAATAATTTAATAAATTCATATTATTATTAAACCAAGTTAAAGCCAATTATTAGAGGGTATTATTTTCAACTTTTAGTATTTAAATATTTTTTTTACTCGAAGACAGCAAACGATTTCCCGTTTCATTCATTAAAATATTTATTTCTCCGTTTTTACTTTTTGTTAGATACGTCTTTTTAACTATCGGGGGCAGAGCGCTTTGCGTCGTTAAAATATGATCCGACTAAATTAAATAGGTTGTTACTTTTATATCATCAACCCGCCTATATTTCATGTCGATTGAATATGGTCAATTTATTATTATCTCGCAGTATAAAATGTTTACTTAGTAAAAGATGTTTGTTTACATAATTTATAGCTTCTCGTGACGGGTACTTTAGTGCAGCAGCCTCCAGGCTTTGATTTTTCCTCGCCAATGATGGAAAGCATTTGATTTCAATAACAGCTTTCTCATTTTCAATTATACCTGACAAATTGACACAAAATATATAACAATGAAATAGAGCACTTCATGAGATAATAATATGATTATATACAAAATTGAAGCTTTATAAAGAAAAACTTACCATCTGGACTGCCAGCTAAACATCCAAATTCTTCATCAATAAAAAGACCTGAAGGCGTGACAATTTTATTGTATTGATGCATGAACATACTTTTTGCCACATTCTCATTTTGCTGCCCATATACATGTCTTTTACAAATATTCTTTTTATATAGAATATCCTTTACATGATTGTGTGACATGGAGTGGTAGTACGGCGTTTGCAAATCTGTAACATAAAAGTCAAGATAAAATAAACATTTATGTTATGGTCATTTTTTAAATTCAGCATTGTCTACATCGGTATTCAAGAAAGTACCATAATTTTAAATATTATGTTAGCAGAAATGTAACACATACATTTCTGGTAAAGAAAGTACCATAAGTTGAAATATTATTTTAGCAGAAATGTATATACACATATTACACATACATTTCTAGTTCAAGAAAGTACCATAAGTTTAAATATAATGTTAGCAGAAATGTATATACACATACATTTCTGGTAACACAAATTCAGCATTGTCTACATAGGTATTCAAGAAAGTGTGGCACTTAGCGGTTATAATTCTCGAAAGGACTATTTAATCATTGGACTTACTACTACTTAGGTATTCATGATAAATTAAACTTGTCTTTAGCTTTACAATACTTTATTACAAATACAATGTCCATGGACTGATAACTAATCTCTAAGCAAACGTCCTAATTCACGATCCCGGAGCGAATGCCAGCCTGCGCACCCGCTCCTGGCCAAGAACCCCGCCTCCTCGTTATCGACAATATTTCAAATGTTCGCATTCTTCAATAACGCTTACATAAACATAATTTATTTAAATTTATAGGTATTTATACAAAACAAAGATCAAAAGTAAGAAAACCAAACAAAAACATATATAAATCAAAGACCAATCGTGACAAAACCTAACAAAAGTACCATAAGTTTAAATATTATGTTAGCAGAAATGTATATACACATACATTTCTGGTAACAAAATTATGCCATACAACTAACCATTCCAAACTAATTGGCAGTCAAACGGTCACACCTATGAGTAGTATATAAATCATTTTCATGCTGCCCTACTGTAGACATTTCAATCAAAGCAATGTCTTCTGGTGACTTTTGGAATTCTGCTAAACGTTCTTCACACTGTATACTCAATTGTGCTTCGTGAATATCAATTGTATCACAAGTTTCCGGTCCATGGTGCTTGTCTGGTTGGGTTTTCTCTCTTGGAGCAAATAATCGTTTGCGTGTTGATGATTGCTGTCGTATTCTGCCTTGCTCTTCCTGCCATATGTATTTTTTAAAATGTGTTCCTGGGCTTTGTGTGGTCTGTTTTTTCCATGCAGTTTAATGTCATTTGTGTCCAGTAGCAAGTGATAATCCTGAAAACACAATATTTTTACTAGAAAACTCCAATCTATACTAATATTACAAAAAGGAATGATATTTTGATTACTTGTTTGAATTGAATAGGCTTCGAAACTGAAACGATTTGAAGTATGCGCCTTGATAATCCAAGTATTTCTAACTGGTATTGAATAATTCTGACTGTTTATATTTATTTACCTGCCACAAGAACCCCCTCTTCCTAAACTAATGCGTTTTTCACAGTTGAACTTATTTATTACACTCATAAAGTTTTCTCCACATTTGTTGTCTCATTTGACAAACGGCCTGCCTTCAAAGCATTTTTTTCATTGGCTGCATAAATCAGAGCCCACACCTCTGGGGCGGTCTTTTTCAGACATTCTACAAGATTTTCTTCCTTCTTTTTACTTCCTTGTGCAGATGTTTTATTGATAATACAGTAATAACCCTTGCAGTTTTCATGTACTCCGAATACATGAAGCGGACCATTTCTCAACATGGCAGCATTCTCACTGCTACACATTATAATTTTCCGTGCTACTAGGGTAAGCTTCATCACCTTTGGCTTCAAAATATTTCGTCCATAAAGTGGGAGCTTAGTGTTGGCCAAGATCTAAAAAAGTACAAATATAAATACCGAATAAGAATATGCTTTACAGATCTTGAAATGAGTGTACAATTTGATTTATTTATTTACCTTGTAGAGTGCACTAGTATAGTTTTTGATTACATTTATTTATTTATTTAGATTTTACTTTAAACAGAACGGCCAAAAAACCACTTACACTATTTAAAGACAAATTAGTAGTGCATCCAACAAATACACATCAACACATTTATACATTCTTCTCACAATACTTCTTACATTCCGATAGAATGTTCGTCCATACATCCCCAAACAAATCAAAGTCTGGGTTTGAATCCAAGAGAGCGTTAAGGCCTTAACATGCGTGAATGACCTTGAGGAAATGGAGCTAATTTGAAAAAGTCGCCATCTAGCGGAGACGCTCTATACTGCTTAGACACGGATCTGAATAGTTCAAAGATTAGAGTCGCAGAGAGAATAAGTGGTATTATTTGGAATACTGCCTATTATGTTTAAGCATCACTGAGAGTCACGTCATGTGCACGGTATTAAGTGACTAAAGCGGTACGTTCAATTATTGTGTGTAAGATAAGTAATTTTTCTTATTGGTGACATGACGTAACGTGAAGTACTTCATTTCCGATATTAGCTACATGGAGCTTGCTTTTAGATTTTTAGTTAGTAACGTTTTAGCACTAGTGAAGTGAGTGTGTAGATGATTTGTGTAGTTTAGAGAACCAAATCTCACTTCCAAAGTTTATTAACTCATAAGTATTACGTATGTTTTACACTAAGTCTTAGCGCACAATTACACAGCCGAATATGCATACAAAATACTGATTAGGTACAGTTTACAAGAATACAAGTCGCATCCGAGAATTATAACAATAAACGCGCTGTAAGCGGCGGGGTACAGCAGACTAAACAGACTAACTCAACTCGCCGAACGCCGACCATGTAGCTCAGTATCCTACAATGTGGGTACCGGCGCTGGCACCGCGCCGTTGTATTTCGATGTACCGCCACTGCGGCCGGCCGGACGGTTTGTCACGCGCCTCATTAGTGATGAGCTAACTACTAATACAAAAATCTGTTTGTGCGTAACAAACAATTATTGATATCTGCAAATTATTCTATTATATAAAAGCTATTGTGTGTTCATTTACCAATGCCATATTTATTTTATACAAAATAAATTTAGTTGTTCACACATAATTATTAAAACATTTTGTTATTTATTATATTATAACATTATTATATTATTATTATATTAATTTAATTACATATTAAATAATATCATTATTTATTATTATATATAAACTAATATCAATTAATAAGGACGATTATCGGGCATAATATAAATAAGTTGTTGCGACCCTCTGGAGGGTCATGGTACTTTAAATAATTAAACTGTAGGTGGCACTACACCAGTTTATTTATTACTAGCTTCCCACTAGCTGTTTTTCCCGCGTGGTCTTCTAATTTTTTCCCCGTTTTTGTACTATTTTTCATTACTACTTCGCTCCTATTAGTCATAGCGTGATGATATATAGCCGATAGCCTTCCCCGATAAATGGGGTATCTAACACTGAAAGATTTTTTTTCAAATCGGTCCAGTAGTTTCGGAGCCTATTCAATACAAACACACAATCAATCAAATCTTATAATATTATTAGTATTGATTAGTTTAAAGTAGTATGCGCGGCACGAATAAAAATTTTGAAAACGACCGACACGAAATGTAATTTGCCATTTTGTGGTGGCGGCCATCTTGGATTTGTAATGTACTATAGTACATTATATTCTACTAGTTAAGACCTTTCATTTGATACCCATAATGAGGAAGTTGTCAAAAAATATCTAATCCACTATTTTGTGGCGGCGGCCATTTTGGACCAATCTTCATCAAAAATAGCTAAGAAAACTCCCGACTAATTCACCTTTTAAATAAAAAAACCTACTACTAATGCAAAATCGGTTCAGCCGTTCGGGAGCTACGATGCCACAGACAGACACACACAACCAACACCCCGTCGTTTTTGCGTCAGAGGTAAAAAATTAGAACTGTCAGGCATATCATCATATGGCGAAAATACTATTAGTGTAAAATTAAATAAAAAAAACAGTATATTCTTGCACGACACAAGTACGCGTCGCGTTACTTTTATGTGCATAGAAATATGGTTCAAATTCAAATGACTGTACCGCGCTTCGCCGCGTCGCGTTGCTCAATTCGAGCGGGCCTCGGATGCCGCGTACCCATAGTCACAGTGAGTCTAGGAGGATCGAGTATTTTAAAAGATGGAATAGGTGCTACATAGGTCTCGTTAAATACCTAGTCCTTTAATTTATTCTAGTATATATATTCTATTATAGTATCTTTAATATCCATATCATATTAAATTAAAAAATAATGTCCGCCATCTTGTATTCAAAAACTTATGCCATTTTCGTAATCAGCATCCCAAGAAACCACGAATTGGATATCAATATTATATTATAATCATAATCATCAGCGCCCTGAAGAATCTTAAAACATCATAAAAATTAAAAACAATATCCGCCATCTTAAATTTAGAAATAAAGCTTATTTTCATAATCAGCTCCCTAAAGAATCTTGAATTTGATACCCATATCATAATTCTAAAATTCAAAAATATGTCCGCCGTATTGGATTAAAGAAATAATGAAATTTTCGTAATCCCAATTCCCTAAGGAACCTTAGGATTTGATACCCTTATTTACCTTTACAATTGATGCCTATGTGGTTTTTCGAATAGCCATACCTAAATAAATCAAAACTCGATAAAATTCTGCGATAAGTACCCGCGGTAAGTAACTATAAGATTACTTTTAAATAAGAATAAGGCGAGCGCCGTAGTAATATATTTATGCCTAAAGTGCGGAGCGATACATATTAGATTTTAGCCACTCTGCGATCTTACTCTTTATGCACTTAAAACATGAATTTGTTTAGAAAAAAACATTTACAGCCAGCAATATATACATATTAACTAAACTAAGCATTTCTGTTAATATAAATATTTATCAATTAGTATAAAGTCTTCAAAACTTAAAATGTATTTTAAAATAGTCGCTCAAACACCGACGTGCGGTCCACCCTCGACAACGTCCGGAGACGGACTGCGCGGGTGAAGGAGCAGGGAACGCTCGCGTGGATAGACTCAATTTCGAGGAAAATGAATATTTTCACTAGTAAAATGCAAAATAAAAATAATACTTTCAAGTGAAAACATTAATATTTTGAAGACCTATTTTTGTATGAAAAAGCGAAGTTAGTAGCTTCAGCCATTTAGCAAACAATTTGAAAATTCTGACAAAAATAGGTAGTCTTTGGTGATTTTTTTTCCAAAAAGTGGTTGGCGGAAATACAATTTTTTTCAAGTGAAAAAAATTGTCAAATCCTTGTCTATCACATATATTTTTTTTGTACAGATTAAATGAACAGTTATTGAGACAATCTTAATTGAATACCCAAGAATTTAGGCATTTCACTGTTGTTAAGACCTTAAGCGCCGTCAATGTGCGGCGTATAAGTGATTCCTGCTGCGACAGTAGTTGTTAGGAACAAATAGTTCACAGACTTGGTTGTGAATATCAGGAGCGTCAATCCTCGCTTTTTTTGTATTTTTTTGCAGCAATTATGTGGTTTTAGATCCATGTTTCTTCTCTCATAATATTGACATGTATAACAATATTTGTTTTGAACATTAAGAAACAGACATTTCTTAGTTTCTTTACCAATAATGCAGGCCTGGAAATAAAAAGCAACACTTTTATATATTGCACATAATAAAAAGGTCATAAAGTTTGTGTTTAGTACCTACAATATTACTTACCATGCCAGATGATGAATCAAAGTTATGCCTATATGACCTTTTTAACCATCCTCCATCTACATATACAGTAACAAATGGAACACCATCTGAAGACACATGACCTTTTTCAAGAGCAATTGATCTTTCTTGTTGTTTGAATTTCCTCTGTCAAATGTTCAAACCACACACTGCCAAATTTTTTGTCAATACGACGAAATTTATTAGCTGACATTGTTGGAATATCCATGAGACTTGTTATGTGAGCTGCTTGAGTATAATTAAGGCGGCCAACCATCCCGTATTCTGCGGGACCGTCCCGTAATGCTAGATGTAATCCCGCTTTGAAATAATTAGTAAAATAGTCCCGTAAAACATAGGATGCGTCCCGCATGTCAATTTTTTTACCACACCCACACGCGCGCACGAACGATAGTGCCGCGTTGTTCCGTTTTGCGCGGCAAGCGTATCGCGCGTGCGTGATCGCGTTCTCTCTTTCTCTCTACTAAAACACATGACCCGTAAGAGCGGGAGAGGCGCGCGCTCGCGAGTGATTGAATTGTTTTGATTTAATGAAATTGTGCACGCCGTGACAGGACATTGATAGGTTGTGTTCATATTGTATTGATTGCTGTAAGTTTTTATTTCATCAGTTCTGTTTACTAATGCCGCCTACAGTGAAAAAGCGAACTTGTAAATCAAAAAGAATTTCCGTTCTTACAAAAGTGTTTTACTCCTTCGGAAGTGCGGTGTCACAAATGCAATGGAACCTTTTTTGTAGCTCACGGTGGCAGAAATGATATACAAAGGCATTTGACTTCAGAGAAGCATAAAAAATTACTTACTGCTGCAAGTTCGTCATCATCACTTACAGCTTACTTCCGCCATTAAAAATATGGTGACAAAGAAGCAGAGCTGGCAAAAGCTGAAGGTTTGTGGGCTTTCCATACTGTATGTCACAATCACAGTTTTCAATCAATGGAATGCACTTCCAAATTGATTCAAAAATTTTTTTGAATCAATTTGGAACGTATGTGATCGCGCCGTAATCTGCGGATATTCTTAAGACAAAGCTAAACGATGTCCCGTTTATCTGCATATATACAGGTGCTTCGAACCATAAAGATATCAAAATATTACCAACGTTAGTAAGATATTTAAACCCCACAACTGGCATTAACATTAACACGTTCTCTGCCGGTAGTATAAGCGTTAGATCAAAATATACATTTTTATATATGAAGTGTTTTGATTCGACACTGGATTCCGTAGATATTTCAAAAAAACTTTGTGACGTCATAATTGACCTACGCGGCGCTCTAATACTTATAAGTGAATATTCGTTATAGAGGCGCCGTGTAGGGCACGCCTCCGGTCACCCCCACACCTCAGTTGTCCGTAAGCGCTTGCGCCGAGCGGTTGAGTTTGTGTCTGTGACGTTTTTATTTACTAAAATGGATATATACGATCTAGACTTTGACTTAGATATTTCTCAAGAAGCGAATAACTAGAATCTAGTATTTTTAGTGAGATACGCCATTTTTCCGAGGGACCAATTAGTGACGATGCTATCCTGCCAACAAAAAAACGTTACCGTCGTGTGATTGCAAGTCACTCCGAAAGTGAATCGGAGGCAGTTGAAAATTATGTCTCTACTCGAATAGCGCATATAGAAGAAACATCTGATTCAGTTCAAAAATGGACACGACCACGACGACATCAGCCATCCATTATAGCATTCACGGAACCAACTGTTAAGTGCTTAGTACATTATAACCGACTTCAAAAACATTAAACCGTAAGAAATAATTGCCCTGTATAAAAATATAGCCTTTTTTGATGTCGGTGCTAACGGCTGGTACGGTGTAGTGTTTCTGAAGTCGGTTCTTTTTCTTTAAAAGTTACCTATAGGCACAAGGTATGGTTTTATTTTGAGGTCAATTGGCTTGCGTGAAATTGTCTCACATATTATTTATTTCTTGCTTACGAAGCAACCTTATGCTGGAAAATTGAAGAATAGTGCAGAGGGAGAGTATTTCAGTGTTTTGGTCCCAGACAGAATTTTTAAAATTCGCCCTTCATCAATTCTTTAAACGAAAATTTTTAAAAATTGTACCCCCCAAATGAAACCATATGCGTCGATGAAAGCCAAGTAGCATTTAGAGGGCGCATAATTTTCCGCCAGTATAATAAAAGTGAACGACATAAATATGGCATGAAACTGCTTAAACTGTATCCACACTTGCAAGTTACAACTGTATGCTGGTAAAAATGATGAAATGGTTAACACAACACCTACAAATGTTGTAATGTCTCTGCGATGACATTTTAAATTTGGGTCATACAATTGCCACCGATAATTGGTATACCAATTTGGACTTGGCAAATCAACTACTGGACCGCGACACCCATCTAATTGGAACAATTAGAAAGAATAGAAGGGGGTTGCCAATGGCAGTAGTCGACGCCAAACTGGAAAAAGGCGAATCCATAGCTACACAACAAAAACAGAACAAAACGTTGACGCGTGTGTGATTTTGATTTTGTTTTTTTTTATTTGAAAGGTGAATTAGTCCGGTGTCGAGTGTTCTTAGCTATGTTTGATGAAAATCGGTCCAAGATGGCCGCCGCCACAAAATAGCGAAGTATATATTTTTTCACAACTCCCTCAATATGGGTATCAAATGAAAGGGCTTCACTAGGAGAATAGACTATGATAAATATCAAATCCAAGATGGCCGCCACCCCAAAATGACAAAATATATTTCGTGTCGGGGTTTTCTAAATTTTTATTAGTTACACGACTTCTTTTGCGTAATGCATCTTTTTCTTTTTCTGGTTTATCAATTTTATCACGCTATTCCTTTACTGTCTTCATGTGTCTATAACGCATACGCCTTATTAATAAATTTTTGGACTTGATTAATCCTGCAGACTTATTTGGGTTTGTACTTTGGACTGGACTGGGACCTGGCTCAGACAATATCAAGGGATCTACTCCAGGAGGCTCTGTATTAATATAATTTTCTGATTCACTCTGCGGTGGTGAGTTTTCCATCAATATGCTCAGTGTATTTTTTCTATTTCCTTCCTTTTTAAGTAGTTTTGAGTGTTTTTTCGCCAACGCCTTCTTTGTTCTCGCTGTGCCCTAGGAGTCATATATTTAATGCTACAAATCATTTTCTCTCTTTCCTCGCTAAATATCTACTTTTTTTTTCTTTCTGTAGAGAATATAAATCTGGATCGTTTTTTATTTGCGCATATTTTTCTCGTTTGCGTAGCCTGTCTTTTGCTAGTTTTTCTTCTCTTGTTAACTTTTAACGAGTTTTCCCCATATTAGTACTAAAAATAATAAAACAAACCCATGTCTTATTATTTTAGAAGAGTAGAATCATAAATTACACAGAAATATAGTCATCTCATTTGAAAAGATAGTTTAAAATAGTACCTAAATAATTTTATTTGTAACTTTAAAAATACTTTCATTTCCTTCCAAAACAATTTATTACCTTCCTGCAAAAAAATAGAAGGAAAGGATGGTAATGAAGTGGAGATGAATGCACAATTCAAACATTTTGTTTGATATCCTTGTTACTAAATACATTAGAAACTTAAGAATAAAATACGATCAAAATCAACCTATGAGATAAACACATTAAATATTTACAATAATTTGCTTACTACAGTACCTTGTGAAATAGTAGGAATGCGATGAACTGTTTTCTGGACGAAGCACTATCAACAATACGAAGAAGATCGTAAATAAATTTGACAACGTTAAGCGCACGTCTACCTCGCTTTGTTTGCCGCGGCTAACTGACTAATAGAAGCACGTTGTGACCTGAATTGTAGTAGGCATCAAATAAACATCGACAAAATTATAAAGTTTCTAGGTACGGATGGTGATGAAGTTTTTATTGTGACAATTTCAAAAGATAGCTTTTCTTTTATTATTAATGAGTTAAAAAATCATTTAAATACTTAAACAATAGGTCAGAAGTTTGCTTTGAAGATACCGTATTAATTAAAGTCTTGAATTCGAATATTGCCAAATAAACATGAAAATACATGCCGAGGTCCCTATTTGGAAACGGAGAGGAATGATTTTTCACGCAGTTTTAATTGTTTTTTTTTTATATAATTAACGAATATAAATGTAAAATTACCGATACTACTTTTACGCAAAAAATATATTGCATTAACTAAGAAATAAGTGGTAAAATTTGTCCGGAAACCGTTTTTGCACGAAACCACGGAACGACCCTGTACTGTTTTTTTATAGTTTCGATGTGCGGAGAAAATTTGTTTTAGTTAATAAATACGTGTGTGAACTAAAAACAAACTCAAATGTGTATAAAGAAAGGACTTTCAATTAAAAACTATAAATCGGACTGTTATATGCCTACTGTGTAAATATTAGATTAAAGACTAAGTGAAATTTTTATTGTGCATATTGTAGATACCTATTTACATAGTTGAGTTAGGAAGTTACTGTTTTTAAACTGTTCTGTTTTGTGTTATAATTATAAAAAATGGAAGGTTCGCAATCGCAAAGAAAAAGAAATGCATTGTGGAATCATTTTTCACAAACAGGACCTAAAAAGGCGAAATGTTCTCACTGTGGTAATGAGCTGTCTATATCGTGCGGGAATGTTGGGAACCTAGGGAGACATTTAAGTAGGAAACATTCCACGGTGAAGTTGATCGAGGAACGGCAAACGCCACCTCCGCCACCGCCAGAGCTGGCGCCAATGGAACCAGTTCAAGGAGGATTATCCACGGTCCAAACTGATAACGCTGCTGTACAAATACTTCCGGTTGCTAGCCATAGTAGCCATCCTGTACGAGTTCAGCCGTCTATACTAGAGTACGCCCAAAGCACCAAACCAATGCCTCTGAAACGTGCTCAACAAATAAACACACAGCTATTGAAAATGATTGCGACAGGACATTATCCCTTTAGAAGGTGGAAGATACTGAATTTAAAAAATTGCTCGCATTGCTGAACCCGCAATATCAACTTCCAACGCGGAAAACATTATCGGAGAGCCTATTGCAAAAGCAATATAATGCGTGCTTAGAGAAAGTTAAAACCGAGGTACAAAAAGCCCAAGCAGTCTGTCTAGCAACCGATGGATGGACTTCCGTTAACAATGATAGTTTTTTGGCTGTAACTGTGCACTACATTGAACCATCAGAGACTACATTAAAGAGTTATTTAATCGGTTGTGTAGAGTACAATAAACGTCACGCTAGTAATAATTTGACAGCGTTTCTGCGGGACATAATGGCACATTGGAACATATCTGGCTACACAACCGCCATTGCAAGTGACAATGCGGGAAACATTACGGCTGCAATAAGAGAAGGTTCATGGCGGCACATCCCATGCTTTGCTCACTCGTTGAATCTATGCGTTCAATCTGCGTTGATTCATTTAGTTGATGCTGTTGGCAAAGTTAAAACTATAGTAGAGTTCTTTAAGAGAAGCTCTCAAGCACAACATGAACTGGTAGAAATGCAAAAGCTGAACCTCGCTGAGCTTAAATTAAAGCAAGATGTGCCAACACGGTGGAATTCCACATACGATATGCTCCAGTGAATCGTAAGGGTGAAAGATGCTGTTATTGCCACTATCGCACTAACGCGTCCCGAGCTCGCGCTTAACCAAAAATGATTGGGTGGTCATTGAAAGTGCGACACCAATTCTAAAACTTTTCTACGACATCACCGTGGAGATAAGTGCGGAGAAGAACGTTTCCTTGACAAAAATTATTCCCCTTTGTCCGCATTATGAAGCGAAACGTAAAATCGCAGCAAACAAAATAATGACTTACTTCCGGAAGTACGGGCACTGCTGGACACGCTGGAACAACGTTTCTCAAACATTTAAAAACACGTTTTATATACTGAAGTGACCATACTGGATCCACGCTTCAAGGTTAAAGGTTTTAACAGTGAGTAGCTCTATACAAAGGCTGTGTCGGATTTAAAATTTAAAGTTGGAAATATAAATATAACAGCCCCACCAACAGTACGCAGTATTTAGACGCTATGGAGGAGAACGCCAGTTTAAAAATAACAATAGAAAATATAATGAAAATACCTTTAAATCAGCAATTGAAAGCGTTTTATAATCAAACATGAGTTTGTATAGGACTTCAAAAGTATATAACGTACCGTGCAGTACCTTAAAGGTCAATGTTGAACGGGTTAAAGAAGAACGCAAGCAAGGTATAACACAAATCAAAAGTAAAGATGGTTATAGGCTGAGTTTAAGAACTCCCGAAAACCTTTCGTCTGGCCGTGCAATTTGTTCAAATCTTACAATAATAGCTGATTTTTATGAAAATTTAGAAGCAACTTTAGTGGCTCATAACTTGGCAAGTATTTTTTTTTAATAATTTGCGTTTTGTTACCAAAAATGTCATTATTGTATTTCAACCTAAATTCCATAAATGTACTATACGTTATATTTTCGTTTGTTTTTATATTATAGCCAGTCGCAAATGACTTGATGTAGTATAATTATTACGGAGATTGAATGTAACGGAAAGGGTCTCCGTACACCAAGTTCTTTGGGACAAATTTAAACCTAAAACTACCATGAGTAATGTAAGTTGCTTCCTATGTGAACGTTGGCGATATTTCCCATGGTAAGCACTTAGGTTATATCATTAATATGTCCAGTAATCAGAACTCTGATGTTGATTCTGTAGTTCCCTTGGCAACTACGCGCAACTAATCAAAATAAAGTCAAGATTATTTCTAATGATCTTATTGATGTCACTGACACATTTGAAAAATCATCGAAATAGAGATTTCCATTTTGATATTGCATGATTGTTTTCCATTTTGATGATTATTTGATTGTGATATTGATTTGACGATTATTGCATAGTAATAATTGATCGGATCCAAAGTTCAAAGTACTTAGTGTACCTTTTAAATAATTACCAGACTATTTTCTGGATTCCAGGAAAGAACCACCACCATTATGAATTACCAACGGAAATATGATCGCAATAATCGACCACCTCCTCAACAGTAATCGAATTATCGATCGCAATCCAATCGCAATTGGCGTGAACCGGAAGAAGAGAGGCCCCCCCAGCAGGCCCAGAATCAGAGGCGCTCACGTCCACCGAGTCAAAGAAAGAGAGATGCCATGCGGCAAGATGCTTTTCGTGAAAATAACCCAAAGTCTCACCAAGCCCTGAAAGATATTGAAGATAAGATAGATAAATAATTACCAAAGAATTACGCTAAGAAGATTAGATGATTAAGTTTGTTTTAATTTAGATGATTGTGTAGTTACCCCAATACTCGAGCCTCTGTAGGGTGACTGGTAATTAGAGTGAACGATACTTAAACACGAACGATACAAAAAAAAAAACAGTTGTTCCATACATTTTGACGAGTTGTTGGAACATAAATGTATGGAACAGCAGATTTTTTGTCGCGATTTCAGGATTGGACCCATAGTAAAAGTTATTTGTTATCATGAGTACAATCACGTGTTTAAGTATCGTTCACTAATTACCAGTCACCCTATATAGGCTAAACTAATTTTGAAGTTTTTAATTTAAGCAGGTACCTACTTAAAATTATTTGTATGATTAAGTTTTCTAAATAAACAATTGATTATTTAGTGATTATAATTATGTGTGTTTTTGTAAAATACCCAAATTAAAAACGTGTTCAGTCATTCTCTGCAACTGTGCGTCATTATTTTCCAAGTGTGAAGTCATTCTCAACATGTGGTGTCATTAGTCGCAACACGAATATTTCGAAATTTACAAATATTTGCGTTTAGTATAGAAAACTATGCCAGTGCCTTTCTTATCAAAATCTAGTCCAGTATGCATTGATCGCATTTATCTTATTAAAAATGGTTTACATGAAGGTTCTAAAAAAACGAAAAACTTGATAAAAATAATTTATTTTGAAGAACAACCCAACTACGGTAATGTTTCATTAATGGATGTTCCTTGGTTTAAAATTTAACGGCCAAAATGTTATTTTAAAGTTTCATTAGGCGCTAAAGTTGCTTTAAGCAACAAAAAATGTGTCAGAATCGTTGCTTGACACTTCAATTTATTAAATTTAAAGTGTTATTTAAATCGAACCTAATGTTGCTTTCTGCAACAATTTAAAGAGAGATTAGTGTTTAATCACAGAATAAATAATACAGAATGACCACTCTCCGTCCCTCCCTAACGTCAGATATCTCAGGTCCCCCGCATTCTGCCGGTGTTCTTGCCGGACGTACTGCCAACAAACCCTACGCACTCTCACGCACACATTTGCATTTGCACGTGTACAAACGTAATTTTGACAAGTTTGACATTTGGTATTGTAGTGTGCAGCGGTATCGGAAAGTTTGTATGGAGTGTCAAAGGTGTGGTTTAATGCTGACTTTAAAAGTTACAAGAGTTTCTGTGACTGGGTGTTAAGGAGTTAAATCTTAAAGACCCCCGCAAAGGATTTAGAATTTAGACGAGACCTCTGTATGTTTAGATGTAACAAAAACAAAAGTTGTTGGTGCCGTTGGCGCACAATGCACAAAAACTATGGCTGGATCTGCAAAAGAAAATATAATATAATACACAGTGTTAACTACTGTCAACGCAGCTGGCATGAAATTGGATCCCTTAACTGTATTTAAAGGGAGCTACGTATATGACCAATGGATGGCAGATAAAAACGAGAAATATGATTTTAATATTACTTATGCTTCAAGCAAACGCGGTTGGATGGAGACAGAGATTTTCTACAATTATATGGTTAAAGTCGTAATTCCAAGTTTGGGAGAAGAAAGACCAGGGGGCTTACCACGACCACGACCACGAAATCTCGGATAGTACAGACGTGCTATGTCCGAACCTTCGCCGTTGGTAATTGTGTGAGTGATATCGAATCTCTGTCCGATCGTTGTGTATTTTGCTATGTGTGTCAATGCTAATTAGATCCTGACTATGTAAATTGTTACTTTGGCCTATGGCCCTATTAAATCTTTGTGTTACCCGTGTACTTAATATTTTTTATTAATAAATTCTACTTCTGTTCTATAAAATCAGAAGTGAGATACGCATAAAGTTTTCATATCTTTGTGTGTATCCCTAAGAATAACAATTGTTTCAGTGGGTGAAACAATTGTCATTACATTTTGTCAGTTTAGTACAAATCGAATTCACATCACTATATATTCAGCTCTAGCCCCGCCTTACTGGGGACGTATCTATTTATTTTTAATATTTATTTTAATTGAATAATGGGAATATTTTTCCCATTTGTCACCAGTGGAGACGTAGACGGTGGGGACAACTGGGAATAACTCAAATTTTGGACAAGGACAACATTCCAACTATAATGAATGCTTCTTAACCATTCTTCTGAAAACAGGTAATGTTTGTGCTCGCCTAACAGTCACAGGCAACTCATTCCATAGTCGTACAGCTTGCACTGTAAAAGATTTATCTAAGTACGTCGTAGCGTACATTGGCATCTCAGATTCTCTGATGATCTATGAGATCTAGTATGTGTGTCATGAAGGAACTGAAAATATTCTTTAAAAGGGGATGAGTTGCAGGATTGAACAGAACACTGTACAGAAGGAACAATATTATGTGAATCCCGGCGAAGACGTATTGAAAGCCACTTAAGCTTTTTTCGAAATTCAGATACGTGATCATATTTGCGCATGCACATCGGCATAGTCGAGGATAGGAAGAAGGGATTGTGCTAACGCAGTTTTGGTGGCTGTTGGCAGGAAATTTCGCAATTTCCTCAGTGCTGATGCGAATATTTTTCGACTTACCTCCTGTAGTTGAGGACCCCAAGAAAGATTTGTGTCAATTAAAATTCCCAAATTTCTCACCTTATCACTAGTTGATATATTAGTCCCATCAAAAGTAATCTGCGAAATGCTAGACCAGTCTATCCTAGCTGTCTATCTAGGGCTGCCGACAACAATAACCTGGGTCTTCGTAGGATTTACCTTAAGACCGTACGCTGTACTCCAGTTATTAAGTGACACAAAATGAATTTAAAATAGGAGGTATCTACCTGTTTAACCCAAATGTTATACCAAAAGAAAAATATGACCCAGCGGCTTATAAAAGATGGCAAAAAGTTATTTAGCACAACTCAAATCGTTAAACCAGTTGTGCATAGACATCTTGAATTGATCTAGAAAACTGTGACTGAGTCATTGAATTATATTATTTCTTTTGAGGAACTGCTTCTGAAAAAGGTTACGACTATACTAAACAAACAATAATAGTCCTAATTGTACGTCGCCGTTGTTTATAACAATAAGGTTCCCCCGTAATGCGGCAGCGTATTGAGTCGCTGCTGCTCTGATTTTCAGTGGGTTCCTCATGACGTGTGACGTCACTCAACAGTGGTAACATCACATTGCTGATTTTTTCAAGAAAAATAAATAAAAAATTACTGCGTCTAGGTACATACATCAATCTTGTTCAATTACGTACGTAGTAGCATCTACGCTGTACCTCAACCATGAGTTTATGTTAAAAAGTTACGATAGGTAATCAAAGTCGCTAGCGAGCTAACGTGCATCGGATAGATTTCGATGGCACTTGTACCATGGGTCATAATGTTGTTTACGTCCCACGCTGCAGTAAGCTCGATCGTAGATTTACGTAGCGTGTCGCTATGTTGGCAATAGGTGTGTTTACAGTTAGCTTCACGCCTATTATAGTCATCCTCTTCTATCAACATGTGAACAGAAGAGAAATAAAATAATGCTCCTTTTCCCGTGTAACCCGACCAAATACAAAAGGCTATGTGTGTAAATATTTATTCGTAATGGTGTGATTCCGTTTTTTTCCTCTTTACTTGGTCATTTGTTAAATGTCAAATACTCAAATTTCATGTCAGTTGTCAACTTAAACCATTACAAACGTTCGTTTCTATTTTATTTTTTATTTTCGTTTTTATTTTGTTTCAACCATGAGGACCAGTGCGTCGCAATTTCAAATGTTAGTGGAGTATATGGAACGGTAAGTAATTCACTTATGTTACCAAATTTCTTGAAACGTGATTGATACACAATAAAATAGCCACGAATCCAACATCATTTTGAATAATAAACTAAGCCTTTGTTTGGTAGGTTAACATAACTTAAGCGACTTTAACATCACTAATTTTATATACATTTATTATAATGTGATTTTATTTCAGGAATGGTGACCTAAGCAAGGCTTCTGAAGGACCTCAAGGCAGGGCCTCCAATATAAGAAGCTGGACAGAATTGACTGAAATGTTAAATTCAGATGCCACAGGGGACACCAAAACATCCGAGAAATGGAGAAAAGAAAGTGGGTTGTTATTAATAAATTTAACATTCATCAAGCTTTTTCATGCTTTATTTTCCCTTTTGTTTGACTTAATTATGCATCCACTGTGTGTGTGATTGTGGTGTTTGTTTTGGCAAAGGTTTGCAGCTATTTAAAAAATAATACTAAAAAGAAAGCTTCTCGCATGCACCGAGTTGCTACTGGTACAGGCGGAGGCCCTGCATCTAAATCAAAACTCTCCGATTTGGAAGAGAGGATACTAAATTTAGTAAAACCCCAAGCTGCAACAGGAATGATAGAGATTCCTGAAATTGGCTTTGATCAGGTTTACAATTTTCTTTTTTTCTTTTCATGCATGGGAGGTTGGAAATACCACTATAAACCAAGATAGTTTTGTGGAAGAACCACATCATCTTTCACCAGTGGCTACTGCGACTGTGCCAGTAGCTGTCGAAACCGCGCCGCCAATTTCTCCGTCTTCTCCACGACGCCCGCGGCGCCCTTTGCCAAGGGGCGTGGCTTCTCCTGCTCGCGGTAGGAGAACACAAACGCAGTCAGAATTAGCAAGATAGGCTTTTGTCAATTCTGACAGTGAATGGCGTGTTTTCCAACGCGAGCAGCAAATGGAGAACGTCCGGCTGCGGGAAAGGGAGCTCCAACAGCAGCAGCAGTGGCTAGACTTATTCGGCCAATTTATAGCCTTGGGTAGCCGTTATATAAATTATTCAGAGAATAAATAATTTATGTTAAACTTGTTAAAGTATTGATATTTTTGTTTAACTATGTTTAGCCTGCTCAGTTTTTTTATTTTTCTGTTTGTGATTGTTCGAGTTTCCCCAGTTGTAATGTTTGAAAGAATGTTTTGTTCTGGCTCAGCTCGCTAATGATGTCTATAATTTATCTATGTATATATAAATATTTAAATCACTACATAATATTATAACAAAGTCTTCCGCTGCGTTTGTCTGTTCGCAATAAACTCAAAAACTGCTCCACCTATTTTTATGCTGTTTTCACCAATGGATAGTGTCCTCGAAGAAGGATTTAGTACATAATTTGTTAAGTTTTTGTATACATTGACTAAAATATAATGTTATTGATTAAAAATGTGGTTTGTTCTCAGAGGTCAGCTAGGAAAAGCTGGTGCCTTCTAGTATTAAAATAAATATGTGTCTTATGTCATTTAAATATGTCTCGAAGTCCTTCAAGTGTATTAAAAACTAAAATAAATAAATGTTGATTTTATTATTGAGTATTATTTATTTCAGAAAACAGTCTCCTTTTTAATCGGTCCCTCAATGCTCTTCCTAATACTAGACTTCTAGAAGCATAATTTTCCACCACCACCTCCAGTTGTTCATTAGGTTCTGTTAAAGGAACAAGAATTATTACAACTACCATATTGGATACAATCTATAAACTTGCCTTAAAATCCAAAACTATAATTCTACAATGGGTAACCTCTCATATTCAAATTAAGGAGAACTTAGACCTACTAGCCAAGCAAGCAGTTATAGATGGAATACCTTTGGTTGTGCTGCCTCTATTTACAGATTACATAAATGTCCTCAAAATACAATGTTTTAAACTATGGAATGAGTATTTTGACAAAAGGTCGGATGATAAAGGGATCTGGTATAAAACTATCCAGACTACATGGATCAATCAAAATGTTTTAAGTAGAAGCACCCTGGTGACTGCCTTGAGACTCCGTTCGGGACACATTCCATCAAACAAATTCGCGTACCTTATGAAATTAATACAATCTCCCAATTGTGTTGATTGTGGTGTTGTAGAGCAGCGGTCCCCAACCCTGGGGTCGCGACCCCGTGTGGGGTCGCGAAAGATATTTATGGGGTCACCAAAAAAGTCAACAAGGTCCTGTACTTATCGAATTTTATTAAGGTTTATGCATAAACTATAACCTCTCTTTACATACACAATTATACAATGTCCTTAAAACGGAGAGAATCGAAAATAATTACGACTGTACGACCTGTCCAGTCCCGCCCGTCACAACCACTGAGTATAGAATTAACTTCTATACTCAGTGGTCACAACCTCACCGCTCCCGCGCCCGCGCCCCCACCTCGGTCTCTCTTTCTTCGTTCAGTCTGTCTGTTCGGTCAGTTCTATCCGCACGTGCGTACTCAACGCCGCTTTGTCGATTGCATATACATACTAAATTGATGTCAAAACACGGAAGATTACTTCTGTAGAAAGTTTTTTTTAGAAGTTTAGTGTTCTCGTGTATAACCACGCAGACGGTAAGTAACTGTGCACTCATACTTGAAATAAAGTGAGGCGTCATCGCAGCGCGGCCATGTTGGACGCGTGGGTTCAATAACAAAACCAGCGCGAAATATTTCGAAATATAAAAACAAAGTTACAGCTAACATCCAGTCACATCATTACTTGCTACCACGGAACCCTTCACGGGCGAGTCCGACTCGCACTTGGCCACTTTTTTTGCTTGTCTATTTGTGCTTCGTTGAAAATAAATTTGAAGTAAATCCTGTTACCACGCGAGCATATGACGAAAAATCTAATATTAATCGTTTGGAATACATTTTTTATGTATTAATACGTATTTATTATTGCAGTTAACAATGGATAAGCAGCTAATAAACCGCACATCTACAGATGCAGGTGGCGGAAGTCCTAATAACGCATTACAAATCAAAAGAATCAAACACGTAGTTCTTGACAGCAGTGTCGCCTCAGATTCTACAATGACAACTACTGTTACGAGTAATATAAGTCGTGAAAACAATGCCGCCACTTCAAGTACTAGTAGTGTTATTACTATCGATGAAAGCAGAGCAACATCTAGTTCTACTACTATAACTATTAGTCATAACAGCGATGATTGTAGTTCAACAGCCACATCTACCTTACACATCAATACAGAGAGAGACGCTTCAACTTCAACTAAACAAGCAACAGCTACTTCGGAGACAACTGGGAAGCGTCAACGCATTTTTAAAGAATCGTACATCCAGTTTGGTTTTAAATGTACAGTGTTGAATTTTGAACAACGTCCACAGTGCGTTGTTTGTTCGGAGGTTTTGGCAAATGAGAGCATGAAGCCGGCCAAACTGAAAAGGCACCTAGAAACTAAGCATCCACAGTAAAAAAATAAAGATGAATCTTATTTTAAACGACTTGCCACCAAACTAACGTCACAGCAGGTTGATTTCCAAAAATACACAACAGTTAACCAAAATGCCTTACATGCATCTTTCGAGGTTTCCTTTTTGATTGCCAAAACTAAAAAACCTCACAACATTGGCGAGACGCTCATTTTGCCAGCTGCAATGAAAATGGTTTCGATCATGCAAGGAGAAAAGTTTGCCAATGTACTGAAAACAATTCCACTATCAAGTGACACTGTTCATCGACGTATCAATCTACTTGCTGATGATATCAAAATACAACTTATAGATCGCGTGAAAGGGAGTCCCTATTATGCTATGCAGCTGGATGAAAGCACTGATGTAGCTAATGTAGCTCAACTTCTGATATTTATCCGATACCGATATGAAAACGACATATGCGAAGATTTGTTATTTTGTCAGGGATTAGAAGGAAGAACAAAACCGGTGAAGCAATTTTTAATGCAGTTAATACCTTTTTTGAACTCCATGACATAAAGTGGGAATATTGTGTATCTGTGTGTACAGACGGCGCAGCTGCATTGACCGGCTCCAAAACAGGATTCAAAGCCAAAGTAACTGAGATTGCACCTCACGTAGGCTTTGTTCACTGTATGATTCACCGTGAAGCCCTCGCAGCAAAACATTTGCAACCAGATGTAAATAAAGTGCTGGAACAAGTCGTAACAATAATAAATTTTATTAAAGCCGGCGCATTAAACAGTCGCCTTTTCAAAATAATGTGTCGTGAAATGGGATCAGAATACGAAATCTACTGTAACATACGGAGGTCCGGTGGTTATCGCGAGGAAATATACTCCGACGTGTATTTGATCTCAAAGATGAAATCAGAATATTTCTACTTGAACGGGAATCAAAGCTAGCGGAATATTTCTTGAATCAAAATTGGCTGGCAACAGTTGGCTATCTTTCGGATATTTTTGAAAAACTTAACGATTTGAATCAATCGTTGCAAGTTGGAAGAGTACAAATGTATTAATTTTAGCTAACAAAATAAAAGCTTATTGTAGGAAAATAAGTTTGTGGATAGACGAAATCAGTGCTGAAAACTACGAGATGTTTGCATGTTTGGAGAAATTTTCTGAAGAAAACAATATAAAGCTCGAAGAAGAAATTAAAACCAAAATCATGATGGATCTTACAATAAGATTCCCAGATACGTCACACGGCGACCAATGGATAATTAATCCATTCACTTGTGATCTTAACACTGTGAAGATGAACTTAAAAGAAAAGAAGCAGCTGATCGATTTAATGTCCGATGAAAGCCTTCGATCTATTTTCAAAACCACGGATCTATCCAAGTTCTGGAAAATGACGGAAAAGGAATATTCACTGTTATTCAAAACATCTTTGCTGAAATTGCTGCCATTCGCATCTACATACCTTTGCGAGACAGCTTTCTCCACATTAACTGCTATAAAAACAAAATATCGCTCCAGAATTAACGTAGAACCTGATTTGAGGGTGTCTGTTTCTGATAATATATGATCAAGAATTAATATACTGACTGCAAGTGTGCAAGCACAAGGTTCACATTAGTTTGTAAGGTTACGTATATGTACCTTTTTTTTTAAAATAAAATATTAAAATAATTGCTTGTCTTATTTAATGCCATCATAAATATTACTCGTATGTTAAATGCATATTTTCTAGTTTGCTCTAAATAAATAATTTACGAAATAAAAACAGCTAACTTCGTTACCTGAACCAACCTTTGCACTTGTTAACTTAGTGATATTTTTTCTGGTGCCTCTCCATTACTGGAGGTTGGCCGTCGGCCGGGGTCGCTCATAACTCTTTTATGAATTTTGGGGTCGCAATATCAAAAAGATTGCGGACCGCTGTTGTAGAGGACGTACAACACGTTTTGATGCAGTGTGTTCGGAACGAGGACTTAAGATCAGTAAACGGACAACCTTTAAATACCTCTACCAAGATATCAGAGCTGTCACCTACCCCTCAACCGATTACCCCGGCTGTTGAAAACAACGGACCAACTCCTATGCCATCACCAGCAAACACCCATGACGGTGAAGTATGTAGCGATTTTTTTTGTCCCACTCACGATAGTGCGGATTATAGCAACTGTCCATCAATCAACACAGTTGTACCATCATGCCAATCGTCTCCAGCGCCTCGTATTCGATGTAGAGGTAAAAAGCGTGTCCGTAATTAAAATGTTTGGGAAGAAGTTAAAAGAAAACGTTTAACGAATGCAGGAAAAGAATACTCCTCCAAAAAGGGCGTTATTGTTCCAGCAAAAACTATAGGTAGGCCTTGCACGTGCAGATATAAATGTTACACTATGTTGAATCTCGAAGAAAGACAGGATGTATTTGAAAAGTTTTGGAAATTAGGTGATCGTGAGAAACAATGGTTGCATGTTGCGCATTTTACTATAAAACAGAAGAAGAAAAGGGGGCTTTAAAGAGATTTAAAGCATAACCGTCAATTCACTTTACAAGTATTTTTTGCCAAAGGGCTCATCCAAAATAGAGTTTTGTAAAACCATGTTTTTACGCACATATTCGATTAGTGAAAGGTTAGTTCAGACAGCTTGGGATAAATATGACGGAAGCACTTGTGGCGTATCGGCACGTCCGTAAAATATTGTCGTGCTGTTTCGGTCATTGTTTGTGGCACAACCACAGACAGTGACGGAGACAAGACTGGAGCAAAAAATCTATGGTTCGAAACGGGCGCCCCATCCGCCGGACCGCTCGCTCACTCTCTTCCGCTGCCGACCTCCGATCGACTCGCACGCATGTCGCGTTGCAGAGTTCGTAACGGTCCGCCATATTTACTACGCCACTGGTCATTATTTTCGCTCATCACGCGAGCCAATTAAAGTGTATTCGTACCTAACTTTGTGTACCAGTGTAATATAACATTTTATGAAACACATCGGCGAGTATTATTTCCCGGCCCGGAGTAGGCCGTTCGATCACCTCATAAAATACTCCAAACACTTTACATACAAATCATAATAGGATTGTTGACGATGAAATGGTAAAGTCGGTTTGTGCCCACGTTAATTCATTTGTACCGGTAGAGTCTTATTATAATAGAGCAGCGTCCAAAAGACTGTATTTAGATGGTGACTTGAGCATCGCTCGGATTTTCAATTTATACAAAGAATGGCCTGATTTCAATAATTATTCAAATAAAGCTTCTAGTCTTAGACAGTACAGAGATATAGTTAACACACATTTTAATTTGACTTTCCATCTACCCAAAAAAGATACTTGTGATCAGTGTCACAGTTTTAAACAAACACAAAATCCGTCTGACGACCTAAAAGAACAGTGTGCAAACCATTTAAATAGCAAAAAAATATCTAGGAACTTGAAACATAATGATAAAAATGACGCTATTAATTCTAATGGACGCATCGTTTGTGCTACCTTTGCCTACATTTTTAAAAGGTTTTGTCATGCCCTCACGGGCAAATGAGTGTATTGTATTACAAGCGAAAACCGTCATGTTATAATTTCACCGTATACGATATGGTTGCCATACAAGGTTATTGCTATATGTGGGATGAAGGTGTTGCCAAACGTGGGGCCAACGAAGTAGCCAGTTGTGTTTATGACTTCATAGAGAAGTTTGTATCGAAGGGAGTGAAAGAGTTTCGATTCTAGTCGGACAATTGTGCTGGCCAGAATCGAAATCGCATAGTATTTAATATGTATGCTCATGCAGCAAAAGAATATGATATTACTATAACACAAGGGTTCCTTGAAAAAGGCCACACCCAAAACGAGGGGGATTCTGTCCACAGTGTTATAGAAAGGGCTGCTGAGCATAAAACAATTTATACACCAGATGAATGGAAACTGCTGCTACGTTGGGTTAAAGTAACAGGTGATTCTTATGAAGTCATAGACGTAAATCAGTCCTTAGTGTTTGATTTTAAAGATCAGCTAAAAAATAAGAACTGGGCTAAAAATACAGCTAACAACAAAGTTACTTGGACAGGCATAAAAGAGGTTTGTGTAGATGGGACTCGGAGCAATAAAATCCGGTACAAATATGCTTTATCTGATGAATCCATGACCCTTGTACTTCGAAAGAAGACTAGAAATTACAATACTCCAATCTTACAAAAAGCTTATGTGGGTCCAATTCCAATCAGTAAAGATAAATATAAGGATCTTAGTAGTCTTTGCGATTCTTCAATAATACCCACCATAACTACTTCAGAAGTTTAATTCATGGGCGCACTGTTTCTGATGAAAACAACGAATCTGACTGAATAATTATTGTGGAATAGATGTTTTTTTTATTACTTATTAACATTTTTAGTTGCTTAATTGTTACTATTTTTATTGACTCTGATGTTGTAATTTTAAAGAATTTAAATTGTTAAGTACTAGCCTTTCTAAGAATGATTGTGATACTATGGCTTTGCTAATAAACGATTAGTGTTTATGTTTTAGATTAGTAATTTACCAAAAAATAAGTAATTAGGTCGAAATAGCCTTATTTAAATAATAGTCTTCTTACTCTATGTGGTACAAAAATATAATGTCGTTAATTACTTAATTAAGCTTAATTTTTATTAAATTGATTGAAAAAGAGTCCAAAATCCAAAAAGTTTGCGTTTTATTTATGATATGAACCTACCCCAACCTATCTATTTATTATTATCTATTTTACTAACCACCTGTCTACATATATTATGTTAAAAATAGAATATAACATAATACACATCCGCCAAAATATTACTCAGCAGGTCGATAGAACATGATCGGAAAGTAACATCCGTCATTTTTTGGCTAGTAACATTCCGAAGAACAATGTCGGATAATACTTTATGACTGGGTTGACTCCAAAGTAATTTGAAGCATGTGATTTTTCTGGAAAACTGTATAATTTTTTTTTTATTCTATTTTAAAACAAACCCCTATTTGTCACTTGTATGCCAATTTTCACAATTACAGATTTATAATTGAAAAAGTGATTTATAAAAAACTGACATAATTATTTGAAACGGCTGCCCTGTAAAGTTTAATATTTGTCAGATCCGTCACTATTCTACGACTATGACGAGAGGATCATCTCCCGCTTTCGTCCTCGCTGGGAAAAGGTGGTGCAGAAACGTCCTATTTTTATGTATACTGTAACTGTGTTCCAAGTACCAATAAATTGTAAATAATAACTGCAAGTTGTTATTTCTTCACGTCGGCACCGAAGTCCAGACCCCATCCCACCCCTACATTATGGCGTTACGTTACGCGTTCAAGCAAAACAACGACCACAGCTGTATCCGGTTCACAAAAGAAGATGTCTGTCAACCTGTCCGACGCTCAGTTTCAGGCCCTGTTGGCGAAGATTTCACCGCCCAATCATGGATCATTTACTACGTGTACAGCCCAGTACGACGGGATCAAAGACTCTGAAGTCCTGGAAGCATTCCTGGCAGCAGTCTCAGTTTTCAAAGAAATTGAAAATATCACGGATGCCGAAGCCCTTACCGGTATCCCATTGTTATTGAAAAGTGAAGCTGCAATATGGTCGCAAGGCATTACAAAACATGTTTCTACGTGGGAAAACTTTAAGGAGCGCCTACGCTATGCCTTTGCTCCCAAGAAGCCTGCTTATATTATTATTGAAGAGATCGTTGGCAAAAAAACAAGACCTTCACACCCCCACCGAAAGATACGTGGCTTATAAACGGATGCTTTTATCCGAGCTTCCGACCCCTGACCTGCCAGAATCCCACCAGCTGGACTTGGTATACGGTTCGCTAAAAATGAGGATAGAGGACAAAATACCTCGTAACTCAATTGCAACATTCGACGACTTGCTGGAAGCTGCGCAGTCTGTTGAACAATTGTAGATAGATCTATCGAACACATCTGGATCAAGGAACGACAGTTCGAGAGGTAAACAGCCGGGTCAACCTAAAAATAAATGTGAGTACTGTCATTTCATTGGACATCGTACTGAGGACTGCAGGAAATTAAAGAAAAAGCAACAAGAATTGGGGGTCACGGAACAAACTGTTCCGTGAAACTGAAATTATACGTCCTAAGGTGGAGCAAACCACGCAAGCGCCTTATTTATTTATTTATTTATATATACTTTATTGTACACCGAGTATAACACAATAAAACAGGATACACAAGTTATTAAAGATATACAATGGGCGGCCTTATCGCAGACTGCGATCTCTTCCAGGCAACCTTAGCATGGACATAATCAGAACAGAACAAAAAATGGGGTTGACAATGGTGCAGTATTTCGATAAAGGAAAATGTATGTCAAAGTACACAAATATTTCACAAGCGCCTTCTCCGTCAGCACCTTCGATAACGTGTTACGGATGCGGTGCACCAGGCGTAGTACGAAGTAATTGCCCTGCATGTTCCGCCAAAAGGAGACAATTAACACAGCCACCTGCTGACCTGAAGTTCTGCTCCTTTAATGTCAGGTCAGACATAAGAGAGAGACCTATGGTGTATATCGAAGTACATGGCATCAAAGGGTCTGCGTACATTGACACATGCGCCAAAACTAGTGTTGCCTCATACGCACTATACCAGCAACTCATGGTGAAGGGATGCAGATTCATTGAGGAAAATGCCAGGGTCACCCTAGCCCATGGGGTACCCAAGTATCAACGTGTTCTTAGAACAGAAGTACCTGTAATCCTTGAACAACGGATCATACATAGACTTGAGTAACTCCGGAGCGATTCGTTCCGATGAACTACTCAAACACAGTGACCGAACTGAACTCGTTCAGTACTGTGCGGAATTATCGTTCCACAGTTCACCGGCTCATTATAATCCCGCGTCTCTAGTCTAAGCCCGCGTCAGTGTGTGTAGGTAGGAACGAGAGCCCTTTGTTGTATACGTCACCAACTCAACTCACCACATGCACTTAGCAAGATCTGATTCGTTATCGCATTTACACACACTGACAATTATTGTTTAGCTTTCTTAGTATTCGATTTTCTAGAGACGTTAACTATTTTGGTCTCTAGGTATTTCATAAAGCAATAAGTTTATTTTACATTGACATTCTATTTTATGCAACTTTGTTTACGTTATGAGATCGTATTTTTTAAATTGGTTAGAGAGTCGAATTGCGTTGTGACATCTTCCTATTGTGCCTACTTTTTGTTTTTTAAATATAAAATGACTTCTAAACGTAAACGTAGTGATATTTGGGGACATTTTAAGGAAATAGAACCAAAAAAAGCAACATGTGATTATTGCAGTGCAAAATTAAGTATTACGTCTGGAAATACAAGTAATTTGTCGCGCCATATGACCAGGAATCATCCTACAATACCTATCGTTTTGGAACGGCAAGTTGAAATAAATACTTTAAGATCTAATACTGACCCATCAACTTCTGCTAACCACCAACAAACATCGCAACAAACATCGCAACAACCATCGTAACAAAATATTACTGATTTTATCATCAGAAAAATACCTATTTCCGTACAAAGATCGCAGGTTATAGATAAATAGGGAATATGCGTCTGACTTAAAAAAAGGTCAAATATTTTTTTTTATGAACTTTATCGTTTTAGAATTATGTCTATGTAGATATTTTTTTATATTATTTCTTTTTCGATGAGAAAATAATTATTAAAAAGTCCAAAAAAACTGTGGGAAATTCAAATCACTTGAAACGCAACACTATCGGTCAAATGGAATATGACGTCAAAGTCTACTAAAACAGTGTCTGTTGTACGTGTGGTTGTTTGGTTGAGACTTTGAGAGAACGTAGACTTTGACGTCCCGGCAAGCGCGCCAAAATCGCGGGTGTTTAAAATGCCAATATCTGTCTCATAATTTAATAAATTTTTTTTGTTACTTAATTTTAGTTTTAAGGCGCTGGATTTATTTTTTACGGCTACATAACGATATAAAGTATCGTTTAAAAATATAAAAAAAAAATGTGCATATTCCCTATTGGTGAAGTGGATATCGAAAGGCCAACATTCTCTACGTGTCGTTGAGGAACCAGAGTTTAAAATATTATTACAAATGGTGTCTCAAACTCCAGGCTACAGTTTACCTGCTAGGAAAACGCTCTCAAAAAGTTTGATTCCAAAAATTTATAATGAGACCGTAGAGTTGATGAAGAGCAAGCTTGCCTCTGCCGTTTCTGTAACGACTGATGGTTGGACATCAGACTACACAAAAGATAGTTATATTGCAGTGACAGCCCACTTTTTAAATGAAGATATGGAGCTGTCTTCACACACACTAGTGAAAACTTATCTGAATTTTTTAAAGATTGTTTTCGGCGTTGGGACATAGATTATAAAGTAAGTGCAGTGGTGTCGGATAATGCGGCAAACATAACTGCCGCAATACGTTTAGGTGGGTGGAGGCATGTTGGACGTTTCGCACACCAAATCAATCTAGTTGTTAGGAAAGGTTTAGGAGAGATCTTACCTATAATTGAAAAAGTTAAAAAAAATGTTGAATTTTACAAAAGGAGCACTATAGCTAAATACAAATTGATTGAAGTCCAAAAACAGTTAAACATTCCAGAATAATTGTTAAAACAGGATGTTGAAACTCGCTGGAATTCCGCGGTTCAAATGTTGGACCGTTTAATAAAAATTAAGGAAGCCGTTGTCTCAGCGACATTTTCGCTAAGGAGTGACTTATTTATAAATTCTGAAGAATTTGTAAGTATTGAACAAATACTGCCAATTTTAAAACCATTCAATGACATAACAACAGAAATTTCTACTGAGAAAGCAGTTACTTTATCTAAGGTAATTGTTTACTGCAAAATTATGATAAACCACATTACAAAACATCATGCACCTCCAGTAATTTCAACATATTTGGAACCAGTACAACAACTAATTAAAAAAACTTTATGTTGAAATTTATAAGAGATTTGGTGACATCGAGTCTTCAGTTTTACACTCTGAAGCCACGGTTCTTGATCCCAGGTTCAAAAAGATCGGATTCAACTCTATTACTAAATATGAAAACGCGGTGAGTGAAATTAGAAGAAGAACAACTGCTATCGCCAGCGTCACTGTTGCTAGTGATGATAATGTTTCCCAATCCTGTCACCCCGTTAATATCACCGAAGTAAATGATGATCTTTCTGTATCTTCTGTATCTTGTCTTACGGGGGCTGGTACAACCAGCAACACTTCGACCCAATGGGATCTTTTGTGTTGTCCCCATTACCGTATATTCCTTACTCTTTGAAGACGTGGTTTACGAAGGCGGCTAACCCACTGAGAGGAAGGAACCTAAAATCTTCCGGCTTCGGGTACCCGTTGCCGAGAAGACTCATCCGTTTCGTCGCCAGGACGTCACAATCGCACAGGATGTGCTGCATAGTTTCCTTGAATTCACCACAGGCTCTGCAGTCATTGTTCAAAGCTAGCTTCATTTTATGGAGCATGTCATTAGTGGTGTAGTGCCCTGTAAGAGCTCCAATGATGATCTTTGGTCCGAAATCGATAAATAAATTAAGAAAACGGTACCACAAATCTCTACAGCTCAAGCCAGTATTGAAGTGGACCGAGATTTGAAAGAAGATTTAATACCTCGAAAATCAGATCCATTGAAATGGTTTCAACCTGTTAGAGGAAAAAAAAAGCAAAAAGATTCCCATTACCAACAGCGGCATTGTCTTTGTTAAGACCTATTAGTGAAAAAAATCCAGCAATGGATGATTATTCTAACATTGAATTTGTTGCTATTTGTAATCAGGAAGAGTTGTAGCACAGCTAATCACTTAAAATAAATTCAAAACATATCACTTTTGTGTCGGATAAATTTATTATACTTAATTTTTTTCGGATATACGATATACAGCCCTGAAGAAATTTTTAAATTTGCAACAACTTTTGGATAACAACTAATGATGTTATAGTTTGAATACTACACATAATAGACGGTATAAGCAATATTTTGATGTAGAAATCACAACCAAATACGGTGTTATAGATGAATTAAAAAATAAAAACGAAAAGTGAGGAAATCATATCTCGCGTTCTATTCATACTAAATCAACAGAAATTGGTGAAATGGTAGGTTACTATACGTACAATTAATGGAACAAATAGAAACTGGAATACGTAGTTCCATTTTTACAATAAGATATTTTTTTGTTTTTTATGATGCGGATATTACGAAAGTTTGATGTACTTTTACGTACTTACGCACGTTTTACTAGGTAGTGACTTTTCTTATAAATAGTGTGAATATCTTGTGATTTTTACGTAATTACGCACGTACGTAATAGGTAGTTATTAATTATGTCGGCTCGCAGAAATACCAGCGTTCTTTGGCACCATTTTGAAAAAGACAATGCATCTTTTAAAGCCACCTTTAATATATGTAAAGATACTTTAAGTTACAAATCTTCTTCTGCAAACTTAAACAGTCATTTAAGGAGAAAGCACCCATCAGTTTTTATGTCAGTGTTCAACTCCGATGACGCTCCTTCAACAAGAACAGATCAGGATATTAGACCATTGGAAGTGGAGCCCGCCATTCCAAGCACTTCCACTGGGTTACGACCGGCCCCGCTGGCGCCACCATCAGCTAAACGGCAGAAAACAATGGATACATACATGCACAATAAAAAAATCTGCGTCGAGCAAAAAAAGCAAATCGACAGGGATTTGCTAGATTTATGCATAGATTCTTTTCATCCTTTTTCATTAGTAGAGGAGAGAGCCTTCATAAAATTTTGTAGATGGATTCCTGGCTACAAATTGCCGACCAGGAAAACTTTGTCCGGGTCTTTGTTAGAGGAAGCTTACAATAAAGTAGAACAAAATATTATGACGCAAGTATCTGAAGACGCTCAGGCCATATGTATAACCACAGACTTATGGACATCGAGAGTAACCGAGAGTTATATTGCAGTAACAGACCATTTTATAACTGAGGACTTAGAGTTCAAAACTGTGCTGCTGGGTTGCTGTAACTTTCCCGGTTCGCACACAGCCGCAAATATAGCCACAGAACTAGAAGTGATCCTCAACAAATGGAATCTGAGGGAAAAAGTAAACTTTGCGGTTACCGACAACGCTGCAAATGTGGTAAAGGCTATAAAAGAACATCTTGGCATAAAACATTTTGGGTGTTTTGAGTACAAGACAGCGTCATAGACAAAATAAAAAAAATAGTGGCTCATTATAAGCGAAGCACAATGTCATCGGAGAGGCTCGCAAAATACCAGCTACAGCAAAATCTGCAACCAAAACGGCTCATCCAACACGTAGAGACTCGCTGGAACTCAGTGTTCAACATGATTGAGAGAATAGTAGAACTCCAAGAGGCCGTACGATCTACCTTGGCACTCGTTGACAAAAATTTGCCATCCCTCAGTGTGGAAGAATGGACAACTTGCGCACAACTTTGTCATGTGTTGCGCCCTTTTGAGGAGATGACGGCTGCTATGCCCACTCATTGCAGCCGTCATCTCCTCAAAAGGGCGCAACAAAAATATTTAACCGGTAGTTGTGTAATAATCATGGTACGGTGCCTAACGGAATCGTGCCGCAAAATGTTAGCTAACCCAGATTACTTGCCCGCAGTACGAGATGTGGCCTTTAAATTACTTTCTGGCCTAGAGGGGAGGTTTCAGAGATTAGAGCAAAGCGGCTCCCTTGCTTTGAATACTTTCTTGGATCCAAGATTCAAAATACAAGCCTTCTCCGATACCCACGAGGCCATGAAGACAAAAGAACGCGTCAGGAAACTCGTAGCTAATCACATAGCCGAGCGACCACTTGCCCCATCTACATCTACCGTGGTTGAAGAGAGGCCAAGAAATGACTATAATCCTTGGGATATTTTTGATAATTTAATAAGCCAAAATACTTGCTCCGGTACGCCTATGTCGAAGGCAATCAAAGAGGTCGACATGTACACAAAACAAATCAGATCGGTTTACACCCAACACACCAACGTAGATGTTGGTGTGCGTAAACTCAATGCGTTCATTACTTCGCCTATTTACTAGTGTTAGCACGCACACATTTGCAATTTCTTGTCATTTTAAAGTTGCAGGGAATATGATGCATAAATTTAGCTAATGAATCAGACTCCACTGTGGGGCATTAGTTGAGCGTGCGCTTCTTGTCGCCGGCACCGTAAGATCGAATCTTATTACCAACGGTTCAACTTTTTGTATGTTTTAAAAAATATTTTACATTTGTTTGTTCAATTCAGTGTATAGTATTAGCAAGTCTTCTTTATATTTGGTTTGATTATATTAAAGGTCTACCCTCTAAAAATGACAAATCATAATATGTTAGTAGTTTAATTTCATCCTCATAATGCTATTGACTATCGAGCTTCTGTTACGTTTTTAGACATACCCTGCGTATTTTGAGAAGTGCTATTATTTGTGAATCAATATGAATCACTTAACTACACTTTTAAGAGTTGAGATAATTATTTTGCATGAGCAAAACGTTTCAATTAGTGAAATTGCGAGGCGTTTAAAGATATCGGTGAGTAACAAAATATTATTATTACGTTTAGAAGTTTATTATGTTTCAATAATATACATCTTGTTTATTGATGTTTTATGTAACAATATTTAATTATTGTTCACAGAGAAGAACTGTGCAATTGTGGGTCCATCGTTATGCAGATTCGGGAAGGATTGATCCTTGCCGACCGGGACCAAAGGCTGGATTTGCATATACAGATACCAATGCACGGCATCGTGATATAGTTGCTACGCATTTGGCTGAGCCCTTCCTCACTACTCGTTCCACGGCGCCTAAACATGACGTGACGTTACAAACTGTGCGGAACCACTTGCGTGCAGCTGGTGTGAAATGTCTTAGACCAGCCAAGAAAATATTACTGTCTGATATTCACATGCAAAACCGGGTTCGCTTCGCAAGAGAATATTTGGTTTTTGATTGGTGCAATAATATAGTAATATATATATATACATATAGCGATGAAAAATGTTTTAAGTCGGACAAGGACGGTCGTAAAATATTATGGCGAAAAGATGGTGAACGCTGTAACAAAAAAAATATTATTCCAGTGGCCGCATTACGTTGGGTTATTACCTCGTCATGGGAATCGTTTCGTGGCTCTGATTTGTGCTGGAATATGGTTGCTAGCATGAGGACACGTTTGCAACAAGTAATAGATAGTGATGGCGCACCAATCAGCTATTAAAAATATCAGGGGGTAATTTGTATTACATGATTGATGTTATTGTTAGTGAGATTACAATTTAGGATCGCCAGTATCTTATTATCTAACTTACTAACATGTTTATTCATATCATTAATAAATAAATTACCCTCTTGAATATGAAAAACAAAGTGAATTCTTGTCCCACTTAGAATATTTGTCATGAACCATACTTTATAATTTGTATTTATAATTTAAAAAAACCATGTCAATAAATATTGTTGTTATCATATTACACATTATTTAATATTTTCTTCCATATATCATTTTTTCTGGAATAATGTTCTTATTATCAGGTAAATAACAAAAATAAAAATTCAACAAAACGAAAAAAAAAATGATAATAATGCAAAAAGTTAACGCCGGGCCGGCGTGATTTGATCATAAGACTAATGTCACACCAGCTGCTTGCATATACACCTATGCCACGGTATCAGTTGATAATACCTTTGAATTTATGCTTCATATTCTTTGTTTCATATATAATGTGAAGCAACAAGAAATTGCAAGTGTGTGCGTGGTTATTGTAAAGCTAACACTAGTAAATAGGCGAAGTAATAACGCGTTCAGTTTACGCACACTAACATCTACGTTGGTGTGCCCTGTAAACCGATCTGATTTGTTTTGTGTACCTAGCTGACGACACACTACCCAGAAAGAACTCCAATGGCGAGTGGAACAGTCCCTTACTCTTACAGTCTATGTGCGCCGCGGTGTGCGCGTGCGAGCCGTGCCGCATCCGCCCCCGCCGCAAGTTGAGCAGATGTGGCTTAAACTCAACATTAACTCGCACTCAGTCATCATCGGTACCGCTTACAGACCTCCATGGTTGGATGTAAATGTCTTTCTCGATGCACTAACTGATTCACTTACCTCTTTTTCTAGTGCTAACAAGGTGATTCTACTTGGTGATTTTAACATTAACTTTATAAGCCAATTAGATAACAAAACTCAATTGCTTAAAAAATTTTAAATTTACACTAAACTTAAACAAGTAATCTCTGAACCCACCCATTTCACAGACCATAGCGAAACGTTAATTGATCTCGTCTGCACTGACGCTGCCGTGTGTAGAGTTTCAGTCACGCACATACCTGAACTTGGTAGTCATGCAGTAATTTCGGTGGAGTTTAAATTTAAATTAGAAAAACCCACCCCATGGATTACCTATCGGCCAATCAAGGACATTTTGCTAGACGTCTTTAACGACGACTTAAATAAAATTGAATGGGAGCACATCGAAAGCTTAGAGGATGTAAATACTATGGTAGGTACATTCAACCAGTACATCATAGCTCTATTTGATCTGCATGCACCCCTTAAAAAAGTTTTAATTAAAGTAAAATCTTGGCCTTGGATAACTGACACTGTGACAGACATGATGAAGCTGCGTGACAGGTACCATAAGCGATCTAGAGCCACAAAATCCGAGAGTCACATAAAGTCGTATAAAGATTTAAAATACTTAGTTCGAGCTGCCATAGAGAGCGAGAAATGTGCGTACTTTAAATCACACATAAATAAAAACATTAAGGATACAAAAAAGTTATGGCACCATATCAAGTCAACTGTAGCCATTACCAAAAAACCAGAACATAATCTACCACACTGCTGTAATGACCCAGAACGTATAAACCAGCACTTTTTGGAGGTACCCGGTAGTGGTGAGGTAACAATCTCTGATTTAACATATTTTGAATACAATCGATTTGGAACCAGTGACTTTCGGTTGGAGCCTGCCCGGCAGGATGATGTGCTGAGACTTCTTTGCAGCCTTAGGTCCAATGCTCAGGGTTGTGATGGGATCTCATTGGATATGTTGATGATGACACTCCCACGTACTCTACCAGTGATAACTGTAATTATCAACAGATCCATAGCCAGCTCCTCCTTCCCAGACCTGTGGAAAGTGGCAATAGTTAGGCCGATACCTAAAATACCTCACCCAACTAGTGCTAAGGACCTCCGTCCCATTAGTCTGTTGCCCTGTCTATCTAAGGTTCTCGAAAAGGTTGTGTGTAATCAACTGAGGGAATATCTAGAGCATTATGACATCTTGCCCTCGGCTCAGTCAGGTTTCCGTAAAAAACATAGCACTGCAACAGCTCTCCTGGATGTGGTGGGAAATATACTGGAAGCTAGGGATCATGGCATGGGAACACTGCTTGTTCTATTGGACTTTTCTCGTGCCTTTGCTTCTATTAACACTTCTCTCCTTCTCTCTAAACTGTCGTATTATGGGTGTCACATAAATACTATTAATTGGTGTAACATTGCACTTGCAAGTTACAAATGATTAATATAAATAATCACATTTAAATAACAATTGTAAGTAACTTAAATAATAAATACAAAATCAAACACCTATTCATTAAATACTAATACCTAACTAATACAATAGACTTTCATAGACATAGACACATAATGATATAGACAACTTTCCTGTACAATAGACTAAATAAGATATTATCCATTTATGCCCTTAATTACTATAGTACTAAATCAGTAGTGTATAAACATTTACAATCGTTGTCCTATGATGACACTGAATTTCTAATTAATGTCATAAAATGAAATAAGTTTCCCCAAATAATCTTAGACTCTTTTATTTATTTTTATTCTTTCTTTTTTGTGTTTTTAATTTATGTTACTTACTGTTTAAGTTATTATAATATTTAATCGTAATTAAAATCGTAGTATTTAATTAATACCTAAATAATCTGTTTAGCACTTGCCGCCTGTGACACAGGTTCATCCTAGTACAGGCACCTAACATTGTATTTACCTCCTAATTATTTTGTAAGTTATTATTGTAATATTTTACCTCTGTATGATCAATAAATTTATTATTATTATTATTATTATTTTTATTTTTATTATTATTATTATTATTAATAAATAAATAACAACTTTAAACTAATATAAATTATAATTGAATATTATACGGAACCGTAAAGTACATTTAATTAGCAAGGGTTCTCGCGCCGCTGCGCTTGCGCATCTCTAAAACTTTTGAATGCATCGACTAGCGAGCCGTGACCGCTCGGGCCTCATCGGAATTCCTAACCGCCAGTGCATTTGAAATCATCGGACGTGACGGCTGTGTCACTCGCTCCGACCTAAACACTATATTTAAGTGAATATTTTACGTGGAATCCCTCTAGGGTAAGTTTCCATATAATTCTATGTAAAGTGCTTAATTGTAAGGTGTTCTAGTATTTCATTTAGACTAGATTTAGCTGTTCTTGTCTTTCCTTGGGACACTGTGACCTTTGGACCTTTGAAAACTGCTTAGCTTACGCCTCCTTCTTTGTCTGGCCTTCCAGGATTCTAGTCTACCCTTTCAACCCTTCGGCAAGCTGAGTGTTCTTGGCGTCGAAGGAGTACAACAAATTCTACGAGGAGAAATACCACTCCTCTCCAAGAAGTGGACTGCACTGTAGACGGGAATTGGAACTGCTGCGCTGTGCTGAAGAAGGCCGCAGTTGATACCACCACCATCCACGACTTCGGTTCAGGCCAGTGTACCCAATCCTAAGTTTTCTACATCGAGACGTGAGGCGGCCACGGAATATTAGGCAATAAAATAGTTTATATAATATTTACTGTTTTATTCCGAACCCCTATCTATCTGGTGGCAGGCTCCCCCTAGGGCTAGTGCCGCATTGGTTTCATAGATATCCGAGTCATCGGTATCAGTTTGTTCAAGTGACAAATGACAGGGATGGAGAAAAACTGGCTTCAAGTCTGAAACAGGTGGACAGAGGTGTCCCACAAGGATCTATCCTAGGCCCGTTGCTCTTTATCTTGTACAGTGCGGACCTCACCAACTATCTAGTCAATTCAAAGTTTCACTTGTATGCGGATGATCTGCAGCTGTACATTTCTTTCCGCTCCCAGGATACGGTTGAGGCTGTGAATAGATTAAATGAAGATTTAAGGAGGATATCAGAGTGGTCAGAGAAAAACTCTTTAGTGTTGAACCCTAATAAGTCGAAATTTATAGTCATGGGGTCCAAAGATGCTATACAAAAAACACTCTCACATAACTTGGACCTGAAGATCAATAGCTGCCGCATTGAACAAGTTCAAGAAGCTCGCAATCTTAGAGTTGTGTTTGATGGGCAGTTGCATTTTGAAACCCACATTTTGGAAGCTGTGCGTAACTCATTTTACCGTCTCAAGTTACTATACCGTATCCGTCCCTACATAAGTGTGGATATGCGTGTCATGCTGTGCGAGTCGCTTGTTCTGTCCAAGCTGAATTACGCTGACACTGTGTATGGGACCTGCATTCTCGGTAGGACGGACAAAATGATCCAAAGGGTGCGAAATGCTTGTGCGAGATTTTGCTTTCATGTGCCTCCACGATCTCACATTACACCTTTTTTAAACCAAGGCAATTTGATGAAGATGGCAGCACGTAGGAAACTTCATCTAGCCACCCTACTTTTTGATGTTATTTTAACTAAAAAGCCAGATTATCTTGACCGTAGGCTGTCATGGGCGCGAGATTTCAACAAAACAAATACTAGAGCATCTGCTTACCGCTTAACAACCCCAAGGCACAGAACTGCGGCATTCCGAGGTTGTTTTAAATTTGCTGCTAGCCACTGCTGGAATGACCTGCCACCTCCTTTTCGTGCTATAAAAACCGTTAACACTTTTAGAACCAAATATAAAAAACACTTGTTATGTGTACAAAAGGAAGTCCCTTAATTTTATGGTTACCTTGGTTCTGCACGCTATTGGTAAGATAGCAGGTAAACTTATTTTAACTTGTTTTATATTATTTTTGCTTGTTTTTGTTTCTTGCTCCAGGTGTTTCTCTGCCTTAGCCAATTACATATTTTTTCTGTTTTGTTCCGCACGTTACTTCATGGTATTGGCACAATGGTATACACAAATATTTCACATTCAAAACACCACATACAATAATACTACACAATAATAAATTATGTTTAGTTTCTATCAAATTTATCAACAATATTATCTTAATTTGTTTATAATTATTGAAATTTGTCGACAGCATATTTTAAATATTTATGATTTATAAGTAGGTACAAGTAAAAAGAAAAAAATATTTGATAATGCAAATGCTATGTTGACTATGACATAAGACACTGACAAACTTGACAGTGACAGTAATGTTGGGTCAGTGTGTCACTGTCATGTGACGATCCATTCGCTCCCATCATTTGTAGTCTATGGTCATAATTTTATATGATTGACAAATGATGTGGAAGTGATTAGTCGCTATTTATTTAGTATTGTTATATTTCCATATATACATATATATTCTTTTCTTTATTTTCTTTATTTACTAGGAATTTACACACTTTTTATAATATTATTATCATAAAGCCGCCATCTTGTTGTCATGAAGCCGCCATATTGGATAGCGAGAGTATAAAAACACTGCGCGCCACTTGAATCGTTCACTTCGTCTCGAGAGCTCGTAGCGTTCATATCGTTTTACATAGATTGTATTGCGTAGATATTGTTAATTGGTAGATGGTAGATTATTATATTTCCTTAAATTGTTAAATTCTTAATAAATTCAGTATTTGTGTATTTCTTTCCTTTTTTTTAAGTAATAATTTTAGTCGCCGCTTAAATCAGAAGTGGGATAGGCTCCATAGTCTATCCTCGCTCTGGTCACTGGCATACATTTTTTTTTAAATTATGGCTGAACGGTCCGCCACTCGTGGTAGAGGTAGGAGTAGGCGCGATCAAAGTAGTGAAGTAGGCGGGCTTCAAGAGACGTTGGGAGCTATTCTCGCACGTCTGAACGCGCTGGAGAATAGCCAGACACCCACGACCAGCACCGATCCGTTGGTAACACGTGCCGTTGCGGTGCCTGACGCGGTCACCGAAAGCACACCTCAGCTGTCACCGCCAGCGGTCCCTGCTTCGCATACCAGCACCGCTGGAGAGTCACTTGGAACCTGTTCAACGTTGGACGTTACTGATCGCCTCATTGGAGCATTGAGTGCGTTGTCTAAGGTCAGATCAAACCATTACTATATTTCAAATTTCGATCCTAGTTTACATGATATCGATTCTTGGTGTGAGGAGGTAGAACGGGCTCGCGAAACTAATAATTGGGACGATAACGAATGTCTATCTCGGACTGCTCATTGTTTGAAGGGGGACGCGCGTAGCTGGCTCAACGAGTGGGTCACAAACGACCGCTCGTGGACCAATTTTAAAATTGAGTTTAAGCCATTATGCTCACGAAGAATCGATATTGCCAACATCTTATATGACGTCATGAGCACCAATTCTGACAATTACTCCACGTATGCCGAATACGCAAGACGCTCAGTCTTGCGCCTTAATATTGTGAAGGGTCTGAGCGATGAGTTGACTGTTGCAATTATAATACGTGGAATAACTGATGCCCAAGTAGGTGCTGCTGCAACAAATGCCCACCTTTTGCCCAAAGATCTTGTTGATTTCTTTTCGATTTATACAAAACCGAAATCCAGGGTAGGTGTGACTTCTGTGAAATCTCAAAATAGATATCCAGACAGAAACTCACGGAAGCGTCCTTTTCATAGTGAATCTGATATTAAGTGTTTTTCGTGCCATGCTACTGGCCACTCGCAGTACCAGTGTCCGAAACAGTCAAAAGTAAGCGTGATGAAATCTACGGAACCGTGTTCTTTCTGTAAAAAGCCGGGCCATGATGCGACCGTCTGTTTTGCAAAACAAAGGTCTGAGGGTTATAATAAAAAAAGTGTCAATTATTGTCAGGAGTTAAAAGGCGCTCCCACAGACAGTGACGTCACAACCGCGGTTATATAGGGAATCCCGGTAGACGTACTGATAGATAGTGGTTCACGTGTGTCTCATTTCTGAAAACGTTTTAGATGTGCACAAAGATCTACATATCAAGTTTTACAAGGTATAGGTAATCAAAATATTTAGTGTAGCAGTACCGTCACTTTGATAATCGAATTCAGTGATATTTCGTTGGAAGTTGATTTGTTGGTTGTACCCCAAAAATGCATGAATGTACCAGTCTTAATAGGAACGGATGTGTTGAATCGCGAAGGCATAACATACATTCGTGCGAATAATCGGCAATGTATCACGCGTATTCCTTGCTCAGAAACACCTAAGAGTGTCTTACTTGTTAGTTCGAATGATCAGTGGTCGATTAACACGCCGCTAAGAGGTACTGATCGCGAAAAGCTATTTTCCGTTGTCAATGAATTTAAAGAGTTTTTTATTGTTGGTACTGCCCTAACCACGGTTACTACGGGTACTATGCATTCGATTGACGAGCGATACACCTATATGTTACAGACCGTACAGACTTTTAATTGAGGAAAAATTTAAAGTGCGCGATATTATTAAGGACCTGCTTAGCAAGGGTATTGTTCGTGAATCTGAATCACCGTACGCTAGCCCGATAATCCTTGTCAAGAAAAAGGATGGGAACGATCGTATGTGCGTGGATTATCGAGCCTTGAATGCAATTACTATAAAGGATCGTTATCCACTGCCCCTGATAGAAGACCATATTGACCGCCTAGGTAAAAGGTTATTATGAATATCTTAAAATGCCCTTTGGTCTTGCAAATTCACCAGTAGTCTACCAACGCATCATCACTAAAACGTTGAAATCCTTAATAGAATCTGGTAAAACCCTCGTTTATGTAGATGATGTACTGGTCCTGGCGTCATGCATAGATGAGGCAATAGATAATTTGCGGGAGGTTCTACTAACTTTGACATCAGCTGGTTTCTCCATTAACCTGAAGAAAAGCACGTTTGTGGCTACGGAAGTCGAGTATTTAGGTCGTACAATCTCTGAAGGTCAGGTTAGACCGAGCTTGCAGAAAATTCAAGTTTTGATTGACTCTCCTGTACCTACAAACACAGGCAGCTGCGACAGGTTCGACAACTCCTTGGCTTGGCTGGGTATTTTCGCAGATATATACCTGGTTACGCTTCAAAAACTGCGCCTATAGCGAGCTTGACCCGGGGTAATGTTAAGTTTCACTGGGGTGATGAACAGAATAAGGCTCGTAATTATCTGATTGAGTGTCTCTGTCTATGTGTATAAGCATTGAGCCGTTGCTCTGCTGGGACATGCTAACTTGGTGCCTCTGTCTATGTGTATAAGCATTGAGCCGTTGCTCTGCTGGGACATGCTAACTTGGTGCCTCTGTCTATGTGTATAAGCATTGAGCCGTTGCTCTGCTGGGACATGCTAACTTGGTGCCTCTGTCTATGTGTATGAGCATTGAGCCGTTGCTCTGCTGGGACATGCTAACTTGGTGCCTCTGTCTGTGTATAAGCATTGAGCCGTTGCTCTGCTGGGACATGCTAACTTGGTGCCTCTGTCTATGTGTATAAGCATTGAGCCGTTGCTCTGCTGGGACATGCTAACTTGGTGCCTCTGTCTATGTGTATAAGCATTGAGCCGTTGCTCTGCTGGGACAGGCTAACTTGGTGCCTCTGTCTATGTGTATAAGCATTGAGCCGTTGCTCTGCTAGGACATGCTAACTTGGTGCCTCTGTCTATGTGTATAAGCATTGAGCTGTTGCTCTGCTGGGACATGCTAACTTGGTGCCTCTGTCTATGTGTATAAGCATTGAGCCGTTGCTCTGCTAGGACATGCTAACTTGGTGCCTCTGTCTATGTGTATGAGCATTGAGCCGTTGCTCTGCTGGGACATGCTAACTTGGTGCCTCTGTCTATGTGTATGAGCATTGAGCCGTTGCTCTGCTGGGACATGCTAACTTGGTGCCTCTGTCTATGTGTATGAGCATTGAGCTGTTGCTCTGCTAAGACACGCTAACTTGGTGCCTCTGTCTATATTCCTGTACCTGCGGCATTGAGATATAGCTCTGCCGAGACGTGCCAAGTGCCGTCGCAATGAAATGATTAAGACAATTTGATATTGTCCTAAACAAGTCCTATAAGGATAATACTAATCTAAGATTTATTTTTCATTCTAGCTGAAGATGACTCCTTAGTTGCTCCTTGTACTAGTACATCTAGGAGTGTCGGTCAAGATGATGAAGTCGTTCATGGGAGTCCACCGAATGCCGAGTATCAAGACAGAAACCCCGAGATTGGCCCAAGTTCACTTGCCGGACATCGTGACGGTACAGCTGACCTGCTCACTCAAGATGTGGCCGAGGACGACCACGCGTCAGGAGAGGCCGTATTATCATAAAGCCGCCATCTTGTTGTCATGAAGCCGCCATATTGGATAGCGAGAGTATAAAAACACTGCGCGCCACTTGAATCGTTCACTTCGTCTCGAGAGCTCGTAGCGTTCATATCGTTTTACATAGATTGTATTGCGTAGATATTGTTAATTGGTAGATGGTAGATTATTATATTTCCTTAAATTATTATATTTCCTTAAATTGTTAAATTCTTAATAAATTCAGTATTTGTGTATTTCTTTCCTTTTTTTTAAGTAATAATTTTAGTCGCCGCTTAAAATATAATAATTATTATTTATTTATTCTTTTTTTTTCTGTACTTTTGCGTGGTGCTTGTGGCTATTCGTGGCGTCACAAGGCCCTATCAGAAAACCAGCGCTGTGGCATCGGGTATGTTCCGTAACCTGATGTCACAGCATTATGCTGAGATAGGGACCCATTTTTGGCCTTGCGCAGGATTTCTTGTTCTGTGCGAGTCCAAAAAAAATAAATTCTTTCTTTCTTTGTTTCTTTTCCTTACTTTGGTGGAAAAACCATCGTCACGTGTACCCAAACCTTTTAAAATTGTTTATTACAAATTGCAACATCCGTTCCTTGTGAACGGAAGTTTTCGAAATTGGGTCTTATTTTAAATCAAAGAAGGACGAGATTAACATCAAGCAAAGTAGAAAAATTAATGGAAATGTAAAATAAAAGGCTCAACTGATTATAAAATACTAAGTCTTATTTCCTGTCCTTCGCCAAGAAATCCCAACAGCACGCTTCCACTGTGCTACACCACAAAAGAAGAAAGGATTTGGGTTGAGTATGTGCGTACAAACAAAGACATTAAGTAGAATCATCTGCCTACACGTGAGTGGGTGCCGTTAAAACAAGATGGAGAATAATAATTTGCCTATACTGCGGTAAGGCGACTCGTTCTTTAATTGGAAGTTTCGTACCAAAATACTACTTCATGAAAAAGAAGTGCAGCACACTTTATGTGAAAAATCGTCAGAAACGGATAAAGACTTTGTCAAGAGTGATAATAAAGCTAAATCAAATACTTAGAAATAGTTAAAAACTGCAACACTGCACTACTAATGCTCAATGCACTAATATCTCTTCGAGAAGAAAAGTGTTTTCAATAAGTTGCATCTGATAAGAACACTTATAACCTCAAAATATATGTATATAATTATGTCGTGGATTACGATACGAACGATAGCTAAGCACTTTCAAATGAGTAGTAATGAAGTAAGGGTGACGTCATTGTTAATGACGGCGCGTGGGCAGAGTTGTGTGAAGGGAAGTGACGGGATGAAGTCAGTCTTGTGCGAGTAAGGAACCGATACGCTCCCTTGACACGAAACTGTCGGTTTGCCTGGGTCTAGAACATAAGTAACCTCTATCGGACTAATTACTATCCTAATCGTTGTGAAAGTGAAACACTCGGTGCCGAGATCTGTGTATAGTGTGTATTTATTGTAAGACTGTGTTATATAGCGTGTAGCTAAGTCAAGATGTTGACGACGTTATCGCTCAGCCATCCCTGACGCCGTCATATATATAAAATTTGACCAACCAATTGGAGAATTAGAGGCGATAGGAAAGAAAATAGATGATGTTGATAAGGTGTGCTATATGCTTGCAGCTATGTCACCAGAATATGATGCAGTAATTACTTCAACTGAGACCACGTCGACCGACCACTAGAGGCGTGTAGTTCCGGATCGTAATAGTTCCAGGAACTATGTCCACCATTGGAAAGATTTCGGTTTAATCCGAGGTGTCAAATGAAATAGTTCCACAAAATCCTGTCAACTGTAATGTGCGATGAGAATGAGAACGAATACGCGAACGAACGAATTTCCGAACGTGTTCCAAACCGTAACCAATTTTGTAACGATCGTTATCTACCGATCGTTAAATATTAGCGTAAAAATTCGGTTGCCAAAACGACATTTGTTCCTAATGCAAGTCTCTACGGTCAAGAATCCGTGCAGAATCGTAAACTATGGCGTCATTAGCATATCGAATAACCATATTCATAGACCGGTATACAAAGAGGGAAAAATATGATCATTAACTTTCCCTAAGTTTAAGTTAGAAAAAAGAAAGTTGATGAAATGGAAATATCGTAATAAAGTGTGTATTGAAAAACAAATAAATGGTACTTTTAAAATTAAACATTTAAAAGATTTTAACATTATAATTATTTTTCTTTATCAAATGAAATACAAACGAGGTTTTCAACAACTTTATATAGAAAACCATTGAATTATAACTATTAAGTATGGATAGTGATGACTCATTACTATCACATCAGTTGTCAAGTATTATTTAATGTAATTTGTCGCTTTTATATTACTATACATAAATGATTAATTATTTTATATTTAATTCCAAAGTGTGTGCGTCGATCGACGATTGATCGATTGATTAGCCGAACGGTATCCGTCGATCAAAGGTCGGCCTAAGGTTCCTAAATTATATCAATATTATTTTATTTTAGTAATATCAGTTTTTTTTACACATTGATTATCTTCTTCAAACGATATTAAGACAAATTAAGAGTCACGCCGTTTATAAAGATGGTGGTTGTTGTGGACATTGATAAAGCTTTAACAAAATATGATTTGCTGCAATATTATTATTGCATGGCCATGGGCTGAGACACATTTGATCTTTTCCTCTGAATGTGGGAAATGCCATGCCGTAACACATATCAGTGCCGCGGGAATTCGACCGTTTCACTTTACTATTAATGAATATAAATGATATAAAGATGCTGTTAAATCGTTTACAATTTTGGTGTGATTATTGTGATGCGTTCATTTACGATCATTATCCAAAAGATGAATGCGATGAATTTGTTCTTAGACCTAGTAAAAACCACTTAATAAAGATTGAAAAATGGTGCCTTTAATAATCCATTAAATTTTTAAGGATTTTGTTAGTGAAGAATAATTATAGTACTTGGAAATGTTGATTATTTATAAAACTAAGACCATTAATTTAAAGAAGACTTTATGAACAAATGTTAACTTGTAACTAATATGAACAAATGTTGACCTGTAACTAATAAACGTTGAATAATTTGTAATAAATAAATACTTACTGTGTTCTTACTTGTAGATCTCATTAAAAATAATTTTTAATAAATCTATAAATTAACACTGCGTTCCTACTTATGGATCTCATAAAAAATATAAGATTTAAGCTAAATATTTAATGCCTCTGACCTGTTTTAATTGTCGTTTTGAGGCAATGTAAACTGAGCCTAACAATTTTGTTACCGTCGGTTTTGTTATTGTGACTGTGTGTTACTATTTTGATTTTAAAGATTTTATATGATTTTGTCTTAAAATTCTCTACTTTTAAGAATATACTTAGTTTTGGTTATAAATATTACTTCTTTAACAACTTTTGAACATGTTTCTAATATGTTATTGTTCATTTCAGACGACATCTGTGGACTAGTGGTTCGAGGACCGGATTGCTGATCACGAGGTCGTGGGTTCGATTCCCACAAGACACAAACATTTATGTGATGAACTTAGGTGTTTGTGTTTGTCTGGGTGTTTCTTATATATTATAAGTATGTATTTACAAAAAAAAAGTATATAATAAGTATTATATCCATTGTCTAGTACCCATAGTACAAGCTCAGCAGTACACATAGTACAAGTTCTTAGTTTGGGACTAGATGGTGCTGTGTAAAAAATGTCCCAGGATATATCTATATATTTTACATCTTAAGTTTAAATAAAAACGATTGTTAATTTGGAGACTGTGGTAACAAACCGGAGATATAATGTATTTTTTACTGATTTCTAAAATGTCTTTGTAACTTGTTGATTCGTCAAGTAATATAAAAGGACTGTATTTTTCTAATAAATATGATTGTTATAGTAGTACAATACCCCATAGTAGTTATTTATTATTCGACTCCAATTATGACAACAAAACTGACATGAGTTAATACTTACCCTCGAATATTTATATTTTGACAAATACAATTTGTGCGTAAAATATATATTATTTTATAAAAACTAGAGATTTCATGTTTTTTCAGTGTAAGATTGAGGAGGTATAGTTGACTGTTCGTATGTTACAAATTTCGTAGAGGTCCTTTGTAGGGAACCTGTACGGCTTAAAAGTTAGGACTTTTAACAGGGATCGTTGGGCTCTTTCAAGATTAATCATATAGGATTTACAGGCGCCCCCCCATACCGTCACACAGTAGCCTATGATCGACTGAGCTAGTGAAAGATACACCGTACGGAGTAGTTTAAAGTCAGCCACGTGGCGAAGTTTCTTATAAGTTTTCCAACACGAGAGGTGGTGAACTCAATATGGGGACGCCAGCTAAGTCTTCCATCCAAAATTGTACCCAGATACTTTACAGTTGGTTTTTGTGAGATTGGAAGACATGAGCAAGAAAGGTTTTTATTGGCGTAACCACAGGAGTGTGCCTTGAGATTTACTTCTTTAGGTTTAGTTTTGGCAAAGGTAAACTGCATATAACAGGTCTTTGATATATTAAGTTGATTTCGAGCCAGTGCATTATTTTACTGAGGCCTAGCTCTGCAACTTGCCGCGCTTCGTCCCAACTATCTCCATGAAATATGAGTGCGGTGTCATCTGCATAGCAAAATATTTTACCCTTAATAAGAGACTGCTGGCATAGGTCATTTACATATATCAGGAAGAGACTTGGGGATACGCAGCTGCCTTGTGGGACACCGTCATCTACGCTTACTTCATTACTAAGCAGATCACCAATCTGTACTTTTTGTGTGCGATCAAGAAGAAAATCTGTAAAAATACTCAGAGGCTTACCCCGAATTCCGGCGTGGTTCAGCTTATCCGCAAGGGTGGAAATACAGACGGTGTCAAATGCTTTGGCTAGGTCCAGGAAAACACCTAGACATTTCTGCTTTGTATCAACTTTTCCAGCAACATAATCAACAAGTTGATTAATCGCGTCTTCGGTGCTTTTCCCAGACCTAAAACCAAATTGTGCGTCCGATATTATTTTGATAGGCGAAGGCTACACGCAAGATCCATATTGTGATCCGTCAATATATACGGATACGGATTACGATATTTATTGACGTGTAGGGTAGTGTATTGACGGATCACAATATTTATCGCTGGATTTCTGGAAATCCTTGTGATCTGATCCCAGAACCTGGATCGTGATATTTATCTTGCGTGTAGTGTCCCGCGTAAATATTTATCGCGTCAGTACACAGCGAGACGGCAGCGATGGAGGACGTTGGTGACATTGCTTCTGCGGGTACCACGTCTACCGCGGAGAACCCATGACAGGCGACAAGATTATTTTGAAAGAGTTTATTCTCAACTTAGAATCCATGCCAGAAGTTTGGAATAGCGCGCATGTCAACTATAGAAATTCAATCTTAAAAAACGATGCGCTAAAAAATCTACTTACCATATATAAAAGGATTAAAAGTGATGCAACTATCGATGACATCAAGAAGAAAATCAATTCATTGAGATCGAACTATAGGAAGGAACTAAAGAAAATAGTTGATTCGAAAAGGTCCGGAGCCGGGAGTGGCGACGTTTACCAACCCAAGTCTTGGGTTTTCCACCTTCTACATTTTTTGTATTTGCATGAAGGCCTTGGTAAAGGTGGAGCGAATGAAATAGGAACATGTCTTTACAAGTTTCTGGTAGAATTATCTACTCAACAACCCAATAAAGACATCATATTTTATTCTGATAACTGTTGCGGCCAGCAAAAAAATTAATTAGTTTTCGGGATGTATTACTATGCTGTCAATATGTTGCCCATAAAATCTATCACACACAAATTCCTCATTAGAGATTCATTCTGTCATCGAGAAGAGCGTTAAAAGGGCTAAGAAAGCAGGGTCTATACAGGGTGTCCCAAAACTCAACGATAACCTGGTACCGGGCGAGAGGCCAAGGTATACCAGTTATGAAAAAAATAAGAAAAAAAATCTATGTCACTTAGTCAAGCGATGATAGACATTTTTCGAAAAAGTTAAAAATTTGACACCCTTGGTCGCATTTTTAGGTACTGTGATCGTAATTTTCACAATTTTACAGTGATTTTTTTAATAATGTTATCTCAAATAACAGTGCTATTAATCGTAACCACAAATGAAAGTAATAATCATTGTTAACTAAGTAAAATAAATTAAATTTTGCCGAGTTATGGTTTATAAAATTTATGTCAGTCAACTTTGACACTCTACGTTGGAAAAAAAATGTACTACACTACCTATGGCAAGTTTTTTTAAAAGATGGCCCATTTAGTCTAGATTTCAAAATAGTACAACACTTGCCACTTTTCTTGCCAATAAAACTTCTATTTCGTATGCTATGCGTAGGGATCACTCATTTAAAAAAAATACCTGATATTCTTTTGTTTGAAAAGTTCGAAGTCTCCATTGTTTGTAATGAACAAAAGTGATAAAAAGAAATGGATAGTAGTTATGGTATTTTTACATTACATAACCTTCATGGTTGGCATACGGAAAACCCGCATTTGATGCGTGAGGATCGATCCCAGTACCAATTTAAAGTCAACATGTGGACAGGAATATTAAATGGTCAAATAATTGGACCATTTGAGTTGACTGAAAATTTAGATGGCGCCACCTATTTGCATTTTCTTCAAAATGATTTGCCGACATTGCTAGAAGATGTACCACTCAACATCTACAGAGAAATGTGGTATCAACAAGATGGTTGCCCAGCACATTATGCCCGGCCTGTAAGAGAATATTTAAACGAATTATATCCCGGTAAATGGATCGGACGCCTTGGACCAATTTCATGGCCCCCCCAGACCTGAATCCAGTATATTTTTTTACTGGGGCATGCATAAAAGAAAAGGTCTACTCAAAACCAATTCAAAATGTAACAGAATTGCACCAAAAAATTGATGCAGCATCAGAAGAAATCAATGCGAGGAGATTTGCAAGACTGGTGAACAGGTCATTTCTGAGGCGATGCAGAGCTTGTATTCGTGCTGGAGGGAAACAATTTGAGCATCTGCTTTAGTTTTAGGAGGATAATAAAGTGTTACGATAATTTACCGTTTTATTTTGATTAAATTTTCCATGAGTTCCTTTCGCAAAAAATACGAAATAGCAGTTTTATTGGCAAGAAAAGTGGCAAGTGTTGTACTATTTTGAAATCTAGACTAAATGGGCCATCTTTTAAAAAAACTTGCCATAGGTAGTGTAGTACATTTTTTTTCCAACGTAGAGTGTCAAAGTTGACTGACATAAATTTTATAAACTATAACTCGTCAAAATTTAATTTATTTTACTTAGTTAACAATGATTATTACTTTCATTTGTGGTTACGATTAATAGCACTGTTATTTGAAATAACATTATTAAAAAAATCACTGTAATATTGTGAAAATTGCGATCACAGTACCTAAAAATGCGACCAAGGGTGTCAAATTTTTAACTTTTTCGAAAAATGTCTATCATCGCTTGACTAAGTGACATAGATTTTTTTTCTTATTTTTTTCATAACTGGTATACCTTGGCCTCTCGCCCGGTACCAGGTTATCGTTGAGTTTTGGGACACCCTGTATACTGTCCAGCTGAGTATGCATGTCTCATAAGAAATGCAAAAAAACGCGGCAACGGATTCGAAGTCAAAGAAATGAATTTTGATTCATTCTTTGATTTGAAATTGTTATCTGACGATGTTAGTTTAAATCTAAGCAAAGATGTTACGAGAAATAATATCAAAATATCTGAAATTAAAGCCATTAAGTTCACTAAGAGTTCTGATACATACCAATTCAGATACAGTTACAAAACAAACACATGGGCTGAAGCGCAAGTCAAATTGGGCAGGACGGGTAATAAGAAACGATTGATAGATATTGTATTAAATATTTTATATTCGGATACTTTACCAATTCCGGATCGGAAGAAAGAAGATATCCGTCAACTAATAGCCTCGAACATAGTTCCCAAATTTTATGAACAATTTTATAATAGTTTATTTCAACAACACATTCGAGTGAACATGTAAAATAAATAAATAAATGTAGATTTATAAGTATCCGCCTTTCATACATTTTTAATATTTTTAGTAACTGTTTTGTTTTTATAAGGTTTTATTCGTAGCACTACTGATTTGTGCCTAATTTAGAAGACTCTTTCTGTTAATCACTTAAAAAGATTTTTAAGTATTATGATTATTATTAGGTTTTGAAAGTATATGCAAAAAGTTATCTATACCTAGGTACTTAGTTGATTGTAAGAAGGTTCACCTACTATTTTTTGAATTTAGAAAATTTATGATGGAGCACAGCCCGAAGGGCCATATAAAATCAGCAATAAGCCACATGACATTGTTGATCGTCTAGTGAAACCTATTTCCAGATCAGGGCGAAATATTACAATGGACAACTGGTTCTAGAGTTATCCAACTTTTGAACACTTGCTAAAAAATCATAATTCAAAAAAAGCGAAAGCCTGATGATCCCAATTAGAGATGTGTAACTCAGGAGTGATTCGTAAAAAAGATTTAAATCCGTCACAAAAGATGTATAAATCAGTAACTCCCTCGTTTTCTCAATACATCTTTAAATCTTTATATCTAAGGTTCATTTCAGATTGATTGAACATGACAAGATGTAGAGTGAAATGACTGAAGTAACTCCCTCGTTTTCTCAATAGTTCAATACATCTTTAAATCTTTATATCTAAGGTTCATTTCAGATTGATTGAATATGACAAGATGTAGAGTGAAATGACTATAGCAGGATTAGGGGACACAAAACGAGACGGAGAATGATTTGTAAGTTCAAAGTCTGTGTTAGCGTACTGCAATGATCCCTGGAACTCATATTATAGTGTATAAACTATTTAGTAATCTGTGGTATAGTCTATGCCCTGAATTGCCCTGGAATTTAAAATTTTGAATCTCGCATATAATGTACGAAATAAACTATTTCTTCTACCTTTGAGGATCGCTCATTATTTCGTTGATTTTGTTTTACAGTCGTAAGCCGTGTACATTGTGTACAAATTACTGTACAGCTTTACCAATAATCTTTGCATTGTTTGTGGCTCTGATTTGAACTTTTAATTATTTTGCTGAACTTTGTTGATAAATAAAGTGAAGTTTATTTTGTGTAACTATATAAGAAATATGGACTTAGTACGAGTTTGAACGGGTGTTTTGTAAATACTTATGTAAATAAAGTGACGCTTATAATATAAAGTGATTGAACTTGTAAATAAATAATTACTAGATTAGGTAGTAGGATCATCAATATTTAAAATGTCTTCTCGAAAAAGAAGTGCAGTGTGGTCACATTTTACGGAAACTGAAAATAAGAAGGCTAAATGTGTATACTGTGCCCAGATTCTATCATTACCAAGTGGAAATGTATGCAATTTAAATAGACATTTAAAAAATAAGCACCCTACCGTACCCCTTACAATAGAAAGGCAAACAAACCTTCGAATTCATAATAATGACACCGAGGTCACTGTTCCTGATAATAATAACAGTAGCACATCGCCACCGAGGATACGGGCAACTTCGGTAGGGCCAGTAGGGCCACCCACTAATACTATCAGAGATTTCGTACAAAGTACGAAACCAGTACCTACACGTCGCGCCGAAATGCTGGATGACCAATTAATTACGATGATTGCACGTGAGTACCATCCCCTAAAATTGGTAGAAGATGTCGAGTTCCGGAAATTTGTATCTATGTTGTGCCCTGGGTATTCGTTACCAACACGCAAAACTTTAAGTGAGAGTCTATTACCGAAACTGTATACGAAAACATTGGATAGTGCCAAAGAAAAAATAGACGGTGCCGTTGCTGTATGTTTGGCCACCGATGGTTGGACTTCAACAAATAATGATAGCTTCGTGGCAGTCATGGCGCACTTTTTACAGTCCTCAGATGGTGGTTTGAAAATGGAGTCAATTTTATTAGGGTGCATAGAATATAATGAGCGACATACCAGCTCAAACCTATGCGTTTTTTTACAAAATATTATTAGACAGTGGAAACTTAACCACAAGGTTACAGCGATTGCCACTGATAACGCAGCAAATATAACTGCAGCACTAAGGGAGGGAGAGTGGAGACAAATATCGTGTTTTGCCCATAGCCTGAATTTGTGTGTACAAGCAGCGATTACTCATATTTCGTCTACAATTACCAAAGTAAAGTCCATTGTAGAATTCTTTAAAAGAAGCTCTCACGCGCAATCGAAAGTGTTGGAAATGCAAAAACAGTTAGGTCTGTCCCCCTTAAAACTTAAACAAGACGTGCCCACTCGTTGGAATTCTACTTTCGAAATGCTCTCTCGTCTCATAAGTGTAAAGGATGCTGTAATTGCCACTATAGCGTTGCTAAGAAACGACTTAGCGCTTGATAACAACGACTGGTCGGTTATAGAATACGCTGTGCCTATACTACAAACGTTTTATGATGTCACATGCGAAATAAGTTCCGAAAAAAATGTGACGTTGTCTAAAGTTATACCTTTGTGTAAATTAATGTCGTTAAAAACGCGAGCACAATTACGAGAAGCTATACCGAAAGAAAACATTAAGCAATTGTTACAAAAACTTGACCAAGAACTCGAGAAAAGGTTCTCGTATATAGAGTCTCATGTATTGTATACTGAGGCAACCATATTAGACCCACGTTTCAAACGAAAAGCTTTTAAAAGCGACCAAAGTTTCGAAAAGGCCCTAAATGGCTTGAAACAGAAAGTTGGCAGAGCAACAGGGGAACCGCAATCTGAGCCAGTACCGCCAGAACCAAATCTACCGTCTACATCGTTGTCTAATCTACCGTCTACGTCGTCAGCATCCATCTGGGAGGATTTTGATAAAGAAGTCGCCCAATTAACGCCAGCTAACACTACTGCTGCAGGTATCATCGAAGTAGATAAATACATGACGGAACCCATTTTATTGCGAACCAGGGATCCCTTTGTGTGGTGGTACGAGAGGCGTCATGTGTACCCGCTACTATACAAATACGTTTTTAAACGCCTTCATTTAGTCGCCACATCCGTGCCATGTGAAAGAGTTTTTTCGAAGGCTGGGTACACCTTAAACGACCGAAGAACAAGGTTAAAATCCAAAAAAGTATCTCAATTGCTGTTCATCAGCAGCAATAAATAAGATAGAAGTGTACATATTTGTACATTATTAACAGTAATACACGACTTAATCGTGTAAATAATTATGTATATAGATGTATATATTCAAATCATGTACATACTCTGATTTTTAAATACGCCAACCTAGTCTTTTTAACATTTTTTTCCCTCATTTTGCATACTAGGTTGACAGTCCTAAGCCTGTAAAGTATGAAGGAAAACCAGGAGTATCTTAAAAGTCTAGATAGATTACATTTCATATGAAAATAAAATATTGATTCAACAATCAAAATGCATTGAATGATTATTCAATTCTGCCGCGTTGAAACATTGCTTTTGGTTAAAAGAAAAAAGATGCAGTAATTGATTATTTGGGATTTAAAGATTTAAAAGAGTGATTTAAATCTTCTTATCAAAAAGATTTATAAATCTCTGTTCCTTCAAAAGATTTATTTTGCGCATGTCTAATCCCAATTATGACAAGCTTCAGAAAATACGCCCATTCTTAAATATATTACGCGATAGGCTTTTAAAAAGTCCCAAAGGAAGAATATTTTGCCATTGATGAGAAAATGCCTATTAAAGCTCGTACATCAGGAATAAAACAGTACAATACCAAAAAACCACATAAGTGGGGTTAATTGAATTACGTGTTGTGGAGACGACATATGAAACAGAAAGATGATCAAGTTTATTTGCCTTTGCTAGACTTCAAATTAATTTTGGCGGATATTTTAATGCAAGAAGATGTAAGAGTTTTTACACCTACGACACGTAAAAGCGCACGCCCTTTGAACCAAGACATTGAGAATATCAATAAAATAAAAAGACGTCGACGCCTGGATATGCCTCCAATTCGGTTGTTTGGACGTGCCTCGGCCGAGGCAAGCGCGCGCGCTGCCGCGGGTAAAGCCCGTCACAGACTTAGCTATAATATATATTAATATTTTTATAGCTAGGCATATTACTATATATTTTCTAGATACTTTTCGCGTGACCGCACACTCAGCTATAATATATATTTCTGTGATGTCACCAAGCGATACCGTAATATACATTATTGCATATTACTATATATTATGGTATAGCAAGACATATTCCGACATATTTTGAATGTACAGCGTGTTCCGATCCCCGCACACCTTTCCGCTTTGCTTTGCGCGCCCGCGCGCCTAGCTGCCCCTCCTCCGCCTGCAGTTTCTTTTCATTCACCAAAGAACGTGCACGTCACTTTATAATTATAATGGAGCATTTGATTGAAAGTGTACGAAAACGTCCCTGTTTATGGCAACTTGATTTGAAAGAGTATAAGGATAACGAATTAAAAGAAGCAGCGTGGGAAGAAGTATTTAATGAGTGTGATTTTCCAAGTGGTAAGTAAAGTAAAACATTTTTTTTCTTACATATTTCGTTCTAATTACGCCTGATTTGATTTAGCCTCTCCGTAATTCGTGTTGACTGCCATGGGACTGCTCCCACTGTATTAAAATAATTACAAAATTCTTCTCGAATAAAGAAACAGTCGTTTGCAAAACTGGCATTTTGCGTATCTGACATTGGGCGTGTAACGTTATTTAAATTGTCAGGTAAGTTGAGCAACTGATGCTCGCTGTCAATTCGGACACTGCGATGATTTTGAATGTTGAAATAACCAATGGTATTGTTTATACAATAGTTGTGTAAAACACAAGTGGCCTTAACTATTTTGTCTACAAGATCAATTTTGCATTCAAATGGTCTCTTAAAGACTCTCCAACGAGTAGATAATATGCCAAATGCATTTTCCACGACTCTGCGCGCTCTACTGAGTCTATAATTATAAATTTTACGACTTTTAGTTAAGTGACCCTTTGGATATGCTCTCATTAAATTTGTCATCAGCGCAAAGGCTTCATCGCCCACAAAAACGTATGGCATATTTATACCGCCCGAAGTTAAGGGTTCTTCATCAGGAAATTGTAATTCATTAGTTAACATTTTCCTTCCCAAGACACTGTCTGCAAATATTCCACCATCACTAAATCGTCCTTTTGAGCCAACATCTATTATCCTGAACTTACGGGTTGCGTCAGCTACCGCTAGCAACACAATAGAAAATGTGTTTTTGTAATTATAATAATCAGACCCTGAATTAGATGGCGCTCTAATAATAACGTGTTTGCCATCTATAGCACCGCAGCAGTGGTCAAACTGGCACGTTTCTTTAAAAACTGAAGCAATATCCTTCCATTCTTCTTTTGTAGGTTCTGCGAGAACTTTAGGCTGAAGGTGCTTCCACAAAGAATCGCACACTTCTTCCACTATATTGGACACAGTAGATTCTCCAATTCTATAACTGAAGCCTATGGTTCTAAATGAATCCCCAGTTGAAAGATACCTGAAATTTCATTTATTATCAATTATTTTGTTTGTTTCAGTGGCAGAAATAAAAAAAATATGGAAGAAACTAAGAGACGGGCACCGTCAAGCGTTAAATGCTAAAAAAAAACTACGGGACAAGCAGCGGATTCTAAACCAAAATGTTAATACGAACATTTGATGGACTTTTTAATTCCACACATGAAAAATAGACATCAACATACAAACGTAGGAACTAGTTCCAGAAACACGACAGATACCCTGAACGATGATAGCTTAACAGGCGATGAGTCCATGGATTCTTTAAAGGAATTTAGAATTAAAAAAAACAAAACGGTCCAGTCTATGCTCGAAGATGAACAGAAAAGAAGGGAGAAAAGAACTGCCGAGAGAGACCACCTAAGAAGACAATTAATGGAGAATGCTTCTAACCAGTCAAAAATGAAACTAGTGCTATGGAAAAGTTTTTCTTGAGTATGTGCGATACCACATGCCAATTGCCGGAATATTTACAAATGAGAATACAGCGCCAAATATTTAACAATGTAATGGAAGCCAAAGAGCAACATTTAATGAGATCAAATTACTCAGACAATTCTCCAGGTTGTTCAGTTTATAATTTCACCGGTGGTACTCCTTTCAAACTACAAAACAGGAATGTACCTACACTACGACCAGTTTCCGCACAATCATCTTACACCTTATCAACGGCAACACCTGAAGTGTACAATATCCCTGACGCAATGCAAAGTCAAAATACAGATTCGGCAGAACAATCTCTGAATACACTCACATCAGAAACTTATTATCCTATTCAACAACCTTCTTTGCGACCAGATTCTGCACAGTCATCTCACACCTCACCAACAGTTGAAGTGTACAATAGCTCTGACGCAATGCAAAGTCAAAATACTGATTCGGCAGAACAATCTCTGAACATTCGTAATTACATCCAGGATTTCAATTATTAAAATGATTTTGTTTCCTGCATTTCAATTTAATATTAAAAAAAACTCAATGTCAACTAAAAATACAATATAGGTAAATAACTAAAATTAAATCTAAATTATAAACTAAAACTTAATACTAAAACCTATTCTAAAAGACCATCGGTGGAAGGAAAGGTCCCCAAAATGCTGGTAACGTTTCCACGTTGAATGGCTATACTTATTTTTTGTGCTAAGTAAAAACCAGCATTTTGGAGACCCGTCACTTCCACCAAACGTTTTGCCAGGTCCCGGTACAGACTTATAGCTGATGGTCCCCACGGCCCCATCGTCTCTACCCCAAACGGCACAAACATAAAAACCCGATCGAGCTTAGAATATTTGTGCCGTTTGAGGTTTTCAGCTTGGGCGGCCGCAGCACCAGCCCGAACAGAAGTGGATGAAAGGTGGGACGGCGCCATAGTGTCAACGCATGTAGCATCCCACACTAATGGCCGTCCCACCTTCCATGGAATGAGGGTCATACCATCAGGCCTCTTACCGTCGTCGCGCATCAGCCCACTAGGTTCTAGGACCGATGGGACGCCGGCACTAACAAGAGCCCGACGGATGACCTCATTCAAACTGGCGTGCCGCGGTACACGCCCCAAGCTCTTCATACACGACAGGCCATGGTGGCCGAACCGGTCGACGTCGTCACCACATGTGCAACGGTGCGGGACCTGGCATACGGCACCTATTCTAAGGGATACGGCTAAAGAAAACCTGTTTGAAAAAAAAAAAAGCTTTTTGTTTCCTTGACTTTAAAAGTAAAATTAGTTCTGATTAGAAAATAAAAGATTTATACCTACTGTGTTGTATTAATTTTCTTCTTACCTTAAACACACAGCCAGACGTTCTTCAGAACTAATACTTTTGCGCAAAATCGTATTTTTCTTTTTTATATAATTTTTTATCAATTCATGTAGCTCTAGAAATGACGATCTTGAACTTCTAAAATATTGGGCAAATTTTTTTGAGGATAAATCGCGATACAAATTAAATTCGCCACGAGTTTGTTTATTTCTTATATGTGATTCGATCCATTTGGTTCTAGTTTTTGTGCCTGACCGGGCAACTAACATATCAAAAGCAGCTGCGGAATCGTCTTCTGAAGAACTGTCTATTAAGTCCATTAACAATGTACTTGTTGAATTCATAATTACTGTTAGTATTTTGAAATAAGAACACCCTTAATTACAAAATACGTGCGAACACTAGGACAACCATCAATTTAATGAAGGCAAAATATATATTACTCAGTGTGTGGTAACTTGCTATAATATATATTATAGTACGGTATATTAATATATATTATAGCTAAGTCTGTGACGGGCTTTAAGGGCTTCACACACAGCAGCTATAATGTAAAGATGTACATTATAGCACGATACATCTCATTACATCTTTCCATAGAAATCGTCAGGAGACCACACACGACAGCTATAATGTATATTTTTACATCTTCGAATCTTAAAATACAGAGCTATACGAAAATATACATTTATATTTCGATACATCTTAATACATCTCAATAAATTTCCGTATATCTCTCTTCGAAAAGGATGTTCAAAAAGTTTCTGTGATAGACAGAGACACACACAGTACAGTCTGTTTCAGTCACTCAGTCAATCAGTCTGTTGACAGTTGCCTGTTCCCATCCAGAGCCTTCGAAGAGCGGACGTGTCGTAAAATCATGGAACATTTAATAGAAAGCTTGCGTAAGTATCCATGCTTATGGAAAGTGGATTTACGTGATTACAAAGACAATGAGTTAAAAGAAGCTGCGTGGCGAGAAGTAATAAAGGATTGTGATTTGCCAAACAGTAAGTACCTACCAATTTTATTTCAAACGATTCACTTTGTCTGTAAATATATACACTTTATCATTTAAAAACCATGAAACTATAAACCATTTACATATTACTAACACTAATTAGTTACTTTGTTGATACTAACAATATGGCCTCATGTCTGAATTAAGGAGTTTGATTTTTTATAATTACGAGAGCAACTTGAAAATGTGACTTTTTGTTTGTTGAGATTATTTAACGGATTTGGTACCAAATGAAAGGTCTAGGTCTAAAACTATTTTATCCGTTTGAATCATGATAATCGGTTTACGCGCTTAGGAGATTTGAAGAAATTAAGAATAGTTTTAGTAGTAGTAGTAGGTAGGAGCGCAGCGGCGCGCGAGCCATAAGTATCGCTTCACTCTGCGCCAGACAGCGACAAAGTTACGCGTTAGAAGAGAGCGGCAATATTTAAGCGAATATCTCGTAGGTAGGTAATGAGTGCTTATGCGAATTGAATTGCTTATTCCAATGACTGTAAGCAAGTGACTTAGTAGCAAGAGTCGCTATTTCTATGAATTGTTACGAGAATATCCATACTACTCTAACCTACGACAAGTACGTAAAACACTGTGCCTATTCCGATCTGTGGTAATAATACATATTTGTATATGGCAATAAAACATGTTTTTTTAACCTAAGTTTCTTATATTAATTTCTTATATTTCAATTCGTGTATCTTGCCAAGAGACGGCTCCAACTGTATTAAAGTATCTGCAAAATTCTTCTCTAATAAAGAAACTTTCATTTAAATACGTCATTTCAGTTGACTCTAATGGCGTCAACTGATTGTTTGCTACTTGTCTTAAGTTCCTGTCTGTTGAAACATTGAAATACCTATCTATTCGTTTTTCGATAAAGTAGTTATGTAGGACACAAGTTGTTTTAATGATTTTATCAACCATATTAATCTTACATTCTAATGGTCTCTTGTATACTCTCCAAGGAGATGATAGCACACCAAATGTGTTTTTTACAATCCTACGTGCTCAACAAAGTCTGTAGTTAAAAATTCTACGACTCTTTGACAGCATAATATCTTTAGGATATACGCGCATTAAATTCGGCAACAACGAAAAGGCTTCGAGCTTCGTCGCCAATAAAAACGTAAGACATATTTAGTCCGCCAGAAGTCAAGGGCTCCTCTTCAGGCAATCGTAATTGACCATTATGTAATCTTTTTTCAAATTCGCTTTGCGAAAAAATTCCACCGTCGCTGAATCGTCCTTTGGATCCCACATCTATAATTGTAAATTTTCGCCTTGCGTCGGCTACTGCGAGTAGCACTATTGAAAAAGTTTTTTTGTTATTAAAATAATCAGATCCAGAATTAGGTGGGGCCTTCACAGTCACATGCTTCCCCCATCGATCGCGCCGCAACAATGATCGAATTGACACATTTCTTTAAAGTCGGTTGCGATATCTTTCCATGTTTCTTGCGTTGGCTTTGTTGGCAACTTTGGGCTGAAGGTACTTCCATAAAGCATCGCATACTTCTGTTATAATATTAGCCACAGTAGATTCTCCATTCTGTAACTGAAGGTCAAGCGTCAAATAACACCCCAAAATGGAAATATGAAGACCAGATGTCATTTTTGCTTCCTAATATGAGAAATAGACCTGTATATACAAATATACTCACAAACACAATGAATGAAGGTAGTGAAGCAAGTAATGACTCGGAACTACTTAATGCATCAACCAGTGGAGAACAGCAAACTGCTTCTGTCATTGGCAATGAAAATTCTCAGCCTCAAAAAAGAAATAACAAATCTATTGTAAACATATTAGAACAGGACGTCAAGAGAAGAGAAAAAAGAGCAGTTGAGAGAGATATGTTGAGGGAACAAATCCTGGAGAGTAATTATAAAAATGTATCATCGAGCAACAAAAGCATGGAAAAGTTTTTCATGAGTATGTGTGATTCCACATGTGAGCTACCTGAGCATCTTCAAATGAGGATTCAGAGAAAACTATTCAATATAGTAATGGAAGCTCGAGAGCAACATTTGATGCAAACACCAAGTTACCCGAGTCCAGGACATGCTACTAATTACAATATGTCGCCGGCCAGCTCTCTGAATTTGCCGATGCGTGCTGTTAGCCCTAATTCATTGCGCTCGAACTCAGCAAACTCTGATTATTTAAATTAGCCTGTCCATTATTCATTACAAAGTCCACCGACGACATCCAGTACTCCAATGATGCCACCAAACACTAATGATACGGAATTGATTTGTCAGTTTTCACAACAAAACACAGATATATCTTGACATCACTGAAGAACAACTAGATAGACTTGAGCGCCTTCAAAACTTTTGCATTAGATTCATATTTGGTTTGCGTAAATATGATCACGTCTCCGAGTTTCGTACTAAGCTCAACTGGTTGCCTATCCGACTTCGCCGGAATACCCATATCCTTTCTTTGCTATATAATGTGCTTTTTAATCCATCTACCCCTTTCTACCTTAAAGAACGTTTCGAGTTCCTCTGTGACACACATTCTAGGGTTCTGAGGTCATTGGAAAATCTGGAACTAAAAATCCCAACGCATTCCACAAAGTTCACCGATAAATCGTTTTTCGTCCAGGCAGCTCGCTTGTGGAATGCGTTACCACTTACCATAAGATGTGCACAATCTCTGTCGCTGTTTAAAAAACTTCTAAAAAAGCACTTCTTGGGACAACAGCAGTGAAAAATCTTGTACTTTTATTATTTATTTTTATATACATATTATGTATTATAAATATATATACAGGGTGTTTGGTAGAACGTTGAACATACGAAAATGGTGGTTAGTTGGGGTCATCTGCTACCCACTTGGCCCGAATTATTTGACCTTGGCCGCACTGTTTTTTTTTTAATTTCACAGAAAATTACCAGTTTTTTTTAACTTTAAATTCGAATATCTTTACTTGTGACGGGTAAATGTATTTTTTTACATCTTTTTGTACCTTCAAAAGACTAATATCTTCTTTTCCCATTAAAATCTGTACCAAACAATAATTTTATGAGAGTCTGCTACAATTAGACATTAATACAAAACAACATCCTGCCTGTTTTACTCGTCACAAGTAAAGATATTCGAATTTAAAGTTAAAAAAAACTGGTAATTTTCTGTGAAATAAAAAAAAGTAAAAAAAAAACGGTGCGGCCAAGGTCAAATAATTTGGGCCAAGTGGGTAGCAGATGACCCCAACTAACCACCATTTTCGTATGTTCAACGTTCTACCAAACACCCTGTATATATATATAATTTTAATTAAAGTTATAAATTGTTTGCAGTAGTGACCTATTTTTGTACACTTGTATATACCTAAATGTATATGCCCGTTATCTTGTCCAGTGCTCATATCACTTTGGTTGCCTGGAAGAAATCGCTTTAAGCGATAAGGCCGCCCATTGTACATGTGAATAGTTAGTAAGTTTATTGTATATTTATATTTCTGGTGTACAATAAAGTATAAATAAATAAATAAATATGTCTACCGACGCACATTCCTCTGGACATCACATTCAGTACAAAATCCATCACCGGAATCTAATTCTTTAATGACACCGCAGAACACAACTGACATTTCTACTCATTCCGTTCCTATCTTGTGAACTTTGAGTTGACAAAATATAATCAATAGTGTAATGATTACAATAAGCACTTTACAGTCATTGGAATAAGCGATTAAAAATTTAATGATTATTTTATACTTTCATTTCATTCTTACCTTAAGCACACAGCAAGTCGTTTTTCGGAAGATATACTTTTTCGCATGTGGGTATTATTTTTCTTAATATCTTCTATAATTAGATCATGAAGTTCGGAGAAGGTTGATCTTGACTCCCGGAAATAATCACAAAATTTTCCGTCAGATAATTCATCAAATATTTTAAACTCTCCGGAAATTTCCTTATACTTTATGTGATCTTCAATCCACATCGTTCTGTTTTTGGCACATGTGGCAATACGCGCGTCAAAATCACAATCCGAATCATCTTTTGATGAACTATCTAGTAGATCTAATAGTAAGTAACTCGACGGGTCCATAGTATTACAACATAAAAAATAAGAACATCCTTTATAACACTTTAGCAGCTGGAGTGTGTCAATCGGGACGTATGCCAATGAAATGAAGGGAAAGATACATTACATTACCTGTTGTGTGTGTGATACATTAAGATAATTTAAAGCTATACATCCCGGGATGTAATATACATTAATATACATTATAGCTGCTGTGTGTGAAGCCCTTCACACGTACAGGCGTGGCTTCACATGGCGATTTAACTTTACGAAGCAACAAGTGTTCTTGATTTTTATTAACTTTTTATAAGTAAAAATGGAGGAATTCGCCCAATTTGTGAAAAAGTGTGAACCTAACTAGGCGCGAAAGAAATTACGCAATAAAAATTTATGGAAACGCGAAGTAGAACGGCAAGAACGGTGAGTAAAAACACTGCAAATATTCCAATAGAAAAATGAAATTAAGAGGCATGCAAAATGAGAATAGAATAGAATAGAATATCATTTATTTTCAAGAATACGGTGATATACAGGTGTTACATTGTTTCTTTACAGCATATTCTGCCAAGTGTGGCGTGGAAATATTTAAATGTTACAGGCAGTTATGAATGAGTTATTTAATTTACTACATCGTACCATGTCATAGTTAATAGTAATTAATAATGCAATAAAAATGTCAATAAATAATCAGCGCGTGTTTTAAATTACATACATTTTACTTAAGAATAACATCATATTTTATCACTTAAATATTCATTAATATTATAATATACTTTTTCTTGCAGTAACTTACATAATGTCCTACGAAACTGCCTCAGTGGTAGATTTCTTATAATATTTGGAAGATGATTAAATAACTTTATAGACATACAATAGGAATTTCTTTTACATATCTCTAGTTTTGTCTGTGGTATTTTGAGCCTGGTTTTGTGTCTGGTCCGACTGTCCTCAAAATCTCCCAGTTTTTGAAATAGAAGAGGATTCTTTTTAACAAAAACACAAACCTCCAATATATATATACATGGCAACGTAAGGATACTATGTTTTTTAAAAAAAGGCTTACAACTATCTAGGTAATCGCATTTAAACATTGCTCTAATGCATTTCTTTTGAGCTACGAATAATCTATCTACATCTACAGAGTTGCCCCAGATAATGATGCCGTATCGAAGTAAGGACGATACATAGGCATGATAGGTAATAATTGCAGTCTTTACATTTACAATTTCTCTAATTCTCTTTAATACAAACACAAATCGATCGATCTTATTGAGATTTTTTTCAATATGTGCTTTCCAGTTACAAAACTTATCAACAGTTATACCTAAAAATACACAATCGTTAACATTACTCAGGGTCTGATTTTTGTATGCTATTTCTATATTTGGTATGTTTGCTCTACATGTTTGAAATTGTATTATATTGGTTTTTTGAATATTAATTTTTAAGTTATTTTGTTCTAACCAATTTATAGATTTTTCAATGGCCACGTCAACTTCGGTTTTTAGGGATTTTATGTTATTACTTTTAATTATTAGTGTCGTATCATCAGCGAAGAGGATACATTCTTGATTAATTGCATCGGGAAGATCATTGATGTAAAGAAGGAATAGTAGCGGGGCAAGAATACTGCCTTGTGGTACGCCGTAATTATTTTGCAGAAATGAAGATTGGTAGCTTCTTTGTTGATTTTTTTCAATTCTTGTTATTTCAACGCATTGGACTCTATTTTCTAGATAGCTTTTTATCCAATGGTATGCAGTTCCACGTAATCCGTAGTTGTAGAGCTTTGACATTAGTGTCTCGTGACAGACAAAGTCAAAAGCTTTCGTCATATCTAGGAACACACATGCTATCATTGATTTGTCATTAATGTATTGTGTAATTTGTTTAAATAAAGCAAAACATGCTAAAGTAGTGGAACTTTGTTTTTTAAATCAATTAGCATTAAAAATAAAGAAAGACATAGTGCAAGGAGTGATAAATCGATTTTATTCATCCAATGGTTCTCCTCCTAAAGAAAGTAGAGGTGGTGATCGGAAATCTATAATGTTTGAATCTAAAAAGGTGGCATTTCAGAGTTTCATAGATTGAAAGATTCAAGAGAATTCAAAGCAGATGAAGTTCATTACTGTCGATCACAGACGAGTAGACAGTACTTGCCAGCAGAATTCACCATTAAAAAAATGTGGCAAATGTTCAATAATGAAGCTATGAAGAGTTTAAGGTAAAACATAGCTATTTCCGTAATATTTTCAACACTAGTTATAATTTGGGGTTTGGGTCACCGAGGAGCGACGTTTGTTCAACTTGTATTTCCCTACTAGATCAGATAAAAGTAGAACAAGATACGAGGAAAAAAAATGAGCTAATGATAGAGAAAAGAATCCACCAACATAAATACAAAGCGTTTTATCAGATTCTGCGGGAAGAAAGAGAAAATTTGAAAACTGTAACTTGCCAAAAGAACCAGGCTTTACCTAAATTACCAGACCAATCTGCCTATTTCAGTAGGCAATTTTCATTTTATCATTTTGCTATAGTAGAGGGAAGCTCCCGAGCTAAATTGGATAAAGAAAACGTATTTTCATATTATTGGAATGAAACCGTTCATCTTAAAGGAAACAACGAAATCGCCAGCGCTGTTTACCATTACTTGAAAAATAGCAAGATTGCAGAAAATATAACAGTTTTAAGAATAATATGTGACGGCTGTTCTAGTCAAAATAAAAATACTAAGATGATAGCTATGTTAGGCAAATGGCTTTACTCTGAGGCTCCTAGAAACTTAAAAAAGATTGAACTAGTATTCCCTGTAGTCGGTCATTCTTTTATTCCCCCTGACCGAGTATTTGCCAAAATCGAAAGAGTTTTAAAATAAATTAAGTTACCTGTTCACCAGATGACTATGTTACTACGGTGGTAAATAACGCAACCGCTTTCAATCTGGCTACGATACCCGTTTATGACTGGAAAAGTGCCTACCAAACGATTATTAAACCTACAGCATCTTGGCATTTTGAATTTCAAAAGACAAAGCGGTTTTTTTTGACGCGCACAAAATCAGAAAATGTCATGATACAAGGCGAAGTTGCGTACAAAAGCGAGATAAATGTGAAGAAAGTCATAACAAAGAAAAACAAGAAAATTACCATGATTTCACCAGACAGGATTGAGCCTAATAAAATCATGCCGAACCGGAAAAAATGTCTGATGTCACGGCACTGCTTGAAAAGCATTTTGGTAGTGAATGGAGAGCGCTACCAAATCTTTTCTTTTACAAAAACATTGAGAATAAAATGAACAATGAAGGTGATGATTTAAATCCTTCCAACAATACTGGTGAAGACCACAACACTGACTTATGCGGACCTAATTTTGGTGAAGTTAGTGGACACATTTAGTTTTCACTTCATTGAGTATTTTTCTATTTTATTTCTTAGGTAAAAGTGACTCTGATCTGATGTCTTAGTATAACGTTTCATTATAAACTTATTAATTGAAGTAAGTTGATTATTTTAAAATAAAGATATTATTACTGACTACTACCAATGTTTGGATAATACCATCCATCCGACATTTTTATTCAGTTTCAAAACCCCCTAAGAATTGACATTTCAATTTCAAAATCCTCTATTATTCTAGTTTAGTTTCAAATTCCTCTAAAATAGAAATGTTTTGCGTTATAATTCAAAATAGGAGCATCTTTTTTTAATCCATAGATTAAATTTAGTATTGCCATGCTTCATTGTTGATATAACTACCAAAAAAATATATTCTATTCGACAATGTTGATATATATCGAAATAAAATATTTCTACTTTTTTACATAAAGTTATTTTAGCGGCTTTTGATACTATACCACTCAGTTACGTATAACAGGTTTTTTTTTTCACTATTCATGGTAGTAATTAAAGGTAACTTTGCTTCAGATAATGTCATATTTACGGAACCCGCGCATGAAACGTATCGTGGCCGCTATGGAAACAGTAAAAGAACCCTTATCGATCGAAGCCCCCAAAAATCTATCTATGGATGAGTTGAATCATATCCCCGATACAGATGAGACTATTGCGCTAAATCGAATCGAATCTCAACCATGCCCAGAAACTACAGACTCATGTTCCGTATTAGAGAGTCTCGCATTAGTCGCGTTCCGATGCGGATGTGTTGCTAACACATTATTTTTATAATTCGTGTAGCGCGGCACTCGCCGTCGCCCGTAATTTTTGATCGCCATGAATCAACAACTTGTGGCGAACGAACTACTAGCGTTTTTGCAGCAGAAACTGGATGTAATGGACGAGGTGTCTGCAGTCCAGATCTGCTCTACGAACTTCAGCGAGGATGACATCGCTGCTTCCAAGCTGCTCTTGTACACTCTGTTGAACAAGAAAGACAAGATGGTGTCCCGCAGGCGTGACGGGACAAAGAAAAGCGTGCAGGACATCATAACGCTGCTTAAGGAGACCGACCCTGACGACGTGCCTACGTTTGTGGCGAAGGACTTATATAAGCTCCCTCCCGTCACCGATCACGTCGATGTAACGAGCCTGCTGAAAGACATCGTCTTTCTAAAGGCCAGTCTGGTGAATGTGCAGAAGAGGTTGGATGCATCCCAAAGCGCCGTGGCCGATTTGCGCAATGAACTCATAGAGTTGCGTAAGACGGGTGCGGTAAGTGGGTCACCATCGAGTGCATCGAACATCAACACGCGTCGCGGAGCAGGCCTCGATACATCGGGTGCAAGCTACGCGTCAGCGGTTTTGTCGTCGCCGTCGCCGCCACCGTCGAACGCTGAGGTTGCAGAGTGCGCACCGTGCGCGCCCCGCGGCCCCGCCCCCGCCCCTGCGGCACCTCCGCGTGCCGCCGCTCGAGTTACGCGACCCTCCGACCAGCTGCCCGTGTCTTCAGCGTCAGCGAAATGTAAAGATCTCGCTAGCGTCGCCGTGAGCACTGCCGATGCTCTTTCCACGAAGCCCTTGCCTGAAAAGGCATCGAAGCGGGCTGATGATGATGGTTTCCTGACGGTGCAAAGAAAGCGCCGTCAAAGAACCAACAAGAACCGCTGCGGCACGGCTCCCGTGAGTATGGAGTCCAAGGTAACCGTACGTGCTGCGAAGCCGAACACTCCGGTATACATCTCCCGCCTACACTACACCACAAAGGCGGAGGATATCGTGGAGTACGCCCGCCAAAGGATCAAGTACACGCCGAGAGTGCAGCTGCTGGAATCGCGCCGCAACGTCAACTTTTAGGCGTTTGTAGTGCGAGTACCAACATGCTATCTGCACCTCGTCATGGAAGAGGACTTTTGGCCGCAGGACGTGGTGTTCCGTCGCTTCCGCGCACAAGTTCTACTGGATCGCACTGTGACTGGTGCTAAGTGAAGTGTTTACTAACATAGGTTAAGTTTTTATATTTACTAACATAAACTGTAATATTGTCATATTGTATATCGCACATCCTCTAAAAAACCGTCATAACATAAAAAAAGTGATTTTGAGAAATTTGAGTTATAAGTTTTTTATACCTTCTGCGTTTTAATTGTGAGAGTTTATAAATGAGGGATGTTGTTTTTAGTTTTCACACTACTGTAAAATATATTCAACAATTTCAACCAAAAAAATAATGTATGATCATACAAATATTTTTCTATTTTTTCTAATAACTGAAAAAAGTCATATATTATGACAGTTTTTCACATTCTGATAGGGAGATTTATTCAAAATAATACCAATAAATAATGTAATTATTAATGTTTATTGTCACAATAATCAACACTTGTGTTGTAAATCTAATACAAAATTATTTTCTTAAATCCTTTTGGAGTATAACTTAGTTATGAGATTCACGAAAGGCAGGTACAATAAAAAAAAATGGCACAGGCAACTTTTTTGTAGCACAACTGTCAAAGTACCTAGTTTTAAACACAATATTTTTTATTGATATCGGTATGTAGGTAGTTAAATTATGTCGTATGTGGGTACATTTACATTAACCAATGTACAGAATCTCTAAAAAATAGGAATATAAATAAATGGAACAACATAATTTGTAAAACACCTAAGAAACAATAATAGTTACTATAATTATAATCAGATAACAACAGTAATGAGCCTCTGAACTTAAATTTCAAATGGAGACAACACCATTGTACAGTATTTTTACTCACCATAATTATTTAATTAACTATAATAAAAAAAAAAATGAAAAGCAGGAACACTTTCAGCCTTCGCTAGCTGTGATATGACAAAAAAACATTAAATGCACGAATTATTAAAATGAAGAAAAGAGTCATAATATCATAATTGTGACACATAACGCATGATTGATAAATGTAAAAAAGGGACACAATATACGATATGGCTGTATACTGCAATAGAAATAAACAAAATTTGTGTATCACACTTTAAAACATAGGCATATCCTGTGATATGACTCTATTTTACATTTAGTATTAAAAAAACAAATAAATCGTTGTACAAAATTGTCGTAATCAATCTTACGACTGTTTTGTACTAATGAAGTATATGATAAAGTTTGTGTACTTACCTGCAATAAAGTCGTATATCAGCTTAAGACGGTTTTCACCCGCACCGGCACGCATGTGCTCGTCGCAAACACTGTTAGGGCACTGTTGAGGATTGACGCTGTGTCAATGTCGCTCCGTAAAAAACCGTCACAAGTGCCCTCTGACCACGAATTTTTGAGTTAAGAATATGGCGTTTTTGTAGATTATAAAGAAAAAAAACGTGAATATTTTTGTATTATTAGGCAAAAATGTGGATTTTTTGTGTTACGACAGTTTTTTAGAGGGGGTGCGATTATGCTATTCTGTAAGGTTTTATGGGCCAAAGTAGCCTGAAAATAAAGAAATTTATTATTAGAACCTCGCATTTCAAGTTTTTTATCTGAAGATGAATTAACTGCGGAAACTAGGAGATCTTCTGTATTGCAAGTACAGACGCTACCAGAATCAGGTGACCATGTAACAGTGGATGAGTGTAACATGCATCCAGTTAAAGACAGAATAAACATTTCATGCTTGGGCAATTCTGATTTTCCGATGTTAACTGCAGATAAAGAAATAAGTGCACCCGGCTCTAGCAAAAGGGAGAGATTTAATTCATCTAGCTCAGAATCATCTTCTCAAGTTCTTCATCATCAAGTTCGTCATCATCTAGTACGTCCACGTCGGGTAAGGACTTTTCACCTGATGAAAAAGATCACGATCCAGACTATGTATTGCCAACGTCGCCTAGACGTATATTATTCAGTCCATCTCCTCAAAGTGACCTCAATATACAACAAGATCAAGATTTAAACAACGAAGTTATGGAAGAAAATCAGCCGACAGACAATAATGTACCTATCAAACGAAGGCGTAAAGGACATAATAATTTATCTAAAAAACAAGAAGCTAAAAGGCTTCGCAACAGTGGACAACAGTATACATCCGTGTCCAAGTTAAGAAAGATTGTGCCTAAAGGTGATATCAGACGGTTCATTTTTTGTTCATTTTCACCTTTCATTCGGTACATTTCACTCGAAATGAAATGTCTGAACAAAAAATGAAACACGAGTGCCGAATGAATTCATTAGTGAACCGATCCAACAGTGTTGGATATTGGCATCCGGTATCTTTCATTCCCACTCCGAATGAACGAGAAATGAACGGTCTGAACACTGAGAGAACGTTCATTCGGATTCGGCCATTTTGTTTCGAGTCCTGTAGCCGACGGACATCACGTTGTCGACGAAGTTATATTTTTTTCTGTGTGTTATTATATTGTTTTCATGCGGCAAAATGGTGTTCAAGTGGAACGATCAAAATACATTACTTTTTGGAGAACTTTAAAAATTATCAATGCCTTTGGAACCACAAAACTAATTACTGAAGAAGATATTAAACCCGGTATACAACAGAATTAACCAAAATAAAGCAGTCTACTAAAAGCGGTTGCTCTTCTGACGATGTCTATGTACCGACCCTGTACTGGTTTAAACATGCAGAATTTTTAAGCAGTGTATGCGTCCCACGGCGGAGTACATCAAGTCTCGTAAGTAGAATCTTTTATCAATCCATACTAATCCATATCCCTAATATTAATCCATATCCTAGTAACTCTGTCTGTCTGTTCGATAAGCGACCACTACGTGAACAGAAGCTAGGTAGGTACCTACTTAATACTTATACTCAAACAAAAACAACGTATATGAATTGTATAGGTTTATTCAGTATTATTACATCATATTCTTCTTATCATGTTCCATTGCCATGGTACAGTGCATGAAGTGACGAACTTTTCTGCATATACGTCACGCACGCGGCGGGCATTTTCACTATGATTTCTTGCATTGGTTGGTGGTAAATAGCTTAATGCTAAAGATGGTACTTCTCGCCATTCTCCAGGTACAATGGACCCTGTGACCCAATCCTCACTTTCCAGTGATCGTTGTTGCACGTAGTCCACTGTAGTTTTTCTGAGCCAATTATGTAATGCACACGTCCTTTTAACAAGTTGTTCAACTTTTTGCACTGACAATGGAATCGCCTTTTCATAGATTCGAAATTTTGATACTAATATTCCAAAAGAGTTTTCGACCACTCGTCGAGCTCTTGACAGCCGATAGTTAAATATTTTTTGTTTATCGCCAAACTCTCCTCTAGTATTATATGGTTTCAAAACATCCGTCCGCAAAGGAAAGGCATCATCTGCGACGATTACGCCTTCCTTTGGGAAATTTAGAAGATTCGACAACAAAGCTTCATTCAGTGTTGATTTATTAAAGACGGATGCATCATTTGCCCTTCCGTTTGTCCCAACATCTATATAAATAAAATTATAATTCGCATCTACTACTGCAAATAGATGAATGCTAAAATTCTTTTTGTAGTCGAAATATTCAGAGCCTGATCTTCCTGGGCATCTTATATTCACCAATTTCCCATCCATTGCACCACAACAGTTTGGAAAGTTCCATAATCTATAGTAGTCTTCCATTATAATCGCCTTTTCATAGATTCGAAATTTTGATACTAATATTCCAAAAGAGTTCTCGACCACTCGTCGAGCTCTTGACAGCCGATAGTTAAATATTTTTTGTTTATCGCCAAACTCTCCTCTAGTATTATATGGTTTCAAAACATCCGTCCGCAAAGGAAAGGCATCATCATTGCACCACAACAGTTTGGAAAGTTCCATAATCTATAGTAGTCTTCCATTATGTTATTCCATTCATGTTGACTTCCAGGAACCTGTAATAATAAAAGTGTCAACATTTTAATTACAGGATGCACCACAGACTCAAAATGAAGACTCTGCTGAATCTGAGCAGACTCAAGCTGGCAGTGAGGAACAGAAGACGCCAAATTCTGAGATTAGTAGGAATGGAAGTAGTGAACTGATGACTCCTTCATTTTCTCGAAAGCCAACAAACAAGAAAAGGAAGATTTATATACCGATTGATAGAGCAATTAAAGAATTAAAAACTATAAGCGAACAAGCCAAAGTCCAAACTGAAGATGAGTTTGATTTGTTTTGCAAAAGTTTGGCAGTACAACTCAAAATAATGCCCTTGAACAGGGCTTTGATATGTCAGGAAAAACTTCAATCTGTGATGACTCAGGAACGGTTAACACAGATGTCACAATCATTTCCTGAAGTAATTTACTCGGACTCCAGCACTCCATCCCCATTTACTATCAACCAATCGCCTCTATACCAAAATACAACACCGGAGTTTAATTATAGTAACTACCTTGTCACCGAACAAGTTTATACGCAACCACAACCAGTGCCTGTACCCGTGAGTTCACCACAAGAGACCAATCAAGTCACAATTGTCCAAACATCCACCCAAGAGCAAGAAAACATTCACAAGCTCTAAAAAGTATTATGTAAATGTTGATTGTCTAAATTAAAATGTTTCAAGAAAATAACTTAATATTTTATTAAATTGATATAACTGACCTTAATAAACTTTCCAAGGGCTGTCCAAATGGCTTCACATGCTTCTTGAAAAAAGTAGGATATTGTATTTCGAGGTACGCTGTACAAAAACTCTAAACTTCCAAAACTATCACCTGTAGCCAGGTATCTCAGTACAATTTGAAGTTTTATCCGGGTAGGTATGCTATCTCTCATTAAAGTGTTTTCTTTCGTTATTAACGGAGCAACAAGAAGTAGAAGTTCTTCAAATTTACTTTCATCCATTCGAAGATGATTACAATATGAATCAGGATCTTCAACGGCTAGTTCTCTCAACAATGTATTGGAAGCTCCTAATAAATTTCTTCTTGCAATCCATGGTCGCACCCACCACCGTCGACGTTTTCTTTGCTTCTTTTTTGTCAACTCTTTGATTAAATCATCACAAATTAAACTAATTCCAAGACGTACGACTTCATTCGATGACATATTTAAAAGAAAGAACAATGAATGTTCATTTCTGTATCATTTCGTCTAAGCCGTGTGAACATAGAATGAAAAAAAAATGAAGCATTCACTCGAGTGAACAATCATTCGAGTGAACCGTCTGATATCACCTTAAGAAGCAGATAGGACCTCCATGCGGCGAAAAATGTCGACTAAAGTGCAGCGAAAGAATTAAACCAGATGAAAGAGAAATTATATTTAACGACTTTTGGAAACTGAGCGACTTAACCAGACTAATGCCCGAGGCTAGTTTTTCAAGCTAGGATAGCAAGCTAGTGTCAGTAAGCTAGCAAGCTAGTACTTCTGGCTTCGTGTAGACAAAACTAGCTTCATTTCTAAGCTAGTAAACTAGTAAGCTAGTTGACAAGCCAGGACAGTTTTTAATAGAATGGAGTTCTATTTTTAGGTAAGTAGCGCCCCCCACCACTGATTTTACTATCCTGGCTTGTGTACTAGCTTCATGTGGCCGGCGAAGCTAGTTTTCAGTTGACTCGTAAGCAGTAACCACGCGTTTGTTTTTCTCCGCGACGTGTTTTTGAGATTTAAGATGCCCAAACTAAGTACGGAGATTAATTTAAAGTTCGTACAACTGTACCGTGACGATGAATGTCTGTGGAACTCCACCCTTCGAAGTTATAAAGACAAGTGTAAACGTGATTCAGCGCTACAAAAAATGTGTGTCGAATTAAAGACAATTGGTATTGATATGACTACCAAAGAGGTCAAAAGTAAAATAAAAAATTTAAGAGCAACGTATTCTCAAGAACTGACAAAAAATGATAAATCAACCCGGTCTGGAGCAGGTTCTCAAGAAGAATATAAGTCGAAGCTGCATTGGTTCCAGGAAATGCACAGTTTTATTAAAAATGTACCCATGAAGAGAAAAACAACGGTAAGATATTTGCAATCGTTTATTATATAGTTTTAAGTTTCGAATAAGAAAATATTAATGTAAACAATGCAATGGTGTCACCGCTGTAAAAAATATTTACATATGAATATAAAAGAAAAATGTAGGTACATACAATTACTTTTAGAAGTAGGTACCTACATTTTTCTTTTATATTTAAGTAGGTACCTAATTAAAAAAAGTACCGCGTGTGTGTGTGCGTGTCTATGATCCGTCAGTCTGTCTGTCCGTTTAAAGTATAAAATTGGTTTTTACTACATTTGTATTAAGATCCCAACATTCAGAAGACTTACAGTAATTATGAAATCATTCTCGATTGCCAAGGCACAGCACCTTCATTGTTAAAGTAGTTCTTAAGGGTTTCTCGTTTCTGGATTGCTGAAACCGAAGAATGGTTACTTCCTTGGTGACATAAACTTTGTAAACCTCTAGTTTCTGTTCTACAGGAACCAGAATAGACATTTCCTGTTTCGATATCTTCACGGTCTATATCAGAGCTGGTTATATAAGTTTTTCGATTTTCACTTCTCAACCAATTATGCAAAGCACATGTTGCTAATACAACTTTATCCACTGTATTTACGTTAGCTGCTATTGGTTTTTGAAATACGCGAAATCGGCTAGCCAATATCCCAAAGGCATTCTCCACTACACGTCTGGCTCTAGATAGTCGGTAATTGAAGACTTTCTGGGACCATTCTAAATTGTCACCTGGATAAGGGTTTAAAAGGTACGGTTTTAAAGGAAATGCGGCATCAGCAACAATGACTCCACCATGTGGTAAAAGGTTATTTTCCAGTTTATTGTACATGGAGCAATTTCTAAATACACTTCCATCTGATGACATTCCACAAGCTCCGACATCTATGTATCGAAAGCAATAGTCGTGATCCACTATTGCCATAAGCACAATACTGAATACTTTTTTATAATTGAAATACATAGTTCCACTGTTACCAGGTGCTACAACTTGAATATGCTTGCCATCAATGGCACCGTAGCAAAATGGAAAGTTCCATCTGTTTTTAAATCCATTTTCTATTTTCCTCCAGTCTTCATCATTAGTCGGGACCTGTAAAAATATATAAATAATTAAAAAATAAAAATATGTTGTTTATATAATAAGTCAAATGATTGTTATTTTCTTTTAGGACAGTCAAGAATCAGAAGAACAAACCAATACTGAAAATACTGGTGATATTATTGACAACAATAAAGAGAATATTGATAACGTTAACAATGATGATAATGTTGAACATTCTGATTTATCAACACAACCATCTACGACTACATCAAATGATATGATGCAACGCAACGAGTCTGAGGCAATATCCGCAAAAACTACAGCACCATCGGCAAAACTGTCTACCGAAATATCTAGTGCACCAGCTCCAAAAAAGAAAAAAATTACCCAAGTAGCAACATTGGTCAACGAAATTCGGTCGATCACGAATGATTTAAATAGTGCACCCACATGTGGTTCTGTGTCACAACAAAATGAGAATGATATTTTTGGAGCATTTGTAGCTAGCCAACTTAAAATATTATCACCTCTACAGGCTATTATTGCTCGGGACGGAATCAATAGTGTATTATCTCGTTGTCGAATGGCAGATTTAAATTTGAGTAATACAACATTTTCTTACCAGACACCTAGTCACGAAGACTCTTCAAACACGACAATTGGTAGTAGTATACAAACAGTTCAAAATAACACGAATTTTACAACAACCGAATATGACGCACAACAAGCTTCTGCGGATGAATTTGATATGATTACCACAGCATTCAAAAATGCTTAATTATGCCGATTGGCCTCTTTGAATAAGAATTTTCATTTTGCTTACGTGTTACTTGTCTAATGATGATGCTTGATATTAGGTATCATAAACGTAATACAAACCTCAATGTATTTTTTCAATGCCTTGTAGATTTCAACACAGACTTCTGGTATAAATTTTGATATGGAACATCTTGCCACTCGATAAAAGTGACTGAGCCTCCTGTAACTAATGCCGGACGATAGAAAATCTAGTGTGATCTCCAGTTTTACTTTTGCTGGTAGGGACTCTCTCATAATTGTATCCATTCGTTGTATTTTTGGCGTCACAAGACTCAACAGAATATCAAACAAATCAGGCGTCATTCGCAAAATACTCTTATATTCGCCTAAATCTTCGTTGCGAAATTCTTCCAAAGTAAAGCAGATGATCCACGTTCTTCTCTCCTTAAAATCCACGGTCTTGTCCACACCCGTTTTTGTAATTCATCTTCTAGTTCGTCTAGTGCGAATTGGCACAGTTTTCGAAGTAACTGTTTCAGTCGAATAGTGTTTTTTTTTCGCGTGCAGTTCATTTTGGACGTGTGGTCACTTTGGTCACAGCAATAATACTAGCTTAAAATAATATAGCCTCATGTAAACAGAACTAGCATATTCCAAGCCAGGTCAGCTAGCCGACACAGTTTTAAAATAGAACTAGCTTGCTACCCTAGCTTGAAAAACTAGCCTCGTGTATCCCGGCCATAAGGGATTTTATTTCAAAGTGTATTTCGGTTATTCAACCTAAATATCAATATAAAGTCCACAATAGCAATAGAGCACCTAAACATTAATTTTCATTCGAAATTAATAATTGTAAACAGCGTGTCTGTAAAATTTTCTTTAAAAACACATTGTCTATCAATAACCGACCTATGGCAACGGTCATATCAAAAAATAAATCAGGATTTATTGAAGAAGAAAGGAGGGGCAAAAAGGGGGGAGAGGAGGGTATTGTTATACAGGGAATAAAAAATCATATAGACTCAATACCTAGAATACCATCCCACTATCTAAGACAACAAACGAGTCGCGAGTATATTTATGGGGGTAAAAATCTTACAGATCTTTTTACAGATTACCAAACGGAATGCCAGAATAATGGTGTTGTACCTGCCAAGATTCATACTTACAGAAGAGTGTTTAATGAGGACTACAACATTAGCTAGCGAACCTAAAAAAGATCAATGCGAATTATGCACTGCCTTTAAAAATGCAGGTAATCATTAAATACTGAGTAGATCAGCAATATGGATGTCAAAACATCCACATCATAAATATAGGCATTTATAAAAAAAAAATGTGGGAAGAAATACAACAACAATTTCCTGGTAATAGTGATAAGCCCTCATATATTCAAATAAATTATCGGGATAGTTCCTATATTCATAATAAAGAGTGTGAAATTCGCCAAGTTCTCTCCTTCTTTGATTAACTGGGTGCGCTCTTATTCTTGACTGAATGATATCTTGAGCTAAGAACGCACTTGATTCAAGGCAATACAGTGCCACTTTTGATAGGGCCATTTTAATAGTTCAGCCGTTCTCTAAATACGTCCACCGCTGACGCCGCCGCGGTCGTAACTAGTCGAGCTATGGCATACCACCGCAATTCGCGCCGCCCGCCGCACCTCCCGCCGCGCCGCACGTCGCACCGCCAGAAGCTGTGGCCAGGCCCATAGTTCAACTCAGTTGTGCGCGCGGCCCTATGTGTGCGTGGGCTTGTAAATATACAACTTTCATTCGTGTGGCAGTGACGCGGCAGTCGTCATCCGAGCAAGACGTGTTCTTAATTCTTATGCGTTGTCCTAATAGAACGCGAATGCGCGATCATCGTAAGTTCGCGCGAATTTTACTCGTACGAACGCGCGATCAAACATATTGAACTCTAATAGGTGTCCTAACTGACAATCGCACGACGCGGTCACGCGACTCAAATGTTTGAAACTCTATTCGCGCGAACTTAGTTCGTACGAACGCGCGATCAAACATATTGAAAATTCGTGCGAAAACGTCGGCGTGGTACCGCGCCCGCGCCCCTCTCGCCTTGCCGGCCCAGCCAGCCGGCCGGCCGCCATTTTGTAAACTTGACGTCAACGCAACGCACGTATTTGATTGCGAGAATTGTGTAAAATGTCATTTGAAGATAAATTGATAATTGAGGTGCGTAATCGACCAATTCTTTGGGACAAACGCAAAGATGACTACAAAAACCGTCTAAAGAGTGACAGAGAGTGGAGTTTGGTTGCGAGAAGTCTAAATAAAACAAGTGAGTATATTTTTTATTTATTACTTATTTTCTTTACTACATTATTTACGACGAGTTTGAGAAATAATTAGTAAAATTCTGTCTTGAAATAATCGCAGCTCTGGAAGTGTTATTATTACGCCTGGTTCTGTTTAATGTCGTCAATGTGTTGTGCCGTCGACGATTTATAAGGTGTTGTCGATCGCTATAATATGTTTTGTCCATATCTATTAAAATATTGTGCAAGAGACAGATTGACATTACAATTTTAATAGCGTTTTCAACCGAGGTCTCTATAGGTTTATAAAGTATTCGAAATTTCGAGGCCATCATTCCAAATGTGCATTCTACACCAACTCTCGTAGCAGATAATCTTTTATTGAATCTTATTTTTGTGACATCTGTCGCTTGCCTTCTTGGATAAGGTCGCATTATAAATGTTTTTAGTGGGAATGCCTCGTCTCCTAAAAACACAAAGTGCCATAATGTTAGAGTTCGGTAATGGTTCTGCGGGAGGAAGTTGAATATCTCCGTTTTCCAGCTTTTGATAGATACTTGAATTACTGAGCACACCGCCATCACTGTCTTTTCCATACGCACCTACGTCAATAATTATAAACTTATTTTTTAATCTGTGAGTGCTAACAGTACAATAGAGTTGTACATTTTATAATTGTAGTACATGCTGCCACACTTCGCCGGCTTTTTGACACGAATGTGTTTGCCGTCCAAATTGCCACAACAATGTGGGAATTTATTTTTCATTGAAAAAGATTCTGCTATAGTTTTAAATTCTCCAGTACTGGGAAATTTCATGTGTTTGTTATGCATACTTTTCCAAATAGCAGTACAAACTTCCAACACAATGCTTGCTATGGCTGTTTTTGAAATACGGAAAGGTACTGATAATTTCCGGAAAGATGTTCCTGTTGTTAGGTAAAAAAAACAAAACAGATCGGTTTACAGGGCACACTAACGTAGATGTTGGTGTGCGTAAACTCAACGCGTTATTACTTCGCCTATTTACTAGTGTTAGCTTTACAATAACCCGTTATCCACGCACACACTTGCAATTTCTTGTTGCTTCACATTATATATGAAACAAAGAATATGAAGCATAAATTCAAAGTTATTATCAACTGATACCGTGGCATAGGTGTATATGCAAGCAGCTGGTGTGACATTAGTCTTATGATCAAATCACGCCGGCCCGGCGCTAACTTTTTGCATTACTATCATTTTTTTTTTCGTTTTGTTGAATTTTTATTTTTGTTATTTAACCTGATAATAAGAACATTATTCCAGAAAAAATGATACATGGAAGAAAATATTAAACATGTAAGATAAAGATATTACACATGTAATATCTTTTTGTATTTTTTTAAGCATTTTCCATGCTAAGATTACAAGTTATTTTTAATGAAGGAAAAAATCGGCGGGCGGGCAGGATTCGAACCTGCGCCTTCTGGTTCGGTACACCAGACGCTCTGACCACTAAGCCACCGCTCGCCCTGCTCGCCAGTCGAAATCTTCCTCCACATTCTAATTTACGTCTTAAGGTGACGTAGCGCCATCTATTGTGAAGAATGCCTCACAACCGACACGACTAAAGGTGCGTATCGACTTCGCGCTCCGAGAGATCGAACATTGGCGCGCGCTCCAGCCGCGCGAAATGGATACCAGTTTGGAACGCGCGCCAAGGTGTTCGTTGGAGCGCCCGAACGCGGAGCGGTCCGTTCTGTTGGGTGTCGGTTTTTTACCACGCATCAGTCGTGGCGCGCGCGCCATTTGAGACGGGTCGTCGTTTTGTGTTTGTTGCGTTCCGAATAATAATTATGGATAACCAAAGTTGCCGTAAGTTAATTCAGCTATATGGTACGAAAGAACTTTTGTGGAACAGCAAAAGTTCTTCGTATCATAATAAATCGCTTAGAGAAGATGCTTGGAGAGAAATCAGTAGTGAAATGGGAGTCCCTGTGCCGGAGTTAAAGAAAAAAATGACTGTGCTCCTATCATCGTACAGAAGAGAAAAATGGAGAATATCGAAAAGCCAAATCACTGGCTCTGGTAATTATGATACAGATTTTTTATTATTTTTAGTTTTATATAAAAAATAACATGTATTTGCATGATAAGTTTACGGAGAAATTAACTAAACTATCTATATAATAAATAAGAATTAGTCGCACTAAAACTCGAGAACGGCTGGACCGATTTAGCTGATTTTGGTTTTGAAATATTTGTAGGTAGGCTAGAAGACATAAATAAAAATTCACATATACATTTTAAATATGTTATTGGTTGATTGTTCACAGGTCGGAACAGTATTTACGTATCAAAATGGTTTGGTTTTGATGATTTCAATTTAATGCAAGACAAGTGTTCACCAAATGATACAACAGATACTATGCAAGACGCTAGGAATGAAGATAATGCAACAGTCGCTACGCAGGTGAATAATGTTACTAATTTCAATATCTATTTTGCCAGGGTATTGTTCCGTTAGTGGCAAAATGTTGAGCGAGATGTAAACGTATTTCCTTTGCGTCATTCCCAGTTCTACGTGGTACATTAGTGAGAGGGAGTAATGATGAATGATCACCGTCATTTCTCCAACTACCTGGTGTGATTCCAGTTACTGTTTCCGTGTCTAAAGATCCATGTGGTGTGTATTTCTGGCTGGACCTCTTTCGCAAAAAATTGTGCAAATGTATAACAGCCAAAACTACTTTTGTAGCTTTACTGGGTGATAGTAACATAGGTTTCCTTAAAACCCTGAAAACCGAGCTTGCTATTCCAAAAGCATTTTCCACTACTCTACGTCCTCTTGACAGACGATAGTTAAATATTCTTTCTGGAGATCCCCTCTCTGGCTCCCCTTGGAACGGTTTCATTGTGTATTCGTTTAGTGCAAATGCTTTGTCTGCCAGAATAACGTATGGAACTCTGAGGGTGTAAGGTATTTGAAGTATCGATGGCTGAGGAATTTTCATGGACTTTTCTTCGAGTCTTTTGTATAATGTAGTACGTTTAAAAATCCCCCCGTCCGAAAGTCTCCCCTGGGAACCAATGTCAACGTATCTAAAACAGTAGTCCGCGTCTACGAGAGCGAAGAGTACGATACTAAAAAAGTGTTTGTAGTTATAATATTCCGTGCCGCTGTTACCAGGTTCCTGTATCATTACGTGTTTTCCATCCATGGCACCTATAGCATGAGGAAAATCCCATTTTTCTTGAAATTCTTCAGCAATTTCCAACCAGTCTGTCTCGGATGTGGGGATCTGTAAAATTACAAATAATTATAAAATACAAAGTTAATTAAATGCACGTTCATATTTCAGGAATCTACACCACAAAATAAAGGCGAGTCTTCCCAAAAAACTTCAGAAGAGTGTAATACACAAGAACAATTTAATGATATTATTCAAAAAGCACCGAAAAAAACTGCCAAGAAGACCTCAAAAAAAAGGAAACAAGAAGAAGAGGACGATAAAATGTTGACAGAAGCGTTCAAAATTTTAACCGAACCGTCGCAAGCTACTGATCCATATTTCAGTTATGGCCAGCACATAGGAAATGAATTAAGAAAATATGACAGCCATACTTTAATATATGTCAAACAGGCAATAAACAATATAATTTTTGAAGCCGATTTAGGCAAATACAGTCCACTTTATGGGTATACAACACAAGAGCCTCAAAATCTCTCAAGTTCAAATACTGATTCTTTGGCCAGTACGTCAACTCAAGCTAACGAGAAGTAATTTAATTTAAAAAAGTTAAATAAATATAATACTAATTAATACTGTGTTTTTCACTTACTTTTACCCAATCTTTTAAAACCTCACTGATAGCATCACAAACTTCTGGGACTATCCTAGATATAGACTGCTTTGAAACTCTAAACAGGTATTGCAAGCTTGTATACGAGTCTCCAGTGGCAAGAAATCTCAAAGTTATAGCCAGCCTTTCAGTCACTGTGATAGCTTCGCGAAACTGGGTGTCCATTTTTTTCACCTTTGGCTCTATCAAGTTATGTGTACAATCCGAATTGTACATGTTTGCTGACGCAGCGTCCTACATCGGGCGTGCGTCATTTCTGCTAACTTAATATAATAATTAATTTTATGTCAGTACGTAAAACTCGGTGTATGTGCTAAGTGGTGGGTGTTAGAGAAAGAATAGCCTATATTATTAATGTAACTTAACTATTAAATCTTAACTAAAGTGAACTTGCGATCTTTCTCTTCTCTCACATCTCAACTTAACTGCAACTTTAACTTTTACCCTGTGCAAGTGTGCGAAACCGTACATTTTTTGGTCCTTCGAGCCGGATATTCAGTGTTTAGTGTTTCTGTCCGCGATAGCGAATCGGTTTAACTGGTCTCCCAGAAGCGGGTCGCCCCAGTTGAATTGAGAAGGCGCACATATCGTTGATAGACTAGGAATATCTGATACCGAATTTTCAGAAACGACTAGTGGAAGCAGACGCTTACAACCAACGCCACGGTCATAACAACTAAACTTAACTAACTAACTAGAAGCATCACGATGGAGAAACTGGAACTGCAGTCATCATGCTTCGAAAACATCAAGACCTTGTGTGTAAACTACCGCAAGGATTCTTCAGCACGGAAAACTTTGGACTACCTGAACAATCGTTTGTCTTCGTTGGAAAACCAATGGAAGGATTTCGACAACAGGCACGCTATGTTAGTCCTAGAACTAGAAGATAAGAACATCAACTACTTCGTGGATGACATCTACGAAAAGACGAAGGAGATGTACACTACAACTAAAACGGACATCACTAACAGGTTAGTGGACTTACAAAAACGTAAACAAAACGTGAAGTTCGATTTAGCTGACTTTGATGACCAGTCCGAGAGTGGTGATAACATTCAACTACTTCTTAATAAACAAGAATGTAACTTTAACGCAATACACCGTATCATATCTAAAATTAAAAACGTCTCTATCTCTGAAAGGTGGGAACTAGATGATCACTTAGCTACCTTGAAGGCTAAATGGGAGCCCATCGATAAATTACACTGGGAAATAGACTTTCATTTAAAGGGATCTAACGAGCAATATTACAACCTGTTCACGGAAGTCGAACAAAAATACGACGAGTTAAAAAGCAGTCTTAACTCAAAAATTTGGAGTACTGCACATTATCAGAAATCAGCACCTAAGATCGATATTCCCCAATTTTCGGGCAGTTACAGCCAGTGGATATCTTTCAAGGACTTGTTTCTGGAAACAATACACAGGAATCCCACGATTAACAACGCGCAGAAGATGCAACATCTTAAGACCAAGCTGCGAGGTGAAGCCGAACGATTGGTACAACACCTTTCCATCAGCGCTGAGAACTACAACTCCTGTTGGGATATACTTAACCAGCGTTATGATAACCGTCGCTTACAGTTTACGTCATTCATGAATAGTATGCTAAATCTCCCAGTACTACAACATGCAGATTCATTTAATTTAAAGAAGATGCACGATGTCATTACGGAATGTTTAAGCGGTATTTCCAACATTGGCATCGATACTTCATCATGGGACCCGATCATTGTACATATAATGTCACAAAAACTGGACTCCAACACATTAAGTGACTATATGAAGGAACTGCGCGATCATCGTGAACTTCAAAGCCTACAAGAGTTCCTCTACTTCATTGAAACTCAGTTCATGGCTTATGAGACAATGAAATCTACCAAGAAGGGAAGCTTAACAACTTTAGAGAAAACAACTTATAAATCTAACAACCAACCCCAGATGAAAAAGTTTAACTACAATCATAACTACAACAAAACCTACAACTACCACGCATCTTACGGAAAATGCCCACATTGCAACGGTAATCACGTGTTAATGCAATGTGACAAATTCCTTGAAATGGACTTTGGCAAGCGAAGTAACATCGTTTCGAAATTACATCTATGCAAAAACTGTCTGTTCAGCCACGGGCAAGACGATTGTAAATCAACAAAAACATGCAAAGAATGTAATTCGAAACACCATACACTGTTGCACAACTATGACAGGAAAACCACAGCAACAACAAATAGAAAAAATCACTCCTGGCAACGACCTTCATCTTCTCAACAGCCTGCCCCTTCTCCACAAACTGCTTCATCTCAACAAGTATCTTCCAACCACTTATACTCAAACGACATGGAAGTACTATTAACCACAATCCAACTGAAAATAAAATCTGTTGATGGTACTTATGTTACACTGCGCGCTCTTCTTGATCAAGGTTCACAGGTAAACTTGATTACAGAAAATGCGGCACAAATGTTGAGACTTCCGCGCAAAGGGATAACAGCTTCTGTAGTTGGAATCGGTGCGGTTTCTGGCGATTGTAAAGGACAGCTTGACCTCATCTGTAAGTCGATACATTCAGATTACACTTTTGAAACCCAAGTACTTATTATGAAGAAGCTAACTAACAACTTACCTACTACAACTGTCCAAAAAACTCAATGGCCGCATCTGGCAAACTTGAAACTTGCAGATCCTACGTTCAATGTATCACGACAAATAGATCTCTTATTGGGGGCCGACGTTTATTCAGAAATTATTCTGGATGGGGTCTTGAAAGGAGATAACCACAGTCCTGTTGCGCAACAAACACAAGTGGGATGGATTCTTTGCGGAAAAATGAAGACATTCAATTGCCACGCAACATTATTTAACATGGAGGAACTAACGAAATTTTGGGAAACGGAAGATATTCAAAGGTCCGCCGACGCTTCTAAGGATGACAAGTGTGAGCAGTTTTATCAGCAAACTGTACAACGATCACGGGATGGAAAATACATAGTGAAAATGCCTTTGACTCCGGATTTTGAGAAAAAATTGGGAAAATCAAAACCCACAGCCGTTTCGCAATATTTACAACTGGAAAGGCGGCTGGATAAAAACCAAACACTTTCAGCCATGTATAGAAAATTCATTCAAGAATATGCAGAGCTCGGTCATTTGAAACCTGCGTCTCCCATATCAAGTAGCAGCTACTATTTACCTCATCATGGAGTCCTAAAAGAGAGTTCTACAACAACAAAATTGAGAGTGGTGTTTAATGCTTCACAAAGGACAACGAGCGGTTGCAGTCTAAACAGTCTTATGGAAAAGGGTGTCAATTTACAAAAGGACATTCAGGCTCTAATCCTAAAGTGGAGGACATATAAATACGCTTTCACAGCCGACATTGACAACAACAACTTCAAAAAATTATCTGGCGGGACTCCCGTGATGACAACCTACACGAATTTCAGCTCTGTACAGTAACTTACGGAACTAAAGCAGCACCATGGCTTGCTATGCGTACACTGAAGCAACTGGCTATGGATGATGGTCCCAAATATCCAGAAGCTGCCAACATTCTACAAACGGAGTGCTATGTCGATGACGTCATTAGCGGTCATGACGACATCCAGAAAGCCCAAGATTTACAACAATCTTTGATAAAATTGCTAGAAGGCGGTGGCATGAATTTACGAAAATGGAGCGGCAATCACCAGGCGTTATACCAAAACCTACGGGCAGATCAAATTTCACCACAGGACAACTTTCAATTCAAAACTGAAGAACCTGCTAAGACATTAGGATTGTGTTGGAATTCTAACAGCGATAACTTTCATTTCAACTGGCCAGTAACCCTTAAGAGATCCCTACTCTCGGAGATTTCAAAATTTTACGATCCACTTGGGTGGCTCTCCCCAGTGACAGTCGGGGCTAAACTATTATTTCAAAACCTCTGGATGAACAAACTTAGCTGGGATGACGAAGTACCCAGTGATATAGAAACCGAGTGGTTGAAAATCAAAACTGAATTGCCACTTATTAAGACCATGACGGTAAAAAGATGGATCGGTGATTCACAACAACAAATAGAGTTGCTTGGGTTCTGTGACGCAAGCGAAAAAGCGTATGCTTGCGTTATATACAGTCGAGTGATTGACAAGTGTGGCTTACCCGTAACAACATTACTAGCCGCAAAAACAAGGGTGGCACCGCTGTCTCAAAAAATTACATTACCGAGACTCGAACTGTGTGGAGCTACATTGTTAGCTGATTTGATGGAGAAGATAAAAGAAGCTTTAACAGGGCTTAACATATCCATAAAGGCCTGGTCTGATTCACAAGTTGTGCTTGCGTGGCTGCAGGGTGACATGACCAGATGGGAGACGTATGTGGCTAACAGGGTAACGAGGATAAAACGGATTATTCCTGCAGCTGCCTGGAGCTATGTTAAATCCGAGCAAAATCCCGCGGATTGCGCCTCTAGAGGCTTGCTACCTAGCAAACTGCTGACCTTTAAGCTGTGGTGGCAAGGTCCTACATTTTTAACACAGCCACAAACTTCGGAAAACGTTCCTGGATCATACAAAACAAACTTTGGCTGCATACAACATGTTAACATAGAAAATAACTTATCAAAAAATAGTGAACATTTATTAACTGCATTATTGAATAAATGTAGTTCATTGACACGCGTAACACGAGTCATCGCATGGATACGTCGCTTTATTGCAAATATGCGCAGCGAAACAAAATTCACGAGTGCCTATTTAACAACAAATGAATTAAGTGCAGCGAACACAATTATTATCATACATGTGCAAGGTACACAGTTCGATTCCGAATACAAGCAACTCGCGAAGGACGGAAACATTCCCAGGACGAGTTCGATATTTAGATTGAATCCCTTCATGGATGACAAAGGAATTATTCGCGTCGGAGGCCGACTTAAAAATAGTAACTTGTCTCCTGACATGAAAAATCCGATTATCATACCACATAAAGGACGATACACTAAACTTCTGATTGAACAAGCTCATGCTAGAACACTACATGGTGGAGCTTGGTTAACTTTAACTCACGTTAGACAAAGATATTGGATTGTTGGTGGAAACAGAGCGGTCAAGTCTTGCTTAAAGGGATGTGTACGCTGCCATCGTTTTAAGAAAATAGATAACCACCAACTGATGGGAGATCTCCCACAACAGAGAATTACTCCTTGCCGACCATTCACCCACACAGGAGTGGATTTCACTGGACATATTGAAATCAAACACAACAAAGGAAGAGGAGTCAAGACATCCAAGGGGTACATAGCAATATTCATATGCATGGCTACAAAAGCGGTCCATATCGAGCTTGTGTCAGACCTAAGCACAGAAACATTCATTGCAGCTTTCCAGAGATTATGTGCTCGGCGCGGCACTCCCAAGCACATGTACTCAGACTGTGGAACAAATTTTGTTGGCGCTGCAAGGGTCCTTCGACAAGAATTTGAAAACTTCAAACAACTATTGACACCAGAATTCTTCAACGAGCTAACTAAACTGGAGGTCGAGTGGCATTTTAATGCCCCTGCTTGGCCCACTGCGGGTGGTTTGTGGGAAGCCGCCGTGAAATCGATGAAACACCATCTGAGACGAGTGCTGGGTGACCAGAAGTTAACATTTGAAGAGTTTACGACACTTTTGGCAAAAATAGAAGCCTGCTTAAACTCGAGGCCTCTGTGTTCTATCACTGAAGATCCAGAAGAATTTTATAACTGCCTGACACCTGGACATTTTTTAACGGGAAGCCCAACACTGTCATTACCACTATCCGATTACAATGACAGAAACCACATCGACTTACGTCGCAGATGGCAACTTGTTGAGCACATATTTCACCAGTATTGGAAAACTTGGTCAAACGAGTACCTCAGCACATTACAAACGCGTAGTAAGTGGAACAAACCCACCCGGAACATCAAGGAAGGTGACATAGTACTGGTGAAAGAGGACAATTTACCACCAGGAAAATGGGCCATGGGGCGAGTGTTGGAAACTCATCCAGGATCAGATGGCTACGTTCGGGTTACTACAATTAAAACTCAAAACGGGGTAATAAAACGCCCTGTAGTGAAACTGTCACCATTACCCCTGGAGTCCGAATGTGAAGCTGATAAAGACACTCAAGATGGTCATAAACAAAATTCAACAAGGAAACCCCGGAAAAGAGGCACAAAGATTGCTTCTGCGCTATTAACAACATTAATTACTTTGTTTACATTTGTGCCGGGGTCATATTGCGTTAGTGACGGACAGCGCGTGGCGTCGGCGCCGGGCGCTCAGGTTACGAGTTTAGAACGTGAGCGGCCCATATACTATGACACTCTTGGAAAAATGCAGATAGTACATGATGATTGGGTACTAATTATGTACTATAATTTAACTAATTATTGGGAAGGCACTCGACGAATTAATACTTACTTTGAAAACGTGAAAAATATTTGCTATCAAACGAAACTACACCACTGTAGAGCAACCATGGAACAGCTAAGTCATGAAATGGAACTTCTCAGCTACTATAACTCAGTGCTAATAAACCCTCGCAAGCATCTTAGTAACAGAAGGAAACGCGGGTTGGTAGATGGCGTCGGTTATGTGGCTAACAGTCTATTTGGCATTTTAGATCAACATTTCGCTGACAAATATCAACAGGACATTCAAGCACTTCAAAGTAATGAAAACTATATGATGGATTTAGTAAAAAATCAAACGACCATTGTGGAACTCGAGAACCAAGTTCTAAAGAAAAGTGAAACCAACATTCAGCATCAATTTGACTTGATAGAGAGGCTGGTAAATCAAACACAGTTGAACATGGAATCTATTGAATCGGAAATGGAAATTATTTCAGCAACTACGTACATCAATTCAGCCTCGTTAACAGCATATTTACTTATTAACAGCTTAAGAACATTTCAAGAAATGCTGTTCAACACACTCACCAACGTCTATCAAGGACATATAGACGTACACTTAATAACACCTGTTCATTTAATTCAACAATTAAATGAAATCTCTGGAAGCCTTCCTAAGTCCGTAGCATTGCCAGTAGAAAACTACAAAGAAAACATCAAAGATATTTACAAACTGATTACCGTGAAGGCACGAGTCACTAAAAACTATTTTCTTTTTGAAGCACAAATTCCACTTGTTTCCACTGACGATTTCACTTTGTACAGAGTCATTCCTTTGCCGGTTGCGACCTTAAAGGAAACCACATATGTGCAAACATCAACGAAATACATAGCTGTAAACTTTAAGAAAAATACCTACATCTCTTTGGCCGATGATGATTTTAAGTTGTGCATGGAGCAGAAGTCAAACAACTTTTTGTGCAAGAAAATCTTACCATCACACGACTTGCATAGTAACAATGCGCCGTGTGAAGCAAAAATGCTGTCACATCAAAACATCGCGCCTTGTGACGTAGCAAGGGCGTCATGTAAGGAAGCGTGGATTGAATTACACACTCCAAACAGCTGGTTAGTAATATGCTGCGAACGGTGTTCGTTACGTACAATATGTGGCAATGACCTGTCATCATGTGACGTATCAACATCAAGTATAGTTACGTTATCTCCAGGGTGTGTTTTGCAATCTAAGGATCTGACTATTTACGCTCATCGTCTATATCAGAGCCTCATGGACATGGACTATCAATTCGGGGCTCCTAGTTTGAATACCTCAATCAACAGAATTGTCAACCTAACTTACAATTACGTCCCAAACAAGTTAAAATCCACAGATTTAGATATTGCTCAAATAGAAGACAAAATCACAGCTCTCAAGGGAAATGAAATGCGACACACGACACTGACAAGCCACGATGTGCATCAGTATGTTATCAGTTACGTGTTGTTATCGTCAGCCATAATAACTTTAATTGTGGTGGTTGGGAGGAACCGTTGCCGTCGCTGTTACTCTAATAACTCGAGAAACAGAACTGCTGAACCGCTACAACGTGAGGGCGAAGACATTGAGCTGCAAGTAATTCGTAAACCACGCGACAACAACCAGAGTGGGACGAACAGACCTGTATCTCCGAGCAAGGACATCTACGCGGAGCCTCAACCAGGAACATCCCGGTCAACTTTTAAAACTGGAACCCGGAATATTGCTTTTAATTTTGATTAATTTTGTACTTTTTTGTTTTGTGAAGGCTATTCTTTTTGTTATTATCTTTGGGGGTTGCCAAGATGTACAATCCGAATTGTACATGTTTGCTGACGCAGCGTCCTACATCGGGCGTGCGTCATTTCTGCTAACTTAATATAATAATTAATTTTATGTCAGTACGTAAAACTCGGTGTATGTGCTAAGTGGTGGGTGTTAGAGAAAGAATAGCCTATATTATTAATGTAACTTAACTATTAAATCTTAACTAAAGTGAACTTGCGATCTTTCTCTTCTCTCACATCTCAACTTAACTGCAACTTTAACTTTTACCCTGTGCAAGTGTGCGAAACCGTACATTATGCAAGTAATAAAAATCTTCTGTAGACATTCTTGTGAAGTTTTTTATTGTGTCTTCTATCACTTCGAACTGCATATCTCTTATAAGTGTCACTCCATACTGCATTCTTTTTCGGTACAGCTCTTTTATCCACCAACGCACTTTTCGTTTCTCTTTTTTCTTTTTTATAATGCTGTGTATAATTACAAAAGCTGCTGCTGCTCGTACACGACTAGCTTCCATGATGAACGGTCAAACACTGGAACAGTTGCCACGCGCGCCAGGCGCGCTTAGTTGATATACTTCAAATCTTTGGAACGCGCTCCGCGGAACGCACTCTCGGCGCGGTCATTCATGGCGCGCGCGCCAGGAGCGCGAAGTCGATACGCAGCTTTACTTTACAGCTAGTTCAATGTCGTATGATACCGCCTTACCTATTAACTATCTTTTTGTATTTTTTTAAGCATTTTCCATGCTAAGATTACAAGTTATTTTTAATGAAGGAAAATATCGGTCGGTTGTGAAGCATTCTTCACAATAGATGGCGCTACGTCACCTTAAGACGTAAATTAGAATGTGGAGGAAGATTTCGACTGGCGAGCAGGGCGGGCGGTGGCTTAGTGGTCAGAGCGTCTGGTGTACCGAACCAGAAGGCGCAGGTTCGAATCCTGCCCGCCCGCCGATTTTTTCCTTCATTAAAAATAATATACAATGAATTGAACAAACAAATGTAAAATATTTTTTAAAACATACAAAAAGTTGAGCCGTTGGTAATAAGATTCGATCTTACGGTGCCGGCGACAAGAAGTATTGTTCGCACGCTCAACTAATGCGCCACAGTGGAGTCTGATTCATTAGCTAAATTTATGAATCATATTCCCTGCAACTTTAAAATAACAAGAAATTGCAAATGTGTGCGTGGACAACGGGTTATTGTAAAGCTAACACTAGTAAATAAGCGAAGTAATGAACGCATTGAGTTTACGCACACCAACATCTACGTTGGTGTGCCCTGTAAACCGATCTGTTTTGGTGTACCTGTAAAAGGAGAAATATTTTTATTATATTATAACGTAATATTTAAAAAAAAATTGTATTCAACCTAGGTTGCTTATACAATGTGGGGAGGACACTATGATCATAAATGAAACTTCGTATAAGTCATGATATTCCCAACCGTCACACAAAAAATCAAATGAATATATCCAGTAGTTTAGCCACAGGACATTATTATTCATTTTAAGTATTTTCTACATGATGTATTGTAAACAGGAGAGCACGCGACAGGTTAACGACACACGTTTCCAGCTCGCTACTTTAAAAACCTACGCCTTTTCTTTCAAAGGACGATGGGGGATTTTGTATGGACATCGTCCCCACCCACCAACAGACATGGGATGACTTTTAATATGATCATTAGGAGCCATACAAAGAGAAATTAAAAGTTTTTAAAACAAAATCGATGGGGTTTTAAAAAAAACGCAATAACGTATCTACAAAAATAGGGATAATTTTGTTCAAATATCAATTATTCTCTTATAAAAAAACAAATGCATATTACTATCATATTCTGCAGATAAATAATAATAGAACTTGTACAAAAAATTGGTCATCGATGACAAAAAAAAAAATTTTTGTAACTGTGATTTTTCTTATTTCTGTTGCTAACATATTTGTGGTCTGCTTAATTAGCCTACTTCTATTGGTTGAAAATGCGGCTGAGCGTGAAGAGGTCCTGGGTTCAACTCCCAGGTCGAGAATTTTTGTAACGGATTGGAGTTTTTCTCTAAAATTGAAAAGAGCAACTTGGAGGTTGGTTTTCTGACCGGCTAAAGGCAGAAGAAAGGCTCACCCACTGTTATATGTTGCTTTAAACATATCGCCGAAATGTCAGTATACAATAAGTTATGCCTTTGCCTAAACTAACCTAACTTTTTCTGAGCGTGTGAAAATCCTCCCGTGAAAGGCGATGCTTTGCTAGGGTTACGGGAACGACGTTTTATCCCTCCGCGAAACATAACCTAACCTTAACCTAACTAATCGAACCTAACCTTAACCTAACTTAATTCTTTGGAGAACACAAATCCCAGTACCGGTAATACCCCACATATTTGGGAATTATCGTCATAGCAAAAAAATCTCTATCCAATAAGACTTTTCAGATGAGATTGTTTAGAATTCTGTTGGTTAGTGGTGACGACTGTTCTAATCCACACTTAAAATATTTTAAAATCCCAATACCGGCCAAACCCTACTTATTTGGGGATAGTCGTCATAGCAAAAAAATCTCTATCTACTGAGATCTTTTATATGAGATTGGTTTGAATTCTGTTGGTTAGTGGTAACGAATGTTCTCTAATCCACACTTGAAATATTTAAAAATCCCAATACCGGCCAAACTCCACATATTAGGAGACTGTCGTCATAGCAAAACATTCTCTATCCACTGAGACCTTTCACGTGAGATTAGTTTGAATTCTGTTGGTTAGTGGTGACGACTGTTCTAATCCACACTTGAAATATTTAAAAATCCCAATACCGGCCAAACCCTACTCATTTGGGGATAGTCGTCATAGCAAAAAAATCTCTATCTACTGAGATATTTTACATGAGATTGGTTTGAATTCTTTTGGTTAGTGGTAACGAATGTTCTCTAATCCACACTTAAAATATTTAAAAATCCCAATACCGGCCAAACCCCACATATTTGGGGATTGAAGTCATAGCAAAAAAATCTCTATTTACTAAGACCTTTTACATGAGATTGGTTTTAATTCTGTTGGTTAGTGGTGACGACTGTTCTAATCCACACTTAAAATATTTAACAATCCCAATTCCGGCCAAACCCCACATATTTGGGGATTGAAGTCATAGCAAAAAAATCTCTATTTACTGAGACCTTTTACATGAGATTGGTTTTAATTCTGTTGGTTAGTGGTGACGACTGTTCTAATCCACACTTAAAATATTAAATAATCCGAATTACGGCCAAACCCCACATATTAGGGGATTGAAGTCATAGCAAAAAAATCTCTATTTACTGAGACCTTTTACATGAGATTGGTTTTAATTCTGTTGGTTAGTGGTGACGACTGTTCTTATCCACACTTAAAATATTTAAGAATCCCAATTCCGGCCAAACCCCACATATTAGGGGATTGTCGTCATAGCAAAAAAATCTCTATCCACTAAGACCTTTCACATGAGATTGGTTTGAATTCTGTTGGATCGTGGTGACGATTGTTTTAATCCATACTTAGAATATTTAAAAATCCCAATACCGGCCAAACCCCACATATTTGGGGATTGACGTCATAGTAAAAAAATATCTATCCACGAAGACCTTTCACATGAGACTTGTTTGAAATCTGTTGGACGGTGGGGACGTTTCTTCCCATTGTCCTTTATTTTCTCAATGCAAATTATACTTTATGCCCGAGCCATAAGTCATAAAGCGTGTCATCACAGCTAGATAAGAAAAAATGCATGCGAAAGTTATTACTTTCCTGTTAAGCACTCATGTCAATCGCAAAATATGTATGTGCGAAAGAGATAGGTAAGTTTGCTTGCTTCCTCTTTGCTTACTTGTCGACGTGTCTAGGTTACGCGGTCAGTGTGTCACCGGACGTCCTTCCTGCCTGTGACGCGTTTTGTTTTTCTCTGGAATTTCGGATGCGCCCGCGCCCGTTTGAAGTCGCCGCGCGAGTGTTATCGTATCTTTGTTGTTGTGTTCTGCGAAATTGGACGCTTTGTTTTAATAGTGACAGGACACATAAACGTATTATAGGTACTTAGTTAAATAGCTAAGTAAACTTTGTAAAATTAGACGCTTAATACTTGGTGTTTCAAGGTTTTATTATTAAATAATCATGCCTCGTTACAATTATACCGCTTCGGAGTACACTGATATGATTTTAATTTATGGGGAGTGTCACGTAAATGCCGCTTTAGCTGTACGGACATACCGTGAGAGGTATGGGAACACGCGTATGTGTCCGACCCACGGGCGCACTATTGTACAAGCTGTCCAGAGGATACGGGAAAATCAATCTTTGATCCCGCACGTAGAAGGTGCTCCTCCACGTGCAAATGTGATTTCAGACGAAAGAGTTATTAATTATTATGATCGCAATCCGACGTCCAGTCTGCGTAATGCAGGTCGACATTTTCGTGTAAATCACAAAACTATTCAAAAAGTATTGAAACGTGACAAACGCAGACCTTATAAGTACAAGAAAGTACAAGCATTGTTACCGAGAGATAAGCCAATAAGAGAAACTTTCTGTCGCTGGTTGGAAACCAAACATCTCGAGAATCCTGACTTCCTGTACAATGTGCTGTGGACTGACGAGAGTACATTCACAAGGAATGGTTTATGGAACCGACAGAACCTTCGGTACTGGAGCCGCGTGAATCCGCATCTAGTACGGGAGTCTTCGCACCAGTACAGATTTGCGGTGTGGGCAAAATGTGGGGAGAATGTGTGGACTGGCATACACAGAAATACCATTATTGGTCCGGTATTTATTGATAGCAATTTAAATGCTGTAAAGTTCATTGAACTCCTCGACGGATCCGTTTCCGAGTACACGGACGAACTTTCGCTGGACGTGTACAGGCAGATGTGGTACCAGTTAGATGGAGCACCAGCTCATTCAGTGTCAAGAGAGCGTTTGACTCAAATGTTCGGACAGCAGTGTATCATCAGGAGCAATAATATTTATGTATTTATTAAAAAAGAACAGAATGGTTTTCAACACAATAAATCAACTTCTTTAGCAGCATTCTCTCTTATTAAAAATATAACCGAATACATTGATGAGAAAACTCCGGTGGTAGCCATATTCTTTGATATGAGTAAGGCTTTTGATTTTGTAGATCATGAGATCTTGCTTAACAAATGCGAAAAATATGGCATCAGAGGTGTAGCTTTAGACTGGATAAAAAGTTTTCTAACCAACCGTAAGCAATGCGTTGAAATCACTAGTATAAATGATAGCAATGAATGCACTGTACACAGATCTTCATACAGGGTAAATAAATATGGCGTGCCGCAAGGGAGCGTTTTAGGCCCCTTACTATTCTTATTGTACATTAATGACTTACCAGATTCAATAAATTGTCAAACTATTCTTTTCGCAGACGACATATCTATAATAGTGCCATTTAAGGAAAAAGATACATCTCACGAAATTAAAATAAGTAAAGAGGTACAATCTACATTAAAATGGTTAAAAGAAAATAATTTTAATGTAAATCTGTCAAAAACAAAATTCATAAAATTTGATACATATAAAATTAAACAATCGGATAGTAATATTATTTACATAAATATAGAAAATGACATTATAGAAGAAGCTGACAGCATAAAGTTCTTAGGTATAACTCTGGATAGATTTTGTAACTGGAAACAACATGTAAGTGATGTTAGTCTTAAATTAAGTAGATTTGGCTATGCTCTTAGAAAGCTTCGTACCGTATCAGATGAAAAGACTGCAGGTATAGCATATAAAGGTTATGTAGAGTCAATCCTTAGATATGGAATAATAATATGGGGGAATTCGACAGATATTGGTCTTCATTGTACAGAAGAAATGTCTATTTGTGACGTAGGTCCATTTGACTCTTGTAAACCCTTATTTAAAAAACTCAACTTGCTGACATTGACATGTGTTTGAGGTAGCAGTATTTGTAAGGAAGTATAACGACTTTTTCAAATTCAAAGGGGATCATGTAACTAAATACAGACCAAGAGATCCTACAAAAATAATGATTCCATTTTGTAGAACAACTCTAAATAAAAAAAATGTTTACCACATGTGCATAACAGTTTTTAATAAATTGCCTAAGATTCTCAGAGAACTTCCATTTAAATATTTTAAAGTTAGGTTGAGAAAATGGCTTGTAGATAAGTGCTTTTATACGATACAAGAGTTTATGACACATAAAAGTAATGATTCTGATTATTTGTAATATTTAAAATAATGTAATATAATAATAATAAGCGTAAAATGCGACATAATAATATAATTTGACATTTGTAATTAATATAACAGTATTTTAATTGTTTTAATAATAAATAATAATAATAAATAATAAATTCTTTATTGACAAACTTTGTTCACAATTAAATGAAATCCCTGGCCCCTACGCTAGTATGAACTGTATTGCAGGAGCCAGTGCTTCCGCCCAGTCTAGGTATGCAAGACATGCCAAAAAAAAAAAAAAAGAACATAATAATAATAAAATAAAAATGAGCAATGAGTTTGTGTGTGTGTGTGTGTGTGTGTGTGTGTGTGTGTGTGTGTTTGTGTGTGTTAGTGTGTGTGTATATGTGTGAATGTGTGGGCGTGTGTGTTTCAAGTGTGTAAGTGAGGTTAATTTAGTTATTATATATTAATGTTAAGCAGGTTTTCAGTAGCGCCATAGTCCAGAGTCATCAGCCATGAAAGTATTACTTTTTTGATTTGTCTATTATTGAGTTTCCTAGTTATAATTGTTTTGTTTAAAATGTTGTACATGCGAGGAGCTATGACTGAATAGTGTCTTTGTGCAGAGGACGTGTTTACACGAGGAATCGGGCAGCGAATTTTTCTTTTTGGTTCGTCTGGTAGTGAAGGGATGGATTTCTTGTGGTATCTTCGGATTATTTCGTATAAGAAGATTTTTCTTATTGAGAGTACATTGGCTTTGGCATATACGAGGGTTGTAGGGTGCCTAAACGGAAGATGCATCATTACTTTGAGGACTGCGCGTTGTGCTCTTTCTGCCGTGATAAGGAAGGTCTTTCCCGCGCCGCCCCACGCACAGATGCAGTACCTTATCAAGCATTCACATAGTGCTCTATAGGTTTGGATTAGGAGTTGTTCATTTGCAACTGTTCGTAGATTTTTGAATATATATACCATTTTCCTAATCCTCCCTGCCAGAGCATTAATGTGGATGTTCCAGGTGAGTTTGTCATCAAGAAAAACGCCCAGGTATTTGATGTGCGTGACGCGAGACAGGACAGTGCAGTCACAGGTTACGCGATTTTCGGAGTGGTTACATGGATATGTGTGTATTTTTAGATCCAGCTCTTGACTTGCTCTTGATTTAGTGGATTGGGAAAAGCAAATGTATTTTGTTTTGGTAGTGTTGAGAGACAGGAGACTAATTTCGAGCCATTTAGTGACGCTTGCCAAACCCTTTTCCGCTTGGTGGAAAACTCTTTCCCATGTCTTGTCATGAAAGAGGAGAGCGGTATCGTCCGCGAACATGATTACGTCAAGACCCGGCAAGGCAGCAGCACATAGTTCATTGATGTAAATCAGAAAAAGGGTCGGAGCGAGTGTGCTGCCTTGTGGTACACCGTAACTACAGGAAGAATAGTCACTTTCATGTTTACCCACTCTAACTTGCTGTGACCTGCCCGTTAGGTAGTCTTGGAACCATCCTAGCGTCTGTCCTCTGATACCCACGTTCTCCAGTCTCGTAAGCAGGATAGGAATGGAGACAGTATCAAATGCCTTCTGGAGATCAAGAAAAACTCCCAGACACTTGTCACCTTTATCCAGAGAAGAAGACAGGGCCGTAGTAAGCGCCAGAACTGCATCCTCGGTTGACTTACCAGATCGGAACCCGTATTGGTTCGCATGTAGAAAGCGATTGCTCTCAAGGTACCCAATTAATCTCTTATTCACCAGCTTTTCTAGAATTTTGGTAATGGTAGATAAGAGTGATATCGGTCTATAATTGGCTGGATTGTCCTTGTCACCGGTCTTGTAAATAGGACACACAACAGCCCGTTTGAGCAACTCAGGAAAAATGCCCGACTCGAGACTCAGATTACACAGGTGTGCGATGGGGGCTGCTAGTGAATTTATGTTTTGTTTCAGTATATTCGTCGAGATGCCATCCCATCCTGATGCACTGTGTGATCTGAGTCCCAGCACAATACTCTGTACTTCGTAGGGATCTGTAGGTATTAGAGACATAGAGTTCAAAGGAGTATCTGAGGTCCTTGCACATGACGCCAAGTCAGCCTCATTGGTACTCATTTGATTTATGATGTGATCGGCTAGCGACTCACCGATAGATGTAAAGTAGGTATTGACTTTATTTAGTGACATCACAGGTGAGTCGGAGAGTTGGAGAAGCTCTTCTGGGAAGCTTTTGTTCGTTTTAATGTTGCATATTTCCTTTATGGTTTTCCAAGTCTCCTTTATATTACCGTTATTATCAGTTAGTTTTTTGTGATAGTATTCTACTTTCAGTTTTTTAATTATATTGTTACACGTGTTCCTATAGTTAGTATATTTTTCTTTGAGTATGGCATCATCTGGTAGCGATTTGACTTGTTTGTGTAGTTTGTCTCTCTTCCTTATGCACCTGACGACACTGTAAGTGATCCATGGTTTAAGGGGACGATAACGTTTGGAATTATTATTTATAGAGGTGTTAAGGCCGATAGTTGATAGAAGCTTTGTTGTTATTATTTCACAGGCTATGTTAGGGTTTGTTGTGTTGAATAGGTTATTCCATTTTTCTTTACTTAGTAATTTATTTATACCTTCATAGTTAATTTTTATGCTTTGTGGTACTAAATTTGTTTTAAGTGTTCTTGTGTTTGTTATGTACAATAGGATAGGCGAGTGGTCTGTAAGCTGCTGTTCAAATACAATAGTTTTCCATTCGTGGCTGGTTTTGACCATAAAGTGGTCTATGCATGTGGTGTATCTAGTGGGTTTAGTAATACCCTGCCTGAGACCAAACGTCGCCATAAGGTTGAGGTAGTCTTGCGTTGATCCTTTTAGAGCCTCACCCATGGTATCTATATTTATGTCTCCCGTGAAAATTATATTTTGTGTTGAGATATTTAATAAAGTTTGTTCAAGCGAGTTGAGATATTTATTGATATTTTTGTAACAAGGAGGGCGATATGAGCAAACTAGAGTGTATTCTGAGCTGACGGTAATTAATAAACAGTTGCCGTCCGAAAAGTCAGGCTCGTAGGAAGACGCTTTGAGATCGATTTTGACGTACACCACCACTCCGTCATTTTGGTTTAGGGTATTTTGGGTCCAGTGTACGTTATAGTTACCTAGGTTAGGCGGCGGGTTATCTGTGTTAGTCCAGCACTCTGTTAGGACAATAACGTCTATTGGCATGTTTATGGCTGTAAGAAAGGCTAGTAATATGTCAAAGTTACAATTGATACTTCTTATATTTATAGTTAGCACCGATAGGAAAGCGTGATTGCTTTCATTATAGTTAAGAATAGTTGGACATAACTCAGAGTCGCTCAGTGTGATGCACTCAGCATTACCTGAAGTCTCGACTTCGCCCGTTATAGACTCCATTATGTTATCGAATTTTAAGTATGAAATGATAACGGCACAAGTTGAAAGTGGTTGGGATTACAACAATATGGGAGATACAGCATAACGGGTAGTGATATAGGTCAGGCTTGAAATTAGGTGTCGATATAAGCATTTCGGTGTTATGTCGAAGGACCCGTGTGCCTCTGAGAACATATTGTGTGTTGTTGCTGCAGTGTAGGTAGGTAGTGTAATGTTGTTTGAAAGTGTTAGGTGAGTATTTGTAATAAAGGTGGGTTATTGTTGTGGGAGATAGTTTTGTGTATGTTTGTAGAAATAATACGTTGGTGGGTTTTATTTTACAATTAGGGTTGAGTATGAAATTGTTATAGTGTAATCTGTAGTGTAGTTTTGTGCTTTGATTCTGTGTTTTACAAAAATAAAAAAGATTATTACTAAAATATAGAAATAACAGTATTATGGGAAGACATTGCGTACGGAGTAAATATAGTCATTGCTTTAAGTTACATTTAAGGTCTGATTCGCTTTTGATGAGAATTTGTTTTTCGCCTTCAGTATGTCTAAGGAACACTTTTCCATGTGCTGTCCAGCAGTACTTATAGCCGTTTTCTTTAGCGAATTTTCGAGCCAGAAAGAATAAATGCTGTGCCTTGAAGGTCAGGATTTCGGCCAAATAAATAGGTTTGACTTCGCCTTGTAGTTTTAAATGGGTCGTGTTTAGCTTGGTATTTATATTTTTACGATTAAACTGGCGCGCACTTTTTAGTATAGTTTCTTTAGGAGTGGTGGACGTAAAGTCAACAATAATGGATGGAGTGCCTTCTTTTTTGTTCACCCGGTATATATCCTTAATATCGTGACGTTCCATCGGAACTTCTAATACGTTGGCTGTTTCCGTAATTATCCGGTGCAGGTCTTCTTTGTTTTCGCCTTCTTTTTTAGGAATGTTCCTGACTTCTATTTTAGTTAGGCACATCATTCGCTCCAAATTTTCAACTTTGTCCTCCAATTTAGATATATAGGATTGTTCGGCTTTGCGTTTTCTTTCGAGCTCCACCATTTCCATTTTTAGGTCGTCGTATTGTTGCGATACAAACGCTATGGATTTTTTTATTTCTGAATTTTGTGTAATAATTTCGTCCACTGAGTTTTGAAGAGCCAGAAACTTGTTATCAGATTGCGTGGTCGATGCCTGTAGCATATTACGTATCTCTTGCATAAAAGCGGCCAATTCATCTTCACGTTTGCGCTTGCATCGAGTAGTTACGTTATCAGACTCGGTTTGGTACAGGTTTGGGGCCGAGCCCGATAGTGTGATAGTTGGGTGAGATACACCAGACGCCCCCGAGTCGCTCGATGGGGGGGGTATAGGCGACTGCGGAGGTGTACGCTTTAGAGGCATGATAATATTATAGTTTATTTATGATTAACAAAGTAAGTAATACCTCGCTAGTGACCGGTGCGTGGCGCGATGCAGGCGCGAAACCGGTTTCCCAGCCGAACAGCTAGCCCGTGGTGCACAGCGCGCGGTGATGAATAGCGTGCAAGCGGGATGGCAATTATTGCGGCAGGGCCTGTTTTCGCAGAGGTGAGGGCGGTCTCGCGGCGGAGGCGCACGTTGTATTATCCGTACTACGAATCTGGTCGCTTGAACTATAAGCTTATGGGTGGTATTCCTTTATGTAGGTCAGCTAACGATTAATATAAATTTTAAAATATTTGGCGCACGTCCACTCTTTGTCACAGTCGCAGGCGAGGATATATAATCATGAATATTTGCATGCCTAATACAGGCAGAATATAGATTGAACTATGCACCATTATTATATCTGGTACCACATGTATTCCGTGCAAATAAATATTTCTTTCTTTCTTTCTTTCTGTGTTTGCCATCGATAGCTCTAATACAGCCTGGAAAGTTCCATTTGGTTCGAAAGCCATTTTCTATCTCTTTCCATTCCTGGCTCGTAGAATACTACCTGCAACACCTGATTTAATTTTTTTACAGGTACAACAGTCCTCTCAATCGAGCACTGAAACAAAAACACTGCATTAGACCAGCAATCCTCCTCTCAAACAGTCAACCCACCAAACAACGAAACATTCACTGCCGCAGTAGACCAATCACACTCATCCGCTCAAGCAAGCACTATAAACGAGCAAGCACTATCACCCTCTCTCCAGGACCAGCAATCCTCATCTCGCACTGCAGCAGTCAACCGACCATACAAAACTAATCAGACTAAGAAAAACGTGTAGAGCAAAACGAAACCTTAACTGCACTTTAACGCCTGGAAAATATTGCTACTGCAATCAATAATCCTGAATCAAATGGATAAGAAAAAGATGAGTTTTATTATTTCGGACAAAGTGTCGCTGCTCAGTTAAGATCATTGCCATTAAATAACGCTCTAGATATGCAATCCAAAATTTAAGTTTTGCTAAGTACAGAAAGGTCTCGATTGTCCGTCCACTTCAAAAGTTGTAATAACATCGTTAAATGAAAAGGTGCGTGAAATGTAAAAAGATATTTTACTTTGTTTTCTTGATCGAGATTATGTCATCAGAACTGAGCTTTCTGCAATTTCTGTTGATTGCCAAGAAAAATGGCTGAGAGATGAGCAAATGTATCTCAGAATACAAGTGATAACATGGTGACTGAGCTTCGACAAGTCCTAGCATGCAAAGATTTTTTTCATCGTTGTCGTCAATTTCTTATCACGAGTGCAAGAGAAATAAAGAAGCGATATGATTTAGATGACCATTTACTTTCAAAAATTGATTGTATCGAGCCAGTCAATGCTGTATCCAATAGTTTCAGATGCCTTCCTTGCAGGCAGTGAATGCTTTCCTTGTTCCACGAATTGTCAATCAGGAAAATATTCAAAAAATGCAAGCAATAGACAATGAATGGCGTAGTTTTCCCAACATCATTGAAAAGGTTGATTTGACGATAAGCCCAGACCGATTTTGGGGAGAAATCAAGCAACGTTTTAAAGAATACAAAACGCTAGCGCAGTTTGCACTAAATCTATTATGCTTGCCACACTTAAGTGCTGATTGCGAAAGGGCGTTTAGTGGAGTCAATTTAATAAAAACCAAACTTAGAAATAGTTTGGCCAACGAAACTGTCAATGGGACCTTACTGGCAAAGCAAATGATAAGAGCCACCGGAGACTGCACCGATTTTAAACCGACGAATAAGATGATCACACTCATGAATACGGAAAATTTATACAAAAAAAGTGACTTACTTATAGTAAGTATGTAATAATAATAAATAAATAAATAATAAATAATAATAAAATATGTGGTATGACATGCCTTCTTCAGTACATAAGGTCCTCATACATGGTGAAAGTACACATTCAAGACACATTTTGCTGTTCTGTCTATTGGTAATTTATCTGAGGATGCCCAAGAATCTGTAATAAAGATTATAAAAATATCAGATTACATCACGCTAGAAAGTGTTCTAGATCCGCAACAAATGAAGACGTATTTCATGGTCTTCTGTTTACATCAGATCTATACATATCAAGTATTAGAAAACCATCAGTCACTGTTTCCAAAGAACTGTTAGATGAAGCCAAAACCCTCTTAGATATTTAAATAGAAGCATGTTCTTTTCTGTTTCATGTAATGGATTACTAGATGTTTATCATGTATTATACGTTATTTTTATACATATGTAATATTAACATGAAATGAAATGAAATGATACTTACAGAAATAAATATCATTTCATTTCATTTCAACAGCAACACAAAATAATAGTGTAATATAATAAAGCTCTATATATATAATTAACTAAGCTAAGTTTTTGTATGAAAGTGTAATTTAAATTTTTGTATATTTTATTTATTTATTATAAATAAATAAATAACAACGACATTTATTAATAGTATATACATTAGAGATACTGTTTGCCAAATTTCATCAACTTTAATAAACATCAGTTACAGATTTTTGAGACGGTTCACGCACGTTCTTGTCCCATAGTGGCCGTTGTACCAAATGGTATCAAACTGGCGTTTGAAATCATATGGGGCACAAGTCTAGTAAATGCCCATTTCTTGTACAATGAGTACTCTACTAAAAAAAAATTGACAATAACAGAGTTTTGTAAACAGTCATGTGAACATTCATTACACTCTCCGTTGAGAACAGACATGTCTCAAAAATATTATAATAAACAAATAATCACTTGCTGATTCGTGACCTTGTTTACTACGCAACGCTATAACTGTGTCATACGTCAGTAAATTTGATGTGTTAATTTAATATGTGGAAATGTACAGTGTTTTGACAAGTAAATAACTTGTTACAAAAATGGAAAACAGCCCCTTCAACCGGAGTGGCAGGACTGCACGCACTCTTCCTCCTACCCCGTCACCTTGTACTAAAGGGCCGAGCCATGGCGGCGATGTCTCTGAACCCATTTCAAAGAACGACTGCAGAAATACAGAGCTGGATGTCGACTATCGAGCAATGTCTCAATGAAGTGTGCATCATCGCAGCTGAAGGTAAACTGAACTCAGAGCAGACACTGCGAGTCAGTAACTTATGCCGGAAAGTGGGCCACGGCACATCGCAGATGGCAGTGCAAGACCAGACCCTGAAGATAAAAACTGCCCAGGAATATTCCTCGATACAAACTCTCCGAGACCAACATGATCTGTCGCAGCAGCTACAGGACTTCAAGTCAAGTATTGAAGAGACATCTAGACCTGCCGCGGGAACCTCGTTTGCCGACATGGTAAGAATTAAGGGAACCAACAATTTTATCCAGCCGATAAATTTAAATTCAGTGGCCATTTATCCCAGTGATAAAGTAAAATCAATTTCCTCGCTCAGAAAATTATCTGCCCTGAACAGATGAAGCTACATGTGCGAGGCCTCCGCAAAACAAGAAACGGCGGTGTTATTATCAGCACGGAAACAAAGGATGATATTGAGAAACTAAAAAAATCAGAACAGCTTACAAACTCAGACCTTACAATCGACGAGCCGCACAAACGGAAGCCTAGAGTAGTTGTTATCGGAGTGCTCTCGATTATGTCAGAAAAAGATTTTTTAATCAAAATTTAGCCGGTCAACTGAAAATGTAACCCTCGAGAAGTTTTTGACCTCAACTAAATTAAGGCATAAATCCGGTAAAAAGGACGCTGAGACTTGTAACTACATCATAGAAGTATCTGCAGCTTTACGTAAAGCCCTTATAATTAGAGATAGAGTTTTTGTGAATTGGTCATCTTGCCCTGTAAGAGACTTTACTCTGGTTACCAGATGCTTTAAATGTCAGCAGTATGGTCATGCCGCCAAGTCATGTCGGCAGTCGACGTACACATGCAGCCACTGCGACAATCAAGGTTATTCAATAAAAAATTGTACGAAGAAGCCAGAAGAGCCTAAATGCGCTACTTGCTCACATACAAACTAAGCAATCATACCACAGGAGCTCCGGCGAAAATTATGGCTGAAAAAGGTACATCAATTCTATTGATTATGAAGGTGCCTGAGAGCGCCGCAAATCAAGGTTATTGTTCTGATCTTAAATTTTTTTGTTATCTTAGTTTTTTTTGTTATTTACTATGTTTAGATAGTTATGATAAATAATTAAATGAATTGGATCCTTCCTTGTTCTATTGCACTTCGAAAGGGGCATTCATCAAAAACACCAGCATCGTTTTCTTTTCCATAAGAACCCACATTAATCATTACATACTTATAATTAGCATCAGTGACCGCTAACAACCCAATCGAAAAGAAGGATTTATAGTTATAGTACATTGAACCGGTTTTTTTTGTTTTTTTTTTATGCGAATGTGCTTTCCGTCAATAGACCCGATGCAGTTGGGAAACTGCCATCTGTCCCAGAAACATTGCGCTATGTTCTTAAAGTTATTTTCTGAAGGCTCGGGCGTGTGCTTCGTAACTAATTCGTCCATATAGCTTTGCAAATCTGTGGTACGATTGTGGAAATAGCTGATTTTGAAATTCTGAATGAGAAAGCGAGTTGCCGGAACTGTATGCCCGTGGCCAAATACCTACCTGAAATAATTAAAAAGTATTAAGAATTAATTTCTTGTGTATTGTCTTGTTTCTTAGGTGAAATAGCTAAGAGAAAAATTTAAAAAATTGTACACATTTATGAAAGAATTGAAAAAAAAATCCGAAACCTCGTTCTGGAGCTGACGCTGATAATGAGCCGAAGTATACAGGCACTTGGCCGTATTTTGAGAACATGTCATTCTTAACGGTAATTTTGAAACCCCGAAAAACAGAAGGAAATATTATACCAGAATATTACTCAACAGAAGTAAATTCAACAGATCTGTCAGAATCTACAGACGTTGCTTGCCTGGAAGAAGTTTTGGGCGTGTACGTGGCTTACAATGACAACACCCAAGTTAATGAATCTGCGTCTATTTTACAAGAAATACCGCAGAATACATCTATAGATATCAACCCACGTCAACATGGGGCTTTATCGATATTCTGTCCATAGAGCTACATCGATGTCGCCTCGCCTTACGGATACTTAAATCTGTCATTAACTAATGAAGCATTAAATTCTGTCTCTGGGATGTTCAGATACTTAAGCGATTTAATGTTAAATAGCTGTTAGAAGCATTCCTCGATATAGAGAGAGAGAAGATACAATTTCTTCGCCAGGATCAACAAGATAATGCTGATGAGGACCTTCTTTGGTTTAGATCCATATTACCTTATATTAAACAGTTGCCAGCACTGAACAAATTACATTTTAGAACGCAGATGCAGGACCTTTTACTAGAGCTGGCAAAGTTAAATCCACCACAATCCGGTTCTCAACATGAATATTACACTTCTTTGTGAAATTATTAAAATACTAATATTACTATAAGTTTAATAAATATTACAGTTGATTTATTATTTCATAGTTTTCTTATCTTAAAGTCACCATCAATCGTTCTTCTACGGAAATAGGTTGCTGGAAATTAGTTCTAGTGAACACAATATTAGTTTCATTTCTCTGACGTACATACTTCTTGAATATTTGATATTTAAGATATGACTTTTCCAATAATATCCGCTTGCGTCCATCCATGACAAATTTACAGTGCCGATTAAATGGCGGCGGCGGTGCGGGACGATTCGCGCGCATAAAGGACAAAGCTGCCGCATCGCACCGCATCGAATCACTTCGCAAAACATTCATCATGCAATTGAAATTAATACAATAAGTACAGTAGGCGCTCGATAATCCGGCGCTCGCCAATCCGGCACGCTCAGTAGTAGTAGTCACAGTATTTTGGGACTCAGGTAGCCCGCTCTATAATCCGGCATTTTACACAGCTGAACGCCGACTGACTACTGAACGGGTTCGAGTAGTTTCTCTCGCTCGGCAGTCCGGGCCTAACCTTAATAGTGAAGCCACGTGTTTGTTTTGCTTTTTCTTGTTTCGCAGCGTCGCTTTGACAAAATGGCGGACAAAAACACGAAACATTCAGTTTAATTAAAAAGATGGAAATTTTGCGAAAGTTGGATAGTGGTGAAAATCAAATGAAAATACGAAGATTTAAAGAAAATGTGCGAAAAAGGTACCTATCATTCCAGAAGTATACGCAAAAGAATATCTTGATTTGTCATACGATAACAACACAAGAAACGTTTTACCAGAGACTGATGAAGACGATGAGTGATTTGTCTCCGTTTATTACTTAATTTTATTAATAAAACTTATTCAATCAGAGATATGTTTTTATTTTTTTAAACTTTAAGGTCTCTAAAATAAATTGACAACTTTTTTTGGAATTTCTGACTCTGTACATCTCTGGCCGTTAATGGTATGTCTTAAAAATTGCTAAAAAATCCACAATAACGTTATTTCTACTACTTCATTCATATTTCAGAATTATCGTAATCGACACTAAGTAAAACAGCTTTAACTAATAATGGTCGTCAGTTTTAACTTAAGCGACAGTTTTATACGATTTTGGAGAACTGAGTCAAAAGCTAACATATAGATCAATAGGACGTCGGCTTCATAACATTCAGTGAAGATTTTAAATTGATGATTATAATACTTTGAGAAATATTTAAAAAAAACCTTCTATTGTAAAATATGCTAATTGGCGGTTACGATGTTCTTCCTGAAAAGGCTCGATATGTAGACTTTATTTTACATTGTACATGTGTAAAATGCTTTTACTTCCTATACAAATTCGATAATCCGGCAGTTCCGACAATCCAGCATAGAGGGAAAAAATCGGGTGCCGGATTATCGAGCGCCTACTGTATTTGTTTGAGTAGCAAAAATATAACTTAAAGCCATGGATCACTCCAGGTCTCATTCGCTGTATGAGAAACCGAGATAAATTGCACATGAAGGCTAAATCTAATCCTGATAAATAATAATAATAATAATAGTCCAGGGTGGTCTCGGCGTTCGCAAAATTTCCAGTCTTAGTTTTCGCGTAGTAGCGTTTCTATCCTCGGTCCACAGCACTGACATATTAACCAGGAAAATTTTAGCAACTTCACTGGTTGATTTTCAGGTGCCGTTATGCCGCATAACGGTGACAAATATAAGCGCAAAAATCTGCAAGATCTCTTAGACCATAGTCTGCCGTATTATAAAGATAAAGTCAGGATCGACAAATTACAATCGTCTCAAGCTGTTCACTAAATGGGGATGTGATGGATCCTCCGGGCAAAGTGAGTATAAACAAACTCTACCGGAAGAAAACGAACAAATATCGGATGCTAATTTGTTTATAGTGCCCCTTGTACCACTGCGACTAGTAGACGAAAAACCTTGCTCATCTGTTAGATATTGCAAACCAATTTCATTAGAATTTGCAAAAGAAACACCCGAAAAAACTACAGCGGTTGTCAGTGAAATTTAAGCCAAAATTAATAAATAACTCTTGTGTCAATAGACGACAAAGTCATCGAAGTTAAACATCAACTGTTTATGACAATGATTGATGGGAAAGTTGCTCAAGTGTTAACGAACACATCATTCAGTGCTACCTGCACTGTTTGTGGAGCAACTCCCAGACCAATGAATGATCTTTTAAAAGTTACAACGAGATTTGAAAATGAAAATGCGTTTCAATACGGATTGTCGACACTACACGCATGGATAAGATTTATGGAAATGATCCTCCATATTTCTTAACAATTTAGGTTTTGAGAAGTGGTCTGCAACAACCAACAACTCCAGAAAACAAGCAACTTAAAGAAGACAAGAAAAAATATGCCCAAAAGCGTTTCCGAGAAGTGCTTGGTTTGCATATTGATAAACCACGTCAAGGTTCCGGTAATAGCAATGATAGAAATACGGCAAGGAGATTTTTCCAAAATTACCAATGTTCTGCAGAGATAACAGGAATTGATGAAGAATTAATCAAGAGATTATATGCCATTCTTCAAACTACGTCATCGCGATTCCCTATAAACGCAGAAAAAATCGGCCAGTATACATTGATAACCGCGTAATTATATGTAAGCAAATATAACTGGTACTACATACCATCTTCGGTCCATAAAGTACTTATACATGGTTCTACAATAATAGAGCATTATGCAGTTTTGCCTATAGGACAATTATCCGAAGACGCGCAGGAAGCCCGAAATAAAGATTACAAGAAATATAGGTTACATCACGCTAGGAAGTGTTCCAGATCAGCAACAAACGCGTGTTCGTTTGTTTTCTGCATATTTATATACATCTGATCCTTATATATCTTGCATAAACCATAACTTTATATAGCTTGAATAAACCAAGTTTTCTAATATCCAAAGAATTGTTTAACGAAACTAAAAAATTCTTGGAAGTAGAAAGTGATGAAAAGGATAAGCGCTAAAAATATATTTTTTATTATGTAAATGTCTGTTTAATAATAATAATTTAGTTTTAAACTTCTTTGGTGCCTATTAAGTTAATTAACGAGTTAACAGGTGATGTTGTCTGGCAAAATCCGGTACCTTCATCTGTTCGTTTTTGTCGGCCTATATTAATAGAATTTTGCAAAGAAACTCCCGAGAAAACTAAAGCTGTTGTGGATGAAATAAAACGTCAAATAAATTCTTTGGGTCCAACATTTATTAACATAGAAGGTGAGGGAGTGCAAGTGAAGCATGATCTCTTTCTTACAATGATAGATGGCAAAGTAGCTCAGGTATTAACAGATACGCCTTCGGGTTCACATGTATAATATGTGGAGCTACTCCACGCCAAATGAACGATTTGACTAAAGTGACTGCTAGGCCTGAAAATGAAGATTCTTATCAATACGGACTGTCTACTTTGCACGCCTGGATTCGTTGTATGGAAATGATTTTAAATTTTTCCTATAATCTGTCTTTCCAAACATGGTCAGCCACAAGCGAAGAAAAGAAACGACCAAAGCAAGAGAAGAAAACCCTGGTACAAAGGCGTTTCCGAGAAGCCTGATCGAAGATCTGGTCTGATCTGAAGAAGATTGATCATCGACAAACCAAGACAAGTGGTAATTCTAAAGACAGTAATACTGCAGTAATACTGCCAGAAGATTTTTTCAAAAAAGTTTTTTTTTAAACTAAGCTTTTTCTGTTCTATATATAATTGTTCTGCCACGGAACTGCACCGATTCCATTAAAATAGGCTACGAATAAGTTCCTACTATCAGTGGCAGATTGAAAACAGGATCCTCTTCTTCTCTCGAGAACCAAACAAGTTACTTTGTAGACCTTCTTGAATCACTCCATTTTCATAGGTTTCTTTATCAAAGCAATTTTGCGGTGAGTAGGTGTCTGGATTTTCACGGCGTAAAAATTTGTGTAGAGCACAACAAGCCATTACTACTGGAGCAATATTATCCAAGTCCAAGTTTATTTCATTACTCAGTATTCCAAACCGTGCAACTAAAATTCCGAATACATTTTCAATTATCCGTCTTGCTCGGGATAAACGGTAATTACAAATTCTTCTTTTAAAGGTTTTAAAAAATCGTTCCTTAGAGCAAAAGCTTAGTCACCAATAAATACATAAGGAAGCGTTATTCCATTCACTGAACCTGGTTGTGGCAAACCCAATGTACCATTAATAAGATTTTGATAAAAATCTGTATTTTTTATTACCCCACCGTCTGACACTTGGCCGTTTGTACCGAAGTGAAAATAAATCAACTCATAAATAGCATTAGCAATTGCCATAAGAACCTGACTGTGAAAGTGTTTATAATTAAAGAAATATGAACCAGAATCAGGCGTTGGATTTATATTAATATGCTTGCCATCAACAGCGCCAAGACAATTGGGAAAATTCCATCGCTTTTCAAAGTCAGCTCTAATTGCCTTCCATTCATTTTCATTCGAAGGTAACTGAAACAAAATAAATTGCTTTTATTACAGAGTATTCCTGTGGAAGAACATGAAGATGATGGTAACGAGAATTCTTCTGAGGTACAGTCGCCAAATCGAACTCAAGAAATTGCCGATAACTTGCCACCTCCACCCACCACACCAAATTCATTTAAACGAAAGAAATCGTCGCAGGTGTCAACAATTGATGTAACTCTTCAAAATATAAATAAAAAAATATTGTCCATTAAACCTGACGATACATGTGACAATAAATTGCTTTTATTACAGAGTATTCCTGTGGAAGAACATGAAGATGATGGTAACGAGAATTCTTCTGAGGTACAGTCGCCAAATCGAACTCAAGAAATTGCCGATAACTTGCCACCTCCACCCACCACACCAAATTTTTACACGAAAGAAATCTTCGCAGGTGTGGACAATTGATGTAACTCTTCAAAATATAAATAAAAAAATATTGTCTATTAAACCTGACGATACATGTGACACATTCGGAAAAACTGTAGCTTCTAAATTGAAATCATTACCTAAAGATCAACGAATCTGGGCAGAAAAAACGATTAATGAAACCTTGTCAGAAGCGGAACTTGGAAACCTAAGTAGACAGTCCGTGATTAAAATTAATCATATTTTTAATAACGTTTCCCCGAATTGGAACTAACAACAACTTCTCCATACTCACAGCCTCACACTTCTCCTTACTCTCAACCTCACAGTTCTCCATACTCTCAACCTCACAGTTCTCCATACTCGCAACCTAACACTTCTCCATACTCACAAGCTCAGGCCTCTACATACTCACAGACTCATTTAACTCGGAATATTCCTCCATCGTTGGCGGCGCAGGTTTCTGGGATGATTTTTCCCAATAACTGTGGTGAAATTATCGTTGAGTACTTTAAATCTTCATTTATGATCGTCCAGTGGCTAGAAAACGCAAAGTTGCAGTAAGACGCTCGTGATTACTGACAGCTTGTCTCATGTTTGTATCGCTTTTCTGTATTTACGGTAATACCAGTTTCAATAATTTTAGATACGTGGGTTTCGTCATTCTCATATAATTATGCCAATCTTCTGGATGGAACCTTAATTCCTTTAAAATATTTATATGCGAATACTGGTTTCTCTTTAATAGCCATTTCTTAACCCACATTTTTCTAGGCTTTCTTTTTTTGTTTTGTAGCCGAATCAAAGTTACCGCCACATAGGTAAGGAAAAGTTCATTTTCCATTTTATTAGGCACATATTGAATTATTAGAACACCTGTTTATACTTCAGTTTCAAATAAATAAATGATCGATCGTTACGTACGACTAATCGTTTCGTGTATGAGCGTCATTTGCGATGCGATCAATCGTCACGATTTTCATCAGATCGATCGTTCAGACAAATCGTACCGTATATGGGCCCCTTCACACTGGCAACTTTTGACTGTAAAAATATTCATGCAATTCTCGTCTCTGAAATTTGGCTTAAATCATGACTTCCTTCAGCTTCCTATTCACTAACTGGCTTTCAGCTGATTATAAATGATCATACGGTTGGTGGTGGTGATAGTATTGCAATTTACCTGCACATTCCCTTTACTGTCATTAATGTGTCAGCACAACCACTATCGTCAAACGTAGTTGAGCATCTCTTTATAAAAGTTGAACTAAATCACACGAAATTACTTCTAGGTGTGTACTACTGCTCTTCCCTACGTATTAACTTCTCTTCTATTGAAAATGTTTTAGAGATGCTAATGCCCTTGAGTGATTCATTGTTATTGCGGTCCTTCTTCTCGGTAGTGAATACAGTGTAATATAAAACGATTGTTTCATAGCGTTTCAACGGCAAGTTTCCCATAAACTTGCCGTTGATACACTAAGTTCTCAAACATAGATTTTTGAATTTTGAATGCTTATAGCACCTGTTATATGTATTACTAGCTTTTTGCCCGCGACTTCGTCCGCGTGGAATAGTTACTTTGTTCCATATGAACTTTCATCCCCTTTTTCACCCCTACATAGGTCGAAATTTATTAATTATTTTGCCCGCGGCTTCGCTCGTGTTAAGAAGTATTATTATTTATTTTGCCCGCGACTTCGTCCGCGTGGAATAGTTACTTTGTTTCATATGAACTTTCATCCTCTATTTCACCCCTACATAGGTCGAAATTTATTAATTATTTTGCCCGCTGCTTGGCTCGCGTTAAGAAGTATTATTATTAATTAGGTATATTTTTTGCGGCTTTAGTTTTGTTTAGCGTGTGCAAAAAACTCAAACAAACTAATACATTTACATCCTCCATCATCCCTCATTTTATCCCCATGGGGATTGAATTTATCAGAATCCTATTCATCATAATAGCGGAGTCGTTTTCAAAATATATGTACTTTTACTACTAAATGTTTGTCCTCATAAAAAAAGCCTTTAAAAAAAATATTATTTCGACTAAAATAAATCATTTTTTAAATTCCACATACAAATCTAAGCATAACTGCATATTATTCTTAATAAAAAGCAATGAATTACGATTAAAATCCTAGCATAAATTAAATGTGAAAATTAAGTAACAAAAAACACCATACATTTTTTAATGTTGTAGTTGGACGAGATTCGAAACATATTTTTCAATCAGAATTTTTGTACTAAACTTACTAGTTTTTTGTACCATAATTTAAAAAGCAATGTTTATTTTTTAAGTTGGATGGATAAACTATAGAAACGGTATTATAAGTCAGGTACCGCGCGCAAAATTAAATTAATAGAAAATAACTTTTTCATGTATACATAATGCTTCATTTTTATTTAATGCTACACAAAGTCTTCTAAAGTCAAATATTTATTATTTAATATTTATTTTGATTTTATTTTCTCTAATAAATATCAGACTTTGCGTGTAACAAAAATTGGATTTGTCTAGAAAATAATAATGAACGCTTACCTTATTGCATTTAGTGTTGATCGCTTTCCCACCCACACCAGCGATACTTACTTTTGTTTTTAGTTTTATTCAAAAGATATCCAATAGCTTTTTTGGTTTCAGAATGCCACTGACCGGTGCCGAACGGCAAAAAAATTGTTTGATTTGGGCTCACCTTTCACCAGTTTTTGAATATGCAAAACAAATAATTCCTTCCTTAATAGTTGTACACATGTATTCTGATGGCCCCGCCACACAATACAAACAGAAAAAGAACTTTTATCTTTTTAGTAAAAATGTTGAAGAGAGAACTTTGGATTATGCTTCCTGGTCCTTTTTTGAAGCATCGCATGGGAAAGGGGCGGCCGATGGGTTTGGTGGAGCAGTTAAAAGAACTTTGGACGATCTTGTATCTCGCGGAACCGACATTCCTAACGCAACCATCGCTTTCAAGATGTTGAAGGAATCAGAAAAAAAGGTGAAACATTTTTTTATATCAGAGGAAGAAATACGAGAAATAATAAATATCTTGGGACTTTTTTACACAGCACCATCTAGTCCCAAACTAAGCAGAGCTTGTACCATGGGTACTAGACAATGGATATAAAACTTATATAATTTTTTTTTGTAAATACATATAATACATAAGAAACACCCAGACAAACACAAATACTTATATTCATCTCATAAATATTTGTGTCCTGCGGGAATCGAACCCACGACCTCGTGATCAGCAGTCCGGTACTCGAACCACTAGACCACAGACGTCGTCAAAATGCAACAAAAAGTTCCCGGTGAGTTAATTGCGTTGCCAGGTACAATGAGAATTCATCAGATTATCACAACTGCAAAGCAAGGTTCTGTCCTATATCGAGACTTCAAGTTGCTTTTGTGGCCCAAAAATGGGTTGTTGTGCATGTTATGAACCAAAAACACATGACTTAATATCAACCCATAAATCAGAGAACAGACAAAATAAAAGCGGAAGACCAAAAAAAACTTTTAAACGAATAAACAATAAAAGATCTAGGTCAAACTCGTCTGACAGCGATGATTATGATAGTGACGACATTCCCTATGCAGATTCAGATGACAGTACTTACTATGAAGAAGATGCTATGCTTGAAAAGATACTTGATATAGAAGAACTTGAAATAAATGCAGATAGTATTGAGAACATTGAAGAAATGGAAGCTGAGCACATTGAAGCTTTTAATATTAAAGAAAATGACCTGGAAATAAACACCATTGATAAATTCGATCAGAATTTAGATAAAGACCTGACGAAAACAAGAAAATAACAGAAACCAAAAGCAAATGAAGGGCAAATGTACCATACTCAATTGATAAACAGTCATGCAAAAGAGCTGAGAGTAAAAACTAATGGTGAAGTGAAAATGAATGTTGACGAAGAACCGGAAATGGCTAGTGATGCTGAAAATGATGAGATGATGATAGATCTACTAAACCAAAAAGAGAACACACCTCCTTGTGCAAGCACTAGCATTAGTAAGACATGCCAAGTAACTGAAACTTCGGTGAAAATATTGACTCAAGTAGCAGTAAACATGATATTAAATGAAAAAACAGGCAAAATGCAAATAATACCCGTAAAAGTAGATAATGATCTAAAGAAAACAAGAAAAGATAAACAAAAAGCCAATGAAAGGCAATTTTACGATACACAATTATTGATGGACAGTCATGCAAAAGAGCTGAGAGTAGAAACAAGTGACTCGAGGATTATGAAAAGAAAAATGGTAGTAGAGGAAATTCTAGATGCGGATACTCCGTTGATAGCAAGTGAAGCAGTAAACCTAAAAACAGAAAACAGACATAAAGGAAACTAAAGAAGAAGTGAAGATGAATGTCGACGAAGAACCGGAAATGGCTGATGATGCTAAGATGATGATAAATCTAATAAGTCAAAAAGAGAACTCACCTCCTTGTGCAAGCACTAGCATTAGTAACTCAACAGCAAACTCCATACAAATAATACCCGTAAAAGAAGTTGAAACTGAAGCTATCATTGGAAATCAGGGTAACTTTCAGGACGAGAAAACCGAGACAAACAAATGGGAAATAAATAATACTGTATTGATCAGATATTACGTTAAAAAACCTGGAAATATTATATCGGTACAATTAAACAGATAGATAATACTAATAAAAGTTATAAGATTAATTACGTCAAAAGCATCCGTCAAAAAGGTAATTTCCACGGTTCCTGTCATATTTAAATCTTTTTAATTGAAAACTTCTTGGTTTTAAAAATCGAATTTATTAATTTTAAAGGTTCTCGGTCTTGTCACAAGGTCTTGTCAAACTTGTTTAGTCGTTGAGAAAATGGAATTGACTCGAGAAAATTCAAGAGCGATGATTTATTATGACTTTCGAAGTGGTTTAACACAAAAACAGTGTGTTGATCGGATACTTTCTGCATTTGGTGATGAAGCCCCATCCAAAACCACAATTTATCGCTGGTTTGCTGAATTTCAACGTGGACGTATCAAGCTCAGTGATGATCCCCGTCAAGGTCGTCCAAAAACTGCAGTCACCCAAGAAAACGTTGATGTTGTGCGTAAGCTGATTGAGGAAGATCGACATGTGACATACCGCGAAATTCAGGTAACTTTAGACATTGGCATGAACTTAAAACAAACACTGTATGACTGTATCTAAATTAAACTGTTTATTTTTAGAGAGAGCACATTATTGCAACTTACAAAACAATACTATTACTTTTATTACTGACTATTACAATGTACTCTGTGTTACTGACAACTCACATTTTATTGATGGCGGATTGGCCACGCTTCCGACGCGCACATGCGCGCGCATGTACGCGTCGGAAGCACGCTTGCCTACTTACTGCGCCAACACCACACTAGATGGCGCTACGTGTCGCTTACATTCCCCACCCTAGTGCTGCCCTGGCAGCACTCACCCTCAACAGATATCTTGGCGACACGCGCCACTGATCTCTTGAGGATACCTGCAGACGTTCTCATACTTACCACGCGCACCCGACCATCTTTGCGAGAAGGGAACACCTCTTCAACAATCCCTTTCGGCCATACACCCCTAGGGGCGTCCGGGTCAACTACGAAGACTAGATCTCCTTTAGCTAGGGAAGACTTACCCTGTGATCGTTGATGGTTCCATTTCTGTCGGGGCAACAAATCGGGTAAGATTTCTCGCACCCACCGCTTCCAAAACATATCCGCTAAAGCCTGGGATATGCGCCATTGTTTTCTTAAATAAAATTCGGAATCATCGAAGACTCCAAGCACTGGCAAATTCGACGACGTCCCAATCAAAAAATGATTCGGCGTAAGAGATTCACAGCTCCCCACTTCAACTGACACATGGCCTAAAGGCCTGCTATTCACCATAACCTCCACCTCTGCCAGTAGAGTGTTCAAAACCTCGTCCCTCGGTGCGCGTTCTTTAAGAACGACTCCCAGAGTAGTCTTCACACTACGTATAAGACGTTTCTTGCCTCAAAAAATTCAGAATTAGACATATTCAATGACACGTTGCCATGTTTTAAGAAAAAGATTTTGCAATTCTCGTAGTATTAGTACATTTTTACATAGTTTTAGTTTTGTTATGGACTGATTTTATTTTATTATTATTTCGCTAGTTGTTGTGTTATCGTATAATGATGCAGTAAATGCTATGTACGCCTCAATTGTCAGATGCATCAGTTCTAGTTTTTAAGAGTCTATTTAGCGTAAGTGTTGATGTATTTGATGTGGCTGTACTATTTCAATAAATAAATAAATAAATAAATAAAAAAAGACGCTCCCATGCCCCACCCCAGTGTGGGCTTGCAGGGGGAATAAACGACCATTGAGTCCCATAGTTACTGGCGCTACCTTTCAGCACGTCCTGGTCTAGCTCTTGGATTGACTTCCGTATTTCTTTGTCCGCTCCTCGTAAGTTCGTTCCATTGTCGGAGTACAAGAATCCAGGCCATCCTCGTCTGGACGCCATCCGTCGCAACGCCATCAGTAAAGAGTCCGTAGTGAGAGAATGTACCACCTCAATGTGTACCGCCCTTACAGTGAGACAAGTGAAAAGCACACCGTATCTTTTCTCACGTCGTCTTCCAACTGTGACCTCCATGGGGCCGAAAAGATCCAACCCGCAGTGTGTGAAAGCTCTATGGTGATGTGCAACTCTCCCAGAAGGTAAGTCCCCCATTATAGGATTATCCGGTTTCGTTTTCCTTATTCTACAAAACATACATATAGACGCTATGTACTTTACGGTAGACCTTAACTTTAATAACCAATATTTTTGTTTTAATTCATTCACTATTGTCTCCTGATTACCATGTCCCGCTTTCACATGATAATGTCTTACTATCAACCTAGCTATAATATTTTTCCCATCCAGTATAACAGGTTGCTTCACATCGACAGGAACATCAGCGGCCGCCTGAATACGACGAACGATACGACGAAGAATTTCGTTTTCATCAAGGAACGGCGTTAAGGTAAGTAATCTACTTGTTTTCTTTACACATTTATTATTTTTTATTTCAGATATATCCTCACCGAACGACTGAGACTGCGAATATTTAATTAACAAGATTTCGGCGCGGGCCATCAGACTACACACACTGGTAAGTACCCTACGTCTGCATTTATCAATAAATTTTAACACTATTGCAGTACTTCTAACCAAACGCAACCACGAAGAAAACCTGCTAGGATCCGGTAAAGGTAAAGTATTCCTCACCATTTCCACTGCATTCACACATTCATCTTTATAACTTTCTGTTTCAGCACTTTCAGAAGACGTGATATCCGACGGCCACGACTCTTCATCGCAGTACATAAACTTTGGCCCAGTAAACCACTCCTTCTGAAACACTGACACGTCATACGACTCTCTGGTAGCAATGTCCGCTACGTTTAGAGAAGTAGGTATATACCTCCATTCATTCACACTCGTCAACTCATCAATCTCACCTAAGCGATGAGCAACAAAAACCTTATAATCGCGTTTATTATTACGTATCCACTGTAAAACTGTCGTCGAGTCACACCAGAATACACGACGCGTAGCTTTAATTCTGTGTTCCTTTTGAATATTATCCGCCAACCTAGCTGCCATCAAAGCTGCCTGCAATTCTAACCTAGGCACTGTCATGGACTTGACGGGCGCAACTCTACACCTACTAGACACGAACGCAACTTTGACTTTATTATTATCCATCCAACGCCAATAAGCAACACAACACATAGCTTGTTTCGAAGCGTCGCTATACACATGTAGCTGTAGGTTGTTATAGCGCGCGCCGTTCTCGGCGGCCGCGGCAGCGGCGTCGTCAGCGGCCTGGGCGCTCCGCGGGCTCGCAACGTCGCTCGGTACGCTCTGGTAGCATCGAGGTAAGCGTATGTCACCGATCGACTTCCAAACTTGTAACCATTTTAACCATTTATCATAAATATCATCATTGAGAGTATCGTCCCAACCGATATTAGACTTCCAAGTATGCTGTAAAATAATTTTCCCATTTATTGTAAAAGGGGATAAACACCCATAAACATAGAAAACCGACATGATTAATCTCAGCGCCTCACGCTTAGTGGGTCGCTTTCGATTAATAATATCACACGGAATCCGCTTGAACGAAACATCAAACCCTAGGGTGTCATCTTCAGGATACAATAAAAGTCCTAGGGCTCGTTCTCCATCTGGTTGCAAACCTATTTGCAATTTATGAGCATTGGAAGCCAACAATTCAGTAGGTAAGTTATTTAACACCTCCTTACTGTTACTCAGCCAGTTACATATCATAAAGCCACCTTCTTTATGAATTTTAGATACATCCTGAGCTAGCTCAATACACGTCAACGTGTCCGGTTGACTGTCTATATAATCATCCATATAGTGTTGTCGCGTTATCGCCTCAACAGCTGACGGCAACCTTGAACGAAAACGTTCCGCATTTTTATTTTTAACGAATTGAGCAATAAACGGGGAACAATTCGCACCAAAAATAAATGAAGTCATTTTATAAGTTTTAATCGGGCTATGCGAGTTATCCCGCCATAAAAACCTTAACGCATCCTGATCTTCACGTAATATTTTCACCCGTAAAAACATGTCCTTTATATCTCCAACTATAGCTATATGATGTTCTCGGAATCTCAACATAATACCAAACAACGACATAAGTAGGTCTGGACCCTTTAACAAATAATCATTTAATGATAAACCTTTTGTTTTCGCAGCCGCATCAAATATCAAACGTAAGTTTCGTTTATTCGGGTTATCCACCCCGAAATGAGGCAGGTACCAAATTTTTGAACAGACGTCACTTTCTGTTATCTCTTCGGCGAAGTTATAATCAAACAAATGTTTAATACGTCCGCAATACCTATGAGCATACTCCTCATTTAAACTCATCTTTCTTTCAACACCTTTCAGCCTATTTAGCGCGGCAGGTCTAGAGTCAGGTAATGTACAGTTAAGATCGCGCCAAGGAAGCCCAACATGCCACCTATCATTTACTAATACCGCTGTTTTTTCCAGATATTGCAGCGCTTGCAGATCATCGGCGTTCTGGCGAGGCTTGCCAGATATACCCATCGAATCAATACTAAAAGATTTACGTACCTCTTCATCCAGCTGTTGCAGCACGAGTTCATCGCCCTCCGGATCGACCCGAACACTGTCTTTGAGCAGCAGCGTGCAGTGGCGCTGCGATGACGTCACAGGTACCCTACCGTGGATGCACCAGCCTAGAGGGGTGAGTGTTGCACAAGGTTCGTTCACTTTACCTACCCTTGTTTCTATAGGTACTAACAAATTATAATTATCTTGCCCTATGAGAATTTCTGGTTTTACATTTTCGTTACATAAGCTTAAATTTAAATCGTTCATATGACTATAGTTACTACAATTGACAAAACACATTTGTTGTTTGGGTAAATTTAACTCCTTAACACTACTCGCGGTAAGTTCGTATTTCTGTCCTGCACAAGATGACATTTGTATACGCACTACATCAATATCGCAAACAAGTTCATTGCTGCCCCACGCACCATGCACACGCAATGTTTGTCGTTGGCCGCGCACCCCTAACCGTGACGCGAGATCGGCACTGATGAGGCTCACGGTGGACCCGTCGTCCAGCAACGCATGCGCACTTAAGTCACCATTGGGTCCGTGTAGGTTAACGCGAACAACTTTCAAAAGCACTTTACACTCCGACTGCAGGTGAGTAATGCTCTCAGACTGCGGCTGCAGCTGAGCTTGATCCTCCGACGCCTGGTGATCGCTTCGGTCGTGCTGATCAGCATCTTGTGCTTGCGGTTTGTCATCAGTTTTCCTTACGTTGTACTTATAATGTAGTAATTGAAGATGCGCTAACCCACATTTATCTATGTCGCACGTAGCGGCTGGGCAGGTAATCCGATCGTGTTTAGATAATAAACATTTGTAACATAGTCGGTTCCTTTTGACGTAAGTGCACCTGTCTCGGCATAATGACTTTATGAACTTTTTACAATCCGTAAGTTTATGTATAGATAAACGACAATAGTGACATTTGTTATCATTCTTATCAATGTTTTGATCTTCATTTAATAAGACTGTATGTGCTCGTGAAGATGAAGATTCTGAATATTTCTTTTTGTATTTATTGTTATCAAATGAACTGTGTGTGTGCAATAATAAAGCCATCGAGTTTGCTTTTACAGCTTCTTCATTTAGAAATTCAGACAGTGTGTGTAGTGTCGGTCGTTGACCTGCCGAGACCAGCGGGTAGCTGTAGTCGGCCCATTTGGATAACAGCACAGTAGGTAACTTCGAGAGTATGCTCGTAATCACATTTGTCGCCACTACATATTCTTCACGACCGATAACACTTATGGCGGTAACACAGTTTCGCACCTTAACGGAGAAGGTCACAATGTCTTTATGGTACTCTTGTGACACTGGGTGTAGTTTTTTGATATCCATGATTATCCTGGACAGGATTACTTAGGGGTTGCCGAACTGCAGCTCTAGCGTTGCCATGACCATATCAGGCGACGTCGCACTGATGAGCAAAGCCGAGACAGCTTCTCGTGCTGGACCACGAAGACATTTTCGAAGGCGCCATAGGTTCTCCTTCAAACTGAAGTTACACACTTGTGTAGACTCATTGTAGGCCTGTTTAAACTGGAGCCATTCCATGGGGTCCCCTGAGAACGAAGGTAAGTCCCGGGGTGTACATATGCGGCTTAACAGGTTCGAGTTGGTTCCATTGTTGGTAGAAGTGGTTGTCAGGTTTTTCTGAGCGCTAGCCAGGAGTCGAACTGTCCCATCATCGGTGCCGGCGTTGTGTGACGTCAGCGGACACGGCGCGCCCGAGTTGTGACCATTATCGTGGGCGGGCTGTGTTTCCAGCTCTTGGTGGCTACGCTCCAACCACTTTTCCACTTGACTGTGAGTATCCTTTGAGGATTGTACGCTGCATTCGTCATCGATGTCGGCTAGTTCCGCTGCGAGCCGTTTATCGATAATTTCCATTTGAATTTTAGCTTTAGCTTCCGCTGCCTTTAATTCCAGCTGATGCATCTACCCCAACGCATACAACAGAACCCCAAACAGGAGTCCATACTGCAACTGGTGACGAGTTGCACTTTAGCAACATTGAAGAAATAGTTAACCAGTTAGAAGATGACACACAATAAATAAATTTGATTTAGATATTTGATAATTATACTGATTTGTGATCACACTTTTTTTTACTCACCTTTACATAGTCCTTTAAAACATTAGTCAATTCCTTACAAACTTCTGGTATGATCTTGCTGATCAATTCTTTTGATATTTTAAAGGTATATGACAGTGAGCCATATGAGTCACCTGTTGCAAGAAACCTTAAAGTAACAAGTAGTCTTCTCTGAGGCTCAATAGGATGCCGAAATTTCGTTTCTTTTTTTTATTGATGATCCAATCGAAATTAATAACATTTCAAAATCAGTTGGTGACATTCTGGTGAAGTTCTGAAATGACCCATCAAATCCGCGGAGGTCATTAAATACATAACTTCTATTCAACAAATAGTTACGAATCCACCACCTTTTCTTCTTTTTTTTCCGATTAATGCTCTTGTGAATTATTATGTAAGCAGCAGAGAGCATCACTACCTCCTCGGGCGACATCCTGTGAACAACTGACAAGTGTGGACGGCCAAGTTTCAGAAACATGTATTTATTGTAAACTTGTTTAACGCTAGTCATAAACAGTTTATCAACAAATGTTTACTAATGAATACGTGGCTTTACTGACAATTTCGTGACGTACACATATTTTGAAAATGACTCAGCTCCAATCTTAAATTTTAGTTCAATCAGTCAAAAATCTAAGAAGATTTATACAAACTTTCATCCCCTATTTTATCGCCTTAGGGGTGGAATTTATCAAAATCCTTTCTTAGGGGATGCCTACGTCATAGCAACTATATGCATACAAAGTCTCAGCCCGATCGGTTTAAAATTGACAGTTTCATACAAACTTTCATCCCCTTGGGGATGAATTTATCAAAATCCTTTCTTAGCGGATGCCTACGTCATAACATTTACTTGCATGCCAAATTTCAGCCCGATCCCTCCAGTGTTTGGGCTGTGCGTTGATAGATCACTATGTCAGTCAGTCACCTTTGAGTTTTATATATTTAGATATTATATTACCATATTTTTTATTACGACAGTAGAAAAACTATTTATACAAACAATAGCCTACAGAATAAGGATAGCTGCTCTAGTTTAGGTTTTATGAGCAATCTACTAGATTCTACTAGAGGGATCGCACTCCATTCGCGCGAATTCAGCAAATTCGCGATCGGGTCGTCTGTTTTTTTTAGTCAACATTTTCATTGCTAAAGGGTTAAAGTCATAGCATAACCATGGATGACTTTTAACACTTCCTGTCTCGCACTCGATTAGGGTTCTCCATTGCCTTAAAAGGAAGAATCCGGTTCACAAAAACAAACAAATCACCAAGAACAGTATATTAGCCAAGACAATTCGTCAGTTTTATTTCCAAGACAGTGTAAGTCTCTCTCTTATAAAGGCAAGAAAGACAAAGACGCAGAAAAAATAAAGATGCGGAAGCATTATCTTCTTGATACTTTAATTACAATAATTAATTTACGTTATCTTTTTGTATTTTTTAAGCATTTTCCATGCTAAGATTACAAGTTATTTTTAATGAAGGAAAAAATTGGCGGGCGGGCAGGATTCGAACCTGCGTCTTCTTTTTCAGTAAACCAGAGGCTTTAACCGCTAAGCTAAGCAATTGTAAATTGTTAGTGAATAAATAAATGAAATGAAGATATGTAAGGCTAACTAACAAAAAGAATTTGTCATTCTTGTCCCAAATTAAAGACTGTAACAAGCGCCATCTAAACTATTGGTGGTCGATTTATTCACAAAAAGTGTTGGCATGTTACTTCAAACTTATTTATGGGCAAGTTCAAGTGTTTTACCGTAACACTTAGAAGTTTATGAGTTCTTATCATTCTTTTAAACAACTTATTCTTAATTCTTACCCTCAAGTGGCGAGACATAACAAATTAAGTTTAAATCACCCTATGCACAATTTGTTATTCAGTTGTGCTCCGACTATTGTTACAGGCGCTTCTTGTTTTGTTTAACTGTTTTTTTAATTGAATCATTAGAGCAAATTGTAATGCCACGTATTCGGAACCATATGAGCATGGAAACTGCTTCAAGAGCAGTGGAATTGCTGCAAGAGGGAGACTCTCAGCGAGCAGTAGCATTACGACTGGGAGTATCGCGGCGAGCTATCAGGAATGTGTGGGAACGGTATCAAGAGACTGGCAGTGTAGATAGAAGACCTGGATCAGGAAGAACACGATCCACAACTGTTCAAGAGGATCGATACCTTCGTTTATCTGCCCGTCGAGAGCGCACCGTTACTGCCCGTGCTTTACAAAACCGACTCCGGCAAGCCACTGGTACGCGGGTAAGCGACCAATCGATCCACAACAGACTCCATGAAGATGGACAACGATCCAGAATGCGTGTTGTTCGCATTAAACTTACGAGGGCTCATCGTGCAGCTCGTCTAAGGTTCGCACGTGAGCATTTGGACTGGACTATGGACAATTGGAGGACCGTACTCTTCACAGATGAGAGTAAAGTTAAGTTTTATGGTGATGACAGACGCGTACGAATGTGGAGAAGAGAAGGCGAACATTTTACCACACCTTGTATCAACGAGACTGATCGGTTTGGGGGGCCCAGTGTTATGGTGTGGGGTGGAATAAGTTTAATGGGTAAAACAGAGTTGGAAATTTTAAACGAGGGTACCGTAACTGCTGCCAGGTACGTCGAGCGTGTGGTCCGACCTCATATCATTCCCTATGCACAACGAGTGGGCAACAATTTCATTCTTATGCAGGATAATGCACGTGCGCATACGGCTCGCCTAACTCAGCGGGCACTATCTAATATCTTTGTTTTACCATGGCCAGCAATGAGCCGCGATCTCAACCCGATCGAACATTTATGGAACCGGTTGAAAAGAATCCTAAAAGAAAATTATAGTGAAGTGCACAGTCAACAGGAGCTCATAAACGCTTTAAAAATGTGTTGGGAGCAAATACCTCAGGAAAATATCACCCGTTTGATTGAGTGTCCCAAACAGGCTAGACATAGAGGTGGTGGGGGATCTGTCGAGCCACAACACACCACACTGATGTGAATCTAGCAGTACGGCGCGTTACCGCGGTGAATGTAGTTGTTTCCCGTCATTTTATTTTGTAAAAATGTCTGACGAACTTATTGAGTTAGTACGCCAATATAAAGTACTTTATGACACAAAAGCTAAAGATTATAAGGATTAAGGTGTCAGGAATGTTGTTTGGGAGGAAATATCAACAACATTAAATAAACCAGGTAAGTGTTTATTTTTTAACTTATCTATTACATATATTTCGCCGTATACTATCCATTTGCCATGGTACTTGACCCTCTGGACTCATAAAATAATTATTATATTTTTCTCTTACGTACACAGCTTCTTGTGTTGGATTTCTCGATAAAGGGGGAATATTACATAAAGCAGTGTTAGTACTATTGTTGGTGATTTCCGTAGAATTAAAGCTTTGATCATCTTCGTACGTGTTTAGAGACATTAAAAAATTATGTAGACAACAAGTAGCAAGAACAATTTTATCTGCCATGTACGGCTGTACTTGTAAAGGTCCTTGAAATACTCTGAATCTTGCTCTTAATATACCAAATGCATTTTCTACAGTACGACGAGCACGTGATAGACGGTAGTTAAATATTTTATTTGAATCATTGTTTTTTACTGTAGGGTTTTAGTAAATATGTCTTCAATGGAAATGCTGCATCAGCGAGTATACGGTAAAGGCTCACTATTCTGGCTCAGCGGTTCGTTCGGTGGAACACTTAGTTCATTTCGCGCAAACCTTTGGACCCATTAAAGATTTTTCATAAATACCACCGTCACTATTCCTACCATATGCTCCTACATCTATCATAATAAACTTGTAATAAGCATCAACAAGAGCAAGGTAGCACAATGGAATGCTCTTCTTTATAATTGTAGAAGGTAGACCCAGCATTTATTGGGCAAGTTATATTTATATGTTTTCCATCCAAAGCTCCAATACAATTTGGAAAATGCCAATTTTTTTTAAATTCTATAGCAATGTTTCGCCATGCTTGTTCTGTTGGTTGTGGCATTACAATAGGTGACATAATCTTCCAGATGGCATCGCAAACTTCTTCAACTATTGCTTTTACTGTTGACACTCCCATACGGTAACTGAACGCCATCGAACGAAATGAATTTCCTGTAACCAAAAATCTGTAATTAAATAAATTATATAAGTATATACCTACATGTCAAAATTGATTGTTTCAGTTGAAACATGCAAAGAGGATTGGACTAAGTTACGTAATTCTTTCGCCAGTGCACTAAAACGTAGAAGAAATAAGAAAAGCGGTCAAGCTGCCATGACAGTGACACCTTAGAAATATGAAGATCAAATGAGTTTTTTATCACCATTTATGGAATCTAGAAACACGAAGACAAATTTAGCATCTTCACCTGAACCAATTCAATCACCATCTGAATTGACATCGGACAGTAGTCCTTACAATAGGAGCGAGTCTCAATGCTCAGTCAGGAGTTCGTCTTCTTCCCGTCAGAATTCGGTCAAGCCAGGGATGCAGGAGCTTTATGAACTTATGAAGTCATCAAACGATCTCAGAATTCAAAAGCAAAATGAAAGACGAGACAGAGATATGGATGAAAATGATCTGTTCTTTTTGAGTATGAGCAAAGCGGTGAAAAGTCTTTCAATCCTTGAACAAACTAAAATTAAACTAGATTTGCACTCTGCAGTATCTAAAGCACAAATCCGCCACTTAGAGAAACAACAGACCGATAAAGTCCTGCAAACTCCAATTCAAGCAGCAATTGCAGGATCGATTAGGGAGATGTTGAGAGTATGCGAGAACTATGCAGCTACACACGGACTCGTCTACAATGTAAAAAAAAGTGAATACATGGTCTTTAAGGCCACTGGTAAGACCCCCGACTATGTGCCAAGTTTTACTCTAAACGGCTTGACGATAAGGCGAGTAAATAATTTTAAGTACCTGGGGCACATACTTACCGACGACCTTAAGGACAATGTGGACATAGAGAGGGAGCGCAGGGCACTGGCGGTCAGAGGGAATATGTTGGCGCGCAGGTTCTACCGTTGTACCAAACAGGTCAAGATAACCCTTTTCAAAGCGTACTGTCAAGGTATGTACACGGGGAGTCTGTGGGTCAACTTTACTCAAAGATCACTGGAAGCCCTGCGCATTCAATATAATAATGTTTTCAGAGTGATGTTGGGACTGCCCCGGTTTTGTAGCGCATCGGAGATGTTTGCGCTGAATAGAACGGACGACTTTTATGCGGTCATGCGCAAAAAAATCTCGTCCTTAATAACAAGATTGCGGGGCAGTGACAACACTATTCTGAGAACAGTGGCGGAGAACATCTACTCTCCTATTCTGAGACGTTTTGTGGGGGTGATGAACGAGTGAAGCACTTTCCTTTCACTTGTTCATCGTCCACATGAAGCGAACTCAAGAATTATATTTAATAATGGATTTTAAATAGATAGTATATTTACTAACATTAACTATAAGTAATTTACTAACACTATGGATCTTATGTTGTCCGAAATAAAGAAATTTATTATTATTAACATTACATCCTACAAAGTCATTCCGCCACAACAAGCTATTTCCCCACCCCAACCATCGTCAACTTATCAACAATACGAACAACCTCTTCAGTCATACAATCAATCTTCTATCGTTTCCTATCCAATCGCATCAACATCTACAACCTTGCCATCCACATCGTCATCACACACATCACCACAACAAATGAGATCATTGGCTGATGAAAATCTTGCTTCCTATTATAGTACAGTTGATTATAGTGACTGTGATTAATAAATAATTATTGATATTTTTAAGTGTTAAAGTTAATCTTGTGTCTGTAATACAAAAAAAAATTATGTCATTTTAGAGAAAAATACATACCTCAAACACACAGCAAGTCTTTTGTTCCTATAGGACAGCGAAATTGCGTATGTTGTTTCTTAATATCCCTTTCAATTAAAGAGTGTACTTGCTCGAACTGAATTTTAGTTAATCTGAAATATCGATGGAACCTTTCATCATCAGTTTCTAAGTCCTGAACGAGAGTGTGAAATGCGGCAGGTAGGTTCATGAGGCTGTCCGTAAATTTGTCTCTAAGAATTCTAAAAAAAATTTATCAATGACACCATTCCCTATTTCTACTTTTAGTTTAATCTAATATATAAAATTCTCGTGTCACAGTTTTAGTTGCCATACTCCTTTCGAAACGGCTGGACCGATTTGTATGAAATTTTGTGTGCTTATCCGGTATCTATGAGAATCGGCCAACATCTATTTTTCATCCCCCTAAAATGACCCACCCCTATATGGCAAAACAACGTTTCCTGGGTCAGCTAGTAACTACTAAATTTAGACACATATCTTTGACTCTTACAAAAATTATAGGCAAATAAATTTCAGGTATTTCAGTATAAACATCTTTTAAAACAGATACTCACTAAGGAAAATAGGGAGGAAAAACAAAAGGGGGACAACAAATCAACATCGAGCTATGCTGCGCTGTACTGCGCTGTGCTATGTTTGGTCAACTCGCTCGTCTAATATTTTAATGAGGATACAAACAAACCATGCTGTGCTGCGCTGTGAGGCTACGCTCTGTTTAAAAACGCAGCGGTCTCGAGCGAGGCGCGCTACCCGCCGTGCTGAGCCGCGCTGTGCCGAATTGTGCTATGTTTTTTATGGAGCTCTGCCATGCTGCGCTGTGTCGAGCTATGCTAGGTTTGGAGCACGCTGCGTGCATCCCTCCATCGCCTTCAGACGTCTTTCTCACTCTCGTACTCCCATCTCGCTCGCACTTGCGTATGCGCGCACAAAGAAACAAGAACGAACGAGTTTCATTCGCCCATTCAAACAAGTCAGGTAACACGTGTTGTGTCGAAATTTGTTCATCGAGGGCAGTGGTCAGATAAAAAAATGGAGATTTTTATAGAAGAAGTTCGGCAACACGAATGTTTGTGGAATCCAACATCCCCATATTATAAAGATTCAGAAAAAAGAGAAGCCTCTTGGCGCGCCATTATACAAACAACAAACATGGAAAACAGTAAGTACTTACTTAATAAGTGTGTGTGCGTGTGTATTTATGTGTGCTTACCGTTGGTGTATTAGTACAATTTTGTATGTATATACTCACAGTTCGTCTACGGATTTCCTCATTTCTGATTCGATCTCGTAGGGAAACACCGAGCATAGCTCTCTCCATAGCTCGCTGTGTGACCTTAAGCTTTCTTATGAGGCCCATAGTGAGAGACCATGTTTCGGATCCATAAGTCATCACTGGTAACACACATTGATTATAGACTTTTGTCTTAAGGCACTGAGGTATTCTAGACGAGAAGACGTTGTGAAGCTTACACTTACATTTTTTATAAACGAAATAACACTTGTATTTTGCCAAGGTACGCTACCACTGCCGTTAAAATAATTGGAAAATTCTTCTCTTATCTGATAGGCTGTAATGGAAGGGCTATTGCCTCCTCGACGCAAAGGACGCAACACACTGTTCATACTCTTTTCAGTCTGAATTTCGTTATCCTCACTCAAATAGTTATGCAGAACACAGGCCGCTTTAATAACTTTGTCAACTGTGTCGATATTACAACCAAATGCAGTATGAAATACTCGCCATCGTGCTGCTAGTATTCCAAACGCTTGTTCAACAACTCGCCGTGCTCTGCTTAGACGATAGTTATATATTCTTTTCTGATTATTTAGTTGCGATTGAGGGTATGGTCTCATTAAATTTGGAAGCAGTGGAAATGCTTCGTCACCAACAAATATGTAAGGCATTTCCATACCACCTTCTTCTAAAGATTTGGATTCTGGTAGAAATAATGAATTATCTTTTAGTTTCTTTCCAAATGCAGAGTTGCTAAATATTCCTGCATCACTGAAACGTCCCTTTGATCCAACGTCTATTGTAATGAATTTATATCTTGCATCGACAATAGCCAGTAATACTAACGAAAACGATTTCTTATAGTTAAAATAGTCTATAAGAGCCAGCCATCTAGTTCCATAGTACAAGCTTTGCTTAGTTTGGGCTAGATGGTGTTGTGTGAAATGTCCACAAATATTTATTATTTATTAATTATCTAAGTATGTCAAGAACCAGTACTTTGATTCTATTTAAAAAAACTATGAATTAAATTGAAAGTTCTAGCTCTTGACACACTTAGATAATTAATTATTTCATTACGTTTTAGTGACTTATTAGTGGGGAAGAATTGAAGTCGGTTTGTTATTTTTTATAACAAACTTATCTCATATTTTTTGTGATAAATTAATAATATTATTTTATAATTATGTAGTGATGTATATATATTTATTATTTGTTGCAGCCAAAGTAGCGAAAAATACTTGGAAAAAATTGCGAGACAACCATAGGGAAGCCTTAAAAAGACAGAAGGATGGAAAAAGTGGTCAAGCTGCCAACAACACGCGTCTTTGGAAATTCCAGAAAGTTATGGAATTCTTTGTTCCATACATGCAAAATAGGAGCACAACTGGAAATTGTTCCCAAGATGATTCACAGGTGTCTCAAGAAAGTAATCGTACTCAAGTTTCGGAATTGGACGAGGACAACTTTGAAGTAGTAAACGAAAGCGCTCATGGTTCTGTAAACGAAAACAGCCAATCTTCTAATACGACTGCTGCAAGTTCCGAAACCACATCACAAAATACAAGCACACCTTTAACACGAAAACGTGTACATAGTGTTCAACATGAAATTTTAAATTTTGTTAAGATCCAGCAGCGAGAGAAAAGAAAAACAGAACGTGATTTGAGAAACCAAGTAATTGACAAAATGGACGACATGGATCATTTTTTTCTTAGTGTTTGTGAAAGTACAAAAAAATTACCCAAACCGGCACCAGCTTCGTCTTAAGAGAAAGATTTTTAATTTAGTTACGGAAGAAGAAGAGTTAAAGATTTACAATGATATCGAGCCTTTTCAGGAAAAACATCGTAAGCGCCAAAAATCCCAAAAATGTATTTTTACAGTAACCGCTATATCAGTTGATTTTACGCCTGATAGTACTGACACTGGTGTTCAAATTTGCATTTTATTTTATTTTATTCAATTTAGAAATTTTTATCGTAAGTTACAACTCATCGGCTTTTTAACGTAACCTCCATCGACTGATAGATCGTAAGTATAGTACCTGTCGCTTTCGATTATTTACTTTATTTGCAGTTTATTTTTATACGATGTAAGTTAAATAGGTACTTGTCTTGTAATTGTACAGAATTTGGAGATGTGGCCTATTTATATAGAAACTTTTATTTGAAAGACGAGGTTACCAAAGAGATAGGTGCAGTAAGTTATCAAAAGTTTAGAGAAATATTTAAGAATGAATTTAAATTAGGGTTTCACTTACCAAAAAAAAGATAAATGTGATCAATACGACAGATTAAAGAATTTGGCTGAAGAAGAAAGAAGAAAAGTGATAGAATCAGATACTTACAAAAATCACATCAAGGACAGACATCCACTGAGGGATAAATTTAAGGAGATTAATGTTATGACTGTTCCATCACAGTACATTTATGAGAATTTACTGTATGCACATAAGAATATTAATCTCTTTAATAAACCTAGCGATACGCATAACATTAATACCAGAAATGAAAAAAAATATATTGTTCCTTCAACCAGGCTCCAGAAGATAAGTAACTCGTTCAAATGCCAATGTAAACGCTTCTACAATAAAATTCCAAGCAACATTCAAAACCTTAGCCTGAATAAATTTAAGTCAATAAAATTGTCAAGCAGAAGCTGTGTCTTAAAGGTTTACTACACGGTGAAAGATTATAATTATAGATGACAAAAATTCTTGGGATTGAACTGTTCCAATGAACCAGGATAGTGACAAATATTTAGTCTGATATTTAATTTATCCTATTACTTGACATTGCATTAATTATGTTAATTGATTATTTTACTATGACATATTTTTTTATTATTGAGAAACGAACATTATTAACTGTGAAGTATGAGTATTCTGCAGGCCTTGATGTTTCTTTAGTCACCCCATTATGTATAATATAATATAAACCAGCCTAGCCCTGCAGTTTGAGTTTGTCATGCTCACTTAAATGTTCTGCTGATGGTGGCGTTATGTGTCGGGTCTTTTTATTTCCTATCACATGGTTGAGTAAAACGGCGCCGATACACACGTCATGCTCGTGAACGGGTGCTGTCTGTCGGGACTGGTCAGCTCTTACTGCTATGGCTATTTTTCTTTTCTTTTCTATTTTATTAATCCTTACACATCAAACCGCAATAGACTCATATTATTCACAACAAAAAGATGTTACTCACTATCTTTTTTAAAAGAGTGACTATGGAGTTTCTTGCCGGCTCTTCTCCATAAGTCCTACTTTTTTGGAACCGAGCAACTAGTTTGACTGTCCAAAAGTGCCTATTTATGTGGTCTATTTGAAATAAAATATTTTGAATTTTGAAAGTATTTATGAAAGCGGTACCAGATCTGCATTTTGTTATCTTTGGAATGAAACGGAACCGAAAAGAGGATGTAACGAAATCTGTACTGTTTTATTAATTTAAATACTTTAAAATGGTTGACGAGAAAAGAATATAAAAAATAAAGACCCAAAATGAAATTGTACTGTGGCAGTTGTCCAGGACAAAACAAAAATAAAGCCATGATTGTCATGCTGTATCATTTCGAGGTATGTTTTTATTTTTTTAAACTTTAAGGTCTCTAAAATAAATTGACAACTTTTTTTGGAATTTCTGACTATTTGTATATCTCTGGCCGTTAATGGTATGTCTTAAAAATTGCTTAAAACTCCACAAAAACGTTATTTCTACTACTTCATTCATATTTCAGAATTATCGTAATCGACACAAATTAAAACAGCTTTAACTAATAATGGTCGTAAGTTTTAACGTAAGCGACAGTTTTATACGATTTTGGAGAACTGAGTCAAAACCTAACTATAGATCAATAGGACGTCGGCTTCATAACATTCAGTGAAGATTTCAAATTGATGATTATAATACTTTGAGAAATATTTAAAAAAAACCTTCTACTGTAAAATATGCTAATTGGCGGTTACGATGTTCTTCCTGAAAAGGCTCGATATGTATGCATCTGAGAGTCATAATAGTGCCTTAACAAGTACTCGAGGGTATACAACAGCTCAAGGTTTCCAATCCTCAGATACATCTCTGTTTACATCTCCAAGTAGTGCATCAAATCAATCTGTAGGAGGATATACAGCTGAACAAGATGCCAATGTCCTTCCAGTCGGTGGGAACACCGTGTTCGGACCGTATGCAAGCGAGGAGGCCAATGCTACTTCGCTAATTGATTAGGGTTATTGGACGATTCGCACTATTTAAAAATTCTAAGGGGTACCATTTTAATTTCATGTTTGCTAAGTACTTGTTTTTTATATAATGTAACATTAAAGTTCATGAGCGTACCCAGCTTTTGGCCCAGGGGGGGGCAGTTGAGAGATTTTTCTCTACCCCCCCGGTTCCCTCATCTCCATAAAAGAGGCAGTGGAATTTCAGCAGAATTAAAAAAAAAATACTCAAACCAATCTCGAAAAATCGACAACAATACTAGCTATACGTAAATATATCAGAGTAAATAATATGATGAACCGAATTATTTTGTTAATTTGTTGCTACCTATTATATTATGACCCCACGTGGGACGAGCTTAGAGCCAGCAACAAATTTTAGAACTGGAAATCCGATGAATTTTAACCGGTGAACTTATAGCCGGTCATGTTAGCCTAACGCTCGATTTTACCAAAATAAATAAATAATAAATTATTTGCAATCTACTTGGCTAGCACGACCGGCGTATAGGGATATCGGTCAGAAATTCACCCGATCTCCGGTTCTAAATTTTGTTGGTGACTCTGATGCATTATAAACCTGTCATGCTGGTATATTGATTTCTGACACTTACCAAATCCAAGCCTAAAACTGCAAGACCGAAGGATACGGTGAGCTCGTTCTGCGTGAATCGGATTGCCAATAATTAACAGAAATGTAGGGTAGTTGTTAGTAATTAAAACTTCAAGACGCCTACCACCTTAGTCATCCGTGACCATGGACGCTGTAAAGGGTCCGAAACGTCGGGATTAAAATAATATCAATATAACGCGATAAAATCCGTAAAAAGTAGTTTTATTTCACTGTCATTGCTGATCAACACTCGATTTTGCCGGTATTCATAAAAATTGATGCATGAAGAGTATCTTTGAGGAGCTTTTTCTTAGAGTTTCTGACTATACGGTATCCTTTTATAAACCGGTCATGCTAGTCTAACTCAATTTTTTTCAATCAAATAAAATAGTTTTGTTCCTCTACGCTGCAATGGTTATTGACGCCTGGAGAGTTAGCATAAAAAAATTGAACCGGACGTCGGATGAAATTTATTATTGTTGCCCGGAAAGTCATCAACAAAACTCAGAACCGTAAAGCGGATGAATTTCTGACCGGTATTCTTATAAGCCAGTCATGCTAACTCAACGCTTGATTTATCCGGGATTTATAAATAGAAAAAATATTGCTTAACGTAGCAATGAAAATTTGGCCACCTACCTCGGACAGGCTTGGTTAGAAGAGTAACTACAATTAGTTTGTTTACTACCACCAGGTGTTTCATGTAAGAGCGAACGTAGCGAGCTCGACAATTGAGGCCACCCTCCTCGCACAGGCTGGGTTCTAAGAGTAACTACGATTAGTTTGTCTACTACCTCCAGGTGTCTCATGTAAGAACGAGCGAAGCGAGCTCGAAAATTGAGGCCACCTTCCTCGCACAAGCTGGGTTAGAAGAGTAACTACAATTCGTTTGTCTACTACCTCTAGGTGTCTCATGTAAGAGCGAGCGAAGCGAGCTCGAAAATTTGAGCTACCCCCGCCTTGGACAGGTTAGGTTACAGTGGCAATTACAATTAGTTTGTTACTGCCTTCAGTTATCTCATGTAAAAGTAAGCTCGTAAATTGAGGGAACCCACTTAGGACAGGCGACGTTAGTGTAGGGGATAATTACAATTAGTTTCTTACTACCTCCGTGCGGTTAGCGCCGCCCTTCGAAGCCTGGCGGTCCGGGCCATGGCTATTTTGGCCCTAGTGTAAATACGCCACTGTTAGGCTGCCTGTCCACCGGAGCGGAGCGAGGCAGCGGAGCGGAGAAACGGAGAAATATTAACCAATAGGACTGCACAAAATCTCCGCTCCTCTTTAGTGGACAGGGAGTTGCGAACTAGTTTAAAAATTCATACAAAACCGGTAAGCGGAGCGGGGATGCAAGGCAGCGGAGCGGGGAAGCGGAGCGGGGAAGCGAGTGCAGGCGCGGGCGCCAGTTGCGCCCGCAGTGTGCCGCCGTAGTCCGACCAGTGCGTATGTGACCGACGCAGTGAACACAATGGATGAAAAACTTATTGAAAGTGTGAAAAAGTTTCCGTGCATTTGGAACACATCTTCAGAATTTTACAAATGCAACGAAACAAAAGATGCTGCGTGGGACCAAATAATCATTGAAACAAACATATCGGATGGTAAATAATATTATGTATCTTTATTCTATAATACCCTCTAGTAGGTACATATTGATATCTTTTTTTTTATTTAACAAAATAATACCTAAATAATGTCCGCGGCTGGCCAAACTATCCAAATCTGTCACACATCACTGACTATAGATTCTTTTCAAAATTCGAGTATCTTGCCATGGAACCTTCCCCTGATTATTGAAGTATGAACAATACATTTCGCGAACTTGAAAACCATCATTAATAGAATGTTGTGTTTCTGTAATATCACCAACTGATAATAATGTTTGCTCCATGTTATTTTCAATATTGTTTATATAATCAGGTTGTCTTTGAATTAAATAATTGTGCAAAACACATGTTGCTTTTATTACCTTGTCAACTGTTTCTATTTTGCATTCGAAATCTTTATGATACACGTACCACTTTCTCGTCAATACACCGAAAGTTGCCTCAACAATGCGACGTGCTCTTGATAATCGGTAATTAAATATTTTTCTTTCTGCGTTTAGTCCATCACGTGGGTATGGCCTCATAAAATTTTCCATTAATGGAAAAGCTTCGTCTCCTATAAATACGAACGGCATTTTTGCACCACCTTGATACAATGGTACCGGCTCAGGTAAATTCAATCTCTTCTCTTTTAGACTCTTTCCGAAAATGCTGTTATCAAAAATTCCTGCATCAGAAAATCTTCCCATAGATCCCACATCAACCATTCTGATTTTCCTTCTGGCATCAGCTAAACACATCAATACTACAGAAAATCTCTTTTTGTAGTTGAAAAACGAGGACCCAGTTTTCGAGGGAGCCTTGATATATACGTGCTTGCCATCAAGAGCACCTGTACAATTTTTAAATTGCCATAGTTCATCAAAATCTTTTGCTATTTCTTTCCAGTCGTTTTCTGTTGGTTGCGGCATGACAAGAGGTTGCAATACATTCCATAAAGCATCACAAACCTCATCAATAATTCTTGATACACTTTTTAATCCAATTCTAAAATTTTCTCCCATCGTTGTAAATGAGTGGCCGGTTGCTAAATACCTGAAAAATAAAAGTAATTTTTTTTATAAATAGACCATGGAATAATTTTTTGTGTTTGTTGATTGTTTCAGTTAAAACTGCCAAGTCGCGATGGAAACAACTGAGAGATAATCATCGAGATGCCTTAAAAAGACAAAATGCAACAAGGAGTGGACAGGCTAGAAAACAACGAAAAGAATGGAAATATCAGAAAGCCATGTCATTCTTATTGCCTTACATGTGTAACAGAGACCGGTCATCAAATTTTGCGCCCTTGGATGACTCAGTAAGCGAAACTTCAAATCCGCCAAATACCATTGATGAGAGTTCACGGGAATCATGCAATTTGTTGCCATCAAATTCAAATAATCTTCCTTCTGTCGATGTTCCTAATGATTCAACAGCTTCTGGGCCTCTCCCATCCACATCCAAAAAAAGAAAGAACGATGAAATTCTAGATCTTTTGAAAAAAAATCAAAAACGCCGCGAACTGTTGGAACAAGAACGGATAGAAGTTAAAAACATGATGTCAGCTAGTGATAAGTACGATGAAATAGACTTATTTTTTTTAAATTTGGCTGCATCGGCGAAAAAGCTGCCGTATTATTTACAACTACAAATTAAAAAAACCTGCTTTAATGCGGTAATATCAGCTGAAGAAAGTAATCTTCAACATAGTTGGTATTCTCCGAATAATTATGGTTATTCTACAGCCTCATCAACACCTACAACAGATAATATCAATACTAGTATCGATATCGATACTCCTAGTGCTCCAAATGATATTAACACTAGTATTAATACTCCTAGCGCTTCACAAATTCAAACAACCCAGGATATTGAAACATCTGCAGCAGAGCAAACAGGACCCAATGAAAATGCGGACAACTTTGAGACAGATTATGATTTTTAAATTAATATAACATGGCATCGACTGTATGCAAAAATAAAAGTTACTTTGATTTCAAAATGTGTACTTACTTTAAACACACTGCTAATCTTTCACAGCTACTGATTGAATTTCTGTAATTTGTGTCTTGTTTCCGAATATATGGTTCAATCAGGGAGTGAAGTTCATGAAAAGTACATCTTGAAACTCTATAAGATTTTTCGAAAGTTTCTTCATCAGCAGTTTGGAAAAAAGTAAAATATTCACTGTGTTCTGAACGATGTTTGATATGATTTCTTAACCAAAATCTATGTTTCCTTATAGAATTGTTCAAATAGTATACGGTAAGTAATTCGGTTTCTTCTGACTCCAACTCTTCTTCCTCAAGCAATGTAAGGTAATAACGTATTAACTTTTTCGATAACATGTCTGCTGTCACTGACATTTCGCGTAGAACTAAACCAATCGCCCGCCGCCGGGAGCTCGAAATGACTCGTCGCGTACTCGCGGCCTAGCTCCGCATATTGAAAAACACAGTGGCAACTCCGCTCCGCATTACTTTCTCGCTCTGCTCCGCAGCCTCGCTCCTCTCCGGTGGACAGACACAGTACGCAACTCCGCTCCGCATTACTCCGTTTCTCCGCTCCGCTGCCTCGCTCCGCTCCGGTGGACAGGCAGCCTAAAGGCCGGATGAGTATCCCAACCGGTATCCAATCTCTGGTTATTTTTTTTTGGTGATTTCAGGCATCACTTTTTTCACGTCGAGCAAGAAAATGTCTTTCAGGCATCAATATTGTCAGTTTGTCACGTCGAGCAAGAAAAATTTTAAAGTTAAGCTAGCATAAGCGGTTTATTAGTATACCGATTGGAAACTCATCTGATCTTTGAAAAATTTGTTGCTCAATAATAATTACTACCTCAAACAACCGAATTATATTGTACTGGTTATTTTTTAAATTGTGTTTTAATGAGGTCTTCAGCAAAAAATATTGGTCTATTTGTTTCCCTGATTATATAGTATTTAGCAATTTTAAGTAAAGCTAGCATTGTTGTCAATTCTGTAAGATCGGTTTGAGCAACAAAATCGTTTTTGTAGCAACTAATTGTTAACAAAAAGCAACAAATAGTGAATATTTTTCTATTTTGACAGTTTGTCACTGCCAGTGTAATGTAACTTGTGGGGGACAAGTTTGTTCTGTCCTACACACAACACTAGAAAGGTTTTTTTATCTTACTATAACTTTTATTTACGCGGGCATCCAATTTCCAGGGGGATGTTAAAGTTGTTAAAGTTATTGAACGTTTTTTACCATTGTTTTATTATATTGACAAGTCACGCACGCACTACATATGTACTGCCGCATTGCATGTAAAGTTTTGAAAAGATATGTCAATATAGGTTCACTATCTTACCATGTCAATTTTTTATGAATTATTATTCTACATACAAAATTAATTACTAATACATACACGAGGGAAAATGCAAATAGAAAATTGCCTTATCTTGTGCATTCAAATAATTCACTTACCTCAAACAGATTGCTAATTTCTCTTCTGTGCTTATGGCTTTCTTACAGTCAATTTTGCTTTTTATATATGAACTTATTAACGAATGTAAATAATTAAAATGATTTTTAGTCATTCGCAAATATTTAAAAAAATCGTCTTCAGTGGCAATACTCTTTAGAAAATTAAATTCTCCGTATTTTTCACGTATGGTGTATGGTAAGAAGCTACCGTGACTGGACTCTTTTAACGACAAAATAACACATAAAATATCCATATCCGCTTCTTCTTCACTTTCATCTTCATCGGATTCAACTATGTCGTAATGTTTACGTTTTTTTGAAAATAGGGTCATATTTGACGAGATAAACGACTACACGAGCTGCTGATTACTTTATACTGAGCTAGATTGTTAAAAAAACGTAGCTTAAGAAACACAGCACAGCACAGCGCAGTACAGCGCAGCATAGCTCGATGTTGATTTGTCACCCGGAATCAAGTGTCCTCTAAATAACTGAAAATCTTTAGAGCAATGCAACGAAAATGTATGTTCTTATTATCTGTATTTGGGTTTAGGAAATTGATAATTAAATTTGCCTATCCTAGCCACAAAACACACTTGTACCTACAATTTCATTATCTTATCAAACACATCCTTTTAACTTTTTCCCACAATGTTGGTTTATATTTATATACCTATTTGGAAAGAGTAAAATATATTTTTTTTAAGTTGTAGACCAAAAATTATTTTAGAATATCAGAACCACTTACTTTTCTGTACCATAGACATGTGTTTGTTTGCAGTTTCAGAAAACTACAAAATAACAACAACTACAAAGTTCTTATTTTAAATTTTCGACCACTTATTTTCAACAGTCAAACCAAATAAATAAATTCTAAAACAAAGTCAATTGCAGTTTCCACATTAAATGCAGATATATTTTAGATGGGTTATGTCGTCAAACGAGTAGAAAAGCAACCACCTAATGGTAAGATAAAATTGTCTTCATTGAGATCCAAAAACTTCAAAGTTCGACACTATTGTGTAAAGCACTAAAAGTGAATAGTATTATAAACTTCCATTATTTCACTAAAACTAGTCTACAAAACACAGATCATTACAACTATGTCTGTTTTATAATTTGTAATTAATAGTAATTTATAATTTAAATAGAAATTTATTGCAAAACTTTTGTCCCTGAAAGACCTATTTGCAAAAATAAATATCTTTTTGTTTCATACATGACATGCATTTTGATTTGAATGAGAATTACTTGAATGCATTTCTCTGACGGCTTCTTGAATTGGAGACCAAAAAGTTTTACATTTCTTCAATATGTACTCTTTAGCACAAATTCAAAAAGTCAACTCAGAGATAAGACCACCCTGAAGAAGGTTTTTTTTTACATTTGTTTTTTGTATCTGCATGATGATTCTTGCTTCGTCTATAGCATCAACTATCAACCAATATTTAACCCAAAGTGAACTGTAAGCATTAAGCATTGCTTACAGTCCACATAAGCAAATCCTGGTGACCCAAGTGGCACCAGTGATGGTATTTGTGCATGACTCAATCAAAATTATAGATTGGTAAATCAGATTATTGTTACAAATGTACCTATTTTAATCTATCACTAGCAACCTCCAGCAATTTTTTTACTTTTCTTATAATATAAGTCAACAACACCTATCCACAATCCGAAAGGAATTTTAACAACAAACAACACAATATAGGTAGCACGCCACGAGAAAAGTAAAACAATTAAAATCGTATAAAGGAGACTGACCGATAAATTATGAACACTACACTTCGAAGTTTTCCAATGTGAACGCAGAGTACCTACATCGAAGATACAACCAATCCAAAAGACGATAAAGACAAACTTTTAATGGCATTTTTTCAACTGAACTACGATTGATACGACTGATTTTCATAAAAACTAATTTCAAAACCTTTTTCATCACAAACAGACTGACAGACCACAGCAATCCAAATATCACCGAAACAAAAAAAACAGGATGCTCGATTGCTCGGTAGTTTACAACTTGTTCGAAAAAGCCAAAATAGATAGGCTCAATTGCGTAATCTCGTTAATCATTGATTATGCTCACTGATATTTTTTTTAAACTACTACATTGACACCTACAATGCCACAATTTGCTACAGCAAACAGCAATAAGCACGTCCCTTTTTTCAGGCTCACCACAAATTACTATATTGTAGCAAGCTAGGCTCATTTTGTACAATGTTTAAATGTTATGTTTGTCAAAGACCGTGCGTGGACTCGTGCCGACTCGTGCGTGGTGGTCATACTGTCATACTGACAGTTACAGACAGACTAGACTAGAGTTACTGACTCATACAGTTCGCGACAAACTTATTGTCCGGGTTGAAGTTGGCACTAGTTTTGGGTTACTTATTGTTTTAATTTGTAGGTAATATGATAGAGAACTGCTTCTTAAATGCTTAGATTTTTAGAAGTTGGGACATAAAAGTTATAACCAGTTTTATTTTTAAGGTGTATGTACTATGCATTCGTAATAAAATTTCCGCTCTCTTACAATATTTGAGAGAGAATAGAATAGTTATTGGGTCTATTAGTTTCTCCTCCTCGTTAAATGTATAGCCACGAGCAAAACATGTATACACTAACAAAAGTGCTAAATCGTATTTTTCCTAAAGATTTAATAGAACGTTTGTGATATTACGAACACAGTATTACGAACCAATATTATAGTGTCATTGCTGTTACCTCAAACTTCGCAATCGTTTATTCATGAAAAAATCTCTTTAGCACTTTTGTTAGGGTATAATGGTTGTACTTGCGACTGAACATCTACGTTATTTAGTGTAGTTAAGTGTGTATTAGTGTATGTGTATAATAACGTTGTTACGATGGTTACTTGGGTTGTAATTCTTCAAAAATGATAATTAATAACACTACACATACCACATACCCATAAAATATTGGATTTCTATTTCATTCGTTGCCAAATTTTGAATGTATTAAATATCTATGGTTTAAGTGTAAAAAAAGTACAGAAGTATAGATAATATTATTATTTATTCTGTAACAGAACTGACAGAAGGACGTCCGTCACCGTCATACAGTTTGACAGTTCAGTAAGACAGCTGACAGAGTGACGGACGTAGATAGACGTGCTCTGAAAAAAAAATTATAGACGATGCTCTAGGTTTCCTTCCTTAGAAATTACAATAAAATACTTTAAAAGTCAAAAAATTATTCATACGCCGCTAAACATTAAACAGCGAAGCACGTAAACAGTTCTTTAAACTAAATTGGTTCTTGTGTTATATATTTGTGATTAAAAATGTCGCAAGCTCGTTTTCCGTCTTGTATTCCGGTGCCTATTGACCATAAAACACTAGTAACCGTAATAGAGAAGGCCAGGGACTGGGCCCTGATGCATGGAGTAGCTATGAGAGACAAGAAACACTTCAACAAAGATGTCATTCAGGTTATATCTTTAATTATTTGCATTTATTTTGTTCAGTTCAACATAATGTTTGTTTTATCTTAATTTAACCGTACTATACCGATTTTTTAAAGTGAAATTTGTGGGTAAATAGTGATCATTTATTATCTATATTTAATGCATACTTTTTAATATAATATCAATTTTGCTATGACAGGAAAAAATATTATAATAATTATTCAGAAATTATGAAAGATATATTATTTATTATTTTTCTATATACTTTACTCTGCAACATATTAGCTAATTTTTTACCAAGATAACAATACTAATCCACATTCTCAGTTCTGCATAATTTGCAACAACCCTTAATAATTTTAGATATCCTTTAAAACAAGAAAATTAAATTGATTAGTTACATCATGTTTGTTTAATTTTTAACTAATTAGATATTTATGTTTTGTTGACAGTTTGCACCATTTGTGCTCCTACCGTCTCCATTCCCAAAGACTGAATTTGAAAAAGCGGTAGAACTGCAACCAGTCTTAAATGAGTTGATGCACAAGGTGAGTCATTTCGTCAGTCATCAATTCATTTAATGTCCCTGTATTGAGCATGGACTACCCCTTAATGTGATGGGTTAGGTTTTACTGCTAGCCGTATATGGGTTGACAGACTTCACACACTGTTATGAAAATCTCCTAGGCATGCAGATTGTTCAGATAGTGTCTGGCCTCACTGTTTACCTAATATGCACATGATTATGAAGAGAATTACGACTTGGCAGTCCAGTGGTCTTATCATAACTCCCTACTTAAAAAGCTACTTAAAAAGTCCTTACTAATATTATAAATGCGAAAGTAACAGTCTGTCTGTCGCTCTTTAACGCCAAAACTACTGAACCGATTTAAATGAAAGGAGGTCATCGAAATAGGGAATATGCACATATTTTTTTTTTTAAACGATACTTTATATCGTTATGTAGCCGTAAAAAAAAATCCAGCGCCTTAAAACTAAAATTAAGTAACAAAAATTTTTTATTAAATTATGAGACAGATATTGGCATTTTAAACACCCGCGATTTTGGCGCGCTTGCCGTGACGTCAAAGTCTACGTTCTCTCAACCAAACAACCATGTACAACAGACACTGTTTTAGTAGACTTTGACGTCATATTCCATTTGACCGATAGTGTTGCGTTTCAAGTGATTTGAATTTCCAACAGTTTTTTTGGACTTTTTAATAATTATTTTCTCATCAAAGAAGAAATAATATAAAAAAATATCTACATACACATAATTCTGAAACAATAAAGTTCATAAAAAATAAAATTTGACCTTTTTTTAAGTCAGACGCATATTCCCTATTGGCCCAATGAGGTACCGAAGATACACCTATTTCAAAAAATCTGTATTATGACTGACATGCTCTTTGAGCCTAGATATGACTGACTTCTACAAGCATAGATTAAACATCAGCTTTTAGGCAAGAGTCCCTCCATTTTTGATCCACTTATGACAGGCTATTAATAATATGTGTTTTCTGAATCAGGTGGCCCATGACGATGAGTTTCTGGAGCATACACTGCAGAATGCCTTGCAAGTAGATGAGTTTACCAAAAACCTCTATGACATATGGGTGAAAGTACGGAACGAGGGAATAACTCAGGTACACTTTAATATCAGTTTTATAGGGGCAGAATATGATTGTGTCTTTTATACAGCTAGTAAACTATGTCCAAGTATTCCAACATGATGGAACAAGGGGTATGTTGCTAATTATAGAATAATACAACTTATACACCCTCATTATACAATTTATACATGCCCTACAAAAAGTATGAGAAAAATAAATTAAATACTATTATTTTCTGTGTGACTGCACCCATATTCTGCCCTTATATTATTAACACATGCACATACGATACTGAAATTAAATAAAAAAAAATAAGTTTAAGGAATTATTTCTTCAGATATTTAACCCCAAGAAAATATCGTAAGATAGTCGCGTTTGCATGTGTTAGAATCATTATAACCCATCACATCTCATGCTAACTGACGTCGTTCGAATATCATGTAAAATGTGCTATGTGGCGTAGCCAATATCACTAGGCATGCTGCGGTCGGACATCATGCTGGAGAGCCGGTGCCCACATACTGAGAACCAGTGTGCTAAACACACACCATACTGTTCGTGGAAGCAGGTGGAAATCAACAGCATCGCGTCAGGATTCGGACACCTTGGACCCGTTTCCAGAGAAATACAGAGGTAGAAGATTGTAGAGAATGTTCTTATTCGGCAACATTCACACATTCTTAGCTGACGGACGGACATTTAGGGCAGCCAGATTTTATCTGCCGTCGGTTCTTTTGTCTGTGGAAATCTTTACGTCCTGTGACTGTCCTACGTTTTCCAACCGCGATGGAAGGATATTTCAAATCCCCATACCGCCGTCGGATGATCAATCATCCTTTTTCATGTCTTCAGATGCCACTGGTCATACATAATAGTCCAAAATCCCACAAATTACTTATTTTCTCAGAACTAAAATGGCGGCGTTCCGGGTGCGTAAGGCGTATTGTTAAAAATTAATAGACAATATTGCCAAACACTTTTCGTCGGCGGTAACTTTTACCAGACACTTCACAGCTCTCAAATGTATTACACCTACGTAACTTTACTTATATTCTCAGTCTTGATTTTTATGTATAATATTCAAGGAACTATTTCAAAACTTGTTGCAAGCAGCCAGACCAATCTACAGCCAATTTTCATCAACTCATGTTTTTACCTCTCTTACGCCACTTCTTTCTCCTTTTAAGGAATACTATGACTCATGCTGATAACACTTCTAACATAACATAATAAACATGACATGATTCAGGTGATAAACTCTAAATTCACTCAAATATAACAAAAATAACGTGTGTGTTTATTATATAATATACAGTTTAAAAGAATGTGTGAGTGATGCTATTGAACTATCTCTGCTTCAATATTATATAGCGGGCGATTCGTTCAGTTGTGCCTGTGATTTTATACAGACTTTACTAGAAATTGAAGGATACAGAACTAACCAAATTTCATATATCTGTCAATGCTTTGATATTCGTGTCCGCCTTAACTGTCTTAACTGCTGTAATTAAATATTTAGAACTCTTGTCTTGGAGGGAAATTCAACCTATAAAATTGTTGATCAGTTTTAGTTTGCATTGGAAACTCCGTCTTCTTAATTCTACTCTCGATCAGCACCCACGCCTCCATTTTCGTTGAAGTTAACGAAAAAAAATCATTCAATCGATCTGTTACTAAGTCTCAAACGCTTTACGCTATAAATTAGCTCAAATAAATGGGTCTATTTTTTGTCAGTTCTCTGTACTGAAGTGTTCTTACTGTGTACAGTCACGAGCAAAAACATGTATACACTAACAAAAGTGCTCAAGCGATTTTTTCAAGAAACACCAATGTCACTCTAGTATTGGTTCGTAAATACTGTGTTCGTTATGTCACAAAAGTTCTATTAGAATTTCAGGAGAATATCGAGCATTTAGCACTTTTGTTAGTGTATGCATGTTTTTGCTCGTGACTGTACATCTTTTACTAGTGCTAGTGTGTCTGAAATGCCGACTACTATCTTACTAGGTTTCTTGTCTGATGTACCCATTCTAAGGCATAAACAGGTAATATGGCCGTTGACCCTTTGTAAAATTTAGAAGAATCAAGAAGTTTATACTAGGTATTCTAAAGTATCACAATTTCTAGTAAAGTATTTTATGTGACTAACATACTAATTTTAGTCTTTCGAGTTCTGTTTGAAAACTTAGTATTAGGCTTTTTAATCTTGGAATGAAAATGAGGCTCGTGTATTCAATTTTGAATTTTTTCATTACAAACCTTTTTGGTACGTCGTCGCCGACGCAAAAAAGGTTCGTCATGGTGTTACGATCCTTTATAATCAAATTTATTTTTATAGTTTGTGGATCATTGAACACAGAAGTAAAGTAATTGAATTACGTTTTGTCTATGTCATTTAACATTTTGCTAATCCAATAACTTGAGTTTGACAATGTTTTTAAATATGGCAATCCTGAAGAAAACCTTAACATCTAATGTAATGGTGTAAGTTTAAGATACTTTTGGTTACTGGTTGTTTTGTTATCATAGTTTCGTAATGAAACAAAACTATGTGCACACAACAGTATTGTAATGACTATTGTATTTCCTGTGTTGCCAGCTTTAATGGAAAAAATAGTAACTTGAAGATTTACATGTGTAACGTAATTGCATGTTAAGTAATTAATTTTATTGTGTATGTATTACGGACAACTGAACGCGTTGCCCGCGTGAATCGAACAATGCAATGTTTAATTTTAAATATTTAGAGGTAATTAAATAATAATAGTGGCCAACTAGAGAAGGATAGCTCTATTCATCTTTCTATTCTGAAAAGCACTACCTTTTTATAATATTGAATAAAATATATATATTTTAAACAATATTAAAAATTTCTTGCATTGTTCGTTACCGTCCATAGATTTAGCAAGCAAATGAAGCTTTAATATGTTAACCAACGAGTCGGTAATAAAAAAATGCAATTGACACTAATTACTAATTAAAGTCTTAATGAATTACTGTTCACCAAGAGAACAAGGAACAGTTTTAACAAGCATTTCAGTTTTATTCTATAAGGAACCGCCGGTTTGCATGATAACTACTCAACATCTATGTGTGCTAATAGATTTTTTAATTTATTTCATTTTTCGATGGAACCTAGCAAATATCAAATAGCAGACATAATGAAAAATAGTTTACTTACTAAAGTACTAAATTTATTTTTTATTTTTAAATTTATATTTTTTTTCCGAATTATTAAAATAAGTTTTACTTAAAATTAAAAGAGTAATTTTACAGTAGGTACGGTAACTTATATCTTCGTTCGCCTTTGTTATATGAATGATAGTTTATGAATTGCCAAGATTATCGATTGTGCACACATTACGTGAAAGAAAGACATACTCAACGTTATGTGTGAGAGAATTTCTCTTAAACTGGAGGCGGTAGACCATGATAAAACCTGGCGGCTTGTAAGGGGCTTAATTTTCGAATCGTATAATTTAGAGGAATTCTGTGTTTCAGTAGATAAAAAAATGGACAGGGCTAGGAATGAGTATATAAGAGGTAGTTCGAAAGTGGTAATGGCTACTGACAACTTGTACAGTAACCGCTTATGGTGGTGTGAACACGTGAAGAATGTTACTATAAAATAAATGTCACCAAGAGATTGTTTGGTAGAAAATGCCTAAGGCATTAAGACCGCCTTTGGACGTTCTTGTACATCATCATCTTCCTGCCCTTGTCCCAATTTATTTGGAGTCGGCGCAGCCTATCTTTCACCTCCATTCATCCCTATTAGCCGTCACCTTCCCTTTTCTATCATATCGACCTTAACACAATCCATCCATCTTTTCTTCGGACTTCCTCTATCCTTCCGTCATTCTACATATAATGTCATCACTCTTTTAGTCACGTATTATTTCATCCCTCCTCATTACGTGCCCATACCAAGACAAACGATTCCCCTTCAACTTATCCGTCACTGGCGCCACTTTCAAACTTCCTCTAATATACTCGTTCCTTATTTTGTCCAATCTAGTCACTCCACACATCCTAACATTCCCATCTTAACATTCTCATCTCCGCCGCATGTAGTCTTCTTTCATCCATCTTCTTAACGGTCCAGCACTCAGAACCATACAGTACGACAGGCCTTATAATAGATTTATAGATTTTGCCCTTTAGCTTGAGAGGCATCCGGTCGCTTTGGACGTTCTTGTACATTAAACATAAACAAATAAAGGTTCTGAGCATGGATATGGCTGTATATAGAAAGAGGAAGACCTTATAAAAGATGGGTGGACCTTGTGAAAATGAATCTCGCCACAAAGAACATGAATGACTAGATGACGACTGATAAGCTGGATGATGACTGCAAGAAACCTGGATTAACGGCAGGAGATGGATGTTTTAGAACACATGGACATGGCATGCAGGGCAAGGGCGGCAAGTGCGGTTTTTAGCCTGTAGGAAACCTACAGACCCTGATAGCTCCCTAGGTGGCAGGGATCCATGAGATTATCCGCATCCCAAAGAAGCAGAATGGTGAGATGGAGACAAAATCCCTTGTTTAAGGGTCCTTTATTAAAAACTTGTAATCTTGTTGTATCTCTAAGGCAAGTGTTCTAATGTGGTTCCCGATTTAAGTTAAATAAAATTAACTCAATTGCATTTTTTTAAATTTACCGTCTGTAGATGTACTATAGATAGGTACTTAGTCGATTTCTAATATCTTTCTGCTGTAATTGTAATATTAGCTGTACATATCGCTACCATAGTGCAAAGCTGAGCAACAAACAACTATTATAAGCAATAATAAATAATTTGTCACTCGCTGACGTAGATCACCTTCCAATACAGAAGGACTGCTTATATTTCTCCATTTAATACTCAACAGTCGACTATTGTCGTGTAATACATACAAATGGAACTTCCATTAGAAATGTATGTTCATAGAGGTATAATGTAGTTTCGTACTAGACCTACATTTAACATCTGTTTTGCCTTTAAGAAAAAGTTTTGCATTTTTTTAATCGCATGTCATAATAATAATAAACAACTCATATTCAAGAAGGTACTTAATCCAAGGAAGCTCATGTCCTTGCTTGTACAAAAGGAGGAAACAACTTACCTTGTTTTGACTTTGACTTATCTTGTTTTCATTCAATTACAACATATGTAATAACAAGGACAAATGATGATAAATGAATACCGACTTTATACATCAATTGAATCATCATTTGTACGGTTTGTTTTGAAATTAAACCCATATTTCACCCTTGAGTCATGCTCTAAGTAATAAATACTGAATGACTTTGTTTAGCAAAGGTAAACTAAAAAATAAGATTTATTATGTAAACCTGCCGAAGCCTGTAGAATTGTTATTTTATTGATTTGTCATGAGATTTATTATACAGTAATATATTTTAATATCATAGATAGTCATATGTGTGGTCATATAATCGATTGGAGCGGCCTCGCCAAGTCTGCCTACTTCAAGGAAACCGAGAGTGGTCTGGCTCTCATGCGCAAAAGTGAACCACACTCAAAGGCGCTTTAGGACTGACTTCGATGTAAGGGTACTAGCCAGCCAGTCAAATCCCAAGGTCCTAAGCAAGAAATACATTTTCTCGCCTTTTTCGAGATGCCAATTCGAAAGACAATGAGGAATTGTATCCCGAAAACATTTTGTCAGTTTTAGTTGCGTGTAGAGTATACTTTACCCTTACGGCCATTTTCAATTTCAATAACAATTTATTATGAAAAATTCAGTACTACGTTGAACACTTCTACTCCATTTGACTATCAAAACTTTCATTTTCCCAACGGAAAAAGTCAACCTATAAATGAAAACAGTCATTATGTTAGTGAGGATAACCCCGTTTTTCCTTAAACGTGTTTCCTGAAAAACAGGATGGTATAATAGGAAAATAGGTTCAATGTTATGATTGAATACGCATCGTGGTTTCCGTATTTTAGAAAAACTTTCCCGTAACTGGCAAACTTAGGCTTAGGGGAATTACTTTGACTAATTTTCACATCGCATGGATTGGGTGAAGTCATTGTAATCACGGAAGAACTTAGTACCAATAGTACCCTGCCTATAAGGAGAATACCGTGACGAACCTATAATAAAAGGATATGCATTTCCTTCAACGGTTTTCAATTAAACACTAATATTAGTCATTACTTTACGTAATATTACTTTCAGTCACCAAAGGCCATGGCAAAATCGGTATTTTTTTGCCAGAAATCCACGTTGCTCCAGTTGTATTATTAAAATAATGCGAGTCACAATGCAAGCAACTTTTTTTTATAAACATAGGGCATTGTTCATTCATGGAGATTTATACTTTTTGTTGCGCAAACTGTAAAACATTGTCCGATGAATATGTGCTCAATTTCTGTCTCATCGTTGGGTCTGAGATCCAATTACCACTTTCTAGTTTTACGTAATCTAGATTTACGCGAATATTAAACACTACAGTTTTTTATTAAATTAGTAATATAACGTGATAACATTCCGTAGTTTTTTTTAATTTAAACTGCCGTACTTATGTTTAACTTACAATTTGGAAAGATGTGTATTTTAAGTTCTTAGTCTGGCATTGTACTTAGTAGTTTAGTATTAGTGAAGTCCCTATTATATTTAAGGTATGCACACCCAAATTCACCCAATCATATTAGTGGATTTGGCAGCACTATTGTTTTAAGGACTGTCTTGTAAGTATAGTTAAGACTTTAAAATTGTAATTTTAGTCTGGTTAAGGTTATTACGCGTATATTAGTATAAAATTTTACTTGCACTGCATTTAAGCGACGCCACGCAAATATATTTTTATAAAATAGAAAAAATAATACATATTATTATGTTTTAGTCAGATAAGCACGTGTCGACATACAATTCAATTAGTAATTGGAGTAATGACTAAGGATACCTGTATCTTAAAAAAACAGAGAGGGACTGCTTCTAATAACGGTCAATTGTATTTTCTTTGTATATAATAGCTAGATGGTGACGGTGCAAACGACGGTGAAGAGTTATCAACATAATTATTCATTAAAATCAACAATGGATTGGACAGAATTTCACAAAATTCCATTTTCCAGTCGGTCAGCCTTGGTCTGTTCCGGTCGGACTACCTGATGCAGAGCTCGGAGAAAAATAAAATCAAGCAAGTGGAGTTTAACACTGTGGCGTCAAGCTTTGGAGCCATGACGTCGTTTCTACCAACAATGTCTCGGTACCGACACCGCTGCACGGCGTGGCTAGGACTGGATACTTCTGATCAGAAAAGTAAATGCACTACCTCCTCAGTTTTGCTCCAAAATTGTGTATATTACCACATTTTTGCCCCAGAAGTGTTTAGTCTATTTTGATGAGTAAAGTATCCAGTCTCCTGGCCATACCAGGTCAGCACAACATCTCTCATGTGGCTGCTGTTCTTCCGTTCTCTTTTGCACGTTACATCTGTCTCTTTTCCTCGATCAAGCTAACGTTAGCACGTTAGCGCTTCGTGTATCGTTGTATTTTTTTCGTTGTTTGTTGCACCTTTTGCTTCGCTTTCACGTTGGTGGTAGATCCTGGCATGATGTTTACATTGTTTGTTGAAAGGAGTACTAAATAGAAGAGTGTTTAAGTGTCCACCAGAGTTCAGAGCACATAATGTTCTTTTACAACTTTTTAATGAAGATTTTTATAAATGTCTTAAAAAGTCACTTAGACTTTCGTACCATAAACTCAATAGTAATGTGCGTAAAGTATGTTGGACCTATTTCGCTACGAATAACTTATCATTTTCTACTAGAAGATTGATTAAATGAAATACTTGGACAGAATTCTATAATTATGGGCGCTAAGACACTCTTTCGGATTAGCAACCCCTTTCCGACGGACATTGTATGAATGTACTCCCCGCTTTCTAGTTAAGATTTGTATGAAATTTTGATTTGATTTCCAGATTCGCTAAATTCGTATCCTTAGAATTAGGTAAGCAGTATTTTATTTAGTTTGACCTCACCAGTTTACGTGCATGTATTTATTTGGAAGCTTTTGATTGCTTTGTCTTAGCACGTTCACTTGAGAGATGTTACCTGACCACGCCTGCATTGTCGGGTAAAAGTTCCGTTATTTTCAAAATTTGGTGCGGAACACTGAAAACAAACGGTGTTTAATTTTTACGCGGTCAAATGTGTATTTCTGTCCAATCTTTGCTGGGTATGGCTTAGGGTACACATCTTTCAATAAGTATTTTGGCGCTTGTGTTTCATTCATACACACATGCACAGATTTTTCACTTGATACACGTGTCAGTAATTCCACATAATTTCAACGTACCGTCTCATATGCCATTGTTTGACTTAGATTAGACAACAAAAACAATATTTGATATAATTAAACTTATTATTGTGCCACCGTTAGGCACAAGTATTCTCTTAAAAATCAGCACATCTCTGTCAGCATTTGTTGGAATTGAGCACGCCTGGGGTGCTTTTGTATTCTTGAAGATATATGATTATGAATGCAACTCACAACAGACCAGACCAGGCTGAATGTCTTTTCTACATTCCACTATCCAATGAAAACTTTATCTTAAAATCATTTTAGATGTAGTTTTTCATCATTCGCTTAGCTTGATTTGAGCAATCATGTTATGTACAATGTATAAAATCAAACATCACTTTCCAATACATTATAAATGTTAGTTCTGTCATCGATATAGAACAACAATGCATGTGCCTTAAAGGCACTGGTAACTGTGTAATACCGATAATTATGTAGAAGTAGGTAATTATACTATTTCCTAACAAGCGTAGCATTATCACTAAGTACTATAGCTATGTTTGTCAAGTTCATATTTACAATGAACAAAAGTCCAACATAGATAACAGTATTATTTCTACTGATTCGTACGCAATACTAGCAGTTTCTATTGCTCTTAAAGCAGACCATCTAGAGCAGTGGTCATTTTTCATCGTTCGACGATGAATATACATATTATCAACATCATTTTGGTCATCTTATGGGTTCGATAAACCACAATAAGTACAATCCAACGTGCTGAATCATCTTAATAGATCCAACGTCAAGCTATATACTTAGTTGCTCTACAGAAATCACCTCTATTGCGAGGCATTAGGGCGGGTCGAAGGGCAAACTGTATAGCTTAATTTGTCGTCGCGTGTACCTATTATCATGTCGAAAATCTCGAGATGTATAGTCTCGAGTATAAATATCAAAATTGTACAGTATAACAAACATAATATTTTCGAACCAATACAACATTGATGTTATCTTAAAGGTGCCTATGAGAATCTTTCGAATTTTAGTTTAGTGTATACATATTTATGGTGTGTGATAGATTTTTATCGTCACATTTTTAGTTTGGTCGCTAGCCATTGCTTCGGACGGAATTACTCGTGGCGCGCAAGTTCGCCTAGCAGTAGGATGGCACATGATTAGGCTCTGAAAACCTTTTTTTTTTCTTTAAATCATCTTGTTATTAGTATTTTCTCGCTCTGATGAATAGGAATCATCATCATAGAAATCTTGTGGCAGATGGCTTTGCTCGGAGCATGGACATTCCTTGTTTGGGCACACAAAGGCCGAAGTTCATGTAGATTGTCCTTTAAAGTTTCCTCCTGCGAAAAGTTTTGCAGTGACACAAAATAAATATACCAATCACGATTACTTGGAAATAGAATACCAATCCAAAAAGATATATAAGCTCATATTTCATAGTAAAGAAAGTTTAGAAGATAATGGAAATGCACAGTTTAATGTGTAGCTGTATGTACTGCCATTTGTCTAAAAAACCATATATTTATATTGCTGTTTAAAATATGCACATTAAGCATTTCAAAGCATGTCCTCTTTTCTGCTATGGATTTAAATATTTCCACTGCAAAAGTAGTTTAAGTCTTCAAAAACCAGTAGAGCCGATAACACATCGACCGCGCCATATCAACGCAATTTTGAAAATAATCCTGTAACTATTTTATATTATATTGATTTTAAAGTAATGTACAGATATGTTTCCGCACTCTCTCCATATAACATAGGGTCCCATGTAATAGGGGGCGAGGGCAAGAAGAAGTTCTTGCAAAACTTAGCATAGTAAGTTTAATCGCGAAACCGCAGTTATATTTAACAATTCTAGAATTTAAATATTTTCTAAGTGTCTCATTATTACTAAAATTGGTGAAATCGGCTGAGAGTTGAATAAAAAAGGTATTTGTTGATTAACCTACTTTTCCTTCTCATTGCCTTTGTATTTAGCTCTATTAGGGCAAACGCAAACTATCGACGTTTTTCGGAAACTTTCACAACACTGCAACTTCGAATCATTGGCAAACAGAAACACGCCTTGATAACATTTATAGGCTATATAAAATATTGTTTTAAATTGCTCGTTTCCATTTTATTTATCTTAATGTAAATGCATGCGTGTGTGTAAGTTTTTTTTAGATATTATTTAGTTGCTTTTATGCAAACGTGTATGTCCAATCATCCCGAATGTTGGAATGTCAATCACTATTTGAGAGGCCCCGTAATCATGCTTTTTTAAAATAAATTTCGCCCTGTGGCGTGTTTGTAAAACATGCATTGTAAAATAAATAAGAAGTTGTTGGTTTGAAGCATATACTTGTACAGTTGACCAAAAGTTAGGTACACAGACTTGACAAAGATTGTGTTTTATTGTATCATGCAATAAGTGTCATAATTCAGGTGCTGTTAGCGCCTACATACCAAACGTTTTGATCGATATAATTAAAGTTATATACATATATCGCAATCTATGTCAAGATGGCTAGATGTCGTTAGCTACTTGTAAACCTAACTCGTTTGTCGATCGTACTTATTTATTTTTAATACAAAATAATGTCATCAAAACAAATTTTGCTCTACGAGTAGAAAAATATACACGTATTTCTTCAGTTGTTTTTCCCTTTAACTAATTGTGTAGATGGTAAGTAAGTATTATGTCAAAGTAACCAAAATACGCGCTGTTGTGGAGTTGCGGAAAACAGCCCGCTATAAACGATACCATAATGAGTGTGTCATCGAAAATTTCCATTTTCCATGCTTCAATAAGACACTGTAGATAGTTACAGGGTTCCACTGCCTTAGAATTGTTGGTCCAACACTGACCAAGGACCAAGAAATGGGAAAAATTTACCAATAATATTGTTCCTTTTTCACAATTGGAGACTATGCTAGGAAAACATACTTAATTCTGAACGATTTTTTAGTATTTACTTCGAAATTCACGGACTCAGATATTGATTGGCGCTTTAGTATTCGACCAATACCTAGTTTTTGTATTAATGCATTTAGCTGATGTAGTATATATACCTACGTATTTTTCCTGTAGTTGTAAATTAATAGAAAATAGACGATAAATTGCAAGGAATTTATCGAACATTTCTTGTAAATTATCGTTTCTTTGTTGTAAATTATCGTGTTGCTCTACGCAGACAATTTATGATTCAATTTGTGAACTTTATTGATGGTTATTTGAACTATTGTCAATCAATCATCTTTACAATATGTTCGTGATCATTAATTGACGGTGTACAGTGCACTAAGATATCAATGGCGTCATTTGGAATTATAAAATTCAATTTTTTTTTTCATATAAATGCACGTGGAAATTGCTGGCTCTGAATTTACTGCATTCTTTTACCTTAATTGTAGTTTTATAAAACATTTTCATTTAAAATTATCAGTTACTATTGTTAGATTACGGGCCTCTTTCACCACCTCTTACTAAGTTCCCGTTAAATTATTTGGCAGATAATTTCATACAAATTTTGTTAAATTTTTTATTTTATCCGGCTGTTACCGGCTATCCAGAGGTGGTGAAGCAGGCCCTAAATACTATATTAAAGTCACGGAAAAAAAGATGCACTTGATTCAAAGTCACTGTGTATTAGGATTATTCATGACCATTATCCTAATACAAGTTTCCGTTCACGCCATTGATGTTGAATTAATGTAGCTTAGTTCAGCATGACTTTGTTAAAACACTTCATTGCATTACAAATATTTTTTCCGTGCTACATGTCACGCTGACGTCATTCTCGTGTAGTAATTGTTAACGAGACAATATGACGTCATTGTGAAGTTCTTTTTATCCCCGAACATAATATAACGATTGTTTTAATTTTTCAGCTACGTCCTGCGACAGTTGGGGCACCCTGATTTGATTAAGAATGTAAGTACAAATAATTTCTTTACCTACACTGTTACGGACAGTGTAAATTTTCAAGTTTAAACCATTTTAAACATACACGTTTTGTGTCTTCTTAAGCTGTATTGTACTGTTATGACTGCCTCGTTGTTTTAATGATCCCAAGCGTGACTGCTACGCAGAGGTCCTGGGTTCGTGGAGTGTTGTTGGGTTTTTCTGTGAAATTCCCAGTAGCAGCTCGGAGTCTGAATTTGTGCCTGGTTTATGGCAATAGACTTGCCGTCTATAACTTGGGACCTAAACTTACCGGCGAAATGTGGGTGTACATTAGTACGCCTCTGCCTACCCCTTTAGGGAATGTAGGCGTGATGGTATGTTATTCACGTAAGTGTCATTACTTGCAGATGCCTGAAAACAAAGCCCTCTCAGGGCTCTGTACTGGTATAACAGACGCGTACGACCTGTTCGGCGTGCCTTCAGCCGTGGTACTGTTTGTAGTTGAAGAGGTGTCCTACAACATCTGCGACCAAAGGTTCCACGAGTTTGAGATCGCTGAAAAGAGGCCCGATATTATGGTACGTCGTTTTTTCCTTACCGACTTGAACTTTTCGCCCTTGTCTTTTCTGCTTAAAGCACAAACTGGCCTTATGGCAACCTGTGACGTTACTTTTTTCATGCAACATACAAAGCAGTGATGGCCTAGGGGTATGACCATTGATCTACGAAGTCAAAGGTCTTGAGTTCGAATCCAAGGCAGAAATTATGTGTTAACAATGAAGGAAAACATCGTGAGGGAACCTGCATGTCTGAGAGATTTTCCCGACGGCATGTGAAGTCTGCTAAACAAAGCCAGCGTGGTGGACTATTCCTCTCATACTCAGAGGAGACCCGTGCCCAGCAATGGAACAGAGTATAATTGGGTTCTCTTTGCGGGAAAGAGACAGAACACTATTCCACCCAACATACCGGGGCATTGTGGATAGCACAACCATGTTTAACTCTTCCGGGAATACTTGCATGATGTATGCCCTCAGCATCATCCATTTGGAAATCTATTGACAGAAAGAAATATAAGCTATTGTTTATTCAACAGATCCATAGAAAAACACTGAACGAGATCTATGAAGAGACCCGCCTCAATGATAAAAAGCAATTAATATTGTAAGTACTAATGTATGGTATGTAAGCTATTTATGTACCTAATATTCAATGAAAAACTATTTATACAAATATTGGCCACTAGACCAGAATTTCCAAATCAGTGAGCCGCGCCTCCCTTGGAGTAGAAGGATGACAAAGGAGGTGCGATATGCGTTTTTTGCATTTTCGATAGTAAAACATTTTTTTTAATATTTTCAGGTTTTTTTTCATTTAGTATTATCTATACTATCCAGGTAGACCCGACGCAAAAAATCATATGATGAACGCGAGTAACACTATTAACTACTTTACTCACAGTCACCGACACGCGTAGAGAGTTAATAATAAATGTTGGAATTCTAGGGACGGTCGCCCGGTGGCAGTGGTATACTATCGTTCTGGGTACGAGCCAACGCAATACCCCTCCTCAAGGGAGTGGGACGCGAGGCTGCGAGTCGAAAGATCCACGTGAGTATTAAATATATACAAGAAAGTTAGGGCACAGCCATTTATGGCTTAAATCTGGAAGTACTCCACCTTACAGAAAACTGCAGCCAAATAATACACTTTATTGTGTGTTCTGTTCCTGCAGTGAGTAAGGTTGCCAGAGCTCCTTCTGAGGATGCGCAGCGCTGGCAGCAAAAGGAATATTTCCTTAAACTGTCGGCGCAGTGAATCTTTCATAAACCTCTACTAAGATATTTTTGCAGGGTTGGCAACGCGTGAGTGACGCTTCGGTGTTATAACCGTCCATAGGCTGCGGTAACCGTCTACCATCAAACGGATGCTTGCTTGTTTGCCAACCTTGTGGTATAAAAAAAACATGGTAGTTGTATGGTCACAAAAAGTTGACCCTATGAAGTTTTCAGAATTCAGCAAAAATCTTTCATGGCATAGTAACACGCTAGTAATACTACTAGCAAGGAACTTCTGTGAAACTCTTAGTAGCGGCTCGGAGTTTGGATGTGTGCCTGGTTAATCGCAATAGGCTTACCCCCAGGGAATCTAAACTCTGCACTCTTCGGGGAATATAAGGCGTAAGTAAAAAATAATTCCTGTATTTTTCTACTTTCTAGAGCTATAAAATGTCCATCGATCCACTACCAACTGGCTGGTACTAAGAAGGTGCAGCAAGCTCTGGCATCGCCGGGCGTGCTCGAGAAGTTCATGGGCGCCGGGGTTAACACCAGTCGCGTGAGGGACATCTTCACCGGCCTCTACTCCTTGGACTTTGATGAGAACGGCGAGAGGGCCGTCGAGATGGGCTTGAAGGACGCTGAGAAGTAAGTATGGAGCAGTGCTACGTCACGCGTACCCGGAGTCAGAAGATTTTAGGGTTCCTTCCCCTTAGTATGTTAGCCGCCTTCATGAACCATGTCTTCGAAGAGTAAGATATTCATGGTTCTGGGGACAACACAAATGATCCCACTGGGTTGAAGTATTCCTAGCCAGCCCCCACAGCAAGAATAGTTCCTTTAGTCAAGAGGTATTTTGATGGTGGTTTCTCCCCATATCTTAGGTTAACGATGGCTGTGGTCTAGTGGTCCCAAATATCAGACTGGTGATCACGAGGTCGGAGGAGGAGTTTGTGTTTGTCTGGATTCTATTTTTCTATTATGAATATGACTGTATTTACAAGAATTAGTATTTCAGTATTATGTCCATTGGCTAGAACCCATTGTACAAGCTTAATTTTTAAAAACCCCGACCAAAGGGTTTGGTCGATCCGCCCGTCGACCCCCGCCCGTCGACCTACTTAATCGATCCTTGCTTCCTACTTAAAGGATTTTTTTTCTTATTTTTGGGTTGAAGAAAGTCCTCATGGATCCCCGCCACCTGGGGAGGCAGTAGGGTGTGTCGGACTCATATCGACTAAAAACCGCACTTGCCAACATTTTTCCTGTGTCATGGAATTAGGAACATTGACCATGACTATGACCATGACGGGACCTTTTTTTAGCCTGCAGTTTAAAAAAAAACTGCGTGACTTTGGTAATCAGTGAGGGTGAAAGTTATTCGCCATTTAACATAAACATTGTTATCGCAGGTACGTACTGAAGCCGCAACGCGAGGGCGGTGGCCACAACGTGTACGGCGCTGATGTCCGCGAGGCGCTACAGCGCATGCGCCACAGCCGCGAGAGAGCCGCCTACATACTCATGGAGAGGATACAACCACCTCTCGTAAGTACCTTGAAATTGAGTAGATTATACATGCATCAGTTCATTGATCACTCAAGTATTCAAAGAAAATATTTAAACAAAAAAATATATTTGACAGGTTTTAAAAACGATTATATGTTGATCATTCATGTCTAAGGACTCTGTAGTAAACCTATATTATATGTTCCGTTACATATAGTACAAAAAAGAAACCAAAAAACATTATTAAATTTATTTTTAATAAATACCACACGATAACATTTTTCCTGACAATATGGCGCCTGATTGCGACCTGTTTTGGCTGATATGATGATGATGATGATGTAATATCTCAGGTGCCCGGTTACGTGGTACGTCCGGGGACGCCGGTGCCGCCCCCTGTCGTGGACCTCGTGTCAGAGCTAGGCATATTTGGAGTCATCATCGGGTAAGTTTATAATGTGTACAATGTGGGCCTGTTTAATGATCTCTTATTAAATTCCCGTTAAATTACTGGCAGATAATATCATGCAAATTTTGTTACATTTTTTAATTTATCTGGCAGTTAGCGGCTATCCAGAGGTGGTGAAATAGGCCTTGTATATTATCACTACCGTATACGCGTTTGGTGGTCGCTAGTAGTTTTCATACAAATGTTTATTGGAAAAAATCGCCGATTTTAAGTTTTTAAAATCGATATGTTCTTAATGTGCTTTTATTAGTCTATACTAATATTATAAAGGGAAAGATTTGTTTGTTTGTTTGTTATGAATAGGCTCCGAAACTACTGGACCGATTTCAAAAATTCTTTCACCTTTGGAAAGCTACATTATCGCCGAGTAACATAGGCTATATATCATCACGCTACGACTAATAGGAGCGGAGTAGTAATGAAAAATGTAGCAAAAACGGGGAAAAAATTATAAGACCACGCGGGCGAAGCCGCTGGCGGGAAGCTAGTGTACAATAAAGTATATATGCATGTATATGTATATAAATAACTGTACATACGAAGCTAGCGACTATCGAGCGTAAACTAAGTTCCTAAATCCTCAGTCAATACAGTTTAATGGAAAAAAATGATACATTTTTTTCAGAACAAAAGATAAGATGTACCACAATCGGCAGGTAGGTCACATGCTCCGTACTAAGCTAGCGGACGCCAACGAGGGCGGAGTCGCCGCCGGCCTCGGCGCACTAGACTCACCTTACTTAGTAGACATGTAGTATACACAAACCCTAAAATAGTTACTAGAATCTGCGAACTGATTGTTTCAAATAATGTTAGACGATTTTTAAGGCCTGTAGCCACGTGTTATCGCGATCATTTTGAGATAGGGATGGCGCTATTTTCTGTGTAGAGCAGCATCTCTTTCTTTCAATCGCAATAACACGTTGTGGTACAATCAGCAACAAAAGTCTCTGAACACGATCTTCAAAATGCTTTATTATTAAGTTACCGACCCGATATGGTAATATGAGATCTCTGCATATTAAATGATGATTATGCTTTACTTTAATTAGAACTAATGAGGTGTTAATTGAGTTTGGCTCGGCAGCATGGTCACTTACCAGCAGGTGAGGTGCTGCCAAACGCACTCAAATTTATAATAAAAAAAAGCTTTCATTATTTGGTTAGTTTTAGCGACTATTGCTGCTGACTGTACGGCTACAGTTTAGATATATGCGTTATTCTCTACCGCTTTACGAAAACCGAGTGCGGGTATACCTATTGTTCAAACTAAACGGATATCGGTACCAAAGCAAGCTGAATAATACCGCCTACCACTTGTTACTTACTATATATGCTCTACACAATAAAATATAACGCCATCCCTTTCTCACAACTCGACGGTTCGAAGCGGTATTAAACTTCATATAAATATCCGCTTAGTATTTTACAGCGGTAGTAAATATCGCTTATATGTGAATAGGCCTTTAGAAAAACTTACAGGTTCTTACAGGTAACATAAATTTACAAAGGTTTTTTTGTATATTTTAATTGGTGCTGATTCTGTTGTTTAAAAATTTAGTATAATCTGTCTCTTTCTATTAAAACCATGAGAAAAAGGTAAAAGATGTTTAGTTCTGTCAAATTAGGCCATCAGTTTGTTATCAACGTTATCGCGCTAAGTCGCGACTATTTTCTTTAATAAGCAATAATAGTGGGGCTTTTTTAAAGATATGGAGCTAAAAAGAATTTAGTAAAATTATAGTTTTGAGTAAGTATATGGTACCGAACAAATTTAGTGACATTTAGGTACAGTTTTTAGACTTTTTATACTATGTTATCAAATAATATACACAAAACTAGCTGACCCAGCAAACGTTGTTTTGCCATGTAGGGGTGGGTCACCCTTATCATGTAGGATTATGAAACATAGATGGCCGATTCTCAGACCTACCAGATATGCACACAAAATGTCAATCAAAACGGTCCAACCGTTTCGGAGGAGTTTGGTAACAAACACCGCGACACGAGAGTTTTATATATTAGATATTGATGATTAGGTACTATAAAATAAACTAATTACGTAATTTACAAAACATATACATGTGATGTTAAACCAAAACGATTAATTTAGTGCAGATACGCGCTAAAAAGTCATGTTCAGTAAATTTATAATTTCGTTTTTATATCACCTTATAAAAAACATATACTATAAAAATTGAAACAATTGTTTTACTATTGCAAATGAACTCCTAGCTTTAATTTAGCTCCACTTATTAATATTCAATATGCTTGTGATATCTTACAAAATAGGATACTTACGATGTTTTATACTGTAATTATTTAGATTATATCAAATTAATTCATAGACATTTACTAATAGACACTTGTATACAGTAAAAATTTAGGTCACTGTTTTGCGGTTTAGGTGACAGGTCTGTCCATCGGCCCGGCAAGGGATAGTAGGTAAAAAATAAAACAAAAGCTTGACCATTTGTTACCAAATAATCCATTTTATCCTTTGCTGTGCATCGGCCGACAGTGGGCGCCGAGCCTTACTTTTATCAAGTGGCGCTTCCTTCCATAAGTCCTGATGGACAGAGATCAAACACTGAGTTACCTACTAAAAGATAAAATACCCGGGTTTACTCGTCTATCTAACATGAATGTAATTAATTTATTATAAATTATGTTTATTATATATTTTTTTTAATGAAATAATTAAGTTCGTATTGCCATTATTTTTATTGATTGAATAATTAATTGAATTTTATGACATTCCGTTATTTTTATTATATTTTTGAGGCTCATGTAGATATGAAGTGTGACTGGAATCCCTTCATATAAATACATTTTGATTACTTCTATGTTCAGGAAATTAAAAAAAAAACAAATTATATGTAAAATGGTTTTGATTTGAAATTTGTTAACATTATATTTTGACATATAATAATAGCTAAATAATGTTTAAAAATAATATATAACCTTCAAGTACGTAAATATTGTACAGTAGGCTACTTTTAAACTAATTTCAAATCAAATCCCATTGCGAAAGCAATTCTATTAAAAACAAAGCAATAAAGATAATTTTTAGGTAAGACTGAATGACGTTAAGTGCAACAAACCAAATTTTTTATACTTTTTAAATAATAATGTTTCATTTTATATCGAAATTAATTAACTGTAAAAGGTTTCCAAAAGATTTGTTATGCGCATTAGTAAACTATAGCAACTAAATTGCTATACGAACAAAACTATATTATTATTAATTTACGTAATAAAATATACCTACACCATGTATACATGGTATGGACACAATATTTGCATTCAATTTTTCGTCAGGCGAGTAGTCGACCCATACGAATATTTACATTATAATAACCTTTTTAACTCATACATGTTTGTTGCACATAACCGGTGACCTGCGGTGCTGAGCGAAATGAATAGATGTAATACTTTATACGTTTTTAATAACTAACAAGGAATATAAAGAGTTGACTTTAAAATTTAATGTTTTATTTTATATTTTGTCACTATTTGTTTCTTCCTACTCTCTTAGGAAAATAAGCCAATATACCTATAATACTAGCGAACCGTGCGCACTTTCGCCTGCGTTTCCCAGTTTTACTTTTTTCCTCGTATTTTTTACGCTTTCTCTTAGCAACACAGTGATTTATATAAATAGATGATTTAGCTGGACTTCATACCTACCTATTAACATAGCATCACTATTCACGCCAATTAAAAATAAACCCTAAGGGTTCCACAGATAAGCGTCCCTTTGGGGGCGGGCCTTTTGCCAATATAGGTCCAAATTCTGCCTACCCCTATAAGAAACAGGCGCGAAGCTGTGTATGTAAATCCACACTGAGCTACTACAGAGAATTTAAAAAGAAAACCCATAATACTCGAGCTGGGAATCGAAGCGTAGGACCCTCAGAAGCAGCAGTTGCAACCAGTTTCCGAAAGATGTAATGTTTAATAATCTACCCGAAAAGAAAGTAAGACATTCAAATTATTATCGAATAACTTTATTAAATTATATCAACAAACTACAGAAGTCCATCCACACTTATATATATTCTGTGTATTTGGGCATCTTGGTCTTGAAGAGTCCACCCTCGCCTTTGTTGTAGCCCTCCATGTACATGAACTTAGGATGCTGTTCAATGACCTGGAATATATTGATTCATATTATACTGGATGTCCCGTAAGTAGTGAACCAACCGGGTGTGGGGGATAGAGGGAATTATTAACTGTTTTTTTTTGATAATTAAAAGTTCCTCTATCATTTAGGGGTATAGAGTTCTCCACAATTAAAGGTGTGTAACTCAGCTCTGAGTCAGCTCAATGAGTCATATCGCACGAGTTTGAGTCGTCAAGCTACAGCTCAGCAACAAATTGACAAGCTCACGGCTCAATTCAGCTCCTGTTGTAAATCCCTCCAATCCAATTCTCCTAGAATTAATTATTATTCTGTTCTAATGCATTAAAATTATAATTTATTAATATGTATTCAATAAATCAATTTGTAAATAAATAATATAAAATGTCTAGCTTGCAGTTTTAAACGAACTGTTGCAGCTCGGCAGCTCATTTGGCTTGACTTGGCGCGCGGCTCGCATTGGCTCGCGAGAGTCGCTGATCTGCGAGCTGAGTCATTGAATCAGCTCACTCACCTGACTCATGAGCTGATCTGTAGCTCGCGTATTTTTGATGAGTTACCCACCTCTATCCACAATCAATAGCACAATAATTATACAGAAGTTAGTACCTATGCAAGTGATGTCCTTAGTATAAGTGACATGGAGACATTCTAATCAAGTCTAAATTAATATTGTCCACTGTTGCTCACAGTGGACAATATTAATTTAGACTATCCAAGATATTGTATACCATAATGTATCTATAGACATTCTGTATTTTCAGTGTTGTGCATCATCCTACCCTATATGTTGGGGTCCGCTTCCAGATTCTGAATATCAGTAAATTGTTGATATTCTCCATCTGGACTGGCAGATAAGTAGCAATCTAACATTCAAATAAAAACAAAATGTATGGAAATGATGGGTTTCGTCAAATAGGGTGTTGAGAAATGTGGATTTCATACATTTCCTTTATAGTTGTTAGTCGATTACTATTTATCTCGGTTCCGCGAGAGACTGGGTTGTAAAATCCAAAAGAGAACGAACAATCCTTACTTGCAACCTCTCAAAAGCATCATCAGCGCTGGTGATAAGCTCTGGTACATCCAATTTGGGAATACCAAAGAGGTTCATTAGGAAGTTCTTCTGGTTGGTGTAGATCATCCTCCGGTCGGCCCACTCCATCTCACGGGGGAGCCGCCAGTCCTTCATCTTGGGATCTTCGCGCTCCGTGTACTGGTCGAAGTTCAGACGTTCAATGTCTTCAACCACCTGGAAGGTACATAAGATACTATTATCATTTCAGGAATTTCGGAATTGATTTATGTTATGTCATACTCACAGTAAACTCTAGAGATTAGTGTTGCTTATCGGTAGTCGACTATTGATAGACTGAATAGTTTAAGAGGCAAAACTAATAGGATCTATAGTTATTTAATGAAGGAAAAACTCGACAGCAGGCAATGCTTTCCTAATTTTGCTAATAGTCACCTTGAGACGTAAATTTAGAATGTGAAGGAAGATTTCGATTTCGCGAGTAGGATTCGCAGTGGCTTAGCGGTCATAGCGTCTGGTGTATTGAACCAGAAGACGCAGGTTCGAATCCTGCTCGTGAGTCGATTTTTTTCGTTCGTTAAAATAAGTAGTAATCTTAGCATGGAAAATGCTTAAAAATGCAAAACGATAGAATCGATAGTTTATCGACAGTATCGCCACGTATAATATTATCGACGACAATAATTAATGGCAATACTATTGATAATGGCGATACAATTGATGGTATGGTATTATGATTTGTAAGTTTAAACCAAAAACTGGTTTTATTGGATACCTACTATTGATACAATGGGACGTAAAACTATCGATAGTATTGCCATTATCAATAGTATTGCTCATAAAGCGCTATTGATATCATTAACACAGCGCACATTAACACCATCACTATCCTGAATATTTTTAGAGGTCAACTATTGATGGTTCCATAACACTAACCTCACTGCCACCTTATCAACGATTGATGAGCAAGCAGATTAGGCATAAATTTATAATAACAGTTATGCCAATAAATACTCACTACTTCCACCTCGCCACCACCGGTCCAGTCGTAGACCAGCAGCTCGGCGTGCGTGGCGATGTCGCGAAGGTACTTGTTCTTGTACTGGCGCTCCATCTCAGTGAGGAAATTCTTTGTTAGAGCCCGTCCACTTGTCTCATGGTCCAGTTTACGGGCCTTTATGGCTTCCTGCACCTGAAAGTTGTGACAAGTCTAATAAGGGAAATTCATTTATTATATCAGCTTCTGAGAACTAAAACAAAGCCCCCTTGCTTTGCTTGTGTTTGATGACAAGAATATAGGGGTCTAGGTGGTGATTACATCAGCAAATGCCAACCTATTTTTCTATGCTATTTTGATACCCCAAAATACCTGTTATTGCTTACTCACTCTCTTGCAGTAATTTATAGATTAACAATAAAGAAACAACAGATTTGAAGAACATAATAGGTGCCATTGTTAAAGTAAGTGAAGTAGTAGGTTATTTTTTTATTTGATTTATTTTCATTTTAAATTTTGGTTCAATAGACCTAGAGATTACCCCCTACATACTGACAAACTTTATATCTTTATAACATTAAATTACAAGTTTAGATTATTTTAAACTATCCTGATATATGGTCAGCACTGATTTGTAAAAACCCATTTGGAAGATGAACACGCATAATAAAATGAAATTAAAAGCGTAAGAGATCATTTTTACCTTATCCACTGGCAAGTCCAAATAGATGACCAAATGGGGACGCATAAGTTCTTCAATTGTGTTTGCTCTCAGCTCATAGTACACAGACCTTACAGCTCTGCTGATGTACTTCTCAGTGTAACTGGCCTCCAGAAACACAAAATCAGAGTAGGGAGACCTCTCCAACACAACTCCTTGACCGGTGTTCAACAAATGAGTCAATGCATCAATGTACTGGCTGTACCTAGCGACATACATCATAATCTGGTAATTACCAGACAGTCGGTGGTTTGGGGTGAGATTGAAGTTGACATGGTCAAAGGTCCTAGTGTCCTCGGGTATATCATTGTCGAACATACGTAAATCACAGCCATTTGGCCTGACATAATGGATATCCATGTTCGCTTCAGGGAAATGCTTCATTCCCAGGTCTTCGGCGAGGGTGGCCGCGAACTGACTCTTGCCGGACGCCACTGGGCCCTCAACCACGATGACTTTCGAGTTCTCATCGAATCTATGAGTGGTGCGGTCGAAAATACTTCTGATCCATGTATAGTCTTTATTTACGTAGTCGAAAGGTTTAGGCTTGGGGGGAGGTGGTGGCAGCGACTCCCTAAGAGCCTTGCCAGAAATGCTACGGTTCTGCAGTAGCGTGCATGCCGCTATTTTACAACCCTGGCTCGGGCTTAGCACTTTCACAACACCGATTTTCAGTAACGTAGTCATTTTTACTCGAGGTATCTCTTTCTGTGCGATACCTACAAGAAGAATGGTTTATAAGTTTTGGGGATCTTTATATGTTAATTGAAGTTATTTATTGTTGGATTTCTTACCTCAAGTCTCCATCAACTCAATAACAAAAAATATTCTGAAACTGATCAAGTTGTGACATAACCATTCCCAAAGGGTACGTTCGTTATTTGTTTTTTTAATATTTATATTTGGATTTATGGGCTAAGATGCCTGTTTATGAAATTTTTTACAACATTCGGGTGGTTAGTTAGATTGATTAATTGGAGCTTATATTACAACAAAAATGTTTGGCTTTAGATTGTATATAACGTAAAATAATTGATAAAATCAAGATGTACGAACGTAGCATTTGTACTCATGTTACAAGTCTGTTACTGCCTTTATAAAGCAAAGACTATAATTTTTAACATTATTTATTTTATTTATAATTTTGACGTTTCTTGTTTTTCTTTTTAGTCTGTGGTTTCTCATAAAAGCCATGTGAGAATTTATTTTGTTTCTAAAATCCTGATATAAACGCAAATAATAAACATTTTCAGCATGACTGACCAAACAGAATTAAAAATGGACACAGCAAATATAAATGTGGATGAGTTTTTACCTGCCAAAAAGACAGTGAAGCTTAAAAATGTAAAGCGAAGAGCAGTGTCAGAATCTGGTGATGGTATGGAAATTGAGGAACATAATGGCATCCAGGGAAAAGCTAAACATAGCCGTTCGAGGCCGAAGAAGAAGAGAAATGCAGAGCCAAACGAAACTAAAGAGAATATGAGGAAAATAGCCGTCCCTGCACATAGGTATAACCTAAAAATATATTTTAATTTTAGGAATTTTGTTGATATTTATTTATACATAAGGAAACTAACCAAAACTTATACAAATAATATTGAATTATTTTATGCTCTTTAATCATCTTCTAATGAATTTTAACTAAGTTTAAATAACTTTTTGGAAATCTATAGTCTCTGCCTACCCCTATGGGAAACAGTCGTGAAGCTATGTATGTATGTTAAATAACTTTCTATTGCTAAAATATTAAATATGGATTTTGCACTTTCGTTATTTTAAATTGACTGCTAACCTTCGCTAATCGGAGGAGTACTAGGACAGACTGTGAGCGATTTTCTATTTTAATTATAAATTTGAGTATGTTCGGCAGCACCTCACCTGCTGGTAAGTGATCATGCTGCTGAGAATGGAGCACGCAAACATACATAATGTCTATTCATTCTCACCTTGAAGGATCCTATATTATATGAATGATTGTTTTTAATAATAATATTAATATTTATTTGGTTGAAACATGGTACAGGGTTCTTACAGTATCAGTATAAGTTCAACATGTTTCGCTGCTGTTTCAGATATACTCCTCTTAAAGAAAATTGGTTGAAGATCTTTACTCCTATAGTGGAGCACCTACTATTACAAGTCAGATTCAACACAAAAACTCGTAATGTTGAGATCAAAGTTGGACCAGAAACTAAGGATATAGCCAATTTACAGAAAGCTGCTGATTTTGTTAAGGTAACTCTGTCACATTGTCTCTCTTCACCTAAACTGCTGAACAGATATTGATAAAACTTGGCCATGGGATAGATTGCTTCCTGGGCAAGTACGAAAGGCTACCTTTTGTCTCAATAAGTCCTTTGGGATGCTGCTGGCATAAACTGGTTTCAAATACTTCTACACCGTATTTTGTATTTTTTTTTATAAGTGGCTGGTACATGAGGCTAGTAACTAGCTAGGAGGGAGTACTCAGGACCTTAGAGCCTACACAAAGTGTTCTGTTCAGTTGCTAGACTTGCTGAATTGCTTCCATACAAAACATCAAATATTTAAATGAAACATTGGTTACAAAGAGTAAATTTAAATTTATATTTATGACCATTGTTATGTGTGTATGACAAGACATATGAATTTGGAGGAAGCAAAGGAAGTATGCAAGAATTAGCAAGTGGCAGTCCCTAGACCACTTCTGTATACATATAAAAACTGATTGCTCTAATACATACTATTCTTAAAACACCTTATCCATAATTATCTCATGTATTCCTAATAAGGTTCAACAGTAAACTAAACATACTGATTTTGGTAGGAGTTTAAGATTCATCTAGTTAGTATATCAAATCAAATTGTAACTATTCCAATCAGCCAATCCAATTCACTTTTTCATTTCATTCTTGTTACAAAATTGATGTTTTCTACTTCCAGGCTTTCATCTACGGTTTCGAAGTTGATGACGCACTCGCGCTCCTCCGACTAGACGACTTATTTGTTGAATCATTTGAAGTCAAAGATGTCAAAACTCTAAATGGCGACCACTTAAGTCGAGCTATTGGTCGCCTGGCCGGAAAAGCCGGTAGAACGAAGTTCACCATCGAAAATGTTACTAAGACTAGGATAGTGTTAGCAGACTCAAAAATTCATATCCTTGGCAGTTACCAGAATATTGCATTGGCACGGAGGGCAATATGCAACCTTATTATGGGATCACCTCCTTCGAAAGTGTATGGAAACCTCAGAAATGTTGCCAACAGAGTTGCAGAGAGATTTTAGTTGTAAATAAAAGCTATATTTATAAATAATGTTTTTATTCTCATAATACTTATCTAATATCTAAGGAATGTGATATAAAAAATGAACCATTAATTTTTTTTAGGCTTTTATGATAATATTTACAATACATAAAAAATTAAGTATAAATACAAATACTTTTAGCCTGAGATACCAATACAGCCGAACTCTGCTTAGGCCCAGAAAAAACTTCCAAAGGCCGATCAATATCAAATATTGACCAAAGGCAATTAATAGTCTAGGTACCTTAGCTTAGCGAAAACAAGTCCAAGTGACAAGTCGGTTCTATAAGGGTTGGACTACATTTGGTCGCACCAAATCTCACTTTTCGATGCTTCTATCCTTTTCTGTTACTTATAACCGTCATTTACTAGAGAGAGTAAGCGAGCGTCTCGTCGATCCAGCCGCATGCGGGCGCACTGCCACTAGTTCAACCCTAAATTGACTTGTATGAATAACAGAATACAAGATTATTTGAATCAAGGAAAAAATCGACTCGCGGGCAGTACTTGAACCTACGGCTTCTGGTTCAATACACCAGACGCTATGATCGCTAAGCTACCGCGAGTCCAGAACCAGAAGAGGCAGGTTTGAGACCAGCCCGCGAGTCGATTATTCCTATATTAAAATAACTGGTAATCTTAGCATGGAAAATGCTTAAAAAATACAAAAAGATAGAATACAAGATGTTAAACTTATACAAATAAAAATAGGACAATTATAGTAGTATCTTGTATTTAAAATGGCGCGGCACCCTGGAGAGCACGAGGCGCGCGTCGTAGCTCAGCGAGGCGAAGGTCCAGGGCTCCGCCGCGCTCCACTCCGCGCAGTACACCGAGTCCTCGTGCTGCTCATACGACTGTAGCACGCCATCCTCTAGACTGCAATATAAACGAAGTCTAATTAGCGAATTTAGTTTAGTTACGAAATAAGAGTTTATTTAGCACTAGCTATCCGTCAGCGGCTTCGGCCGCGTGGTCATGTATTATACATATAAACCTTCCTCTTGAATCACTTTATCTATTAAAAAAAACCGCATCAAAATTCATTGCGTAGTTTTAAAGATCTAAGCATATATAGGGACAGACAGACGCGACGGAGGACTTTGTTTTATAATATGTAGTGAAGCGTCGCGGTGAAATTCCTAGTAGCAACTAGACTCGCCCCCTATTACATGGGACCTAAACTTACCGGCGAATTACTGGGGTATACCGGCGTGGCAAGTCATGCTTTGAAAAAGTATGGTATGCGCCACTGGGTGACTGGTTATGAGTTTTATTCCCGCACGGAACAAATATTAACTGTAAGACAATTGTTGTGCATCTGGATGTTTCTGTATGTGAATATAATATGTGTTATTAGTATCCAAAATAATTCGGATATTAACACATAACTGAATTGTTACATACTACTTCGGTTTAGTTATGATTAATCAGTATTTTAAACAGTCAACCTTAAATTAAGAATTCTTAGGGCCTGTTTCATCACCTTTGGATAGCCGCTAACTGCAGAGTAAATAAAAAATGGAACAAATATTGTATGAAATTATCTGCCAATTAATTTAACGGCTGTCAAACAGGCCCTTACACATCTTTTTACATTTGTGGCGGGCAACATATGTCCCACAAAGGATGCATAACGATAAAATAAACACATCGACTCACACTTGACTGAGCCGCTTGCCATCGTCGTCCACGTCGCAACACACGCTGGCGGCCGCCGTCAGCAGCGCCCGCGCATCAGAGCTGCCAGTCAGAAGCAGCTGCTCATGGTACGTGTTGTAACGTACTGTCCATACCCTGAAATATTGTTATGATCTACTTATCAATAAAAGGCTTTAAAGGCAAGTTGACCATAAATAGAGCCCGAAAAGTAAAAACAAAATTAAGATCGGTTTTATATTAGAAAGAGAGCGCACTATACTGGCTTGTGACGTCAAAAGCTAGTACGCCATACAAATTCTATACTAAGTTACGTATTGTGTGAAAGGGACAGAGCATCCCCTCTCCATTCCAACCCACTTTATCAACCAACTTTAAATGCTTATATCATAGAACTCTGTAACTCGATTTTAATAATTTTTTCAGTATTTATGATTGATTATATTTTTCAATAGGCCTCTTATTTTTAATAAATTATACACCTGTCAAATACCCTATTCAGTTCTGATGGAAAACCATCCTATCCTGTTCCACATAGAGTTGAAAACATATGAAGACAGCAACTTACCAATGCGAATGGTCAGATCTGCTAAATATGGGCTCTTTGCCGTTTCTGTAGTCCCATATATTAAGCGCAGCATCGTCACCTGCGCTTGCTAAGTGAAATTGCCTGTAAGTACATAACAAATATTAGTTAAATATAAAGTTTAACATAAACTATGATTGCCTGAATAGTCTAATTGCCAGTCTGAGTTTGAGTTTTGAGTTGAAGTTTGCAGTCAAGCAGTATGATTGGGCTTTGTATGAAATTCTCAGTATCAAGTACAGATTTGTGGAAATAGGTTCACAATTATTTTTTATTTATTTATTGTATATTCTTTATTGTATAGTCGTCCATAAAATTCCTTTTCCACCCTTAGAGAGAATGTCGTTTGCACATCACAAAACAACAAGGTCTATTTTTGCTTACAAGACCAAGTGACAAACTGATAATGAGCCTTAGTAAATTTAATTTTGACGGAAGTTTTTGTATTTCAAGTTAATATTTTCAACTTTATAATAGACATGCACTGAGAAGCACATGAGTTATTGCACAGTCTAAAATAACATTTATATAGTCACCGATTAGGGTTAAAATCCAAGTCCCTAGCGAGCTGTGTGTGCGCGTTGTCGATGCTCCACGACGGCTTGGTGCAGTCTGTGCGCGTGTCGAAACACTTTATGTGCATGTCCTGCAGTACTGCAAACTGAAAATGGATAACTTATTTATATATATTCTTTATTGTACACCAATAAAATACACAAAAATAGGAAATATTCGATTTTAAAAACATACAATTGGCGGCCTTATCGCGGACTGCGATTTAATGTTTGAACATAATGTTCAAAATTTAGCCATAAAACTTTTAGAAATAAGTAGCGTTTTTTCCATTTACAATCCATTTGGAATTTTCCAAAATCCTTTCAAAGCGGATCCTTGCTTACGTCGTCATATCTGCGTGCCAAATTTCAGCGCAATCCATTTATCCTTTGCAGCAGTTTGAACTGTCCGTTAATAAATTATCAACGGACAGTTCAAACTGCTTAGTTCAGTCAGTCAGCCACCTATGCCTATTACAGATAAAAACTACAATTGAAAAGGTGCTTACTTACCTAGGCAGTAAAGGGTGGGTCCCACCGACACAACCTTTCTCATTCTGATAAGAGACCCATATTCAGTAATGGGATGGTGATGATCTTGGGACTGGGATCTATTAACTTTGAAAGCCAGAAACCTTTACTTTATAGTACTTACCTGTGTATGTCCCTGGTGTGGATTCCACTTGCCGTTGGTGAACTTGAGCCGTGCAGAGGCAGTAGCACGGTTGATAGTGTCACCGCTGTTGACGTCATGCACACTTACGCCACCCTCGCACAGCACTCCCACGCGTGAGGCGTCTGTAGGGTGCCATTCTGCGCAGCGGATCTCATCTTCGGGCTTCTAGAAAGTATCAAATCATTGTCTCTTAAAAATAAAGATAAATGTTGAATTGAGATGGATAGAACTCATTGTTTTAAGTATAGATTTGTATGATTTTATGGTGTTTTTTTTTTTGGGAAAATAAATGTTTTTAAACTCAAATACTGACCACCTCTTTCATACTAACCTCTGGTCTTATAGTTATGAGAAGTTCCATATCTTCAGCATTTCTGCTTTGAATCGCGCTCAGATCATCCAAGTCTTTTGGTATTACCTAAAATCAAGAGTAGAATATCCTTAAATAGGTGAGGCATTACTACTGTCGGCAAAAACAATACATTTTTTATTATTATTATGATTTCTGAATGGAACAATAGTCTACAGGAAATTGTTCCAGGTCTGGTCTTTGTATATGTGTAAATTTTTTTTTTTTATCTTGTTTATGGATACAAACCTCAACGGTAGGTAGTTTGTATATGGAGACTCCCATGGTGCATTGTGATGTGGCTGGATCATAAGAGTTGTGGGTAGTGAGGAGTGTTGCTGCATCGTGCGGTGAACAACGCAGATGCCATATCTCTCCAATATCATGTTTGAATACCTGCGGTTAGACAGGTAAGGTTAAGAGGCTGACTAGACGGCAGCTATGACCGTTAGAACACAGAAAACAGTCTGCTATACTAATACATCCAAAAATAAAAATTACCAAAATGCAAGTTAGCATTAGAAATTGGTGACATTGGAATATTGCATCCACAATAAAATCTGCATGTGGAAAGGTTAGATAAAGGAATAAATAAGTAGAATAATGTTACCTTAGTGTGTAATGCTCCGGTATCTTCTTCTAACTCCACAACATGAATCTGATTAGAATTGGGCTTCAGACTCTGTGTGCCTATAAGGAATCTGATAGCATCGCTCTCCCCGTACTGCGGGGACAGAGCTCTTGTCTATAAAAACAAGAATACAAATTACAAACAACATTAAGCGTACTTCAAATATATTCTTCATAGGATTGTGTGCACTGTTTACAGTTTTTTTTTGTTTGTTTACAGCTGTTTGCTGAATTCTCGAGTGTGTAGTGGCTACATTGAAGCAAATTGCCTGTTTTATCATACGATACCCAATTTTTTTGCGTGTGCTTCTAACCAATCATGAATTTCAATAGGTGAAGCTGACTCTATTCACAGTACACAGTGATTCTTGAATGGTATTTTAAAAATTCTAAATTTGACCTAACCTGGTGTTCTAATCCATAAATTATCGAGTTTCCTTCCTCCATTTCAGCGGAAATATTAAGAGTTCGTTTTAGTTCTATTTACATCAGCAATAACATTTCATTCATGATTTCACCGAAATCGAAATTAGGGATGTGAAAAAATAATCGATTATGAAAAAAAAAAATTTTTTTTCGATTTTTTTCATAATCGATTAAAATAGTCGATTTATTTATTTAATAAAATTGATTAATAAAAAATCGATTTATTTTGACGCGATTTTTAACAGCATCATCTGTTTATGAAGTTATTAGTTTCGTGGAAGTACTTTTAGTATTTTTACAAGTTTGAAAAAGCAATACTAATATTTTATTAGGTTTTTATATCGATAATCGTTTTAATATTCATTATTTTTGAGAATATTAACTCTCATATTTCAATAAAAAGACAATATGTAAAGTTTTATTTTCTTCTAATGACAGATTCACCAATCAAACGTTACATATTGTCAGTGTTACTAAACTGTTTTACGGCAAGGACTGTTTTACCGACTTGAATCCGTTTACTTTGTTAAATTTGAAAGTTTTCCTTTTACGTATTTTTTTTTTGTTATAATTTATAAATATTAATTACAAATAATAATACTACTATTACATACTCTGGCTGATTATTACTGACATTACTTTTGATTTTTTAATAAGTAAAGTCATAATTATGGATATTTCATACGTTTAATTTGATATCTCAATAAAATAAAGAAAAAATCTATTATTTTTATTATAAAAATCGATTATATAATAATCGATTTTTTTACAAACAAAAATAATCGATTTATTAATAATGGATTTTTTTCGTTGGATGTCACATCCCTAATCGAAATATTGTACAATAATGTCATTGCATTTTTTAAATTGATAAATTTGACATTGACTTTGACACCTATATTATCTGTATGTCTCTCTTGTGCAATGGAAGAGAGAAAGAGGTAGAAAATATTCATGCGATTGGCGGGAAAGCTCCATTTGACAGTGATCTTGCCACAGAATGACAGCACGATAGTTTTTAATTGATTATCTGGATCGCTGGATACTCGTTTTTTTCTCTACAATGTAATACAACATTCTCATGACACTAAGATATTTTCTTAGTGTCATGAGAATGTTGTGATTCACGGAAAACAGAAATAATTCTTGAAGTCTGTCTGTCTGGCAAGCAAAAAATAACATCTGTTATGTTTTATTGTATGTGGCAACAACACGCTAGATTTTTATTAAATATTTTAGCAAATGAGAAAGTCTTCTCAGGCAGGATTCGAAATTGAACTACTTAACCGGTAAGTAGGTACACCGGAAGATGCAGATCTGACGTCACCCCAACAAAGAAATTCGAAATCAAAGGCAGGCTGACAATGTTTTCGGTAGCTTAACGGGAATGACTCGGATTCGAACCCTGCCCGAGATGTTTTTTGCACCAGTATTTGCCCTATTAATGCAGGTTTCCAAAAAACTTGATGGATTTACACTATGGAGAATATAATCATTCCTATGTATATGAAAAGAATGGAAAAAGATCACCAGCAGAACTGTAAGACTTTATGTTAACTACCCTATTACTACAGTGACTCGTCCTTGAGCTACTGTAAAAAAGACGTGATGTAATACATTACTAATCTAGTACCTACCTATAGAAATTACCTAATTATTATTAAGAATAATAATATAAATGAGTCTTCAGACGTAAGCAGAATTTTTTAAATTCCTGAGCTAAGCTTTCGTGCAAACAAACACAGTTTATAGTCTTACTCTGACGAATTGACGATGATTCGTACATACAAACAAAATCGTTATAAAATCTGATTACTTACAGTATAAAAGTATTATATTTAGAACAAAATCTTTTTATTAGGATGTGCCGTTTTTAATTCATTCAACATATTTTCATTCCACGATTTGTAAGTTGATCGTGTGCCTTATCCAAATTAAAATTTATTTTTAAAATTAAACTTTTATGTAGAACATAGGTACTTACAGTTCGCGCCAAACTTATTGTCCTTCAACCCGGACAATAAGTTTGGCGCGAACTGTAGGTATATAAAATCGTACACAAGGCGAACTTATCTAAACTAATATTATAAATATATTTTAAAGATTCGATTTATTGTTTATTTTTTTACGATTTAACTAAAAAAGTTCTTGACCGATGTTATTTTTTTTTACCGCCACGCTAGCGAAGTCTAATAATACTACGACACTCTCTGCCATTCTACCTTTGGGTAAAATAGATAAGTATGCGAAACTGGCAAGTCTAAGATGGATTACCAGATTGAGTTATGTTATTAGGTTTCTCTGAAATCTCTGAAAACCGAAGGTGCTGTGTAAAATGTCAAAGGATATTTATTTATTACCTACTGTTAGGGTCTGTTTCACAATCTCTGGATAGCCGCTAACTGCCAGATAAATAAAAAAATGGAACGGATGAAATTATCTCCTAGCTAATTTAACGGGAATTTATCAGTGATCTGTGTAACAGGCCCTTAGTAAAAAAAAGTTCTGACAGTTCATAGACCTAAATGAGTTAGCAATGTTTCTAATCTACACTTTACGTATTTCATAGTGAGGATGTTCCCACGTCTATCTGGCAGTAGTTCCGGTCAGTGCCATATCCGTATCATGGGTGTCATGTGACTCACTACCTTCTCTGCTATCCGCTTATGATACTAGTATACTAGGTACTGGTGTTGATGGCATCTTTAAGCTGCGGTTGCCTTTTTTTCGAGGTTGGATATACTCATGATGATATCTTCATAGACCCCTATCCTCATGGCTGTCCCCGGGTCCCAGGATAGAGGTCTGTCAGACTCCTACTGACTAAAACCAACCCCGGTGTTCCCACTGGCACTGGCGTCGGGGGCTACGGGAACAACGCATTCTAACGCGGCCCCCGACTAAGCTGCGGTTGCCTGCCTCACCATTAGACCGGTATACTTGTTTATAATCATGATACGATAAAAAAAAACAGATAATATGAATAAACTGAAACGTGGAATGCGCTTCGGGAGTGGGTTTTCCGCGATAGATATTCTGGGTGTCTTTAAATCCCGAGTGAATCGGTTTCTTCTCGGCAAGCGCGCTCCATCGTAGATCGCGACCTGGCGGTCAAGCGTAGGCCTATTTTTAATAAAAAACCTTTATTTTTACTTACTTATACTACTAGCTTTCCGCCAGCGGCTTCGCCCGCGTGGTCTGGCTATTCCTTATAACTTTCATCCCCTTTTTTTCCGCATTAAAAAGTAGCCTACGTCCTTTTTTAGGTTCCAAACTATCCGTATACCAAATTGCATTTAAATCGGTTCAGTAGTTTTAGCGTGAAAGCACGACAGACAGACAGAGTTACTTTCGCATTTATAATATTTAAGGATAAACTCACTGGTATTTAAATCGGTATCTCGTTAAGAGGCGAGAAATTATCTGACTTGCTAGGTTGTAGAACTCCAGGGGGCTTGACTGGCTGCCGACCCCTCTCACGTCGGAGTCTGTCGAGAAGCACCTTCGTGTGTGTTCCGAATTTTGCGCGTGAAAACCAGTTCCCTCTCTCGGTTCCTTTGCAGGAGGGGATTATAAGGATCGGCAACGCATCAGCAAGACCTCTGGTGTTGCAGGTGGTCATGAGCCGCGAAGATTCACTAGTAAGTACTTTTTTACTATCCGATGGCTAGCCTACTCCTTTGCCAACATGAAGCTTACAAAAAATTTGATGTTATAAAGATTAATAACATCTTATATTATAAAGAAGACGTTAGTAGGTACATAATGGTAGTACCTTTGCAGACCTGACCAGTAACCTCAGCCATGAGTTCTATCGAATTACTTTCGATAAGTTTTTTACGCATCAAACCGCTGTAATTTCATAGCCGATTTTAGACTAATATTCAGAGACGATGCTCAGCGTAAAGTAATGCTTCCGTATGTCAAATTTGTATTACAATTTGACATACGGAAGCGTAAGTTTACGCTTAGCGTCGTCTCTGAATATTAGCCTCAGGCTGAGAATCAGAGAAGAGACTCAGCATGAACTTACGCTTCCGTATGTCAAATTGTAATACAAATTTGACATACGGAAGCCTTACTTTACGCTGAGCATCGTCTCTGAATGTTAGCCACTAAGGCTTAAGGATCCTTACGTACTAAACCACTAGAGGTGTTGGAGGCTTTTTCATACAACTATTTTGCGGCGTCGATAGCGAGTTTAGTGAGAAAAACTCATGGTCAAGCTACTGTGGGGTTTCAATAAGTACCGGTATTAAAAATTATACCCGCCGATTTTTTTAATAATAGCTGCTCGAAAAAAGCTGCTATATTATGGCAAAGGAAACACCATTATCGTCACATAACGTCACGTGTTCCGAAAGCTATGTTATTGTCTATGATCCGTTACTAGAAATGTGATAAAACTGATAAACATTACTCATTGGCTTTGTTACGACGTGTTATTATTGCCGGTCAGAGTTCAACGCATTCGATCATTAATTTATAATAATTATGCAGTTACACATTACTTAGATTATCGCAAAAGCTATATAGGGCTATCCCAAAAGGTTTAGACCAGGGTCGGAGTGGCCATATACTTAGCCAAGATGGCGATTGCCAGCCGGGCCCCAGACTGCGCGGGTCCCAATGGGCCTGCCTTGCGGTAAGCCAGGCCCGAGGACTTGGTACGATAAGAGGCCAAGGTATGTTAGGTCATAGTTCTTGCGACCTAAATGTAGACTATATCAGATACTAACTTCTTACAATATTATAAGTAGGGCTTCGAATGATACGATAGGTACCAAGGTAGTCTGAAAATAGCCAATTTTATTAGATGATAAACATTTCATCGAAACTCACTTAAGATCTATGGTAAAACTTAAGTATGTAGGTTACGCACGATCTCCCACTACCGAATTAACTGAATACCGATAAAATAATAAACAAGATTATTAAATCTATTTTCAGAGTTCTGTTCTCAATAAAAAAACCTCCGCAAATCGATCAAAATCTATTTTTGATATAAAAAATATTTTTTTACTTTTGCCTACGTATATTTTTTGCAAAAATAAAATCAACAGCTTACGTAGTAAAAGTTTAAAATATTTCTAAGTATTGACGCAGAGCCCATAAAAAACCTTATAGTATTTTCGTCTACAGATTATAATAAGCGGTTTCCAAAGAGCTAGCATCAAAGAGTTCACACCGAAAAAGAATTAAAAACAAAACCGGAGTTAGCAACAGACTGGCCACTGCGATCATTAAAAAAGCGAGATTAAGGGCAAACGCACACTGGCTTTAGAAACACGACAAAAATAAATAATAATTCATTTATTAAATTGTAAATTAAGTATAGTGTGTGTGTGTTTTGTAGTAAGTAACACATTTATTTTTCACAGTTTTATCAAAACAATTTGGGTACCTAATTACAGTAATTACTTTAAAACGTATAAGCGACATACATAGGTAAAAAAGAACAAAAGAAAAGCCAGAGGGAAAGCTGTCAAGGGGTCAATGAAAAAACTTTTGAGGGGTTGAAATCTTCCTGTATATTGTGATAATTAGTTTGTCTTTGAACAGTAATTCAATGCTACATTCCCTACACCTATAGCTCAAACTATAGGTACTACTTTGAAGAGAAATGATGTAGGTACCTATCCATAAGAGAAACAGTGTTTATCCTCAGTGTTTGCGTGACAAGTAAACTAACAATTAGAAAGGCGAGTTTCATTCAAATCATAGTAAAGTCAATAAGAATGAGCGTCTGTAGAATTTTCCTGTTAAAACTGTGTTCTGAATTATAATTACCTTAACAAGTTTTAACAATGTAGGTATGATTTATATGTAAAAAAGATTTTTCGTATCGACTGCAATAAAGTTAAATTAAAAACTTTAAGTTTAACATGTAAGTATACACACTCATACATGTTAAACTTTGAAATAAATAACATTTTAAATAAAAATAATAATATAAATAACTTATTTATATTGTATATTCCTCTGTCTACGATAAATTATGTATAAAAAAGTTTCAAAGCTCAATTGTTATGTAAGTATGAATTTGTCTATGTACTTATAATTCGAATTTTAAATAATTCTCTCAATTTTTGTACGCTATTAATCTCGCTCTGTATACGACTACCTTTTTAGCATTGGAAAATGCGAATTCTAAATTTAAACGCAACATACCAAAGAGAACAAGAGTTTGAAGTCGTAAAAAGCGCATAAAGTTATCGCGGAGCCTTTGATGCGGGTCCGGCATGCGAACGAGCCGACTTTGTGATAGGCGCGCCGAGGCATTTCGCTACCTTAGCCTTTTTTGAAATTCGAATGTTTTTCTTTTTTCTTTTAAAGAGAGTAGCCGTCAGGATTTTCAATTTTTATGTAAAGTATTTCAGACTCTTTTTAAAGACTCGCGGAATATGAAAAAAGTTAAATGACTAAAGACAATATTAATGCATTCCCACAAATATTCTGAAAGCATTTTGTGCCGCCATTGGCGCCATTATTGATTTAAAATGTTCTTACATCAAAGGTGATTATTTCACTTACTACTGATTTTGTTATTATGACGTAAGCAGTGGGCCTAAATGGGATTGCTACGCTAGAGGTCCTGGGTTCGTTTATCAGGTTGAGCAAGTGTTATTGGGTTTATTTATGAAATTCTCAGTAGCAGCTCGGAGTTTGTATAGGTGGCAATAGTTTCTCCTCCAATTACATGAAACCTATGTATACCGGAACTCTGTGGGTTATTTATTATCTATTGTGTGGGTATTTATTCGTATACCTCTGCCTAATCCATCGGGGACGTTATGGTATGTTAAATAAATTACAGGCGACCATCACGCCTGTATTGCCCGAAGGGGTGGCAGAGGCGTACTAATGTACACCCACATTCCGCCCGTATGTTTAGGTCCCCTGTAGTCCACTGCAGCACTAAGTGCGGAAAACGAACCCACACAGGAGTGGGTTCTCCACGATGATGAGGTCTCATGTACCTAATAGGGGATGAGCCTATTGCCATCAAGCGGGCACAAATCCAGACTTCACAGAATTTCACAGAGAAACCCAACAACACTTTGCTCGACCCGGGATTCGAACCCAGGACCTCTAGCGTAGCAGTCGCGCTTAGGACCACTAGACCAACGAGGCAGTCAATGGTATTGTTGTATGCTTATTTCACTACTTACAGTTACCCTGGTTGACCATAATTATTAAAAATTTACAAAGGAATTCAAAGAGTCAGTCATATTAAATGATTAATCATCATACATAACATAATAACAAGAATACTTGTGATGTAATACGAAATACGTAATTCCGCAATCAGCAACTGTCCCGTACCGGGTCCAACAATTCTATATTATCATGTTTACCATCGTCGTTCACACGTGATCGAACTGCAACTAATCACAATATTTCTACGAAAGACAAACTCTAAGCATTATCAGACACGCCACGCGACTATTTGCCAAGAGGTCAGGAGGAGCTGCCGGTCAAACAACGGACCGTTTCAATTCACAAACTCTACCGTATTTAGAACCTATTAAAAATAATCACAATTATAGATAAGCCCATCGCAAAGCTGTGTGCCGTCGGAAAATTTTGTTTTCACCAACTTCGCCCTTATAATGTGGGAGTCACGAGGGGTGGGGCGAGAACTTAATAAATCGAACGGTAAATTTAATGTTGCGCAGGAGTATATCATTTGAATTGTACGCGAAGGAATATCAGTTGTGGCTTGGAGTCGGCGGGCGGCGGTCGTGAGTCCCGGCGGATAATTACATTTAGTGTTGTGTCTGATAGTGCGATGAAGTGGTCGATATTTGTTTGTTTGGTCGTGTGCTTGGCGAGGTTCTGCGATGGCTTTGGTAAGTTCAACCCTCCGTAGTATCAACATCTGAAAAAAAATCATAATATCTCAATTTTTTAATTTTCATTCATTAATAAATTATCTAATTACCTCTTGTTTATAATTATTATCCCTTTATCTGTTAATTGTCAACGAAACTGTTACTCTTAATTGCAAACTTTTAATTCTGTTAAAATTTCTGACCCGCTCAACTTAAAACATTTCGGCCTTCATGACAGTTTATTAGCGATCAATATTCTCAATAACGATAACGGTGTCATAGACGCTTCTCTGCAATTCTTTATTAACTTCTACCGTAAGTGAACGTTGGCATTATAATTTTTACTGAAGATTATAATTTAATTACAAATAAGTTTCTAGTTTTTAGTAAATTTATTTAACCTTATGCTTAAACGTCTAGATTCCTCTAAATCCATATTTTGATTGATATTCGTTTTCTCTGATCGATTCTGTTCAAACTTTTTAATCACTTCCTTTAAAAGCATCAAATTCTCATGATTGACACAAACAATTTTGGTTTGCGCAACGAACGAAGCATTTCTAAACACTATTATCACTAGACATAATGAGATAATAAACATTCATCTCTATCTAATGATCCTCTCATTCATGTCCATAAGTAATATCCAATGATTCAAACGCGATAGCTTTGACGCTTAGAATAGATAAAATGCCATAGCGGTATTGTCAGCAAATATCCAGACTTGTCATTTTTTAAAACAAATTGTTTTATATCTATACAAATAAATAAAATTTAAGTGTCTATTTGTAAGTTTAAACTAACAGCTTTTCAGTAAATGCATATGAAAGTATAGTACATAGTTTCTACATTTATAGACACACATGTGTTTATTGCGTCACTTAAAAGCATACCTATATTATACCAAATTAGTGGATTATATGGTCTAGCCATGTCATGATTATGATAAAAGTAAGAACTTATAAGTCCTCTTGACCGAGCAAAGTTAAAGTAAAAATAATTTATTAAATTTCAGACAGCCCCTAAAACCGCCCTTCACCGCCCGAGGCAGGATAACCAACTCCCCAGCAACACATTTCAATAGTTGACTAGCGGTACTATCGGTATAAGAAGTAGCCTTTATGCTATTACCGACTATAATCTATCTCTGTGCCAAATTTCATCTAGATCCGTTCAGCCGTTCTGGCGTGATTGAGTAACAAACATCCATCCATAAAAACTTTCTCATTTATAATATTACTGGGATTACATTGCGGTGTTTTCCTTCATTGGAATAAGCTTGTTGTATTCCTGGAAATTCTAAATGAGGATAATTAAATTACAACTGATGTTTTTAAAAGCAAATATTTTATTTATATTTATGCTTCAACGTTTTTCCTTATTAGAAATTATTACTGCATCGCAAGCCCAGTGGTCTAAAGCGCGATTGCTACGCGCGAGGTCTTGGGTTCGATTTTCCGGGTCGAGCATCAGCAGTGTTTTGTTTGTTTTTTTTTCTATGATATTCTCAGTGCCCGGTTAATGGCTCGTTCCTTATTAGATGGGACCTAAACATACCGGACTCAGACTACTCCTTCGGGAAATACAGGAGTGATGGTATGGTGTGCTATGTTTTGGTAAGTGAGATGTCGCGTCGCCTTCCGTGGTTTCGGTTTAGTACCAACGCCAATGTTTAATTTAGATTCACTCATAAAAAAATCATTAATTAGTTTATTTATCTCCCAATCGTCACCTTGGCCTAGGATTCGATAAAAATAACACTAAATTCATAGACCCGGAAATAACATTGTCAATAGTAATCTATATTTTTACGAGCAAAAATCTAAACTTGCTCTAAATTGACTGATGCACTAAATCTCAGAATTGCATCATTTTAAAGCAACCTAACTTATCTATCGCACATCGAAATGCTAAATTAGACAGGAAACATGATCAAGATACTGTGTAAAATATTATAATTCCATAGGAGATTCAAGCTATGTCAGGACCCATTAGAGATAGAGGACAGAAGTAGAAGTTTACGATTTCTAAATTAAAGGGAACATCAATAATTGTGTCAAAAATTATTCAGTAAAAACATTAAGTGACGACGCTTTGCTACCCACAGCAAACATTTCAATAATCCGATTTAGATTGTCATAATGGTAGTAGATACTATTTAATTGATAATAGTAGTGTGGTAATAATATTTAAACCTCATTATAGAAGCATGGTTATCAGAAGAAATATAATAATATATAATAATAATAATAATAAAATTTAATTCAGGCAAAGTAAACCCATATACACAAATTATTAACAGATACATAAAAAAGAAAGAAAATTATACAGAAAAAGTTTAAAATAAGGTCTGAAGAACATAAACAGCTAAAAATTGTTTTTTTCATCCTATAGGATCCAAAGTGGTTCCTGAATCTTTAAGGATTGAAATGAATTACTCAATGTGGCAGCTTGAGCCATCCTTGTTCATAAAATCATGCTTACAATCATGAGAGAAAAAATAATAAAGACATCCTATGGTGCATTGGGCAAGTAATAGCAATTGCGGTTTTTAGTTGGTATTAGTCCATGCCTCAGAGAGCACATAAAGCCGTCGGTCTCGGATGACATACGAACACGTATGTATGACAATCGTTAGTGGTAGTCAGAAACCCAAAAAGCCTGATAGCCAGTCTATCCTTCGAATATCGGTATTGCCCAGACATTGGGTTGCGGAGGTCTGATGACTGATGGCTGATATTCAGCTGCACCTGGTTAGGCTGACATCAACATGGTTGGGGAAAAGGCTAGGAGGATAATGAGTTGACATGAGTCCGACGTGGCGGGGATCCATGAGGATTCTCCGCACCAAAAAAGGCTAGCAGGCCAGCACCGCCAAGTTAGCATTTTCGACTTATAATATTTTCCATAACCGCTTATGTTAATGTGCCCTTTAAGTGCTTAAATCCACGAACCTTATCTTTACCATTAAAAAGTTAGGACTTAAAGTATTTTGTATAGTATTAGTAGTGGTCACAGCCTAGGCTTTTAGGATGGCGCCAGCCATTCCGTCCAAAGTCCGTAACAATTTAGTTGTAGACCTAAAAAAAATTGTTCTCAGTAAACTATTGTTGATTCAAGCGATTGGTGGTCGCTTGACGCAAATCAAAGCTCGATTGGTTCCAATTGGGTGTGATTGGACTTATTAGTGAGGCGCCAAGCTCGCGTTGCTTTTGATTTATTGATTTTTTTTTTGCCCACATTATCACTTTTTAGTCTACTTTCATATTTACGAAAACTGCCTTTTCTCAGTGAAAAATTAGCAATCCATAGCGTCTAAGAAGGCGAAGAGTTCATACTTATTCTTTATGGTCTCATCGTCGTCAACCCACCCATACTGTCCCACTGCTGGACACGGGTCTCCTCTCACTATGAGAGGGATTAGGCTATAGTCCACCACGCTGGCTTAATGCGGGTTGGCAAACTTCACATGCCGACTAGAAAATCTTTCAGGCATGCAGGTTTCCTCACGATGTTTTCCTTCACCGTTAAAGCGAGTGATAAATACGAAATTACTTACGTACTTACTTCATAACTTTAAGCCACCACGCTTTTGTATCACAATCCGTCAAAATTGTTTCAGAGGAAATTCCCTGTGATAAACAAACATGTGTCGAAGTGACAATAGATGTTAACCTTCGCAAGTTGAAGCGTCAACAAACAGCATGCAATAGAACGATGTCAAATAATTAGTGATACAATGGCGTGATTGCGTTATGTGGGCACGGTCTTCCTTGAGCCCTCACAAGATGAACTATTCTTGTACCCGGATAGAACTCACCTATAGGTGTTGTAAGTTATAAATAAAATAAATACCCTGGGAAATTCTACATAGCACCATGGTGCTGTGGAAAATAGTACCCATAGTACAAGCTTAGTTTGGGACTAGATGCATCTAGTCCCAAACTAAGCAGAGCTTGTACTATGGGTACTGTAGGTTAGGACATGTTTCACCACCTCAGGATAATTTAAAAAATTCAGATATTTTAGTTTTATATGGATAGCGGCTAAACGCCTGATAAATTCGAAAATGGAACATAACAATATGAAATTATTTGCCAAATAATTAAACGGGAACTTATCAGTAAGTTCAAACAGGCTCTTATGGATATAATATTTATAAGTACAACTTACTTTTTTTTTTGTAAATATACATACACCTTCTTATAATATATGTATAAAAAACACCCAGAACACTTATATTCATCACATAAATGTTTGTGTCCTGTGGGAATCGAGCCCACGAGGTCGTCGTGATCAGCAGTCCAGTACTCGAACCACTAGACCACAGACGTCGTCGATTATTATTATTATACGCTAATTCCCTATAAACATATTTTTTTAATACATATTTTTGATTGAGATGGAATCTCTGTGGCTGAGTTACTTAGGCGTAAACTTACGCTTCCGTATGTCAAACTGTAAGTAATACTTTGACATACGGAAGCGTTACTTTACGCTTAGCGTCGCCTCTGAATATTACTAAGTAATGAATGTCCTTAGATTATCGTTGTTTTTGTCTGTATTAATCAGTATCTTATTCTTGAAGACCTATTATTGGCTTTCTGCTCCCTAACCTAAAATTACTCACATATGTTTACTTAATTTAGTCTGTTGGTCTTCGTTTCAAAAATAAATAAATAACAACAATAAAGTTATTAGGTACTATGATTAGTTCTAACAAGGAAATTAAAACGTCGACTAGGTATCTTAGTTTTTTATAATAGAGAATCATTATACAGTGCATGCGACGAAGAAAATAAAATAAAATTACATTAATAACTGGGAACTGCAAAACGTGGTCATTGTATGCAAAATTATGACAACATCGTTTACAGTTTCCGAGGTTTATATCAGAAAGTTGATATAATATCATCCCATCACGCCTGTATTCCCTGTAGGTGTCGGCAGAGGTGTACTAATTTACTACCACAGTACGCCTGTTAAGTCCGATGTAATAGGGATTGAGCCTATTGCCATTAACCGGGCACATTCAAGCTTCTAGCTGCTACTGAGAATTTCATTGAAAAACTCACATCACTGCTAGACCTTGGAATCGAACCCAGGACCTCGACCTTAGTAGCTCTTAGGTTCGGAGCACTAAGGCAATTGAGACGTGGTTATACATCCGCAATTCCGCATGCATTGATGTATAGCTTAGCACTTACCAAGGTCAGTTGCAAGATAAGTGAGTTTAAGTGACTATTGTGTACTTAGAAGCCTCAACTTCGATACTATGTCTATGTCTGAAATAATTGGTGCCTATGGACCTGTTTTAACCATCTCTGGATAGACACAATCTTCGCTAGAATTCAAGCCTCAATGAAAACTTGCAAAAGGCCAGGAATTATCAAGCCCTCTTCTCTGAGACAATAACCTTATTGCATAATAATGTACATACATTAAATGCATGGCAGTTCTCTGTATGTTTTTAAGTTTTAAGTATATCATCATCAGTATCAGCCAAAAGAGATCCACTGCTGAACAAAGGCCCCATGCATCCAACGACCAGCGACCTTTATCAGTTTTATACTTATAGATAATAATCAGAGCATACATCCAACTTAAGGTTGCTACTTAGATTTTTTTTTGCAGAAAAACTAAAATACTTATCCTGGGAATATAGGATTTAGGTAATAATGGTCTGTAGATTATACTAGGCACCGAAACCGCTAGATAAATTACTGAGGCAGCTGAAAAGCATTTCCGAATGCAAATCTGTCCTGACAAAGTCTCACACGGTAATAACTTGGCCATACACGCAAATGTTGGTTTTTTGTTTTAATCGCTTGTCACCGGTTGCGTTGCGGGCTAATGTATCCTCGGCCTAAAGGATCTCGAAGTGTAAAGGACGTTAACTCATCCGTGTGTTAGCCTCGTAGATCGCGCAGTGCCCACATAGTCTACCAATAATTTTCACAAGTGCACATTATCAGTCAAAGAATACGGTGACAACGTCACATGCTTATCAAGGGTCGGAGGTCGCGTTCGACGCGTTCATTCATGTGTTGGACGCGGTCCGACGCTGCCTACCGGTGACGTCACCAACCACGCGACGCCTGCGCAGCCGGATTTTGTAACGATCTAATACGATATTTTATTTACTGTTATTTACTACCATACGGTTTACGGTTATTTACTATCATAAGCAAAAATATATTAATTTTATCTTTACAGTTGAAGTTAAATTAATTTAGTTACGGATTTTATCGCCATTTTTTTTTTATATTGAAGAATCCAGTGATGTATGATAGTCTAAGCTTGACCGGTCGTCTGCCTCGGCTCAGCGTGTGTGGTCTGAGTTCACACTGATAATAATCGGCGCACGCACTTTCGACTTTTTAATTCCACGTGCGGTCTGGAAATCAGAAAACCTCGAGATCGCACTTGGCCAGCATGGTTTGACTATGGTCAGGTCCGAAAAAAGCATGGCCGCACATTGTAGCAATTTTTTTACGAAAAACCCTTCATTGGTGAAATATAAATATTGACGCAATAAACCGCACTTTGAAGATCAGACAGATCATGCACAATTTACCTTGCCGACATTTTTAACGTTAATAGTGGAGTCGCTGCAATTTTTTTTAATCTTCTGTGCTAAGTAGTAGAACGTAGTAACATAATATCTAATAATATCTAAATCTTTTGCTGCTTCAATCGAAAAAAGATAAACCCACTTCTAGTCGTATTAAGAAAATCTAGAAATACAAATAATATTTTTTTTTATTATCATTCAATGGAATATTTAGTTACAATAAATTTGAAGAAAATATTTTTATTTTCTCTCGGTAATATTATAATCTCACGGATGTTGTTTCAATACAAGGAAAAGACCGGCTATTCCGGGGCAGGTCTGACGAGATTATAAAATTTATGCAAATTATTCTTGTATGATAAACGCATCATGCATTTTAACAGAAAATGAGAAAAAAACTTATCAATAGAAATAGATACGTTTTCAAAAAAGCTGTCAATATTTACAGAGCCGGCCAAAAAAATGGTACAAACATTATTTAACAAAAGATTAGATATAAAATGTAAACAACGAAATATATTTTATCCGAAGTAAACAAATGTAAAACCGGACTTTGTATAAATTTGCAATGATTTGTATGCTGTAGGTATAGCTCGATAGCGGTGTACCGTTAAGTTAGTCGGCTGCTTGTTGCTGAGCGCATGCCCCGCATAATGTTGTCCTGACTACACTGTAGGCCAAAATTAGAAACCTAGCCATGTTATTATAACTTGGGCAAAGCTGATTTTCGGCTGCAACCCAATAACAATATGTATTTATTCAATTAGTTTAATTTAATTTAATTAAATGCAGCAATATGTTTAGTAGACAAAATTGTATTCCGTGCGTCACCAAATATTTGTTCGGAACCAACTAGAAATGTACTAGTAACTTAAGGCTAAATAAAAATTGGACCCAATGTCTATTTTTACTCAATGGTATTTTATTAAAATGCTATTACAAGGAGTCCTCCCAGACTACTTCAGTATAGAATATATAATATAGAATAAATAATAGTACCTACAGTTACTTAGGCACAGATTTCAATTACCTATTTCAAAAAAAGGGATTAATATAAACTCCAAGTTTTGAAATTTTGCATTTATATACACCTTATTAACTTAATTTTTATGAATGAAATGTTGATTGCATTGAATGAAAAGAAGTTCATTAACGCTTATAAAACAAAATAGTACGATTACAACATTTATCGCCTTCTGTAACAACGTACAAAGTTGTATCAAAACAAAACACATACTGATGCACAATGCATTGTACTTATTTCAAGAATGATAAATCCGATAAAAGAGTATTCAAATAATTCGGATAACCTTTGATACCCAACAGTTTTATATTTTGAAGTCAGAATAATGAACATAGAATTGAATATTGAATATTGTAATATAGAATTAGGGAAAAATATTTATTCATTATAATATTTTTTTTAATTGCATTGGTTTGCGAAGTTATTCGGTGTCCTATTTTCAAGGACTTTCTATAAAAGTAGTATCTTCGTCAATAGTAATCTGCAAGTCGAAGGTGTGTAAATTCTTATTTTGCACTAGTAATAAAATTATTAACTAAGTATCTTGAAGAAAATAGAATATAAAAAAAAGGTACTTTGCAAAGATCAAGTGGCTAAGATTTTTAAATACAAATTACACAAGACTTATGGAAGCGTTAGTTTACTGCATATTATATAAGAAATTTATATTATAAGAATAGTGCTTATGAAACAGTTAGATATTACCTGCCATCCCTACCATATACGGACCTAGCTGTTCATACAAGAGCACTATATATTCATAAAAAAATAATGCTGCAAAAGCTGTATTATTATATTAAATGACGTAGTTTATGGAACCATCTAGATAAATATTTTTACCCGACTGCCGAAGGAGGAGGGTTATGTGTTTGACGCGTATGTATGTATGTATGTATGTATGTCCGGTCGTAACTTTATTATAACGTAACGTAACGTGATTTAGATAAATGACACCTCATTAAATTCGTCTTGATGGCACGAGTGTCACTGGGTACATGAAATTAAAAAAAAAACAAAAAGGCGGATTTTATACGCTTTAATGTGCGAACTGATTTTGAAAATTATCTTTAGTTGTATGAATTTTCATTTTAAATTATCATTTAGGATCTATTTATTGATTCTATGATGATTCATAAACTAAAAAATAGGAAATAAACTCAATTATTAAATGAAACAAAAAACCCGACTGCGTAAAAAGTACTAACTAAAAACCAAAAAACAAGCTCTGTGATGTTGGAAAATGTATTGCAGGTGGGACAAGCAAAGAAACAATTTTGTTTATGAACGAACAGCTTGTCCCGCCTGCAATACATTTTCCAACATCACAGAGCTTGTTTTTTTGGTTTTTAGTTAGTACTTTTTACGCAGTCGGGTTTTTTGTTTCATTTAATAATTGTTATCTTATTTTAATAAATACCTGGCCTAAAATTTTGTGCTGTTATTCGTAGTCCGACCGGGGAGTCCTTAAAAACTGCAAATTATACCTTTGGCAAATTTTTAGAAACTTGCTCAGCGGTTTATGGAAAGATAACAGACAGACGTTTGGCATTTATAATGTTAGTATTCAGTTAAATATTAACATAACAGTAAAATTTACTTAATTTTGTTTACGAAAACATTTGCGACACTAATTAATTAGTTTGCTTTGGTGCGAATTTGCGTCAAATATTAGCATATTTCGACTTCCTAATGATTTCATTATTCACGAGCTTTATAGGTGGTCTAACATTTGCTTATAAAATATATCGGCCTCTCTTGACAATGCAATCAACATAATTTCTCTCTCAATTTATTACCTCCGTTCTGCAACGAGATTAAGTTCACGAGTGTCATTAACACAGGGCTAAAAATAGATCACAAACCAGATATGGTCTATATTGGTCGAGTTTCCCTACGGCCAAGCTATAAATAAACACGAAGATAACATTACCTCACGAGCTTTATTTAAAGTTCTATTTTGAGCTTACGGTAATTAATTATTTTATACGGTGTAGATAATAAATGTGTCCATTTATTTTTATTCTATTTACTTAACATACATAGGTTATGAATGTGGTTTTTATTAAAGATTTGACAGATGAATAAAGCTCTGGTAAACGAGATCATCAAAAGCCAATACAACTCAGCCCAAAATTGTACCGGAGGTAGATTGCAGCTGTCAAGTTGATAGTTTTTACCATCCAATCATTATAAAACTGTTAATAATCTGCCGTAATGGCACGCGTTTGACATTCCGAAACTGACACTGACAGTTTTTAGTATGAAATCTTTACGAAACAGTTAATAGTGGGTCAAAATGGCGTTATTTTACTCAAATTAAAAGTATTTTTTTCATCCCCCAGTCAACATTAAGAAAAGTACGACTAGAGTTTTAACCAGCGTAATACAGGGTATTTTTCCCAATAAGTGTATCTTCGGTACATCATTTGGGCCGATTTCGATGACCTCCTGTAGCGGAACCAAGCGCCGTTATCCATTTAATGATTCATGCAATTTGTACATAAAGATTAAGGGCTGATTCACAGCTTACTGATAAGTACCCGTTAAATTACTTGGTATATGATTTCACATAAATTTTGTTCCATTTTTTAATTTGTCCTACGGTTAGTGTCTATCCAGAGGTGGTAAAACGGGCCATAAGTAAATTAAAAGAAACTTACTTTTTTCTAATTTTTTAAATAAAGCAAACTTTATTATTTTTATTACGAATTTATTGCGAATTATTGAACTTGTTTTGAAGCAACATAAAAAATTAATTTAATACTGGTAATGTAATAAAAAGGTTTCGCTAAAATAATAACTGTTATGTTTTCTTGCGCCGCCAGTGTATCAAGCATAAGATACCTGTAAGTGGGCGGGCCAGTCGAGGGCATTAGCCGGCGGTGTCCCCTTAGAATCAAAACACCATATAATATACATAATGCGATCGTTCCCATACATATCGTACTTACTACATATTTTATGCTAAGCGGATTATAAATATGGACTTTGAACTTGAACCGGTTAGAGATAGAGAAAATATGTGCAATGTATGCGTTGGCTTGAATTCACAATCGTGATTAGGGGAGTTATCTATCTATATAAATAAAAAAAATGAATGTTGGTAAGCGCATAACTCACAAATGGCTGGGCCAATTCGGCTAATTTATTTTTTCGTATGTTCCTTAAGGTCCACGGAAGGTTTTAATACTATAAAAAAATGCATGGACAATAGTAAAAACGGGGACCACGCGGGCGAAGCCGCTGGCGGAAAGCTAGTTTTTTAATATAACAGCTTTGCCGGAACAAATAAACGGAATTTGCCGTATGAACTGTGGAAGTCTTGAAAACTTTCGTTATTTCAAAAACATCTAAATCCGCATTCTGGCATATTATGTACCTATCAAAAAACTACATACTACGCCTGTATTCCCCGAAGGCTTAGGCAGAGGTGTACCTACGTCGGATATAATAGGGGGTGAGCCTATTGCCATCAACCAAATGTTGAACAATTAAAAATCAAAACTATTGGCACAAATCCAGCTGCTACTGGGTATTTCGCAGAAAAACCCAATTAAACTTTGCTTGGGAATCGAACCTAGGACCGCTAGCGTAGCAGTACGGCTTAGGACCACTGGCTTAGAGGCAGCTTATAAATTACTCGCAAAAAAAAAATGGCGAATTTATTAGCGAGTTTAATCTTGTATTTATACTTACTTTATGTACAGTTCTCGCCAAACTTATTGTCCGGGCTGAAGTTGGCGCTAGCTAACTTTAACCCGGCCGTAAAAATCGGAGATAGAAAATATTAGATTGTAATAAATAAAAACGAAAGCTCAAGTCGTAATCTGTCGTTTTAAATTATTGTAATCCAATATTTTTCTTTCTCCGATTGTTACGGCCGGGTTAAAGTTAGCTCGTGCCAACTTCAACCCGGACAATAAGTTTGGCGAGAACTGTAAGTATGCTTAGCTACACAAATTCAAAGAAAGTCAGGGTTATCATAGTTCTAGTTAATATATATCACCTACTATACGATGTCGTGAGGTACTCTATTGTACTAACACTAAGTCAAACAATAATTACAGTTATCAATTAATATAGAGGAAATAGTAAGTCATTTGCAATGAACAATGATTCTAGGAACTGGATGTTAACGCCTTTTGTACATTTATGACATTTTAGATAAGGATTAATTACCTAAAGAACATAATTATAATAAGGATTTCACCGTCTCGTAGTAAGTTTGCAGTCGAACTATAAGTACTTGTGCCAAGTTTGACACCTCAAAATCTTTGGTTGCAACCGGTACTGGGTGTCTAAACTGACCATATTTGAGTAATCATAATATGAATCACGTAAATGAAGCTAAACCAATGTTTATAAACCAATAAACCAATTTTTAGCTTCACAGACATAGACTGGACAGGCTGCCATAAAGCCATGAAATTCAATAATTTCATGGCTTTATTCCTTTTTTTTTTCATGGCCTGTCCTGGAACTGCACGGTTGCACACGTTCACTTCGTGTACGAGATTCATATTATGAATCACCAAAAGCGGCTAGTCGTCCCAGTTCAAATCCGGGGCACGGAACTCTGATTTGATTGATGATGACGATTGTGCGCCTGGAATATCAAACAAACCCAGGGCAGCGGTCGCCATAGCCATACGACTCCTTACTAGACCGTTATCGCAGTATTCTTTTTTCATCATTATTTTTTTTGTTTTCCAATAATTTTGTAATAGAAGCGTCAAAGATGATCGTCGGTATGTAATTATTGAAACCAATTGTTGGTGGCTTGCTATTAATAGAACTGCAATAATTGTGAAGGTTAAAGGGCAACTTGAGGACCGCCCGGGCGCGCGCCGGCCGAAACGTGTCATGTGACATTTCGACGCCATTTTTACAATTTATGGCGCGAAATTAGATGTCAAATTGTAAACTGTTTACATTCAACCAAATTGGCGCGAACGTAAAAACATGCGGGAGTTCCTTGAAGTCAAATATTATTATTTTAATAAAAACATCATGGTTTTATTTGACATATGGTTTTATAACACTATATTCCCGGTACAATTAGATCATTATTCCTTAAGAAATTAAGAGTCACCATCTACAATGTGACATTAGCCAATTAGGTAATTAAGAATTCACTGGACTTATAACTCAGTGTCTTGACGCACGTAGAACGAACCACACTTGTAACGCAGTATAATTACCTATTTTAATTTAGCTATCATTAGTAGTGATTTGCTATGTTATAGTAAAATTATGTTGTATGTTAGAAATTTCTGCGTTGTTAAATTCAACTGGTTTCTATTATGGTGTACATAAGTAAATAACCCCCACAAAAGAAACTTTCTTTATATAAAAACGGAGCGGAGTAATGTTTCTTTCGAATGTTTCTCCCTTCATCATAATGAGCTCATTTGATCCATTCAAAAAGATCACTGTTAAGCATAAGAAGTTAAATATTATGTTTTTCAAATTTCAGCGCTCAAATGTCCGCCTGGATTAAAAGACCCATCTTGCACAGAAGAAAGAAAAGAAGATGATACACACGGTGAGTCTTTTATAATGATCGATACTCGATACTTTCATCCTTGAAAATTGTTATTTCGATCCAAACCCCAAAAAAATTGCTCCCAAAATGTTATTTTGCTGCTCTAAGCTGGACATTTCAATTCTCAATAGTTATGATAACTTGCGTACCTATTATTTCACTTTCTAAAGTATTATTTCAACTTCCATAGTATTTCAACTCCCACTTAATTTACCTCGTAAGCTACTGAGGTATAGTTTTGGCTTTGTTTTCCACTCTCCTTTCAACTTCATAATTTATAATTTTCAAGAATGTAATCAGAATGCTGAAATTTGCAGAAGTATCACAAAGTGGAGTTCGGGATGTGCAGTGTTTAGTGGGCAGCGAGTGGGAGAGTAACTGCCACTACTGCCGATGTTCAGACGAGGGCATCGCCGAGTGCCTGAAGCAGGACACATGCGATAATGGCGTTTTTGGTAAGTTTTACCTGGCATTGGCGTAATACCCTCGTGCAAAATTTCAATGCTCGCGATTTAGTTGAATAAATAACATATTTTTATACCCAGGAAATATTTATGAAAAAAGTAATAGTCACCGTTGCGTACCTATGCATTTTTATAATGCCAAGACACTGTTATTGTGAACTACATAAACAATCTAAAAGCCCTTTCACAAATTAGATCCCACTCCATTTGATAACTTGCTTATTAGTTGGTAACTCGTTTTTGGATCTGCTAGGATGAAAAATCCGCTAGGAAAATTTTACAGCGGATTATTTTATTCGTGAATTCAGGGTTGGCTCCGTAGTAAAAGTTGTTCGTTATTATCGGTACAATGCAAGCCGTCCGTATCTAAAACGACTAAACAGTCACGGTTTATAGATATATCAATTCATATTTAAAACTCAAAGCATCTCCATAAAAAAATCCTTAGCGGCTATGAGCTATCTCTCCATCTTCGTCTTGGTCTACCGCAGAATAATTGATATCAGGGAAGTTTCTACCCAAATGTTACCTTTTACCCTCCAGATCTACAAAATATACTTAAGTACGCTTTTGAATATTACTAACATCGGTGAATTCTCCTAATTTCAGCGGAGCCGGTGATGTGCAAGCCCAACACAACATTCCAGAGGGACTGTAACACTTGCATCTGCCTCGAAAATGGCCTCGGACTCTGCACCTTAGAGTTTTGCAGGAGATCAGGTATAAGGTATTCATAATGTTAGTCTTTAAGACAGCTACTGGCTAAGTTACCAAGCTGATTAACCGATCTGCAAGTTTAAGCGTGGTTCATCTTAAACGTATGTCTCGGGAGCATTAGTTATAAGTCTTTGGTCCTAGAGTCTTAGAAATGATCAAAGGTTCGAATCGACGAACGAATCAAAACGAAATGTATAAAAATTACGTCAAACGCTTATGTCATTACCATAGAAAGAAAAAATGTATAGACTTACTGTCTTTATTTTTCTTGTTTACCCGTTTCCTAAAATGTTTACGTTAATCCCCAGCTAAAATACATTCCACTGCTTATCAGTATTCTTGTTATTCAATTGAAATGACAAAATAATATTTGGGAAACACCAACAGATAAAAATTTAAAAATACGGTGAAGTTCATCATCGGTTAACATGTATGACAATTTTGAACGAGGTTTTGATTTCTATTATAGATATTTCGGAGTTCTCAACTTTAAAAACAAAAAAATTATTGTAGGGGTATACTCCGACAAACTATTTAGTAAAGTTTTGGCTGAACGATCGTAGGTACGTTTACTTACCACGAGTGTTTCCGAATGGACGATAGGATCGATTTTCGCGTTTAGTTTTCTAGTGTTGCATGTTCCCCAAATGTTATTTTGTTGTTTGTTTGACAACAGGTACCTACTATTTAAAGATATAAGATTTTTATATGTCGTTATTTCGTTTCAAGTAAGAAGAAAAAAGAGCAGCGTCTTCAACGGCTGGATTTATCATTTCTTTTTATTAAATTTCCAGGTAGTTTTGAAGGTGATCCAGGAATCTTACTAGCTAGTGATAGTGGCAGGGAATTAAGAGAAAATAAAGAGCCTAGTCAAAAACCAGAAAGTGAAGTTGTAGTCCCGGTAAGTTGCATTGAGACGTCTTTTTTTTAAATTCTCATCTGAAATAAGCAGATATTGTATTAACTTATAAAACAATATACACGGCTTCACAGCTAGATATACATGTCCAGGAAAAGCCGACCTCTAATAGTACGAAGAGTCAATAAAATGCGAATTCAGTTTATACTGGAATAGTGCTTTATGTGAAGCTGTGTGTATAACAATTTTTATATTTATTGGTTTTAGCGAGTTGCATATACTTAAATACATTAGGAATAAACGGAACATCACCAAGAAAATCACAGTCTTCTTGTGTCCGATTAAAAACAAATCACTCTACTTACGTCGCTGTCTATGTGACATGCCAGCTTGACAATTTCTTTGGTTGCACACGTGTTTATATTAAAATTTTAACATTAGAAACTTTTAAAAGTCATTTTGTTAAGACTAGCATAACATGTGAAAAATCTTAAAAAAAGAACATTAATCCTTAAAATGTTTCAAAAAATTACAATGTTTGCATCATCATAATTTGAAATATTGAACAAAAAATAAAAACTATCATTCCACGAACTTTTGTATGTAGATTTGAAAATAAACTTAGATTCTTAACTCATTTACGAATCGATGTTCGATACTTACATCGACCACATTGTTCTAACAAAATATTAGTTATGTGTTATCATGAACTGCACATTTGGTTTCGGGAATGCACAAAACATATTCCTTGAGGTAAGTACACGTTTACAGTTTATTTAGACCCATGTTGGTATTTACCATAAAGGCTGATATGCATTATTTAAACTTACTTACACCTAAAGTTACAATTTTTGGAAACGAACATACGTATTTCTGGACAACATCTTAGCTACCCTTCCTTGGGCTTGGTTGATTTTTTCTGCTAGAACATTATATCGACAAATTGCTTAGTATGTAGTCAATGCGCTATCTATACCATATAGTATTTTCCGCCTCCACAATAGAATTTTCCGAAAGCACTTCGATTCTATTAAAAAACGAACATTGCCCTCTTTACTATACATATAATAACAAAGGCGAGGCGTTACATAAGAAGAGAGTCGATAATGGTATAGCAAGCTTATAAATATTAAATAAGGATGTATGGCATTAAAATAAAACCATCGAAAATTATTTTAAATCTACAGGATCAAAATCGTTATGACGCAGAAAACTTCGTAGATTTGGACCATGAGATCGTAATACTAAAGCGTTCGACCATTTGCAAGCCTCTGGAAGAGTTTATGAGAGACTGCAATCCTTGTAAATGTGCAAGCGATGGTCTCAGCTATTCGTGCACCCACAATGAATGCCTGGATGCAGAAGCCGATAAGGATAAAGAAGTTGAAGTGTTTATGCAAAGTGAGGTTGGTATAAATGAGAGTTTGGTACCAATAACATAGTCTCCTCATTGCGCTCTCACAGCAGAGTAACTATCACAAAATGATAGAAATCAGATCAGTATTAATAGTATTATGTATGACAAACAAAACTAAAACATATAAAATAATGTTGTCTTTCTTGATGATAATAAAATTATAATAAAGTATTGGCAGGAGAGTTCCAGTACAATTTACACAGTGATTAGTGATAATTATCTGTACTGCAAAATATTTCTACAGGGTATCGATCACATAGAACGTCATTCAGTTTGCCGTGCTCGCAGTTCTTTCTACATTGGCTGCAATACATGTCGCTGCAACTCGCTCGGCACCGACTACTCTTGTACTAACAAGCCGTGCCCCTTACCAGCTGATGTTGAACTGTTCCATGAACTCAAGGTATTCTGTGAATTCGCATCTATTCTAATAAGAATAATAATAATTTCATCTAGACAACACTAGAATGTGTTAGCTAAACTAGTGTTGAAAAGCCCAAAAATGCTGTTTAGCAACGACGGTTGTCTAAATCGCAATTTTGTGATAACCATGTGGTTCTGCGTTGATAAATGGTTTTCCTTGTTATATTTACTTCACAGTTCAAAAAAGTCTATCTTGCAGGTGTAAAATACCTAATTATATATTTTAAATAATTTCAGGATGTAAAACCGGCGGTACCGTACTCGGGAGATTCAGAACGTAAATTGGAAGTCTTCAAATTGTAATCAAAGAAGAAAAATCTGCTTTATAATATGATATTTTCTCCCTCACGAGAGTGAGAAAGTTTTGAATTTTTCTATATTTCATTAAAACCAAAGTTGACATTCTAGTTTTATTTTCCCTCCTATGTTGTTTATGGTGTTATCCACTTCAGTTTCGATAGTATGAAAGGCATGTCCTAAAATATTTATCCCTTATTTAGTTAACCCATTATTAACGTAATATTTGATATCATCGTACCCATTGAACTAATCGTTAATTTCAAACTGTAGTTTCTAGAAAAGTTCACTAACTAATATACGCTTAACTGTTAAAAATCATTATTCTTACAATAACAACTCCACCCAAATATTTTTAGACAACGAAAACAAAACAATCATCTAAAAACAACACTAAATCTCAAGTCTGCGAAGCAAACCGCATGTTCATCAAAGACTGCAATACCTGCTGGTGTAACGAAGATGGCACAGGCTACTACTGCACTAGGAGAGTCTGTGTTCCCCTCTTGCCAGACGATGAAGCTGATATTGGAGGAATCCCAGCGGAAGTACGATTTGATGAAAACCTTTAGCATGATCTGCCTTGACGATTTGATTTCGATTATACATTAATTATACATTCTATACGGAATTAATTTAGTGTTTCAGGAATCTTGATTTTGCACTGCTCATTATAATATTTAAACAAAATCTTGAATTCCGTCTTTTTAAAAACTGTTTTTTAATATTTTTGTGGTACTTACTATCACACCCAGTTCAGTCAGAATTAATTTCATCCAGCCGTAGATATCGTGAATATAATTTGATTTAGTTTTAAGATTGTGATTTTAAGTGCATGCTTGCTTGAATCTATAGCTATTAAGCACTCCTGCGATTACATTACTCCGATGATTATAGTAAAACAAATAACAACCTTCTTTTAAGCAGAATCTTCGGGTGATTCAAAAGGAATGTCGTCCAAATGAAGTTTTTGAGTTAGACTGCAATATGTGTCGATGCAACCCAGACGGAAAGTCGTACGCTTGTACACGAAGGGCTTGCGAAGAACCACTTGATGAAAAAAAGGTCTGAAAACATTAAATGTTTTGGTCTGGTGACTAATAAGTAATTAGCTTGGTGGAGGAAGTCATTATTTATGATATTTTAATATTATATTTGTATTTAAAATTTCAAGTGGTGGAGGATAGTTTTAATAAAATCATGTTTAATTATATCTTACCTTTGTTTTATTTTGGTTCATATTTCTCTAAATATCTTTATTTTATTGTTACTCACTTACACAACTAACAGTTAATGTAGTAGTTGATCGTAATGTAAATACAGAAGACATATTTTATATAATATTCTAATTTTCTTAATTAACACATCTGCATTTCTTGAATATGTATGTCAAACTTATGTTCTCCTTAGCTATCATAATCTAAATACTTTAAATCGTATTGAAAACCTTATTCAAATTGAATGTTTTTGTTTTTCAGAAAGTCACTTTGTCGAGAAAAGTACGGGTACGGTAATATTTTTTACTTAATTTATATCTTAAACTTATTAAAAGATAAACTTAGTTTTAGTCCGGGATAGGCTTAAACTTAGAATAGACCAACTTGTGTATACTTGATTCTGAAAGATTTAGCCAAAACAGTTACCTGTTTTAGTTTAACCCTCTACTTATTAAGAAATTGATGTATTCTGTCTTCAGTTGTCTTTTCATTGACAAGAGCTACGCTGATAGTTTAAATAGGCAATTTAGCTATCGGTACTGGTCCAAATAAAATCATTAGCAGAACATATCTTCCGCCGAACCGAAATATCTTAGGTACTTTTAATCTTAAGAGCTGTCCGCATTTTCCGCCTGTGTATTTCTTGAAACAAATAACAACGCACTACATGTATTCAGTAGGAGCCGCCGAAAACCTGCCAGCCCGGGCAAGAGTTCCGCATGGACTGCAACAAGTGCCTTTGTGATAATGACGGACAGAACTTCTCGTGCACGAGAATAGATTGCGCTTCTTTAAATGGTCACGCTACTGGGACACGGAGTAAGAGAGGTGTGTATTGTTAATTAATTTTCCCTCCCTTTCCTTCTTCCATTCCACTAGTTGAGAGCTTATCCAGCCATCTCATCTTGCCACGACGACTTTTGTAATGGTTTTTATCAATGTAACAATGTGCTCCTTATTTCAGAAACGTCAGAACAGTTATCGATGTCGTGCGTTCCAAGCAGCGTGTTCGACCGAGACTGCAATGTATGTCGGTGCACAGATGACGGGCATTTCGCGATTTGTTCGATCAAATCTTGCCGTAAACCTGAAACGGAGCATGCGACCGGTAGGTAAGAGTTGTTAGGAATACAATATATAGACCTTTGAACTAACAGATTGTCATGTGAAGAACAATCCTTGCAATTATTATCGTAATCGAAAATTCAGCTGATTTCCTACTTCCATTTTTAGAGGGCATTACGAGACTACTTAGGTTAGGGTGGGCAAGGACCAAACTTAGCTACGAAATTGTGGGCTACGATGGATAGCGATGTCTGTTTCTTTCGGGCTTTATTTTAACTTGAATTTCATTTAGAGAAGGTTTCACACATAATTATAACGGACACATGTGTCTTATGAATTATGATACCAATGGGTCTTTATTAGAGCAACAGAAGCCAAAACCACAGCATTTTTATCTGCATGTTTGTACTCGCATCACGTAAAAACTGCAGCATTTAATTGAATGCAGTTTTCACATATGAAATGCTAGGGCTCCGGAGCGAAGCGAGGGCGGGCGAGTTTGATAATGAAAATGTAATTAAGCTTTTCTCATTTTAGAATCGGATCTCGGCTTCCGTTGTAACGCTGGTGAACAGTTTAAACGGGACTGCAACGATTGCACCTGCTCTGCGGACGGTAGGAGCGTATTCTGCACGTTGCGTTTGTGCGACCAAAACCTTATGTCCGACATTTAATCGCAAATCTTGACTTATCTTGACATGAACATGAACTACTTCATCGCATTATAAAAATATTTTCTGATAAATAAATAAAATAATTACGTAGCGCGATTTACTAGAAAAAAAATGTTATGCATTTTTTTTATTCCAGCACTGAGATCTTTTTATTTTACAGAGTACAAACCAGTGAATCATTTTTGTACTTTAAACATTTTGAATCTGACACGTTTTTATGAATATTATTGGAGTACTGCTCTCTATATTTTCATTATTTGAGAAGTAACTATAAAACACAAAAATAAATATATTGTACTTTCTACTGTCACTTATTATATTATTTTTAATGGTTTTTTTTTTCGTTTCATAAAACCTTTTTAAGTTGTTTATGTATGTACACATGAGCTTTGCGTTTGTGTTACTAAGCGCCGAAAGTATTAGATTTATATTCATTATACAAAAGTTGGGGCACTCAAGCGCAGTCCACGTTTGCAGTAGGTATTGTATTTCTGTTTTCTTCGTTCCGTGTCATATCAAGATAAGTTTCATACTCTGAATAGCAGCTACGTAGTCGATCAACTATTCCTTTTGGAAGATCTGTTGTATTGAATATTTCAGCGGATTAGTATCACTTCAATGTTTTGTGTTTTTTAAGTATTTTGTGACTAATTTTATTTAGAATGTAATATGAATGGACGAGTAGTTGATATTTCACATTTTATTTAACAATAATTGCAGTAAATATTTACTGGAGATTATTCAACTAATACACTGGATACGTGACTATTCAATAGTGGGCTAATAGACACTCGATTTAAAATGAAAAACACTAATAGTTTATTTAATGACAGTTGTTGTTGTGTTGTTGTGTTGTGTTATTCAATGACAAGACAAATGTTATTTTAAATATTGAAAGTATATATTTATTTTACAGTATCCTGTGGATTAGTTGACAGATAAGTGAACTAAATAAATATCAAGGGCCATATTTACAATGGTTGTCTTTTTATAATAGCTAATTAAAGCAGTTTGACAGTTTAAAAATCTATCACTGATAGTCGACTATTGTATGTGGCCCAAATAGTTTGTATGAAGTGCCTACTTTAATATTGACGTGTGTGTTAGTTTTCATCAACATTGTCAACTTAGTTGCCTTACATGTATGTAAGCTCTTTATCATGCCATTTTTCATTCCTCTAGATGTAGCGTCTATGTGTGAACCGAGCTTGTAGCCAGTTTTTTAACAATTTATAAGCTTGCGTATTTTTATTTTTAATAAAAGCAAATCATTTATTTAAAATTCGTTTTTTTTCGAATTTCATGTGTTTGTATTTGTAAGGTGAAAAGCTCATAATTAAAAAAAAATATAATTAATTTTATTAACCTTTATAATAATTTTGTAATAAAATATGTTAATGTTTTCTTTGTAATATTAGTAAGGCACTTACTTAATTAGTCGCATTGCTTATTTAATATAATTAGTTTTCTTTGAAGATAGTACTTGTGTTATTGTTTATGAGGCATACCTAATCTTGCCTATGCATTTCTAAATATTTCGATATATATATCAAATCGATTAAAAAAATTGACGATATTTATTGCCAAACACTGGCTACTCGCTCGGTGATGAAGTATCGCTCGGATGTTTAGTAGTTAGTGAATTAATATTAATTACGTGGCTTAATTTAGAAAGTACAGTCAGCAACGAAAGTCGCTGAACACAATGAAATCTTCAAAATACTATAACATCTTTAATATTCAGAATTTACTGACCCTAGAAGGTAGTACAAGTTCTCTTATTAGAGGACACTTATATGGTGTATTATAGTCAAAATCGAATGAATAGTTTTGGTATATTGATGTTTTTAAACATTGCTTGTGTTCATCGACTTTCGTTGTTGACCGTACGTACCATCATGTATTAGACGATACGTAATTAAAACTTAAGTAATTTGAGTTAAAGATAATCACGAAACGAATAAACGAGTTAAAATTTTTATGTTTTATTCTTTAAAAACCTTTTTAGCTATTTGAATTGTGCAAATGTTCAGGGTACCTAGATAGATGATGAAAAAAAGACATGTTTTAAAGTAGATTTCATAGAAAAATGTCATGGCATTTACAAAAAAAATCCTCATAGATTTTTGAATCCTTTTTTCTTTGTATTGTGGGATTACTTTGTAGTTGCTGTGGGTACAACTGATGACAAAACTGATAATAAAGTCATGCGAGAAAAAAAAACAAGCCTACATACCTAATAAGCTATTGACATCACTACACAAAAATGTCTGGAAGCGCAAAAGTTGTTAAAAAAACTTAAAATAAAAACAACTGGAAAACTATGAAAAATCGCTAAACATAATCGTAAGTTATTCGGGCCCGTCTAGGACCTATTCTTATCTCTATCTCTTGGCTTCAGGTACTACTTTAAATATATTAATGTGATGTTTGAAGAACATCCGCTATTCAAGGTTCTCAATTTAACTTCAATTCAAATTCAAAATGTTGTTCCAAAAAGTTGATCCGATAGGGTAGAATTCCGAAACTTCATAGAATCTCTTTAAAAAAATAAGAGTTGTTTCATTTTAACTGGTATCTAATATTGCGTTATCACAATATAACTAGGTTAGTTTTTATACTTCCTATTCTAGGACCTATCGACTTATCCATACAAATTTGTTCTGACCATCGGTTCTGTAGACACACCAAAAAAAAACTAGAAGTCGATGTTCTTATTCTAAAAAATTTACGCATCTCCGTTAATCCAACACTAATCGATTTCCGTTGCAATTTATTATTGAAATTGCTTAAATTTAGCTGAAAATTGTAACTGATAAATTTGTACGGCAGATTAAGATTAAAATGACAATTATTATGTCTGACTTCTTTAACAGGTGAGTAGTATCTAGTCTTATTTAGAATTCAGTAACATTAGGTACTTGGGATTTAATGCTTGCAATATAGGAGAAGTTGTCAAACGACGATGGTGAGCTAAGCTAGACAGTGGACTCGTTCTAAAAACACTAACTGTAACTGACAGAGAGAAGTGGAAGAAGAGGCGGGAGGCCTTACCCCTTTGGGGAGATTTATAGTCACAGCCATGTGATTCGTGAAATTCGCCACGACTTTGATAGGCAGGCAGTTCAATCAGTGGAATATTTATGTGAATAGTTGATCCGAAGTTCTCGCGGATCTAGGTGTCTGTACGATTGATTATTGACCCATTTAATGTCCCTTGACGTGACTTGTATCTTACACTGGATCCACCAGTAGCGGCGATAGGAATTGGCAAGCAAGCTCGCTCCATCGCGCAACAACCCAAGTAGAAAAAGGTCATTAGGTACTAATGTGTTATGAATTACGCTAAACCCGAGTGCAAGCATGTCTTCCACAAAGGTCAAGGTCCCCCAAAGATCTACATTCTTGCCAAGCCTCGCAATGGCCCCCTTCTCATCTACAGTTCTCCTGAATTGTGATCCCTTTTTCAAAACTAAAAGTTCAAGCCAAGTTCAAGCAAAAGTTTTCAAGCCTTAAAATTTTAACTAATTACAAGAAACGATGTCCATAAAATACTAATTAATTAGTCTTCGTTTTATAGCTAATACACTCGAAAATTTACCGAGCGTGAATGCCTGAATGGCCAACTATATTTTCTCTCAATTAGGCGCTGATCGGATCAGAGAATTGAAGTATGTTGATCTGTTTGATCACATTAATACAATTTTTAATCATTTTTAAGGAGGCTGAATCAACTTTATGTGAGTATGTCTCTTACGTAATTATTTATACTAGCTTCTGCCCGCGACTTCGTCTACGTGGATATTATCTATACTAATATCTATATCTATACTTCTATACTAATATTATAAAGAGGAAAGATTTGTATTTTTGTATTTTTGTATGTAACGAATAAACTCAAAAAGTACTGGACCGATTTGAAAAATTCTTTCCATGTTAGATAGCCCATTTATCGGGGAAGGCAATAGGCTATATATCATCACGCTACGACTAATAGGAGCGGAGTAGTAATGAAAAATGTTGCAAAAACGGGGGGAAAAATTATAAGACCACGCGGGCGAAGCCGCTGGCGGGAAGCTAGTATTATTATATATAAAAAGTATCCCATGACGATGACTTTTATCACTGTCTTTCGATTTCAATGGATATATAGGTACATATTATCTTATTATGTTATAAAAAGAAAAATACCATACATATTTAAATATATTTTTTTAAATTCAATTACGAATTTAAAAGTGTTTACTTTTTAGAGTAGCAGGTATACATAAGCGAGCTATGCTTGTATAAACACTAAGATGTACTTATTTACGTTTGTTCATTCAATAATTATATTTTACTAGTAAGTTTATGTTACTTCGCTATAAATATTAAATAGCGATATCATTGTCTAGGGGTCAATCTAGGGATTATAGCCCGGATCGTAATATTGATCCTGTAAAACAAACACACAAAAAATAAAAGAACTTCAACTGCACCGTCTAAATTACTCAACTGATTTCAATGAATGAGGTGTCAATCGATTTGAGAAACCTCTGTTCTCCGTACAGGATTATAAAAGCAGTGTTAGCAAAATAGATTACGATATCTTACTCAGGCTGCGTTTTCACCACAGATGTGCGAGGAAGCTGAGTGATGAACGAGGAAAAATTCTATCAATTGGCTGCGTTTAAAACAGAAGCAAACGCAGCCAATTGGTGGAAATTCTCCTCACGCACCTTTATTTAAACCACTAAGGTGGCAAACAAGCATACGACCTGCCTGATGGCGGTTACCGTAGCCTATGGACGCTTGCAACACTCGGTTATCACTCGCACTTTGTCGCCCCTAAAAACCTCTTGGAGGTTTATGAAGGATTCACTGGAGAATATTCCTCTTGCTGCCAGCGCAGCGCATCCCTAGAAGGAGCTCTGGCAATTTTACTTACAGCAGGAACACAACACACAATATAGTGTGTTATTTAGCTGCTGTTTTCTGTAAGGTGGTACTTCTCCAGATGGGATGCTCTAGATTTGAGCCATAAATGGCTGTGCCCTACGTCTCTTTACCTCTCAGCTTCCTCACACATCTGTGGTGGAAAAGGAGCCTGACCGGAGTCAGTTTAGATGCTTTGGGTGAATATAGTATAGATATACAGATAAAGTTAGTTTATGCCTGGCCTAGTGGAGCCGGTGAGGCAATGCGTGCCCACCGCCTCGGTTCGAGGGCCGTGCCACGTGTGCGTTTGTTCCTCTGAAGGCGTGTTCCATTGCCGCCTGCAAGACTGCCAGCTTGATTTGGGTAAGTGACGTAGCAATGTAATAAACTCATATTGTCAAACACAGACGCAAAATTATAGGTTTGGATAAACCGTCCCATAGGCATGACGTAATTATAAAGGGCAAGGGAAGGAAATGCAGTTTTAATCCGACATACCCTGCTGCCCCAGATGGCAGGCATCCTTCGGATTCCCATCATTAGGATTTTCCGCATCCAAGAAAAGGTCATAAGGATAAAGATAAAAAGCCCAGCCTTCGGTCGGATCACGATCCCGATTTAGATTGCTTCTATTATACAAAGCACCGCACTATTACTTATGAACAGGCAAAGTAGGTAGCTAAGACTTGCCCATAGGCCATAGTGTACATAACAGCAAAGCGACTGTCCCTTGCAATGATGTATTGAGAAAGGTACCAATATGGACCGTTTGTCAAAATATCTCTAGCTAGAGAGGGCTCATTCTCATTGATCACTGTGCTGTGAAATAAACCTTAGAAATCTTAAATCTCTTTTCCTATTCCCAGTCGCTTATTTCAATAAGTAATAAGTTCCTTTCTTTTTATTTGCATGTTACCCAAGCGATGAGAAGTAACACTAATATTAAGGTCGTAATACACGCACTCCGTTTGTACCGAATGGGAAAAGCGAACCGCTCTAATTCAAGTAATGATTTTTGTTTTTGCGTGAATCATACTCAAAAATATTTAGGCTTGAGAATAAATCTGATGACAAACGATCTGTTCATGTACTTATTTCATCTGATAAATTGGTAAAAAGAATTCTGGAAACAGAGCGAAATACTTTGGAGTCTACTGTTAGTTTTAGATCACTGCTATAAAATAATATACTGAAGTTAATCAATATTATTTGCAGAAACGTACAGACCAAACCAAGATTGTGAACCGAACTATGTGTATCGTGAAGATAACACATTCTGCTCTTGTGACAATGATGGCTACTGGAACTCGGCGAACTGCGAAGATAAATTCCAATACCTCCAACCAAAATTCACCATTACCCACCAGAAATTAAAAACCAATATCAAGTGCATCCCTAACACTTTATACCTCATCGACTGTAACATTTGTCGGTGTGCCTCCGAGGGTGTTATCGATGTCATATTATGTACCAATAGAGGCTGCTCCAAGGGGCACAAAGCCGATGCCTGTACATATGGAGACGTCCTTCGCCTTGACCATGAAATCTGTTCCTGTAGCGACATCGACTTTTACATCGATCGTCTTTGCATCAACATCTTCAACAACGTTGTTCAAACTCTCGAAACTAAAGACATCGTTCAACTGGTTGATATAGGAAGGTCCTGGAGACGTCTAAGGGATCTCCAGACCGATATTTGCGACACAGATGCCGTGTACACCGTTGATTGTAACAAATGCGTGTGCATAGATAGCCATCTTGCTTGTACTACAAAGGTTTGCGGACAAAAAAAAACTAAAACTGCATTGAGGCATGAAAATGAAAACCCAAATGAGATTCTGCCGGAGTTAAAAAGTGATAATGATTTGTGTGAACCGGGAAAGAAATATCGTTTCAAATGCAATACTTGTTTATGTTCCTCTGATGGTTCTCCATCTTGTACCACTATGGTTTGTTTAGAAGATTTTGTACTAGATATGAATGCTCTTAGGGGAGCATTGTCTAGCTGAAACTCGTTTTATGTCCTATTTATGTTATTTAGTGCATAGGTTCCACCATTACACATTTTTATCAATACAATGTGAACGATTGTACTCATTTTTGTCTTAGTTGTTTACTTTAGTTTAATGTTGTCTCCTTTTTTTTAAAAGGTTGGTATTGATATTTACTAACTGACATTGAAATTTTTATCCGAAAGTTTATCACTGTTAAGTTTTGCATTGCCCCTACAATATCTACTCTTTTTTACGATTTAATTAGGTATTAGGTACTACTACTATTTCCTTTTTGTATTCTAGTTTTATAGTTTTTCTTTTCATACACATTTAACATTTATTTGCATTATTTTCTGATGTTGTCATTTTGATTAATGAGAGACTTAGTCAAAGCAGTTAAAAGCTAAATTGAACCACCATATTCCATTTTGAGCTACTGAGCTTAAGCAATGAATCTTTTTACAAAACTTGTAACCCATAACTACTTATTGTATAGTAATCAGAAAGCATTTTGAAATAATAATATATAAAAATATATTTAAAAAATTCTGTTACTCTCAAATGAAATTGCAGCAAATGTGACGAAGGAACAAAGTACCGAGCTCCCAGAAATTCAATACGGGATGAAATGCGTTTATGGAAAAACGTATAGGATGGACTGCAATACCTGTCGCTGTGGCTACAGAAATTCATTGCTATGTACTAAAGTCGTGTGCTTGGACACGATAGACTCCGAAATTGTCGTGTTGGACGATAAAAAAAGTACAAGAACGAATGTAAACACTTCGAAAGCTGATAATGCTGTGCCTGATACTGAAAAGAAAAAGAAAGTTAGAAAGGTTGTAAGAAGAGGGAATAAAAGGGTTCTAAGAACGGACACTGCTGGCTTTCCACCATTGCCACCGAGCAGGATTTGTGTACCTGGCAAAATTTACCAGGAAGAGTGCAAAAAATGCTACTGCAAAGCTAATAGACAGCCTGTTTGTTCTGCTAGCAATGCATGTGCATTACCAAAAGGTAAGTCATGCAACAAACTACTTTGCATTTTTTAAACTAAGTGAAACCGCTTGTGGTGAAACTTGACACACATATATAATTCTGATGACTCGACAACAAAATAAACACATAGAGTGGATCTGTTTGATCTGAAAAAAGTTTACAAAATATTTTAGTCGGTATTGAACTTCACTCGTCATCGTCACCATAATACCTAATGTTCTCTTCTACTTCAGTAACACGAGACCTGATACCAGAAGACGTTCGACCCCGGGTCAGGGACAAGGAGTTCAAGAACCTGCCGGCGTTGCCGCACGCAGCCGCTCCGTGCGCGCCCGGCACCACATACAAAGTGGACTGCAACGTGTGCATTTGCGACGAGTTCCAGAACCTCATATGTGATAGAGTTCTGTGTATAAGTTTCGCTGACATGCATAAGGCTGAAGCTTTGAGTAAGACTGGTAAGAGCGTTGCAAAATTATCACTTTTACTGCCAAGTAAAATTATTACTTTTACTAAATAAGTAGTCAGTAAGTTTATCACTTTTACACCCAGTAAAAAATAAAAAATTATCACTTTTGTCCTTAGTGAAATTATCACTTTTGTACCGAGTAAAATGATGACATTGTGCCAAGTATAATTTTACCAGGTAAAGAGTGATCATTTTAGATCACTCTTTACCTGGTAAAATTATACTTTTGTACCATCTAGTAAAACGTTCACTTTTGGTGATACTAATACTTCCCTAGTTTGTACCGAGTAAAATTATCACTTTTGTACGAAAATGAGCGGGCAGTTGATTGAAGATTGAAGGGGGTTTAATTAAAGGGCTTTAAAGCTTCGTTTACGCGATTCATACACGAATCAAAAATGGGTACTACGGCCCCCCAATACCACGTAACGAACACTTGCTTTAGGGTCTTTTCAATATTTATTTAATCAAAGTTCGGCAAAGCACTGTCACTGTCGAAAAAATTAACTCTGATTTACGAAGTTCGATCTGATTGAAGACGTTTCCACCTCTTAGAACTTTTTATTGTGTACTTTATAGGTTTACCGTGCAACACCAACAATTACCAAGAGAATGAGGTGATACAATCCAAGTGTGTGGAGTGCGCGTGCAACGTGACCACCTACTGCCAAGCTAAAGAGAACTGCATCACCGAGAAGGAGACCGTCATGCGGAACTTTGGCTCCAGGAGGAATGGCTCGCGGCTCACGTTCGACTACAACAAGGAGAAATGCATACCTGACCATATCTACAAGTAAGTCGATAATTCTATGTATTGGTTACGATAGTCTGCGCGGAACTAGTTGTCCGCACCTTAGGTATATGAGCGGCAGGACTGGGGTGGACCATAAGGGCCTGTTTCACCACCTCTGGATAGCCGCTAACCGCTGGATAAATTCAAAATTGGAATAATATTTTAATGAAATTATCCACCAAGTAATTTAACGGAAACTTATCAGTAAGAAACTGGTCCTTAGTAATATATAACTGCCTCGTTAGCCTAGTGGTCCTTAGCGTCACTGCTTAGCTATGGTCAAAGTGCTGATTTTCAGGTCGAGCATATTGGGTTTTCTATGAGATCCTCAGTATCGGTGTTTGGATTTATGCCCGGTTAATAGGCTCGCTCCCTATTACTTAGGACTGAACTTTGGGTGTACAAGCCCTCGCCAAAAGCATCTGGTTCCACCCCTGAGAAATCTCAAAGTTAACTTGATCAGTCATCACTCATCAACTAACTAACATCATCCATCTTTGCTTCAATCTCCAGGGACAATTGCAACAAATGCTTCTGCCAAAAGGACCAAACGTTACGGTGTACGGGGAAAACTTGTCTAAACTACAGTCAGTCTCTGTTACTGGAGAAGCAACACGAATATCTGCAGAAACATGGACTATAAAGCTATAAATCTACACTTACGTCGAAGACAATGGCTCGTACAAAGGAACAGGTTATCTATAAGGGTTTGTAAAGCAATGAATAAAAATATTCACTAAATTTCGGAGTTTTTATTTACAGTTGTAATCAATATTTCATTCTGAGATTATGAAGGAACCCTGTAGTCAGTTAAAATCAATATTGCATTTTGAGATAGTGAAGGAACTCTGTAATTGGTTGTAATCAATATTTCATTCTGAGAAGAAGGAACCCTGTAGTCAGTTGTAATCAATATTTCATTTTGAAATACTGAAGGAACCCTGTAATCGGTTGTAATCAATATTTCATTCTGAGATTATGAAGGAACCCTGTAGTCAGTTGTAATCAATATTTCATTTTGAGATTTGGAAGGAACCCTGTAGTCAGTTGTAATCAATATTTCATTTTGAGATTTGGAAGGAACCCTGTAGTCAGTTGTAATCAATATTTTATTCTGAGATTATGAAGGAAACCTGTAGTCAGTTGTAATCAGCATTCCATTCTAAGATGAAGAAACCTTGTAGTATGTGACTTGCATTATGCAAGCAAGCTTGCAAGCATTTTGCTTGCAAGTACTTGGGTATTTATTTTTAAGAAAATTGTAAGCAGATTTATCATTATTTATTTATTCAATATGTCAACATTAGCACTTGGGCACCTCCACATTGTAAGAGGTCACCGTTATAAATCGGTAAGATTTTCAGACTGATTACCACAGCAAACGTCTTGACGTGCCTTGACAAATATACTATTCAAAACTATGCAAAAAGGCACTAATATCTAGCTATAGGCACTTTTTTATTTATAGATCCTGAAAACGGGGAAATCTTATTTTATTTTATACCTAATAAAAAATAAACATTATTTATTGCAGTACATAAAACTATATGAAATAACAATAAAATGTAGTGATAAAATATCAATAATTTTATACCTTACTTGTTTTATGTAAAACTTTAACATTTAACAAGTAAGGTAAAAATTATAATTAAAAGCAGTTACAACAAACAATTATAGAATAAAGTGTGAAAAAAAAAAGTATTTGTGTGCTCTCAGGTAGTTCGGGTAGGCAACTAAGGAGGTATTTGATTGTACGACACACACTTTCAGTAGGTTACAACGCAAAACAAAAGAAAGAAGAAACAAAGGAAGAAAGTAATTCACGTCGATAAGACGCTCAGAAAAATAATAAACAAGAGAAGAATAAAACAATTGGAATGATATGTCACATCTACGCCAACTGAATTTTTAACACATTTTTCCGGTGGTGTGTTCAGGCACCGCCCAAGAACAATGCATCTACATTCTACAAAATATTTTGTATTATCTGGCAATACCCAAAAAAATCCATAGATAGAACGACTCTGACGTCATAGTCCAGTTTACAGATGTACTCTTATGCTGACTGCATTTCACTACGTCTGTGAACCGTAAACTAAAGTTCCTTCCAGTCTATAAGATCACCAGCGTCATCATCATCATTTATCAGCCCGTATTCGTCCACTGCTAGACGTAGGCCTCTTTAAGTAAACACCACTGTCCCCAATCTTCATGCCTTTTCATCCAATTGCCAGTTGTTTAAATGCAGAGCCTCAATCATGATACAGATATTGTGTTGTGTTAGCAATATCAGCAGATTATTTATATTTTATTAACAGTAGGAATCATTATTAAACATGCTGAATGAATTTTGTGTAAATAAAAACAAAATTTAATCTGTTATGAGGGATTGAATATATCAGAAATGCTAAACTTAGTATTCTTAGAAAGAAACTGTTTAAAATGGTTATTTTCATCGTCATACTTAATCATTTTAATACAACTATCGTCTTGCAATTGGCAAGACGTACCTAGGTATAATTATGTTTATTGTGAACGCATTGGCGCTGTAGCATAAACCTGGGACTTGAGTTTCATGAATAAAACAAACTCAAACTATCAAAACTCCGAATGCTTAGATTTTAGAATCATAAAAATTTAAAAGCCTAAACCCAATTAACTTCCGATTGAACAATATCGTAAAAACTGCTCACTCGTATCATTTAACATGTACTTTAATGAAATTAAACCATTTACTAGAAATTACATTATTAATTGGCTCCAACGATTTTAAATACAAATTCAAAGATTTTATTATATTGTGCAGGTACAAAATATCCTTAGAATATGTTTATGGCTGTAACATTTGTGATCTTGTTAATAATGGCACCTTATGGAGATGCAATATTTCGTAAGTTTAGATTTGTTTTTTTTTTATATTGTGGTCTATTGGTGGCTCATGACTATTGATTCTATTAATAATTTTCAAAGGCCCTTTAAAAAAATGAAAGGTGGCTTTTTTGGTAGTCGCCTTCTGATCTTAATGAATATCTCTAACAATACTGGAATAAAAATTATAATAAGAAATGTGGTTTCTATTAAGGAACTAATGCGAAATTATTCAATGAAATTCTTAATATCTCTAGATACTTATTTGAACTCTTTATTTATTTCCAATAGGTACGTGTGTTCCAAACACCCAGTTCTTACTGAATGGCCGTCTCTGCTACTGCAACAATATGGGCCGGTGGAGTGAAGCCACGTGTCAGTTGATCGGCCGCCGCCAAACATGTCAGCCCGGTCAGATTATATGGGAAGAGTGCAGCCAATGCATTTGCCAAGAAAATGGAAAACTCTTGTGCACAAACACAGAATGCGCCGAGGACGGCATAAAGAAAAACTCAACCGCCGTAGACAGTGGGGCCGAACTATGGTGTACCCCATTCAGATCTTACTACATCAATTGCAGTCTTTGTGTCTGTCCGGCTTCCGGGAAGATGTCAGAGGCCCGCTGCGCCACTGACTCGTCCTGTTCCCTGAAAGGTCCCAATTTATCCCTTGAGCTCATCACCCAGAACGTTTGCATACCAAAAGTCATGTACCTCTTTAACTGTCTACATTGCTTATGCTCTGACGACGGCTTCTTTGAACAGAGTAAATGCGTCGAAACGTGTCCTAAAGCACCAGAATCTACGAGGAGATGTATTCCTAAAACTTTTTACAGAGTAGACTGTAACGTGCATCGCTGTCCCGACAACGGAGTACCAGACAATAATTTGAGGTCTAAATCTAATTGTAATGATCGCTCTAATATAATAAGTTCATTGGACAGTCTGAGGAATATATCTAATACATGTGTGCCTTATAAATTTACCAAGCCAAGGTGCATTTATTGCGAATGCAATTCTCAAGGAGTGGTCAATGAAAGCAACTGTATGGAACAAGAATGTCTAAAAATCAATGATTACATCTACGATTTTGTTAAAAGCACGTGCAGTCCAGGGGAGCTAGTGCCGACTTGCATGGAGTGCTTCTGTCCTCGAACCGGTAACATCGTTGAAAAATATTGTACTAGAGTTTGTTCATTCCAGAATAAACTTATTATGCTGGAACGTTTGCTCAAGAATAATATAAGTTTGATCGATCGAACTGTCATCAAAGACCTTAACATTAACAGTGAAACATGTGACCCTAACTCACTTTTGCTTGACCAGGGAAAGTACTGTTTGTGTCCAGATACTGGTATTAGTAACTTTAAGCTTTGCACTTCTATCATAGATGATTTCGGCCCCAAGAAGACTCAAAGAGTTCTCATAGATAAAGCTAGCCTTATAGACTATAATATAACTTGCGAGCCTAACACTTTTGTTGAGTTCGGTTGCAATACTTGTTATTGTACGAAAAATGGGAAGATTGATCAAAAATGGTGTACATTAGATGACTGTGAGGCTAAAGAGACGATACAACAAGCTCATAGAAGCCGAATGTCGGCTGGGCCAACAGAATCAATGGCGACTTGTGTTGCGGGATCAATCTCAAAAGTAGACTGTAATTTTTGCATTTGCAGTTCAACTGGATTGATAAAGGATAGGGCCTGTACTAATAACACTTGCAGCAGTCGTTATAAGCCGGTTGGTAACGAGTTCACCTGCGAGCCTTCAGCTTATTACACCGTTGACTGCAACATCTGCTTCTGTGCATCAGATGGCATCAAAAATGTAGACAAGTGCACAAAAAATCAATGCGAGACTAATTTCTTGCGGACAGATTCCTGTGCTTCTGGAGAACTATTTAGCGATGATTGCAACATTTGCGTGTGTCCACCCAACGGGGACAAGAAAGACAAAGCTTGCACAAACAGAACGTGCGCTGAAACGGACACACCTTGGAAGAAAATATTCAAACTGTCCCAAAATTTGTTAGGCAACCAAATCGTGGAGGATACCACCAGAAATTTAGAGCTGTGCTTTCCTGGGGAGGAGTTTGAAGCAGCGTGCAAGCTGTGTGTTTGTCCAGAAATGGGTCTAAAAGAGTACGCGACCTGTACGCCTATGTTTTGTGAAGACGAAAAGATAGTGAATACTGTAAGTACTTTATCTACGAACTAAAATGAGAAGCGGTGTTTCTAAGTGATCTCTGGAGTTGGTTACTTTTGGTGTCGCATTCCTGTGATGTGTTTATAAGCTGACGGACTCATACCTTTGTTTTATATCTTGCCTGATATCATAACCACAAGGTTCATTTTATAGAATGTATTAAGCAGCCGTGGTAACTAGTAGCTTGTTTAAGTCACATATTTAGTATACAATAGGCATGATGACTGATTTTGAAAAAGTACTCCACGATGTTCTTACACATATACTTTATACAAAATAACTCATATTTTTTGAAAAATATATGATTTTGAAGGTAAAATAGCCTTATAAAAAACACAATTTAAATTCCGCGCTGAAACGCTAGAATAGCAATGGCGTCGTCTGTGACCTCAATCTTTCTTAAACACTTGACAAGTACAAGTTACAGTAGGGATGTGACATCCAACAAAAAAAATCGATTATTAATAAATCAATTATTATTGTTTATAATAAAATCGATTTTTATAATGAAAATATTCGATTTTTGTTTGTTCTGATCATATTTTGATAATTTTTTTTATATATTTCATAATACAACGATAAAAACGCCGAATAAGTTATTTATTAACGTTCCAATGCAAAAAAAGTTCGAAATACGTGGCTAAGCTAATAATTCAGTAATTTATTTCTGCGATGACCATTTTGTATTTACTTTATATATATGAAGTAGCTTAGCTCGAAAATAAAATTAAAAGAAATGATTGTCAATATAACGTGATATTGTAAATTATTGTCAGTGACATGATCATTGATGTTAAGAAGAGATTTAAAATAAAACAAATCCTCCAAATAAAAATTGTGTAAGTACTTTGATGATTACTTTTTGTGGTATCGAGTATATTTCTGACTGGTACTTTGTACTCGATACTGTGTACTCAATACTTTTACTCAATGAGTACTTTTTGACAAGTATCAAATAAATTGTAGAAATTACCTATTTCAAACTTCATCTTACAGCTCATGTTTATGGCAAAGTCATCGATCTAGTTCAATCGTACTGAACCTTCTAGACTTCTTGAGTCATTAGATGAATGCTGCCTACTAAGAGTGAACTTTGGCAGTACTTTGCCCAGATTAACAACAACAGTAAAATGAAATGAAAGACATTTTTTTAAACCATATATGATCGTCAGGAAATATCTAAACTTCTATTTTTAGCGATTGTTTGGAGGAAGAATGGGAGCTTTAACCTCTACCATAACGTAATATATTCTTTTTTAAATAATAATTTTAATTTGAGCCGTTTCAGTTGTTTTTTATTTTATTTAATCGTGTTAAATTATATACCAGTATATACGCCCCATCTCTATTTGTTTTAGAAAGATTGACGTCACGCGCTTCCGATTGGTGTTCGATCTATCATGGCGGATTGATATGTTTTGCATTTTTATTTTTGCTAAAATAAATATAATCTCGCTTCTAATCTAAAAACAAGTGTTTATATATGAATCAGTCTGTCATATAAAATTACGTGAAATCGTAATTTCGGTCATTCTTAGTTGGTGTCATCATGCCTATTATAGTGCATTCTAAGTATATGGAGCGTGTTTAGAGTGTTTATTAGAATTGCTTGATAAGGCAATACAATTATGCGGGATAACAATAATTATATTTACATTCAAGAAAGAGAAAGAGTATACCTAATGCAAATAATATTTAAATAAAAGCTCATATTGATCGGATGTTTGACACCAACGTGGATTGTATAATCTGGAGAAGCTCTAAAATTGCTTTATTTACTTCAGCTGTGATTAAGTTCAACACTGTGTTGATATCCATTAACACGTTAGCTGCGGCACCAATTTTTGCATACTTTCCGTTCCTGCGGCACGAGGTACAATCGGCCCGTACCGTGACCAGACGTTAGGGCGACACGCGGTCTATTAGACCCCACCTCCTTTTACAGACTAAAATCCATTTTCTGGCGCGAAATCAAAGATAAATGAGAATTTTGGTCCTTATTGATATAGACAGTGAATTGATGAACCCTAATCCACCGTCGCCCCGGGATCTGATGGCTAGTTTAGGAATTATTAGCAAAACAAAATATGGGATCTTATACACCTCGTAACGCACTGAAATAGGGCAAATTTTCGCTGCGATTAGTGATGGGAAAAATAATATCGACGTTTTTAAACTGTCTTAACTACGCAACGACTTGACCGATTTTGATCAATTATATCTCATTAGATCGTTTTAAGGGCAAAACCTGGCAAAACAACACAAAGCTATCAAAGGATACATTTTTTTTTAAATAATCTAAATTATTGTGCTTGAAGGCGCCATAAAGAAAAAAAAACCGGCCAAGTGCGAGTCGGACTCGCGCACGAAGCGTTCCATTCTATACCATTAAGAGGCACCTATTACAGACTTATTATTGGAAAATAATGGATTACGGTTTATGCATAAGGTTTATCTTTCTATTTGTATATGAAAATCTTAATGCGGTTCACAGAATAGAAAAAAAAGGCAACCAGAAGTAGAAAAGAAACTGTCCTATTTATTCTGCCTCGGGCTTTAAAAATACAATTATTAGAACTTGAATTAACATTAAAAAATCAGTATCAATATACTTTTTTTATAAAAATCTCAATATATATGTTGTACTTATTTATGAGTGTTTTTCATTGAAACAGGGTAGACAATAAGATTTTTTGCACTGAGTGCACTGAGTCAAAATCTTTTTGGATTTTTTATCAGCTTCACGAGATGGTAAAAATGTGCGTAGTTTTTGGTAACAACCAACACATCTTCTCCTTTTTTCACCCTTTTCGAGGCAATGGCGTGCGCTTTCAGGTGCTGAAAAATAACAAAAATGTAAAGATAACGTAATAAAACTGACATTGTTACTTAGGTTAGATCGTAGATGAGAATAACAATGATAATGTAGGTATAACTGCATCAAATGAATGTGTTTGTTTTATACTTAAAATGTTGAAAGAGTAGGTAGGTAAGGTAGCTTAAATTCAGAATAATTAAAAGGAAACAATAATAAATAACTTAATAATGACCAACTGTCAAGCTTAGTTTATGAAAGCTTCAACACGTTGACTGTCAAGAAATATATCTAAGCATTACATTACCTGGGGTCTCATCGTCCAAAACTTACCTGTTTTGGCTCTGTTTCTGGGTTTTTTAAAATTAACTTCTTCCGACATCGTTTAGACATGTTCGGCGCTGTAAAAGGACGTGCTCTCCAATCGACGTGATGCACAACACTGGTCGCGGGAAGCTCGCGTTGAGTGCGGTACGAGGTCAGGGGGGATATGGGACGTTTTAGCCTCGTTCCGCACTGCATTAAAATTATATTAATTCAGTGCGGCACGAGGCCTAAGACATCCGGTACCAAGGTAGGTACACCACCGAGTCCGGAACCATTAGTGATCTCAAATATATATTTATCTCTTTCCTACACTGGACCAAACCAAAGCTATGCCATTCGCACGACAGAGAAATTCACTTTTTTGCTTGCCGCACCACAGGGAAGTTGCATCAGGGGTGATTTAGGCCTCGCTTCGCACTTAACGTGTTAAAATTACCCCGAACATCTAGACTGACGGGGAGGGGGGGACGGGGGGATTATTAATTACATTAATGTAACTATGTAATATTATGTATATAGATAAGTTTAAGGATAAAAAACATAGTACTATACTAAGTACATCTGATGTGGTAAATACATAAAATATTAGTATTATGACATAGTAGAATATTGTGTTACTTCATAATATGTTCATAGTAAATTAACAAATTTTAGCAAGGTGATGATTAACAGAGAGTTTTAATAATCAGTACAGTACAGTGTACTATATTATTGTTAATGTTCATATTATGATGTTTTCAAGAAAATTGCTCCGAAATAAATATACATGAAAATATAAACTCAATACTTCCTATATTATTATTTCCACTATCCCACTATACTGACCTACACTTTTGTTAACATGGGCTAATTCTTCCATAATTTGCTTATGGTTTAATGATTCTTAAAGAAGTGATAGTGAGACCGACCGCTTGGTCTAAAAGGTAAAGCCAAGCTGGTCATAATTTTATTCGTAGTCTCCTGGCGAATTTCGAGATGATAGTGAAGACGCATTCGGTGATGAATTTATTGGTAGTGAAGAGATCGATGACTATGTAGTCGGAGGAAGTGATCTTGCTGGAACGGATAGAGGGGTTGAAACACAAGAAGAAACTATTCTTAAAACTCGTAGGCAAGATAAATGTATAACTTACAATCTCACTGACAGCGCTGAAAGACAGCATTGTACGCCCGGATCACAGTATATCATAAGGTAATATATGTCAGTATTCATATTGTCTTATTCTTCATGAATTGCATCATTGGTGATTAAAGGATATTACATCATAACAGTCAACACAATAGTCACAAGTCTCTCAAAACTAGGCAAAAACGTTTGGTACCACAATGATTCCTTGAGGAACACCTTTATTGAAATTAGTATATGTACACTTGAACAGCGGTATAAGTAGATTAACCTATTGGCACGTAACGTTTCATCCACTATACGTAGCAGATATTTAATTTGAAAGGTAACTTGTTAGTATTGAATAACATAGCCACATATCCTAGTAGTCTACTCAGTCAAAAGCCTGTGCCTATGCTATTTTACACGGGCATTATGAACCTTGATCACGTAGACCTTTTTTTAAGGTACGGAAATTCCTCATGGAATTCTGCCACCTAGGGGGGTTGGTTATTGCGCTGCGTATTACTACCAACACGTGCAGTATTTTCTAGTTATTTAAAATTACCATAAAATCAATGTGTCCAGTCAATCTCATTAAAGAACTAACTCACGATGCTTTATCGATCACCTGCTCTAGAATTAAAATTCGTGCACATGCAAGAGATTTCATAGTTTGATACAATTAATCTGTCACGGCCTGCGCCTTCGTCATCATGGTCAACACTGTCTCGTCGCTGGGTAAGGTATCCGCTCAGAATGAGAGCTGCTAGGTTATCGTCCAGTAAGCAAGTCTTGTGTGAGTTGACCTCCGTATACATCTAGGCTCGATGTTGCCTAGCATATTTTTAAATGTAGACATTTAGAGTATTTTTCTTTGTATATCCTAGTAGGTTACATGCAGGTACTTCCTCTTGTACATTGCGCGTTAGATAGATATTTGTATGATCGAAGACTTTTATTTTAGGTGTCGAATTTGCATTTGCCCTTACATGGGTAACATCAATTATTTTTGTCGACCGATGCCACCGGACCAGTTTTGTGAGCAAGCCTTCCCCAACTTTAACTATGTTTCAATGGGAAGAAGGATAAGCGGTAACTTGTTTTTTTATTGACTCCAATTGAGATATTTAGTTTAGTTAAGATGCACTAACATAATGCATTGTATGTAACTCGAAAGCTACGATCACACCATGAGTGGTTAGACAAGTGTGTACTAATCTACTCCCACAGGTAGTATGTTTCAGGTTGACCCTATTGCCATTAATTGGGCAGAAATCTAAATTTCAAGCTCTTTCTTTTTTATAATTCACAGAAAACGTGACGCTAAATAGCACGGCGCCAAAACAGAAGTACCCTATCCAAGTAAAAATTCCCCATAATCATACTATACATAAGTGCGAAGAGCCAGGAAAGCTGACAGATGACTGCTACATTTGCGAATGTGAGCCTGAACGAGTCCTGATTGAAGAGCATTGCTATAAAAGCGAAGACGAAGCCTGCGCTGACGCCACGCCTACTTTTATCAAAAACAAATCTTCTAGTTTCATTGAAAGAATAATCAATTGGTTTAAGTAGTTTTGTGTTTTATTTATAAGTTGGCAATGTTTTGATCTCGTTTACCCATTCCTGTGATAATTTCTCAAAATCCCGTTAGTGTTCCATATTTTTAGGTCCCATGTAATTGCAGGTGAACCTATTGCCAATTTTCCGATATCTGGGCGGAAATCTAAACTCCGAGCTCCTATCTTTTAGTATTTTTTAAGCATTTTTCATGCTAAGATTAGAAGTTATTTTTTCCTTCATTAAAATAACTCCGAGCTTTTACTGAGAATTTCATAAAAAAACCCAATATCGTTTTACTCGACTTGGAAATCGAACCCAGGACGTCGAGCCTGCCAGTAGCTCTTAGGACCACTAGGCTTACGACGGTCGAAGCATTACGAGCAAGCAAAAGAGGTAGAGGTGAAGGAATGAATAAAACTTCAAAATTAATTAAATACATAACTTACCTTGCTTAGGTATTCAGGTGTACTTTTACTATTGCATTAATTATCTTGAGGCATAATTAGCACAATTGGTTCACAATCATAATAAAAAAATAATCAAAATTCATCTGAATTGGTCCAATTAAGTTCTGATTATGAGTAACTTTACTCCATATTTTCAGTACTTATTGGAGACGCACAATGAGGGTTTTATCAACTTTATTATTCTATATTTTTATTTATTTTGCTCAATCTTCAGTAGGTAAGCATAAATTAAGATTAGATTTTAATATAAATTCATCTCTTACCTTTTATTCCAAAACAATAAAGGCCCAAAGTTTCCAGGAAAAATCATTTTTGGTAGACGTAGTGATGTATTTATTTATGATACTAATTATAAAAAAATAGATCAAACGGATTAGCAGTGAGTCGCCCAACTATTAGTAGGATGATATCTCATGTAAATTATATTTTTCAGATTATCTACAGCACCCTGTTAAGTCCTGTCACATTGGAGACTTGGTCGAAAACGAGTGTAACAAATGTTTATGTACCTCTAAGAGGATATTTGAGTGTACCCCCTTAGACTGCGATAAAAATAAAAGTAAGTTCATCATAATCATTAGCTTTATCCACCGTTGGATGGAGGCCTTTCCTAGTGAAATCCACTCTGGACTTAACAGTATTAAATCTTCATGATACCAAAATTAATATCAATTTCTTCTTTTGCATTTCTGTTCTAATTTATTTTATCTCTGTAAAGGTTGATCATATAATTTTTGAGTAATTAACTCGGCTAAAATGTCATTACAGGTCAAAAGGATTTGGAAGCCACAAAACAGCTTTGTTACCCAAACCAACTTTACGTACAAAACTTAATCACCTGCATTTGCACTAAAGATGGAAGATGGCCACACAAAAGCTGTCACGAGACCTTTCTCTCGCTGGCTCCCAGCAACGTCTTAAGACACAAATGTCAACCCGACACCTATGTCCCTATTGACTGCAATATATGCAGATGTGGTCCCGACGGTGAAATCAACAGCGATCGATGTACAAGAAACACTTGTGAGGATGAAAATAAACGTAGGTCAAACATAGGCACGAATAGTGTCTATAGCAACTGTGAAGTAAAGAACTGGTACTCCTTAGCCCCTTGCCAATTCTGTTTCTGCGTCAACCAAAACAAACTTGTATGCAACACTGGGAACTATTACTCCAAAAAACTTGAACTAGGGTCGTACAATTTGAGAGTATGTGGCAAAGAATTGATTCGAGAAGCCATTGAACTTATACCTGATAATCAGAAAATGTTGAGACTTGGTTACCCCCCGCTCAATATGAGTACAACAACAATGCAACGAATTGCAATCACTACAAAGACAGTTGCTACTACGCCATCTGTGGTGCGGGAACAGCATAGTATCGCTATTGAAGTAAATCGAGAGAGTAATGAAAATAAAACTAATCCTGATAAACAAATTAGCAGCAGTAAAGAATATTATACAGACACGGAGGAAGAGGTACAGGCTCAATCGAAGGCACCGCCACCGAAGCCCACACCAACTACAACTGTTACTACAGTAAAGACTACAACTCCTGAACTTCAAGGCCCAAGTACTAAATTCCCGATACAAGAAGGCGATGAGATGCTTAGTGAAAGCGAACTTAAAACTGAAGAAGAAAACGAGGAAGATTCTAATGAAATAGTGGTTGAGCTCGATCAGAGTCCTTCTACGCCTGCCACAAAAACTTCTTCTGATTTCGCTCTTCATGCTGCTCCTGTTAATAAACAAGTTATGGAGCTACCGAAAGTAGCAAAATCAGCAGAATCTTACCAGTACGTTGGCAATACTTTGAAGATTAATCTCCCAAAAGTATTGAATAAGGTATTTCAACTGGCGCTAAGGAAATCCATGGTCTCTTTGAATAACGAATCGAAATGTACTCCGGGATCTACTTCCGTAAATGATTGTAATATGTGCTTTTGCTTGAAAAATAGCAAATTACTGTGTACTAATAATAAATGTAATAATACTGGTGGAGTAAATCAATAAAGCTTTGTTGGACTTTTTTTAAATATTACGCCGTCTTTTCATTAGGGTTGGTTTCAGTTTATTACTTATCAGTATTTTACTGGAAGCATCGTCATCAATGATATTCTCAAATAATGATTGAGCAATACAATACCAATCCTGAATATCCTGAGGTATAATATCGATTGCCAAAATTCAACGGGTTTCGGGTTCAATAGTAATGGTTTTGGATCTACTTCGATACTACTTTAAAAATTCTATATAAAAGAACTCCTTCCTTGGCTGTTTTTTTCCTATTTGGAAGCAACTATCACAGCACTTTTCCTTGTAGCCCTGTGGGAATTTTTGAAATACCTAAAAACCTGAAGACAGACAGACGTTCTGAAAACCCTAAAGACTTTATATTATTATCAACTAGAAAATATAACGGAATTTTGGAGCTGAATGTTTAAAATATCTTTCCAATATCGTGCCGCTGCTACAAAAGATTTAAGTAATTAAAATTTTGTTTAAAAAAAAGCAATTACAAACCACACATTTGGCTCGCCCATAAAACAGAAATCATTAATTATGAAACTCCAATCGTAGAAGTGAATTTATTAAAACCATTGCAATAATAATTTTAAGTACAAACTATTTTTTTACGTAAAGATGACATTTACAACTTTATTTATATTATTTTCTATTATACCTTTAGTAGTAATGTTGCGACATGAACAACGTAAGTATCTACTTATTAGTCTATTCGTTTTATGGTATACCAAGGTGTCAGTGGCGTTTGCAGTAAGCGGGCGGGAAAGAGTAATCTTACGGTAAACTTCATATTTTCTTTGGAATAACCTGAATTCGCCATCAGTATATAATCTCTCATCGCAGGCTCTTCTCAAAATCCTAGGTTTTGTGGTAATATTTGAATTTTATAAACATATTCCCCATAAAATTACCGTCACATTTAACGTGGTCTAAAACGTTTCTTGACTACCTTATTGCTATTGCCCATAAAATAAAAATCAATTATGAAATTTCAATCATCAAGGAATAAATTAACTATTGCAAGAGTAAAATCTACACGGTCGTCTTTTAAAATCTTTTTCATGTAAAAATGATATTTAGAACTATATTGCTGTTATTTCTTAATGTTCCTTTAGTAATAATGCTCCAACACGAGAAACGTAAGTACTTGATTCATGTATCTGCATCACCAGGTAAGCACATGAGGGGAGAGGGTAATCTGCAGATATTTCTACTTGCAAACAATACACTTGCAAGGTGTACCTAGTAGGATTGATTTATCTACCTTTGGACCATTACCTAACCTTCCTTTATCCGATAGCAAAATTATTAATAAACCCGATAAATAGAATACCCTCTAGTGTTTTCGGTAAGAAACTGTAAAATGAACAGAAATTTTTATTAATATTCCAGCGGTTGCTGAGAAAGTCTGGAGCGAGCGTTGCACGAGGAACACAATTGCATTAAACGACTGCAATTGGTGCCACTGTAATGTGAAGAGTGCGTACACGTGTAACGCGCGAGCCTGCAACGAAGTAGATATGTTCGGACATTTTAATGGTAAGTACGTTGGAATAGATTGTCGAAATAGGACTTTATGAAACTTAGAATCTTGAGAGAATGTTGATTTTTTTTAATTCGTGCAATTATAATATGTAGACTGAGGCTTTAAATAGAATCAGTCATACGTTCCGCCTTATACTCTCGATAATTAAAGTACTGCGAAAATCGATTTATTTTTTGTAGTTACAAGTTCCAGAATTCCATTTAGTTTTACCAAAAAAAATTGGGTTTTCGTGATTGATGAGGTGGTTGCCTACGTACTCAACCACCTAATCAATAGAATCAGAGTTTAATACTCTCTAATAATTTCGACTTTCTACTAATCGCAGTATTATTTGCAGATGCAATAAGAGAAATGGACTTAGGTATGGAGGGTCACGGCGTATGGCGGTCCGAAGAGAGTGCCTGCGAGGCAGGGGTTCACTACCGAAAGAATGATCTTCTTTGCGTGTGCACTGAAGATGGCAAGTGGCCCAACCCTGTCTGCCGCGATATCTTCCAAATACTCCATTCTGTTGAACCGACTGAGCATCTGGAACCCTCAAATAACCAAACCTGTTCCGCAACCAAACTCTATCTTTATGGCTGCAATGTCTGCTTCTGCCCCCCTGCTGAACGCATTGATCCAAAGCTATGCACCAAAAGGAAATGCACTACCGAAAACGTTGAAAGGACACACCAAAAAGAACTTGTTGACGAAGTCTATGCGTCATGCACTCCCACCAAAAGATACAGACTTGGTTGCCAAACATGTGTCTGCCTCCGAAACAATCGGCTCCTTTGCGACAATTGCACCGTCCAAGAAAACCTGAACATGATTATCTTACAAAACACAGCCTGCTACGGTAAAAAACCTGGCGTTATCTTCAAGAAAGACTGCAATTTCTGCTATTGCGATAGAAAAGAGACTATATATTGTTCAGCGAAAAATTGCTTGCCGAACCATTCCCCAATTACTTTGCCGAAAATTCATTATGATGTGGTGGAACAGAGTCAGGATGACTACAATTGCATTCCGGGATCCAAGTACGAGAAAGACTGTAAAACGTGTCATTGCTTCATGTTGGATGGAGTGAAGTACTTCGGATGTTCCATCAAGCAATGTAAGCGGCCTATAGACCCAAGAAATGACTGTATTGAAAACACAACATACCAAGTCAACTGTTTGATTTGCCACTGTGTGATTGACGAGGACGTTAAGCGAGAATTTTGCACTATCGACGAATCTTGCAAGTTAGAAGAAAATGGAACTCTGAAAGCCCTGTCTTCTATGCATGGTTACTGCGAACCAATGCATTTTTATCAGCAGGATTGCAACAAATGCAGGTGCTTAGCGGACGGCAAAACTGTGGCGTGTACGTCTAAAATATGTTTCAAGAGGAAGGAGAAGACAAAGTACAAAACGAACATGAAGGGTCAGATGGAATTGAAGAATGCTGTAACAGACAAGCCAATGATTATGGAATTTATACCCTTCATCCAGAAAGATAACTTCTGTCCAAAAGGCCATACATATATGGTAGATTGTAATGTTTGTTATTGTATGGAAACTGGAAATGCAGTTTGTACTACAAAGCAATGTTGAATTAAAGCTATATAGGTACAGTGTCACATGAGCTTTAGATGCGTGAGTTCGTGTCGAAAAAAACTGCATTAGAGATGATGATAGGATCATTAATTCATTAAAGCGAGATTTGAAAGAACAAAGAGGAGGAAATAGCAGATCCATACACTCACGCAATCGTAAAACTTATGTTTCCTTTTTATTTTGACTTGTTTTTTGGTCACCGAACTCCTGCGAATGTCGCGGGCGCATGGGATCTTCTTGTCCCGCTTACCACACTTTATGTATCGACCTAGGGAGCTTGCATTATGCGATAGAATGTAATGATATGTATAGTAACTTAAGGATATTTTCTTTTATTATGAGTAAGGTTGCCTCTTTAGTGTAGTACACTTCGGGGAATAAAACTTCAAAATAATTATATACAATAACTATATTGTACATAGAACGTTCCAAACAGCAGTTCTTCGTCTTTTAACACATAAAATAATACTTAATTAAAAATAATAACACTGTCCAAAAGATTTTATACAATACTTTGTGCTTCGAAACTAGTATAGTTAAGTATAGGTTTTAATCGGTAAAAATAATCAACAAAAACCATTGTGACCAATGCGCAAGGCTTAAAATCATGGTATCCTAATACAAATTGAAACTTATCGCACATTTTTTATTAAATACCTAGTATAATCTGTAGTTTATTAAAGTGGCGACTCTATTGCTTTATTGCAGCGACATCTGTAACGCCCGTCGCCCAACTTCCAAGCAAAACTTACTGGGAGTAGGGGCGGTCATTCGAACACTATCACTTCTTTTAGTTTTCAATATTTACAAAACAACAGTAAGAATTTTGTTTTGTCTATTCATTTATATTAAAGCCAACTAAATGTAAAAACATAGGTACTTATTTCTTACAGGTTTATTTAGTTGTCAACGTTGGCAAAGATAGGAGCTTTTTAAAAAAAAGAATATGGTAGTCAGCCCCAACTCCCATTCTAAAAGAAATAACTCAAAACCATAGACATTCCAGTAAGTTTTTTTATGTACGGCAAATGTGTACGACGTCGTTTAATATTGTCACTTCAAACTCACTCCATTATTTAATCTATCAAAAATGCAATGTGCGCTAAGCTTTAGAAGTGAGATTACTCTACCGTAAAAGCTTAAAAATTCGAAAGGTTTTTTGTCAAAGATATGAAGTAGGTAATAATAAGTAATAGAATCCATACATATTATACATTATATTAAGATCTTTTATGAGAACGTTGTAATTTGCTAAGAATATACATAATAATATATGTATGTAGCGTGTGAATAATCGCAAAGGTAAAAATTGCTAATTTCGAGGCACTCTTAGCAGACGAGGCGCCTCGACAGAATCAATATTTAAGTAGTACACTTTTTTTACTTACAAAATTATATACTTATGGACATAATCGTAACATTACATTAGGATTAGGAACATACTAGATATATCAACCCAAGCTTATCTTTCGAGGTCACTGCCTCAGCGCAGTAAAGGGCTCTTTGCAACGGTGTTTGTTTTTTTCACAAGACACAACAATATGCATTCACACAGTAAAGTAACTACAGTGAGATTATATAGTAAAAAAGAGGTTAACGTACTTATCTTTTATTTGACATTTTGCAATAATTGCCTTCAAAATTCACAGTCAAGCGATTTAATTTGTTTTGTTATTGCTATCTACACCCCATTTGCGTCCCCTATCTAACAGTTCAATATTAGCACCAGAAAATTGATTTTGTTTAAGCTATGTATTATTTACGATTTAAATATTATTGTATAGTGACTTAAGCTTATATTTTCGTGCAGAGTAACGTAATGTTGTGCTAAATGTATAATATCTTTAGAGGCTGTTTAGATTTATCTATACGAATATTACTAGAATTCAACTACATAATGTAAGTGGCGGTATGTTTTTAACCGCCTAAAAATTGATAATTTTGCCTTCTTTCTGTTATCAATCTCGTACATACAATTTATATAAATCAGAAAATGCACTTAAAATTCTTTACACCTTTATAAAAGTAAATATATAGTATAATATAAAAGTAAATAATAGTATAATGATGCCTCGTAGTCAGCAAAACTGATGATTTGCTGATTACGAGGCATCAATATTTAAATTTAAAAAAGATTTTAAAAGGTTTTAGAATCTCTTAGTATGACGAGTATAACTAATATTGTGATTGTTTTTAATTTTGTTACCTGTCATGTAGTTAATGATTTAAGAAGGCAAATCCTTGATATTATTATTATTATTAGTGCGTGTTTCAAAGGTTTATAACATCAATTTACTGACAATATTTTAATAAACTTAAGTAAATGGTTCATGGTTCAACGTTCCAATAGATCGAATGTTACATGGGTAGGTAATATTTTATCATTAAAGTATATTACCAATAATTTTAGTGACTCATTTTAGCCCATATCATAGCGCATATCGCGATTCGTAGGATATCGACCTAACAAGATATCCACTGAGTCATATTCACCAATAATTTTACGCGCAAGTATAGTAGAGAGTTCAAGGCTAAAATTAGTATGTGAATCTGTGCCTCGCAAAAAGCAATTAGGTTAGCGAGAACGCCTCGACCATAGAAGCTAAACAGCTTAAAATTTATTACAAATTTTATCTCACTTGGAACCAAAATAACGTTTTAACATTTTAATACAATAATGTTTTAATAAAAAATATTTTGTGCGTTTAAATTAACACATTAGCTCTGCAAGTCTTAACGTAAATTTTTAACCTCTTACTGCCAATTTCGATTCTTTCGATTCTCAGATCGAGGCAAAGTGTTTATTGGGTTACACTTTGCTCGACCGGTGAAACAAATGTAGGACCTCTAGCGTTACGCTTGAAATTCCTTCACGAAAAGAAAAATATTTTAGAATCATTGGTAAAGCTACAGCTCAGTAACATGTTACTGCACAACACGAACACATCTTACATTTCACATAATTATATTTACTCAACATTTATCCTAACATCTTACTATCCCAGTAAGAATCTTACTATGCCTGTAAGAAACTTACTTTACCAGTAAGAATATTACTATACCAGTAAGAATCTTACTATACCGGTAAGAAACTTACTATACCAGTAAGAATATTATTATACCAGTAAGAATCTTACTATAACAGTAAGAATCTTACTATACTGGTAAGAAACTTACTATACCAGTAAGAATCTTACTATACCGGTAAGAAACTTACTATACCAGTAAGAATATTACTATACCAGTAAGAATCTTACTATCCCAGTAAGAATCTTACTAATCCATTAAATCAGTAAGTACTGTCAAATGGAGGACCTCTTTATGATAGTCAAATCGTACAATATTTAGGGCCCGTTTTACCACGTGCTAGTAAGTTCCCGTTAAATTACTTGGCAGATAATTTCATTCAAATGTTGTTCCATTTTTTTATTTATTTAGCGGTTAGCGGCTATCCAGAGGTATTTTAATATACAGAATCATTTTTATACCAATGCGCATTTTTTTTGGTGTTCAGTATCGGTATAAAAACACATTTACATTAACTGTGCAATACTTATATTTTTTATCCGGCTTCAAATCAGCAAAAGATGGACACAATCTATTCGTAATAACTTCAATTAAAGTGCGCGGCGTTCTGCGCATACGGCGGCGATTAATAGTTGCGCAACAACATCCTGAGCTACTTAAAATAAGATTTCCTAAACTTCCAATACCACTTCCACGATTCTACTATAATACCCCATTTATACAATACCTTTTCGACATTTCGTACCATTGTTTCAGAGCGAAAAAAGCTCTTTTTCACCACCTCCTAGTAAGCTCCCGTTAAATTACCTGGCAGATAATTTCATGCAAATTTTGTTCTATTTTTTAACTTATCCAGCGGTTAGCGGCTAGCCAGAGGTAGTGAAAATGGCCCTTAGCATCCTAGCGAGATCTTACTATCATATTAAGTCTTCGATTTACTTAGGAGAAGGTATCGTTGACCTGCCTGCTGCATCTAATGAAGGTAGCTCTTCGCGGCAGCTCGCGTAGACGGGCAGCCCCTACATAGGTACAGGCAGATCTTAGGCCACCTAGGATATCTTTAACGGTAACGCTTACGTCACCCCGGTATTCCACTTCCACTGTTTTACCTGAAAAAAAAGGAAAGAGAAATTATGATTCTATCTTTGTTGGGACCTACCTACCTACATACAAATGGGTCGGTGACAACACTAACTCAGGATAAAAAAATATGAATGGAAGAGTTGAACGGGACCGGAAAGTCGGACTAAGTCTGCTACTTCAATTACACTAGAATACGACATGAAATGATTCAAAGACTAACCGTAGAGAGGAGAGAGAGAGAGAGAGAGGCTGTCAAAAATCAACAATTTAAAAAGTAAATTGGCGATTTTGACACACTAAAGTAAGTGTCCTGTAGTAGTAGTAAAATTTCAACTCTCAAAAAAGGCAGGTTAATTCACCAATCAGCCCGCTTGAAGAGGATAATGAATTTAGATGCAACCAAAGAGAAATAATATGGATCTAAAATCATGCAATAGTTTAAGGGTCTCCAGACTTTGAAATAAAGCATATATTTCTTTAAAATCCAAAAATCTTACCCTCAGAAGACCTATACTCCGCTACACCCCCAGAATGCTTCTGCATGGCAGTAGACGAGGACATTCCATAGAAAATCTTGACCTTCTTGCCTTCCGCCGTGGTGACCACCTCGCCCCCACATTGGTCGTGCCCCGCGAACATGCCACCCGCCATCACGAAGTCTGCGCCCGCGCCGAACGCTTTCGCTACGTCACCGGGACATGTGCAGCCGCCGTCCTGATGAATAGAAAGAAAAGAAAATTAAGGTGTGTAAGGAAAAACTCCTCGGGAGTTTCGACGCCGAAGCGTGTTTTGTAGTTTATATTCAGGTACTCCATCACTTGAAGCATTCGCCTGTAATGTAACGTTACAGAGTCGAGCATTACATCAAAGAGGCAGGAGAACCGAGCATTACAGTGTGGAAACTGTAATGTTACAGATTCAAGCATTACGTTGGTGAGGGAGGAACGGAGTATCACAGTGCGGAATGTCTGTAATATTTTGATACAACTTGGTGAGGGAGCACCTAACATTGCAGGCGAATGTTCATCATGTCAGGGAGGCAAAACTATAATGTAATGCTCAAAATCGAATCTAAAACGTTACAAGCGAATGCTTCAAGTGGGGGAACACCTTTCTAAGCAACGATCTCCAATAGACAGAATACAGAATAATATGTAGAGGACCAATTTATCGTAATAAATTATAAGAATGTTTCGTGTCTCGTGGCTAAGTTCGGATCCACCGATCTACAACGTAAAGCTGTAAAGGTCTCAATGGTACCTGACTATTCTTAACAACCCTTGGAGAACCCTTCGTGCGTCGGTGAGTACTTAAGCTGTCGTTCTCGATTGTCATACGAATACCTACGACAATCGTAAGTGGTGGCCCTTAAAGCTGGTTGTTAGGCTTTTAGAGCTTCTGACAACTAATTACTATTTAACGGCAAATCTTTCCCAGAAATTGAGTGGTTTCGTGTAAAATACTGATTCAGCCATATCAAGTTATCCGAACACAGTTGATATGGCTAGGAGGATGAAATTTGTCCTAGGCATACCTACTCATTCGTGTCCCAGAAGGAGGGTAGCAAACCAAGTTATAGTCTGCGCGGAACTAGTTGGCCGCTCCTTAGGTATGTGAGCGGCGGGACGAAGGGGTGGGGTCGCCTGCACACGGTGGGACGGAGGGGCAGAGGCGCTTGTTTTCATTCACAGTAACCCGCAACTCACCCCCGTCCCTACCTAAGGCGCGGCCAACTAGTTCCGCGCGGGCTATAACCAGGCTGCGTCGCCGTCGTGCCGTGCCAAAGGCAAAGCGCAGGGGGTCACCGGTACGTTTCATTGGAGATCTAGGATCCCCTTCCAATAGTATCCTAGAGACGGCCGTGTGTTTTTAGTTGGTAAGAGTCCAACATAACTCTCTGCATCCTTTTTGGAGCCGGCTGGAGGATTTTCACACTTTACAAGAAGGTAATAAAGTCCCGCAAGTTGCTAATGGGCTGAAACCTTGTCTATCAACCTCAAAGTGACGTCATCCGCCACACTTACCGGCTAGTGGTGCTAACGCGCACTGAGAGCCGTTACGTCATTTTGACGTCACCAAGATGGCCGCTAGACACATTATCAATTTGCGGGGCTTACAATACTCACCGATATGATATGTCCCTTCAGGCCGTGAGCGGCGTCTGCGCACTCAATGACAGCTGACAGCTGTGGGTAGCCGACGCCGGTCTTGATGCGGGTCGTGCACACTGAGCCGGGGCCTATACCCACCTGCAATTTAAATTGGTTTGTCTAAATATACTGCTTACACTTACAAATTACTCGACGACGACTTTATTTTTCTTAAAAAAAAAATATACGTACTTTGATTATATCAGCTCCTGACAAAATAAGCTCCTCCACCATTTCACCTGTGACGACATTGCCAGCCTGCAATAAAAAAAAAGAAGTAAAGTTACAGCGTTGCTTAAAATTATAAGAAAAACCGCGCGTGCATGCCATTTCACTCTGCTAAAGTACTGTACTAATTAATGATAGAGAGAGATAGCACGAGATTGGCAGTTTGTTTTTAAATAAAATCCTTTAATGTCACAGATTACAACATGTTTTTCCTAATCTTCATGTAGGTATTGCTCAACACTCAAAAAGTTAAGATAAGCACTACGCTCACAAAAAATGCTAGTATATGGTACCTATGCCAGCTTACCAGTGCCTAGCATATCACCAACAGGCATGTGTATCACGGCCATAATGGCCCAGCTACACGCTCCGTTTTGCCTACGACCATACCTGCAAAAACCAGTTTGAGCAGGTAAGCACGTGCGTATGGACGGCAAGACGGCACCTCGCGCAGTCCCCTTTCTGTCTTTTTGTACAGTCATGACTGCACAGGCCTGGACTGCGCAGGCCAGACGGAGCGTATAGCCGGGTCATAAGGTTGTCCGGCAGAAATTGCCTAATTACATCCTCATCTGTACCAACAGTGTAGGCAGTATAAATAAATAAATACTTACAATAATTGTATGAGTAGGGAAACCCGCCCGAACTCTCCTAACATACTCCACAAAGTGTTGAGAGTAGCCGTTGGCGACGTCCAGGCATATAAACTTTAGATCTTTGACTGTGTTCAGGATCTCTGTGAGACGCTCGTAGTCTGCTTCTGCAGTCCCTGAACTTGCAGCTACAAGGATCAAAACACCCATTAAGATGGCCTTAAAGATAGCTTACATTGGTAGGAGGAAAAATTTCAAAAGGCCGACATGCTGGAGACGGGTCTCCTTTCAGAACGAGAGGGGTTAAGCTATGGTTAACCAGGCTACCCTACTGCGGGTTGGTACACTTCACACGCCATTGAGAAAATCTTTTAGACATGCAGGTTTCTTTATGTTCGTGGTGAATTTTCCTGATCCATGACGCACAGGGTAAGTGATGACAAGTGCGGTTTGTAGTCGGTATGAGTACGACATACCCGCCATCTGAGGATTTTCCGCACCCCCCAAAAAAAGGTTAATCATGTTTTCCTTCAGCGTTTCAGCGAATGTATTATTAAAGTCGCACATGATTTCGTAAAATCCAAGCACTGAGCTGCTACAGGGAATTTCACAGAAAAACTCAACAACACTTTACTTGACATCGAACCCAGGAACTCTTGCGTAGCAGTCCCGCTCACGATCCCTAGGTCAATGAGGCAGTGGAATTTTTACCATACCAAAATGTTCCCCACACTAGATGGTGGGTGGATGGTTATACTTATTATAAAGTGTTGAAGCCAGACTTACCCATTTGTTCTAAGCATTCTGGGTGCTCCGTAGCGAATTTCTTCCATTCTTCAATGGAGTAGTATTTGTGAATACATGTGAACAGTCCGTGCTGTAACAAGTTTAAGATTAAGTACATAATATAAGAAGATAATGGTAAACATGAATCCTCATCATATCAGCCAAAAGAGGTCCACTTCTGAACAAATTCTTCCCCAGACAGGTACGTTCGTATGTCGCCTGCATACAACGACACGAATGAATAACATGAAAACATGAATGCTTTAAAGATCTCCTCAGCCATGTTAGGACTGATGCGGTTGACTTGACTTTAAGAGTATAGGTACTGATAAAATTTATTTGTCTAATATAGGTAATAGGTAAGGAGGGTTTGATCAGTTTAATTCACAGTTGCCTCAATAGTGTTGCGATGAAGTTATCAAATGACATCCATAATTATTCTCTTTAATAAAAGTGAGATTGTACCAAGAACTACATCGGAGAATAGTATTAAAAAAAATAAAAGTTGGCCACACCGGGTCACACGCTACTCACTAAACACTATTCGTAGAAAAATAAAGTAACTAAGTACTCATTTACTATAATCAAATACTATTGTAAAAGCACCTACTCATATGTTTATTTCTGTAGGCGAGCGTTCTACCATCCGGTATGCCATTCATTATATACACACACAATTAAACAACAACAATATGAACGAATTGCGTTTGCATTTAATCTATTGGACTTTTCACAGTAAGGCACACACACAAACAATACGCAGAAAACAATGTTCAAATAAACATAGCTCATAAGTACATAAGTGTATTGCTTTGTCATCACAACATGTGCACATTTGGCGAATCTAAGGATGCGTCTACATTAGCGAATGCACTTAGTGTGCATGTCTGTAAAACGCATGCGCGATTCACGACTAGCAGATTGAGAGCTCTTAAAGATCCCGGTCGAAAGGAACGACCTGAAGAAATCTGTAGTCGTTATGATGGTCAGAAAACTGAGATACTTATATGAAATACTAAACACCAGTCTACCCCTGACACCCACCGGGAAAACCATCACGTTTATGCCATAGAAATGAATTATCGCATACTTAAGTATTGTAAAATCAAATCATGTACCTTGTAAAAACATGACCCGTATCGTTGAAATATAGTGGTACCCCCTTTCTATACTATAACAACTTACCCTTTATTTATTCTTGTACCTTGTGATGTACTGCGAATAGATTATTACTATTACAATAAACTAGTTACGCGTGCTGTGGTAGAGGGCGCGGTAGAGAGACGTGCGACACTGACATTGACAGTTGACAATTGACAACGTGCTATATGATAATGCACTCCCTCTCGGAGTCTGGGACCCCAAGCGACACCACGTATAACAAAACTCTAACAAATGTTTATTATTTAATCCCAACACCATTCCAGGATATATTGTGTTAAACACAGGACACAACATACCTTAATAACGCTTTAAACATTAAAAGCTATGCGGGTTGGGCAGTCACTTGTAACAAAGTACTGAGTAGCCCACAATAAACAATGAGAATTCAAAACGATCTCACGATTATAATAGACTAGCTTTCCGCCAGCGGCTTTGGCCGCTTGGTCTGGGTATTTCTTATAACTTTCATCCCCTATTTTAACCCCTTACAGCCCTTTCTTCGCATATAAAAGCCTTATGTCCTTTCCGGGTCAGTAGTTATGGCCTGGAAAGCGTGACAGACAGACAGAGTTACTTTCGCATTTATAATATTAAGTAAAGAATAAAGATTTAAGATCAATATCATTCATCTATCAGCAAATGAATTTATGCCATAAATTATATCACACCATATTATGTATTCCTTGAAGGATTAGACAAAGACTGAGCTAAGCCCCGCAGTTTGCCGGTATTGCCATTGACCCGGCACAAATCTAAACTAAGTTTCTACGCAGAATTTCATAGAAAAAGGCGTCTTCATGTTCAAGGCGTAACAGTCGTAATTATACTAACAACAGGAGAAACTGAAGAGCATTTCTAGATGTGCGCATGTGCGTTCAGCGCTAATGTATACCCAGCCTTACCAATAATGAAACAGCGTCCGTTTTCCCAGAAGCGTGTTATCATGGCACGTGTTAGGTGTGTTACAAAGATATAATGTACTTACATAATCTATACTAATATTATAAAGAGGAAAGATTTGTATTCTTATATGTAACGAATAAACTCAAAAAGTACTGGACCGATTTGAAAAATTCTTTCCATGTTAGATAGCCCATTTATCGGGGAAGGCTATAGGTTATATATCATCACGCTACGACTTTGGAGCGGAGTAGTCATGAAAAATGTTGCAAAAACGGGGGAAAAAATTATAAGACCACGCGGGCGAAGCCGCTGGCGGGAAGCTAGTAGAGATATAAATTGCGATTCTTACAAGGTATTGTTTGTGATAGATAAGTGATAAATGTTCTCGTCCCCTCATCACATATAATACAGTAACAGACACACATAAACTTAGACTAGCTATCCGCCAGTGGCTTCGCCCGCGTGGTTTAGGTATTCTTATAAATTGTTCTATTTTAACGACGTAATTTTCTATTCTCATCTTCTTAAAACAAATCTATCCCACGGGAACAATACAATTTACCGGAAAAAGTAGTTTATGTGCTATTCCAGACTATAAAATCTACCTCTGTGCTAAATTTCATCTAGATCCGTTCAGTAGTTTTTACCCGACTGCCGAAGGAGGAGGGTTATGGGTTTGATTTGCGTAAAAATCCATCCAAACTTTCTCATTAGTAAGATAGGATTTCTGCAGGGGTTAACAGGTTCACTCGCATCCCAGAACTTTACGTTTATTGATAGTATTTATTTCCGACACTGACACAGACGACCTGGGTAAAGGTCGGTACGAGTCTTTGGATGCAGGCATATGACCGGTCCTTGTGGAAATCTATGAGGAAGGCCTTTTAGAAAGATGTACGCATATACATAAATGCGTACATCTTTGTACAATTGAAAAAGGTGTGAATAATGAGATGACGTCTAAAAGGAATAAATGTAAAAACAACAAACAGTAAAGAGAGCACAACTACACACCAAAACCACTGAAGCATTGCCAGTATAAGCGGATCTCGAATTCTATAGGCTTTCCGTAGAATGTAGAGGTCTGCTTTTACTGGAAACAATTTAATTACCTTAGATAGTTCCTTGGCCATCTCGAAGGTGCCTACGGTGTCCATATTGCTGGCCATGACAGGAACACCCTTGTATGTCTGTCCAGAGTTGCGGAATGTGATATCCCTGTACAAATTAACCTGAAACAAATAGAATATATTATTATCTTTTAAATAGAGGAATGGTCTAGAAGTTAGGTAATATTACCTACAACACGTCAAGGAGGTTACTAAGTTACATTACATCACGACATAAGTATCTCGAAAAATCCTTACTTAATATTATAAATGCGAAAGTAACTCTGTAAGTCTCGCTTTCACACCAAAACCACTGAACTGATTTAAATGAAATTTGGTACACAGATAGTCTAGAGCCTGAGAAAGGACATAATAATAATAGGCCAAAAAACGGCTGTAGGGGGTTGAATTAGGGGATGACATTTATAAGAAATACCCAATCCACGCGGGCGAAGCCGCTGGCGGAAAGCTAGTTCAGAATAAATTTACATCAACATGACATGTAATTTACGTTATTTTATTGTACACCTTAGTTTACTAGAAATACATTCGTTCAAATACCATGTTGCTATTCAGTAAAGAAGATGAGCACAAGTCTTATACGTATTTTATAGAGAAATTCCAAGTAATTCTTACACCTATATGACGCAATGTTGAAATGGCGCGCTGCCAAAACTGTGAGCTCGTAGTGATTCTTGCAATTCTATATCAGGAACGCAGATAATCTTATGTTTTTTATGTTATGTGATAAGGTAACGTTAATACCGAAAGAGAATATCATACAGAAAGGGATTGGTAGAATATAAAAGACGCTCTCAACCTATTTATTACATTGAACCTAACCATACCGGCCAACCATGAATGTCTGCTTAACCCTGGTGTGATACGTTACTGTATTATCATTATTTTTTTAATGTAATAAATGAAACAAAAAACCCGACTGCGTAAAAAGTACTAACAAAAAATCTAAAAACAAGCTCTGTGATGTTGGAAAATGTAATGCAGGCGGGACAATTAAAGAAACAATTTTGTTTATGAACTAACAGCTTGTCCCGCCTGCAATACATTTTCCAACATCACAGAGCTTGTTTACATACGTACATACATACGAGTCAAACACATAACCCTCCTTCGGCAGTTGGGTAAAAACTCTCTCTCTCTCTCTCTCTCTCTCTCCGATTCATATGCTTACGATACTCTAAGATACCACGCTGTATGTCCTGTAGGGTTAACGGTGGGTTTAGGTCCCATGTTATAGGGGGCGAGTCTACAAATCCAAACTCCGACTTAATAATAAAACTATACTCAACCTGGAAATTGAAACCAAGCCGTCAAGCGTGGGCGTGGCAATCGCATTTGCCACTCAAGAACACTAGACTGATGAAGTACCTAGTTGGAGATACAAAGAAAAGGTTGTAAATCAGAATAAAATGCAGTCAAACATTTCAAAATGATATTTCGTTATCTTTGCAGAGATAAGTATCAGACAATGCTCTCTAGACTTCACGACGTTGCTTGTAACAGAATAGTAAACTGTGAATATTGTGATTGCAAAATATTACAGATTTTCACTGGTTAATATTCAACTTATGAGAGGTTTTGTTTTGTATGGAGCAAATTACGGATACACTCCTCTTAACGAATAGTTAAGACCCAGGTACCTCCTACTTAAATATTACGAAAACAATACAGTCGGAGAAAACTACGAAAAACGGGAAAATATTTTATCGCAATAAGGCCGAATAATAATAATAATAATATTTATTCCGGAAAAAATAATGGTTAGTAGTAGTGAGAAGCCCCAAAAATCCTGTCAAACATTCTATCCTTCGAATATACTTTATCGGTATTGCCCAGAAATTAGGTTGCAAAGTTGTGTTGAGTCAATTCCTGTAGAATACTGATATTAAGTCGTAGATACGGCTTAATATCAGTTTCTAGTCTAACCATCTGGTTAGACTGGAAGCTGACCCTAAAATAGTTTTTGGCAAAAGGCTAGGTAGGCTAATCGTTTAGAAATTTTGTATACCTAAGTCCCGCAAGTTGCTAATGGGCTGAAACTTTGTCTAATTAACCTCAAAATTACGTCAACCGCCGTACCTGCCGGCTAGTGGTGACAACGCATACTGAGAGCGATTACGTCATTTTTACGTCACCAAGATGGCCGCCAGGCCCATTATCAATTTAGGGGCCTTATAATAAGTAGGCATTACTCAATCTTAAATTGTGATTTAACCAAACGTCAATTTCCCTGTACGTAGGTCGAGATTCCTTGCGGCGCTATTGATGTTGGAACCAATTTTGTCCGTGATGTGGTAAAAATAAAAGACAGGAGAGCAAGCTGATACTGATTCGAAATGAGCTGTGTAGCTAATGCCACAGGCCATTGTCTGATTGGTTTTTGTTTCACATTTTCTTATTCTTCATAAATCGGTTTTTGTTCACTAGCAATTGTTATAGAAGCTGATGAAGCAACTTCGTTCGTCGATTGAATCTAAATGATGATAGAAATCGGTTCGAGCCAGATATTTTCAGCTGAGTCGGTTCCGGACGAATTATCGAGGCCAAGGTGAGCTGTCTACGGGTGATATTGTTCGGTTCTATTGAGTTGTAGCTGCATTTCTTCCAATTCGGAAGTTCAATTTTTCTTCGGCAAGAGTTAATTAGATCTTACCTACTGTAATATAGGTTATACATTAGGTAGGTACGTTGAATATCTATTACAGATGAGCTGATGACATATTTTAATTTTGCAAAGAAACGTCGAACGACGTTCTTCTTTTCTATCTTTGCTCGGTACGGAAGGGTTTTAAATTAAGGATGTTCTATTTGTACTTGTGCCTTGGTTGATGGCAAGAGGCTCAATAACTATTACATGGGACCTAAGCATAAACACGAACAGCAGTAAATACACCTCTCGCCGTCTAACCTAACCTAGCCCTTTGAGGAATATATGCGTGATGGTATGCTCAAGAAGAAATAAAACAGAGACACGGATGATAACTTCATAAGAATATACTTACCAACCGTAGTTACATAATTCTTCCTAATTTTACAAACAAATATTAGGTACAATATGAGCAAACCAGGTTTGCTCTTAATGTAATATTTATTTGTGACAAATTTTAAGCTAATTAATTTTAATTAGAGGAAACTGGAAACTGCCCCAGTAAAAATCCATTTAGTGGGGCGGATTCCACTGCGGACTTCACTTTGTTATTCCACTTTGCCCCAGTTCCCCAGTGGGGGGGCTTGGTGGAGCAAAGTGGAATAATTCAGATTAACTAGACTTGGAATTTTACCTTCATGGCATGTTGAACTTGTAAATGGCCGTAGAAGAAACAGTCGTAAATTCTAATAGCTTGCTACAATAAGATCATACATTACTTAGAGGGTGCGCCAATGGGCGCGGCGAACTACATATACCTAAGCAACTACTTACAGTTAGGTGTCTACGTTCTTCACTAATTAACCAGCATGTACATGTACACACGACCAGACAATTAAGTGGGCAGGCAAACAATATCATTAATTGTTATTTATTGGTATTCCTGTAAACATATCTCGTAGAAACGTACCTAGCAATGTAGGATGGTCTTTGAAGCGATGGACAGATGACCTGAGTAAAGATCGCTGAGTCATATAGGAAATCTATCGGAGAGTTCTATATGTAGCAGTGCAGTGTTTGATTCGATAAGAATGTTGCAGTCATCCAGATCTATGGTCTGATCAATTTATTTATTTACTTTTAAGAAGGCTTACAGACCTATTTATTTATTTATTAACTTTTAAGAAGGCTAATATAACATTGTAATTAAAAAGTTAGATACACTAGTTGCTAATAACAAGTCTCCACAGCTAGATATCAATTAAATTTGTCTAACACAAAAAAACGAGTACCTAAACGTTCATATTCACGATAGTGTGTGGTTACAGTTTATATTGGTATCACCAGTGTGTAATTTACAATAATAATTACTATCGCCAATTACATTGTGGCATATATGAGAAAAAATTCGTATCAATGGTAAATGGTAAAACTATTTTATTTATAGAATTTAAGCCCAGCAGGTGGCCACTTTAATTGCGACATCAGTTAAGTCCTTAAATGTCAGTACAACGGACTGACTGATTAGTACCTAATTATTACAACTGACCCCCACCGCAGGCCGCGTCTGTCTGGGAGAGCTTTAATACTGCCTACAACTAGGTTTATTGTTGAAAACAAGCCTTCAATATGTCACAGTGTTAGCAACAGGTCAGGTTAGTCACACACCGTCATCAAATGTAGGTCTTACTTAGGCCAATCGATTTATGAGAGTTCAGCAACGATTGTGTCACTGCTTATACATCTCTATAATATTTACTCTATTTATTTATATATATATATATAACGATGAAATAACGACAGCCGTGTTATATTGTTGAAATGACTGCATTTTAGAGCTAAAATGTAAGTATAAATCTATACTAATATTATAAAGAGGAAAGATTTGATTGTTTGTTTGTATTGAATAGGCTCCGAATCTACTGGACCGATTTGAAAAATTCTATCAATTTTAGATTTCCCATTTATCGGGGAAGGCTATAGGCTATATATCATCATGCTACAACTAATAGGAGCGGAGTAGTAATGAAAAATGTTGCAAAAACTGGGAAAAAATTATAAGACCACGCGGGCGAATCCGCTGGCGGGAAGCTAGTGGTAACTATAGTGGTGGATTTGTCCTAAGGTCCAGTAGGCTCAGGACAAGGGTGGCCAAAAATAACTTAAAGTAGGTATTGCATTATCGTATTGGATCTAAAGCGATAAACTGTGTGCACAAGAATTCTTGTGCTGTGGGTATACATAAGTAGGTATTTTTCTACCTAAAGTATTATTCGTGTAATCCATCCATTCCTCCATACAATAAAGTTAATTTCTATAAAATTAGGAGATATATTTCATCCTGAAAACATAAGCTACCTTTCATCATCCAATAAGCATCAAACATGAGCTACCTTTCATCATCAGTATCATTTGAGCGAAACTGCGTTCAACTGTTAGCATTAAAATTAAGTCAAAACAATAAACGTGTTAATATCGATTAATTCCATTTAGCATGGTACGCTTTATGATTCATCGGTCGAACAGAAAGTTTGGACACTTGACATATCTGACATAAACAGAAACGGAAATTTGGCAGCTTATCAAATATCAAGTAGGGTAGGTATATTGCGTAATATTATGTATAAACCAGCTTTCCGCCAGCGGCTTCGCCCGCGTGGTCTCTTATAACTTTCATCCCCTTACAGCCCTTTTCCGCATTAAAAAGCGAAGCAGCAAAAATGAGCTTTCCTGGAATCTATGTACCAAATTTTATTTAAATCGCTTCAGTAGTTTTGGCGTGAAAACGCGATAGACAGATAGATAGATAGAATATACTATATTGTACACCAAAGGGAAAATAATAAAAGTGACATAACAGAAGTTACAGGAGTACAATTAGCGGTCTTATCGCTAGATGCAATGTCTTACAGACCACCACTGACTAGACAGACAGACAGACAGAGTTAGTTTCGCATTTATAATATTAGTAAGGAACTTACAAAAATATTTAGGGCCTGTTTCAACACCTAATAAGTTCCCGTTAAATTATTTGGCAGATAGTTTCATACATACTTTGTTCCCATTTTGTAGTTTATCGGGCGGTTAACAGCTATCCAGAAGTGGTTCAAAGGGCCCTTAGCACATCTTGCCCTTAATTTAGGGGTCTATTCCCTAGGTCGAAGTGTTAATGCAATAATATACATATGTATTTACATTAAGGCTAATATTCAGAGATGAAACTAAGCGTAAACTTACGCTTCCGTATGTCAAATTGTAATAAAAAATTTACATACGGAAGCGTAACTTTACGCTTAGCATCGTCTCTGAATATAAGCTTAAGAAGTTCTCAGGAGCAAGTCGGTGTTTGAATATTTGTCCAGTTTATGACAATAAGCTCTATATTGGGTGGGTACATCATCATCATCGACCCATGGCACGGATCAGGCGGATAATGCGGGTTGGCAGACTTCACATACCGTGGAGAAAATCTCTTAGGCATGCAGGTTTCCTTACGATGTTCTTCTCCACCATTAAAACAAGCGATAATTACGCACATGATTTCGAAAAGTGAGGTGCCTTGGATTTGAGCTTGGCTATCACTTATTTAGGTACATAGGACCCTAAACATAGCGATGAAAATTACATATCATACTACCATATATAATACAGGTGACAGTACCTATGTTGTAATAAACAAAAATCTCGCACATCCGGGAATTAAAGTAATATTTGAATAATGTTTGGGGATTCAGAAGCCTACTTTAGTCTTTACGTAAATATTGTTTTTTTTTTTAATTATTTTGAGTGTGTTTTGGTTGTCATGATTCATCAAAAGCTCAACTATTTAATGTAATAGATATTGGTCATGCGAATTGCGATATACGAATTTCCTTTGTGACCTCGAACAAGTAAAGGGACCTTTTCTTTAATGTCTGAAAGTATTTTTACCCTGTGATACGTTATCAGATAAGTCTACAAAAGACACATAACACATCACGCCTGTATTCCCCGAAGATAAGGCAGAGATTACCCACATTTCGCCGGTACGTTTAGGTCCCATGTAACCGAGCCTATTGCCATCAACCGGGCACAAATCCAGACTCCGAGTTGATACTGGGAGTGTCACAGAAAAAACCCAACAACGTTGTTGGGTTAGGCAGTCCACAAAAGTCTATAAAAAAGAATTCCACCAAAAAGGCCGGTTGTCAGTATCTACCTAAATTATAATTTAACGACTTCTAATTCGGTCTGACGTAAGCTCGATGTGATGGATGATTTATGGCGGCGTGTCACGTCACGCAGACGTGACTGTCTATGGTTTATTGCTTTTTTATTAATGGTTCAGGAAATATTCTTGTCTACGACATGCGGTAGGGACCTCCCCTCGTGTAGAAACAGAATTAGGAGGACGGTGAAATATTTGATCGTGGTGAATATGTTCACAAATATCATGCCCGGAATAAATAATGAGGTAAGTGCGGTTTTTAGTTGGTACGGTATTGCTGCCTTCAGCCTATCTAGGTGGCGAGAGATCTATTATTTTCTTAGTGACGTAGGTGAAATCAAGATTTTTTACACTATGAAAAAAGTCACCTGTGACCAAGTGACATTGAGCCACAAGCTCAGCAGTGCTTGTATTGTGGGTCTGATACAATTTCATAGTTTTAAAAAGAGTAATAATAGGTAAAATATTAAAGGTCTAGGACCACAGTATCCCACGAAAGCCTGTTAGAGTGGTGTTCATGACCCTCTGATCGCAGGCAGGTAGGTATTGTAGGAGTCCTAAACCCTCCAATCTCCTCCCTTCTTCCCCGACTACGGATATCCTATCTACGAAGCTATTCATCGTTCCATGGTTATTAAGAAAGGTTTCAATACCTAAAAACATAAACTGTGTTTTCATCAAGCTGATATATTTCTATTTAAATATTCATATTTATGTATAATTTATATGTATGTATATATGTATAATTTATGTATGTATATATAATTTTTGTATGTATTAGTTTTCGTATGTAATGTACTTAATATATTTTTATAGTATTTACTACTTTATAATTGTTATTAATAGTTTTTTTATTTTTTCGTACCGCATTTCGTGATGCTCTTTTTTAACCCAAAGGTTGACTGGGAGAGAATGAACCATAAATGTGCATTAAAGATTAAATAAATAAATAAATAAACTCATTTTAAAAATCTTCATTGGGTTTTCTATGGCCAGTGAGTTAATCTGTGCACCAACGAGTTTATTTAAGTCTTTGCTGTGCATCAATCGGGCAGATCAAAATAAAAACTTTTTCTTCATCTTTTTTTTTCTTTCAAATCTCTATTCTCTGCCTTCTGTTTTTTAATATAATATCCTTTTCTTCTCTTCATGCGATTCGATTCCCACTTTTTCTTACCCCTGTTTTATACTTCTTCCAGGTCTGCCCCTACCATATCATTAACTTATTGACAGACCTTAACCTTGCCTACCCTGCCTATTGATAAAACCGTGTTGTTGTTACACCGACAAGCCACGACCCCTGAGCATTGGAACATCGTAATTGAAACTGTCATGGCAAACTCCCAAGGTTAATGACAGTCGATCACGTCAGGGCGAAACGGTACAATACACTTGTTAGTACGTCACGCCATTGTATAAACGAAGATAGGTTTTCGTTTATCGACACAAACGTGACATGATCACAGATGTATGTATGTTATCTTTTTGTATTTTTTTTTTTGTTTTTTTTTTTTAAGCATTTTCCATGCTAAGATTTCAAGTTATTTTTAATGAAGGAAAAAATCGGCGGGCGGGCAGGATCATTCCGTATATCAAATTTGTATTACAATTTGACATACGGAAGCGTAAGTTCATGCTGAGTCTCTTCTCTGAATCTCAGCCTCAGACTAATGTCTAAGTTTCAAAAAAGTGTAAAGTAACGCTTCCATAATATGTCAAAATTTTACATACGAAAGCGCAAGTTTACGCTTGGCGTCGTCTCTGGATATTATTAGCCTTAGACAGTGCGATGTTTTTCAACTTGAAAACAATAAATTACGATTTGTTCGTGATATTCTGTTATCACCAAGTAATGTAAGTATTTCGTGTTATTTAAATTGTCGTTTGGATACCGAAGAAGTTAATTTCTTAATATCATCTTGCAACTGCCTCATTTTGTAGCAGTAAGCGCGATTGCTCCGTCAGAGGTTCGATTCGAAATTCAAATAATGATTATGCAAACTGACAGTTCTCATTTTGAAATATGCATGATTAGGGCCTGTTACACAGCTTACTGATGAGTTTCCGTTAAATTATCTAGCAATGGGAGTTTGTATGCAGCCTTGACTACAGCTGCTAAGGTGAATATTGATCTTCAGAAAACTATGCTTTTTGTTTCGTAGAAACAATTATACACTAATTTTGTTTCCATGCTAACAGTTTCTGAACATGAAACTGAAAGTTGGGTCGTTTTCTCGTTTGGTCGTTTTTCTTGTAAATAATAATAAACAATACATGTTTATTAACCAAAGTAACATATTATTGCAATACAAATACAATATAGCAATGGAACATTTTGCTTTTTATAAACTTTTTATAAACACAACTAATAAATTGTAACAAACTAAACAGAAGGCGCTGGTACTTGTGATACGTTTTACATTTGTACAGGTACCAACGTTAAATTTTCTTGTCTTGCGTGATGTATTCTTTTGTACCAAATTTGAAAAAAAAAACTACCGATAATAGGAACAATTAGATACGTCCGTATTCTCGAAGAGGATCGAAACGACCCCTTTTTGGGGTGCGAAAATCCTAATTGACCGTCTCGTTTGTCACTTGGGGAGAAGGGTAGATATGTCGGACTCGTCGACTAAAAGTCGCCTTTGCCTCACCATATTGTCATGGTTATGGGATACGTGACCTCCACGATGATGACGATCTGTGGACCAGTATTCACTGGACCCTTCAAAGGGGAACCCGGGACCCGATTGAGATCGACAGAGTAACCAACCGATTGCTCAAACCGTCGCTAGTGCAGAAAAGCAATTGGCCGCCCATGGATTGTATTCTAAAAAACAAAATAAAAACAATAACTCGCAAAATAAAATACAGCTTTAGTCACATTTCCAGTGTAATCTGAGCTCTCATATTACGGTAAGTCTATGAAATTTGAGGTCAGCGTATACTGGTATTGTTTAGCTTGATATGTTCGCGTGTTTTACTAAACAGTAAACAGTAGATAAATAGTTCTAATTACTTCTATTATCTTGAAACAAATTAGCATCGTAACTGACTAGGTTACAATTAAATTCCATTTAGCAATATACTTAATTAGGTATTGACCTACAAACGTGTCATACATAGGCGATACTAACGGAATTAGTAATATTACATTCAGAGACGATACTAGCCGAAGCGTAAGTTTACACTGAGGCTAATATTCAGAGATGATGCTAAGCGTAAAGTAATGCTTCCTTACGCTTAGCATCGACGCTAAGCGTAAAGTAACGGTTCCTTATGTCACATATGGAAGCATAAGTTTACGCTTAGCGTCGTCTCTCAACATTAGCCTTCTGTGTCGTTTCTGAATATTAGCCTAAGAGATACGAGACCTCTACCTACTCATAGAAATACCTAAATATAATATATGTCGAAAGAATAAAGAATGCTTGCTTTTAGTCGTAAGTAATCTTGGCTGGGATAGCTTGGTAATTGAGATAAGGAGTGAGATGATGACTGATAAAAAATCGTTTGTTTATTAATTCTTATACATCTCCTGTGAGCCACCTTTTGCGATAATGTCTTACTTATAAAAATCATAGTAAACCTAAATCTAAATTTAACATAATTAATTACACAAAACACAACTTGGCCAATACTTTTCCCAATTGCCTTGGGCTCAATGCAGTATTTTTCATACCTTTAATTTTTCACAAAATCGCATCATCGCGTGTATTTTCTTTCAGACAATGTAACAAGATACTTGGCTGGTAATATTGAACGTTTTTGCTTGCAAATTTATAGATACAAATGCCGACAGAAATTATAAACTTATATTTTTATGTACCTTTTTGTAAAAAAAGTAGCTAACTAATTCGTAAAAACTTTTTTGTAACTAGTTACGTCAGTAAGGAGTATTTTAATCGAGGGTATTAAAACTTTTTCTTAAATAGCTGTATTTCGCTACTTAAAAATAAAAAGAATGTCGTTAATAAAATCATTAGGTATTTGTTTTATCGCCATTAACATAAATAGAACATTTTTCTCATTATCATTGAAGATTTTCACAAATAGGCATTTCCCATGAAACCTTGATCATCTTACGTTTCAGAAAAAAGTTAAATGTCACTTACGTCATTTCTGCTTCGTAGTGTGCTGCGTTTTGGTCGTAACAACACATCTTTGAAGTCCAATTTTACTTCGTTTATAATGTTAGGCATTTTTCACTCAACACAAAAACTGTGTTATTCGTAAAATGTGTTTAGTGAGCGCTGAATACGACCGCGCGTCCCTTCCCGAGCGCTGTATCGACTGCGACTGCCTGATGCAAGCAGTGTTGCAATAGCAGAAACAAATTTTCCTCACGTTTTCCCAAATAAATTCAAAATATACAGGTAGTCTACACCATAGGTTCTTCAAGTTGGCAATAACGCCCCCTGTGTCCGTTTAAGACCTTCAGGGGGCAGTGAAAGACCTAGGTAAAATTAGAGGGCATTGAGATGAGGCAGGCGTCAGATGGTAAGTAAAAGAAAATGGGGGGCTCTAGAAAAAATATACTCAAAGGGCGGTGGGCAAAGTAATGCCGAACGTTATGTGATTAACATAAGTGTTTGTCTTTGTGTTTGTCAGGGTGTTTCTTATGTATTAAGTCTGTATTTACAAAAAAAAAGTATTTAAGTACTATATCCATTGTCTAGTACTCATAGTAGTTCTGCATGTAAAATTATCAGCCTGCCGTTACCGGCTTAGCCTTTTACCAAGCATCGTGTATGACTTAATTGATAAAAAATATCTATTCCTATAAAGTTAACAGGGCACAGGCATGGATTTCTTAAGGCTCTCAGTCTTCAGTCTTAATCCGGCACTCCAATCATAAAATAATAATAGTTCCATTAACAATTTTTACAAACTACATGAAAACGGGCAAATTTCCTAAGCTGGCAATACTCCGCTGTAAGCGTGACACGAAACGTCACGAGGGCGCCAGAAATACCCGCTTTCAGTCGCTAGGTGAAGGTTATTTAATGACCGACGCTACACACAAAACCTAATAATTTCTCCTACTACAAAATATATTTTTTTCCCAGCACTTCAGCTGGGCTCTCGGTGACGTCGCATTCGAAAATAGAAGTGTAATATTTGGTTATGTTATTGATATAATACGGTCAGCTGTTAGTCGGGCATGCGCAACGCGGAAGATAATCTTGCCAAATGAAAATGACATTGAGAGTCAGACCGAGGACGAATCGTGTGGCCATCTCATTTCGCGCACATAACCTTAGGTTTTAAATGTCAGATAGCCTAGGTACGACCTACGTATAAGTACTTATCTACTTTGTAGAACTAGAACGTTTACTAGCTAACATAAAAGGACACAATATAAGGATAACAATTTTGTTAGAAAAATGTTGCTGCTTCGTTACTTAAACGATAGATAGTTTTAGTTATAGAGAAGTATATATATAAGTAATTTTGTTTAGTTTAACTGAAAATTTCACCCCATTTTTGAATTTATAGATTGTTTTAAAACAATGAATCTAAAAATAAATAGACTATTTGTTTAAGTTTTAGTTGTTGGTACTTGAACTTGTTGACTGCCTCTTTGGTTTAGTGGTGAGCGCGAATGCTACGCTAGAGGTACTGGGTTTGATTCCCAGGTCGGGCAAATTGTTGTTTTTCTGTGAAATCCAGCTCGGTGTCTGGATTTGTGCCCGGTTGATGGCTTACATGGAACCTAAATACATACCGGCAAACTGTGGGTGTATGTTTAGTCGACCATAAAATTTTGGCTTTACCAACCTTAGAGTGAATGTCGTTTGCACATCACAAAACAACAAGGTCTATTTTTGCTTAAAAGACCAAGTGACAGATTGATAATAAGCCTTAGTAAATTTAATTTTGACGGAAGTTTTTGTCAAAAGTGGTAAAGCAATTTTATGGTTGACTATACATTCCTTCGGGGTGTATGATAAATAAATAAATATTTTGGGGACATTTTTACACAGCACCATCTAGTCCCAAACTAAGCAGAGCTTGTACTGTGGGTACTAGACAATGGATATAATACTTATATACTTTTTTTTGTAAATACATACTTATTATACATAGGAAACACCCAGACAAACACAAATACTTATATTCATCACATAAATATTTGTGTCTTGTGGGAATCGAACCCACGACCTCGTGATCAGCAGTCCGGTACTCGAACCACTAGACCACAGACGTCGTCATGATGGTACGGTATGTAGTAGCCGTGGTGTGCTTTCTTCGTCATTCACCATTCATCCTCCTCCCTTCCAGTTTACTCGGGACTTCCGTACATATTTTTTTTTATAGGATACGGCAATTTTATTTAAGTTTAGGTACGTACGTTTATGGCAACCCAGCATACGAATCGCCTGATGGTTTGCGACTACCGCGACACATGGACACCCGCCACACCGAAGCAACAGCAAGTGCGGTGCCAGCCTTTTAAAAGGGAGTACGCTCTTTTCTTGAAGGTTTGAAGGTCGTTTTGGTCCGGAAATACTGCAGGTACTGCTCATTCTATAGTTTTGTTGTGCGAGGCAGAAAGTTTCTACAGACGCACAGTTGTGGACTGCCAACCATCTAGATGATGGGGATGGAAATGCTGTCGCGTAGAACGATGTTGATCACTGTTATGACGTAATGCCGTGATGTGACATACGTTTTTTATGGTACACAACGGGCTTCCGTTTAACCTCCTTTGCCTTTGTCTTTGCAACAGTGCAACCAACGATAGTCCGCTTACCCAGTAAAAACTTATTCACTTGAGTCTTGTACCTCAACCATGAGTTCTATCGAATGACTTTCGATAGGTTTTTTACGCATCGAAACGCTGTAATCTCATAGCAGATTTTAGTACCTTACGTAACCGCTAGAGGCGCTGCGAGGGTTTACCATACAAATATTTTACAGCGTCGCTAGCGAGTCTAGTGAGAAAAACTCATGGTCGAGGCACTGAAGACTGCTAGGTAGGTAGGTAAAATAAAAGACACAATGATCAATCGGTGCTATTCTATAATAGTGTTCACTAGCATAGTCGAGTCAGACAGTGGTTCGGACGTGGTGGTCGGGTTCATATCATCAGAAAGAGACGGTGCAGTACTTAGTTCGGGGTCTGTCGAAGAGATAATGTTACGGTTAATTTTAGGAAGGAGGTCTTTGGTACAGTCAGCATCAGATATATTGGGACAACAAAGTGTTCAAAATGATCGGAACAACTAAGAAAATTAAACGTTATATCAATAGCACAAGGACTATTTCAGAACGAACATACTACACCAGTGGCGGCGTAAGACCTAAATTTTATGTGGGCAAAATTCAAATTTTTCGGGGCGCGAGGCCCCCTGGCGCACGTACATAATTATGCAATTACCCTTTTAGATAAGCAAATAAGCGCAACTTTATTGGGACTGGTTTCTAGTTCAACCCGATCCCACTGAATATCAGTAGAGTGATTCTACACGAACGCAATAAATACTGCCATCAGAACTTTCAACCCTACTTGGCCAAAACCCTTATGTTAAGGAGAGATTGGATTTTAGGTTTGACTACTACTAACGATTGTCATAGGCTGGGAGCGAGTGAGTGACGGCTTTAAATGCTCGAAAACAGTGGCGGCGTAAGACCTAAATTTTATGTGGGCAAAATTCTAATTTTTCGGGGCGCGAGGCCCCCTGGGTCGCGAGGCCGTAGGCGGTGGCCCACGTCGCCCACGCCTTACGCCGCCACTGTACTACACGACAACTGTCATTCTGAAATGAAACGGTTTATCACGTTGAGATAAAGGTTACCTACCTACCTAAGTTACTTATCTTCCTAACCAATTGGCCAGCCATATTGGGGCCCACTTCCAATCCGATTCGAGTATTGTTGAGTCAGATTTGTGACGATTAACGATTGACATGGTGTAACAAGGTGTGGGTACGACAACTGACGGTTTTATCAATGGTAGAATACCAATAAGGAAATGACCGTGATTATGTTCATACGAACGTCTATGACAATCGTTAGTCGTAGTCAGATGAAATAAAGGAGTTTGAGATCAAATCCTGATCATGGCACGTAATGAGGAGGGATGAAACGCATGTGACTAAAAGAGTGATGACATTGAATGTAGAAGGACGGAGGGATAGAGGAAGGCCAAAGAAAAGATGGATGGATTGTGTTAAGGTCGATATGATGGAAAAGGGAGTGAATGAGCAGGTGACGGCTAATAGGGATGAATGGAAACAAAGGATAGGCTGCGCCGACCCCAAATAAATTGGGACAAGGGTAGGAAGAAGAAGAGAGAGATCAAATCCTGCAGTTTGAGACAGCGGCACGGTTTAGCGGTGAGTGGCGTTTACAATAGACCGACTACACAGTCCCAGTAACAATATACCCGCTAAACAACTAATAGTTTGTCAAAAGCCTGATAACCAGTCTATCCCTCGAATACCGGTATTGCCTAGAAATTGAGTGGAAGTGGTCTATAATATTCAGCCGCATTTGACTGGAAGGGGACCCCAACATGGTTCGAGAAAACCTAGGAAGATTATGAGACCAGACTATCCCACTGCATTGTAATTTTAGCACAATCAATGGACTTCACACCATTATCAGCCCGTGTTCGTTCACTGCTGGACGTAGGCCTCTTTTAGTGAACACTCGAACGCCACAGAGCCCGATGTTCAACCCTTTTCATTCAGTCACTGCTAGCCTTTCACAAGTCGTCAGTACTTCACACATACCATCCATTTTGTTGTCCTCGCCAGGCTTCCACTCGTCGAGGTGCGGGGTGAAGACCGCCTCCTTGTAGTTACCGTACCCGTCACACTCCACGTCTGACCCCGTCCGGCATCTCTCGCGGGCACAATCTTAAATTGAAGTTAACATTGCCGGGAATCGTTGTAACATTATATTCAAGCAGTAAACTAAAATATTTATAAATATATAGTAAGTATAATTATCACTAACCGCAGTTCATATTAGATACTTCCACTCTTGGTACTTTGATCCCTACGATGAAGCTGCCATCTTCTAAGGCGCAGTAACACACGAAACGGCGACACTGCATGGAAAGAAAGAAGGAATATCGAACACTATTGGTAATTTTGCTTTCACATTCTGACCAAAATGTGCCAAGCAAAATTCGACATCACAACTAAAGGTGACTACAGTGTCCTGTTAATCGAAGGGAAGCAGATAGAACCTAACTTACCTAATAAGATTACTCTTTTATGATTTAACTAGCTTTTCCCCGAGGTGTTACTCACGTTCATGCATTTTTTTTAAATCTGAGAGTGAGAGTCCAGTCAAAATCGGTTCAGCCGCTTTAGAGATTAGCCGGAACAAACGGACAGAAATTTAAAAAAATATTTATTGATGTTGGTATCGTACATACTTTCATATGCATTTAGTGAAAAGCTGTTAATTTTGAAATTAGAATTGTATTATTTGTATAAGTCGCGCAAGTACACGTACAATGGTCCACTGCAGGACTAAGTGCGGAAACCGAACCCACCAGAACCAGGAGTGGGTTCTCCATGATGATGATGAAGTTCCGCAAGTCGCTAATGGGCTGGAACCTTGTCTAATTAACCTCAAATGACGTCATCCACCGTACTTGCCGACTAGTGGTGCTAACACGTACTGAGTGCGGTTACGTCATTTTTACGTCACCAAGATGGCCGCCTTTATCAATTTGCGGGGCTTATTTATAGATTAAAGATACCTGTACTGGAGCAAACAGCCACAGTGGTGTGCATTGCGGCGCGTTGTAGTGCAGGTGCCCGTCGGGGCCGAACTTCTTCTTGAAATACTTCAGCTCACGCTTGCACGGCTCTGTAAACAAACATAGCATACCATCACGTCTGTATTCCCCGAAGGGTCATGCCGAGGTGTACTAATGACTAATGTACACCCACAGTTCGCTGGGTCACAGATAAATAAATAAATAAATATAAATATCCTGGGACATTTTTACACAGCACCATCTAGTCCCAAACTAAGCAGAGCTTGTACTATGGGTACTAGACAATGGATATAATACTTATATACTTTTTTAATAATATATTTTTTTTTTGTTGTAAATATATACTTATAATACATAAGAATCACCCAGACAAATACAAACACTTAAGTTCATCACAATAAATGTTTGTGTCATGTGGGAATCGAACCCACGACATCGTAATCAGCAGTCCGGTACTCGAACCACTAGACCACAGACGTCGTCAGATGTTTGGGTCCTATATAATCCCGTTATGTCGTGGCGAATGTTCCTGATCCTATGACCATGACGCAAAGAGGAAGTGATGGCAAGCAGTCCCGGATTTGTCAATAGGCCTTACAGGCCGCGGCCTAGGGGCGGCAGATTTCGCTCACTTATATTGCTACGACAGTGCCTAGGGCGGCACTAAGCTTAAATCTGGTACTGATGGCAAGTGCGGTCTTTAGTCGGTATGACTCCGACATATCTGACTCCCAAAGCGGCGAAGATCAATGAGGAATTTGCCGCACACAAAAAAGTCCCCCAGTCCCATGTAAAATGGGTCCAGCCCATTACCATCAGTAAACCACAAATCCAGACACCGCAAGCTACTGGGAATTTCACAGAAAACCCCAACAACACTACTCGACCCGGGCTCCTAACCCATTGGGACCCTTGGGACTATTAGACCAAGCATAGATCATGCTTGTGACCTAAGACTGTCTCATACATACGTCTATGGTCAAGGTAACAAAAGAAAAACAAAAGGTAACTTAAAAGCTTCAAGCATGTTTCCCTAGAACAGGTAGGCGTAAACTATAGATTTAATTTTTCAAATTCAAATTCAAAAGATTTATTGCGTACTAAGTGTATAAAAAACAAAAAACCCGACTGCGTAAAAACTACTACGCACGTCTTACGCACTTACGCAGTCGGGTTTTTTGTTTCTTTTAATAACTGATTTTATTTCCTTCTTTTTAGTTTATAAATCATCATAGAATCACTAGATAGATCCTAAATGATGATTTAAAATATAAATTGATACAACTAAAGATCATTTTCAAAATCAGTTCGCACATTTAAGCGTATAAAATCCGCCATATTGTTTTTTTTTTAAATTTCATGTACCCAGTGACAGTCGTGCCATCAAGACGAATCTAATGAGGTGTCATTTATCTAATTCGGTTGAGCCATTGAGTAGTTACGGCCGGACATAGGAACGGACATACATACATACATACATACATACATACATACATACATACATACATACGCGTCAAACACATAACCCTCCTCCTTCGGCAGTCGGGTAATAAGGTGTTACATCATATAATAGTGTACCTATGACTTAGCGACAAGCATTGCAATTACTATTTGATTTCCACTTAGTACAAGCCTTGAGTATCATAAGGCAATCCTTTAGTAAGTTTTACTACACATTAAACACTTACACGATATGGCATGCATTTGACAGCAACGAGGTTTATCATTACTTAATTATGGACAAGGTCGTAGCCAGGCCGTAACCAATTCACTTCGTTCCAGTTCTGGACGAGAGAAAATAAGTAACAATATTTTATGTTGAACGGTTGAATCCCACAATCTATACTTACTTAAATTACCATAGTTATACAAATAGGTAATATATGAATCCACGGGAATTGCCGATGGTAGTGCTCAAGGAAAAAGCAAGTGCCGCTAATGTGTAAAATACAAATGATTATGTTTCAAAAAAACCCTTAAGGCCTTAACCCAAGTGAATGACCTTGAGGAAATGGAGCTAATTTGAAAAAGTCGCCATCTCGCTCGAGACGCTCCGTACTGCTTACACACGGATTTGAATAGTTCAAAGATTAGAGTCGCAGAGAGAATAAGTGGTATTATTTGGAATACTGCCTATTATGTTTAAGCATCACTGAGAGTCACGTCATGTGCACGGTATTAAGTGACTAAATCGATACTTTCAATTATTGTGTGTAAGATAAGTATGTTTTCTTATTGGTGACATGACGTAACGTGAAGTACTTCATTTCCGATATTACCTATATAGAGCTTGCTTTTAGATTTTTAGTTAGTACCGTTTTAGCATTAGTTTAACGCAGTCGGCTTTTATGTTTAATTTAATAATATGTTTTTTATTTTTTTGCCAGTGAAGTGAGTGTGTAGATGATGTGTAGTTCAGAGAACCAAATAAAAGTTTCAGCCACTCACTTTCAAAGTTTATTAACACATAAGTATTACGTATGTTTTACACTAAGTCTTAGCGCACAATTACACAGCCGAATATGCATACAAAATACTGGTTAGGTACGGTTTATAAGTATACAAGTCGCATCCGAGAATTATAACAATAAACACGCTGTAAGCGGCGGGGTAAGCAGACTAAACGGACTAACTCAACTCGCCGACCATGTAGCTCAGTATCCTACAATGTGGGTACCGGCGCTGGCACCGCGCCGTTGTATTTCGATGTACCGCCATTGCGGCCGGCCGGACGTTTTGTCACGCGCCTCATTAGTGATGAGCTAACTACTAATACAAAAATCTGTTTGTGCGTAACAGACAATTATTGATATCTGCAAATTATTATATTATATAAAAGCTATTGTGTGTTCATTTACCAATGTCATATTTATTTTATACAAAATAAATTTAGCTGTTCACACAAAATTATTAAAACATTTTGTTATTTATTATATTATAACATTATTATTATATTAATTTAATTACATATTAAATAATATCATTATTTATTGATATATAAACTAATAACAATTAAAAAGGACGATTATCGGGCATAATATAAAAACGGTACTTTAAATAATTAAACTGTAGGTAGGACACTACACCAGTTTATTTATTACTAGCTTTCCGCCAGCGGCTTCGCCCGCGTGGTCTTATAATTTTTTCCCCGTTTTTGTATCATCTTTCATTACTACTCCGCTCCTATTAGTCATAACGTGATGATATATAGCCTATAGCCTTCCCCGATAAATGGTCTATCTAACACTAAAAGATTTTTTTTCAAATCGGTCTAGTAGTTTCGAAGCCTATTCAATACAAACAAACAAACAATCAAATCTTATAATATTATTAGTATAGATTAGTTTAAAGTAGTATGCGCGGCACGGATAAAAAATTTGAAAACCACCGACACGAAATATAATTTGCCATTTTGTGGTGGCGGCCATCTTGGATTTGAAATGTTCTATAGTACATTATATTCTACTAGTTAAGCCCTTTCATTTGATACCCATAATGAGGGAGTTGTGAAAAAATATCTAATCCGCTATTTTGTGGCGGCGGCCATCTTGGACCAATTTTCATCAAACATAGCTAAGAAAACTCCCGACTAATTCACCTTTCAAATAAAAAAACCTACTACTAATTCAAAATTCGGGAGCTACGATGCCACAGACAGACACACATACACACACACACACACAACCATCACCCCGTCATTTTTACGTCAGGGGTTTTAAAATGAGAACTGTCAGGCATATCATCTTACGGCGAAAATACTATTAGTGTAATTAAAAAAGACAGTATATTCTTGCACGACACAAGTGCCGCGTCGCGTTACTTTTATGTGCATAGAAATATGGTTCAAATTTAAATGACTGTACCGCGCTTCGCCGCGCCGCGTTGCTCAATTCGAGCGGGCCTCGGATGCCGCGTACCCATAGTCACAGTGAGTCTAGGAGGATCGAGTATTTTAAAAGATGGAATAGGTACTACATGGTCTCGTTAAATACCTAGTCCTTTAATCTATTCTAGTATATACATTCATCTTTAATATCCATATCATACTAAATTAAAAAATAATGTCCGCCATTTTATATTCAAAAACTTATGCCATTTTCGTAATCAGCATCCCAAGAAACCACGAATTTGATATCAATATTATATTATAATCATAATCATCAGCGCCCTGAAGAATCTTAAAATATTATAAAAATTAAAAAAACAATATCCGCCATCTTAAATTTTAAAATAAAGTTTATTTTCATAATCAGCTCCCTAAAGAACCTTGAATTTGATACCTATATCATAATTCAAAATTTCAAAAATATGTCCGCCGTATTGGATTAAAGAAATAATGCAATTTTTGTAATCCCATTTCCCTAAGGAACATTAGGATTTGATACCCTTATTTACCTTTACAATTAATGCCTATGTGGTTTTTTGAATAACCATACCTAAATAAATCAAAACTCGATAAACATTTACGATAAGTACCTGCGGTAAGTAACTATAAAATTACTTTGACAGGCGAGCGGGGCTCTCTATAGCTTAGCGGTTAAAGCGTCTGGTGTACCGAACCAGAAGACGCAGGTTCGAATCCTGAACGCCAGCCGATTTTTTCCTTCATTAAAAATAACTTGTAATCTTAGCATGGAAAATGCTTAAAAAATACAAAAAGATATAAAAAATTACTTTTAAATAAGAATAAGGCGAGTGGCGTAGTAATATTTTTATGCCTAAAGTGCGGAGCAATACATATCAGATCTACCACTCTGCAATCTTACTCTTTATGCACTTAAAAAATGAATTTGTTTAGAAAAAAATATTTACAGCCAGCAATATATAAATATTAACTAAACTAAGCATTTCTGTTAATATAAATATTTATCAATAAGTATAAAGCCTTCAAAACTTAAAATGTATTTTAAAATAGTCGCTCAAACACCGACGCGTGGTCCACCCTCGACAACGTCCGGAGACGGACTGCGCGGGTGAAGGAGCAGGGAACGCTCGCATGGATAGACTCAATTTCGAGGAAAATGAATATTTTGACTAGTAAAATGCAAAATAAAAATAATACTTTCAAGTGAAAACATTGATATTTTGAAGACCTATTTTTGTATGAAAAAGCGAAGTAAGTAGCTTCAGCCGTTCAGCAAACAATTTGAAAATTCTGACAAAAATAGGTAGTCTTTGGTGATTTTTTTTCCAAAAAGTGGTTGGCGGAATTACAATTTTTTTCAAGTGAAAAAATTTATCGAATCCTTATCTATCACATATATTTTTTTTGTACAGATTAAATGAACAGTTATTGAAACAATCTTAATTGAATACCCAAGAATTTGGGCATTTCACTGTTGTTAAGGCCTTAAAAATATACCTTGGTCACTGCGGCCACTGTGTTATGTGGGAAAAAGCAAGATCATCCCAAAATGACTTTACCATTGTTCATGAAACCTGTTTTGACCATGATGATGACAACTTTTCAAACCGGGATCAATTGCCCATTTTGCTCTGTATGACGTCTTTGTAGGATAGACCTTAGGGTACCCTACCATTAGCGGCTTGCTCTTGCTCGTCCCTCTTGCGCCGGGTGCTGACGCCGGAGCGCACTGTGTGTATGTCCTGACAGCGACCCTGCCTGCAGACCAGCCCGTCATCACAACCCGGCTCCAAGAACTCTTCTTCAACCTGAGCATTCATCATAATTATCATCATCAGAAGTACTGTGAGAGGAAGCTATGAAAGTGTTTTTTACCTTCTTTTATTTACTTTGCTTTGCTTTGTAGACTTTTATAAATTAAGTTTTTTTAGTTACTGTAATTGATGGATTCGTAGTAATTAATTAAATAAATAAACCATCATATCAGCCTACAGAGGTCCACTGCTGAACAAAGGCCTCCCCCATAGACTTCCACATGGACCGGTTATAGTTATAGGCCAACGACTTCCAGCGATCTTTATCAAGTCATCCTTCCACCTCGTTGGAGGCCGTCCCACGCTGTGCTTTACGGTTCGTGGTCTCCACTCGCGGCGGCCAACCTAAGCATTACATATCTATTATAGTTTTAATAGCTTTATTTATCAATGCTTATTAAAGGCCGGATAGACGGGAGTAAGTCTGCCGTACATGTGGCTGTGCCGTTTGCTCGCCCGTAAGTATGTCTTTAAAACCATCTGTCACCGACGCGAGCCGAGTAAGTACCGACGTGAGCTTTAAAGACCGCGGTCTTTAAATCCGTGTGTCTATCTAGCACTTTAGAGCGAGTTCCCGCTCTCGGTCGAGTCGGTCGGTTGACAACGCATCATCAACGCATCTGGCATCTGGTGCCGCGGTCCATGAGCGGTTGACTACTTATAATAAGGGGGCTTATAAACAACATGCCGACATAAATAGTAAAGAAAACTGTAGTATTTACCTCAATCTCAACGGTACCATTGACTTTCTGAAAAGTCTTCTTAAATTCTGCACATTTCTCGTTCAACTCTAGAATGCAAATTCGGATTAATATTCACTATAATATTATATACATGTGTATCTCTAATACTAAGTACTTAGTTTTAATTATATTAAAAAACCGGTAACGAACAACGGATATATTTATTCTTGAGTAATTATAGTATAACTAGCTTTCCGCCAGCGGCTTCGCCTGCGTGGTCATGTTATTATACATATAAACCTTCCTCTTGAATCACTCTATTTATAAAAAAAACCGCATCAAAATCCGTTGCGTAGTTTTAAAGATCTAAGCATATATAGGGACAGACAGACGCGACGGAGGACTTTGTTTTATAATATGTAGTGATACCTATGTGTATTTTTAATACAATTATAATTATGTTTTCTATAATTTCAAACTAAGTGGGTTTCGTGGCTATCACGATTAATTTTTAGTTGTCACATTAAATCTACGGATTACCTTTGTTAACAACGAGAAAAAGTAATTCACCCGCCTCTGGGTAGACTAGCTCATCAGAATCATGATAATTTAAAAACAAAAACTATCGATGAAATATTTTCAGTGTGTCTTACGATGATATACGCTGCATCTACCACAGCAATTACACTGATCTTTGTCCGGTAGGAAACCTCCTGCAACGCATTCCGACTCCTTCACCAGGCCGCTCGCGCAATCGAAACCATGACACGAGAGAGGGCAGTCTTCGTTCGTAGCCGGCTCGTAACGGTAGCTACGACGACTACAAAAGACAAATTACGGTAGTAGATTATTACGTCATTAGTACGTAGTAGATCTCTTCGCAGTCGTTGCGTAGCATGACAAACGACCTTGTTCATCTTTTTCGAGTCTTCACATAAAGTAAATGCCGATAATTTATCGAGAGAACCCTTGTTTACGATTGTCATGCTACGCTAGAAGGACCGTTTTAGTTTGTTTTTGCTGTATCTATAATTTTACTCACATGTTCAATGTTTCGTTAGGCAGTTGCGGTACGGTGACGGGAACACCTGGTTTTCATACCATAAAAATTAATGTTTATTGTGAGCTTTTAAAAAATATATTTTTAATTAACAGACAGATATTTAAGTAACTACCTAGATATGTTGCTGCGGAGTTTGTGGCCCACAACGACATTATATACATCTATAGTTAAATTCAATTAAAAATAACTAAATCTTGGTTGTACCAGTCAAAACACTGGCGATGATAAACTTGCAAGCCTGGGAAACTTTCTGATGGCATGAAAAGTCTTCAATCAATACAGTACACCTATCGCGGTGACCTAGCCTTAGCCTTAATGCTACTCATTTATAACGATTATTAAGTAAGTTCTATAAGTACTGACATCGGGAAATTGCTAACATTGTATTAAGTATACGTTAGTAAGTATATGTTATTAAATAAAATATAATGTTTAGTTCTTTTTACGGTTTTACCTAATTTGCAGGTAAAATACATATGGATCGTAATATTTATCTAACACCTCTGTTGGACTATATATATACTTATTCTAAAAACAACCAGGTTTTTCTCTGTCCTTATTCATTCATTAGTTCTTCGTGTTAATTTAATTCCTAATACGGTATATTGATTTCCGACACTTACGTGAATACTAGACATTGAAATAAAACTACTTTTTACGGAATTCATGGTGTTATATTGATATTAGTTTAAAACCGGCCCGATACGTCTGGATTAAAATAATATCAATATAACGCGATAAAATCCGTAAAAAGTAGTTTTATTTCAATGTCCTAATACGGTATTTTAATATTAAGATTTTAGTACTATTGCGCCAAACACCGTCACTTACATCTCCGCAGTACTTTGTCGCATCTTAGTGCTCTGAACTCCTGTTCAGGGTGACCCCAATACGGATTGCAGCCAGCTCTGAAATCTAGAGCATTTACTTGTAAGTTAAGTTTATCTCAGTTTTGTTGGCGTGAAGCCAGAAGCCAATTCTTTGGAAAGGCAATTGATCTTAGGCTAATATTCAGAGGTGACCCTAAGCGTAACTATCTTTTTGTATTTTTTTAAGCATTTGCAAAGATTACTACCTACTCCGTTACCAAGACTCGATGGCTTAGCGATCATGCGTCTGTTGTATTGAACCAGAATACGCAGGCTTCCTGCGAGTCGATTTTTTCCTTCATTAAAATACGGAAGCGTAAGTTTACGCCTTAGTATATCACATCAAAGCACCAAAGCTGCAAAATTTTGTAAACACGATGTAAACAAGCGTACCTATACGGTTACTAGTGCCGCCGTGTCTGTCAACGATCTTCCTTAATATTACCTACAGTGAACAAAACAGATAGGTACACAGGCAGTTCAGATCTGTGTTTTGACAGATTGTGTAATGCACCTGCAAAACGCAGGTGTTGATTAGCTGCCCACATAACGAACGCTTTGGTCTCTCGATGTTTGCCGCAGATTATATTATTATACTATTATCTCTTTTGTTGACTGTACATACAACACTGACGACTGTATCTACACACGTCAAATTAGCGTCAATTCAGATCAGGGGAAAAATTGTTCGGCAATTTTTAACCACCACCACCTGATTTGAACTGACGCTTAGAGCGAATCTGAATTAAGTATGTTTAGACACGATCAGATTTGCAAACAATTCTCGCATAGGAATCGAACTCTCTCAGTAGCAGACTGGGATCTGTGTACCTACTGGTGAGCTTCGAAATATATAGCGTGATGGTTAATGGTAGGTAACATAACTCTTCTTTCTTTTTATTATACCGAATCCGCTTTTGTCTGTAATTCACGGTAAAAGAAAAGTACTCGAGCATTTACAAATAAATTTAATTTTTACAATGCAACTAATTTAACAGTTTAACAATAAAATATCGTTATTTCACCGCTATTTGTCTATTAGTAAAAGGAGTATAGATATAGGTATATACGAACCTATAGTTATGATAGGCAAGAACTCTTCAGTCTCAAAGCTATAATCATCTTCGATGCAAGATTGATCCAATTCTGAAAAAAAAAAGAATACTTATTTGTACACAATCATCATCTTCAACCCATGCTGGGCACGGGTCTCTTCTCAGAATGAGAGGGGTTAGGTTGCCACCACGCTGGCCCAAGTTTCCTCACGGTGTTTATCTTCACCAGGCTTGAAACAAACTGTGGACCGCACAAAAAAATGTCTCGGGTGAGAATCGAACCCACGACACGTGGCCAAAGGCAAGGTAACCTGAACCGCTACACCAAACGCTGTAACTTATCAAAATATTGGCCGAATTCCCTGAAGGTTTAAGGTCCTAGCCGACGTGGGCTTGGAGTGGGCTTGGTCGTAGCCGACGTGGGTTGGGTGGGAGTGGAGTCGTAAACGACCAAAGTATAGCATTGAAATATGGACTTTACATCAAGCTCTGTAGATGCACTTTACTCTAGCATTATCTCGCTTACCGCGCGCTGTCTGCTGTTTCTGTTGTTACTGTAAAGGGCACATACTGGGTACGATGTTAAGTCCATATATGAAGTCTGCTGTTTTTTTTTGACTGTTTTTTGTTGTTACTGTAAAGTACATCTACAAGGCACGATGTGTCCTTATTTGAAGTCCATAGTTGTATATGTGAGCTACGACCTTTAGGCGGTGGTGTATTTACTGCTATAGACCCACCGGTATGTTTAGGTCACTTGTAAAAGTAAGCCTATTACCAGAAGAAAGCCTGCTTAATGCTTAATGCACACTTACCTCGGTAGAAAATGCATTCGTCGCAACACCGGCACTGCGCGTAGTTGGCTGGCACGAACATGGCGCGCCACTTGCCATACTTGCGGTCACAGTAATGACGATACTCAGAAGGGCTCACCCGCCGTTCCCTTAAAAAAATACGCGATGAATATAAACTTTTCCCATTTCAACGGATCAAACATGAAATGCTATAAAAGCTGATTTCGCTTAAATCAACTTTTGATAATATAACTACCGTACTCAGACATATCTGTTAGTATAACAGGCTGACAAGAAATATGAAAATGGCAAAATAGGCCAAAACAGCTTAACCAATATTTAGTAACGATTTATTATAAATAAAGATAAGATAAAAAGTTTTCCGCCAGTGGCTTCGCCCGCCTGGACTGGGTGTTTCTTATAAATTATGCTATGCCTGTCTAAGTTACCCGATAGATTTAGCTTGATAATGGTGAAAGAATTTTTAAAATCGGTCGAGTATATAATAGTTAGTAGTCGAGTAGGTACTTAGTTAACAAACAAACAAAAAAAAACTAAAAGATGTGGGCTAAAGAATTTCGAGGTTCCAAAATCTTTCTCTTACAACTTCACAAGCTACATAATTTAAGTATCAAAAAAGTAAAAAAGCTAGAGAGGTTATTAGAAAAAAGGTTTTACTTGCAAGAATCTCGAAACAGCTCACACTCCGTATGATTATTGAAATGAGGACACTGGGGACACAGCTGGTAATCTAAGAGAAACAAAATTGTATTTCTTTATTGCTATTTTTTCTCAAACATCTCCTGGAGTAGGTATTTGAAACCTTAGTAGCATTCTTTTTAGGTTGGATATGAAATAAAAATTCACATTGAGTCCTGCTATCTAATTCTACGGTTGGTGTTTTTGTAAACCAATGCAGCAATGTTTTCAAGTTTCATAAAACTCAACTGGTACTTAGATAAATATTTAAATTTTATTAGATACAATACTTTTCTTTAATGTTGTTATAGTAAGCTAGGCTGAAGGAGTAGGTATTAATTTAACTAGCAATAAGACCTCCCATTGAGTGAATGTAAGAACTTCAATTAAGGTAGGTACATAATGTACGATATGTACGAAAAATGTATATATTAATAGATATTTTGCAAAACTCACAGGGGTAAAATGAGTCAGAACTTTGGGTAACTGTTATCAATTAGTCTATGGTATCGAAGTTAAAACCAAAAAGGCTAAAGCTTTAAAGGTGTTTTTTCCACAACATGTTTCTCTGAACGGAGCCAATAGGTAAAGCATTTAAAAGCTTCAGTGAGGTTATTGCTCATGAAACCTAACAATTGCAAATATATTTCAGAAGTGTATACGGGATAGCAATGGCATGTTTCTTAGTATTTGCATAGTATACGCAGAAGGAGGTGTAATTACTCATTTAAATATTATCCGCACATTATCATACGAATACTGAAATACCAATTGTGAAAACAAAAACTTTATCTCTTTGATTACTCAAAAACTTTTTTAATTGGTATTTCATTATTCGATTTTCGAAAACAATAAGTAGGTAACTACTATAATAAAAATCGTTCTCCAAGCTTTGAGTAGAAATTCTGTTAAAAATCTTATTCTTTCGCGGTCTTAAGCTTCTGAAACTCCTGCGGGCTTCAAAGCGTCTTCGAGTCAAGCAGGGACACTTATGATTATGTATGTAAGTTCTGTTTTTCACTCGAAACGTTTCCGGACGGTACGAGTCGCAAGAGCACGGCTCGTCAAAACTACGACGGGTTGCGATTAATTCTGCATACAAAAGTTATTTATGAAAACACGTAATGAAAATTTCTAATTCTATCTTGAATAGGTGCCATTATACTCAGTAAATAATCGTCAAGGTAGAGTTGTGACCGTCGGGATCACTGCTAATGTGAGAATCCCGTTCTTAGGGCAAGGTTTTTAGTCAGTACCTAGGTACGATACATATCGTCGCGCCGCCTACACTCTTGGTGATAGAACTATGAGAATTTTCTGTACCATTAAAATAGGCACAATATTTAAAATTTACATACAAAATAAGTCAATCCATCAACTATTTAGGTTACTCTAGACAGTACATAATAATAATTTTCTTTCTTACCAATTCTGCTCCGACAAATAGGCCTAACCGTTCTGAGACTGTTGATATGGATCACGTTTTGTTCCGGAGTGGTTTGTTCACATCTTTCGTAGTCTATACCTATTTCGTTGTTTCGGACCAGCGATAGGATCTCCGTCTCGCGCCAGTACTCGCTTGTATCCATGTCCTTGTCTATCAGCATTATGAAAGGGAGGTACTGGAAGAAAAGGCTGTATAGGTCAAGAGGTGACACAGCTGAGGTTGGGTAGCTTTTCAGTGGGGAGTTTATAAGAAACTAGCCGTTTCATTCATTCATATCCCAGAGGAGTTTTTAATGCAAAAGGTAGCCTTCGCAGTTTAAGCGTGAAAAAAGCGCCTCCGCCCCTAAGGCGACTCTAACCAAAGTAACAGATAGACAGTTTCTTTATTACAATACCTATAAGTACGGATTAGTATAAATATTTTCTAAGTTCTCATGTTGAGGATACTACAACAAAAGCATTTTTCTTGTCTTCCTGGAGTAAGCAAGACTAAAATCATTCTTTACTAAAGTCTCTCTAACCAATTCTTTAGTTAGAAACAGATTACCTAAGTGTAAAAATGGTGTGGTAACAGTGGTTAGGTACACTATAATTTTCGTTTCCACTTTATCTTTTAATGTAATACCTTAAGGTTCTCCTGTGAACTGTTATCAGGACCCACACTCCGGGACAGACCATTTGATTTCTGATCTAAAGTGATCAAGGGCACCATACTCTTACAAACAACATGACTGATATTGGTTAATATAAAAATATAATTAACTAGCAACAAAACTATATATTTCATTATTAAGATTTTACAATTTTTTTCTTTGTAAATGTGATACAAAATCCGTACATGCTTTGACAATTCTTCGACATTGCGTAGAAAGGGAATATTTTGTTGATGGCCAGGTGTTTTACTTCTTTTTCGTGGAGAAATCCTTTTTGGCCGACTGATAAATACACATTTTAATCATGACGAAAATAAATAAATATTCTGGGACATCTACACAGCTCCATCTAGTCTCAAACTAAGCAGAGCTTGTAGATACTATGGGCACTAATCAATGAATTTAAAATAAAGACGTAGACGAAACCAGACGTAAACTAATGCCATAAATATTTGTGTCTTGTGGGAATCGAACCCACGACCTCGAAAACAGCAGACTTTTAAACCACTACACCCCAGACGTCATCAGGGAGGAAAAGGAAAGAGAAAAGCGGAAGGTTCCTGCGCTTATTCGTATATCACGCCCACACTTATCACAGACTTTGACAAACACAGGCAGACACTACGGCACAGGTTCGTCGCCCCCACCGCGCTGTGTTTGTCAAACTTAGCGCGATACATACAACACCGACAGAGTGACGACCATAGGTGATGACCGTGCCTACACGGCGAATCCACCGTAGTTTTTCACTGCTAAAACATTTGTGTAAAATCGGACTTATAGTTGACGTCTTCTTCTACAGTATGCGCGGCATAGAAGTTAGCCGTTTTAATGCGCAATGGATTGTTTAGGTTAAAAATTGTATACTGCGCAGCTAAACGGCCAACTTCAGTCCGGCCAAGGTATGCTGTTCGTGGCGTACTAAAACGGGCAGTACTGTGGGCAAATAGAAATAAAAAAATAACTATGAGAAAAATAAAACTATTTCATTCACATACAATCGTTTATTCGTCATGTAAAATACGTTATACAAAAGAGTTTATACCAACCGAACTAAGAATTATCGTGCCTTCCTTATGGGCGTAGATCTCGAGTCTGAAGTGTTTCTGCCCGTACTACTTAATATGGTAATAAGATTAAAGTTTTGTCCCACCGTTTAAGATGTGCGCAAATGTTATTTTAGTGATTTAGTATCAGTAATAGTACTGATTTGCAATCATTATTCATTCCTTTTTAAATTTTTGCCCACTTGAAATCAGCAGAATGGGCACACAATCTATTTATAATTTTATCATCGAAAAGTACACATCTTTCATAGAAGCTAACTTTATTTGTTATTAAGACAAGTCGAAAGAGAAAATACTTATTTATTAAAACTCGTTATCATTTTCCATTTGCGCACTGGTTAAAAAAAACCATGTATATGATACTTTTAAACACATATTGTGTTTGCTATTACCCCCAAAAGTTCGTAAGAAAATTTAATAAGTCATACGTGCAGAAAATATTACAATACAATCGTTCAGTTTCACACAATTCAGTGTCAATCTTATTCCATCCTTAAGTCAAAAACATTGCTTTATTCAATATCAACCTCAGTAGAATTTCATTATATTTGATTACAAATATAAGGTCACTTGTTCTGTACTTTACTATCTAAAAATCTGAGCAAAAAGGTTTTAAATACTTGAATTTATAATTACTAATGTTACATCAATTATATTACTATGTTTCTTCTAAGCATAGTGTGTTTTATTTAATTTTCCACAAAATGAAAAATCAATGTAATAATCTATATATCACTACATCGCTTTAAACTTCTTAAAGCCGCCTCTTTACTATGCAGTTACCTTTCCTCGCGCATCAGTCTCAGTGGTACAATTTTCTTTATCTTCATTTTGTGAAAAATAAATGAAACCTTAACATTAGTAATGAGCAAATATATCTAGAATTTTCTTTCTATTTTATATTTTTCATAATCAATACATACTTCTATGGCAGTGTAGTTAAATTTATATTGTCTAATTGGTGTGAGCAATATCTAAGACCAGGAATAAAGTTTTATTTATACCCTTTGAAAAAGGTTTCAAGATTCGAAATTACTTGCAATAATGCTAAAAATTTGAAAAAAAAAAAACAATCGTTAGCCTACAATTTATTTACTAAGATTTTTATATTTAACGCTAAGCCTGTACTCTGAAAAGGGCGCCATAATCATTGCTCCTGAATCGTTTGAGTAGGTAAATGTTTTATTAAAACGATAGTGTCAATTTAAACACCATTTTAGAATACCGGCTTAAGCGTACAATACACTAAACAATTTACCGTCAGAGTAAACTTGCAATACAGAAATTGTTAAAATAAAAATAAAATAACAGTATTTATTATTACTTTATTTTGTTTAAGTATATTTTATTTGTGTGAATCCACGTACATTTTATTATAATTTCGTAAAAGGAAAAGCAAACAACTTTAATATAGCCACGATTGAAAGCAAACCACCAATGTGGCAAGTACATTACTTATTTTCTGTTATCTGACGATAGATTATTAGGTGTACGACCCCTTCTAAGTATTGTCTTAACAATGGACGGATTCAATTATTTTATTCGAAAATAAACTCAACTTTTAAACAAATAACCAACAAAACTGACTAGAAAATATAACACAGACCGGATGGAAGAAATGAGGATGAACGTAAACCGCACATTTCAAGAGCAAATCTGTTACTTTAATAAATAAATAAGTCTTTAATTACCCTTTCACTTGTTTTGGATTGGCAGTCATTTTATTATTGACGGATAAGAAAATACGGCAAACCTTGCAAAAAACTTCAATTTAGTGAGACAGAGAAGCAAACGTGGAGTCCCTAGAAATATTGTTTATATTTTTAAAGGTCGCAACAATAGGAAAACTATTGTTATGACTGATCAAGGCTTATAAGAGTTAACCAATAACTTATCCGATGTTAAAGTATGAAGTGGATAGGTGGAAAGAAATGGGTAATAAGGGTCAAAAGGGTAATAATGAGCAAGACAACGCAAAAAGGTAATTAAGGCTTTTTTAACATAATAACGGAGTTCCAACTAAAAAACTCAGTACAAAAAAGGGCAAACCTAACATACAATATCAACCTTCCGACGAAAAACCTCTTACGTCAGTCTCTAGAATTAGTAACACAACACTAATAACCCGACTACGAAGCCATACAAAATTGTTGCAGTTATATTTTGAATATATCATGAAATCTTTTTCGTATTTTATTAAAATAAATATCTATATACCAGAAAGATCAGGTCTATTATAGGTTATTGGAATCCTAAAATTAAAAAAGTAGTAGTGCCGAGTCACTATATTTGTATAATAATTACTAAAAGGCTAGGTTAGAATTTTCTTTCTGGTACGACAGTATGGTAACAGTATAATTTACCAAACTACGAACAACGAACTCGAGTTATCAGAGGGATTAAACTGTTAGACATTTTCTTAAATGTACTATCGATCGCTAAGCACAGATCTTGACAAACTATATAACCTCCGTAGTCGAGCATCAGTAAAAAAATACAGTTTCAGAGATTCGCAAACCTAACGGTTAGACTTACCTACCGTATGCTAGTCCTCAGATCCATCAAGGCACTGGCCGTTATTACCCCATGCCTTTGCTTACCCATACAGCTGCCGTAATCCGCGTCCCCACCTATAGTGACCGTGGAAAAAGAGGTTGAATTCCTTCTATGCTGCAGAGTGGATTTCTTACCACCGCTCATGAAGCCAGTTTCTGACGGACTTTGTCTTGTTACAGGCTGGAAGTAGTCCCCGTGGCAGTTGGTTGAGTTTTCCATCCATTCGTGGCGGTGTTCGAAGAGTTTTGTCGCTCGAAGAGGCTTTGTCATAGTTTGGTCGGATCTATATTCCTTTGTTGGTCGCTCTAAGTGCGGTCTAGTGAGTTTGGGCCGCGCTTTTTCAGCTGATGCGCTTAAATGCTTGGACTTGGCGTAAGACTTCGGCAGTTCTGTTTCATGGAAGCTCTTGCTACTTTTGCTTGTGGTGGTCGGTAAGGGGTGAGTTTTGTTACTGTAAGAAATTACAAATACATTATGTATATGTGGTAACACGATAAAACAACACGATTAATATTTACAGTAGAAAACGAGGTTTAGTCCACGAAGATAGCCTAGCTACAGGATTAATGGAGTTCACACAACTTAAAGAACTTTAAAAAAATAAAGTAATAATAATTTTATAACTAACCTATGATGACTTCTCCTTGGTGGTCCGTTGTATGGCTGGGATCCTTTAGCCATGATACTGTACAGTTTGTTCCTGTAGTCATCTACAGACATTTGTTTGTCGTCCCTCAACGGAAGAAGGACGTCTGACAGTAAAATCGGTTCGTCGCGCTCACGGTGAAATCTGAAAAATAAATTAATTTGAAACCTATACGATATAGGCGAGCGTGTTTCCCACGATACAGGGTGACCTAATTTGAGACAACAGCTACCATATATTTTGTGATCCTATTTAAAGAATAAATACATTTTTAATTTAACTTACTTCCCGACATACTCGTGGTCCAGTGCTCGTTCAGCGCTGAGTCTCTTGGCAGGGTTGAATACCAGCAGACGATGCACCAAGTCAGCCGCGTCACGCGGTGCGCATGACAACAGTGACGTCAGAGATACGCCGTTCAGATTGCCGGCTTGTTCCCGCATGAGAGAGGAACCGTAGCCGCTGCATACTATCGCTATGTCTAAAAATTATATTTTGGAGCAGTTAATAATCAAGACAATTTATGTTCAAATTAATTACAGCGAAATACCATCAATCGTCCGGTACAACCTATTCAACCTGACTGGCACTGTGTGATTCTATAGAATAAGTAGATGGATAACCAGCTGTATCCCAATGGTGCAAAAGCAATGCAAAGAGAAGAAACCGATATATTATGATTTAACTATTACCTTCAGGGGAAGGTCTAGGCAACGCAGACATGATTCGCTCCACCTGGTTGACGGTCGACGTGCCGGGGAACAGTGGCTTACCCGTCAGCATCTCACCCAAGATACAGCCCAACGACCACATATCTATACCTTTAGTGTAACTGGAAAACAAAAGGATATCAGATAATTATTATGTAATTTTATAATAAAAGAGGTCTCCTGTCCTATCACGTTCTCATGGTAACTGAAAATTCAGTTTATAATAAATGGTTATGATGGTTATGATTTATACCATTAAAAGTATTAATAACACATAATATATGACTAACTTCTTGCTAGCGATGAGTATCTCGGGTGCGCGGTACCAGCGAGTAGCAACATAGTCTGTGAGACATGGATCTGCGCCTTCTTCTCCGCCTGAATATAGACTAGATACGGACCTAGCTAAACCGAAGTCAGCCAGTTTTACCCTGTAAAATAAATTTATAAAAAAAAATTACAAAGCCAGTAGCCACCAAAGAAATGCCCCATATCCGAATACAACAAGTTTTTTAATTAAGGCTAATATTCAACTAATAAAAATGTTTTCATTTACCCTGACTGATTCTCATTACCCTTGACACTTGCAATAATTACCCTATTTTATTTTAACAACTGTTGTAATGTTTTTGACTTACCTGCAAGCACTATCAATCAAAACATTGCTGGGCTTCTGATCCCTGTGTATTACATTGCCAGAATGTATGTACTTAGTAGCTTTCAGCATCTGGTACATAATGTATCGCTTATGTATATCCTTGAGTATGTTTCCACGCTTGATCACATTGTGCAGGTCTGTCTCCATATACTCGAAGCCGAGGTAGATGTCGCGATTATTGAGGGCTCTAGTGAGGGTAAAGAAAATTAGTGTAAATAAAGGGAGATATAGGTACATACAAAAAATAAATCTTTAGCAAACAGGTATTCATATATTATCAGGCCTCATACCTAGAAAGAGGTTTTAATTATATTTGAATTTAGAGCATTTTAGAATTATTAATCTGTAAGAAGTCATTTAGATATTATATGGAATTATGTAAAAAATATTTATTATCCAATGGATCTGTGAACTACATGGACTGGAAACATAGGACAATATCTTTTTGTAAGAAGTTTTTTTTTTATATCATTAGGGTGGCAAACAAGCATGCATTTGATGGTAGGCAACTGCCTACCTGCCGTCTACAGAGGTTTACAACACTGAATCATCTCTCACCAACGTTTTAAGACGCTTTTAATAGATAAAACAAAGTGTTAAGTAGGTATTTAAAAAATTACCTGTGAATACTATGCAGCTTCACAATATTAGGATGGTTGCGGAAAGACTGGAGGAAAATTATCTCCCTAAAAGTCCGCTGAGCATCTGTTTGGTTCCGGAAAGCGTCAAAAATTTTCTTAATCGCCACCACATCCTTGGTCTTCTTATCAATAGCCTTCCAAACGATGCCGTAAGCGCCCTTCCCAAGCCTCTTCTTGATTTCAAACCTCTTGAGAATGTGTTCGTCAATCTCAGACATATTTTTGTCGGCAGTTTCCTTCTGAGCTTTCTGACCCACATTTTTCTTCCGATCCTCCTTCTTTCCTTGGTTTTGTGACATCAGTACTTCTTTTCAACACAAATAGTTACGCGGCGACTGTAAAATCAAATTCTGCAATCGATACAAATTAAAATTCATATATTCGCCATTTTCATGTTTTGTTAGCAAATGTCTACAAATGGCTATATAAAATGTAAATTCGAAGGGTATCGTGAGCATAATTTGCATAACAGAAAAGCGTAACTACCATCATTGTCAAAATATTGATTATTTACGCTAAGCAACGAGAAACATGTCGATTTGATCTAATGATTGGAAAACAATATTTAATTTGGTTTTACAATGAAAAAAATCTACTTACGTAAAAAACAGCAATAATATTTCACAAATCCCATTATTCATTTGCTATTTTTTAAATTAAAATCTGGGTATTTTGTTAATATTACTAGATAGACATCGGCACATTTGAATTCTGCCAGTCGAGTTTCATTTGTTTACGACGGCCGCCCAAACAACGTGTTAGTTGCTATGGCAACTAAGGATGTCAACTAATAGTAATGTGCTGCTAAAATGTATAATCGATAATTATTCGAAAAAAAATGTCAATGCCAAAAGATAAAGTGACCTCATTGAAATTTCGTAATATGGGACGGTGTTAAATGTGTGCCATTTGAAAGTAGTCTTAGTTTTATTAGTATAAATCGGTATGATAATAATTAGCAATGTTTTTCCACTATAAAAATGTATAAATTCTGTAGAGTATAGTACAACACACATTTTGTCTAACAGTTAATTATTAGGGGCCAATGATATACTTAGGGATTAAATAAAAAAACCGCCTTCATACATTTACGAGAATTTTATTAAACGCTAGTACATTAATTTCTGACTATAACAAATTGAATAATTATTATTAGCTATGAATTGTCTCGTCATAATACTTTATCGTTTTACTTAAACGGTAATTTTGTAAATGCATAATACTTTTTTAGGAATGAGAATATAATAGGTAATGTTTGCTTAGCTAGTCTAGGAAATATTTTTTTTTAAATTTATTTTAAACTTGCACCATGGTAAATTATTAGTTGTTTACTCTTCGTAACAATAATAGCATTAATTTTAAATATTTAAAAGTGTATGTAATACTTAAAAATAGAAAAAAACAATAACTATAAAAATATTCTTAATCTCTATATATAAATGTTTAAACATTATGTAAAAAACAACAAATGATATCACATAAAATAAAGATGCATTAAATATTTATTTATTTTAACATTAAACAAAAAATTATTAAGATTCAGCATAGATTCACATACTTATTATTAGGTATACTTCATAATATTTGTTTCAAGGTTGAACGAGAATTTAGTGTAGGTATCTAGTATCTGCAAAGACTTTTTACTTATGCATTGTTTGGTACTTTTATGCTCTTTTTGGTTTGAAGAGAAAACGGTATGGCTTTATCATTTACAAACCATTATTAGTAAATTATTTTATAAGTACCATTATTGACTATCCAACATATTGGAATTCTTAAGATTACAATAAGTACTACTGAGCCATGGTATTAATATTTTAATATTTGTAATTTATAGTACTTACTACCACAAATACTTAAAAAGTTTTAATGAAATTGAATTTTATTTAAAAGGGACGGTGTTGATGTACGCCCCCTTCTATAATTTTATTATCAAATTCGATGAATCGATGAAAGATCGAAAAGTTTAAAATGTAACTAACTTTTATTTTTCTTAGTAGTGCCTCAAAAAAATTAGCTGTCACTATGTTCCTTAGACGAAAACGTGAACCGAAAAATTATTGTTCTCGCTCGCGGTGAAGGATGCTTTTCTTTATAACTGACGATAAAACCTGATGGCCGAGAGCCGAGAAAATGGCTTGACACTTACTCTAACGAGTATACTTACTTATGTTATAAAGTAGATGGCATGTCTTCTTCATTTTACAGCACTAGTAAACTTTAGCCAATTTCTAGCAATATTCTGAAATTTATGGCCTTTTAACGGCTATAATGGCATTTTTCAGGGTAACAGCTACGTGTACCTAGATACTAAACCTTTGTTTTGGTTGGCTCTTGGTTAAAACGGAGCCTTGATTCGAATAAATCTACATATTTAACTGTATAATTTCACATTGAGTGGAATCAAATTAGTTATATAATTTATTTAACTGTCAAACATTAGTTTTTTTACATTGCAAAACTATGTTGACAGGACTGAAAAATTTGTACTTCCATATCGCTGAGTTAAAAATATACAATATCAACTTTTATGTATCAACTTCATTCATATTTAAGACTAATGCGCGACGGACAATATTTTTTTCGAAATGAACAAGAGATCGCTCAATCGAATTGTGTTGATTTGGCTATAAATAGTATTTGGTGCGGCTAAACCAAACCTACAGCCACAGGATTAAAGCAACGCACAGATGTTCACGTGACTAAGCCTTTTCTATAATTTTAAGCAAGTCATAGCAGACGAAATTCCGCTCTGGCTAAAATGGGAGCAACTAACTAATTTGAAAGAAGTGATTTTTGTTTAATTTCCATCATGTGTTTTCACCTATTATAAATACAATCTTCAAAAATTCGTCATAAATCGACATGTCACATTTTCGTCTAAGGATACTATGAAATACAATTTACCTACACACGAAGGTCTAAACTATCCGCTATGATCTACTTTGCGGTGAAGGCACACTTAATAGTTGAGCGCATTAGAGTTACAACAGGGGAGGATGTATTTTCTTCTTTTCTTCGACGTCCAAACGTCCGAGATCGATAGAAGAAGGTGTGGGAAGACCGCATGGCCATTCAAGAGAGTCTGCTTCGTGTGTCATAATGTGTTCAGCTTCCACTGTAACACATGTGAGTCTATTACATCGATGGAAAAACAAAGGCTCAATATTAATTAATAATGAGTTTTCTAAATCCAGAATCCTCTCAGAGGATTCCTGTGTGTAATAACATCTAGCTACATGACGTTATGATATGGGAGGGTGGGGGGATTTTTCTTTATAGGTTCGCTTATTTTACGAGCTTAAAGGCGATTTAATTTTTCTGCATTTTAAAATCTAAAAATCACTTGTTTGGCTCTCGTTTGACGAGTTGATCTGTGTTCTACTTGACGAATAAAATTATCCCATGCTCAAATAAAACTTACAGTCCTCTTTACGCTATTTGTAGTGCGCTAAAGCTATATTCACTCCAAGGTTTAGTTTTGATCATATTCTGAGCAGACGATATTAATTATTATAGCTAGATGTTTCTGGATTGTTAGCCGTTTTTAGACTAACGTGGACCTATTATTGGATAATATAAAAAAGCTGTTGCAATATTATTCTATAAAGTTGCCTTAAACATTGTTATACAATAATTCAATAAGTTGATACAGCCAAGACACTGAAAATATGGATAAAGGATAGGCGGACTCAAACATATAAAAATGTTAAGTATTCCTTCACTTACTTCTGATCCTGTGTACTTTGTTTCCATATGCGTAATCCCAATAATAAAGTGTCACAAACGTGAGAGGTATCAAAGGCATAAGAAGGTACTGTCTTTTCGTCCTTCTGAAACTGTAATACATTTTAATTAGTAGAAAATACATTTATCATTTTAATAAGAATTTGTTACGTAAATATTTCCTGTTTTATGTGTGTTTAAACCTTTAAACATTCTTGGGTATCAAGAAATAGTGTAAATTTAAAATAATGAGTACAAATAACAATAAAGCATTCTACAACATAATGCATGATAACATTATTATAAATTGTATAAGAATACTAGAGATAATACAATCTTACCCAGTCAAGAGGCCTGTTGTTGCGGTAACATAAAATGCAGTAAGCCAGAGGCAAGTATCTCTACTCTTCGCTATCTCCAGCGCCATTTGTCGTTCTTGCATTTGATATTGGAGTTGGATTTGTCTCTCCATCTAATAAAATAAACTCCATTAGGTACTTGAAATATCCAGAAACATGAAGCAAACTATAACATGTTTTACCTTAATTTTATTAATGGTTTGTATGAATTCTTGATTCTTTTTGAAGTTTTCTTCCATGTTCACAGTTAAGTAGTTCCCCATGTCGAAGTTTTATTATTGTCGTTTAAATAAAGAGTAATCACAACAAAAGATGATCGAGGCCCTGCCCTTCACTATAAATTGTGTAATGCCATACGATCCCCATCAGCTGTTTGTAATCAAAACATTTTTTGTGTAAGTAACGTTTTGTAACTGCGTTAATGCTAATAAGATCATAGCCCAAATGATTGATTACATATATATTTACTACATAGAACGAAGAGCCAGTAAGAGTTGTTTGCATTACAATATATCACTTTAATTTCAAAATATACATATTACATACGTATTATAAACCTCGATTCAGTTCATGTCATAATCATGTTTGTTATTGCGTGCACATCACTATCTATTAGTTGCTTTTTTGTTAATGGAACCGTTCCGTTTTTTGACTTTGACAAGTTTGACAGTTTTTTCTCGTACCTATTCCCGCCAAATTCATTCAGCAAAAGCAGCCTGTTTTGTGTAAATTTTATTTTTGCGGAGATAATAGTATAAAATAACAGGATGGGTATTCTAGGTTTATCCAAGTTAATTGCAGACGTTGCGCCGCACGCTATTAAAGAAATGGAGATCAAAAACTACTTCGGTGTGTTATATTTTATATTTCAGATCCAACGAGTAACCTAAGTGGACGTAAACTGTATTTAATATTTTTTCAGGACGTAAAATTGCGATTGACGCGTACATGAGCTTGTACCAGTTCTTGATAGCTGTTAGAAGTGAAGGTGAGTGCAAAAGCTTATCAGCAAATATTATTTCGGAGAAAGTGTATTTACGCGAGTGTCCAATGATGGTCACGGTTTTACCTATCCTTTCAATTCCCTTTGCCAGGCCGAATAAAAATCCTGCCTGGCTAAATTATTAAAAACGAAATTCAAAACATGCTCGGTATGTGTGTGGCTCCTTTAAAACGTTAATGGGTTTTAGGTTCGATTCCCAAGTTCAGCAGTATATTACTATATACATATCATGTAATATGATACATGATAGGTACCTAAAATATACATATAAATTACTGGTGAAAAGTAGGTGTAATTTTGTATGGTTTTGTAAGCAAAAAAAGAGCTAAGGCTCTTTTGGCTTATAAAAATGTACAATACAGTCCAATTTTGGCACTTGTAATGATGTAACTAGCCATGGCCTGTGTGTTCACTCGCATAGTAAAAGACTTTGAGACATAAGATTTTGCTTTTGCTATTTCTCAAGATGATAACTGAAATCTGTTTAGTAATTATTTAAATATTAAATAGGTGACAAATACTTTCCCACAGTATTCACACTACTATTCAAAGTAGTGTGAATACTACTATCGAAAGTACCTAGTTTGAATACTACTATTGAAAATAGTGTGAATATTGTGGATAAACCTCAAATTAATAAATAAAATATTCTTCACAGGTTCACAGCTAGTGTCTGTAGATGGAGAGACGACATCCCACCTGATGGGTACATTTTACCGGACTATCAGGCTGGTGGAGAATGGCATCAAGCCAGTGTATGTGTTTGACGGAAAGCCTCCAGACATGAAGTCTCACCAGCTCAACAAGAGAGCAGAGAGGAGAGAAGAGGCTGAGAAGGAGCTGCAGAAGGCTACAGAAGCTGGTATGCTTTATTTTTTGGTTATAGCCTTTATGACTAAGACCTAAGGCTTACTAGCCTTTGCCCGCTCTTCGTTTCCCTAGAAGTTGATTTTTTTCCCTGTTTATGCAACATTTTCAATTGATACACAACTCCTATTGGTTGTTGTATCACGATATATAGCCTATAGCCTTCCTTGTTAAACAGGCTATCTAACACTGAAAGAATTTTTCAAATTGGACCAGTAGTTCCTGAAATTAGTGCATTCAACCAAACAAACAAACAAACTCTTTAGCTTTATAATATTAGTATAGATTATTGGAGACAGCATGTCACACAGTCATATGATAGTGGATTTTTGGGATCCCATAAGGTGCTCCCTAACTTGGAGCATTCGCCTGTTGGAGCATTTTAGATTTGGTTTTGAGAATTACATTACAGTATTGCCCCCCTGACATGATAACATCATTCTGAGCATGATGTTACCAGTTGTATGCATAATGCTCAGTTCTCCCTCACCAACGTAATGCTTGAATCTGTAACATTATAATTTGCTCACTGTAATGCTCAGTTCTCCTTCACTGATGTAATGCACAGTTCTCCTTCACTGATGTAATGCTCAGTTCCCCTCCTTCACTGATGTAATGCTCAGTTCTCCTTCACTGATGTAATGCTCAGTTCTCCTTCACTGATGTAATGCTCAGTTCTCCTTCACTGATGTAATGCTCAGTTCTCCTTCACTGATGTAATGCACAGTTCTCCTTCACTGATGTAATGCTCAGTTCTCCTTCACTGATGTAATGCTCAGTTCCCCTCCTTCACTGATGTAATGCTCAGTTCTCCTTCACTGATGTAATGCACAGTTCTCCTTCACTGATGTAATGCTCAGTTCTCCTTCACTGATGTAATGCTCAGTTCTCCTTCACTGATGTAATGCTCAGTTCTCCTTCACTGATGTAATGCTCAGTTATCCTTCACTGATGTAATGCTCAGTTCTCCTCCTTCACTGATGAAATGCTCAGTTCTCCTCCTTCACTGATGTAATGCTCAGTTCTCCTCCTTCACTGATGTAATGCTCAGTTCTCCTTCACTGATGTAATGCTCAGTTCTCCTTCACTGATGTAATGCTCAGTTGTCCTTCACTGATGTAATGCTCAGTTCTCCTCCTTCACTGATGTAATGCTCAGTTCTCCTTCACTGATGTAATGCTCAGTTCTCCTCCTTCACTGATGTAATGCTCAGTTCTCCTCCTTCACTGATGTAATGCTCAGTTCTCCTCCTTCACTGATGTAATGCTCAGTTCTCCTTCACTGATGTAATGCACAGTTCTCCTTCACTGATGTAATGCTCAGTTCTCCTTCACTGATGTAATGCACAGTTCTCCTTCACTGATGTAATGCTCAGTTCTCCTCCTTCACTGATGTAATGCTCAGTTGTCCTTCACTGATGTAATGCTCAGTTATCCTTCACTGATGTAATGCTCAGTTCTCCTCCTTCACTGATGTAATGCTCAGTTCTCCTCCTTCACTGATGTAATGCTCAGTTCTCCTCCTTCACTGATGTAATGCTCAGTTATCCTTCACTGATGTAATGCTCAGTTCTCCTTCACTGATGTAATGCACAGTTCTCCTTCACTGATGTAATGCTCAGTTCTCCTTCACTGATGTAATGCTCAGTTCTCCTCCTTCACTGATGTAATGCTCAGTTATTCTTCACTGATGTAATGCTCAGTTCTCCTTCACTGATGTAATGCTCAGTTATCCTTCACTGATGTAATGCTCAGTTCTCCTCCTTCACTGATGTAATGCTCAGTTCTCCTCCTTCACTGATGTAATGCTCAGTTATCCTTCACTGATGTAATGCTCAGTTCTCCTTCACTGATGTAATGCTCAGTTATCCTTCACTGATGTAATGCTCAGTTCTCCTTCACTGATGTAATGCTCAGTTATCCTTCACTGATGTAATGCTCAGTTCTCCTTCACTGATGTAATGCTCAGTTCTCCTTCACTGATGTAATGCTCAGTTCTCCTCCTTCACTGATGTAATGCTCAGTTCTCCTCCTTCACTGATGTAATGCTCAGTTCTCCTCCTTCACTGATGTAATGCTCAGTTCTCCTTCACTGATGTAATGCTCAGTTCTCCTTCACTGATGTAATGCTCAGTTGTCCTTCACTGATGTAATGCTCAGTTCTCCTCCTTCACTGATGTAATGCTCAGTTCTCCTTCACTGATGTAATGCTCAGTTCCCCTCCTTCACTGATGTAATGCTCAGTTCTCCTCCTTCACTGATGTAATGCTCAGTTCTCCGCCTTCACTGTTGTATTGCTCAGTTCTCTGCCTTCACTGATGTATTGCTCAGTTCTCTGCCTTCACTGATGTAATGCTTGACTTTGTAACATTACATATGTGAATGCTCTAAATGAGGGAGCACCTTTAGACACAAAGACAACCTAATATTACAGTATAGCCCTGTATTACTTTGTGCTCACAAATTGACCATACCCATCATATTTTGTCATAGGTGACCAGGAATCCATGGAGAAGTTCAACCGTCGCCTGGTGAAGGTGACTAAGCAACATAATGAAGAGGCCAGACAACTGCTAAAGCTAATGGGTATACCTGTTGTAGAGGCGCCTTGTGAGGCTGAGGCACAGTGTGCTGCCTTGGTGAGTAGTTTTAGTAGTCTACTTGAAATACAGTCTCTAATGTCACAGATGTTAGTCATGATTGGGCTTGAATTTGAAATTTCATATAATAGAAATATTGAGAATATTGCAATATTATAATAATATTAAACATTATTGTTATTTTTTAATTCAATGACAATGTGCTTGCTTCTTTGCCTGAAACAACAACAACAACTTAAACAACATTGTGGATGATGGTGCATGATTAACCAGTGAAATTCTGGTGTAACTTACAATTAGAGTAGAATAAGGACCCTCACAATGCAATACTCATTTATAATTATTTTAACCTAATGAACAAGTGGGTAATGTTATGGAAGGTATATTTCTTTTTCCTTTTTAAATTTTGGGTTGAAACTATAAAGATTCCATAGGTGGTTATATATTTCCCTATCTTTTTTTACAAAAGAGAAGAATTTTAATTATTCTGTTCATGAAACCTACTGCAGGTAGAGTTTATGACTATCAAAATCATCTTATACCTGTTTTCATTCACCCTAGGTTAAAGCGGGCAAAGTGTTTGCCTCCGCCACTGAAGATATGGATGCTCTGACGTTCGGCACCTCAGTGTTGCTCCGTCACTTGACTTTCTCTGAAGCGCGCAAGATGCCTGTGCAAGAGTTCCACCTTAATGATGTGCTGAAAGGACTTGAGTTGGAACAGAAAGAGGTAAAGAAATAAGAGTACAGATATGTTAGAAGAATATAGCTGTATTCCTGCTGTGTCTTCTTGTTTATTTATTTGTTTTTAGCCTGAACTGCTGTGTCGAACTAATATCTGTCAGTTGCACATTGATTAATTACCATTCATGGAGTGATACTAATTAATCAAAGAATCTCAGAAATAAGACCAGAAACTAGGAATTTTCATGTATTTTTTTTTTAATTACCTTCAAAAGCTTTCCAAATGATTCTCTATAAAATAGGCATCCACTAAGTACAGATTTTGGGAAATTCCTACTGGATTGGGAATACCTAAATTAACGTGGTTAACAAGCCTGATATAACAAGTTTTAGATTCCTCCTGACATAATTTTTTTTATGGAGAGTTTTTGGCGTTACTGAGTGCAGTAACGCCTTAATCATTAGTGAAAGATACCATTATAATAAATCTTAAATGATTTCATATTTAATGAGGGCTGACCAACACCAACACAAACATTTTCATTCCAGTTCATTGACCTGTGTATACTCCTGGGCTGTGACTACTGCGGGTCTATCCGCGGCATCGGCCCCAAGCGCGCCATCGAGCTGATCAGACAACACCGCAGCATCGAACAGGTGCTGCACAACATCGACACCAACAAGTACCCCCCGCCAGAGGACTGGGATTACCAGCGAGCTAGGGAGCTGTTCCTGGAGCCGGAGGTCACCGACCCCAAGGAGATTGAGGTCAGTCAACAAAACATTGATAAATGAGATTGAGGTAGAAAAAAAATGGTTATACAACTCATGTAAAATGTTAGTGTGCCCGTTTGAATTTTGGACAAAGATGCGCAATAATCTAAATTAATTTGCGTTAAAAATGATGGAACGCATATGTGGATATCTCTAATATACCACCACTCACTCGGTACAGAAAACAGCCAGGGCCATAAATCCTAATATTTTAAACGAAGTTGGGTTAGTTACTCGAGAACGGTTGGACCGATTTTATGTTTTTTTGTTAGATTCATCGCCACCCCGAGTAGCAATAGAATTAGAACGTTTTATGTTTTATGTTATCCAGTGGTTTTTAATTTGGCGCGAGCGAAGCTAGTTTTAATTAATGCGTATGTTATGTTATTTTCCTAAAACTTGAACTTTTGCTTAGTAATGTGACTGTTCGGAAAGCTTATGATAGACTGACTACGCTGGTTAATGGAGGTTAAAGGAGAAGTAGCTTCGAATGTGTAGATAAGAAGGTTTAACAAAAAAAAACATAATTTTGGTAGCGTAACTGTACGCCTAGATATACCTTGAGGTCAACGAAAATCTTTTGTTTTTTTGCAGTTAAAATGGTCGGATCCCGATGAGGAGGGTTTGGTAAAGTTCCTGTGTGGAGACAAACAGTTCAATGAGGATCGGGTGCGCAATGGTGCCAAGAAACTGCTGAAAGCACGCAGTGGTACCACGCAGGGACGTCTTGACGGATTCTTTACGGTAATATTAAGATTTTAAAACATAACACATTGAAAGGTTAGGCAGAGTTGCACTAATGTACAGTTCTCGCCAAACTTATTGTCCGGGTTGAAGTTGGTATGAGGTAACTTTAACCCGGCCGTAAAAATCGGAGAAAGAAAAATATTGGATTGTAATAAATAAAAACTAAAGCTCAAGTCTAGGTTGTCGTTTACTGTGGTTTTAAATCATTTTAATCCAATATTTTTCTTCCTTCGATTTTTACGGCTGGGTTAAAGTTAGCTCGTGCCAACTTCAACCCGGACATTAAGTTTGGCGCGAACTGTACATCTTTTTTTCTACAATATTGCAATAATGCTGCGTTCAGACGATACACGCCCGCTAAGCGCACGCCACTCGCGTCACCCGCATCTAACTCGCTTTGAAATTGTTTGTATATAATTTGAGTCTTATGACACTTCAATAGATCTCAAATTGCATTTATCCAAGTCCAACCGCAGACACCATGCGGTGCGCGAGGCGGGCGCGTGGCATGGCGTCCATTACATGGTATCTCATAAAGACCTGTAAGATGACTTGTGTCATACACATAGAGTCCAAATTTCAATAAATTTAACGGATTTCATTAATGTCTCATTCATCATATCAGCCTACAGATGTCCACTGCTGAACAAACCCCATAGACTTCCACAAGGACCTTTATCAGGTCATCCGTCCATCTCGTTGGAGGCCGTCCTGCGCTGCGCATTGTCTTATTAATGTTTGATTAATCAAAATGTTCCATTAATGTCTCAAAAAATTTGCAAACTGTAGGTGTATATCAGTATATTTCTGCATAACCCTTCCAGGATATTTGCGGGATTATATTTTACTAATATTCTCATAAACATTTTAAAATATTTAACCGACTTAAAAAAAGGAGGAGGTTCTCAATTAGCCTGTATTTCTTTGTCGACTCTAGATATCGACAACTCCGAATCCGAAGCGTAAGGCCGAGGACGATAAGAAGAACTCTGCTAAGAAGAAGGCGAAAACCGGCGGCGGTAGGGGAAGGAAACCTAAATAAACAGCGTTGTGTTGAAGCTTGAATTGTTTTAAATTTGGGCTATAATTAAACTGTATTTGTTAATTTTGCATGTAAGGGCCTGTTTCACCTCTGTATAGTCGCTATAGTCTGCGCGGAACTAGTTGGCCGCGCCTTAGGTAGGGACGGGGGTGAGGCGGCGGGTTACTGTGAACAAAAACAAGCGACCCCGCCCGTCCGTCCCACCGCTCACATACCCACGGCGCGGCCAACTAGTTCCACACAGACTATACCTGCCGGATAAATTAAAAAAAATTAACTAACTATGTATGAAACTAGAGTTTAACCGCGACTTCGTTCGCGTAGAAGTTGAAAACATCAACGGATAATCAAAATTTTCCCACAATTTTGCAACAATTTTCATTGATACTCCGCTGCTATTGTTCGAAGTGTCATCGTATAAAACCGCCTTCCTCAATAAATGGGCTATCATCACTAAAATAATTTTTCAAATTGGACCAGTAGTTCCGAGATTAGGGCGTCCAACAAAACAAACTCTTCAAAAGCTTTGTAATATTAATATTATCTGTCAGATAATTTAACGGGAACTTGTTAAGAGGTGAAATAGGTCCTAAAACAATGATACATTTAATCTTAAGTTAGAGTTACACCAAATGACTGACTCTCAAGTTACTTATACTGTATTCCTCAATAATGACTAAGTTTTTAAAATTCTTAAACTATAAAAGTATTCCTAGCACAGACTACTTGAAAAAAACTTCTCTGCTTTCTGGGGATCAGATTGATTTTGTAATTCAATGTACCTCAATGCGCTGGAACGCATTTGAATCTTTGTACACATGGCTACACATTTGTATAAGAGGTTGACTCGCGCTAACTTCAAGCCGTACACAATAATATTGGCGAGCTAGCTAACATTCTAAAATATACATATATATCGGATACTGTTATTGTGGCAACATTCAACTCGCACATTGACAAACTATCAATGTACCTTTGTCTATTAGTTTCTTTGTCTATGGTTACAACTTTCAATATTATGTACCGTAAGACCAGAACTTACTTGGGTACAGTTACCAGAACTATATAATGTACACTATTAATGATTCCGTATGTTATAAGAACTAATCTTTGTAATTACCGTGATCTGAAATAAACATAAAATCAAAACAACGTGTTCTTTATTTAAAATCGATGTTCTAATAAGCTAGGCGTGGTAATTGCTCTGTTAGGTATAGTTTGCGCGGAACTAGTTAGCCGCGCTTTAGGTATGTGAGCGGTGGGACGGAGGGGTGTGGTCGCCAGCGCACGGTGCGGCGGAGGGGCAGGGGCGCTTGCTTTCATTCAAAGTAACCCGCCGCCTCACCCCCGTCCCTGCCTAAGGCACGGCCAACTATGTCCGCGCGGACTATATTCTGTGGTATTAAGAAAACAGCAAACTCGTGCGCAGCATTGTTTTATTTCTAAAACAAGAAACATTTACATTAAAATACATAGGTATGTATAATACGTATTCATATCAAATACGTCTCTACATGTAACATTAAAATTTCATAAACGCATACAAATAAGCACACTAGAGGCTTGGAACATTTATTATAATCTATATTTGTATATATTTTATTCTTTTTATTGATAAACACACTTATTTCTATATATTTTTTTGCATAAAATCACTTGATATTGTACTTATTTGCTGTAAAATATGATAATATTCATCAATCGCTAATGCAGGTTTCTAATGGGACTTTATAAATTTTCCAAGATTAATAAGTTTCATCACCATTTTGAGTCTTACAGAGCTTAATGTTTTCATCACCTATTATGTGAACACTTTATTTTTGGTTAACTTTACAAGGTGATGAAAAAATTTAAGCTAGATCATCATCTATTGGGCGATAAAACTGTTTCAGTGTAGGTCCTTATTTACAAATACGGATACCATAGGTAATATGGCAAGTGTTTTATGGTTATTTTTGTTCATTTTAACACTAAAAAGGTTCCCAGCAACCAATAGGTGATGATCTTACGTAGCTCAATAGATTCGTCACAAATATATCTATAAAGAAATAACCTTTGTAATTACCGTGATCTATATATATAGATAAGTAAATCACCTTTCTGGTGATGAAATTTTAGGAGTGATCTTATGTACAGTAGTGCGCTACACAAAAAAGCATACAAACACATTTGTTCGGATTCCTTCTTCTTTTTATTAATATATTCCACCTATTTCTTCGATTTTTTAATCAAGATTAAATAAGAATATTCAACAACCGACCAAATTCGATAAATATAACTTCATAAACGACATTGAGTGACAGCTTTGACAGCTTATTATGCTTAATTATTTAACATACATGTTACATAAACTACAAAAGCTTTGAAAATGTACTTCTAAGTAATAAATGTGTAAAAATCACGCGGTTTATAGAATACGTTCTTGTCTTTTGAACATTACTGGTTAATTAGACAAAAATGAGGTTTAAATACAATTCTTTTTGTTTATCTTGTTTCGTTTTTTATTAAAATATAATTTAATAACTTATAACAATAAAAATGATTCACGAGTTATTTATTCCTCTTTCAACAATAAATATATTATTCAATTTCACCATAAAATTCATACAATTTAACAAACAAGCATCCCATTGCAGCGGAGTATTTTACAAATAAAAGATTTAATTATGCCAAAATCAGAAAGCGTGTAGTCAGGGAACGGAAATTATGAGAAGATTGAAGTACAGTTAGATTAAAATTAGATCAAAAATATTTTGTCTCGCTTGTTTATAAGAGAGCTGAGCGCTAAGGACCAAGCCGTATTGCCAAACTCCGAAGAAAAGACTTGTCTCGGATGGAAGTTGACCCCTTAGCGTGACTACTGAAACCATTGGTTCTCAACGTTAAGACTTAGGGGACAATAGAAGACCCCGTGAACATTTGGGAGCTTTAAAATAATTACACGTTTAAATATCATCGTGGCAACTGCTGTTTTAGATTCGCGAGAGATGGCAAGTAAAAAAAAGTCGGCCTTAAAAAAAACTCAAAGAGAACGGTTTGAACTCTCAACTATTCAAACTTAATGGTGGCTCGGAAGTTAGCTACTTGCTGTGCAGTACCCCACCCCTCACCACCGCTGTCACATAAATTCGTTACTGCGCAGCGAGTCGCCTCATGTTCCGAGCAGACAAACCATCAAAAAATATGCAGTCGAAACAAAAAAAAAGAAAAATTGTTCTTGTTCCCCGGCTACGCTAACACAGAACGTATACAATCGACATCTGAACCAAATTAAAAGTTAGCTTTTAAGAAGTTGATGAGTCCGTTGGTGGAGGCGTCGTGGCTGGAGACCGGCGTGCCGTCTTGCAGCTCCGGCTCTATCGCTTTAGCCAGCTGCTTGCCCAGCTCCACGCCCCACTGGTCGAACGAGTTGATGTCCCAGATTACGCCCTGAGTGAAGATCTTGTGCTCGTAGAGGGCTGTAGAAATATATGAAGGATTTTTATTATTAGATAGCTTTGCGTTTTTTTGTCATAACCTAAGATTTTCTAGATTTGTGCCCGGTTGATGGCAATAGGCTCACCCCCTATTACATAGGACAAAAATACAGGCGTAATGATGGTACCTAAGATATTTTATTTTATTGGAAATATTCGATTCGGCTTCGATTCCCACAAGACACAAACATTTATGTGATGAACTTAAGTGTTTGTTTGTGTTTGTCTGGGTGTTTCTTATACATATATTATAAGTATGTATTTACGAAAAAAAAGTAAATAAGTATTATATCCATTATCTAGTACCCATAGTACAAGCTTTGCTTAGTTTGGGACTAGATGGTGCTGTGTAAAAATGTCCCAAGATATTTATTATTTATTTATTTATTATTTCGTATAATAACATACCAATAAGAGCTCCTAGGGTGAATGGCGTGACTTTCTTCACGACGATGGAGTTGGTGGGTCGGTTGCCTTTGAACACCTTGTGTGGCAGGATCTTGGCGACCGCGTCGGCGGCCATGCCAGACTTCTCTAACTCCACTTTAGCCTGGATACACATTAAAAACATTACGATATTGAAATGGAATCCGTCATCAGACTAGGGACTGTTGAGCAAGATTATGCGTCGAGGTCGCGCAGAGGAGTTGCTGATGCCCTGCCGATCCTTAAAAGCCCCTAAAAAGAGGAAACACTCTCATGCTGAACAGTCGAACAAAAAGGTGCTTTACGACAATCTGGGAGACTCTTAGGGTGGTCACCAGCCAGTCAAACCCCAAGAGGTCCTACAACAAGTCTGATATTTTCTCGATTCTTAGGAGATGCCATGAATGGCAGTAAGGAATTGTATTATATCCCCACACGGGGATTGTGACCTTAAATACTTTTTTTATGTGGAAAATCCTCAAGGATCCATCTAGGGAGGCAGCAGGGTATATCGAACTCATAGCGACTAAAAACCTTGACCCTTATGCCATAGCCCTGGGACCAGTAACATTCATCACGACCATGACGGTCTGTGGTCCATTGCAACCAACCGACTCCCGTCAGGACGAGCCCTGTCTTCGCTCCGTGACCTTGAATCCTAACTCAAGCAGAAATAATCATAATTATGTATCAAATACTGACCTCATCAGATGACTTGCCCTTCATGAGCGCTTCGGTCTGTGCCAGGAAGTTAGCCAGTAAGATCTTGTGGTGGACGCCGTTGGAGATCGGGTTGTGAGTCTGCGCGGGCGCAATGAAGTCACACGGAATCAGTCTGTCAGCAAAATGTTAAAGGAAAATAAATAAATGTTCACTCGGGTCGTTTTTTCTTTTTGCTCGGCTCCTGAAAGTCGTAGCGTGGTGTTAAATAGCTTATAATCTTCCTAAAAAAATGGGCTATCAGATGTATTTTTTTTTCCTATAAGAAGTTCCAGAGATTCGGTGCGTTCAAACCAATAAACAAACTCTTCGGCTATATTATATAGCCTTCATCGTCATAAACCTAGACAATGTCCCACTGCTGGGCACGGGTCTTCTCTAAGTGTGAGATGGATTAGGCTATAGCCCACCACGCTGGCCTAATGCAGGGTTGGCAGACTTCGCATGCCGTTAAGAAAAACTCTCAGGGATACAGGTTTCCTCACGATGTTTTCCTTCACCGTTAAAGCGAGTGATAATTAACGCACATAATTTCGAAATGACTTGGATTCGAACTCGAGACCTTTGACTTGGCAGTGCAGTGGTCATACCCCTAGGCCATCACTGCTTTTTTATTATTAACTAGTTAATGATGTTGTAATGAAAATCGGTATTCTATTTTGTCAAGTGTATAACCGTCGTACTTATCCTGTTGACTGCATCAATTTCGCAGCACTCAGAAGCAGAATGTTATCCTCTAAAAATGTCCCTATGATATAACTATCTTTTTGTATTTTTTAAGCATTTTCCATGCTAAGATTATAAGTTTTTTTTAATGAAGGAAAAAATCGGCTGGCGGGCAGGATTCGAACTTGTGTCTTCTGGTTCGGTACACCCAACGCTCTGACCACTAACCCACCGCGAGCCCCGCTCGCAGGTTCGAATCCTGCCCGCCAGCCGATATTTTCCTTCATAAAATAAAAAAATAACCTATTGATATAAATTAAAAATTTAGAAAACCCCCGACACCTAATGTAATTTTCCATTTTGTGGTGGCGGCCATCTCGGATTTGAAATTTATCATAGTGTACAGTATTCTCCTAGTCATCCTATCAGAGTTCTACAGTGTCCTCCTTTCATCTGATACCCATATTGAGGGAGTTGTGAAAAAATATGTAATTTGCTATTTTGAGGCGGCGGTCATCTTGGACCGATTTTCATCAAACATAGCTAAGAATACTCCCGGTTAATTCACCTTTCAAATAAAAAAAAATCAAAATCAAAATCGGTTCATCCGTTTGGGACCTACGATGCCACAGACAGACACACACACACAGACACATCAAACATATAACACCCCGTCGTTTTTGCGTCGGGGGTTAAAAACCTATATCTAACACTGGTGCTGACCTGGTTCCCTGGTGTATGAGCTGGTAGAAGGCGTGTTGTCCGTTGGTGCCGGGCTCGCCCCACACTATGGGCCCGGTGCTGTAGTCCACTTGGGCCCCGGACCGCGTCACATACTTGCCGTTGCTTTCCATATCGCCCTGCTGGAAGTACGCGGCGAATCTGTTGAAAATTTATAATCACTACATATTATAAAACAAAGTCCTCGGCCGCGACTGTAAGTCTGTCTGTTCGCGATAAACTCAAAAACTACTGCACCAATTTCCATGCTTTTTTCCCCCAATGGTTTTAGTATATAATTTGTCAAGTTTTGTATACATTGGCTAAAATATACTGATACTAGCTTTCCGCCAGCGGCTTCGCCCGCGTGGTCTGGGTTATTATTTCTTATAACTTTCAACCCCTTACAGCCCTTTTTCGCATTAAAAAGTAGCCTATGTCCTTTCCTAGGCTCTAGACTATCTGTGTACCAAATTTCATTTAAATCGGTTGAGTAGTTTTGGCGTGAAAGTGACAGACAGACAGAGTTCCTATCACATTTTTTATAATATTAGTAAGGATTTGTTGGAGGTGTAGGCTATAATGTATAATAACACGCGGGCGGAAAGTTAGTCATTATTATAATTTTATGGCAATAACAATAATATTCTCGCTCCTTATTCCATGACAGATAAATAAATAAATAATTAACCCATATACTGTCCCACTGCTGGGCACGGGCCTCCTCTCAGTATGAGAGAGATTAGGCTATAGTCCACCACGCTAGCCTAATGCGGGTTGGCAGACTTCACTCAGGCATGCAGGTTTCCTCACGATGTTTTCCTTCACCGTTAAAGCGAGTGATAATTACGCACATGATTTCGACAAGTCAGAGGTGCGTACCTTGGATTCGAACTTGAGACCTTTGACTTCGCAGTCCAGTAGTCATACTCCTAGGCTATCACTGCTATGACAGATACCAATAATAATAATTATTATTATTCAGCCATTATCGTCCTACTGCAGGGCAAAGGCCTCCCTACCCTCTTTCCATTCCTCACGGTTTAAGGCTATTTGGGACCAATCCTTCCAGAAGGAATCAAGCTCATTCCGCCATCTTCGTCTGGGCCTTCCGCGCTGTCGTCTACCATGTATCACTACATAGTATAAAACAAAGTCGCTTTCTCTGTCCCTATATCTCTATGTATGCTTAAATCTTTAAAACTACGCAACGGATTTTGATGCGGTTTTTTTTAATAGATAGAGTGATTGAAGAGGAAGGTTTATATGTATAATAGGCTATATATCTCAGTAAAATGTATGGTTCCCGTGGGATAGCGGGCGAAGCTGCAGGCGGAAAGCTAGTATACCAATAATTATGATGACGAAAATCGTAATCGATATCTATACCATATATAAATAAATAAATATACTCAGATGGCTTGGATATGTTGAGAGAATGAACGATAAAAGGAATCAACAAAGGTTAAGTCGGTGATAGAAGGCAAACAAAGGTAATGTCAATGTATGTCTTAGAGGAGAGGACGCCCTGGAAAAACATACATCGACGTTATCGGTGCGTGTGTATGACAAGATAATTATAGTAAACAAAAGAAGTAGGTATGCAAGAATCGCAGCAAGTGGCGTTCTCTAGTTTCTGCTTACCTCTATGGGAAAAAAGGCGTGAGTATATACAAGGTGGAAGGGACATCGACGCACATCCGAATACCATAAGTTCAGTACATGATTCTGGAAATACCCCCTACGTTGTAATTTTCCGTAATTGTTTTCAATTTTTTCTGTAGTTTTTTTTTACTTGAACGTGTAAAAAACATTAGTTTTATCTACTCACGCGCCATAGCATTTACCGCGGAGCGTTATAATCGCGTTTTTAGCAATACACTGCGCGCTCAAAATTGTCAATATCTGTAATAACCGATCATTTTCAACATGAATGACCTACATCATTTTATTTTTGACCTTGAGTGAAATCTTGTCACGACGTTTTTGCGTCGATGTCCCTTACACCTTGTATATGCATTACGAGGATAATAATATCTTACCTGTGCAAGTACTGGTCGTAAGGCAGCAGCGCGTGCGTTTCAGCGCCGTAGAAGTTTGAGTACCAGACGCCCAATAGTGCTAGGATCACCGGCGCCTGCGAGGACCAAAAAGCTATGTTGAGACTTAAAATTTTGAAAAAACTAACATATTTTTTTTATTTATAGAACTATATTTTATATAATACTAGCTTCCCGCCAGCAGCTTCGCCCGCGTGGTCTTATAATTTTTTCCCCCGTTTTTGCAACATTTTTCATTACTGCTCTGCTCCTATTAGTCGTAGCGTGATGATATATAGCCTTCCCCGATAAATGGGCTATCTAACATGGAAAGAATTTTTCAAATCGGTCCAGTACTTTTTTAATTTATTCGTTACATACAAAAATACAAATCTTTCCTCTTTATAATATTAGTGTAGATACAAAAGAAATTTATATTATACTATGGTCATCATTATAAACAACTTTTACTAAAGGACTATTGTTAAAAACGCAAAGAGAAGAAATTTCTGGTCCTTGCATACATAATATATTATTATAGGGTGACTAGTATTATTAGAGTAAAAACACATGATACATTATAACTAACAACTTGTCCAAAGACACGATTAGATTATTTAATTTTCTATTATATTTCTATTTCAATTTGAAAATTGATTACTAAACCGCCATGGTGTTAACTAAGCTCCTTCGAACGGCATGCCAACATCGCTACGCTAATTTGAATTATATAATAACAAATCTTTCTTTGAGAAAGTTGTTTGTTACTAGTGTCATGAACATGTGATTGTAAGGTGACTAAAGACCGGTTTTACCACCTCTGGATAGCCGCTAACCGCCAGATAAATGCAAAAATGGAACAAATTCTTAATGAAATTATCTGCTAGGTAATTTAACGGGAACTTACTAGGGGTTGATACTAAGAAGTTTCTAAATAAAAATGTTCCTAAACTCAACACGATATCGTCAATTTAGTATGAAGAGGCAACGGTTTTTTTTTACGATATTATAAACCACATATTTTGAATAATAAATTGCTACTATTTAAAAAACGATAATCTCGGACAAACATACATACAGGACAAACTGAGAACCTCCTTTTTTTGAAGTCGGTTAAAAATGAAGGAGATCTCTCTTTAGCCGTAAAATGTACAGTCACGAGCAAAAATAAGTATACAGTTGGCAAAATTCAAGAGCAAGATTTTCTCCTAAAGTACTGATAGAATCTTTTTGGTATTACGAATACAGTATTTATGACCCAACACTATAGTGACATTGGTGTTATGTCAAAGTTGCAATCGTTCATTCATGAAAAAATCGCTTTAGCACTTCTGTAGGTGTTTATATATCTTTGCTCGTGACTGTACCGAAAAACTGCTTATTTATTCTTTAGATTAAGTCACATTTGCAAATGCAGGGTGCATTTGCAAATGACATTAAACAATGAAATTTTTTCGGTGGCATATCACCTTCTTAAAAATATGGAAGCAATAGTAATACAGTCTTACATTTTTCTCCAACGGTGCGGTACTATAGTGCTGGTCCATAAAGCTGGCGCCATCTAGAAGTTTCTCGAAGTTCTCGAAACCGATGTACAGTGAGATCGACAGACCGATAGCAGACCACAGAGAGTACCTAACCAATTTAAAAAAATATAATAAGAAAATATATCGTCTAAAAATAATTAATTTTACAACTCTTCGTTTGGTCTCAAAAACTATATTCCTTTGTTAAAAACTAAAATTTACTTAATTTCCCTTTCGCTAATCGACCCAATGCCGTAAAAGGTCTTATTTGCAAATAAAAAAAAACAGTACCAATGTTCTATTTGTAATTTTTTCCAGCATAAAACGTCCCATTTGCAAACTCTTCTAATATTAAAAATTACCCAATTGCAAAGGAGGTCATCAAAAGTCCATACAACCCAGCCCAAATTTGTACCGGAGGTACATGACAGCTGTCAAGTTGATAGATTTTACCAAGAGATCACTATGAAACTGATAATAATCTACCGTAATGGCGTGCGTTTGACATTCTGAAACTGATACTGACAGTTTTTACTATGAAATCATTACGAAACAGATAATAGTGTGCCAAAATGGCGTGATTTTTCTCAAATTAAATGTTTTTTTCCCCCAGTCAACATTAAAAAAAGTACGACTAGAGTTTTAACCAGCGTAATACAGGGTATTTTTTCCAATACGTGTACCTTCGGTACATCATTTGGGCCGATTTCGATGACCTCTTTTTATTGTATAATACAAGGGGCAACAAAGAAAGAAACTGTTATTACTTAATACTATTATTCCGTGCTCGAAGCAGAAAAGTCTTAAAAGACGCTTCTTCCGTCTTTTACGTCCTTACAGCCACTGTATATATTATGTTACCTGCCGCCGACCCAGTCCCAGAAGCCGAACATGTTGTTGGCGTCGATGCCGAACGCCGTCACCTTCTCGGCATTCGTCGACAGAGCTACGAAGTGCTTCGCTACAGCTGACGGCTAGAACAAAATGATAGGTGTTGTAACCACTTAGAATGTAGGTATACAGTTAAATATGCATGCAAAATACGCAAAAGTTTTTAAAATACAAGGTGGAAGGGACATCGACGCACATCCGAATACCATGAGTTCAGTACACGATTCTGGACCCCCTGCGTTGAAATTTTCCGTAAATTTTTTCATCAATTTTTTCTGCAGTGATTTTTACTTGAACGTGTAAAAAAACATTATTTCTATCCACCCAAATTAGATATTTATAATAAAAAAATCATTATTTCATTTATTTCGGATCGCGCGCGCGATGACATGGCACGGGTCTCCTCTCAGTATGAGAAGGATTAGGCTATTAGTCCACCACGCTGGCCTAATACGGGTTGGCAGACTTCACATGCCGTCGAGAAAATCTCTCAGGCATGCACGTTTCCTCACGATGTTTTCCTTCACCGTTAAAGCGAGTGATAATTGCGCACATGATTTAGAAAAGTCAGAGGATTCGGACTCGAGATATTTCACTCGGCAGTCTCGTTCTCGTGGTCAACATACAAGACATTTTATTTCCATAAATGACTTACGTCTTTAGCGGCCTGCAGGAACCACGTCTTGGCGGAGGTGGCGTTGGTGATGGTCTCCTGGGTTGTGAAGGTCTTTGACGCGATGATGAACAGCGCCGTCTCCGGGTTCAGCCGCTTCAGCACCTCGGCCAAGTGTGTGCCGTCGATGTTGGACACAAAATGCACCTAAGAGATGGAATTTTAATATTATTTGGCTGAATAACATAACATAACATACCGTGAAGCCTATATTCCCCTGTGTACTATTTAGAGTAACGAGCAAAGATATGTAAACACTTACAGAAGTTTTTTTCATGGATTTACGATTGCAACTTTGAGATAACACTAATGTCACCATAGTATTTTTTCGTAAATACTATGTTCGTAATACCACAAAATTTCTATCAGTACTTTGGGAGAAAATTGCTTTTGAATTTTGTTCAAATTCAAGTTCAAATGTTTTTATTTCAAATAAGCTTTTACAAGCACTTATGAAACGTTAAATGATTCTAGATGCACGGTTCCAAAAAGTTGATCCTATGGAGAAGAATCCGGCAAGAAACTCCATGGATACTCTTTTAAAATAAGCTGGTAATTTGCTAACTGTATCCTTATTTTTGCTTGTGAATGTACACCCACACTTCGCAGGTTTATTTAGGTCCTACGTAATAGGGGGCGAGCCTATTGCTATCAACCGGGCATAAATCCAGACTCCCAGCTGCTACTGGGAATTTCACAGAAAAGCCCAACAAAACTTTGCTCGACCCGGGATTCAAACCCAGGACCTCTAGCGTAGCAGTTGCGCTGGGGACCACTAGACCAACGAGGCAGTGTGAGTTCTAAGTTATGATCCAACTCAACGAGTGTTATCATTACCTTCAGCTGGTTGGCGTAGGGTTTGAGCGCTTCGGTGACCATCAGCGGGCCAAGGTCGGATCCGCCGATACCGATGTTGATGACGTCAGTTATAGCTTTACCTGTGTACCTGAATAAAGCATTGAATATAAAAAATAAAAATAAAGTGTCTATTGACATATCCGTGTTGCCCAGAATTTGCGTTGCGGAAGGTTTTTTTTGCTAAAATTTATATAAGTATTTAAAGATAATTAGCATTTGTAAATGCCATAATAATAATAAATCAACCCATATACTGTCCCACTGCTGGGCACGGGTCTCCTCTCAGTATGAGAGGGATTAGGCTAATGCGGGTTGGCAGACTTCACACGCCGTCGAGAAAATCTCTGAGGCATGCAGGTTTCCTCACGATGTTTTCCTTCGCCGTTAAAGCGAGTAATAATTACGCACATGATTTCGAAAAGTCAGAGGTGCGTGCCTTGGATTCGAACTCGAGACCTTTGACTTGGCAGTCCAGTGGTCATACCTAAAGTGGTCATAAACAAAATAAAATTAACCTATCTATCTCTACGTACCCTTTCCACTGTCCACTGATGACTTGTCCGGAGAACTCCTTCATGTGTGCGAGGACCGCGTTCACGTCGGGCGTGACATCCTTGCCGCCCACCAGGATGGGCCGGTTCTGTCTATTGCGTAGAGCAATGTGCAGGACCGCGCGGTCTTCAGTGAAGTTTATCTTTTCACCTGATGATTAAGATAGGATATGTCGGAAGTTAGGGACTAATTTCTCATACTTTCGAATATTCTCCATTGAATAATAAATACAGTTCATCAAGATAAAATTGGTATTTTAAGAAAATATTTTTCGATATATTCAACGAGTTTTGGAAAGCAATTTATTTATTTATTTTTGTAAAACTGTAATTGGCTGTAAGAGCAAAATATTGGATTAAAATTATTTAAAACGACAGCCTACGACTTGAGCTATATAGATAATTCAATATTTTTCTTTCTCCGATTTTTACGGCCAGGCTGTAGTTAGCTCATGCCAACTTCAAGCCGGACAATAAGTTTGGCGAGAATTGTACTTGAAAATGTGTTATGGATTTTGTAAAGAGAGATATATCGATGATTTGAGATATAATATACCTATCTGTCTACACATCACAGGTGGATTCAATTAGAGCATGTTTGCAGAGCATGTGCAACAGTTTGTTGTAATGCAGATGGTTAAAATCTTGTCTATCTCTTGCGAAAGAAATAAATACTGTAATATGCACTCTTGCTGGAAAATATATGTTTTTTTGTGTGACAAATTATACAAGGTGGAAGCGACATCGACGCACATTCGAATACCATGAGTTCAGTACATGATTCTGGACCCCTCTGGGTTGAAATTTTCCAACTTTTTTCATCAATTTTAATTTTTTTTCTGCATTTTTTTTACTCTAACATGTGAAAAAACATTATTTCTATCTACCCAAATAAGATTCATAATTAAAAATTCATTATTTCATTTATTTCGGATCGCACGATAACATTCACCGATGAGCGTGACACAACATTTGTGCGTTGAATGTCCCTTTCACCTTGTATATTTACAAACCTGAGAACATAGCATCTCTAGCTTTCTCGACATTCCGGCTCTTGGCGAGGTTGAGCAGCAAAGTCCAAAGCTGGTCATTGACACGGTTTTTGGAGTAGTCCAGCAGGATTTCACCATCATTCGGTGTTGGGATCCGGAGACTGATTTAATAATTTTAAATTAATACCTACATAATAATTTATACACAGTAAAGCTGAATTTATTTGAAAATTTTAAGAAATTGTTACTGAATAAAAACATATCATGGGTGAAACTAAACTGAATTATTTTTATTATATCAATGCCATCAAATAAACAAGTTATTCAGATTTTTCAAAATGAAAGTCATCACATATTAACAAAAGACACTCAGCAACTAATATGGAGTGTTTCTATAATATGGGAGGAAAAACCGTTGATAAGTTAATAATAGGCATTGATTCATTCACTAATGATCAACCAGATCCTGCAGGACCTGCAGGATTAAATAGCTGTGTTTCATAAAACATGATGTAATTAAATGATTATTCACACAATAAAATTGCTAAAGATCTGCTACAAGCTATGGAGCTTTTCCATCATTTATGGAAATGAATAGATTTCAAAGGTATTGTAATATAAAAAAGAAACAGTTTAATATGAAAGATGAATAACATGCTTAGAAAATATATATTGTCAGAGGTCCATACATAGAGGTTTTATACAAAACAGGAATGGTATTAACTTTATGATGACATCCTCATGTAATAGTAACAGTTCTCAAGATAAAATAAACTATTTTTTTCAGTAGAATAGATCAGCTTAAAATAAACGCTGTCATTAAGATAACACGAAGTTAATAATAGAGATTAATTAAGTAAATGTCATTGATAACGTCAATAGCTCACTATAAAAAAAAACAAAGTCACTGCTCATGTTCGACCTTTAAAAATCCCGATGATATAACTTTACAAAACACAATGAAACAAATTAAAATATTGAAAGTAATCAATTAAAAGATAACTACACCATCGGAACACTTGAAAACCGACACGTAATTATTTATATTAGCAAAGAGTACGTGTTTAAAAAGGTCACAAACCTGTATTTATTGAAGCGGTCAGCATCTTGTTGGAATAATTGTTGGATATTTATCTTGTCAGCGTTCGCATCGTAGAATTTTTGGATTTCTACAAACGCGGGGTCTTGTCTTAGATTAACTTTCGGCTCCATTATTTTTAATGATTTAACACAGCTTTCACGAGAGCGGCTTCGGGATAACTGTATTATTTTTGATAACGAATGTCTTTTTGACATTTCAATGATAACTGAAGGTTATCCGCGTTTTGTTTTCGCACTGTAATTATCAAACTCAGCTGTTTGAGTATGTTGGATAAAATATATTGTTGTAATTTTTTTCACATTTATTAACGTGGACATAGGATTATATTATCTCCAACAAAAGCAAAACAAACCTTTTCAGTGTTTATAATAACTGAGTAATAATATTTGTAGCTGACAGAAATTCAAGATTATCACTTAGTTTATATAAATTTCTGTTTATACAACAGGATGTACAGTCCGCGCTAAACTTATTGTCCGGGTTGAAGTTGGCACGAGCTTACTTAAACCTGGCCGTAAAAATCGGAGAAAGAAAAAGATTAGATTGTAGTAAATAAAAACGAAAGCTCAAGTCGTAGGCTGTCGTTATAAATCATTTTTATCTACTACTTTTCTTTCTCCGATTTTTACGGCTGAGTTAAATTTAGCTCGTGCTAACTTCAACCCGGACAGTAAGTTTGGCGAGAACTTTAACTTATAACCGATTTATTATTACAATATTTTCTTTAGTAATATTTTATAGCAGTGTATTCTAAACGCAACAACAAAACATAAGTTCATAAGGTACAGTCGCAATCAGAATCACGTACTACTTTTACAACGTGACTTCGATCGCGTCTTCAGCACACAGTTCACTGACTTATACTTTAGCTGAATAAGTCGGGGCAAACTACTATTTTAGCGCTTTCTTTTTGCAAAGGAGCCTTAGTTTGATTATCCTACGCTTTTGAAAAAATAATTATTTATTTAACATGACAACACAAATGACAAGGAGTTTTTAAATAGCAAACAGTCAGTGTGTGCATCGGCAACAGCCAAAGAATTCAGACCCATGATTGTTTAACTAAGTAGGTAAAGGGGAATGAGTATTATTTATAAAAATAAAACAGTAATTAAACTTAACTTTTTATTGTAATCACAAGAAATAATATATTATAAGTAATCATTTAAACTTGAGAAAAATAAACACATTTTGTTCGATCTATATGAAGACAGAATTAATTATAATGTTTCCAATACAATCCCCCCTATTTTGTCAAGTTTTTAAATATCTATACCAAGGCCAATTTAAGTAAATACATTTTATTGAATCTTACTTATGTCAACTTTATCCTAATGTAGATTAAGTTGATTTCAGAATGACAAAAATCAAACATCAAAATAATTTTATTGTCAATGAAATATAAACAGTATGTAATAGAATTAAGGTACCTTATTATAATGCGTGTTAATTGTATACTATTAGAAGTGACTAATACATGGGTACTATAATTATAATTATTGAAATATAAATTGTATAAAAATTATCCTTTTGCATATCACCTAAGATATTATTATTATTTGAAGAATATTTTTAGTATTTTATAATGACGTCATCTATACGTAACTATTGTCTATTTATGAGATTATAATTATTTATAATTAATATTTTCCGCGATTCTGATGGGACTGCTAACCATATCTACAAATTAAAAAATATTAATGTTTTTTTAAATTGCAGATTTTTAAAGGTTAACTAATACTGCAGTCCAAACGTAATCGCATGTAAAAAAACACAATATAACGACACCCTTAGGATAACACGGATAACTACGCGTGCATTTCCGCAAAATAATCCTTATACGATTCAGATATAGTTGAAAATGGCACACAGTAATTATCTGTTTACACCCTTCGAGTCCTAAGGCATCATTCACACCGAACTTATTATCAGCCACAGAATGTGAGCGGGCGTTTCACAATATCCCGATTTTAAACAGAAATATTCAAAATATTTGTCCATGTTTTTTAAAAACGTTCAGATAATTTTAAATTACGTTTTCTAGTGCTTCGGATGATGATGCGATCGGAACTTGTCGGACGCCGATTCAGCAAGAAGTATGAATATGTGTTAATTTTCACCATAAAGGTCTTATAGAACATGGCCTGCTCCCACTCGGCGGCTGACTATTCGTTTAGTGCGAATAATGTCTATATAAAAAATAAACAAAAATGGCTTCCACATTAATAGTCGATTATATTATTATTAAACTAACATTTTCATTTTTATACATGAGAAGTTATTGTTAATAATGCACAAACAAACAAAAAAATTAAATAAAATTTGGTTAAATTAAAGTGCACATTTTTTTTCTATTCATTCTTTTTGGGCCAATTTTAAGTTGTCATATAACTTTTATCCAAGACATGAATTAGAAGTACTGGCGATTTCTGTGTCAGGGAAAATTGTGCCTTATTTGCACGAGGAACGTTACTTGACGATAGATGGTGGTTCAAGATCACTGGTTAGCCACTGCTAACCAGTGATCTTGAACCACCAGCTCCTGCTGACCAAAATTGATCCTTCGCCACTGCGAAGGATCAATTTTGGTCAGCAGGAGCTAAAAATATTACCTTGGCTTGCTATTTGCAAATAAAGCTATGGAGCTCCGCCACTGCATGGTGCAGGATAGTGTCAAACTAATTTCTCCGATTAAAGTAACCTGACCCTTAATATAAATATCTATATCCCTCCAAAAACATCATTAAATGCTTTGAAATAAAGTCGTAAATAAATTTACAATTTGCCAATCCACAACGACACTTAAATATTCATGTTTTGGACACCTTCGCTCTTCGACACACCCTTTCAGATCTTTAAGGGTCAATTCAGTACAGGCGGTGGTTATTTTCAACTATATTTCAAAGTAGACAAGGTCGATGATTCGATGTTTTTTGCTGGGCGAAGTCTGAAAATTTCTGCACAATTCGACCAAATGTTGACAGTTTGCAGTCTTAGATTAGTACGGAATAGTGCCCCAGGCGTGATTCACACTTATTCAGGTATATAAGGCTGCGTTTTCAACAGAGATGTACGAGAAAGGTGAGCAAAAATAAGGTAGTTAGCACGCCTTAGGCGACTGTCTGGAACATTTTTGACTGTGTACAGTCACGAGCAAAAACATGTATACACTAACAAAAGTGCTAAATCGATTTTCCCCTAAAGTACTAATAGAACTTTTGTGATATTATGAACACAGTATTTACGAACCAATACTATAGTGACATTGGTGTTATCCCAAAGTTGCAATCGTTCATTCATGAAAATATCGCTTTAGCCCTTTAGCCCCTTTGTAAGTGTATTTATGGCTGTGCTCATGACTGTACATCTAAGCTTAGATCGCAGACAAAGTTCTATGATAGCAGAATATCGACCACAATGCTGGATCGTGATTCGTGTCTCATTTCGTCTTCTCAGCGCTTGAGCAAACAATTATTTTACATATAGTTAATTTATATTGTCTTTTGGTATATTTCTACCTTTATCTTATTGCTCAATTGTTTAATAATAAAATTTAAATTATAGGACTTTTTGACAATTTGTCATATTATTATAAATATTTTATTTTTTACCCTCCTAGTTTTGAAATTACTGGTATTTTCTTATATTTTTTCAGATCTTACAAGATGATTCCTATAAAGACCAAATAATTCAGGATGACAGCAACTTTAGTCATGCCATGCCAAATAGAACCTTATTACTGAGTAATAAAGTTGTTAAAATATTTGAAATTGGCTTTTACGCGTTATGAAGAATGACGAAGCTATTCTAATTCAGTCCATTATGATACAGACTAAACAGGACCTGATCGAGTTACAAATAGGATTCAATTTAAGTTTAGACTCCCTGAGTCATACAAAATACGTTCCTAATTCAAGGCAGTAAAGATGCAATTCCTATTGCTACTCCGACAGCTATACTAATGAATTTTTGTCTGCAAATTAGACCTTATTTCTGGTCAATAAAGATACAGTTTCATTTCTTAACCATAATACTACAGGCCAAACACGACCTTATTACAGTGTGATAAAGTTGTTTTACATCAAAATGCATGTTTTATAAGAATGATGAAGATTGTTTCCAGTCTCAGCCATACCAATTCCGTTCTTGTTACAGGGTGATAAAGATGCGATTCCTGTGCAATGCGACGCCGACGGCCAGCCACATGAGCATGGCGGCGGCGTGGGTCGCCAACAGCTGTCCGTGGGTAGGAGCGGTGAGTGCCCAGTGCAGAGGGAAATTGCGCTTTAAGAGTTCGCTACCGATGTATAGGAATAGAGCATTTTGACCTGATGGCAAAGAAATATAGTCGTTAAGAATAATAATAATATCATTCTGGGGTTATGTATTTCGAGAAGTATGTATAATAGGGGAGAAGACTGGTGTTGAATTTGTTAATAATCACACGCTTATTGAAAAATATTATTTCAAGACCAAGAAATTACTGAGATAAATGTTTTTGGTGGGGATTGAGAGGGGATGCTCTGTCCTTTTCCCGCAAAACGAGTGTTAGTATAGAATTAGTATGGCGCACGTCATTTGTAAGTATAGTGCGCTCTCTATCTAGCATAAAATTAAAATTCTTTTAACTTCGTTATTTTTGAACCGATTTTAATTTTGTTTTTGATAATCGGCTCTATTTATAATGTAACTGTTTGCTATTCCTATCAATAAAAAATAAATAAAATTTATGGTCAACTTTTTCACGAGGCCATAAAAATAATTAGTCACATAGCCGCCTTTTGTTTAGCTTTTTTGTTTATTAAATTAAACAAAAATCCCGACTGCGTTAAAAACTGTAGGACTAACAAAAAAATCTATAAACAAGCTCTGTGATGTTGAAAAATGTATTGCAGGCGGGACAAGCAAAGAAACAATTTCGTGTATAATTCAGTATTGCTTATAATTTCGACTTTCCAATATCACAGAGATGTTTGGTTTTTAACGCAGTCGGGTTTTTTGTTTAATTTAACAATTAATTTTCTCCTTACAGAATACAATATACACTGTTACATGTTACAACTTTCAGAGTTAATTATTTTTAAGTATGTTATAAGCTGAGGAGCTGGTCTCCTAGGTAGGTGTTAAAGGCTCGTTGTTAAAATGTAAAAGAAAATATTGTCCTCAATTTTGTCTAATCCGTTCGAATGTTTAAACCTTAAAATGCTTTCGCTTACTGTTTTGCATCTATCGTTTGTTATTTATTTAGTACTGATTTTGACCGATAGATGGCGTTGTACAATTTCAACTGTTTCTTGAATCGCGATGTTAAGATTCTCCGGCAGTTCATGACCTTATTATATGTTACGTATCAATAAATCGTCTTGCTCTGAGGACACCACTCAGCAGTGGCGGATGTACCACATTTTATTTATTTAAATACAAGCTTACAGACTATACATCCAAAACACTTATATTTCAATTTGGAAAAACGTAACAAAAACAAGACGAATTTAAGATATCAAGAAGACATTTAAAACTACATACATATTATTATAACTAAGAAATAGATAAATACATTTACATATTTGATATGGCTTATCAGAGAAGATATCCAGATCTATGTGCTGAGTCAACAGTAAATTATGGAGTAAATTTGTTAATATGATTTGTAAACATTTTTCTCATAACAGTGAACTGTAATAATGTTCTTTTGAGAATAAATATTTTTTAAACCTAAAGAGCATGATTGCTCTGGCAGTAGGTAGGTTTGCTTACCAGCATAGTACAGCGGCCGGCCTCCCCACTTAGTCTTCAGGTCCACGATGAAGTAGAGCGCGGCTTGTATGAACATAGCAAGCGATGACGTCACCAGACAGAACGACACCGACCAGAGATTCTTGTTAACAGGTATGAGACCGCCGTTCTTGGAAAACATGCAGAGGGCGCCACCAGTCACACCGAATATTATTGACCAGAACACCCAACGCATTATGCGAGCCCTGGAATAAATATTTTATTCAGCATTACGTAAACATACTATCACGCTCGTATTTCTCGAAGGGTTAGGCAAAGATGTACTACTATACACATACACCTAGTTTGTAGGCAAAGATGTACTACTATACACATACACCTAGTTTGTAGGCAAAGATGTACTACTATACACATACACCTAGTTTGTAGGCAAAGGTGTACTACTATACACATACACCTAGTTTGTAGGCAAAGGTGTACTACTATACACATACACCTAGTTTGTAGGCAAAGGTGTACTACTATACACATACACCTAGTTTGTAGGCAAAGGTGTACTACTATACACATACACCTAGTTTGTAGGCAAAGGTGTACCTACTATACACATACACCTAGTTTGTAGGCAAAGGTGTACTACTATACACATACACCTAGTTTGTAGGCAAAGGTGTACTACTATACACATACACCTAGTTTGTAGGCAAAGGTGTACTACTATACACATACACCTAGTTTGTAGGCAAAGGTGTACCTACTATACACATACACCTAGTTTGTAGGCAAAGGTGTACTACTATACACATACACCTAGTTTGTAGGCAAAGATGTACTACTATACACATACACCTAGTTTGTAGGCAAAGGTGTACCTACTATACACATACACCTAGTTTGTAGGCAAAGGTGTACCTACTATACACATACACCTAGTTTGTAGGCAAAGGTGTACCTACTATACACATACACCTAGTTTGTAGGCAAAGGTGTACCTACTATACACATACACCTAGTTTGTAGGCAAAGGTGTACCTACTATACACATACACCTAGTTTGTAGGCAAAGGTGTACCTACTATACACATACACCTAGTTTGTAGGCAAAGGTGTACCTACTATACACATACACCTAGTTTGTAGGCAAAGGTGTACTACTATACACATACAGTTCGGTAGCATGCTACCACCACGCTAGCCCTATGCGGGTTGGCAGACTTCACACGCCGTCGAGAAAATCTCTGAGGCATGCAGGTTTCCCCACGATGTTTTCCTTCACCATCAAAGCGAGTGATAAATACGCACAAGATTAAAGTCCGAGATGCGTGAACGCGACAAATTAACTTGGCAGTCAAATGCTCTAATACCAGGCTATCACTGCTATAAGTCCCGCAAATTGATAATGTGCCAGGCGGCCATCTTGGTGACGTAAAAATGACGTAACCGCTCTCAGTACGCGTTAGCGCCACTAGCGGGCAAGCACGGCGGATGACGTCACTTTGAGGTTAATTAGACAAGGTTCCATTTAGCAACTTGCGGGACATTGCCTACTAGCTTTCTGCCAGCGGCTTCGCCCGCGTGGTCTGGTCTTATAACTTTCATCTCCTATTTCAACCCCTTACAGAACTTTTTTCGCATTAAAAAGTAGCCTATGGCCTTTCTCAGGCTCTAGACTATCTGTGTACCAAATTTCATTTAAATCACTTAAGTAGTTTTGGCGTGAAAGCGCGACAGACAGACAGAGAGAGTTATTTTCACATTTATAATATTATGTAAGGATTATACAAATCTATACAATGACGACATATACATGACGTATATATGACAACGTCTGTGGTCTAGTAGTTCGAGTACCGGACTGCTGATCACGAGGTCGTGGGTTCGATTCCCACAGGACACAAACATTTATTGTGATGAACTTAAGTGTTTGTGTTTGTCTGGGTGTTTCCTATGTATTATAAGTATGTATTTACAAAAAAAAAACTATATAAGTATTATATCAATTGTCTAGTACCCATAGTACAAGCTCTGCTTAGTTTGGGACTAGATGGTGCTGTGTAAAAATGTCCCAGGATATTTATTTATTTATTTACTAGCTTTCCGCCAGCGGCTTCGCCCGCTATCCCGCGGGAACCATACATTTTACCGGGATAAAAAGTAGCCTATGTACTATTCCAGACTATAATCTATCTCTGTGCCAAATTTTATCCAGATCCGTTCAGTAGTTTTTGCGTGAAAGAGTAACAAACATCCATCCATCCATCCATCCTCATAAACTTTCACATTTATAATATTAGTAAGAAGTAAGATAAGATATACAAATATATGCAGTCTAGTAATACCTGGCGTGGTTGTAAGCCAGCATGATCCGTGTGGCGTGCGCCCCCGCCTGCACCACCAGCGCGCCCGACAGCACGCCCAGCAGGCCCTCGGGGTCGTGCGCCACCGACGTGCGGTACAGCTTGTGGAAAGACCCGCGCCGGTACAGGTGCGACGAGCCCAGGATTACTCTAAGAACAGAGGATTAGTCAGTCAAATGGTTTTCTTCCCGTGTGTGTAGTGGAGAGAGCGTGAGACAGAGGAGAGGAGAGTGGGAGGAGAGGAGAGGAGAGCGGGAGAAGAAGGGAGGGAGTGTAGAGAGAGAAAGACAGAGACACAGATAAAGGGGAGCAAGAGAAAGGGGAGAGATGGGAAAAAGGAGAGAAAGGGAGAGAACATAATTATGGAGGATAGGGGGGAGAGAGAGAGGAGAGAGGGGAAAAAGAGAGGGAACATAGAGAGGGGAGAGTGGGAAGAAAGATGAGAATATTATGAGATTGAACTACTAATAATACCGATCGCTCCAATTTTAAAATGTTTTTTCTAAGAAATTTTTTATTACAGTTTAGTTTTATTACAGTTTAGTTTCAGTTTTAGTTTTAGTAAACCACGAAGGTTTTAAAACTTATAGAAACATTCATTATCAATCAGTCTTTTACTAGAACGACAAACTATTTATATAGTTGTCTGACGCAACAATACAGTACCTGTCGATGTGCCCCGCGATGCCGCCGGTACAGTTCTGCAGGGACACGTTGGAGACGGCCGACAGGTGCAGCCCGCCCGGGCCCATGTAGCCGCGGGGACAGCCCGGGGCCGGCACCAACAGGGTTATACACACCTGCAATAATTATATTAATTGAAGTTACTGTCATCCTAGTCTTGTTACCATTCCTTTTTGAAGAAGTGGAACTTGGCACCTGTGTTCCTCTGGATTGGTACGGGCTTTACCAAATATTCTATACCACCAAGACATAACTTTTAATTTTCTTAATTCTAATTTTCTTAAATTTTTAATTTTTTTAATTCTTATTTCTGCAAATTGGTCTTTCAAGGACATTTTTAAAAGTCAATGTTTTAACTTTTTTTTTTAACTGGATTGCTGCGGCTTTTCCAGTTTTTATGAAAAAAACACCAAAACAAACTAAGAGAAAGGTATAACGGTGGTCGAAATCTATAAAATGTATGTCACCTGAATTGCAACAAGTATAAGCGTGGCCAACCACTGCTGCCACCCGGCGCTGACGTCACGGAATAGAGAACGACCTGTAAAAAAACACAAGAGTAAGTACTTACTACTACTAATGGGGAACTGGGCGAAATAATCACCAACCAATCAACCAACAAGAGGACTGATCGCCCGCCTGGTGCCTGCAGGCGTCCCCGAAGATAAATAGATAAATAGAAGTACTTACTAAAGTACTTCTATAGTATAAATAGATAAATAGAAGTACTTACTAAAGTACTTCTATTTATCTATTTATCTTCGGGATCAATGCCATCTAATATTAAACTATCTAATACTTTAAATAAATAAAAAAATAATCTAAAATCTTTTAGTATTTTTAGTTTGATTACGAGATGCTATCAGCTAGAGAGAGTTAGGCACAAGTTGGGGTAAGAAACAAGTTTTTTCGTTAAGAAATCAAAAATTATGCCGAAGGAGAGGAAGAGAGATCAAAAGAAAGAGAGCAAGAGTCAAAATCAGAAGAGTGAGATGAGAGAGAGACCTTTCACTGCTTATCTCGTGTTACAAACATGTTGATTGTGTTACCTCTCTCCCGGCCTCTTCCTCCTCTCCTCTAATTCTATTCATATACCTATCTCTATTATTCTAGTTTACATACTATTCACAACAAAGAAATTATTGTTATAGTCCGCGCGGAACTAGTTGGCCTCGCCTTAGGCAGGGACGGGGGTTAGGCGGCGGGTTACTGTGAACAAAAGCAAGCGCCCCCGCCCCTCCTTCCCACCGCTCACATACCTAAGGCGCGGCTAACTAGTTCCGCGTAGACTAGTGTCATACTATATTTTTTTAAAAGAGTATCTATGGAGTTTATTGCCGGCTCGTCTCCATATGACCCACTTTTTTGATAAGTGCCTATTTATATCATCATCATCAATCCATTAATTGTCTCACTGCTGAGCACGGGTCTCCTCTCAGTATGATAAGAATTAGGCCATAGTCCACGACGCTGGCCTAATGCGGGTTGGCAGACTTCACATGCCGTCGAGAATATCTCTCAGTCATGCAGGTTTTCTCATAATGTTTCCCTTCACCGTTAAAGCAATTTAAACCTAATTATATGGTCTAATTGAAATAAAATATTTTGAATTTGAATCAACTTTGCTAGGGTCCATGATTGATACCTCATATCGAGGGTATGTGCGAATGCAATTGTATTGAGACTTCGAGTATTCTTACCTGGTGTAATGTTCTGGCTAGTCCTCATAAAAGCGCACTCAAGCGCCCCAACGATGAGGTACATAGCCGCGAGCCGTTGTAGCACGCCGGGGAGTCGAACGTCGACCCACGCCACGTTGGACGAGCCGAGGACTATACCGATGAGGGCCATCATAAGCGATCGACGAGCCACCTGGTGGGATACAGGAAAATTACACATAGGGTAAAATTATTACATATTACGATAGGCTAAAATTGACTGTTTATTTTGTACGACCTAATGAAAAAGTTGGCACATAAATAGAGCAAGAAAAACATAACAAAAATCGATTAAGAAAGAAGGAAGTTATACATACATACTTAGCTTCACGCCTGTTTCCCATAGGGGTAGGCAGAGACTATAGATTTCCACTTGCTACGATCCTGGCACACCACCAAAGAAGTTATAAGTATTTTAATTTTATGCTAGACAGAGATCGCAATATATCGGATTGTGACGTTAAAAGCTACGTGCGACTAAGTGAGAAAGGGACAGAGCGGCGATATCTTAGGACTTTATTAGTTGATTTAAATTGTTGTTTCAGAATACAATTTATAATTAATTCTATGTTTACTAAGCCTGTTATTTTGAACAAATCTAGCACCCTATTAAAAATCACTCATATATTCATCATATAAATATTTGTGTCCTGTGGGTGTCGAATCCACGACCTCGAGAGCAGTCCGACATTAATGAGATAATAATATGTTTTTTGTTAATCACCCGAAATTTAACCTTTAAGCCAACATATTTTAGGCATATCAATACTAAAGAAGTTTTGTTTTACTCAGCAATGTTATTCAATATGAATCATGATTTGTTTTTTTTTAAATGACATGAGCTACAACATACCGTCATACCATACCATGACGCCTGTATTCCCTGAAAGGGTAGGCAGAGGCGTACTAATGTACATCCACATTACGCCGAGCTGAGCCTAATACCATTATCCGGGCACAAATCCAGACTCAGAGCTGCTACTGGGAATTTCACAGAAAACCCAACAACACTGCTCAACCCGGAGATCGAACCCAGTACCTCTAGCGTAGCAGCCGCGCTTGGGGCCACTAGACCAACGAGGCAGTCAATGAGCTACAATGAGCTACGTATTTTAATTATAGATTGTAATATTGCTATACCTGTTGTAAAGCATTGATTCTTGGCAAGGAGGTCCTGAGTCTGGCGTTGAGAGACAACACTAGAGCCTCTCCCATGGCGAAGGCGAACCACGGGAACACCAAGTCGGCCACCGTCAGACCGTTCCAGACGCTGTGCGAGAAGACGCCGTAGCCGCCGCCGCCCGCGTTCACGAATATCTAAGAACAATAAAGATATTTATAAGATACTAGCTTCCCGCCAGCGGCTTCGCCCGTGTGGTCTTGTTAAGTTTTCCCCCGGTTTTTGCAACATTTTGCATTGCTACTCCGCTCCTATTAGTCGTAGCGTGATGGTATATAGCCTATAGCTTTCCCCGATAAATGGGCTATCTAACACTGAAAGAATTTTTCACATGGTCGATCAAATCTTTCCTCTTTATCTATATCTATACTAATATTATAAAGAGGAAAGATTTGTTTGTTTGTTTGTAATGAATAGGCTCCGAAACTACTGGACCGATTTCAAAACTTCTTTCACCTTTGGAAAGCTACATTATCCCCGAGTAACATAGGCTATATATCATCACGCTACGACTAATAGGAGCGGAGTAGTAATGAAAAATGTAGCAAAAACGGGGAAAAAATTATAAGACCACGCGGGCGAAGCCGCTGGCGGGAAGCTAGTAATCTATATAAATAAAAATTGCATTTCTTCAGTCTCGCTAAAACTCGAGAATGGCTGAACCGGTTTGGCTAATTTTAGTCTTGAAATATTCGTGGAAATCCAGGGAAGGTTAGGTTAGTTTAAACGGTAAGAAAACTTTTATTGGCGGTACGAAATTCGCTGGTTCAGCTAGTATTAATATAGAAGACTAGCTTCCCGCCAGCGGCTTCGCCCGCGTGGTCTTATAATTTTTTCCCCGTTTTTGCTACATTTTTCATTACTACTCCGCTCCTATTAGTCGTAGCGTGATGATATATAGCCTATGTTACTCGGGGATAATGTAGTTTTCCAAAGGTGAAAGAATTTTTGAAATCGGTCCAGTAGTTTCGGAGCCTATTCATTACAAACAAACAAACAAACAAATCTTTCCTCTTTATAATATTAGTATAGATAAGATATTTCGCGGTGGTTTAGCGGTCATGGCGTCTGGTGTACCGTACCAGAAGACGCAGGTTCGAATCCTGACCCCCAGTCGATATTTTCCTTCATTAAAAATAACTGATAATCTTAATAATATAATATAAAAAATACAAAAAGATAATAAAGATATTTATTTATATGCTAGCTCCTTCCCTGCTGCTTCACTCGCATCTTAAAATGCTGATATATAATGTCACCATGGGGACAGTCCAAAAAATGACGAAAATAAACTGTAAAATGGAGGTCTATCTATAATATTTTTCATGTTATTCAATTTCTTTTTTCTTTTCATGTTATTAAACATTTTTTTATGAATATTAAGAAAAATTGTCTGTGCCAAAATAGAAATAAATAAAAAATAGGGCGGTCACATGCCCATGGACGACATTGTATAAGTTAGGTCGAAGAAATGTATAAATAAATAAATATTAGGAGTGAATGGGCAATTAAAAACATATGAATATAACACTTGCATTTAAAATAGATGATATAAAGATATTAAGCAGTGATAGCCTGGGGGTATGACCACTAGACTGCCAAGTCAAAGGTCTCGAGTTTGAATCCAAGGCACGCATCTCTGACTTTTCAAAATAATGTGTGTAATTATCACTTGCTTTAACAGTGAAGGGAAATATCGTGAGGAAACCTACATGCCTGAGAGATTTTCTCAACGGAATGTGAAGTCTGCCAACCCGCATTAGGCTAGCATGGTGGACTATAGGCTAATCCCTCTCAAACTGAGAGGAGACCCGTGCCCGGCAGATATGTATTGTGCTTTAAAATAGAGTCTAATAAAAAGGAGTTTGAATTCTACGGAATTTTATGGTTCCGACCTCAAAAAGAACTCTTATAGGAACTGTCTTATAATAGACCCAAAAATTTGCCTTTCCTTGGAGTTGTAAATATCTATACTAATATTATAAAGAGGAAAGATTTGATTGTTTGTTTGTTTGTTTGTATTGAATAGGCTCCGAAACTATTGGACCGATTTGAAAAACACTTTTAGTGTTACATAGCCCATTTATCGAGAAATGCTATAGGGTATATACCATCACGCTATGACTAATAGGAGCGGAGCAAAAACGGGGGGAAATTTATAAGACCACGCGGGCGAAGCCGCTGGAGGAAAGCTAGTTTGTAATAAAATTATAAATACTACACAGCCTAAGTTACCATAAGAGCGATAGAGAATCCTCTGAATATGTCCAGAGAGCGCAGTCTTGACCTGGTCGGTGATCGTGGTACACTCGCTTCAGTTGTCAGCACTCGGGTCTCGGAGCCCAGTTCATTGTCCTCTCTGAAATTATATCCACGAATGATAAAACAGCTTGGTCGGAAAACGTGCACTTCGCAAAATGTATATTGCAATCTATTGTCCCTTAGTTCCCTAGAATGTCCTTTTCGGAAAGTGACCCTTTCGCAGTGTCCTTTTCGCAAAATATCACTTTCGCAAAGAGTCCTTTAAAAAACAGCCCTTTCACAAAGTGACTCTTTCGCAAGGTAGGTATCCCTTTCGCAGTGTCCTTTTTGGAAAGTGTGCTTAAACAAATTCTCCTCTTCGCAAAGTGTCCCCTTACAAAATCTTTACGAAAGAAGACACATTTTGCCGGTATGTTGTAAGTCCCAAGTAATGGGGGAGGGGGGAGCCTATTGCCATCAACCGGACACAAATCCAGATTCCGAGCTGCTATTGGGAATTTCATAGAAAACCCATCATGCAAACACTGCACGACCCGGGGATCGAATCCCAGGACCTCTAGCGTAGCTTGGGGCCACTAGACCAATGACCAGGAGTTGGTTAGGCAGGACTTAGAACATTTATATTCCCATTGTGTTGTCATAGACAACAAAACACGAATACTGACCTAGCAAAGTATCTAGCGTACAGGCGGCCCGCAACCACTCTCTTGCCGATACCCTTCACGATGTACCACAGCGTAGCCATAGAGAACAGGATCACCACAGCCGTCAGGATCGGTAGGAACGCCGCATCAGGTTCCGCCGTCATCCGTGGAGTGCAAGAGTCGGTGGTCACCTCGGAGACGTTGAGAGTGTACTGGCCATATTCGCCGAATTCGTATTTGCCTGTGATGAAAGATATGTGGCTTTTTTTTAAAACTACTCTATAATGATATATATTTCAAGATCCTTTATCAGGAGGCTTTCAAATAAAAAACTATAATTTAAAATCAGTTTACAAACAAGATACCTAGTTATATACAATTCATTACATACAGTCATAGTAAAAAAAACTTTTAAAACCTCATAATATATATTAATCTATATCTAGATACTAATATTATGAACTTTTTTGAAGAAGATAGATTAGATTTTTTGTATGTTTCGATTTAATCCAAAAACTACTTGATCGATTAAAAAAAATCTTTCATCATTAGAAAGCTACAACTTTACTGAGTAACATAGGCTATAATTTTATTTATAAGACACACCCAGACCACGCGGGTGAAGCCGCTGGCGGAAAGCTAGTTTATTTAATCAATTAAAAACAAAGACTTCAAGATCATCGGGCTTGACCTCAATATTCACTATCATTATTACTTGAAGGTAAAAGCAAATATCACCATTTCTTTATATAGAAATAAATGCAATGTTTTTGACAATAAAGTTTCATCCGTCAAACAATAGGTTTCCTATTGTTGCAAGTTTTTTTTTATACCACTAAGGTGGCAAACAAGCATACGGCCCGCCTGATGGTAAGCGGTTACCATAGCCTATGGACGCTTGCAACACCAGGGGTATCACTCGCGCGTTGCCGACCCGAAAAACCTCTTAGAGGATTATGGAGGATTCACTGCGCCGGATTTGGATTGGGGGACTATTCATCTTACTGCCAGCGCCGCGCATCCTTAGAAGGAGCTCTGGCGACCTTACTCACTGCAGGAACACAACACACAATAATGGGGTTTATTTAGCTGCAGTTTTCGGTAAGGTGGAGGTACTTCCCCAGATGGGCTGCTCCAGATTTGAGCCATAAATGGCTGTGCCCTACCTCTCTCAACCTTCAAAAGTTTCTTCAACCTTCAAAAGGGTGGTTATCTATTTTCAAATTTTCAATCTAAATAACATTTATCATATTTCTATTTCACAATTAACATGCATAAGTGAACGATGTAATATTCGAAAGCCCTAAACAAATTCAATTCCAATCTTAACTTCAAGATATTTACAGAGCGAAACATGTTTTAATAATGGTTCCAGAATGGTAATTTTTATTATCCTGACCACTTTAGCTCCACCTTAAAGGCGGAAACCCACCGCGGCGAACGCTGTGCACGGGCATGCGGCGCATTTTAGCTGCGTGGGTTCATTTCTTTGGCAATATGGGCTTATGTGTAGGTCTCTTTCGCTATACACGAATTCGTTTACCGTGCATGGCGTTGAGCTACGTGGGCGCCCGCATCCGAGCAAGCTACGCGTGGGTCATGACGTCAATTCGTGCGTAGCGTGTCCGTGAGTTGCAGTGAACACGATTACATACATTTTCTTGCAAAGCGAAGCTTGATGCACGTGCGTTGCCTCTCCGTGCGCCGCGATGGGTTTCCGCCTTAGTTCATACTTATAGTATACCTAAACTTGCTTACAGCCTACGACTTCTTAAGCGTAGATGTGATAAAGAGTATATCCCATAATCTTTAAATTTATTATTTATTAGATTACTACTCTGGTCACCGTCATACGATTTCAAAGCCTTAAACGTTGCTCCAAACTGAGCTTATTCTAAATAATTATGAAAACCGCAAGAAAATCTATTCAGTAGTTTCGGAGATTCGCGTTTACGGAGAGAATTATAAAAGTACTTTCTTTTTTTGGATAATTTTTATTAATGTAATCTACTGGTTTATTATATTACTAGTTTTCCGCCAGCGGCTTCGCCCGCGTGGTCTTGATAACTTTTTCCCCCCGTTTTTGCAACATTTTTCATTGCTACTACGCTCCTATTAGTCGTAGCGTGATGGTATATAGCCTATAGCCTTCCCCGATAAATTACCTATCTAACACTGAAAGATTTTTTCAAATCGGTTCAGTAGTTGCGGATCCTAGTGGAATACAAACAAACAATCAAAACTCTCCTCTTTATAATATTACTAGCTTTCCGCCCGCGGCTTCGCCCGCTATCCCACGGGAACCATACATTTTACTGAGATATATAGCCTATTATACATATAAGGTTTAAGAACTTTATTTTCTCAAAAATAAATACAATTCACTTATATGAGAAAACAACATTTCTAAATAAGTTAAGTTAGGGCGACGAGACAGATACATATTATAAACCTTCCTCTTCAATCACTCTTTCTAATAAAAAAAACCGCATCAAAATCCGTTGCGTAGTTTTAAAGAATTAAGCATACATAGGTCTTACTCTTTTTAGTTACTGTATGTAATTGGTGGATCCATAGTAATTAATTAATTAATTCAATAAATAGGGATATAGGGACAGAGAGAGCGACTTTGTTTTATACTATGTAGTGAAGTATAGATGTAAAAAAGTAGAAATAACTATATTATGCTAATCTTTCACCATAATTTCCAAAAAATTTGCCAAGTAGACGGATTGCATACCAAGGAAGGCCATAGGTTACCTTTTGTCACAAAAGCTTGTTTGAGATTAGAGTTAAATCGCCGGCAACTGCTAATCTACATATATATAATTCTCATACACATGTATATTATTATATTTTAAAGCGAGGTACAAACTCCAGCGAGTTAGCAAGCCACTGACCTAATAATATTGCAGCGAAACCAGTTACACAGCATAGCTTCGCTGATATTTAAGTGGATTTGTATACATATGAATGTTTACAATTCAATAGGTATTTGGTTAGTCATCGTTGCAGATTTAAATATATATGTATCTAGTTTCCAGTAACATCTAAATTATCTTTCATCATTATTGACGACGTCTGTGGTCTAGTGGTTTGAGTACCGGACTGCTGATCACGATGTCGTGGGTTCGATTCCCACAGGACACAAACATTTATTGTGATGAACTTAAGTGTTTGTGTTTGTCTGGCTGTTTTCTATGTATTATAAGTATGTATTTACAAAAAAAAAAGTTTATAAGTATTGTATCCATTGTCTAGTTCCCATAGTACAAGCTCTGCTTAGTTTGAGACTAGATGGTGCTGTGTAAAATGTCCTAGGATATTTATTTATTTATTTATTATTAATTTGTACTTTGATTGACAGTTCCGAGTAGTCTTACTCTTGTTCATTAGTTTTTCCCAATCTATAATAATAGTTTATTTTGGAACAAAGGAACACATTACAAACAGGTAAAGCTGAAATGATAAATAGCTACAAAAGTTAAAACTGTGGCATAGCTATAACGCCCCAATCCTACTAGGAAGGTAAGCTGTTGTTCCAGACATAAAAATAGAACTAAAATTTAAGACAAAAAGAAATACAGGGTGTTTGGTAGAACGTTGAACATACGAAAATGGTGGTTAGTTGGGGTCATCTGCTACCCACTTGGCCCAAATTATTTGACCTTGGCCGCACCGTTTTCATTTTTACTTTTTTTAATTTCACAGAAAATTACCAGTTTTTTTTACTTAAAATTCGAATATAATTAGACATTAATACAAAACAACATCCTGCCTGTTTTACCCATCACAAGTAAAGATATTCGAATTTAAATTGATAAAAAACTGATAATTTTCTGTGTAATTAAAAAAAAGTAAAAAAAAAACAGTGCGGCCAAGGTTAAATAAATTGGGCCCAGTGGGTAGCAGATGACCCCAACTAACCACCATTTTCGTATGTTCAACGTTCTACCAAACACCCTGTATAAAATCTGTGGGACTATCTCAAAATTATTGATTACTAAATTTTTGTATGAAGAAGCCCAGGACAGAAGGTTCTTGTATAGTTATAAGAAAAACCCAGAAATAGAATCCCCAATTTCAACCCCTTACAGCCCATTTTTCGCATTAAAAGCCGATGTCCTTTCTCAGGCTCTAGACTATCTGTGTACCAAATGTCATTTAAATCGCCAGTAGTTTTGGTGTGAAAGCGTAACAGACTGACTTTACTTTTGCATTTATAATATTAGTAAAGATGATGTTATAACCTTTTTAGATCAATTTCAATAGGGAAACAATTGTTACGATAGATAAGGACTATTTGTGTGGCTAGTTTCAGACCAACCCATGCATGATGCAGACTTGGTTTGAGCTGTGCATTGATTAGATCAGTCAGTCAGTACTTGCTTTTCGTCGTGAGTAAATAAATAAAAAATACATTCACATAGAAACCCAGGAACACTTTGCTCAACCTGGGAATCGAACCAAGTACCTCAAGTGTAGCAGTCATGGCTTGGAACTACTAGCCCATTAAGGCAGATATTATAAACATCATGTATAATAGTAAAAGTAGGTATTTTGTTAGTAAACCACAATACCTACAAAACACACTTATCTAAGAGTATGAATCACATGACTGAACCTAGATAATAGGGTTATAAGTACATTATTGGACTTCCTTATGTTCGGGACTTGTGTAGTAATGTAAAATATACTTTACTCTGTGGTTATACAGTACAGAATTGTTTATTTAGTGTTTTAAGATTTTATTTTGTGGTTTTATTTTATGATTTCTGTATTAATTAGTTTGCTGGAGGCTTTTTCATAGCAGTTGGTTAAACACCTCTGATTTGAATAGATAATTATTTTGGTAGTGGTAATATTATTAGCATTATAGCCAAAAATGTCTTTGGTACTGAGTGAGTGTAACTTGTGTATGTTTTGCTAGAGCATAGTCATATGAATTAGCAAGTAACAATAAAATTGACTTCTGGCAGGGAAAGAAAACAAAAATAGCCACTTGAAAAAAAAAACGGATTTACAAAATTTTCTTATACCTACCTACATTGTGCGTTTATTATAGAAAGAAAAGAAAGAAATTATAGGAAATTATTATTTTGTTTTGGACTTGCACAGACACAACTACACAAATTTAACAAAATAACTAAACAGTATTGGTGCAACCCTGCGCGAAGCCAAAAATAGTTCCTACCTCAGTATAATATTTATGAGCAAAACAATGCCATTAGAAAACAACTTTTTTGTTTTTGATTACAGATAGTTATAGATAAAAAGGAAAAATAAGAAGGAAAAACTGTAGGTATCACAAAGATGTGTCATCAACATATAAATAAATGCAAAGGTATTGTGCATAATGCCACTATAAAGCCTATTCCAAAACCAGATGTGCAATGAACCTAATAAAATACTACTGAAACTTTCACTAATACAAATGGGCAGCTGTGTATGACTCACTAAACAAATATCTAAAATTTATGACATTGTAATGTAAAACTACCGATTTATTTTTACTATTTTTTCCTTAGTCATATCATTTTAAAATACATGAAGCCTGTTGATTTATTATCGAACAAAGACAAAAGGTGGCGGAACAATAATATTTAGTTTTCAGCTGTGACAAGATAATGGGATTTACTTACCACTGCATATTTGTCCTCTGCTGTTTTTCAGTGCAAATCTCAACGGACTCACTGTATCGACGACCACGGCATCCGTTTTCGCTAGATTAGCCGTCTTTAACAAAACACATCCCTCGCATTCTTCATGCTGACTCCAAAAACTCACTTCTTCGTTCGTAATAATTTGTAAACAAGCTTGATCGTATTGCAATATCGTTCCATTGCAATCTCGTAAAAAGGCTCCGACGTTCTCAAAACTGATGAACGACATTTTTGTGGGGTAATCCTACATCAGCTTCGCGAAACGACTTGTCCAAACAAATTCAAATGAAAAAACAATGCAATTGAAATTCACTCAAAACAATCTACGATTTCAGATTTGCGAAGTAATTGAAACTGTGACGTGACGACTGACGACCACAGAACACATATACCCTAAAGGGCTGACGACAGAACTGAATTTTCTGAATTGACATGAGTGAAACGTCAGTCAGTCAAGCTCAAACGTAAAGTCACGTCAAGACCATAGGCATTCTAGTCTACTACTACACACAACCAATCAAAACACCTTATATTGACATTAGCAACAAATGATACATGTTCGGCCAATGAAAATGAAGTGGTTATGTAAATAGTTGGTAGTAGATTATAGAGTTTATTTTTAAGGATACTAAATACTAGGACTTTTGGGAATATATGCTTAAGGTTTTCTCTACAGATTATTATATTGTAGTAGTTCTCTCTTCTTTCTCAATATGATTATATGAACTAATTTGAAACGAAACAACCGTGTGATACTGATCTGGGAACTAAAGCATAATTTACCAAATACCCCTCAAAGTTATTGAACACTAACCTAGAATCAACTACTTGAAGAAAACTTTGAATAGATTTAGTCCGACAACTTTGCTACAGCAGCTACCCGTACCCGTGTCACCCGTGTACAGTTCGCGCCAAACTTATTGTCCGGGTTGAAGTTGGCACGAGCTAGCTTTAACCAGGCCGTAAAAATCGGAGAAAGAAAAATATTGGATTAAAATTATTTAAAACGACAGAGCTTCCGTATTTATATATTACAATCTAATAATATTCTTTCTCCGATTTTTACGGCTGAGTTAAAGTTAGCTAGTGCCAACTTCAACCCGGACAATAAGTTTGGCGCGAACTGTAACGTGGTTACGTGGCCCTCTTGATATTTCTCCGATTCAGTTGTCAAGGTTCCAGAAGAACAACTAAACTAAGGGTCTGTTTCACCACCTCTGGATAGTCGCTAACCGCCGGATAATTTAAAAAATGGAACAAAATTTGTATGAAATTATCTGCCAAGTAATTTAACGGGAAGTTACTATGAGGTGGTAATATAGGCTCTCAATAGTGAAAATAACAATGATACACAATCGGTCAGATATTCCATGTCACTCTTAGAAAGTCTAGCGCAACGGTAAAGTAGGATCGGACATGATAGGACAGTACCTTTTGTAACAGAGCCGAAGTCAAGGCAATTTCTAGGTCAGGATCTAGGAAATAAAACGCACAACGTGCGTGGTAATTGAGCTTTGTTAACAAAGAAATATAATGTTCATGATGCAGTTCATGTTTTATTTAATCTTTTTCTTACAAAAATCTAGTGTTATTACACAGGGTAGCCAAACATTACGTGTAGAAAAAACCAAAGTGTGCTATATAATTGTGTTATAACTTCCTTTGGTATAAGTATAGGGCTTTCGCGTGGATCCTGATTTTCAAAAAACCAAGTGGGGAGAGAAGACGATTCGCTGATGAAATAATGCCATCGACGTCTTCCCAATTCAACCTTTAAAGACGCATATGAGTCTTTAAAAAAAATCTGAAACATACAAAAAATACTTTATAAAATATCTAGTTTCGACATCAAAATTCCGATATATATTTGGCATTCAAGTCACAGAAAAGTTGTACCCTTGGAAAAACTATAGACTGGCACTAGTACCTTAATAGTACTTATAGACTATGGAAGAAAAAGTACCTAATATTTTGTTTGGAGGAGTTGGAGATGCGTGGGGACTTGTCCAACAATGTAAGATCAACGTTATTTTGCGTGTCAAGGGTTAAAAATACGAATTATAAGGCGCACAGTTTTTCCACAGGCGCTAAATTCAAATATTTAGGTGCATCATTTGATTGGTCTAATGGTCGTAAGCGCGAATGCTACGAGAGCCCCTGGGTTCAATTCCCGTGTCGAGCAGTGTTGGGTTTTTATGTGAAATTTTCAACAGCAGCTAGGAATCTGGATTTGTTAATGTAAAGCTACCTTGTAAGGTAGATAAAGATTCTAAATACCTACTCATGATATTTACCTACCATAACTGTTGGATTATGAGAGTCGTGATTATTATCCGATATATATCCATCTGGTTCCAAAGTGGTCGACAAACTGAAATATATACGATAATTTAATTATTATTAACAAAAACAACAGTTCATTATAATTGTATCATCAAGACGCCTACCATCTTTAGTATACCCGTGACCATATAGGTATCCAAAACGTTGGCTTTTAAATAAGTAATATTTAATATAACGCGTAATAATTATAAAACCGTAAAAAGTAGGTAGGTAGTTTTATTATCTCAGTTCTCTTTTTGAATTTCAAGGTTTGAACTTGTTTCGTTTGGAATCATTATTTATCCAAAGCTATCAAAGTAGGTCCGATAATACTTACGCCAACTTATTAATCATTTGAATAAAGTCGTTCCTTATTTCAGCATTTGATTTCTGAGGACGGTTTGTCGTCGTTCGTTCTGGGTCATCCTTTTTCACTCTAGGTAGTCTCAGTTGCCCTTGTGAACTGTTACACGAAAAGTGATAAATTATATAATTAATTATAGGTATCTTATTCAACGCTTATTAATTTTCTTAAAGGGCCTGTTTCACTACTTCTTGGTAGCAAATGAGTAAGTATACTCTATTCTCTATTGGTAGTCGCTAAACGCCAGATATATACAAAAACGGAACAAACTGCCAAGTAGTTTTCTGTTTGACGGGAACATTACTAGGAGGTGGTACACTTTACGTCTTTTACAATTTTTTTTTATAATTAGGTGGAGCCAAAGAGTATAGGTATAACCGTGGGTGAGCTGGCATTCCCAATCTTTGAGAGGAAACAAACTCAATGATCATGACCTTATAATCTTTTATGGTAGAAATTGAGTTAACAGTTTATTTAAGCAGGGAATTAGGCTATAGTCCACAAAGCTAGCCTATTACGAGTTGGCAGACTTCATGCCGTCGAGAAAATCTCTCAGGCATGCAGGTTTCCTCACGATGTTTCCTTCACCGTTAAAGCGTGTGATAATAACGCACATGATTTCGATAAGTCATAGATTCGAATTCAAGACCTTTGACTTGACAGTCCAATGTGATTTGATGATGTGAAGTGATGTGACAAGTGGTAACGGGGAGCGTCTTCACATTCATCCGCAACAGCCTCATTCATTATATGCCTATGTTTATACACAGACGTAGATCCACGTCTGTGGTTTGTGTACCTCTTGTTGACCCCTCAGGGGAATACAAGCGTGATGTTTTGTGATGTTGTGGACTATAACATTTGAGCAAAGTTTTCGTTCCTAAGCTTTTAATGTTGTACCTATTCATATGCCTGATTATACACACAACACAACATGTACAAAATTAAATAAGGAATGTACATGCCTATACTACATGTACCTAATGTACGTATGTAGACATTAGCTATTTTCAAAAAATACACAAAGATATTTATAATACCTATGTATTATCATTTTTTTCCTTGTGTATTATCTTATCATGGTTGTGTGACTGAACAATAAATTAAAAACACTGCATTAAAATAAATAAAAAAAACAAAAAGAAACTCCTTCGAGCCGGATTTGAACCAGCGACCTATGGATGACAATTGAAACCAGCTACAGTCCACCGCTCTACCAACTGAGCTATCGAAGGTTCGAGAAAACGTTTGAAATAGAAATCCTTATTCTGTTCTCAAGGGTGAATTGTCTCCACTTTTGTACAGATTACATAATAATACATGTACTCATTTAAAATTTTAATATGTTAAATAATATTTTGTAGTCGTAGGCTGTTTGGTAGATAATTTTTGGACGAAATAATTTTTTTAACTTTCTTTTCTCTGGCACTGGTACTTATCTAACTTTTACTGACCAAATTAGAAAGTTTGATCTCATTTCGCAAAATATAATCCCCTTACAGACGCAAATGGCTTTAAACATAACTGTAGGTACGTGCTATAAATTATTTACATACACTCACGCCGTTTTCTCACAGGGGTAGGCAGAAAATAGAGATCGCCGATTAGATAAATATAGGTAATTCTTGCTTAACTTGATCCATAGCTATATATATAATTTGATCCTTGATTTAGCTTCTTCCACGGCGATATACATCATGTCATACAACTTTACGACTACTAAAGTAGACTGGTGCTTATTTATTATATTAGTAAATAGCCTATCTCCGCTTTATTGTAGGTACTTGCACCAAGTTTGACATCCCACCAACACCACAAAAATTGGGCTATGTCTACGTCTGTGGCAGACATGTTGAGCGTGGGGCGAGCGTCCGTAAAAATCGAAAAAAGAAAAATATTTGATTGCAATTAATAAAAACGAAAGCTCAAGTCGTAGGCTGTCGTTTTAAATAATTTTAATCCAATACTTTTCTCTCCGATTTTTACGGCCGGGTTAGTTAGCTCGTGCCAACTTCAACCCGGACAATAAGTTTGGCGAGAACTTGTATAGGTATACAATAGTTGGGTACTTAAGTACTTACTTCTTAATAGGTCCAATAAAATTAAAGAAATCCTCTAATTCCGTAATATTTCCGAGCCTCAGTTTCGGTGCGAGCCAGTCGTTGCCACTTAAAGACACAACCCACAAAGGGAACCCTTTATTAACATATTTCACCTGAATTATATGTGCACCATATTCAGGTTCAATGCTATTCCGTTCGTCAAAGTTTAAGAGTTTCGCTGAAGTTTTTAATATTAGAGCTGATAATATAATTAACCGAAACATGGTTGTAAACTACTTAAGAAGGTAGCTAGGTGTTTATGGTACCTCGTAATTGAATAAAAATTAATAATGCGTATTGCGTATGTTCTATTATTTACACTTGAGTAAATAATGAAAGGTATTCCAAAAGATAATAAGCGACAAATTAAATACTTACCATGTAGGTAGACACATGAGCAAATAAGATGTTATGGTAAGTATAGTCGACCATAAAATTGCTCTTTTGACAAAAACTTCCATCCAAATTAAATTTACTAAGGCTCATTATCAGTCTGTCACTTGGTCTTGTAAGTAAAAATAGACCTTGTTGTTTTGTGATGTGCAAACGACACTCACTCTAAGGCTTATATTCAGAGACGATGCTAAGCATAAACTTAGGCTTCCGTATGTCAAATTGTAATACAAATTTGACATACGGAAGCGTTACTTTACGCTTAGCGTCGTCTCTGAATATTAGCCTATGGGTGGTAAAGCAATTTTATGATCGACTATACATGTCCAGTTTAAGCTGATCTCTTCTTGTACAGACACCTTATATAATATGAGGCCAGCTTATACTGGAGTTGAATAGCTTCATACGTAGGTATCTTTAGTCCCTGTATACACGACAACTTCAAAGCTTATACAGTTAGCTTTTTGGCTTGTATTCCTTAGCAATACTGGTGAATTTTCTAAGGCAAATAGAGGTCAATTTTGGGCTCCTATATTATTATGCCGTTTTATGTGAAAAAAATGCATACTAGTCACTGTGTGTTACTAATCTCAATCTTGAGAAAAATGGAGTCAAAAATTACTGTTCTGCTTTTAAAATCCAACTTTTTGAAGACAGCATCCGCGCCTGCTAAAACTTCGTAGTACAACCACCGAATAGAAAAGGAATTGGTTTAAAAAAAGATACAAGTGTAGCATTATTTTAAAATATAAATTTATTAAATTAATTATATTTCTTCAACTTATTAGCTATACACATAGAGGGCGTAGACAAGTTGCAATCTATCTTTCAAATCGACGAAGTTAATAAAAACAACATGGATTGATCACGAAAATTAAGAACACTGTGGAGTATTTTTTTCAAACAAAACAACATTTTGATTTTGTTGTTAAAAAAATCACTGCAATAGGAAACGACCTTTAAATCAATAATCTTCTTCTCATTCTTCTACCATCGACAACAAAGAAGGATAACAGGACACAAACAATATTTTGTCTATGTAGGCTCTACAAACGACAATGGTATAGTCACGAGTAAAGATATAAAAACACTTACAAAAGGTTTTAAGAGATTTTTTTCATGAATGAACAATCAAAACTTTGAGATAACATCAATATGGTTCGTAAATACCATGTCCATAATACCACATTTTTTATCAGTTGTTTAGGAGAAAATTACTTTTGAATTTTGCCTAGTGTATACATAATTATTTTTGCTCGTGACTGTACATGTACCAGTCTATGTGCAGTACTTGCCAAATTGGCCAAAAATATTGGATTAAAATGAATAAAAACAAAGCTTGTGGGCTGCCTTTTTTAATAATTTTAATCCAATATCTTTATTTCCTCATATTCTTTCATCCATTCGAATAGTAAGTTGCAACTTGTCTACAGGCCCTGCCAAGCTGACATGTACGCCACGACAAAATCCTTATACACTGTAATATCTCAGTTTTTCTCGTGCAAACACGATACAAAAGTACGACATAAACATCGACAGTATTTTATCGCGGAATTGTTCTTGCCCAGCTGGACAGTATACTATATTCATCATATAAACCCACAAATGGCTTCTGCGGTTATACACCATCATAGCCAGTATAAGCTGAACTCTCAAAAATATACCTTTGGGTACAATCAGAGATCAGCTTATACTAGACACTTAGCTCAACCTGTACTTCAAATATACATATTACAATAATTTTGGTTACTAAATTACATTTTTTTTTAAATCTTACTGTTTACCTTAAATAATGTATTATCCGTGTGTGGATGCTGAATTCAAGAATAAAATTATGTTTAATATATAAAAATAAATTGTACTGAAAAAATATTGCTTATGATACGACGTTAAGGGCCCGTTTCATTACCTCTAGATAAATATAAAAATAGAACAAAATTTTATCCGCCAAGTAATTTAACAGGAACTTACTAGGTGATAAAACAGACCCTACTAATTATTATCTTGTAAGGAGGACTCATATTTCAGTTTACTTGGGGTTGGTGCAGTACATCTTTCTTCCATACATATTTATCACATAAAACACGACAGCAGTGAAGATTCCTTTTAACCCCACTCTCTTGACTATGCTGAGTTTGTTAGTCCAGGTTAGTCTCAGAAACTACTGTACGGATTTTCGTACGGTCTTCGCGAATAGAAATGCGGATTACCTAGGAAGGTTACTACTACCTTAGGAACCTTACTAATATTATAAATGCGAAAGTAACTCTGTCTGTCTGTCTGACTTATACGCCAAAACTAAAACCGATTTTAATGAAATTTGGTCCACAGATAGTCTAGAGCCTGAGAAAGGACATAAGCTACTTTTTAATGCAAAAACAGGGTTTTAAGGGGTTGAAATAGGGGATGAAAGTTATAATACCCAGACCATGCGGGCGAAGCCGCTGTCGGAAAGCTAGTAGGTTATAAATTATCAACACATGCGAAGCTGGGGCCGATCACTAGTAACACATAAAATTTTGTTGACATTTTGTCTTTTACGTTAAACGCAGTACAGTCAAAACACACACTACACCACCACCATTCAGAACTGTTCACAATAATTAAGGAATGTAGTAATTATCACTTTATGTAGTAGCAAATAAGTACAGTAATGCCTTGGCAAACTGTATGATCTCGGACCCTCCTAGTTTGGATTCACCGTATACGCGATCCACGAATGTTATTGGCACCTCCCCAATAGTGTACTCTAGTTGTCTTGCCCTGGAATATACGGAAATGATTTTATGACAGAATAAAGATCCCTTGCCCTAAAGGCACTACCTGGCCATAGTAATACAGGAGATATATGGGGGTGACCAGTCAGCATAGAATTGATAAAAAGTTATAACAAAACATGTTATAAAACATAACTATAACATGTTTTAGTGTGGAGACGAATGTTATAAAACATGTTATCATAACAAGTCTACACTAATATTATAAAGAGGAAAGATTTGTATTTTTGTATGTAACGAATAAACTCAAAAAGTACTGGACCGATTTGAAAAATTCTTTCCATGTTAGATAGCCCATTTATCGGGGAAGGCTATAGGCTATATATCATCACGGTACGAGTAATAGGAGCGGAGTAGTAATGAAAAATGTTGCAAAAACGGGGGAAAAAATTATAAGACCACGCGGGCGAAGCCGCTGGCGGGAAGCTAGTTATTAATAAATACAACCAGTGGCGTAACTAGGGTGGGACAGGCAGGGCACGTGCCCTGAGCACCAATCGAAGGGGGCGCAAAATCGCCAATCATATAAATGAAATTTGGTACACAGATAGTTGAGCCTGAGAAAGCACATAGGCTACTTTTTAATGCGAAAAGAGGGCTGTAAGGGGTTGAAATAGGGGATGAAAGTTAAAAAAAATACCCAGACCACGCAGGCGAAGCCGCTGCCCGAAAGCTAGTCTAGCATAAATTATAAAACATGTTACTAATCTGTAATCACTTTAAGAAAGTTAAGGAGATTGTAATACAAAGAGAAAGATGGAGAGGGTTGCATCAGGCTCACAGACAAGAACAAGCCTCTCAAATTTTATGGACAACTTGGCCTTGTACCTTTTTATCTTCTCATAACTAATCATGAGTCACCGACTGCCTACGAGTTTTGCGTTGTCTAGGTAATACAATAAATGTAGTTAAAAGTTCTTACCGAATGATCATTTCCATTTGAAATACATAGCCTTTAGAAACACAGCTATCTATCAACTTTTGTAGCACATCTTTCTTGTATAACCTGGAATCCAAAACGAATACATTAGCTTAGAGCAAGAACCGCCAACTAGTACCTCCCTAGGGATGCATAGACATTATAACAAGTTTCAAAGGCTTAACCTAATTACCTAATCTATTCTAATATTAGAGAATAATATACTAAGAGTTTGTTTGTTTGGTTGAACGTGCTAATCTCAGGAACTACTGGTCTGGTTTGATACTATTCTTTCAGTGTTAGATGGCCTGTTTAACGAGGAAGGCTATAGACTATTTATATCATCACGCTATGACCAATAGAAGCAGAGGATCAATTAAAAATGTTGCAAAAATGTGGAAATAAAACAACTTCTATGGGAACGAAGTTGCGGGTAAAGGCTATACTTGTATAAAAATATGTCAGCAAAGTAATGATACCTAAAAGAACCAGTAAGGTCAGAAGCTCCAGGTCTAAGCAGCAGCTGTGTGATGAAATTAGCGCCCCGGGATATCAATTTTCTCTTGAAATCCCATCCGTGAACTCCACCACCGTCCTTGTACCGAGTGCCTGACACTATGTCGTAGTCGTGCTCCCGTTGCAGCTCAATGAACTTTGGAATGAATTTGGGCTGAAACAAACGATGAATTCTATTAACACAATTACATACATTTAGTAAATATACCTACAAAAGTAACAATGATTATTTAAATATGCATCTTTTGATTGCAGTATATTTTGGCATATTTTTCGCTTTATCAACCCAAGTCCCTCATTTGAGTCGTAATATTATCAATTAAAAATTCTTTGTTCATATTTTTTTTTCTGAGAACTTGGGTGGTTAACGGACCAACCTGAGACACTGTGGCCAGCAGTGAGACAAATGACAGTGTAGTTAAAAGTACAATGTAAATTCCTTTCAATGATAATATCATAAAATCTGAATGTAAAAACCGCCACCAATGTTATGTTTACATTTTATTTTTTGCATCATAAAGTGTGTACTGAAGCCTCAAAAAAAAAAAGATAAAAAAAAAATAAAAAAAAAATCATAAAGTAAAGGAATGATAAGCAAGTTTATTTTGTACTTACATGATGACTTAGATCCGCGTCCATTATAACGATAAAGTTGCCGGTAGCATGTTTAATACCATGTATGTATGCTGTTCCTAAACCGAGTTTTTTCTCTCGAGGGCGGAGCACAATTTTACTTGAGCCATATATCTTTTGAAGTTGTTTGGCGATATCCAGAGTACCGTCGGGACTTCCATCATCAATTATAATCACTTCATAGTCGTATCCACTGCGTAAATAAGCAAAAATACACACAAAAACATTTATCATACACCGATATTTGTTACAAAATTAAGAGTGAAATAAGGGCGGACGGCACTTACCTGTTATCTAGGAATTTGACAATAAGCCATATTATGATCGGTAAGTTTTCCCTTTCATTGTAAGTAGGCAATAAAATTGAATATTTATCACTTTTTGTGATTTCCGAATCTGAAGCCGTGGCCGCCATGCTGTCAAATGAAATGTCAAGGAAGGAATGAAATATGAATGAAGAGAATGACAATTTATTCACTAGAGTACTGACCTGACTCCCGAGACACGTCAAAGTAAATACGATTGACATGGAAAATAACTTGGAAAACATTTCGAACAATATTGACATACGTTAAAAATAATTGAAATATTTATACGTACAACAAAATTACCAAAATCGTTTGATAAAGCATTGATTTCTGGGTTGATCGAATTCAGAATAGAATTAGTATAAACATGATATTGTTCTTATTGAAGTTTCAAATCTCTATTCGTTTCAATCGTCATTTGACAACGACTTGATAACAAAAAGATGATGACTATTCATTTTTTCGTTAGAGGGGTGAAATTAGATTATTCGTTTTTATTTGTTGTAAAACTGTAGAAAATAAACCTTGTAGAAAAGAAAACCTTCAGATTGGAGTCACAACAACGCCAACATAAAGGTCACCAAAGAGTATAATAATAATGAAGCTCACTTTGTTTGTCCTGAACAGTGTTCAAAATCAAAATTTCAACTAAACGTGAACATTTTAAATCTTTCTGTAAAAGTGCACAATTAGTAATAAAGTGGCATGGAAGTATCAAGTATATACCTTTTGTAGTATCAATCAGCTGACAATGGGCAAGTGGTCAGCTGACAAATGACAGTAACTGTCAAAAGTCAAAATAATGTCTATAATGTGATAATGTCAACCATGTCAACAATAAACGACGAACGAAACGGAGGTGTACGTCGTCGCGAAAGTGAAATTTTACATAAAATACTGACATACTTTTTAACAAATTCAGTTATATTTACAACACATATAAACATAGCAACCGTTGTAACATAATAATGATTTTCGCATTACTTCGTAGCAAGTCATAATATTGTCCTTCAAAATGTTTCGAAAGTGAAAATCACAAACACGTTGATTCCGTAGAAAATGGGGAAAACAAGCAAAGTAGTGATTTGCGGTATGAAAGGGGTGGGAAAAACTGCAGTCTTAGAACAGCTTATATACGGAAATGTGAGCCTCAAGTCGTGTTTCTATCCTACTATTGAAGATATCTATGTTGCTAACATTGAAACTGATAGGGGGACGAAGGAGAGAGTTTGTTTCTATGACACGGCGGGTTTGGAGCCCCCGCTTACAGGCGAGTTGAAAGGTTTAGTCTAGTTTGATTTGTTACTGCTTGTATGCTTGTGCAGGCTGGCACTGCTTTGGCATTTTTTTTTTATAATAAAGCCCTGTGGGTAAGATATTTTCTTTTACTATAGGAATTTTCGTTATTCTTTTTCTGAATTAGTTAAAAAAAAAATACTATTTTTTTTTTGTACAATTCAATGATTAGTTCATTCCAATAAGGAATGCTAAATGATATTAGAAAGCAAGGTCATTTAGCATTCCTTATTGGAATGAAACAGAGTATTGGCTAAGATATTAAAGTATAACAAGACTGTAATAATTGCATTAACAAGCACAGCAAAATTTGCACTTCACATCATCATCAGCCCATATCCATCCACTATAGTCTGCATGGATCTAGGTGGCCTTATATATGTGAACGCGGGACGGAGAGGTGGGGTGCTTGCTTTCGTTCAGTTACCCGTCGCCTCACCCCCGTCCCTACCTAAGGCGCAGCCAATTTGTACCACGCGGACTATAGTAGACCTCAGTGAATTCCACAGTGACTGATCTTCAATTTCATATTGAAATGTTTTCACTAAGTCTTCAAATCAAAAATATACCATCAAACCTCAGTAGGGGTCTAAGCTATTAACAGTTTACTCATAAACTCGGGGCTGCTATCGAGAATTTCATAGAATTACCCATTGGCAATGCTTGACCTGTGAATCAAAACTAAGACCTCTAGCGTCGTCATTTGCATTAAACAAATAAATAAATATTTTGGGACATTTTATTATACACAGTATCATAATAGTCCCAAAACTGAGTACTCTGGGTATACTAGACAATGAATATAATACTTATAATAATAATAATAATCAACCCATATACTGTCCCACTGCTGCCAGCTGTATTCAGTGTTGATTATTGCTGGGCACGGGTCTCCTCTCAGTATGCGAGAGATTAGGCTATAGTCCACCACGCTAGCCTAATGTGGGTTGGCAGACTTCACACCCCGTCGAGAAAATCTCTCAGGCATGCAGGTTTCCTTCACAGTTAAAGCGAGTGATAATTACGCACATGATTTCGAAAAGTCAGAGGTGCGTGCCTTGGATTCGAACTCGAGACCTTTGACTTGGCAATCCAGTGGTCTTACCCCTTAGGCTATCACTGTCATAATATAATACTTACATCCTTGTTTTTGTAAATACATACTTATAAATATGTATATAAGAAACACCCAGACCAAAGAACACTTATATTCATCAGATATTTGTGTCCCGTGGGAATCGGACCTACTCCCTAATAGCTTAGTAGTCTGTTACTTTTATCTTCGATTCGACGAGAACCACTAGACTAGCAAAATACCGCCCAAAAAAAAGGTTGCAACTAAATAAGGTCCTACTGAATCACCATTTATCATCAACCCTACCATACCAAGAGCTATCTAACCCCACCACATTCACAGGTCCGCCACAATCTCCCACGATGCAGCTGACAGCCAACCAAGTTCTGCAGCGTCACTACCTTGGCTTCGCCGAAGGGTTTGTCATGGTCTACGACACTACCAGGCCGGAGTCACTTGATGTGCTCATGTATCTGAAGAAGGATATTGACAGGAATAAGGATAAGAAAGAGGTAAGGAAATGCAATAGGTACAGTGACAAGTATTTGTCGACGCTTATATCGTGCATTCCTTTTATATTTGCACGAAAAGGAGTGAGACAAAACAGTGACTAAATTTTTTGTCGTGTGACGACACCCGACACATAAGCATCCAACATCCAACCGACAAACATACATTATTGTAACATGCGATTTCTTTATCAGTTCTATGCTTGTGTTAGTTTTATCAGAACTAATTATTTATAATCTTTTGGATCTACAAACTACAAACCATACATAGTTTCACGTACACTACGTACACACATTTTCACAGCTAAATAAATTTAAAAAAAAAAGCGTAAACGTGCAAAGGCGGGGCGTGTCGTTAATAGGACAAATAAATTCCCTTGCTTCAGTTTTATATTCATAAGACACGATCAAAGTCGCAACGGGCATTATGATGTGACCATGAACACGCTAACAGTCGCGAAATATTAGTTAACTGTGCAAAAAACACTAAACGAATATTACACAACATTATAATAATTATTATTATTATTTCAATCGGGATCGTTCCACTGCAGGGTAAAGGCCTCAATTTTCTCCTTCCAGTCTTCTCCATTGAGAGCCTTCTGCATCCAAACCTTGCAGTATGAGTCAAGTTCCTCCAGCCATCTCATTCTGGGTTTACCGCGACGTCTTTTAATATCCTGGGGCATCCATATTGTCGTGGTTGCCCCAACCCCATAATTTTAGAATATTACCTCGTAAAAATACTTATGGCTTTAAAAACGACCTCGCCCCCACACCCACATTTCGCCGGTATGTTTAGGTCCCATGTAACAACATGAGACCTAAACATACCGGCGAAATGTGGGTGTACATTAGTACGCCTCTGCCTACCCCTTCGGGGAATATAGGCGTGATTCCCATTCCATATTTGTGAAGTCCATCGTAAGACTCTTAGCCACGTCATTGGTCATGTTTAAACGAAGAAATATTTTAAATATTTAACGCATACAGGACAGAGAAACGATCAGGTTAGGTAGTACTAAACATTTTGACTTTAACATGTGATACCCACAAAACTGCAAACATGAATAATACGGTACCCCCAAATTGAAGTAACCCTATTATTATTATTTACAGGTAGTAATGCTAGTAATAGGCAACCGAACTGGACCTGATGACGTCAATAGCCTAGAAAACACTTGCTCAAAAGCTTCTAACTGGTGCGCGCGGGAAAAGATCCGCCATTTTGAAGTATCCGCCATGGACCGCCCGTCATTATACGAGCCATTCATATTCATGACTTCCCGACTAAATCCAGTTCAGAATAAAACGGCTTTTCCACAGCTAAGTACGTTGAGCAAGCTGACACAGAAAAATAATAAAAGCGAAGCTATGTAACGGTACGTTTTTAGTCTATGCCCATTCTGCTATCAACCGTGAAGGTTGATTGTGTTGGTTGAAGCTGAAAAGAAAAGTGAGCTGTCAAAATTTTGGCGCGAAATCAAATGGTGCTTGTAATTTTTTGTGCATGCCAAAGATATTTTATTATTTGGCTGTTACACTTTAAATAAAAAAAAAATAAGCCTCGCTGGGATTCGGGCTTTTTGGCCAATGAAAACTTGAGAATTTAAATGAAGCTGTAAAAATTGCTTGTGCTTGAAAAATAGAGGAAGTACTATGAAAGGGCTTAATGCATGAGTTTTAAAAAAGTTATAAAAAATAAACTAGATCACAGAGACACTACCAATTTTTTGTAAATAAGCTCTCTAATGTCTTGCACATAACGACTGATTGTATAGTTGACCGAGAAATTGGTATGTACTAGTTATTTTCATCATAAATTCACGAAGTTGATTTTCACTTGCAAAACAATCTAAGAATATTAATATCACACACTAAAATGTTACAATGACAAGCATTGGGATAAAAGTGTCCTTAACAATTTTAATGTGCCAGTTCTGAGCAAAGGCAACCAAAATAGTTATCATATTTTTTTTAAAACTTGGCATCCTAAATTTAACTTAATTTTCATGTCTCATAAAATTTTCTGAACTATGTTGTTATCAAATTCTTGTTCAACTTTAAAAAAAAAACGGCAAAATCTTGGTCAACTTTGCTTTAAAAAAAAGTTCACCTAATTTTGACAGCTTACGTGAAGAGAGTATGGTAAACTAAGTGAAGTACTCCTTGAATATCTCATTTATAGGTCCCTCAAATTGCTAATGCGCTGGAACCTTGTCTGTAAACATCCACATGACGTAACAGTACTGAGTGCGTCATTTTGACGTCACCAAAATGGCGGCTAGGCGTATTAGCAATTTGCAGGTATTTTATCGTATTATTTTGTATTTATTTAGTAGTTCTAATTGTTTATTCTAAAATATATTGTCTACTGCTGTAACTTGAAATTTGCGTTTAAAGTCCCTTTCGCGAAATTTTAAAAGCAATCAATTATGTTACATTATTTTCAAAATGACTTGATAAATTTTAAAATTAACTTTTTGTTCCGATATATTAGTACATTTTATGTAAGTACCTATGTATACTATTTATTATTCTCTTTAAAATCGTTTTTCATAATACTTCTATGATTTGGAAATGATCTCAAATATTCAAGAATTATTTCACTGACTCATGAATTCATTGAATCTTATTTAATGTTAATTTATTACCTAAGTGAATTTATTGTTCTGTATCTAATTTAATATTATGAACCGAATAGGGGAATTTCTTTGTAGAGGTAATAATAATAGAATAATTCAATGTACTTACAACTTTCCTACGTGTATTAAAGAGAAATCTCATTAGTTTTATTATAACATGGTAGAATCTAGTTTACGAGTATAAATATCTAATAGACTGGACGTACAGTTCTCGCCAAACTTTTCTTCTCCGATTTTTACGGCCGGGTTAAAGTTAGCACGTGCCAACTTCAACCCGGACAATAAGTTTGGCGTGAACTGTAGAAAAATTGATAAATGAAAATTAAAAGGTAATGCAACACTGTATCCTACCTGAGCGGTAAAAGCGGTACTACTTGACCAGTAACGATAAAGATAAAAAGTAATTTAAAAAATATATTTTTTGAGTTATTGGGTTGAGAACCTGCACAGCCTTGGTAGTACTGTGTGTTATAGTTTATAGTACAGTTTGGAAGGTTTGAAATGTTCCAGTTTCGTACACGTTCGCTCCGCATCTCAATATATAGCTAAATACCGCTCATGTAGAACACAGGGTGAAGCTCCTTGTGAGTCAGTAACTGCTGTATTGCTTAACTAGAGGACGCCACCTGCCCCGCGATAGATTGAAATTATTTTATATCAGATTTAAGGGTCTATTTCACCATCTCTGGATAAATTAAAAATGGAACAAAAATTCTTTGAAATTGTGGAAGGACGAGGTGTGTTGTCCTTCGCACCAAAGGGAGGATCCTCCGACCATGTTATGCCTGGTGGGCCACTGCCCGACGGTTGATGTCGGGCGGTTGTGTATATGCAAGTTGCTTGGTAAACTTCACTTGCGCGATTCTGGATTTGACGCTTCGTACAAGTTATAAGAACTTGTACTTGTAGCTTGATAGATGTCGCTACAAAATTATCTGCCAAGTTATTTAACGGACCCTTATTGAAGTTTTTGTCATAAACATCTGTCATTGGAATGAAAAGTAAGATTGGGGGCATAGATTTTATAAAAGAGTAACTAAATTAGGCTATGTACTTAGTAACGAATTTAGTTTTTAGTTTTAGTGCAATATTTTATAGATGTTGTTAAATTACACTTTCTTTTTAGGATAATTTTTAAAATAACGTTTTCTCAACATAGTTAAAGGATAATATAGAAGTAAGAAATGAATTATGAATTCCAAAAATTAATAAAACTTTGTTTGAAGTTGATGTCTAATGCTTTATGTAAGATTAGGGCAAGCAAATTGGACAGCCTAATTTAATCTCACACCAATTTTAACATAATAAAGCCAGGGATACACTAGGGGACAAATATCCCACGACATGTGTTTATTAAATTCATCTGCTCGTTAGCCGACTTTTAAACATAAAAAAAAATGTGTCGGTGACATGGCAAGCGAAGCCGGGCTATTTCGTTTGACATATCCGGCGACATCGCGCGACTTATGTCCGTAGCGTCCAGACTTGTCGGGCGAAGTGTAGCAACGTCGCACCACTTCACCCAACGTCGTCGCTGGCGACAAGTGCTGCAGGATATTTGTCCCCCAGTGTATCCCTGGCTTAAATAGTGTTGGTACAGTCACGAGCAAAGATTATAAACATTTACAAAAGTGCTAAAGCGAATTTTTCATGAATGAATTCTTGCAACTTTGAAATAACACCAACGTCACTGTTGGTTCGTAATGCCACAAAAATTCTATCAGTACTTTAGGAGAAAATCACTTTCGAATTTTGACTAGTGTATACATGTTTTTGCTCGTGACTGTACATCTAATATCTATGCTTTAAAAAACACCTACATGTTCAAGTTTTCTATTAGGTACTCTGACTTTTTCTCACTCTACAGTATTATTTATATTTCATAAATAAATTCTAATTATTAATATTCAGAATATATAAAGAATATGATTAAAATTCATTTATTAAAATATATTATCGCTATTTAAAAATGTAATTGACGTTTTTAATTGAAAAATACTAAATCCTATTTATTTCGGTCTATTTAGAAATCTATTAAAAAAAATAGGGCGGCATTTGTTTATATGTACTTGTATACTATATATACTACAGCAATATAATGCTGTAAGCTTTCATTTTTACGCTTATGTTTGTATTATACCTAATGTACTTATGAAATAATTATGATTTTTCTTAATAAGTATGTATTTACAAAAAGAAGTATGTACTTCTACCTAAGTATTCTATCCATTGTCTAGTACCCAAAGTACCTACAAGCGCTGCTTGGATTGGGACTAGATGGGGCTGTGTAAATGTTATTCAATTATGACGGAAATTTTAATCTTATTTGAATTGAATCTTGACTTGAATCTTGTTGCTATTTACTGAGGGTTTTCCTTAGATGCATACTTAATATGGTTATAGGCACTTGTATCTATGCCAATATGTAATTTACATTACCAATCGATACTATAGTCTGCGCGGAACTAGTTGGCCGCGCCTTAGGTATGTGAGCGGTGGGACGGCGGGTCGGGGTCGCCTGCGCGCGGTGGGACGGCGGGGCGGGGGCGCTTGCTTTTGTTCACAGTAACCCGCCGCCTCACCCCCGACCCTACCTAAGGCGTGGCCAACTAGTTCCGCGCGGACTATACTACCGTTATATATTTTCTGTTAACATTTAAACCATCGAAACAAGTTTTAATAAAACCTAAATATTATTATATAAAGAAAACATTTTCATAAATCATGAAATGTATAAATATTTTACTGTAAATTATTTGAAAAGATTTTTAATTATAAATATTAGCCTTGTTATATGTGTTGTTTTTTTTATTTGACATTTTCACTCGACAAAAGGTAGCCTATGTAGTATGCTCATAGCCGAATTTTATCTTCGGTTCAGCAATTCCGGGGTAAAAATGTAACCAACAAATATAGCTACTTTCGAATTGCGTGCGCGAATTGACTCCCATCCCAAAAGACTTTTATATCCTATTTTATTGAAAAGTTTAATTAAAATTCGTTCAGTAGTTTTTGTGTGAAAGAGTAATTATTATTATTGTTTATACATCAGAATAACATACTATTGCATACATTGCTATAATTTATAACAAGACTGGGGAAATTCCCACGGGATTGAGAAAAAAAATGAATTTGAGTGCGTTGGACAACCTCACCTGAGTTTATAGTAGGATTAGTATGGATTTAAGTAATTTTTTAGTAAAGTTTTTTTTTTAAACATCAATCTATATCAGTGACCTTAATTTATGTGTTTGGGTGTTTGACGGACTGCTTTCTTTATTCGGTCATATATATTTATATTATAATAACTGAAATAATTATTCTTATTAGATACTTATTATGTATTAAATTTGAGGACATCTGTCGTCTAGTGGTTCGAGTACCGGACTGCTGATCACGAGGTCGTGGGTTTGATTCCCACAAGACACAAACATTTATGTGATGAACTTAGGTGTTTGTGTTTGTCTGGGTGTTTCTTATATATTATAAGTATGTATTTACAACAAAAAATAAATAAGTATTATATCCATTGTCTAGTACCCATAGTTCAAGCTCTGCTTAGTTTGGGACTAGATGGTGCTGTGTAAAAATGTCCCAAGATATTTAAAATTTATTAATTTATTTACAAAAAAAAAGTATTTTAATAATAGTTATATAAGTATATTATAAACGTATCTAGTATATCTACCTACAAGCTATGCAATTAGTTTGAGACAAGATGGTGTTGTGTAAAATGTCCTAAAATAAATAATAATAATTTTTCTATGGCGGCTTTCATCAGTCCAGGCCAGGGCCATGCCAGCCATTTATCTCAAAGTGATAGAGTTTATTTCAGAATTACAGATGCCGTGAACAGTTCTCGTCTAACTTATTGTCCGGCTTGAAGTTGTAAGTTGAAGTTGGAAGTTTGGCGAGAACTGTAGGTCGTGTGTTCATTTTGAAATAGTCCTTGTGCCATTGAGATATACTTTAATTTTCCTAGTTGTTCCGATCATTTTGAACACTGCATGTCCTGATGTGACGTCCCGACTGAGCTGTCATCATTCAGCCCTTGTCCTGTCATTGTTAATTAAGCAGGTCTTAGTATCCCAATAATTCTGGCGTACGGCGTATCATTCCGAGGTCGCGGTATTGGGTGGTTGCCACGTTGGTGGTGCATATACAACTCAGCATACTGAGCTTCGGTAGTAGCCTGAAATATAAAAAGAAATTGTGAATACAAGGTGGAAGGGACATCGACGCACAAACGTCGTGACAAGGGGTCCCTCAAGGTCATGATCTAGGTCGTTCATGTAGAAAATGATCGATTACAGATATTGACATTTTTGAGCGCGCAGTGTATTGCTAAAAACGCGACCATAACGCTCCGCAGTGAATGTTATCGCGCCCGCGATCCGAAATAAATGAAAGAATGATTTTTTTATTATAAATCTAATTTGGCTAGATAGAAATAATGCTTTTTAACACGTTCAAGTAAAAAAAACTGCAGAAAAAAATGAAAAATTGATGAAAAAAATTACGGAAAATTTCAACGCAGGGGGGTCCAGAATCATGTCTTTCGGATGTGTGGCGATGTCCCTTCGACCTTGTATAATGGGACGTAGTAGACCCACTGATGCGTCGATTCGATTATTTCGATAATCGATTATGTATGACATTATACAATTATCTAAAATCGGTCATTACCTATAAATATTTTTCTTTCTCTGATTTTTAGTTAGATTTTAATTTTATCTGAAGTTTGCTCGTGCAAACTTCAAGCCGGACAATAAGTTTGGCGAGAACTATACGGTGGTAATAAGGGTGCAACTTACATAAGTTTCCAATTCAAGTTCCTGGTTTTTTTCTTGGTAGTGCCTTCTACATAGGCATACAGTCAATAGGAATATTAATATAATAATCGTCACAGCTGATAATATTATGTAAATTAAAGAGTTATCTGAAACAGCATAGGTATAATATATTTTAAACTAGCTTTTACTCATGCCTTCCTATCTTTTTGTATTTTTTAAGCATTTTCCATGCTAAGATTACAAGTTATTTTTAATGAAGGAAAAATCGGCTGGCGGGCAGGATTCGAACCTGCGTCTTCTGGTTCGGTACACCAGACGCTCTGACCACTAAGCCACCGCGAGCCCCGCTCGACAGTCGAAATCTTCCTTCACATTCTTAACTTCAGCTTTACACCAGTTTTTAAGTGCATTATAATTGTTTTACTATAGTTACTTGAAATGATGAACAAACAGACAAGAATTCTGTGGGGTTCGTTTATGTAGGTACTCTAACCAACTTGTTTTTATCTTTTTGTATTTTCAAGCATTTTCCAAGCTAAAATAAGAAAAGAACTAGTTTTTTTTTAAATATCTTCAATGTACCTACAGACACGGCTTCTTTACTATTCTACATTCTGTAGGCAAGAAGATACTAGTTTAAAGAAATATGCTGGGATCGTAGCAAGTAGTTCCTGCTTACCCCTGTGAGAAAAAGGCTTCAGTGTATGTATCTATGTACTACTAACGATGCAGTAGACTGGCTCAGTCTAGTGACCCCGAGCACAGTCGCTATGCTAGGTTCGATTCCTAGGCCGCGCAGAATAATTATTTATTTAGTTTTTGAAATTGTGAGTAGGTAGCAGCTCGGAGTCTGGATTTGTGCCCGGTTGATGGCAATAGGCTTGCCCTCTATTACAATGGGTACTAAAGATACCGGAGAAATGTGGGTGTACATTAGTACGCTTCTGCCTACCCATTCGGGAAATACTGGCCTGATGGTGTGGTACATTTGTAGGTAGGTACTTACCATCATCATCCTTACCCTTCTCGTCCTTACCCTTCTCGTCCATACCCTTGTCGTCCTTACCCTTCTCGTTATCGCTGTCATAAAGTAGCAGTGTTTTGTTTTGAACATATCTTGTAACATTGACTTCATATACCGATTCCTTTACTACATAGTACACACAACACAGTATCGTGCCGTTATCCCCCTCGCTAAAAACCTTCGTTAATAATTTTGTATGGTTAACCTTAATGGCATTAGATGTTGTGCTAATTAGTGCTACTTGGATATCTGTAATTGAAATGGTTAAATTAAGTACATTGGTAGTGAACGGTAGTGTGTGGAAATACCGTTTAACACATGAAAAACAAGAATATGGGCCGCCTGATTGTAAACAACAACCGCAACCTTTAGACGCCAGCAACACCAGTCAGTCTTATTTATATATGGCTTTACTTACCGGTAACATTTTTGTTTACTTGTTTTTACAGAGTTACCGTTAATATTAAAATAAAGGTAACAGATTTAACGTTATTTATACTTCTCTATTATCGTTAAATTTAAGTAACGTTAATTTTTAAACGGTTAAACATGTGACATACAGGGCCTGTTAACGTTACCACATAATAAAATTAGGTAATTTAATTTAATGTGATACTTTGACAAACGTTACAAAAATGTAACGTTAGTTATTAACATTACCAGTATTATAACGGCCAGATGGCATTACATTTAGGCGTTTTGTGCGGTTTATGTACCGACAAAAACAAGTTATAGCTACAGAAAACTTGCCTCGATGAACCAAAATAAACAGTGTAAGATTATTACGTTTAATTGTAAGTCTGTTAAGCGGTCGATTGAAAGTGTTAGAAAGTTATGTGATATTTGTGATATTTTATGCCTCCAAGAAACATGGCTTCTACCCCATGATATACCTGTTTTAAGTACTGTTTCAGATGAATTTGAATATACGGGTAAGTCTGCCGTTGACACGTCTGCCGGATTACTGACTGGTAGGCCCTATGGGGGAGTAGCCATACTGTGGAGGAAAGGTGTTTTTGATGTAGTCACTGTGTTGGAATGTAATAGCTGTCGCCTGGCGGCGGTCAAAGCTAGTATTGGCGGCCGCTCAATTATCGTAGTGTGTGTATATATGCCGACTAATTCGCCTGATAATTTGCCTATGTTTACGGAAGTGTTAGGTGAGATCAGTGCAGTGGTTGCGAGCGGTGAGGTGGAGAGTTTGTTTGTACTGGGTGACTTTAATGCACATCCAAACGAGCTATTTTTTAGGGAACTGACAAGTTTCTGCGCAGATCAATCATTTATTTGTGCGGATATTGAAAGGCTGGGAATAAGTTCTAATAGCTATACTTTTATGAGTGAGGCACATGGCTGTAGAAGGTGGCTTGATCACTGTATAGTCTCTCTATCAGCCTGGGTTGCAGTGAGTAAGGTTATTATATATGAGGACGTATATACATCCGATCACCTTCCACTGGGTATTGAGTGTGACTTAAATATAGTAAGACCTAAGTGTATGAAAATTCCTACTACTTGCAATAAAGTTATTTGGGGGGAGCGAAGTGACTCCCAAATTGACAGATACCGTGAGTTATGTAACAGTAAGCTACGTGATATTGATTTCCCTCCTGAGTTTCAAGAGTGTAGCCATGACTTTTGTAATATAAGCGAGCATAAAGCTATTTTAGATGATTTATATAACAGAATATCATATGCGCTATGTGATGCAGCTGAGCAAACATATGTAAAGGTGGGGACGGTAGCTGGAAGTAGGAGACACAGGACTTTGTGCGGGTGGAACTACCATGTCAGAGATGCACACCGGGAGGCCAGGTTTAAATTTGATACGTGGATGTTATACAATCGGCCAACCTCCGGCGCTATTTTTGAAGAAATGCGAGTAGCCCGTAACATTTTCAAGGCTCGGCTAAAATGGTGTCAAAAAAACCAGGAGCAAATAAAAATGGATACGATAGCAAAAGCAAGAGCAACAAAACATTTTGCTAAGTTTTGGAAGTCCACGAGTAAGCTTGATGTTAAGCCTGGCCTCTCGGCTAGTGTCAGCGGGATGAGTGACCCGTGTGAGATTGCAAATATGTTCAAGGAACATTTTACAGTGCAGTCTCCTCTGGGTTCCTCAGTTGATATGGTCAATGCTGGGCCCCAATTTCAGGGAGTGAAGAAAACAATGTTCTTTTCAGCTAAACAAGTGGCGGCTGTAATTAAAAATATGAGCAGAGGGAAATCTCCCGGATATGACGGGCTTAGTATTGAGCATTTCAAATTAGCGGGGGTTCATCTGCCGAGGGTCTTGTCGTTGTTTTACACCATGTGCTTTAGTCATTCTTACTTGCCGGCGAAATTAATGAAAACTCTGGTGGTTCCCATACTTAAAAATAGAACAGGCGACATATCGGATAAATCAAATTATCGACCTATATCTCTCGCAACCACAATGGCGAAAGTGTTGGACAGTTTGATTGATTCTAGCTTGAAGGAATATCTATCCGTGCATGACTCACAGTTCGGGTTTCAACCTGGACTGTCTACGGAAAGCGCCATAGTTAGTCTCAAGCATACTGTCCAATATTATGTTGATCGTAAAACGCCGGTATATTCCTGTTTTCTGGATCTCTCCAGAGCTTTTGATCTGGTAAATTATGATGTACTCTGGAGTGAGCTCGAGGACAGGGGTGTACCGGCGGGAGTCTTGAGGATCCTGCATTATTGGTATGGGAACCAAGAGAATGTTGTTAAGTGGTCCAATGCATTCTCTGAGACATATAGATTAGAATGTGGTGTAAGACAGGGTGGTTTATCCTCTCCTAGGCTATTTAGCACATATATAGACGGCCTAATTGTGGAGCTCAGTAAGATGCGGGTAGGTTGTAGCGTCCATGGTGTGAAAATAAATAGTATCAGCTATGCTGATGACATGGCGTTGTTGGCGCCGACGGCAGGTGCCCTTAATGAAATGCTTAGGGTCTGTCAGGCGTATGCTACCTCACACGGACTTATTTATAATGTGAAGAAGTGTGAATACATTGTCTTTGGGGCCGATGGGAAATGCCCAGATGCTACACCGGACATTACCCTAAACGGCTTGAACGTCAAAAAAGTGACAAAATGCAAATATCTAGGGCATTTTCTCACCGACGACCTTAAGGACAATGTCGATATTGAAAGGGAGCGTAGGGCTTTGGCGGTCCGAGGTAATATGTTGGCCCGAAGATTCGCTCGGTGTAGTAAGCAGGTAAAAGTAACGCTGTTTAAAGCATACTGCCAGTGCTTTTACACGGGAAATCTTTGGGTCAACTATACCAAGAGAGCGCTGGATGACCTACGAATCCAATATAATAATATTTTTAGGATGCTGTTGAGACTGCCACGTTGGTGCAGCGCGTCTAACATGTTTGCAGAGAATCGAACTGACGGATTCCATGCCGTCATTCGCAAGAAAACTGCGTCGCTGTTGTCAAGGTTGCGGGCGAGTGGCAACAGCATCCTCAAGACTGTGGCGGAGACTGTTGACTCTCCAATTATCATTGGTTTTGTGAAAAGGACAATCGCTAAACATTAAATGGTGATTGTCTTTTCCACAATACCATGTAATCTGTTTGTTCTCCTTTTTATTTTTGTATTTTAATTATTTTTTAGTAGATACTAACACTAGTAATAAGTTCAAATATTGTTTACTAACACTATGGATCATTGTTGTCCGAAAATAAACGTATTATTATTATTATTATTATAATAATCAACATTAACGTAAAAATTAACGTTAATTCAGTTAACTTTAGTTTCGTAGGTTATCATTATGCGCTCGTAAAAAATATACCGAATGCGAATATTCGGCCGAACATTCGGCGGCGCATATAATGTTTAGCCGTATGGTCAAGAGTAAAAACTTAATATGTTATGTATACACAAAAATAAGTGCTATAGCGATTTTCTCCTAAAGTACTAATTAAATAAACTGACTTCCAAGATACAGGTATTTGGACCTAGTTTGGAAGTCAGGAGTTCATTTAGTTTTAAGCAGCCAAGTGTCATAGAATTAGGACCCCATAAATGTATTAGGCTTTATTTAAATAAACGTTATTTTTATTATATTATTATTATTAATTGGAATTTTGTGATAGTACGAACACAATATTTACGAAACAATACTATAGTGACATTGGTGTTATCTCAAAGTTGCAATCATTAATTCATGGAAAAATATCGCTTTAGCCCTTTTGTTAGTGCATACATGTTTCTGCTCGTAACTGTACAGTCAACAAAAGTACCTATAAAGGCAATCTGTATTTTGTAAATATTGCAATATTAAGTACCTATCTGCTTTAGGGTTTGGTCTGTAGGCAGCTAACAACACCTAGGTTTTAATACATATAGCGTAGTTACTTTACTACATTATTACACAATCTTTATCATAGTACAGATGTGTTTGGTTAAAGTAAAGATGGATAATCTGCCTGTATATTTATCTTTTTTGTTGACTGTACCTAAAGTTGGGGATTAAAAACAATAATGATACAGTTCTCGCCAAACTTATTGTCCGGGTTGAAGTTGACACGAGCTAACTTTAACCCGGCCGTAAAAATCGGAGATAGAAAAATATTGGATTAGAAATTTAGAATGATTTAAAACGACAGCCTACGACTTGAGCTTTCCTTTTTTATTTATTACAATCAAATATTTTTCTTTCCCCTATTTTTACGGCTGGGTTAAAGTTCGTGCTCGCTCGTGCTAACTTCAACCCGGACAATAAGTTTGGCGAGAACTGTACTTACATACGGTTTCATTTTCGTATTTTTCACAGCTGAATTGAACCTCTTTACTCGCAGAATAAGTCAATGTTTCATTATATTTGTAGCCTATCGCTGTAAAAAGAAATTAAAATTTATATTTATTTAATATAATTAATCTATCCTTATTATGTGATGTGATGCGATGGTGTGGTTATCAGCAGTTAACATACCTACATAAACATAATGTAGATAGGTAGGTCAATCATAAGAATCTTTGCGAATTCAGGGAATGAAAATATTATCTATCTTCTCATAAACTTCGTTATGTATGAGGTTGGTCCGGGTTATCGGGTATCCAAATATTATAATCAATTGTCTGGCTCTAGTTACTGACAAAAACTTAAAAAGTGTCGTGTACGCATTAAATAAGTTTAGGTACGGTCGCGGTCATAAGTCCATTACCATTTTTACAAATTATCGAATGAAACAAGTTTTACTTACGACCTTTTCCTATACATGTATATCGTAACTCTTTCATAATTATCTAGTCGGAAAGAGCGATGTAATGATCACCCAGTGCTGTGATGTCGCGATATAGTGGTAGGTATTAAATGTCCAATCACTAAGTTTATGTTTATGTATACGCGCAGTAACGTGCAGACGAATACGATTCTTGACATGATAATGGAGTTATGGCCTCTTACTGTACATACAAAAAAATCCGTATTTTTTTTTATTGCAATAATAGATCTTCGTCAGTAAAGCCAGTACAAGTTAGTAGGTACTTGGTAAAGTTTAAAAATAAGACAATACGTAATACTTACAACTATTATATTTTTCATCAGGCAGCATCCTTAAAGTATGATTGACATATATTTTTTTCTCTTTCATACAACAAACCTCCAATATCTCATCAAAGTATTCCGTAGTTAAAAATAACGTGATATTTTTTACATTTAATTTAGATTTGACAAATATATCATCTTTATCTGCAAGTTTAAAATTACAAGATTATCATACGTCAACGAAATAACTAAGGAGCTAAAATAGTCATTTTTAAAGTTATAAGTATATAATTAATTTTCGTACATAAGTTTCGTACCTCAAAAGGAAACAAAGGAACCCTTTTATGATAATTTCGTTGTCCGTCTGTCTGTCTGCCAGTCTGCCAACACTCTTTTACTCAAGCAAATGTGCGTGGAGGTGTAGAGTCGAAACTAATAGTCTATGGTCCCTTAGGGCTGTAAAACTCAAGCTTCTAAGTCAACGCAATAAAAAAATACGTGGGGGGTATACGCGTATCGTAACAGATCCTATTTAATAAGTCAAAACTAATAGGGTAGGTAAGTATTTTCTGTTGATCAAGACTAGAATCATGGCAAGAAGCAAGAGGCAAGTAAATATACTAGGTAGCTTAACTTAAGGGAAAAATCATCCGAAAATGATTAATTTCTAATTATAAATAAGTACATAAATTATATAGATGTATTTTATATAATAAATCACGAAACAAATCATTAATATATGCGAATAGATTTTGAAGAACTAGAAAGTCCGTCTCCTGATGCAAAATTTACGCAATATTTTATTAAAATCGGTTTACTCTATCGAAAGTTATTACAATTAATTATACCCGACTAGCTTTCCGCCAGCGATTTCGCCCGCGTGGTCTGAGTACTTATTTCTTGTAACTTTCATCCCCCTTTTTTTTTCTTTTTTATCGTCTGAAAATGCTTTATGCACCGTCACGCCGCCCCGGGGAGGACGGCGCGGTTTGTGGGACTCCGCCCTGAAAAGGACGTCTACCCACTAAAAACAGACGGGTGTTCGCCTCATCACCTTAGGGCCGGGGTCGCGGGTACGTGTGGACATTCTTCCGCGACCCCGGCGGTGACGGGCCGCCTATGCGGCCCCCGGCTCTGCACGGGGGGGTGCGTATGGTGTGCATCCCCATCTCCTGCCAATCCATTGAGTGGGACGCGACACACTCTGACCGCATCGCCTACTCGGGCCATAGTGCTGGGCGACAGACTTCCCCAAGTCTGCCGCCCGTGGCCACTTTAAGGTGGATGGAACAGGGCACGGTTTGCCCTGTTCCTGCGCCCAGTTCGTCGGGCGCGGATTGGCAGGGTGGCGGCAGCGGACTCCCTCTCACGCTCCGCCTCCTCCTTCTGCGAGATGACGTCCTCGCAGAAGGAGGCCATCGCTTGCCAGGCGTCAGGAGACCCGACCATCTCCCTGAAACTTTCATCCCCTGTTTCAACCCCTTACAACCCTTTTTTCGCATTAAAAAGTAGTATATGTCCTTTCTCAGGCTCTAGACTATCTGTGTACCAAATTTCATTTAAATCGGTTACCTAAGTAGTTTTGGCGTGACAAACGCGACAGACAGACAGACAGACAGATAGACGGACAGACAGAGTTACTTTCGCATTTATAATATCAGTAAGGATAGTAAGGACGATATAATAACATAATATCATTGACTAGCTTCCCGCCAGCGGCTTCGCCCGCGTGGTCTTATAACTTTTTCCCCGTTTTTGCTACATTTTTCATTACTACTCCGCTCCTATTAGTCGTAGCGTGATGATATATAGCCTATGTTACTCGGGGATAATGTAGCTTTCCAAAGGTGAAAGAATTTTTGAAATCGGTCCAGTAGTTTCGGAGCCTATTCATTACAAACAAACAAATAAACAAATCTTTCCTCTTTATAATATTAGTATAGATATAGATATAGATATACCGTACACGTACATACATAATTTTAATCAATACCTACTTACTATGATTATTGTAAAGTTGAAGATTCCAATACTTTATACCAATCATTTCTTCAATTTTGTCAGGTATATCACATGTAAAGTTCTGCTCACGCCCTAAATGGCTCCGTCTTGATTTATATTGTACACTAGTTTTAGGTTCTTCTGAAACAAAAAACTAAAATGTGTAGTTAGTACGTACTTACTGATTTCTGACACTTACGCGAAAACTAGACATTGAAATAAAAGTACTTTTTACGGATTTTATCGCGTTATATTGATATTATTTTAATCCCGACGTTTCGGACCCTTTACAGCGTCCATGGTCGATGTGTAAACATTTTATTAGATTAATTTTATTAGTAAATATCGTACTTACATACCTGAGTTTTTTTCGGAAAGCACCCTTGGGAAGTCCTGGAAAAGTCCTTGAATTACGTGAGTCCCCTGGGGCGGCCCTAGAAATCCAGGCGCCCTCGTCGAGTCACTCATTGGGCGCCCTTTAAACATTTATTTAAAAAAAAATATGCATATCTTTTTGTATTTTTTAAGCATTTTCCATGCTAAGATTACAAGTTATTTTTAATGAAGGAAACAATCGGCTGGCGGGCAGGATTCGAACCTGCGTCTTCTGGTTCGGTACACCAGATTTCGACTGGCGAGCGGGGCTCGCGGTAGTTGGCAGAGCGTCTGGTGTACCGAACCAGAAGACGCAGGTTCGAATCCTGCCCGCCAGCCGATTTTTTCCTTCATTAAAAATAATATATGCATAGTTTGTCTTTGTAGATAACCAAACTAAAAAGTAGAAAATAAATAATAGTTTTTTAATCTATTATTTATTATCTTTTTGTATCTTTTTAAGCATATTCCATGCCAAGATTACTAGTTAATTTTAATGAAGGAAAAATCCACCGCTAAACCACGTATTGAAGCAGCCAGCTGCAAACCACGTAGCAGAAGGCGCAGGTTCGAGTCCTGCCCGCGAGTCGATTATTTCCTTCATTAAAAATAACTAATATTTATTAGTTAGGTAGTAGACTTTTTTAACGCAGTCGGGTTTTTTGTTTCATTTAATAATTGATTTTATTTCGTACTTTTTAGGTTTTAAATCATAATAGAATCACTTTATAATTTGATTCATTCGAAATAAACAATGAAAGACATAAGATTGAGACATAAATGTAAATATACATTATTTTTTTAGCCATTAGCCAGCACATTAAACCACATAAAATGAATCCGCCATTTTTTTATTTTATGTACGCAGTGACACTCGTGCCATCAAGACTAATCTAATGACGTATCATTTATCAAAACTGATTGAGCTTGAGCCGTTGAGCAGTAACGACGGGACATAGCAATGGATGGTGATGGAAAATGGACATACATAAATATTTTGCCAAACTTATTGTCCGGGTTGAAGTTGGCAAAAAATAAAAGAAAAATAAAAGCTCAAGTCTAGGCTGTCGTTTTAAATCATTCTAAACCCATTCTTACGGCTGAGTTAAAGTTAGCTCGTGCCAACTTCAACCCGGACAATAAGTTTGGCGAGAACTGTACGTAGATTATAGAACATGCATACCTACATACATACACGTCAAACAGCCCTCTAGGCTTGCGATTAATTAATATTTTCGGTAGCAATTGCTCGCAACTACTTAGCATGCTTAGTAGTACTTATTGTTGGCATAAATAATTTGTTGTAGGAATTACCTGCAAGTGCGGGTGATGAATTGTGTTTACAGTCCACGCTAACAACACAAGCTCGCTTCATGTTCAGACAGATGTTGTTATCTGAAACAGATCGTGCATTACAGTGGGTATAATACGTATACGTATGGGTGTGTGTGCGTGCGTGCGTGCGTGCGTGCGTGCGTGCGTGCGTGCGTGCGTGCGTGCGTGCGTGCGTGCGTGCGTGCGTGCGTGCGTGCGTGCGTGCGTGCGTGCGTGCGTGCGTGCGTGCGTGTGCGTGTGCGTGTGTGTGTTTATTTCAAAGGTGAATTAGTCGGGAGTGTTCTTAGCTATGTTTGATGAAAATCGGTCCAAGATGGCCGCCGCCACAAAATAGCGAATTAAATATTTTTTTACGACTCCCTCAATATGGGTATCAAATGAAAGGGCTTAACTAATAGAATACTAGGCACTATGATAAATTTCAAATCAAAGATGGCCGCCACCACAAAATGGCATATTACATTTCGTGTCGGGGGTTTTCTAAATTTTTAATTTAGTTTAGGTTAGGTTATTAATGAATGCAACCGATGCCACAAAAAGTGGCTACCTACTGGGCTCAAATTTTATAAATAGTTTTACGATTTACCATTGACACGAAAAGAAGAACTACTTTTTGATTTTCGGGAAACAATTTATGATGTTGCGTTTAGATTAATCATTGGGATGTCCTGGATCCACAAACACAGATGTTTGGACCACTATAAATGGGCCAGCCTGTATTTTATTTTCATAAAGGAGGTCATCGCAATCGGCCCAAATAATGTGCTGAAGGTACACTTATTGGAAAAAATACCTTGTATTAGGCTGGTTAAAACTCTAGTCGTACTTTTTTAATGTTTACTGGGGGATGAGAAAAAACTTAATTTGAGAAAAATCACGCTATTCATTTCGTTTCATAGTAATCTCATGGTAAAAACTATCAACTTGACAGCTGTCATGTACCTCCGGTACAAATTTGGGCTGAGTTGCTTTTGATGACCTCCTTTTATTCCCTGCAACAGGTAGGTCGTTGAGTAGAACGACGCGCCAATACACACGCTTGGGTGCTGTCTGTCGGGGCTGGTCAGCTCTTACTTGCTATTGCAACATTTTATTGTTTTTTTATATTGAGTAAATCTTACGCAAACTACTATTCTCAACGGCTATCCAAAAACATTCTTAAATAAAAAATTGTATCCATGGTTTTTTTTAAAGGAGTTTCCATGGAGTTTTATGCCGACTCTTCTCCAAGACCCACTTTTTGAAAGCGTGCAACTACTTAGTTTGGCTTTTCAAAAGTAGGTACTATTGATATGGTATTTGAGAGTGTTAGATAAACACATTTTACCTAAATTAATTTTGTTACACCTTTATAATTCATGCAGTAGGGGGTTATGTACTTATTTCTATTAGTATAGGGGCCGCCGAAACTCCGCAAAATGTTTTTTTGTCTATGGCCTTGCTCTAGACGGAGACGGTTTTTATTAATAAAATAATTAATTAGGTATCTTACGTGTTCTGGTGTTATCTGTCGCCACAATTATCGTTTTAGTATAGCATGTTTTGTACTTGTTTTTATCTTTTTTTTGGAAAGCGATATATAATATTATTTGTACTACATTGTATTGTTCGTCAGTGTCGTAAGTAACATGAATAACTTTTTTGGGTAGATTTTCTATTTCACCATTCTCAATTATGTGAGGTTTGCGGTTTTGTAGCTCTGTAATATATAAAAGTAATTATATGTGTATTACAAAACATGAATAGGTGTGAAATGAACAAGTTTATTATACCTAATAGAGCAAGACACCGTGAACGCCAGACGTAAAGTTCTCGCCAAACTTATTGTCCGGGTCGAAGTTGGCACAAGCTAACTTTAACCCGGCTGTAAAAATCGGCTGGAAAAATATTGGATTAAAATTATATATAACGACAGCCTATTTACATCTTGAGCTTTCGTTTTTATTTATTACATTATGATATTTTTCGTTATCCGATTTTTACGGCCGGGTTAAAGTTAGCTTGTGCCAACTTCAACCCGGTCAATAAGTTTGGCCAGAACTGTAGGTACGGAAAATTCTACAGAAGTTTATTACTGCAGCTGTACCTGTGAAAACAATTGGTTGTTATGAAACGTTTGTCGCGGTTTTGGCAGAAAACTAGTAACCGTTCAAATATTACGTAAGCAGAATTTTAGTACTAAGTACTACTTACCTAATTTTAGTTTTCTTCCGCAGAAGAAAAAATAGCTTCCACCAAATGTTTTTTATTGTATTTTCAGTTTTCAAGTATAAAAACATAATATAACATGATGTACTCTTACGTCGTAAGTTGTGTCCTGGGCCAGAACACAGGGAATCCTAGGTGTAGGGGCCAGAGATACCTATATTGTTTTTATTTTGGACTAGCGACCCGTGTGCAGTTCGCCCGCGTTTTCAGGTTTTTACTTTTTTCTTCGTATTTTTTCTCCATAAAGACCTTCCTCAGACTTCATAGAACACAACAAAAAAGAAATCATCCAAATTTCATCCATTCTCGAGTTTTGCGCTTAGCAACACATTTAGTGATTCATTTTTATTTTTATTTATTATTTTAGCCAATGTATACAAAGACTTGACAAATTATATACTAAAATATGCCAAAATCTTCCTCGAGAACCAATCTATCCATGCATTGGTGAAATCAGCATGAAAATCGGTGCAGTAGTTTTTTAGTTTATTGCGAACAGACAGACAGACCGATGCGGCGGAGGACTTGGTTTTATAACTTTATAACATTCAGTGATATGTTTACAAATTGTAATATAGTGTTGTATTAATTTTTGAAATAGTTTAAATAAATAAAGACTTATTTTTATTTTTATATTCTTTTATGGGGAAGGTCTGGCGTTCGCGGGATCTCAGAGCATTATAATTATTTCAATAAGTACATACTTCCCGGCGAATCTTCGACCTTAATGGTTTCTGAAAGAAACAGTATTTTTATTTATAATATGAAATTAGCTAATTATACATTCTCTAGTTTCTGTCGTAACTTATGTTAAGTAGGTAAGTAGGTACCTCGCAAAGCGTAATGAGTTACGTCCTTCGGTATGTTCTTAAAAGTTAATTTCACATTTAAATAATCCCCCGGGATGAACGAGAAACGAAATGGTTTATCTGTCACTTTTATGTCTGAACGTTCATCTGAAAATTAAAAAAAAAAACACTTTGTTTTAGGTGAGACAAAAGGTAGCCTATAATGTTATATGGATGCAATCTATCTCCGTGCCAATATTCATCATAATTGAATAAGTAGCGGTATAAGCGTGAAAAATTGTATGGATTTCGTGGCCTCATAATATTGAAATAGCATAACTTTTGTTTTAGGGTTGCCAGAGTCTTAAAACCGAAAAGCCAGGCAGATCAGCTAGTTCCGCCGGACACTTATATAAACGGCCTGTGCCTCGACCACGAGTTTTTCTCACTAAACTCGCTAGCGACGCGGTAAAATATTTGTATGGAATACCCTTGCAGCGCCTCTAGCGGTTACGTAAGGAACTAAAATCGGCTATGAGATTACAGCGTTTCGATGCGTATATAACCTATCGGAAGCAATTAGGTTGAACTCATGGTTGACGTACTGGACACCTCTAGAACAGTGCTAGTCCGCTCGGAGTGGAAAATATAACAAAAACAATGGTCAGAAAAAGCCTAAAGGCGGTAACCCACCGCGGCGCACGGGGAGGCTACGGACGTGCACCAAGTTTCGCTTTGCAAGAAAATGTATGCAGCTGTATCCACTACAACCCACCCGCTACGTATGAATTGGCGTCACTGGCACACACGTGGCTTGCTCGGATATGGGGCCCACGTAGCTCAATGCCACGACACACGAGACACGGTACTAGCTGCAGTAACTAAATTCAGTAAAAAGAACCCTCAAGATAAGCTCAGCACTAGTCACCTAGGCATCGGAGGTACTCGATCGCCAGTCTTTGTTACCGAACATTTAACACCGAGCAACAAGTACTTGCACGCCGCTGCACGAAAGAAGGCTAAAGAACTGTCGTATAAGTTTGTATGGGTTCGTAACGGACGAGTATATGTGCGTAAGGATGAAAATCACCAAGCAATCTCTATCAGAAGTCCGACCAGTCTTAATTTAATTAATTAATCTTTATTTGCTGGTAAATACACCGGTGTTAAGCTACTAAAATGCTTGACATTTATTATCAAAACGTGCAAGGACTGAGGACTAAAACTGGAGATTTATATAAGAGTATTATTACGTCTAATTATAAAGTTATCGTTCTTACAGAAACATGGTTGAATGCAAGCATATCTAGCGCCGAGTTGCTTGATAGTCGGTATATTGTTTATCGTAAAGATCGCGTATGTTCACAGGCAGCCAAGAAAGATGGCGGTGGGGTCATGATTGCTGTTTCGCGTGATCTATCTTCCGTTCGAGTTGAAAATTGGGAAACTAAAGATTTTGAGGATTTGTGGGTAACAATAGAGATACCTTTAAACAATACCGTGAAAAAGCTGTCTATTTGTGGCGTATACTTGCCACCGCCTGTTAAATCAAATCAGCTTTCAACATTATTAAACTCTTTTGATAATGTAATTAATAGCTTGAATGACGTAGTTATAATTGGCGACTTCAATCTTGGTTTCATTAACTGGCGTGTTAGCGATGGTTGCACTCATACGGTTCCGTTTAATTATAATGTAACTTTAGGATATTCTCTTATTGATTTCATGTTGTCGAATAATCTATCTCAATATAATAGTGTTAAGAATAGTGATAATCGTTGCTTAGATTTGGTTCTCGGGAATATACCAAAGATATATGTTAGTAGACCTCTGTGCTCTTTAAGTAAAACTTACAAGCAGCATCCTTGCCTATTAGTTAATGTTCCCTACGAGGATAATATTAAGTACCTTGTTCCACAGTATACAAATAAATTGAATTTTTATAAGACTGACTATGAGGCTGTTAGGAAATATTTAAATAGTATAAATTGGCATGATGTTATATATCACTGTAGGGATGTCAATGTAATGGTGAAAGTGTTTTATTCAATTTTAAGGGAAGTAATTACAGAACATGTACCCATAAAGAAAGTTGCCAAGTCGCGTTATCCCCCATGGTTCAGTAAGACTTTAATCAAATTATTAAATGAAAAAGAAAAATCTCGTAAAAAATTTAGAATATACGGGAATCCCCGTGACGAAATTGAATTCAACTTGCTCCGGAATCGCTGCCATAAACTTATCGATACTTGTTATAATAAATATAAAAGTACAATAGAATCTAATATATCCTCAAACCCAAAAACATTTTGGAGTTACATCAAAAGTAAGCGCGGTGGGCTTTCTACATTACCAGCTAAAATGTACAAAGATAACATTATTGCGCAAAATGGTAACGACATTGCAACTCTATTTGCTGATCACTTTAGTTCAGTATTCTCAGACACCTTGATTACCAATTATACGCGTCAAACACCAATTGATTCACTTAATAATAAATATATAACTACATTACAATTTACAGAACACAACATCAAATGTGCAATAAATAAACTTAACGTGTTGAAGGGTGCAGGGCCCGATATGATACCTCCTTTATTTGTTAAGCAATGTGCTCAATCGCTCGCATTACCGTTGACTTTTATATTTAATCGTTCTCTTGTAGAAGGGACATTCCCCGACGAGTGGAAAAAAGCTCGTATTGTGCCCGTGTTTAAGAAAGGAGATCAAGCAAATGTTAAAAATTATCGGCCTATATCCATACTCTCCTGTTTTTCTAAATTATTCGAGTCAGTTCTGTACCCTTCAATTGCAACTTTAATTCACAGCAATATTTCAGACCATCAACATGGATTCATAAGGGGCCGCTCCGTTTTAACGAACTTAATTTCCTTCGTTGCCGATATATCTCAAAAAGTTGATGCTGGTTCTCAGGTAGATGCAATATATGCCGACTTTAGCAGCGCTTTTGATAAAGTGAATCATTTAATTTTATTACAGAAGCTTTGTAATTTTGGCGTAGGAGGATCTTTGCTTAACTGGTTCGAATCATACTTGCAAGACAGACCCCAAAGCGTTGTTATCAATGGATTTCAATCGCAAGCCTATAACGCAATTTCTGGGGTGCCTCAAGGGTCACATTTGGGACCAGTACTTTTCCTTATATTCATTAACGATATAACATCTCGCATTCAGTACTGTAAAATATCACTCTTTGCCGACGATCTGAAAATTTACCGGCCAATAAATACAACAGATGACTCTAAACTAGTCCAGGATGATCTTAATGAAATCATGGACTGGTGTGGAGTCAACTGTATGACACTCAATGTAAATAAATGCTTCCATATAAAATTCACTCGCAAAAAGAAACCACTTGTCACAAAGTATGAAATAGGCGGAACATACTTAACTGAAGTTAAAGAAATTCGTGACTTGGGTGTCATTGTTGATACAAAACTAACTTTTACAACACATATTGACAGTACTGTAAAAAAGGCCGCACAGATGCTCGGATTTATTAGAAGAAATACTGTTGGCTTCAAAAATATCTCTACCAAAATACTTTTATACAATACTCTTGTCCGCAGTAATCTCGAGTATGCTAGTACTGTATGGTCACCGTCGTATGTGGTCCATTCGCAGCGGATAGAAAGCATTCAAAGAGCCTTTACAAGAAATATTGCATTCTCCTGCAGGGGCTTCTCTCATAGGAATCCATATGACAACCGGTTATCCAAATTTAAAATGACCAGTCTTTACAACCGTAGACGCATCTTGGACCTTTGTTTCCTCCATAAATTATTGAACAATAAAATACAATGTGATCACTTATTAGAGAAAATCCACTTATCTGTTCCTCATTCATATCCTAGGCATAAAATCACAAGATCTTTTCACATACCACGTTCTAGGACTAATTTGGGACAAAATTCACCTATACATAGAGTATTAAATCAGTGCAATATTATCCAAACACGCGATCCAGACATTGACATCTTTGGTGATTCCCATAACAAATTCAAAACTAAATTAAAAAAAATATTCAGTATCTCAAGTAACTAGTTTTATATACCTAACTTGGTTATTCTTAAGTTATAATTTAATATTGTCTAATGTAATTAATTATAGTCAACTAAAGTGTACACACTATTACTACAATTACTGGTCAATGTTATGTACACCGTAAGTGTCATACATATCAGATATAAAATATTCTGTAACATTAGCATAACAATTGTAACAATATGTATGATGTGGTTGTACTATTTAATAATAAAAAAAAATAAAAAAAATGCCATGCACGGTATACGAATTCGTGTATAGCGTGTGCTGCAGTGGAAACGTACTCCCACGGTTTCAAACAAAAAAACCCCACGCAGCTCCAATGCGCCGCGGTGGGTTTTCGCCTTTATAAGAACGGACGGGCTCTACACTCGACACCTGGAAACGCTAGCCGTACATACATACCATGACGACAAGTACAGTTCGCGCCAAACTTATTGTCCGGGTTGAAGTTGTCACGAGCTAACTTTAACAATGCCGTAAAAATCGGAGGATGGAAAATATTGGATTAAAATGATCGTTCTAATCCAATATTTTTCTTTCTAGAATAAGTTTGGCGCGAACTGTACATGCTATTAAACAAGCACAAAACTAAACTCACTGCCTCTTTCTGGTCATCACTTCACCGGAGAACATTAGGTATTGCCACTCTTAATGAGTACTTAGGTTTGTAGAGAAAAACTCAATTTCCGCATTGTTCGACCTATATGTAGGTAAGGTTCGTATCTGAAGTTGTATGCAAGTGGTTGTTGCAGTGGTCCATTTTATTTACTATAACACTCGTTGTAAATACAAAATATTATTATACTATGGACGGATATGGATAGACTTACCGTCGACGTCTTCATCAGCAACTGCGACAGCAATGTATATTGCCAGTGTTAAACAGCATATCTTGAGAAACATCGTTCCAAATTCAAACACTTGTATTTAGAATTATACGATTAACGTGGTCGCAAATTACTTTTTTTATTTTATATTTTCATTGTAATTCTTTTTTTTAGATATAGGTCGGTTTTGTAAATTGTATTCCTAAACACTTTTGTTATCGTAACATTACTTACAATAAAGACGTCCTATTAAAAAGCAATAAATATTATCAAGATAACTACACGAGTACACTACCAAAAACTATAAATCACAGTAAAATACTGATAGATTTTGCTTTTAGAGACAAATTTATTTTACATGATGAGATATTTATTATACGTATAAATAAGTAGGTAAGTATTACGAGGTACAAATTGGTGTTTATGTTCAATTCAACTGGTTTGTATTAACTTTTTTCCTTCCTGTACAGTGATATTAAACCTTCTAAATATAGGTAATTACCTACTTATGATAGGATATTTCAATTTATTTTATGTGGCGTATTTATGGAAGCAGTAATTCGGGAAAATTTTGGCATGCACTAAAAAATTTAGGGCAGATATGATTTTCAAGTTCGAAATTATTTATTTCTGACATGAGTATTAGTGCAACAAAATAACGTAAAAACTAGTGTTAGTAATAAGGACGTGATACAAAAAAATCTTAGATCCTTACCCAATGGCGCAGCAGAGGGGTCCCAACGATCTGAGAACACGCTCAGGAGGATTCAGAGAAGGGACTCAAAATGAACTTACGCTTCCGTATGTCAAATTGTAATACAAATTTGACATACGGAAGCCTTACTTTACGCTGAGCATCATCTCTGAATGTTAGCTTTAGTGGCGGTGGGCGGTGCGCAACCCGCCGGCTATGGAGCCTCTTTCTTATATTTTATGGCATAGACATCGTCTGTGTGCGCTTCCGCAAACATACTGAATGCACTACAGCCCGCGTTTCTAGTATTGGACACGCAGATCGCTGCATGTCCTCTGCGTAAAACAGGTCCAAAGTCTGCACGTGTAAAAAGACTGACAAAAAGCTTTTAAAAGAGTGACTAACTGGGCTTGTACAACGTGCAATTCTTAGAACCAGCACCTTGCGTCCAACAGCCAGCGGTCTGCGCTTCCTCCGTCCATAAGTGACCCAATGACCCAAGTACTTAAACTTAGTTACATTGAACATATGGGACACTGTATAGGACTCACACATAGCCACAAGTTTCTTCAAAGCGCCGATCGATGGGCTTAGCGTTATTTTGTGCAAAAATGTAATCGAAATTATAAAGAACAGAATCAGGAATGTGAAACATTTTCGCATTTGTTTCGTATCAAATTTGGTTTGATTTTCGTTCAATCACACCAAATTTGACGACGTCTGTGGTCTAGTGGTTCGAGTACCGGGACTGCTGATCACGAGGTCGTGGGTTCGATTACCACACGACAGAAATATTTATGTGATGAACTTTAGTTTTTGTCTGGGTGTTTTTTGTATTACAAGTATGTAATTACATAAAAAGTATACATATAAGTATTTATATACATTAACTAGTACCCATAGTACAACTGGGACTAGATGGTGCTGTGTAAAATGTCCCAGGATATTTATATATTTATTTTACGGTATAAAGTGAGTGGGTTGTACCCACTTTATACCGTAAAATATATCTACAGTTAAGGCACACCGCACAACCACTTGGCTAAAACTTCGGAGACGCATTGCTATTTATCCGAAACGTTTTGACGTGGCGAGATTCGATTTTCAAGTTCAGCATTTACAGTACCAGCTTGGAGGTCGGACAGTTCTGACAAAATGATAGGACAATATATTATTAGTTCTTCATCTATATTCTTCTTCTTCTTCCTAGCCTTTTCCCAACCATGTTGGGGTCCGCTTCCAGTCTAACCAGATGCGGCTGAATATCAGTATTTTACACGAAGCAACTGCCAGCAGGCCTCTGCAACCCAATTTCTGGGTAATACTGATATTCGAAGGATAGACTTGTTGTCAGGCTTTTTGGGCTTCCGACTACCGCTAACGATTGTGATTGATATTCGTATGACAACCGGGACCGACGGCTCCGACCGACGGCTTAATACATCGAGATCCCTCCGTGCCTCGGAGAGCAAAACGTGCTCTCCGAGGAACGGAGGGATCTCGATGTATTAAGAATGGTCACCCATTCACAGACTGACCGCGCCAAGCGTAGCTTAACCTTACAGATTGATTGGTCAGCCTAGTTATATATTTGATGAAAAACCAACAGCATTAACAATGTATTAAGCAACTTACATATAACTTGGCTACGAGCCCCTTCGTTGTTCTTCATCTGTGAGACCTTTAAAAGTTTATTACACTATTCCCTAACCTTATAAGGTTATAATGGTTGATTATCGTTATGAAAATGATGTGTATTTCGCATGTTGTTTCAAGTAGGTAGGTATAAATCATATCTATTAATATTTTTCCTGTGATGTCACGTGACCCTTTTCATAAAATTGATAATTAAATAATAAGTAAAAACAAATACATTGTTTCCGTATTATACCTATTATGACTGATAACTTGTATGTCCAGAGCCGGATCTACCGATGGGCTTTTTGGGCTGCAGCCCAGGGCCCCCCGGATATAAGGGGCCCACCAGCGCCCATTGATGACCATGGACGATAGTGCGAATAAAAAAAAACTACATTTTTAAAACCCCAGTCTACTGTTAATGACCCCGAGGTGTAATAACCGATCAGGAGAGTCCCTGTTGTATGTTTTCATTAATGTATTTTCTCGAAAATGCAGTCAAGTAGCCTTGTGTCGCTGCAAACTGACAAAATTTTAGGCCCACTAGCATAATATACAAACATTTTTAAACATTATTATTAAATTTTATAATGAAAAATTGTGTATATAAGTATACACAATGTTTCATTATAAAATTTATTAATAATGTTTAAATATGTTTAAGAATATTGGTGCAAGTGGGCCTTAGTGGGCCCAATTTAAACGGGATTTAAAGACGAAACCGAGACCAAAATTTCCGTCTTAGTTTCGACCGAAACCGAACCTTTTTTGGTTCCAAATTAGTGGCGTATTTACTCTAGGGCCAAAAGGGCCATCGCCCGGAGCGCCAGGCTGCGAGTGGCGGCGCTAGTCGCACCTTGCTCAGCTTTGTGCGCCTTTCTTTTTCAACATAATAAAGTCAAAAAGAAAGGCGAACAAAGCTGAACCAACTGGCTGTCTGAAGAAATAAAAAGAGCCTACCTACATAATTTACAAAAAGTAAAATCATTTGGTTGTACGTTTGATAGTCATCACGACGACGGAGGGTGGGCGGCGGCGGCGAGTCTGCTGGCCACCGTCGCGTTGAGACTCAGGAGTAGTCGGGGTCGTATTTTTTTACTTTCAACGTTAGACGTTTAGTTTTCGTGCATATCCATATGGGAGAGACGGCAGGGCGCAAGACGTTGCAGGCTGCAGCGGGGGCGATGTCGGAGACCTGCTAACGGGGGCTTCCTTTGCTCGCGCTCTAGCCCATCCATCAGCAGTCATACCCGTCTCACATAATCTATCCAAGGTGGATTGGCCCAATTTTTGAGCTCGCTTCGCTCGCTTCTAAGACAACTTGACATAGTAACAAAGTAATTGTAATTATCCCTTTCACTAACGTCACCTGTCCGAGGTGGGTTTCTTCAATTTACGAACTCACTCTTATATGAGACAACTGTAGGTACTGTTAGTAACTAATTGTAATTTCTATTCTAACCTAACCTGTTCCGAAGTGGGTGACCCAAATTTTCGAGCTCGCTTCGCTCGCTCTTACATGAATCACCTGGAGGTAGTAATTAACTAATTGTAATTTCTATTCTAACCTAACCTGTCCCGAGGTGGGTGGCCCAAATTTTCGAGCTCGCTTCGCTCGCTCTTACATGAAACACCTGGATGTAGTAAACAAACTAATTGTATTTACTCATCTAACCAAGCCTGTCCAAGATGGGTTGTCCAAATTTTAGTTTTTCATATAATTAGTTTTGGATGACAAAACTATTTTTTTCGAATTCCTCAGATTTTTCTCTATAATTTGGTGTACCTCAGGTACTAATTTGGGCTGAGTTGTAATTGAGTGTTGCTTTAATAAAACAAGTTACTGTCTGTACCTACTATTATTTAAGTGTTGATTTTTAACAAAGTTTATTTACAAGAGTTTTTATTAGGTGGAGCATATCTCGATAGGAATACAGCTCTTAAAGACTAAAAACCGCACCGTTTCTACTTGCAGACTTCCGTTTCTTATTTAGTCCATCACCTGTGTGTGATGTGGAGAATGGCAATAAGATTGCTTAATTAGGTGGGCCCACCAAGAGGTGTTAGCCCAGGGCCCCACAAACTCACGGTCCGCCCCTGTGTATGTCTGGTGTAAACTGTTAGTATAAGTTGGTTAATAAATAAATAAAGTAAAATAAAAGTAAGTACTTACCTACCTACTTACATTTTCTGCGTGTCTAGCATTAGGTAGGCACTGTTGAAATGAAAAACTAGTAAAAACATGACCTCAGTCACGAAGCACATTTATTTATGTCCCCAGAATATTTTACTTACTTGCTTAGTTCTAAATAATTGATAGATAAATTCTTCGCACGGCCTATTCAGGGTATATTTATTTATTGGACATCCAATAGTTGTTAATTTTTTCTTAATTCTAATAACATATTTATAACAATACTTTTTAAGGTGTCACAGCTTGCACGATTTCGAAGTGGTTATTATTTTAAATTTAGGCCTTAACTAAGTAATACAATTTTAACTTATAATAAAACATAATTCTCTTTTTTTTTACTACAATATCTTATATTTTTTAATACCAACTCTATAGAAACTTAATATACCTACAATTCAATGATATTAACTAAAACTATATATTATAATGTACATATCTACTAAATTAAAAAACCTATTCCTAAATATAAGTAAAATAAAATAATAATAAAATAACTATTCACAATAAGGCATCAAAAACCTCTTCCGCGTCGCTATCAGGAAGGGTACCCAGAAGTCTGGCTGCATTGCCACGTTGTATGGCAATGCTGATTCTAAATATTCTATCTTGTAAAAAGTATAAAAGAAAACGAAAAAGACAAATGAAGTTGGTATAAAATAACTAAACTAATAATAATTATTTATTTATTTATTTAATTACTACGGTGTAGGTACCAACTACAGTAAATAACAAACTAAATTTATTAAAAACTACAAAACAAAGTAAAGTAAATAAAAGGAGGTAAATAAGTTAACACTTTCATACCTTCCTCTCACAGTACTTCTGACATACCAATAAAATCTTCGTCCACCCATCCGCAAACTGATCGCGTGGTTAATAATATTAACCACGAAGACTAATGCAGGAGCTCTACCAACCTAAACCGTCCAAGTCGGACTGCCCTACGTTAGGTAAAGTATACCTACAATAAAAATAAGGGGTTAATATGCAATTTTTTTGATCTGTCGTTTAAAATACATACCTATTATTGTTAAAGTCGTCACAAAGTAAGAGGCTCGTTTTGAAGTCTATCATTGCGATGATTTTTGGAGTGATTTTATAATTTTTAAAGTAGGTAGGTACTTAGATTTTTTTTACCATGTTGACAGTTATATATTTATTGCCCTGCGGGGTTTAACATGCGCAGCGTGAAATAAGTTTCTCGTCGCCGTAACTCTTCCCAAAACGAAATATCGCTTCATGACTCCCGGTGCTAACATGGCAGTGCAAGCTACTCGTCTCGTTCTGTTAAAATTCGACTTCACGTTTTAAACGAGAAATCTATCGCGGTGCGCCATGTTAGCCCAGCTGGTTTACAAATAACTACATATTTATTTGTTTAAAAGCATTACAGTTTCCGAATGTGTGTGTTCTTTTAAGTTAAGCTCTAGTTTCCTACGATAGCGGGGCACCGCTAACCGCAGACACATGACGGTCGCACTATTACGGACACGAAAACACGACCGTCTTCACGGTGACGACATGAGGAAAGTCCCATCACCAATCAGTCGTATCTGATACCAGTAGATGAATAGAGAACCTTGATTTTGCAATAATAACTCACACTTATGATGAGTTTTATCACCCGAAGAGGAAAACAGTTGTGGAGGAAGATAATTTACTCAAAACTCCGGGTACAGAAGGTGAATCTGAAATTTTAGTACGCCGCCGTCTACAGAGCAGCTCCAGTTAGAGTTGGAACTCATTTTGTCGCCGTCGTCCAAGTCAAAACAATACAAAAATGGATTACCGCTATCGAGGAATCCACGAACTATCCGACATCGACACAAGCCGGCCGTCATGCATATAGCGGCACCGCTTTCTAACGTTACGGTGGCAAAACGCTCTCTAGGAAACTACCAATTTTCTTTACATACAAAACTTTACAGTGCCGTCATTCACCGCTGTATTACGGCCGCTAGTTTTAAATAAATCTTTTTGATAAAGCAAGCCCGGCTTTTGAGTTTACGTGAAGGTTCCGCCACCGGGCCCTTAGGCTGGATGGGCTCCTAGGCCGGGGCCTTGTAGGCCTAGCTAGAGGGAAATCCGTCGTTGTTTCTCCAATAATTTTAGCGTGCGGCGTATCATCTCTCTTCGTGTTAAGCGATTTCTACGTTGACGGTGCATGTACGGCTCGTCATACACAGCTCCGGTATTAGCCTGAAATACAAAAACATAGTAAGTAAATGACATTCATAATGATTAAGTACTTTATTCTTCTGTCTAGTCTCTAGCTTGTCTGTTTGATAGAGGCGGTCGACGGTTATGGAACTCTGGCGTCATCTTGCCTACTTAAAATATTTATTTATAAATCTGACTGCACGGCGAGCCAAGATCATTTCTGAATAGCAGCTAAAGTTTAGATACTTATTTGTGCAGTAAATGGCTAATAAGCTCGCCCTCTATTAGGCGGTTCACCCACTGAAGATGCGTCCCGCCGCGGTGCGCGGAGCGACAGATAACACGCGCGGCTACGGAGGCGCAGATCTGCCTTACTTAGCGGTGTAATTTGCTCCCCCGCGCGGTGATGCAGATTACGATGGCCTCGTCTTGGAGAATGGACGAACTTATTCAATTTCAAGATGTTGCATTTATATTGTCATTTTGGTTTTTGTATACCTACAAGAATTAAAAGACACTGCGTCCATAGAAGATTTTGGATACATCCCCATTTACGATCGAGATCTATAAATGGATCATTTGCACTGAATTACAAAGAGATCCATCGTGCAAACGTCTTTACAGTATCAAATCACGCCCGGGACTGCTGAGTAGTCCTGTGTCGATCGTGATTGAACGAATGCAAACGATCTGCGGCACATGCGCGTGTGCTTACGACCGACCACTCGACCAGTACCGAATGACCGGCGACCGGCGTGCGACCCGCGATTGATACAATGCCCAACCAATACTCAGGACCGTCTCCCGGAATAAGACAGAATCGATTAATTTTTTTTAAATGGCGATTAATTTTCATTTTAATTTGATTCTGTCTAATTTTTGATTTAATAAAATTGGACTACATATTTTATTTATAATATTTAAAAAGCTCTCGGCATAGAAAGACTCGAAGCATTGTGATTGACTTGCATGACTCAATCGCGCTAAACTAAGATTGCAGAGCTAAATTCGACTTTATGTTTATAGGCTAAGGTATTTTTTTACGGGTAGGTCGGTTCTCGTGACCGATGAACGACGTTTTGATCGAATCTTTTCTGTCGGTCACTAGACTCTTCGGTCACGATTGACCGAGATCTCAGAAAATGACCGATCGACACAGGACTACTGCTGAGCCGGTGTGTCATATCCCACGGCACGCCCCGCGCTCCCGTGCAGATTGCCAGATACTGCGCGCGGGGCGCCTTCCCGCGCATTTCCGCGTCGGCAGTGTGTTGTGCTAGGCGTGATTTCTATATAAATTGAGATACTTGCATACAATGGTAAAATCTGCCATCCTACGCGACGGGGCGCGGTGCAGTGGGTGGAGCGCCTTACTGTACATGGAACTTCTATTAATAAGTTTGCTAAGACTTACACGGCTTACCAATTGAAGTTGTTGGTCTTTTCTGTCGCGTATCATCTGTCTCGGTGTTTGGTGATTGCCACGTTGACAGTGCATATACGGCTCGTCATACACAGCTCCGGTAGTAGCCTAAATACAATAAAAACATATTGAATAGACTAGCCTAATGTCACAGAATAAATAATACAGAATGGCCACACTCCACCCCTCCCTAACGTCAGATACCTCAGGTCCCCCGCATTCTGCCGGTGTTCTTGCCGGAAGTACTACCAACAAACCCTGCGCACTCTCACGCACACATTTCAATTTTGACAAGTTTGACATTTGGTATTGTAGTGTGCAGCGGTATCGGAAAGTTTGTATGGAGTGTCACAGGTGTGCTAATGTTCCTTTTGACCTGCAGTGGGACGCAGCAGAGAAAGGACCTGTTCTACCCCCACAGGAACTTATCAATAAGCTGTGAAACAAGACCTAGTGATGTGTCGATTCGATTATTTTCATAATCGATTATGTGATGGATGATGGCTAGAATAATTGATAATTCTTTCACATTGTCGAATCGCCACATCACATCGTTGCAGTGCAAGGCGGAGTGTACCACGACTATGTTGCCGAATCGTCGGAGGTAGAACAGCATTCCGACTGGTTGGTTAGGTAAGTAAGCTAATCAAATTACTGGGCACATAAGACTTAACGACAAACGCGGGAGCTATACTCCTATTTGTGTTGTTCGCCTCCTTAAGCTAAGGTTACCGCTTAAATATTTGTCATCTTACTAGTCTACACTATAATACACATTATAAAGAGGAAAGATTTAATTATTTCATCTTCATCCTCCTAGCCTTTTCCCAACCATGTTGGGGTCGGCTTCCAGTCTAACCAGATGCGGCTGAATATCAGTATTTTACACGAAGCGACTGCCATCAGACCACCGCAACCCAATTTCTGGGCAATACCGATATTCGAAGGATAGACTGGTTGTCAGGCTTTTTTGATTTCTGACTACCACTAACGATTGCTTTACGTGCTCTCCGAGGGGTCTCGATGTGTTAAGAATCCACAGACACCCATCCACAGACTGACCTCGGCAAGCGTAGCTTAACAGATGCAGATGTGCAGATTGGTTGATCAGCATTGCTATAACTTAGCCACGAGTCCCTCAAAAATTTAATTATTTGTTTGTTTGAATTGAATACGCTCTGAAACTGGACTGGACCGATTTGAAAAATTCTTTCACCGTTGAGAAGTTACACTATCCCCGGGTGACATAGGGAATAGGGATATTGATAAGAAAAATACCCATACCATGCGGGCGAAGCCGCTGGCAGAAAGCTAGTATAAAATATAAATTATGTTGAGCTTCATAAATTATTATAAACTACACTTTTTTGAAAAGCTCATTGTAGCGACGTCTATCGAACTACATAAGAACTTGTATGAAGCTACAAATCCTGAATCGCGCAAGTAAAGTTTACCATGCAATTTGCATATATACAACCGCCCGACATCAACCGTCGGGCAGTGGCCCACCAGGTATAACACCCGCCTGGTCGGAGGATCCTCCCTTTGGATGGAGGGACGTCCCACCTCGTCCCTCCACACTATGCTTGTCTGAGTTTGTTGGACTCTTATGAATATAGGCGGTTGTTAGATATGAAACGTTGGCGCCATCTTATCTAGTTAGGGCCTGTTTCTTCACCTTTCTGATAAGTTCCTGTTAAATTACTTGTCAGATAATTTCAGCAGCAGCTGTCCAGAGGCATTGGAATTTCTTTTACTAAATACATTTCTATTGTTGCGGCTATAATATCGGTCCATTGTGATCGCCGCTTGATAGGCTAAATTGAGAGTTCGCCGCTAAACCCTGCGGCTGACACAAACTCCAGGATTTGCTTAAGCTGAGCTTCTTGATTTCATCTGGACTTAAGATAAGATGAGCACCACGCTCGTGTATCAGCGATCCACATTCTGGCAGAAGGTGGAGGGACGTTTCATCAGCCACCCGAAGCTTATGTTTGTTGAAACTTACACTGCTTTCCGTTGGGTGATTGCCACTTTGACGGTGTATATATGGTTCGTCATACAGAGCCCCGGCGGCAGTAGTAGCCTGAAATACAAAAACGGCGAGTAGACTAACCTAATCTTAGGGCTTCTGGGACTAACCTAATCTTAAGGTTTCGAGTAAAAAAAAGTAAAAAAAAACTGCAGAATAAATTGAAACATTAATGAAAAAAGTTACGGAAAATTTCAACGCAGGAGATCACCAGAATCATGTACTGAACTCATGGTATTCGGGTGTGCGTCGATGTGCCTTTTACCTTGTATTACTTAACATGGAACTTCTACAAATAAATCTTGTATAGTTTCGCGGAACTAATTGGCTGCGCCTTAGGTATGTGAGCGGCGGGACGGCGGGGCGGGGTTGCCTGCGCGCGGTGAGACGGAGGGGCAGGGTCGCTTGTTTTCGTTCACCGCTAACCCGCCGCCTCACCCCCATCCCTACCTGAGGCGCGGCCAACTAGTTCCGCGCGGACTATATAATTATGCTGAAACTTACACAAGTTTCTTCTTGGTCCTTTCTGCGGCGTATCATCTCTCTCGGTGTTGGTTGCTCACCACGTTGAGGGTGCATACACGGCTCCTCACACAGAGACCTAGCCTGAAATACAAAATATAGGTACTTATTATTAATTCAAGGTAGTAATTAAATTTATTAACTAGTCATTAGTTTCAAGTTGAAACTTACATTAATTTCCGATTCAACTTCTTGGTACTTTCTGCGGCAGTATCTTCTACTGAGGTATACAATAAACAGGAATGTAATAATCGTCACAGCTGATACTATGTAAATTATAGTATCTCTGACAGTATTATTTTCTAAAACAATAAAAATGTATTAGGTTTTTTATCATATTATTTTACTAGCTGTCCCGACAGACCTTTTTCCGCCCTATTTCTCTAAAACAAAGTAACATTGATTTTGTTTCCTCAAGAACCTTTCTCAGACTTTATCAAACAAAACAAAAAGAAATCGGCGGAATCGGTTCAGCCGTTCTCGAGTTTTGCGCTTAGCATCAAATTTTGCGTTTGCTCCGCTAAATGCCCCGGGTTCTTGCCTCTTGGTATTTTTTACGAAAATCTCTAAATCTAATTAAGTCGTTCTCACTCATATCCTCCTCTTTGTTACCCTTTCCGCTATTACCCTCCTCATTGTTACCATTCTCACTATTACCCTTCTCACTCTTACCCTTCTCGCTCTTACTCTCCTTGTTCCACCCCTTCTCGTTGCCATAAAGTAGGAGTGTTTTGTTCTGAACATATCTTGTGATATTTACTTCATAGTTAAACTCCTTTACTACATAGTACACACAACACAGTATCGTGCCGTTATCCCTCTCGGTAAAAACCTTCGTTAAAAGCTTCGTATGGTTAACTTGAATGGCATTAGATGTTGTGTTAATTAGTGCTACTTGGATATCTGTAATTAAAATGGTTAAATTAAGTACATTGGTGGTGAACGGTACTGTGAGAAATTTCCGTCTAAGACATGAAAAACAAGAATATGGGCCGCCTGATGTAAACAACAACCGCTGCCTTTAGACGCCAGCAACACCAGTAGGTATAACAACATAATAATACTGTCTATACCGGTGTTGCTGGTCTACTGGCCTACACCTATCACTGGGGCATAGTCACCATCTTGAGACCTCAGTGTAACGATAACGTTAGCACATTATTTTCTATTCGGAGCGTAGTGACAGACTATTCGGCAATGCCACCCCTGAGCCACCGAGGAACTCCAGCAGTGGAGTACCACTGCTGAATAAATTAAAATGTGTATGGTATATGTAACTGTATGGAATTCTGGGATTTTTTAATTATTAATCTGAATTCAGATTATGAAAATTCCGGACGTGTGAGTCCAGCCATACACAGGGCGATACAAGATAATGATAAAGACATATCGCCGTGTGTAGGCAGGCACCTAAAAAAATAATGATGTAATACGTAGGTATAGTTAGGCAGTGCCGGCTTTAGGGTGGGGTGACTGAGGCGCCGCTGGCTTTGAGTTATCACAAATAATAATGGGCGCCAGATGAGTGGCTTACCCGGTGCGCCTAGACGGCTAGGGCCGGCCCTGCAGTTGGATTTTAGAAACAATATACTTACCTCCGATTGTATCATTGTTGTAGTTTTCACAGCTGAACTGAACCTCTTTATTCTCAGAATAAGTCAATGTCTCATTACATTGATAGCCTATCCCTGTGAAAAGTACGTCATATATTTATTTTGGGGGTCACCGTTAACACAGTCTCATGGTCTGTACAATGGTCTGTACCTGTACCTCAACCATGAGTTCTATCGAATGGATTTCTATAGGTTTTTTACGCATCGAAACGCTGTAATCTCATAGCAGATCTTAGTTCCTTACATAACCGCTAGAGGCGCTGCGAGGGTTTTGCATACAAATATTTTACAGCGTTGCTAGCGAGTCTAGTGAAAAAAACTCATGGTCGAGGCACTGTTGTTTGTTACAAGAAATATTTACTGTATGTAGGTACTATGCTATACCCAATTTATCTAACAAAGGATAAATACATTTATAATAATTATTATTATTACCTATTTAAAACTAACTGTCCTGGCAAACCTTGTTCTGCCATATTTCGCTAAAACAAAGTAACATTGATTTTTTTCACGACATGCAATGCAACCTGTAATCAACTTGAAGGCATACGAAAGATAATACTAACGCGCCTTTTTGTTTTGTTTTGATTGATGTTAAATGTCTGGGGCATAGTGGTTTCGGGAATGGAAAAAGAAAATTGATTTTTTTAATTTATTTTTCACGTTTTTCACTCTCCGTAAGTAAGAACCTTCGTAAAACACAATAAAAAAGAAATCAGTCAAATCGGTAAGCTATACAAGGTGGAAGGGACATCGACGCACAAACGTCGTGATAAGGTTTTACTCAAGGTCAAAAATAAAATGACCTAGGTGAAAGAAAATGATCGGTTATTACAGATATTAACATTTTTGATTTATGTTTATTACTAAAAACGCGATTATAACGCTCCGCGATGAATGTTATCGCGCGCGCGATCCGAAATAAATGAAATAATGGTTTTTTATCATAAATCTAATTTGGGTAGATGAAATAATGTTTAAATTACACGTTCAAGTAGAAAAAACAGCTGTTTTTTTTTTAATATTGATGAAAAAAGAAGAAATATGCGGCGATGTCCCTTCTACCTGGAAGGAGTATAACATTTAGTGATTTATTGTTATATAAATAGATATAAATAGATTTTTAAAGATAATTATCCTTATAGTGTTTACAGGTAAACCTACCCCGAGTGTGGCTATCTGTTTATAACACACATTTATTTATGTACAGTCACATGCCATTTGCCATGCCATAAGTAGGTACAAGATATTAGTCTTGTTAGTACTTAATTTTTAACCCCCGACGCAAAAACGACAGGGTGTTATAAGTTTGACGTGTCTCTGTGTGTGTGTGTGTGTGTGTGTGTGTGTGTGTGTGTGTGCGTGTGTGCGTGTGTGCGTGTGCGTGTGCGTGTGCGTGTGCGTGTGCGTGTGCGTGTGCGTGTGCGTGTGCGTGTGCGTGTGCGTGTGCATGTGCGTGTGCGTGTGTGTGTGTGTGTGTGTGGCATTGTAGCTCCCGAACGGATGAACCGATTTTGATTTTGTTTTTTTTATTTGAAAGGTGAATTAGTCGGGAGTGTTCTTAGCTATGTTTGATGAAAATCGGTCCAAGATGGCCGCCGCTACAAAATAGCGAATTACATACTTTTCCACAACTCCCTCAATATGGGTATCAAATAAAAGGGCTTAACTAGGAGAATACAATACACTATAGTAAATCAAATCCAAGATGGCCGCCGTCACAAAATGGCTAATTACATTTCGTTTTCTAAATGTTTAATTTAGGTTAGGTTAGGTTATTAATAGTGCCGGGGTCGCGGAAGAATGTCCACACGTACCCGTGACCCCGGCCGAATGGTGATGAGGCGAACACCCGTCTGTTTTTAGTGGGTAGACGTCCTTTTCAGGGCGGAGTCCCACACACCGCGCCGTCCTCCCCGGGGCGGCGTGACGGTGCATAAAGCATTTTCAGACGATAAAAAAAAAAAAAAAGGTTATTAATAGTGCTGACGCCTGGGAGGCGATGGCTTCTTTCTACGAGGACGTCATCTCGCAGAAGGAGGCCGCGGAGCGGGAACGGGAGACCGCTGCTGCAGCCCTACCAATCCGCGCCCGACGCACTGGGCGCAGGAACAGGGCAAACCGTGCCCTGTTCCAACCACCATAAAGAGGCCACGGGCGGCAGGCTTGGGGAAGTCTGTCGCCCAGCACTAGGCCCGAGTAGGTGATGCGGTCGGAGTGTGCCGCATCCCACTCAGTGGATTGGTAGGAGAGGAGGGTGCACACCTTACGCACCCTCCCAAAAGAGCCGGGGGCCGCATAGGCGGCCCGTCATCACCGGGGTCGCGGAAGAATGTCAACACGTTCCCGCACCCCGGCTGAATGGTGATGAGCCGAACACCCGTCTGGTTTTAGTGGGTATACGTCCTTTTCAGGATGGAGTCCCACACACCGCGCCGCCTTCCCCAGGGCGGCGTGACGGTGCATAAAGCATTTCCAGACGCAAAAAAAAAAAAAAAAAGGTTATTAATAGTAGATGATTAGAAGTACTTACAACTTTTATATTTTTGATCAGGCGGTATCCTTATATTATAGTTGGTATATACATTTTCTCCTTTCATACAATGTACTTCCAAGTTATCATCAAAGTATTCCGTAGTTAAAAATAGCTTGATAGCTTTTAACCGGGGACCAACATGAACATAATGAAACAGTTCTGCAATTTTAAGATTACAAGATTCAGATTACAAGTCGACCAAAAAAGCTAGAGAACTAAAATGAACATTTTTAATGAATCATATTATGAATTGCATAGGTACACACGGCTGCACATCCTGCTGTACATTTCCGATATGAACAGTCCTCTTATTGTATACGCTTTTTGTGGATCAGCTTGTACTGGACCGTCAGTGTTCGGAAAATCTTTTGAAAACAGCACAGTTACTGTTGCTAAATAAATTCCTTCTTAATAGACTTTTACAAGAACTAGCTACGTCCATCACGCTCCACCTTGTCGGACCCTATGCTATTTATGAGCTTTTGCCTACTCCAAGAACAGGAGACAACTCAAAATTGTTAGCTCTAGGAGGGGGGAGCTCGTTGCACATTGTATTGGGATACCAAAATATCAGTGTATCTTTTGAATATCAGCATTCATCAGAATTTGGGATATTTTACTGGACGATTTAATTCGTACATTTTATAATCAGTATATTTTATTTAGCCTACAGAGTCCCAATCCTGAGCAAGTATTAAATAGAAATTAGGAATAGAATAGAATATTCTTTATTTCTTTATTTTACACTAAAAACCTCCTCCTAGCCTTTTTCCCAACCATGTTGGGGTCGGCTTCCAGTCTAACCAGATGCGGCTGAATATCAGTATTTTACACGAAGCAACTGCCATCAGACCTCCGCAACCCAATTTCCGGGCAACACCGATTTTCGAAGGTTAGACTGGTTGTCAGGCTTTTTGGGCTTCTGACTACCACTAACGATTGTCATAGGTGTTCGTATGACAACCAGGACCGACGGCTTTACGTGCTCTCCGAGACACCGACACCAAAAACCAAAAAAAAAAGAATTGTAGATAGTGAGTTAGTGTACTTGTAAATACTTACCATTATCCTTGTAAAGTTGAAGATTCCATCGATTATAAAATGATTGATAATCAGCGATCATTTTGTCGATAATTTCTGCAGGTGTATCACAAGTAAAGTTTCGTTTAAACAATAAAGGACTCCACATTGATTTACGTACATTTATTTCAGGTTCTTCTAAAACAGTATCGACGTTTGCATATAAGTAAGTATAAGTATACAAAATTATACATTTTTTTAATCGTTGATGGGTTTGCGCTTGACCACAATCTCACCTGATGATAAGTGTAGATGTGGTCTAAGATGGACCGCGTTTACCCAAAAGATGCCCATTCACTCTGGCCTTGAAAAGCCATGTTGTATGTTGTAGCCTGTAGGTGTCAGGGAACACAGTCGCCGGAAGAGAATTCCACAACTTCGCTGTGCGCACAAGGAATGATGAAGCGAAACGGTTAGTGCGGCAAAGTGAAACGTCTACGACATAGCGGTGGAGACCCTTCCGACGCCTAGTGGTTCGATGGAAGAATGGAGATGGTGAAACAAGATCATGGAGGTCACACATTCTCTAAAATACATTTTGTAGGTATACCTACGGATATTTTAGTAACTTTACAATTTTCTCTATCATATCAAAATCAATTAACCGTGCGCTTAAACCCTCGAATAATATCCTTAGGGATGGCAGACGGTGAATCGCCAACACACTAGATTTGCCCCTGAAAAGCTGCCAGTACAGACAGAAGGAACAACGGTGAAGCAACAGTTCAGTACCTAAACCATGAGTTCTATCGAATGGCTTTCGATAGGTTTTTTACGCATCGAAACGCTGTAATCTCATAGCAGATTTTAGTTCCTTACGTAACCGCTAGAAGCGCTACGTGGGTAATCCATATAAATATTTTACGGCGTCACTAACGAGTCTAGTGAGAAAAACTCATGGTCGAGGCACAGCTAAGGGAGTAGGGAGGTGCGACCCCGGTCTCACCGTCGTGAGTCTTAAAGGGGCCGGATTGAGCTTCCCCGCTATTATGCTATTGGACACTTCCACCCTCTAGCTCAGAGGTTCCCAAACTTATTTCGTCTAACGCCCACTTTGAAAATCAGTTTTTTTTTTGCAACCCCTATTTTTTCACCTTGATAATCTCAATAAAATATTAGTCTCGAACCTAACTATATTTTGTTTTAGAACTAATATAATGTGAAATATGAATCTGATTATTTTTAACAAGTTCGTAACATCAGGTTCCAATAGACTCCCCAATTTTTTTGGGCCCCTTACCTTCCTTTTGGCCTGCAGCGCCCACAAGGGGGCGTTATCGCTCACTTTGGGGAAGACTGCCCTAGCTGGCTGTGCTGTGAAGAAAGCCCTGGAGGCCCCCTGCTGATCGGTCAGTTAAGGCAAGACAGAGTAGAGTCCTGCGGGCGCTTTTGGGTTTCCACCGTAGGTAAACAACAGACGAGGCCCTGACTGACTCCCTGGAACAATAGGGACCGCTGTGTCGCCACAAGCTGTCCTGCAGTCTCTGCGATTTTCTTGACCTCATGACACATTGTAAAAGCGGTTTTAATCTACCTTCCAGTTTTTTATTATTCTCATAATGAGGTAACGCTTGTCGCAGAGATTATTATTATTACGTAGCATGTATTCCAGGAACTAATGTGACTTAGTTGTAGGGTTTACTTTACCTGTATGTGCTGATGATTTGTTAAAGTCTACGCTAACAACACAAGCTCGCTCCGACCTCAGACAGGTGTTATTATCTGAAACAAATAGTTGTGTATATAACCTATTTTGATTAACGACACTTATACCCTACTGCCTGCCCAGGTGGCGGGAATCCATGAGGATTTTCCGCACGAAAAAAGTTTTATAGGCATTCTAAAACGAAACGCTTTTCTGAACCTGTCTAAAACTAATTAGCAGACACAATAATAAAATAATTGTTATGTCCCTGGGGCATGGCGGTCGGGGGCGGGGTTAAATCCCTTTTTTATTGTTCTCGAGGTTGGATATCTAATTGACTAATAGAGAACTGGTTGACTTGACTAATCAAGTTCAAAGTTAAAGTTTTTGCTAGGTTTGAAGGGTGATGCTCTGTCCCTTTCCCGCAAAACGAGAATTGTTGTAGAATTTGTATGCCGCACGAAGTTTTTGACGTCACAGGTTCCAATAGTACGCTCTCTGTCTAGCACAGAATTTATGGTTAACTTTCTCATCTTCGACCCATCAATCTTCTCACTGCTGGACACGGGTCTCGGGTCGGGTTAGCCTATAATAATAATAATATAGTTTATTTGCACAAACATGTGTATTCTGTTATGAGACCATAAAAATAAACAGTCAAGCCACCCATGTTTTTTTTTATACCACTAAGGTGGCAAACAAGCATACGCGCCCCCTGGTGGTAAGCGGTTACCGTAGCCTATGGATGCTTGCAACACCAGGGGTAGGTTTCCTTAGAAAGAGCTCTGGCAACCTTAATGGTTAATTAATGACAAAATTCTCTTACGTGTTCCGCCGTTCTCTGTCGCCACAATGATCATTTTATTACTGTATGTTATGAATATTTTATTTACTTCTTTGAGTAAAGCAATAAATATTTCGATTTCTACAACATTGTAGTCATAGTCAGTATCGTAAGTAACATAAATATTTTCTTTGGTTAGATTTTCTATTTCATCCTTCTCAATCTCAGTAACCGTGTATGGCTCGTCTATAACATATTTTATAGTATTATAACATATTAGTAATCTACCTTTAATATAGCAAGATCCCGTGAACGTCAGACCCACATACAAGACTTACAGTTCTCGCCAAACTTATTGTCCGGGTTGAAGTTGGCACGAGCAAACTTTAACCCGGCCGTAAAATTCAGAGAAACAAAATTATAGGATTGTAATTAATAAAAACGAAAACTCAAGTCGTAGGCTGTCGTTTGAAGTCATTTTAATCCAATATTTTTTTTCCGATTTTTACGGCCGGGTTAAAGTTTGCTCGTGCCAACTTCAACCCGGATAATAAGTTTGGCGAGGATTGTACCTACAAATCTTTACATAGTATAAATAAAATAAAGTCAGTCCCGCTGTTTGTGCGCTTAGATCTTTTAAACTACGCAACGGATTTTAATGCAGTTTTCAGTAATAAATAGAGTGATTCAAGAAGAATGCTTATTATAATCGAGAAAAGCAGAAAAATTCACTGCCCTATATTAGTATCTAAGTACATTGCACCCGTGCAAAACCGGGGCGGGTCGAAAGAAAATACTACGGAGGCACCTTATTACAGGCTGGTACATTATCGCGGTGGTTTTGGCAGAAAAAGAATAGAACTGGTAACCATTCAAATATTACATGCAGAAATTTAGTTTTTTTCCGTAGAAAAAAAAATAGCTTTTATAAAACGTGGCAGGTCTGGCGTTCACGGGATCTTGGACCACAATAATTACTTAAGGAGGTACTATATACTTAAACTTCCATTGGACGAATCTACTGTCATCATTCCTGAAAGAAACAGAGTTTTAATTAATTTAGGTATATGAAATAGTGAATTATATATTATCTTTCTGGCACTGATGCCAGCTTTTATAGCTAAGTAGAGCTAAAAGATAAGGTAGGTACTTTCTTTTCAATTGAATAATGATTCCAACGATTTTAACTTTGGCAACGGTTATGTACTTTTTGGGGTAAGTAAGATTTAGGAATCTGGCAAGTTTTTTTAGAAGATTTAGTTAGCTACATAGATGATTTGAGATGATAGTACAGTTGGCAACACTGTCCTGTGGTAAAAAGGAATGAGAGTAACATCTTTTATTACAATAAAATTAATAAATACTTATGCTAAGTACCTCTATATAATGCGTAGTGAGTTACGTCCTTCGGTATGTTCTTAAAAGCTAATTTCACATTTAAATAATCCCCCGTGTAGAACCCGAAACGAAATGGTTTATCTGTTACTTTTATGTCTGAACGTTCATCTAAAAAATTAATAAAAACAATTTGTTTTATTACTAGCCGCTGCCCGCGGCGAAAGGACATATTGAGACAATAGGTAACATGTCCCACAAAACTATCCTATGGATGCAATTTATCTTGCAAAATTTTATCGAAATTGATTAAGTGGTATTTGCGTGAAAAAGTAATAGACAAATAGAGTAGAGGTAGAGGTGGATGTAATATTAATGTAATGGACTTACCGTCTTTGTCTTTATCAGCGACTGTGACAGCGGTGAATATTGCCAGTGTTAAAAAGAATATCTTGAGAAACATCGTTCCAAATTCAAACACTTGGATTCAACGTTTAACTGACGCGAACTTTAAATCCTTGTTCTGAATTTGAAAACCGTGATCGCAAATTACTTTTTAGAATACAGTTCTCGCCAAACTTATTGTCCGGGTTGAAGTTGGCACGTGCTAACTTTAACTCGGCCGTAAAAATCGGAGAAAGAAAAGTTTTAGATTGTAACAATTAATAACCTAAATTAAAAATTTATAAAACCCCCGACACGAAAAGTAATTTGACATTTTGTGGTGGCGGCCATCTTGGATTTGAAATTTATCATAGTGCATAGTATTCTACTAGTCAAGCCCTTTCATTTGATACCCATATTGAGGAAGTTGTTAAAAAATATGCAATTCGCTATGTTGTGGCGGCGGCCATCTTGGACCGATTTTCATCAAACATTTCACATTTCATAAGAACACTCCCGACTGATTCACCTTTCAAATAAAAAAATCAAAATTAAAATCGGTTCATCCGTTCAGAAGCTACGATGCCACATACACACACACACACACATACACACACACACACACACAGACACGTCAAACTTATAACACCCCGTCGTTTTTGCGTCGGGGGTTAAAAATGAAAGCTCGAGTCGTAAGCTGTCCTTTTAAATCATTTTAATCCAATGATTTTCTTTCTCCGATTTGTACGGCCGGGTCAAAGTTTCCGGACAATAAGTTTGGCGAGAACTGTACCTATTTTCATTGTAGGATTGTAGATGATGATTATTTTTAGATAAAGCTCGGTTTTGTTTTTATGACACTGGGTGTTATAAAAAATGGGTGGGTGTTATGAATCAAATTACTAAACACGGTTTGTTATAGTTACATTACTTATATTATAGACATCCCTAAGAGACAATATTCAAAAGAAACAAATGTAACTGGTTTGTGACACTTACTTGAATAATAGACATTGAAATAAATATTATTAAAATAACTGTTTGAGAATACTACCAATCACAGTAAAATACTGATGTATTTTGCTTTTAGAGACAAATTTATTCAGCATTACGAGTTATAAATATATAGAGTGAGGTAGAAATTGGTGTTTATATTCACTTAAAAGCTTTTGTTAGCTTTTTCCTTCCTGTACTGTAGTGTAGTGATATTGAACCATCTAAATATAGGCAATTAACACACGGCACCGCGCACCGCGGCGGTAGTCGGTGAAACGGATCTTTAATACGTGGGCCGTCAGGGTGGTTGCAATAAACACTACACTTGCACTTAAACTTAACTTAAACTTGAACACGTATATTTCATCACACCGTTTGGGCAGATTTTCCCCTTACAAGTTATACTTCGCGACGGCTACAAACAACTGAACTGAAACAATAGACGCATCGCCTTTTATACACTTGACAGATACACGTTTCATATAACTACCCACAATAATAAAAATATGTACAATACCAAATAAACTGTAAATTCAATCTTTAAATATTCGATACACCGGAAGTCGACTAGCGGAAGTTGCTAACAAAAGTATTATAAGTGGTAGTTGAGCTGGTATATGCAGGCTGTAAGGGTTGTCTGACCTTCCGGCTGACACAGGTGCTGTCGGGGCATGGATGCTTCGGCAGTTACCTGTGGCGCATCGCCGGGAGGGAGCCGGACGCCCACTGCCACCACTGCAGGAGTTGCCCCGAGGACACGGCGCAGCATACGCTCGCTGAGTGCCCCGCCTGGGCAGAGCAGCGCCGTGTCTTGCGGGCTGCAATAGGGGAGGACCTCGACCTCCCGGCCGTCATCACAGAGATGGTCGGGAGTCCTGACGCCTGGCAAGCGATGGCCTCCTTCTGCGAGGACGTCATCTCGCAGAAGGAGGAGGCGGAGCGTGAGAGGGAGTCCGCTGCCGCCACCCTGCCAATCCGCGCCCGACGTACTGGGCGCAGGAACAGGGCAAACCGTGCCCTGTTCCAACCACCTTAAAGTGGCCACGGGCGGCAGACTTGGGGAAGTCTGTCGTCCAGCACCATGGCCCGAGTAGGCGATGCGGTCGGAGTGTGCCGCGTCCCACTCAGTGGATTGGCAGGAGAGGGGGGTGCACACCACACGCACCCCCCGTACAGAGCCGGGGGCCGCATAGGCGGCCCGTCACCGCCGGGGTCACGGAAGAATGTCCACACGTACCCGTGACCCCGGCCCTAAGGTGATGAGGCGAACACCCGTCTGTTTTTAGTGGGTAGACGTCCTTTTCAGGGCGGAGTCCCACACACCGCGCCGTCCTCCCCGGGGCGGCGTGACGGTGCATAAAGCATTATCAGACGATAAAAAAAAAAAAAAAAAAGGCTGTAAGGGTTGTAACAGATCTCATGTCACATTGGATACGTTGACACACACGTACAGTTCTCGCCAATTTTATTGTCTGGCTTGAAGTTGGCGCGAGCTAACTTCAACCCGGCCGTAAAAAGCGGAGAGAAAACGATTGGATTAAAAATGATTTCAAACGACAGCCTACACTTGAACTTTCGGTTTTATTTAATAAAGTCTTATATTTTTATTTCTCCGATTTTTACGGCCGAGTTGAAGTTAGCTCGTGCCAACTTATTGCCGGACAACTTATTTGATCACCCACATGTCGATGTCTGTGATTAAACTGATCAAGAACGATTCAGCCGCGCCGACACTTGACAGGCGTGTAAACCGCCTTACCGCGCGGAGCACCGCTACAAAAGTTACATAACCGCCACCGCCAACCGCGGCGGTTTGCGGTGCCTTGTTTTAATCGCCATAGGTAATTACTTATTTATTTATTTATTTCATACAGGAAAACCAACAGCTATACAAAAAATATATAGCATATTATATATTATGATAGATAGCATTTCTTTTGTAGCGTATCTATAGAAGTAGATACATTATAATTAAGTATATTACTCCTCACTGGACGCTCACTGCGGACGACGCGGCATCCTGTTCCGACTCACTGGAACACACTACACTGGCACTGGTAAGCTCCTCAGACGCACTGACCGCTGATACTTCATCGACCTCCGATCTCGGGAGGATGTAGCGACATCTATCAGGCTACATAAGAACTTGTACGAAGCAACAAATCCTGAATCGCGCAAGTGAAGTTTACTGTGCAGCTTGCATATATACAAACGCCCGCTATCAACCGTCGGGCAGTGGCCCGCCAGGCATAACACCCGCCTGGTCGGAGGGCCCTTTGGTGCGAGGGACAACACTTCTCGTCCCTCCACAAGGTAATTAGTTTATTACACTTTTCCCTAACCATATACGGTTATTATGGTTGAATAACGTTATGACAATGATGAGTATTTTGTATGTAAATCATATCTGTAATATTTTTCCTGTGATGTCACTCCATTTCGTAAAATTGATAATTAAGACGCTGCGTAAACGTGGACGCTTTTGTGTCTTTACCAATTTTTATTGAAAACTAGCGCCCCTTATATTTCTCCTGATTTTCTCTTAAAAAGAAAGAAATATCATTCATTCCTACCCTCCCTACCTCAGAGTATATCAAACAACTAGACATGTGTAGGTGATGCGCGTAATATTACTCGGGTGATATTACTTCACAATGTGATGCCATATTACGCATTACGCGACGAAAACTAACATCACGCCATCACCCGCGCATTTCCTGTAATAGAAGAGTGCGAGTGTGAGGAGTGATGAAATGATGTTTGATGTTAAGTAATGTTCGTTTAAAAAAATATTCGTAAAAAAATATTCATCATTTAAATACACCGTGTGCTAGGAATTTCATGTCAAGGTTTTCAAGTAATACGATCTAAATAAACTTTTTCTAACTGTAAGCTAAATGTATTATGGCAGTGCAACAAGTAATACGTATCACTTCAAAGTAATAGTACAGTCGAAGTACAAACATTATCAGATCGTTCGAATACGTCGCGTAATGTTTCGAGTAATGCGTAATATTATCGAGTAATATCACCTGACCGAAAAAGTAATGTTGCATCACATTACTTCATAAGGTGATGTTTTGCGCATGTCTACAAACAACAAAAAAGAAATCAGCCAAATCGGTTTAGCCGATTTCGAGTATTGAGCTTAGCAACACATTTAGGCTGATATTCAGAATGAATATTAGCGTGATTCATTTTTATTTAGGTATAATATAGATTGGTAGCTTAGTGTATTCGACACAAGACACACAAGTGTTTATCTTTTTGTATTTTTTAAGCATTTTTCATGCTAAGATTACAAGTTATTTTTTATTGATCCGCCGATTTTTTCCTTCAATAAAAAATAACACAAGTGTTTGTTTATGTGTGCGCAGCGAGTGGCTGGATTTCATACTGGTTAACCTACTAATAATATAAATGTGAAAGTTTGGATGTATGGACGGACGTATGGATGGGTGGATGTATGGATGGATACACGTATGGATGGGTGGATGTATGAATGGATGCACGTATGAATGGGTGGATGTATGTATGGATGCACGTATGGATGGGTGGATGTATGGATGGATGCACGTATGGATGGATGTATGTATGGATGGAAGTTTGTTACTCTTTCACGCAAAATCAGGATCTGAATGAAATTTGGCACAGAGGTAGATTACAGTCTGGAATAGTACATAGGTTACTTTTTATCCCGGTAAAATGTATGGTTCCCGTGGGATAGCGGGCGAAGCCGCTGGCAGAAAGCGAGTAATTTATATTGTACAGGTCGGTATACCTGACATTGAGTACTTCCACAGGATATACGCAAATATCTTCACTAATGAATTCTACGGCACGATGGGAACGAGATTTGGTTATGACCAATGACATCTTATAGTGAAATACTTAGGCTTAAAAATATTCTTTATTCAGTCATACAATTGTCAATAAACAACTATTTTTTTCCGCCTATCGTGATTACCAATTGTCGTGACATTGTTCCTTTAGGCAGGCCATAGTGCTTCACAGGCCAGAACTTAGAGACCCAGGGCCCTCTCGTCTCCTCCATCTTGAAGCCATTCCATTTTAGAAATTTATCAAAATAATTGCAATTTATCTCAAAATTATCTAAAATCTTTTGACGTTTGTTTGACAATACTTATCGTTTATAGACTTGCACCCCAACTCAGAGACGTCACTTAACCTTAATGAATCGTTAACAAACAGTGGCTACTATATCTTGACCTATTTTTCCATATTAGAGTTTGTTGTCAGTGTACTAAGATATACTGGCTGTAATTAGCTAATGATTCATTAGGTTAAGTGACGTCTCTGAGTGCGGCCCTTAAAGTTAATATTTTTGATAAAGCAAGCCAGGTTTTTGAGTTTTTGTGAAGGTTCCGCCACCGGGCCCTCAGGCTGGCTGGGCTCCTAGGCCAGGGCCTTGTAGGCCTAGCTAGAGGGAAACCCGGCGTTGTTTCTCCAATAATTTTGGCGTACGGCGTATAATCTCTCTTCGTGTTGGGCGATTTCTACGTTGACGGTGCATATACGGCTCGTCATACAGTAAAGCTCCGGTATTAGCCTGTAATACAACAATATAATGAATAGACGACGCAGCAGACATACTAATGTGTGTGTGTGAATTTGGATAATCCTGTTCCCTCGTTCCTCGTTGGTTTAAATGGCACGTCCAATATAAATTTATTTGGTAACAATTAAAAATTTATGTCACAGATTACCTTTATATATAAAAAACATTTACATATCGTACAAATTCAATAAAAATCAAAGAAAAAAAATACATAATTTCCGCACCTAGGCGTCAAAGTACTCCTCATCGCTGTCATCTGGTAATGTGATAAGTAACTCCTATTAATAAGTTAAAACCTGTCACTTACACAAGTTTCTAATTGAAGTTGTTGGTCTTTTCTGTCGCGTATCATCTGTCTCGGTGTTTTGTGATTGCCGCGTTGACAGTGCATATACGGCTCGTCATACACAGCCCCTTCGGTAGTAGCCTGAAATACAAAGACATAGGGAATGATTAGCATTACGTTAAGGCCACTGACCTACAGTTAGACGCAGCAGCTCTAGTGATGTGTCGATTCTATTATTTTGATAATCGATTATGTGATAATGCCTAGAATTATTGGTCACTAGTTTGCTACGTTTGCAGGGCGCAGAGTTTCGTCAGTGGTAGCACAGCATTCCGACTTGTCGGTTATGTAATGTACCCAATAAAAGACGTTTCAAGATAACAATGCGCGAGTATGCTCCTATTTGTGTTCTTCGCGTCCAAACGTTGAGGTTAAAACTGCCTTGTAATCCTGCTTTCCAATACCTTCTGTTTATTATAAAAGAAAAAGGTGTGTGCCAAATTTAATTCCAATTCGTTCCGACGAATTGAAATGAAATTTGGCACACATAATTATACTAATAAATATAACTGTACGCACGAGTAATTTATGTAAAATAGTATTTTGGGTAAACAGACACACAGTACACGAAAAACAAACAGGAAAGTAGGCAAAACACATGTAGTAAACAAGTAAAAACGGCTCAGTGCCGCGCGACCGTGGGCGGTTGGTTCGTTGCTTGGCGCGGACTGAGTCAAAAAGCCGTTGGCGAGAGGCGGGGGAAGCGGCTCGGCTGATCGCCGCCGGCTTTTTCATAGCACTTTTCATCCCGGTTAAATGTATAGTTCCCGTGGAACAGCGGGCAAAGCCGCTGGCGGAAAGCTAGTTTATTAATGCGATCGATTTGAGTTTTTGTGTCAGGAATTTCTCAATTGCAGCCAAAGCTTGGAAAGGAGGTCATCAAAGCCCATACAATTAGCCCAAAATATACCATAAAAAACACAACGTGCGTTTTTAAAAAAAATTAAAAGTTAATTTTTCGCATAAAAAAACGACGAGTTTTAATCAGCGTAATACAGGGTATTTTTTCCATAAGTGTACCTTCGGTACATCATCTGGGCGGTTTTTGATGTCCTCCTATGCAGCTCACCCTCTATTACCTACTTTACATGCAATATGTATATGAAACTTACACAAGTTTCTAATTGAAGTTCTTGGTCTTTCCTGCGGCGTATCATCTCTGTCGGTGTTGGCTGCTCACCACGTTGAGGGTGCATACGCGGCTCCTCATACTGAGGCTCGTCATTAGGCTGAAATACAAAAACATAGTAAACTAGATTCCCGCCAGCGACTTCGCCCGCGTAGTCTGGGTAGGTATTTCTTATAACTTTCATGCGAAAAATGGGCTTTATTGAAAATGTTGGTGGCCTATGTCCTTTCTCAGGCCCTAGACTATCTGTGTACCAAATTTTATTTAAATCGGTTCAGTAGTTTTGGCTTGAAAGCGCGACAGACATGATACACAGCGAATACGTTAGGACGTACGTAGTTGTGTCGATTGAATTATTTTGATAATCGATAATGTGATAATAACATACCATCATTAGGCGTACTAATGTACACCCACGTTTCGCCGGTATGCGTAGGTATTACGGGGTGAGCCTATTGTCATCAACCGGGCACAAATCCAGACTCCGAGCTGCTAATGGGAATTTCACACAAAAACTTAACAACATTTTGCTCGACCCGGGGATCGATCCCAGGACCTCTAGCGTAGCAGTCGTGCTTGGGACCACTAGACCAGCGAGCAATAAATTTACCTATTAAGTAGTACTAGCTTTTGCCCGCGATTTCGTTCCCGTAGAAGTTGAATTTTTCCCCCGTTTATGCAATATTTTTAATTGATACTCCGCTCCTATTGGTCGTAGCGTGATTATATAGCCTATACCCTTCCTCGATAAACGGGCTATCTAACATTAAAAGAATTTTTCAAATCGGACCAGTAGCTACTGAGCTTAGCGCGTTCAACCAAACCAAACTCTTCAGCTTTATCATATTAGCAAAGATGTAACATTCAAAACTTACATTAGTTTTCGACTCAACTTCTAGGTACTTTCTGCAGAGTATCATCTCCCTCGGTGTTGATTGCTGGCCACGTTGAGGCTCCTCACACAGAGGCCCGTCATTAGCCTGAAATACAAAGTATATAGACTTATTATTAATTCAAGGTATTTATCCGTCATTAGTTTCAAGTTGAAACTTACATTAGTTTCCGATTCAACTTCTTGGTACTTTCTGTGGCAGTATCTTCTACTCAGGTATACAATAAACAGGAATGTCAAAATCGCCGCAGCTGATACTATGTAAATTATAGTATCTCTAGCAGTATTTTCTAAAACAGTAGATAAGTATTATTATACAACAATTTACGACGTAGTCGACTGGGTCATAAGTCTGAGGCTAATAATATTCAGAGACGATGCTAAGCGCAAACGAAAGCTTATATTCAGTCACGATGCTAACCATAAACTTAGGCTTTCGTATGTCAAATTGTAATACAAATTTGACATACGGAAGCATTACTTTACGCTTAGCATCGTCTCTGAATATTAGCCTTACACTTCCGTATGTCAAGTTGTAATACAAATTTGACATAAGGAAGCGTTACTGTACGCTTAGTGTCGTCTCTGAATAAAACCTAAGTGCGTCTGCAGTGTCTGCTACGCTAAAGGTCTTGGGTTATTTTTGTTTCGCAGTGTTATCTGAGACTCTCGTATGCGCTCTCATTTATCTCATCTTGGCGTAAGTGTGGCCGCGACGCGATTGAATACGCCGCTGCCACAAAGGTCTTGGGTGAATAGGTAGAAAGAGGAGAATCTTAGCAGCAGCTTCGAGTTAGGATTTGAGCCCGGTTAATGGCAATAGGCCCTCCCTTTTGCATGGGATAAAGGCCTTCGGGAGATAGAATGACTATAGACATTATTATTATTCGACTCGGCTGTGGCCTTGAATTCAATGCCCGCTATTAGCTGACTTCGAAATGTATGGCAGTGATACCCTAGGCTATAGTTAGACATAGATGTCGAAGTCGGCTTGCGTTTGGGAGGAGGTACGCTCGTTTGATCACGTTTTTACGAGTTTTTGTTCGTAGCCAAATTAATACAGTATAAATTATGTGTTCTGTGACTATTCCCATAAACTTCGCGATAACTTGTTACCTTTTATGTATTTGTACTTACCCTTCTCGCTATTACTCTCCTCGTTGTTACCCTTCTCGCTTCGCTCCTTCTCGCTGTCATAAAGTAGTAGTGTTTTGTTCTTAACATATCTTGTGACATTGACTTCATAGTTAAACTCCTTTATAACATAGTACACACAAAACAGTATCGTGCCGTTATCCCTCTCGGTAAAAACCTTCGTTAAAAGCTCCGTATGGTAAAATTTAATGACATTAGATGTTGTGTTAATTAGTGCTACTTGGATATCTGTAATTAAAATGGTTAAATTAAGTACAATGACAGTGAAGGGTAATTGTGTTAAAATCTCGCCTAGTGGAGAAATGGATTTTTTAAATTAGCTACCACAAGCCGACCACAGCCTTAAAGCCTAGGCGCCAGCAACACCAGTATTACCCCAAAGCCACGAATAATTTCGCAATGAGCGGCGGACGGCGGCGGCGACTGCGAAAAGCGGTGCAAAACAAAATTTCTAAAATTATGCATGCCACGCACGACTCGCCAGCGCCGCTCTCAGCGGCAGCGGAAGCGAATTTTTCGTGGCTTTGGTAATATAGTATCTTCAGAGCTACGAGTAGTAAACATACCCTAATGATTTTAATAATTACCTACCCTACAATCTATATATAACTCCACACAGGCACACAAGCTATAGAATTCCAATATAAGCTGACCTTTATTCTACGAGAAACCATTGTATAGGTTTCACGTAAAATGCGAGGTCACCTTATACTGGTAATTTATAGCCTGTTGCGTAGCCGTGTGTGCCTAACGAAATATATGGAAATAAAAAATAAGTAAAGGATTATATCTAGGTACTTACATATAGTTTCGTATTCTTTACAGCTGAATTGTACCTCTTTACTCTCAGAATATCTCAATGTTTTATTACATTGGTAGTTTATCGCTGTGAAAAATAATGCTTTTGTATGGCCTGTTTCAAGACCTTCTGTTATGGCAGATAATTTGATGCCATTTATCCGGCAACTAGCGGTTATCCAGAGGTGATGAAACAGGTTTTTAAAGGCTCAAGACACACTCAGTGGCGTAGCTACCTAGCTACGCCACTGAGTGGCGTAGCTAGGTAGGGCGGAGTAGGGCCTTTGTTTACCTAAACAAAGGCCCTGGAGCAAACACTTAACTAGGGCCCCGACAACCCCATCAGGGGCTTTCAAGATTCCAGACTTGTTGCTGCGCTACTGGCCACACTGAATTGGCAGCGAGGAGACGACGAGTATTAATAACAAGTATTTAGATAAATGTTATGTATCTTTTTGTATTTTTTAAGCATTTCCCATGCTAAGATCGACCGATCTTTTTCTTCATTAAAATAACTTATAAACTATATGTAGGTTGGGTTATTAGAACTTTCTTTCTCAAAGATTACATGAATCACTTACGAGAATGTACAATGTTATAAGCTAGAAACGCGTAATAGAATGAACGAGGCGAGTCGGCTCGAGAATACTCACGGCCCCCGCCAACCTGTACTCATGACAGCCCAAACACGAGGTAGTTTCTGTAAACCGTTGAAGGTTTCCTTCGACAGACCTTTGTCTCCATCATCAGATCAACTCCAGGTGTCCATTATATTGTCTTAATAACATGTACACGTATGAAGTTCTGATGACCCTTCATCAGAACTTCATAAGTGTGCCTAGTTTCAACTAATGGTGTGTAACTCAGCTCTGAGTCAGCTCAATGAATCAGATCGCACGGGTCTGAGCCGTTGAGCTACAGCTCAGCAACGAAATGACTAGCTCGCTCGGCTCAATTCAGCTCCCTTGAATCTTTGAATCCCTCCACAGACAGATGAGTTAATTGATTCAATTGAGTTAATCTGTCAATGAGTCCAGAAAGTAAGTTTTTGAACGAGTCATTCGTTCTGAAACGTTTTATTGATTTGTAACTCAAAAAGCTTTGGATTTATTTTTGTCTATTAAATTAAAGTATTAAATTCTCTATTTATTATCATAAATAAATATATCGTATCATAAATATCATCAGTAGTGTTAAATTTTAATTTCATTTTTATTATAATTATTAATCAGACCAAGTTTTTTTTAATAGATCCAATAAAAAAAATATATCAAAGATTCGATGTTTCTATAACTAAATACATCGATATATTGTCAAAGAAAAGTTAAAGGAACTGGCAACTGCCGCAGCTCAGTCGGCTCGATTCGGCTCAATTCGGCTCTCAGCTCAATTCGGCTCGCGGCTCGTATTAGAATCATATACCTGTACAGGTACAAACTGAGCTGATCTGCGAGCTGATTCATTGAATCAGCTCACTCACCTGAGTCATGAGCTGATCTGCAGCTCGCGTATTTTTGATGAGTTACCCACCTCTAGTTTCAACACACCTCATAAAAAATCATCTTCTACCCTTAGGATTGAAAATTTTAATAGAATCACCTCTAAGACATTTTACTCAAGCAATAAAAATTAATATCGGTCACACGATTGGCAGTCTCGTAACAAAATACAAAAAAAAAACAGTCGAATTCCTCCTTCAGTTTTAGTCGGTTAAAAACGCCGTTAAAAACGCATCATGCCCGGCACGGATGCCATCACATCGCACGTCATCGAAGCCGGAAAAAGTTATTACTTATCTTAGTAATTAAGTAGATAATAATACTTACTACGATTATATTTTTGATGAGGCGTTATTCTTATAGCATATTTGGTACTTATATATTTCTCTTTCATACAACATACCTCCAAGTTATCATCAAAGTATTCAGTAGTTAAAAATAATGTGATATTTTTCACCTTTGACTGGGATTTAACATGTATGGCTCTGATTAGTTCTGCAAGTTTAAGATTACAAGGAGTTTTAAGTCATAAATAAAGGTGTTTCCTCACTAGGAGCATACGCTTGTAATGTAACGTTTCAGATTCATAACATACCATAGCCATACCATCACAACTATTCCCCGAAAGGGTAAAAAAATACTTACTATAGTCATTGTAAAGATTAAGATTCCAAAAGTTACTTTTGTCAGGTATATCACAAGTAAAAAATTGCTCAAACCCTACATTACTGTACTTAAAATGCGGTACGATTGTTTTTGGATTATCTGAAACAAAAGAAAAATATGAGGTACTTAGGTACTTACAGTTCTCGCCAAACTTATAGTCCGGCTTGAAGTTGGCCTGAGCTGACTTCAACCCGTAAAAAACGTTCAAACGTAAAAGTCGGAGAAAGAAAAATACTGGATTAAGTAAAATGATTTAAAACGAGAGCCTCCGACTTAATCTTTCGTTTTTATTTATTACAATCCAATATTTTTCTTACTCCGACTTATTGTCTTATTAACTTATTGTCCGGCTTGACGTTCGTACGAGCTAACTTCAACCCGGCCGTCAAAATGGAAGAGAGAAAAATATTGGATTATAATGATTTAAAACGATAGCCTACGACTTGAGCTTTCGTTTATATTTATTCGTGCAATATTTTTTTTCCCATTTTTTACGCCCGTGTTGAAGTTAGCTCGTGCCAACTTCAAGCCGGACAATAAGTTTGGCGAGAACTATGAGTATTTTTGTTTTCCTTATATCTACAAAACGAGTGATTATTAAGATGTTCGAAGGACGCGTTGTTACTCGCGATCATCTAACTTTCCCAATCCCGTAGGAATTTCCTACAATCCTGTCTTAGCAAAATAATTTTGTTATATTATACTTAGTTGTAGTATTTAAGTACCTGCATGTGATGATGAATCGTATAAGTCCACGCTGATAATACAAGGTCGCTTTATATTCAGACAGGTGTTGCTGTCTGAAACAAATCGTGGATTACATTGAGTACCGACAATACAAGTAGCTACGATTGTCTAGCAAAACAGCTGATGTCTCCGGCGAATAGCACCCGATTACGAGCATGTTGTAGACTGGGCATAACCCACTGCCACTCAAACCGACACAACGCTACTTTACGCAAACCTGGGAGCACTTCCTCAGGTAGGGGCGCCTAGGCGATTAACACTAGGCACCGCGCACACAGTACAGCGGTAAACATTCAAGAGGTAAGCAGATGAAAGAGAATTTGGAAGTAGCAATGGGCCCCAAACTAGGCACAGCCTATATCTTGGTGACGCAGAATTAACAGAAATTGTTCTATCAGAATTTATTTGAATTAATGATAAAAATCTCTTACGTGATCCGTTGTATGCCGCCGCCATAATGATCGTTTTGGTATAGTATGTCAAGTTTATTGTATATAAAACAATATAGACGGTAATTTCTACTACACTATAGTTCTGGACAATTTGATCAGTATCGTAAGTAACACGAATAACTTTTTTGGATAGATTTTCTATTTCATCCACCTCAATTAATTCGGGCTTGTCTGCAATATATAAACATAATATATATTATATAATTGCCGTAATTATCTACCTTTACTCAGTTTAATATCTACAAGATCCCGTGAACGCCAGTCGTAACGTACGTCATTTTGTAAAAGCTTAAGAAAATTCTACGCAGACATCTTACTACAGTTGCCTAAAGACGGTTCACGGGATCTTGGAACATATAAATTATTTAAGTAATTACATACATAGATTGGGCAAACTGGCGTTCGTGATCCCTGAAAGAAAAGTTTTTTAATTTTAATTTTATTTATATGAAATTGGTTAAACATACATTTTCTAGTTACTGCCTACCCCTGTGGGAAAAAGCCGTGAGTCTGACATCTCGATGGATGTTAGGCTAATATTCAGAGACGATTTCCAATTTGACATACGGAAGCATTACTTTACGCTTAGCATCGTCTCTAGAGACGAGGCTAAGCATGAACTTATGCTTCCGTATGTCAAATTTTCATACAAATTTGACATATGGAAGCATTACTTTACGCTTAGCATCGTCTCTGAATCGCCTTAGGCTGATATTCAGAAACGAGACTCAACATGAACTTATGCTTCCGTATGTCAAATTTGTATGACAATTTGACATACGGTAGCCTGAGTTTATGCTTAGCATCGTCTCTCAATATTAGCCTTAGAGTCACAGCTTTACTTAAGTTACCTCTATATAAAGCGTAGTAAGTGACGTCCTTAGGTATGTTCTTGAAAGTTAAAATCATATTTAAATAATCCCCCGTGTAGAACTGGAAACTAAATGGTTTAACTGTCACATTTATGTCTGGCAGTTCATCTGCAAATGAATAAAAACCATTTGTTTTACATATAATATTTTTGTATAAGTACAAGTACAAATTAGACTCATACATTGGAGTGTTTCTTTAACTGGTTTTGCTTCTATAAAGTGATAATGACCACATAATATATTATATTAGGTAATTATATAATACTAGTTTACCGCCAGCGGCTTCGCCCGCGTGATCTTATGATTATTTCCCCTGTTTTTGCAACGTTTTTCATTGCTACTGCGCTCTTATTAGTCATAGCGTGATGGTATATAGCCTATAGCCTTCCCCGATAAATGGGCTATCTAACGTCGATAGAATTTTACAAATCGGTCCAGTAGTTTTGGAGCCTATTCAATACAAAAAAAAACAAACAAACAATCAAATCTTTCCTGTTTAGGTAAGTAGATTAATTTTTTTTTATGTAAAGTATGGAAGTAGTAATATACGGGGAGAAACTGGGATTTTCCTTTGGCAGTGCCAAAAGGTCTCTTAAGTCTCTTAGGGTAGGTATTTACATATACCAACTGTTCCGAACGGCTCCCCGAGTGATAGTACTTATCTTCAAAAGAAGTTTGTCGAAAATATCGAAATAAAATACGCACAGAAATGTACCATACTATACCTAATTATTTACGTAACGTGAGGTTCGATTTCCAAGTCCAACAAAGTAATTTTGTTTGAAATAGGGTAGTTGCCTGGTATTAGATTTGCTCAAGATAACAGGCTAAAGTAGTAAAAAATAGAGTCTATTGTACATTGTTTATTGAAACAATAATAAATCAACTAATAAAGTTCTAATACTTAGTTTAAAGTTTTTGGTGCGGATTGAGGGAGGATGTTCTGTCCCTTTCGCGCTAAGCGCATGCAGCTGTTGACGTCACAGTCCATATACTACGCTCTCTGTCTAGCATAACATTAAAAAACGTGTAGTTTCCTTATTTGTTAACCGATTCATTTTGTTTTTGATAATCGACCCTATTTATGGTCAACTTTCTCATTGGAACATAAAAAGTAACAGTCATCTAGCTTATTATCAGTACATAAGTAAAAGCTTGGAATTTGAATTTGTGCTCACGCGCATATTAGTGACAATTGGCTTGCCTCCGCTATACGACATGCGGAATACATCATTATCCTATGATATTTTACTTGTATCGCACCTGAAGTTGTTCTGGGAGGCGGCCCTCCCTCTTGCTTCACGTGAGTCTGCAGGAGTGGCCCGGGCGAGTCACTCATTCGGCGCCCATTGTTATCGAATATTACTATAATTAAAAGAAAAACACTTTATGTCGTCGCACAAAAAATCGCTATGAAAATCTCATTTAATGTTTTTACGACAGTTAAGTTTTCTTGTGATTTAAAACAATCTTGTAATAATTTTTTTTTTATTCAGGGAGGAAGGAAGCAGTGGTGGCCTAGGCGGATGACCAATACGCTGCTGAGTCGTGAGGTCTGCATACCTGAGAGATTGTCTCGACGGCATGTCAAGTCTACTAACCAGCATTATGCCAGCGTGGTGGACTATAGCCTAATCCCTCTCATACTGAGAGGAGACCCGTGCCCAGCAGTGGGACAGTATTATGGGTTGATGTTGTTATGTTAATTAAGAAACTCGACGTCAATAATTACGTTTTATTATGTAGTTGTAGTATTTACCTGTATGTGCTGATGAATCGTATAAGTCCACGCCGATAACACAAGGTCGCTTTATATTCAGACAGATGTTGTTATCTGAAACAAATCGTGGATTGCAGTGAGTATCGACAGCAACTCGCTTGTATTGTCTAGCAAAAGAGCAGATGTCACCAACGAATAGCACCCGATTACGAAGTCATGACGTCTGCCACTTTAAATTCAAATTCAAATTTTTTGTTTCAATTAGACCTTAAAAGTGGGTACTTTGGAAAAGTCTAATTAGTTGCACGGTTCCAAAAAGTGGGACTTATGGTGTGCTTATGGAGAAGGGCTGGCAAGATCTACATAATTCTCTTTTTTTTTAAATATGGTAATAGTGTATAAGTGAGTTTTTAGGATAGTGCAGCTTCATGTGCTGTCATGTCTGTATATAATATGAATGAATTAATAACAAAAATCTCTTACATGTTCCGTTGTTTGCCGCCGCCATAATGATCGTTCTATAGTCCTCGTTTATAGTAAACTTTTTAGTTATTTTATATAAAACAATATATATAGTAATTTCTATTACATTGTAGTTCTCGTCACTATGATTAGTATCGTAAGTAACATGAATAACTTTTTTGGATAGATTTTCTATTACATCCTTATCAATATTTTCAATTTCGTCTGTAATATATAAACATTATATAATTACCATAAATACCTACCTTCACTCATAAGCTTATCACTACATATTATAAAACAAAGTCCTCCGTCGCGTCTGTCTGTCTGTCTATGTATGCTTAGATCTTTAAAACTACGCAACGGATTTTGATGCGGTTTTTTTTAATAGATAGAGGAAGGTTTATATGTATAATAACATACCACGCGGGCAAAGCCGCTGGCGGGAAGCTAGTTATACATAAAGAGCAAGATACCGTGCACGCCAGACGAACGTCATTTTATAACAGCTAAAGAAAACGTCACTACAGGGAAACAGCTACTATTAAGAATAGTCGATTGCGGTGGTTTTGGGGGAAAACTGGTAACAAAGGCGTGCTGCTCAAAAACGTCATACCTACTAAGTACTACGTCAAACTGGAGAACCTGAATCATTATAACACAGTTACTTTATTTATGTGTGAAAGTCGGTAAAAATGACTAGACGGGCCACGTGATGGGAAGTGGTCTTTGCTGTCTATGGGCACCTGCAACACCGGAGGATTCATTGATGCGTTGCCGGCCCTTAAGAGCTCTGTATATGCGCAGTTTGAAGACCCCAACTCATAGCGCAATGGCAAAACCTCAGCGGGAAGATTATTACCAAAGCTTAGGAGGAAACTGCGTGACGCTCTAACATTCTCGATGAGCCCTACTCCTGAGGCGCATCGTGTGATGATAAAAAGGTGACGGGAGCAACAGCTCAAAAAGTTATTCAAAACACAAAAATCAGACGATATAACACACACTGAGAGCCAACGTCTCTCCGAAGACTGAGGGCGTCTAGGTCGTCTGTGACGTTGGGATCGTCGACGATAACTACATTTCACCGATCTTTGCACGACCTGCGCAATAATAGCATCGCCCGTACTGTCATCTGCGTAGCAATGAATGTTGCTAATATTCAAAAAATCGTTGATGTGCTAAATGAACAGCGTAAGCGACAGTACAGATCCTTGGGGGACGCCAGCGTTTATCGGCAAAACGTTAGAGCATAAGGCATCGACACTCTTGCTCCGCCTTGAAGATGGCGACCCACGTGCAAAGACCCTCGGGGAGTCCAAAAGATGGTAAATTTGATAGAAATGCTTTATCAGACCCGATCAAAATCCTTTGCGATGTCCAGACTAACAGCCAAGGCTTACCCTTTACTCTCGATGGCAGCTACCCATTGGTGAGTTAAGATTAAGATCACCAGCGCTACGTCCGTGGTGCTCTTCCAGGTATCCAAGGAGTTGGGATTTTACCACCTTAGAGAGTTAGGAGCTAATCGCAATAGGCCAGTAATTGGGTCTTTGCGGTCAAACCTCTTGGGAATCGGGTGGACGGAAGGAACTTAACCTGTGATGCGTTTGAGCAGCTATTCAGCAGACATTTCTTACCAGTTTTCTGCCAAAACCACCGCGAGGCCACGACCGACTTCGTAATAGCCAATCCAAGCCAGTTGTTACCTGTTAATGTGCTTCCGTAGAAAAACAGATAGCTTTTATAAATGAGGTAGATCTCTCTTTTATAAATGAGGTAGATCTCTCTGGCGCTCTCGGGATTTTGTAACATAATAAATAAATAAATAATTTAAGTAGTACATACATTGATTGGATGAATCGGCATGGATGATTCCTGAAAGAAAAAGTATATTCATTTATTTATATGAAGCTAGCTGACCCGGCGAACTTCGTACCACCCCACGTAACCCAGTACCACGATAATTTTTTGCCTTCAATACTGTCTGTCAGAGTTTTGGCAATATATTGAAGACGTCTCACAGTCTTCTGTCTCATTCGCACACTCACGTTTCGGATATTTTTAAATATTTGCTATCGTTTTTAAAAATATTTTTTTCATACAAACCTTCTCCTGTCAATAATGAAAACGACAAAAAAAATCTATTTGGTGAAGTTGTTCGGTAGTTATACGCGTACAAACATTTCACTGTTTCATTTTTATATTATATTTGAAATATTTGTAAGTACAACATTGAACTTTATTGCTCTAAGAATAGATTAATTATTTACTTCGTAAAACGATTAGGCATGTTACAGTCATAGTGATTAAATAGTTATATCATAATGACTGGATATTACATATTTTTTTTACAGTAACGTTCTAAAGTTACAAATATTTTTTCGTGAAACATAAAAGGTATTGAAAAAAAGTTCCAATACTCGTAAATCTTGGTACCTACTGTCATAAAAGCATTTTTGTAGTGATGATAGCAATTAGACACCATTTATTGTTTTAAAATAGGTACACATTTTAGTCTAATGGCCTATTTACTACGAATTTTGGTATTTTCTTCAGAAAACACTCAAATAGTCATAACTTTTAAGGAAATCAAGTTAGAGCTCTGCCCCACAGATATTTTTTGCTGCAAACAACCCCAACTATCGCCCTGTTTCGTTTGATCCATGATTTTCCGCCCCACGCTGTATAATATGAAATGACTAAATTGATATAAATAGACAATGTGATATAATCCATCCAGGACCCTCGTGCCTATATCACACGCCACCCGGCCAGTCAGCCGTGTCTCGCCGGCCAGATGGTGATGAGATGTTCGGAGTGAGCCGACGCGTGCCAGTGGGAGCCTCGCTGGTGTAAAACCCCCTTCAGACTAACACCTATAAGTCCCGCAAGTTGCTAGTGGGCTGGAACCTTGTCTAATTACCCTCAAAGTGACGTCATCCGCCGTACTTGTCGGCTAGTGGTGCTAAGAGAGCGGCTACGTCATTTTTACGTCACCAAGATGGCTGCCAGGCGCATTATCAATTTGCGGGACTTGGAAACTTATGTTAAGTACCTCTACGTAAAGAGTAATGAGTTACGTCCTTTGGTATGTTATTGAAAGTTAAATTCACATTTAAATAATCTCCTGTGGCGAACCGGAAACTAAATGGTTTATCTTTCACTATTATGTCTGGAAGTTCATCTGAAAATGAATAAAAACATCTTGTTTTAGGTACTTGCCGCTGCCCAAATCCCAAAAGACTTGATTATTGAGACGAAAGGTACCCATGTAGGTACTATTGATGTATTCTATCTCCTTGCCAAATTTCATCGAAATTGATTAAGCGGTTTAGGCGTGAAATAGTAACAGACCAACAGACAGATAGAGGTAGCAATTATCACAGATGTAGATTTAGATTTGCGTCTGTGGCTAGTAGGCATGGATTTCAGGGGCTCATAATTTTAAGATTACACATAACATTGTGTATACCTACTACATATTATCACGATTCATGCTATAAAAAAAATCTCTCATTGGTAATAAAACATTTGTAGAAATATAAAATTTTCGCAATTCGACCTGGGAATCGAACCCAGGACCTCTACGAGTAGCTCAGCAGCAGCGTACGACCACTGAAATCAATATCAGCGAATAAATTGTTAACAAACATGAAGTACTTCGAATAAAAGTTTTTTTGTATAAACTGGACTTACCGACGTCGTCTTTAACAGCGATTGTGACAGCAATGTATATTGCCAGTGAAAATAATAATATCTTGAGCAACATCCTCCTAAATCCAAACGCATTTAAATAAATACGTAAGAAAACATAACGTTCCAATTACGCGAACTTTAAATGCTGTTTCTGAATTTGAAAACCGTTTTAAGGTTTTTACATTTTCATTGTAATTTTTTTTTGATAAAACTAGGCTTTGTTTGTATGATACTGGATTTTCATTTCTGTCATAAGTTTCTTAGACACATTATCTTACATACACAAAGAGCTTCGCTTTAAACACGGCTTACTTAACGGTAAATTTAATTATAAACATCCTTTAGGCACTATTAAAATATAAACAAATATTATCAAGATATTTAAATGAAGAACACCGGATGTAAATGTCTATACTGACAGACTGCTTAGAGAGACAAATTTAGTTTGCAAAAAGAGGTATAAATTTAAACGAGTTAAGTGTACACTGGCGTTCTTGTTCACTACAACAGGAGTATTTGATTTAACTTTTTCCTTCCTGTATACTTAGTAAGACTGAACAACCTAAATATAGTTGGTAATAAAGGTACCTACTTAATTCCGCGATATTTTCATCGTACCTTTCTGAACAATTAGTTATTTTTATTAGTGTTATTTATTTTAGTTTTGAATCAGTTATAATTTAATATTGTCTAATGTAATTAATTATAGTCACCTAAAGTGTACACACTATTACTACAATTACTGGTCAATGTTATATACACCGTAAGTGTCATACATATCAGATATAAAATATTCTGTAACATTAGCATAACAATTGTAACAATATGTATGATGTGGTTGTACTATTTAATAATAATAAAAAAACAGGTATATTTATTATTATTTGTCTTAGTTTTATATAATATTATTTATAAATTTATTAAGTTTTAGCTTAATTTTTTTTTTATTTATTTGCCAGAAGCAATCATAACATTTCATTTTTTTTTCATAATGTCATTTAAAGGGTTTGACTGTGACACTTAAAATTCCTCGTAAAGTAATATTTATAACCAGCCTTTGCCCGCGACTTTGTTCCTGTAGATATTATTTTTACCCCCGTTTTTGCAACATTTTGATGCTCCGCTCCTATTGTTCGTAGCGTGATGGTTTATAGCCTTTCTCGTTAAACAGGCTATCTAACACTAAAATAATTTTTATAATCGGTCCAGTAGTTCCTTAGATTAGCGCTTTCAACCAAACAAACAAACTCTTTAGCTTTATAGTTTTAGTATAGAAGTGTAGAAGATACTTGCTAGACATAAGGTGGTACTTTAATTAACTTTAATTTACACTCGTATAACAGTTATAAATAGTTATTATATGTTGTTATAACAGTTATATATATTACAAATACCAATCAAATTAAATCAATTTAGAATTGCTTCATAACTAATTTTAAATAATATAAAATATGAAAAAGTCCAACTTCTAAATACCTTGGAATATGGTGCCAATCTTATAACCTCTCGCAACTCTCGCAACCTTTACCTTTATGACCGGATATTTGAAATTTATTCTATGTGGATTATGGAAGTACTAATTACTTATTACTAATTTTTCCAGAAGAAACTTCGGGAAGTAGCTAAGCGAACACTTCGGTTCTAGGTTGTGACTATAAACACATTGTCTATACCGTGCGGTGGGTTATCATCTGCAACAATTCCTCAGAACACTCTCTCTTTTACAGGCGGTAGAAGTTCTAGCGCTTGTATAACGGAGACTTAATTGCCTCCATAAGTGTATTCTACCGTAGGTCACACATAACAAGGCAAAATCTCTTCCTAGATTTAAGGGTTCAATACCGCTTGTGAGCCTTCCAATGTCATCAATCCTCACAGCGCGTTTTTGCACCGAGTCAAGAGGTCCAAGCTGGTACTTAGGTGTTCCTGCCCAGAGATGACAGCAGTACAGTCACGAGCAAAAATATTGGTACACTAACAAAAGCTAGCTAGGGATTTTTTCATGAATTAACGAATGCAACTTTAAGATAACACCAAAGTCACTATAGTATTGGTCCGTAATTAAAAGTTCTATAGTACTTTAGGAGAAAATAGCTTTAGCATTTTTCTTTGTGTTTATATAACTGTGCTCGTGACTGTACTCAATGTGGGGATGGACTTGCGACTTATAAAGTTGCAGTCTTTGCTCCCACAGTGAAGTATTTTTTTACTTTTTTATTAAAATGTATTTTAATATTAAAGTATTTTTTTATTATCTTTTTATTTTATTTTTTATTATTCCTCTTTTATAAAAAGGAAATAAAACATTCACAAATTGATGGCAATACTTTATTCATCTTGCATTTCAAAATGTACTTACTTACTTAGTCTGCTTATTAGCTAATATCATTTTTAGCCTACGTCTAGTGTGGGATGTCATCCCGAATCTACTAACGGCTCGCTTGAGCATCAACTGATTACTAATTAACACTACGCGGGCTATATGCGCTCTTTTTATGGAAACACTGACAAAAACTATAGATAGGTTATGTTATTTTTGATTGTTTATAGTCTCTTGAAAAAAATGACCACAAATAGAGGTGATCAACAAAAGAAGATTTTAATCAATCAATCGGTTTATAAAACATTTGTACAATGAAAATGCTGATAACTTCATCAGCATTTTCATTGTACAAATGTTTTTAGTTTTGACTATATAAACCTGTTACTATCTATTTTTATAAATAACAGTATTGTAAATATAATACACATACATATTTAAGGCAGACATTTAAATACACTTCTTTTAATACTTAATAATTACTGTATATTGATTTTTATTTTTAAATAAAAAAAATTGGAGATATAAGGGCCTGTTTCAGAACCATAAGATAGCTGCTATCGAAGGATAAATTCACGGGGTTTTATCAGGAGTACGTTCACGTTAAATAACCTGGCAGATAATTTCATAGTAACTTTGTTGCATTACGGTTAGCGGCTATCTAGAGGTGGTGATAAACAGGAAATAAAAAGAATAAAAAATATAAAAAAGAAAACAAACAATTGAACATTTTTTACTAAGAAAATATTTTTTGTCGCAGAGCAGCGGATATTGTTTTGTATAAAAAAAAAAACTATTATCCATTTAGCTCTAAATTATTTAACAGACACAGATATAAGATTAACAAGCATTTAACATACATATTTTTTTTAAATAATTAATTACCAACATAACTTTTTTTAAGGTTTTTAACATATCATTATGTTTATGGTGGCTTGTAATGTATCAATTTCAAATAAATAACAGCGCATATACAACCCTTAAAATTCGAAAAGTGTTATTCTATTTGTAAATTTCAATACAGTTTCATAATTCATATAAATAATTAAAAACTATTCGGAATTATTATTATTTTATAATTAAGTTCTAATAAGGATGTGTGATGAATAACAATGTGATTAACGTGTAGTTGGTTTTTCCTAATTTTATCCTTCACTGACGCGGAGTCATATTTTGACGTTTAGTTCGAAGAAACTTTTTTTTTATTAAGGCACACGCACCAGGCTTCTAGTCTGTAGTTTGTTATCATCATGCTTAGTTTAACCAACTACTGGCTAATTTTGCTTGCCTAGTACGTCACCCAAGCAATTAATAGTTAATTTTTTTTAAATGTTTAAATAAGTACCTATATATTTTTTGTGTTATCCACCAAACATTAGACAAAATTTACAACTTAATGATTTCTCCTATGATAAAATATGAATTATAATTTGTTTTTTATGTCTTACTTTACAATAAAAGCTTTTCATTTTCAACCTGTTTGCTAGCTTTCTTTAAGAAAGATAAAATTTTGCGTCTAATATAAGTATAATTTGGTTTCTAGTTTTTACAGCGACTTACAAACGAAATAAGGGGTAGACTGGGCCCATCCAGTTTTTTTTATTATTATATAGGCTAGTCGGCTTATACCCGTAACTGTGTTGTGTAACGGTTGACGGGCAGAGAATGCCACATACTTAATATGGCACTAAGTTCGTCTTGTATACAAGGTGGAAGGGACATCGACGCACAAACGTCGTGACAAGGTTTCACGCAGTTTATTGCTAAAAACGCGATTATAACGTTCCGCGGTCAGTGTTATCGCGCGCGCGATCCGAAATAAATGAAATAATGATTTTTTAATTATAAATGTAATTTGGGTACATAGAAATAATGTTTTTACAGGGGTGTCCAGAATCATGTACTGAACTCATGATATTCGGATGTGCGTCAATGTCCCTTCCACTTTGTATAATGTTGTCACAGAGATTCCAAAACCGATGAAACATCAATTAAAAAAAAACAAAGAAGTTTATCCCACAACCGCCTTAATAGTAACTTTGTTTTAATCTCTCCAACAATGCCCAGTCCACCCCATCTAACCCAGGCACCGCCACACAACTGCTGTGCGTCGTATGCGTGTAAACTAATAAGTACTACATACTGCCAGTGACTAGCATCGCTGTTTCAGCATTATAAAAAAAAAACTTAGGGCCTGTTTCATCACTTCCTGATAAGTTCCCGTTAAATTACTTGGCAGATAATTTCATACAAATTTGGTTCCATTTGTGAATTTATCTGGCGGTTAGTGGCTATCTAGAGGTGGTAAAACAGACCCCTAGGTTCTTTTTTAATAACGATGTGCACAAACAATTCACTTGATTTACATTTTAGAATTTAAAATGGTTTTGGTGTCGAGTACTGACTAGCAACTTTGTTATGTCTGCTTACAGTCATGTCCAAGATGTATGCACATCCACTTGACCTAACCTCGTGATCTATGCATAATGCACATGTGTTATTGTTATCTCAGGCATGAGTATCTTAAGCTTAAAAATCTCTAATACTATCTCTTTTGGGCTTTGCCGCAGTTGGGTAAAAAGGACCCACACTTTTTATACAGGGCCCATTTAAGACTAGGCTCATTTAAGACTAGACTAGGCTGCAAAATCTCTAGTATTCAGAAATGGAATAGCTGCAGCGCTGCTTGGCGACAGATAAATAGCAGAATTATTCTGAATTGATACCATATTCAGTACATTTACAATGGTTTTCTAATTGTGTCTGTGATTTGGTTACCCCTATCTATACAATCAGCTTTTACAAAGTCTTGTAATTTAGTTGTCAATTGCTGAAATACTACCTAGTTTCCACAAGGAAATTGAAGATGAGATTAGAATAAAGAAAGACGAAAAGACCAATACTGGTCCTTCGATACCAAAAAATAAAACACAGTCTGCACTCTTATAGCACACTCGTTTAGAACAGTTTCATGAATTCTAATGAAAATATTTTTTTAAATACATATAAATCATAGATTCAATCTACGTTTTAAAGTGCATAGACACTAGATTGAGATAACAGTGGCTTATAGATTTATTCTAACCATGGACGAAATAAGGAGGCGAAAAATTAAAAGGTCTACTTTTTATTTTATTTAAAAGGAATGAAGTTGAAGATTTAATTAACCGTCTTTTAGAATGTTGTTTGTGGTTTTAAAAACAGTCAAAATATAAACTATAATTGTTTATCCAGTTATTTAAAACTAACGCATGCTAAACATTTTCAAAGAAAAAATTAACACAGATATCATTTTCTTTTCTAAAATTTTAATGTCAAATTCCGACCAAGCATTTTTCAGGTTTAGTGATATATGAACCCTATCCCGTCCATAAATCATGTACATTTTACTTTCCTAACAACCTTGTTAACCAACGCTTAAATACACTATAGTTTGTTACAAATAGCAATACTTAAAGCTTTCTCTAAGTAATCAGTTATTTCAAACATACCCAGCATCCAATATCTACACTTTTCTTACATTAATATTTTAAATATTAACTGATCACCCACTTTCACATATCGTCAAAAGTCCATATTTGATTTTATATCAATATCATCAGTGAATTACACTATTTACCAAATATTTAGGTTACATTGCAAGGCAGTTGAGAGGGGAAAAAGTTTAGCTGTTTCGTTGTACCTACTATAAGTAAGTAGGTACTTGCTTTTCTTTCAACGATTTTTGCAATTTTTAGTCGTGGAATTGCGAAATTCTAAATGTTTGGAAAGATTAGGTAAAATATTTTCACTATAATAGATAAATACACTAATAATGTTCATGTAAAATCAGCTTTGAGGTGCCAAAAGAAAATTTATAAATTATATTTTACTTTTAAACATTTTTTCAAATTGATTCTAAATAACTCCTACATTTTCCATTCTAATGTTATGCTACAGCGTCACATTACGTTTATCAATGATTCTTTTTAGTTATCCTCACATGCTTCATCACTACATCAAAAGTTGAACCGTAATCTCTATCTTGTAACGATAGTGTATGTATTAAATAAAATAAATAAATCTCGTTAGAACTGGTGATCTACTTAGTTCATTCAATCATCATCAATTAGTAAACACTATACGATGCCCGCATGATGAAATATCTAAACATTTTTAAAGAAATTTATTTTCATTTATACATTTTGTCAAGAAGAGAGTCATATATTAGCCAAGAAAAGGGGTAAAGAAGAATGCATTTGACCATATTATAAGAATATTAGATAGGCAAGTGTAGCCAATTGAAGAGATGGGTTGATATTAGGGTAAAAAAATGTTGATTCTTGTCCTATTTAAAAAACTCGGATGCGTTTATGTTAAAGAAATAAAATATGTAATTATCTAAATCTCGTTATTTTTATTTAGTAGCACTAGCGACATAATTTAAGGTGTTTTTTTTTCTTTTATGACTTTTTTCAAATCCCATTTGACTATTATCAAACAATTTATTTTTATTTCTTAAAGTTGGTAAATGTCAACATTTCATATTGGAGTAAAACCGCTAGGAATTATAGGGTAATTTTGACCCTATCTGGCAATAGTTAATTTCGTTTTACCCAATGGAAATGTTACGACGATGGATGTGTGGATTTTACTATCTTATACAAATGTACATCTCATTCATATTTCTGAAGAACTAGACGATCTGACTTAGTTAGCTTATAGATATGGATAGGTCAATAAGTCTTAAATTGTAATATGTTAAGTTTCAAACTTGTCACTGTAAAAACTTATGACACGAGACAAACACGCGCTTTGCATTAAATAAATAATACGGCATTTATTTTATAAAGCGCCATTTTTTAGCGCATTTGTGTCAGCTGTTTTTTTGTAATAGGGCCAATTCTTCCCATGTCAATTGAAAACCACTGTTATTTAAATATCGTACCATAAAGAGTGGGTTCCTCCTTCAAATCACCAAATATGATAACAAACATACAAAGAAATTGATGGTTAAAAGTGTTACTTACAGAATTAATATCGTATGTAATGGTTTTTTCTATAATCTACTTTGAAATTTTTTAATCTCTATGCGAGCGTATTGAACAATTTTTTACAGTTCCGTCGCAAACGTCATTTTAGAATTGCCTTATAACTAAATAAAGAGTGGTAAATATAATATTAGCGAGTGAAAAAATCGACTTCAGGGAGGATTCCATGGAGGTTCTGTATACCGGAGGCATTAATCACTAAGCTACCGAGAGATGCTTGTGATGTCGAATTTGTCCTCCGCATTACACGTGTTACAGTGAGGTCAAAAAAATGGAAATTATCATACGAGGTAAAGGTAGATTATATTTCTCAATTAAACGACGAGCATTACCCGGAAGTTGAAATTATTTTGAAATATCTATGTTATATAAAATTAATCGCATCAATTTACGTAGGTATTTTTACTTACAACAATATAATCGACATCGTAACGTAGTTTACGGGTCTAAAGTTATCTAATAGGAAACAAAATTCTGAACATTTAAATAATAACGGTCATTCGTCGACGACGTCCATCTTGAATGTGGTCGGCTTTCGACCAATCGGCTTCATTGCTAGTCTACTGCGGCCTTTTGTGCAATTTGTATTTAGAATTTCCTCGTCACTACTGCTAGAGTCGTGGAACCGACCAGTCGTGCGTATGTCGTCTTCGGAATCTGATGACTGTAATAAATATTTTAATTAATAAAAAGTAAAGTATAAACGTATTATATCCATTGTCTAGTACCCATAGTACAGGCTTTGCTTAGTTTGGGACTAGATGGTGCTGTGTAAAATGTACTAGAATATTAAAATAAATAATATGAAGAGAAAAGATACCAGATTTTGGCACTAAAATATCGGGTTTATGGGTAAATCCTAAAAGAAATATAAAGAAGTGCGAAATAATTTCTAAATGAATATTACTGTGTAATTAACGACAAGTGCGCAAACTTACGATGAATGAATTTGTAAAATATCTGACAGTGTTTAATGAAAATACCAATATTAATACATATCATAATAAATTATACAGTTTTGTAATACAATTGGTTAACTAGTACTCAAAAAAAAGCAAAACACAATATGAATATATAAAATTATGTCCCTGTGTAGCAAGAATAAAGCTGAAATTATAATACTTGCAAGTCTTATTAAATATGTCCTAATCTATATAAAAACAGAAACACAACAAATTCGAGATTATGTAAAAAGAATCTAGATAATTATCATACCTAGGTAAGTAGGTAATTTACAGAAAATGTATTAAATAAATAAATGCTTGAAGCCCTTATTTATACAGGTTGGCAATTTAATTACATGCACTCCTTTAATTATAATATGTTAGACATCTACACCAATATTATAAAGAGGAAAGATTTGTATTTTTGTATGTAACGAATAAGCTCAAAAAGTACTGGACCGATTTGAAAAATTCTTTCCATGTTAGATAGCCCATTTATCGGGGAAGGCTATAGGCTATATATCATCACGCTACGACTAATAGGAGCGGAGTAGTAATGAAAAATGTTGCAAAAACGGGGGAAAAAATTATAAGACCACGCGGGCGAAGCCGCTGGCGGGAAGCTAGTTATTTGTAATTTGTTTCATTATGCAATCCTATGACAAATTAATTAATATGTAGTTGACTTCAATTTTCACAAAATTCTTTGCATCACCGCCGTATATTAACTTAAGTTTTTATGTACAGTCACAACCAAAAACATGTACACTAACAAAAGTGCTAAAGCGATTTTTTCATGAATAAACAACAACAACTTTGCGATAGCACCAATTTCAATATAGTATTGGTTCATTAATACTGTGTTTGTAATATCACATACTTTAGGAGAAAATCGCTTTAGCACTTTTGTTAGTGTACATACATGTTTTTGCTCGTGACTGTACTCGCTATAGTCGTTATAGATAAATACCTCGTATAGCTACAATAAGTTCTATGGCTTTGCTTACGAAAGTATAGGGATTGAGAAAACAGCAAAATATAAAGGTATGTTTTTTTATTGTTATGGGTAGTATATCGCGGTCTAATTCACCTGCTAGAAAAATGCAGATAATTAAATCGCCACCTGTATAATACATTTAAATTTTTATATATATATGAATATACTTTAACCATCTTATGGCAGTCCCACACCAACACAGTTGTAAAAAACCATAATGAATAGGAATAAAATTATCGTTGTGAAGCATTCTCCTAAAAAGGACCAAAACCATGCGAAGCTGAAGACCAACATGCTTTAGACAAACCATCGTCAGATATTTAGTTTTTATTACCATTGTTTTTTGTTTTGTTTGTTACTTGACACTTGAGCTGTAGCAAACAGAATAGATTAATTGGTGGGAAAGAATTCTTTAATAACAATTCCTTTATTTTTAAACATTCGCGAGAATTTTCTCCTGTATTGTGGATATCTGATGATCGATTGTCACGTAAAAGCAAAGCGATTGAATAAAGACACAAACATTTATTTCTTGGGGCGCCCTCGTGCGATGACCTGCGGTAGGCGCTTGTTTGGCCTCTCGTCGCTGCTGTCCACGCCCTAGATTAGGATTCAGCATATTTACATACACATAAAATTCGCGCTAAAAATTTAAAAATATTTTTGACAAGAACAAGAAATAAACTGAACTATTAATTTTAAAGAGATTGTAGTGTATTCCTGTATAAGAACCTCGTCATGGGCATCATTATATGTTTCTTCTAGTCTCATACTTTCTAAGTTATTCGCTATTATATTATCGCATAATAGGTGATCCCCTAAATTTATTAAATAAAGAGTCACCTGTGTGAATAAAAAACTAATAGAATGAATATGCGGTTTTTCCACCCACATTGTGAGTCAAATGTTGCAGTAAGCTGAAATTCCATCTTGTACATTCCTTTATTTAACGCATGCTGTTCATGCTATATTTTGATCACTTCCATATTATGGTGCGCTTGACAATATTAAATATATTGAATAAAACCCATGTGATATAGCCATTGCAATTCTCAAATACACAATATTGAAATCTTAGAAAATAAGTCCGAATTCTATTAAAAACTATTATTAATTTCTAGGCGTGTTTTTTTATTTTGATTAACACGCAAATATCTTACCAATAGGCAAAACTTAAAAAATATTTGGTAAACCGAAAAGAAAAATGTAGTAGGTACTTACATTATTACATTATTTCTAACATCTATTTATTAAACAAACAAAAATTTAATCCCAAACCAAATGAAACCAGAAATGTTAGTAAGCTCAAAGACTGAATGATTCTCAATAGGTTGATTTTACTCAGAAATTATTTAAAACAGCTTGTCGTTATTGTGGGCATTTAGTCTGAACGGCCCAAGCACCAAAGGACCATAAGTAAAATTCATCTACGTTCCAAAGGTCCGGTGTTATTATAATGTAAGAATCGCTAAGAGTTCGAACTTTAAAAAAATGTTCTTATTTTTAATATTACAATCGAAATACGAAAATTTTGAAAGCTCTTTGTGAAACGAAATTGTGAAATTTACCTATGTTCAGTCTTTGACTTGTGAAAAGCCACAAACATCTTACATCAAAATCTCCGATAGTGAACTTGGTGGCGGCAGCGTCGGCCACCAGCTGCGCGGGCGCAGGCGGCGCGTTCTCCGGAGACAGCACCTTACAGCCGCCACACACGGGTTATACACGAATGTATGTATGTATGTACATGAAGCATTTAGCGTGATATGGTATGCACTCAGGAATCACGAGAAGGATAAAAGGACCAATAGCGGTGATTGAAGACAAAAAACCAGGCGCGTTATTTGATGTAAGTAGGTAAATAATCTGCAACGCTTTTAGTAGGATTGGATTGAGGACAGGGATAGGATTAGTATTCCCTTTCCTTTTCTCACTACGCCAGTAATTAAGATGTACGGAATGATTTGTAGAAAAAACACGTATTATTTGAAAATGGTTAACGAACACATTTATTCGGAAACATGTTTATTTATTTAATAAATTAACTACTACGGATCCACCGATTACAGTAACTAAAAGCGTGTTTTGAGCTTTTTAGTTAAAACTAGTGTATTAATTGAAAATATAAAGTAGTTTTATTAGCATATAAATGACAAGTCAATTTTGAATAATGATTGTTCAGAGACTCGTTTTAAAGCCACTGTTTTCGATCACCGCTTGTATTATTTAGTGTTTACCCGGGTTGGTTGACCATAGCAAATATCAATTCAGTACATCTCATCCGTTATAAATTATAATACACTATGAAATGATTTAGCCCTTGTAAAATGAATAATTAGCATCGAAAATCAGTTACAAGTACCTACTTGAAACAGTGTACGAACAAATTTCGATCTTAGCAAATTACGAGTAATACCTATTGATTTTTGTACAGGTGCGCAAAACAGAATTTCATAACATAATTTAAAAATAGAGGGTATATAAACGGTTATCTTTTATGATTAGTAGGCCAGTAGGTATCATTGTTTTATTACATACAATACCAAATGGTAACAATGTTAGCCGTTCTTTAAAATAAATAAATGTCCATCTTTCGTTAATGGCTCATTGGTACGTGTAAACAAGGACCAATTTTTAATACTTTCAAGCGTCATTGTAGGTTTCTTCATTCAACAAACATATTCAATATTTTGGAAATGTCCATTGAGTTATAAATAACGTTGTACATCAGTTTTGATGTCATTTATTTAAGAAAGCGTGAATTTTACTGCAATAAATACTGCCACTCAAAAGTAAATTTAAAAAAATCATTTTTTTTATGAACTCACAGACTATGCTTGATTAGCTACATAACACTTATTTATTATTAAATGATGTTAGTCTGTTAAACGATTAAGCCCCAAAATAATAAACCCAAAAAGACCAATAACTTAAGCACTCCTAATGAATAAGAAATTAATGATTGTTTCTTAGGGTGCTGTAATTTCCCAAAGGACCAAAATTCTACTTACATCCTGATCACTCATCATTTCCTTAGTGGAAACAGTTGTCTCAATCCTCCTGATGGAACCCTGGTGAATGTCCACGTCAAAGGCGAGGCATTGGAAGCGGCGCAGCAGCAGGACCGTGGGGATCGGAAGAACTCCTGCCAAGATCATCATGACAGCGATCCCTAGCACCCACGGTGGGTATTGGGTTTTAATTACACGCCCCTGTAAAAAAAGAATGTATTTAATTACATCAGTCATAATATCGAAGGTTCACGGCGTTGTTTAATTCATTTTTGCAGAATAAAAACATACATGAAAGGAAAGAGATTACAAAAAGAACAATGACGATGATGATGATGATGATGAATGATGACATATATATATATATACCTACATAATAATGATGATACCTACTCATTTATTTTTTTATTTTTATAATTTTTCTAACTACAAATATTTTATATGTATAAGGTACTAATATTAATAAAATAATAAATAAAAATAATTAAAAATAAAATAAAATTTAAATTATTATATGAAAGCCAGTACCTATTAGTTAGATTTTATATGTCACTAATATCCTGCCCTCCCCATTTTTCACTCTAGTTGTGAAAATTTGACAAAATCATTTTATAGATGTCGTCAATATTTGAAAATACTACATGAAATTAATATTATCTTCTTTCAGTTAAGAATGTTTCACTATCGTACATTCGTACACTCGCAAAGGTGTAAACAAAGACAGCTATTTGCTACGATTCTTCATAATTCTTCATAATACATGTGACGGTAGCAAGGTAATACAGATACTAATCTTTCTGAAGAACCTCACCAATTAGGTCATGACAGTGTATACATTATCTTTCTGGGGCTATTCACTTACCGTACATTGTACAATAGTAAATTACTTAATTGGTATCTTTTATTTTCAATTGAGAATAGATAGCAAAAACAACGACAATTATTTTACGTATTAGGTATATATTTTTTGTGAAAAACCTATTTTCATTTATACAGGTGCTAAAAAGGCTAATGATCCTATAGTTTCTGCTTTTCTCAAATTGCTTTTAAATTGAGTACTTAACTATAATTTCTGTTCAGTCTTTATCTATCTAGGACAACAATATGCCCCGAAAAGATAGGCTTTTGGCGTATTGAAAAACTATTTGTGTAAGTATACACATTAGGGATGAGCGTTGAATCAACGAACTAGTTGAATCAACCGTTGATCTCATGTCAACGTATTAACGTTAACTGTATATGAATCAACTAGTTGAATTCGTCAACGACGTTTATGAATTTAACTCGTTCTTCTCGTTCAATAATCGAGATCGCAAATGAAACGAACTGAGTAAATTTAAAAAACTTACGTTAATGATAACGTAAGTCGCGATTGACGGTCATTTCATACAATTTGAACTCTAAGTAGCGTACATAAAAGTAGCGTTGAATAAAAACCGTTCATATCAATAAACAGTTTACGTTGCAAGTTGACATTAGAAGTACGTTAACTCGTTGACGAATTTAACTAGTTGATCAACTAGTTGACGAACGGAAATCAACGTTGACGTTTCGTTAAGGGAAATACTGTCAACGACCCATCTCTAATACACATCGAATACGTTTTTTTTTATTGTATGCTTTGAGTTCCTATTTAATAGCGTTTTAGTTTCGTAGTACCCGTAACTTTCGTATGAAAATGTATAAGTTCATACATTATATTAGAAGAAGCAAAAAAATTAAGAATCCCAAAAGGTTCTACCTAACCCTGTAGGAAAAATTAGTGAGTGTATGTATGTATGAGCGCAGGATATGCTGTCAATTGATTTATTTATTTATAAGATACACTCAATTTATTATTAAACGTTAAAAAGCATAACCTAACCTAAATTAAAAATTTAGAAAACCCCCGACACGAAATGCAATTTGCTATTTTGTGGTGGCGGCCATCTTGGATTTGAAATTTATCATAGTGTGTAGTATTCTCCTAGTTAAGCCCTTTCATTTGATACCCATATTGAGGGAGTTGTGAAAAAATATATAATTCGTTATTTTGTAGCGGCGGCCATCTTGGACCGATTTTCATCAAACATAGCTAAGAACACTCCCGACTAATTTACCTTACAAATAAAAAAATCAAAAACAAAATCGGTTCATCCGTTTGGGAGCTACGATGCCACAGACACACACACACACACACACACATACACACAGACACGTCAAACTTAAAACTTATAAAATTTATAACACCCCGTCGTTTTTTCGTCGGGGGTTAAAAATGATTTCATGTATTAAGGTACCAGCTGTTATGGCTTAAGTAGTTATTAAAAAAAACATATATAGAATCTCAAAACAATTTTGAAGATGTATTCAAAATATATTATCTAATGAAAGTTAGACTAATCTTTTCTTACGAGACAAAAGAACAATAACATTTATAAGCCAAATATTGATACAGTGTGTTCTGTTGAAATCTTTTGTGTAGTCAAAAATCGCGTCTAGGTATTAACATCGTGGCAGATGCGACGTAGTCCTTATTATAAGGAAAAATGAGTCACTGATGTATTTACTCTTTGCGGAAAACTGTAGTAATATAATCTTATGGTTCCGTACTGTGTTCACACCTAAATATACACAGACAGTCATATATTATAGTAATATGTTTAATAAATGAAATTTCTATGTTACACATAAAATCTATTTTTAAATATTATCTATCACATAGCCCATTTACAAGATAATGTAATTTGGTACTTTTTAGGTGAACTCAGCCACGCTTCGCTATGGCTGTCTGATTTCAATGGTTAGAGAAGCAAATAACAGATACAGCATATTTACCAAGAAAACAATCTTACAAATCTTACAAAAAATATTTTATCATAACCGGTTACCGTCTTGTTCGTTAAGAGCTATCCTTAATCATGGTCTAAAGCTACATTTAAATGCAATAAGTGGAAGCAATACTAAGGGCCAGTTTCACTACCTCTGGATAGCCGCTAACCGGCGGATAAATTCAAAATTGGAACAATATTTGTATGTAATCTGTGAAGTAATTTAACGGGAACTTATCAGTAAACTGTGTAACAGGCCCTAAAATTTGAACGTTCTGAACACTGTTTGGACGATAGCAATTATTCCTTGCTTTAATTTAATTGTTAGCAACAGGGAAGAAACTTTCATCGTGTAAATGGGCTTGTAAAATTAACGACGCATTTCATCCAATCCCTGTATAAAAAAATCATCCGAGTCTTTTTCCTAAAACCTCAATACCTAAGATACTTTATTTTAAAAAAGCCAGTATGAAATAATACCTACTTGCTTAATCACTTTTCCAACTAGCTTGGGAAATTCCATGACGTTTCTCAACAATGCTTAGGGAACTCCAACTCACAGATATCAAGCTACATATTCTATTTAAATATAAGACGATCGCACTCACCTTCAGTCAATGTTTACATTCTTAACAAAATGGTCAACTCTAGTATTATATTTCTTTCATTATTTATATTAGTGTGCGTGAGGGCTGAAATTGTGACTGTTGAGACAAGTATAGGTGATATTCAAGGACAGAGACATGATGGGTATTCTACCTTCTTTGGAGTACCGTACGCTAAAGTTAATAGGAGAAATCCATTTGGAGTGAGTATGACGTAAAATGATATACATATATTTTATAGAAGGCATGATTTGTGACGTGTTTATTATAGAATTAACTTGGAAATAATAGCTACGCTTGTAAACTGTTTGCTATTACTTATTAAATTTGGTTCGTATACAAATATTATTGGCATATATTAATTTTAAAAAAATTAAGGATTCATAGCTTATTTACTGTAATTAAAAATAATAAGAACCAATATAAATACAACTCAGTCTCAGTTCAAGGAGTCAGTGAAATTCACAATTTCATAAAGGAAACATTTTACATGGTTCTATACGAGTCGGTATCGAGTAACAAGACGGTTTTTAAAAATAAGGCATTTATGATACTTAGTTCTATTATAATTAGAGCTTATAATATTATATTAATTTATTATTCCCTCAAAATTAATAATATTGAGCGTGGGTTGGCAAAAAACCAGTAAATTAAAGCCAGTATTAGTTTATAGTGGTTCTTTAGCGTCCTTCATACTGATATAGCAGAGATAAGTAATTGCGCAATTGTAATACAATAATATTATTTTCCTGTTTACAAATACTTCGTATATTTATTTACGAAGTTTAATCTTAGTCAACACACTATAGGCACTTACGGTGATGTTTAAGTATAAGTTTACTTTACCATCTCATTTTTTACAGAGTTCTCTAGAGTACCCGAAGTTTGTGACGCCATTCAACGCCAATGACTCTTCCAAGATGTGTTTCCAAGTCTACTTCAACGACAACGGAACATTACAATGTCTTGTTATGAACATATATGTGCCACATAGAACCAACAACAAAAAGTTGCCAGTACTGGTCTGGTTCCACGGAGGAGGTTTCGCATTCGGCAGCGCTGGCGAATATGGTGGTCAATATTTGGTCAAAAAAGACATCATAGTAATAACAGTCAATTATAGACAAGGCGCTTACGGTTTCTTATGTTTGGATGACCCTGCGGTACCCGGTAATCAAGGTATGAAGGACCAGATTTCTGCTCTTAGATGGATTAAGAAGCATATAGTTGCTTTTGGCGGAAACTCTAAAAAGATAACCATTGCTGGTGAAAGTTATGGGGGCGGTGCAGTCGATTTACATCTGTACTCAAAGTATGAAACATTATTCCAAAAAGCTATAATTCAAAGTGGTTCTATTTTTGTTACTGAAGGAATTTTCGTGAAACCAGATTATAACGCTGCTACTAAACTTGCCAATTATTTGGGATATAATAATGTCACTACAACTAAAGAGGCACTTAGAGTTCTCGCTAGAGCAAATCCTATTGATGTCAATGCAGCGACCAGAAATCTGTCAATGATCTTAACGCTTTGTAAAGAAAAGAAGTTTAGAGGAGTACGTAATTTCATTACGGAAAATCCTTTTTATTTGAACAACCCTGGCAGAATTAAAAACACTCCTATAATGATTGGATATACAAGCCAAGAAATGTTATACGAATTTGTGAACAAACCGCAGTCATTTTACAACGAATCGGGCGATTTCTTTACGAGACAACTGAACAAAACCTTCGTTTTGAAGAAATCTGAACTAGAAGCCTTAAGTCACATAGTTAGACATTTCTATTTAGGAGAGAAACCGATTGGACCAGCGTCAGAGCTAGAACTGAGTGATTTTCTATCAGATTTTTCCGTCAACTATGGGGTAGAGTGGTCAGTTAACAAATATATTCAGCAAGGTGCTACGAAGGTATACAAATATTTGTTTTCATACAGAGGAGCTAGTGAGCATAAGAATGTAACACGCTCTGGGGCAATGCATACGGAAGAACTGAAGTTTATTTTCGACTGGGTGTGGGCAATGCCGTTATACGGTGAGGAGCAAATTATGATGAGAGATAGAATGACGACAATGTGGGCTAATTTCGTCAAGTACGGGTAAGTGTTAGGTTCTTTTATGACAATGATTAAAAAAACTATGCGATTTAAATTATGGAAAATTTTAATATGAAATTGTATAGTTTTTGCAACTGCATAGTCATCCCAATTAGTATAACATAGTTCTACAAATAGTTATTTAGATTTTTTTAACTTGGAATTATTTTCGAGGCATACCATATAAGGATTCGATATAATATCTAAATCTATGCAGGCTTCTTTTGAACCCCGACAAGCTTTTAAATGAAATGAAACCATAGATACAAATAATGAAACTTTGTTATAACCCGTCTATCAGTCACCAGTTTCACCACCATTTTTTTCTTGGTTAGAATGCTTCCCTCCAGAAAAAATCCTTCAAACTCTTCAAAGAGCTTACCTCCAAAAAGGTTAAAACTAGAACTTCAAAAAGTTCTTAATCAACAAATTCTAATGTTTTCAGGAACCCGACGCCGCCTCAAACGACCGAATTTCTGCCAGTGCTATGGACCCCAGTCAGTGGGGTCTCCAGACCATATCTGGACATTGACGTGAATATGAAAATGAAGGAAGACGTGTTCCAACGGAGAATCACATTCTGGAAATTGGTCTGGCATACGTATCTTAGGAATCATGTGCTATTAAATTAATTAATTAAGTATTAGCATGTGTGGTGGCATTATGTAAAAAATAATAATTAGAATGTAAGGTTTGAAATAAATAAAACGCCTTCTTGACAAGGATTGCAAGGCTACGAGTATTTTAATGAAGCTGCTATGTGTTGACTTGTTGATAAAGCAGAAAGAGATGATAGAAAGTGAGAAGTGTGAGAACTGCTAAACGAGGCCTAACAATAGAATAACAGACATGAGAATTCTGTTACTTTTTGATCAGTATCTAACCATGAGTCCTATACTGGCAGACCTTTTCAAATTGTATAAGTAAATACACGGGTTGGAAAAGACTGAGCGGGTCGAAGGACCGGCTTCTTAATTGTATTTGATAATTTCTTTTAAATAAACGTTTTTTAAAAAAACACACTTTTTACTAGCCGGCTTTGCCCCACTGCTGGGCAAAGGCCTCACTTCCCTCCTTCCAAGCCGCTCTGTCTGTTGACTTAAGGATCCAATCTCCCGCGTGGGAGTCAAGTTCGTCACGCCACCTCCGTCTGGGCCGCCCACGCTGTCGCTTCATTCCGTGTGGGATCCAATTTGTGGTAACTTTTGCCCACAGTTCGTCTGGCATGCGACATACGTGCCCCGCCCAATCCAATTTGAGCTGTCTGGCTTTGCACGTGACGTCGACGATTTGAGTTTTGGAACGCATTGGAATTAAATTTCATTGCTTGATTTTTATTTACCGCAAAATTGTAACCCTTAACAAATATTAAGGGCCTGTTTCACTACCAGGAGCTATCCACCGGATAAATTAATAAATGGAACAACATTTGTATGAAATTATCTGCCAAGTAATTTAACAGGAACTTATCAGTGAGCTGTGAAACAGGCCTTTAGTATCTCCATAATCTGACAAATACGTCCGGCATTGTTTTGTTCTCTGTAGCCTACCTACACCTTTTCAACTTGTAATATAGGCTGTATGACGTACATACCTAAGTAAATAACAGGTGAAACTTAACATTTCAATATTTTCAGTAGGTACAACAATGAAAATACTTTAAACTATCGAGTTTCGATTATAATTTAATACTCTATACTAATATTATAAAGAGGAAAGATGTGATTGTTTGATTGTTTGTATTGAATAGGCTCCGGATCTACTGGATCGATTTGAAAAATTCTTTCAGTGTTAGATAGCCCATTTATCGGGGAAGGCTATCTGCTATATATCATCACGCTACGACTAATAGGAGCGGAGTAGCAATGAAAACTGTTGCAAAAATGGGGGGGAAAAGTTATCACGACCACGCGGGCGAAGCCGCTGTAGCATATACATTTCTGTTTTGTTCAGTGTGTTCATAAATATATGTACAAATTTAAACAATACCCAGATTATATTTATATTGCGTTCTTGCAAAAATCTATTGTTGAACTAGGTACAATAAATAGAGCAGATTTTAATATTTACAATTTTTTTATAAACTTGTCCCGCGCCTCTAGGTTAGGTCAATAGCAGATAACCTGCATTCTGCGTAGTGTGATTAGATACACGCTCAAATTAAAATAATCTGACTTCAAAAAGGGGAGATTCTCATTTCAAATAATAGTTGTATATTTTATGTTAGGAACTTAGGAATAACATTGTTGTTTTACCAATTTTGACATTCTATTACAATATATGTACTTGGGATTAGGAACACAAGTACATTCAAACTGATCGGAGATACAGACCGATTTTATAAGGATTCACAGAAGATTCATTTAAAATCGATTGGTATAGTATTTGACCAACAATTCGGAACACTACTTACTAATAGGCTCCGAAACTACTGGACCGATTTGAAAAATTCTTTCACCGTTGGGAATGTACACTATTCAGGGTGACAGAGGCTATAAATTTATGAGAAATAACCAGACCACGCGAGAGAAGCCGCTGGCGGAAAGCTAGTCTCTTATAAAGAAGTTTGTATAGTCGTCGAAGTATTTAAGCATTCCGAAAAGCTCACCGTTGTGGCTTTTTACTTCTACTCTGATATCAGTAACAACAAGGTGTCGAAAAGTAAGGCGTCTGATGATAAGCGGCAGCCGTAGCCTATAGCCAGGAACACTAGTATAACTAGCACATTGTTATATGGAGACATACCATCACGCCTGTAAGTAATCCCCTAAGGGTTAGGCAGAGATGTACTAATGTACACCCACAGCCCGCCGCACAGTGTTCAAAAATACCTTGGGGTCGGACATTTTTAGTGAAGGTAAGCCCATGATACGTCGTCAAATTCTAAGCCTTAGAATAGAACACCCGAGTGACAAATCCTTATGGTTATTGAGAAATTTTGACCTCAAAGTTCATCATTTCTAGGTGTAAAATAAAGTACATAATATTTTTTTTCTAGAAAAGTAAGCCTTTCTTTGTAGATTTCTGATGGTTGTGTTACAAAGCATTTTAAACATTGAATAAGCTTATATCAACATCAACAACAGTATATCTACAATTCTACATTTCGTAATAACTAATACTATCGACTTTTCTCTACTGTAAAGCATGTATACTACATAACATATAAACCTTCCTCTTGAATCACTCTATCTATTGCTGAAAACTGTGTTAAAATCCGTTTCGTAGTTTCAAGATCAAAGCGCACAAACAGCGAGACCGACTTTATTTTATGCTATGTAAAGATGAAGATTATTACACTAATATTATAAAGCTGAAGTTTGTTTTTTTTTATCTTAGATAGGCTTGCGCTTGACCACAAACTCGCTTGATGTTAAGCAACGATGTGGCCTACGATGGAGCGCGCTTGCCTAGAAGAAACCGAAACCTTTTTTTTTTTTTTATCGTCTGAAAATGCTTTATGCACCGTCACGCCGCCGCCCCGGGGAGGACGGCGCGGTGAGTGGGACTCCGCCCTGAAAAGGACGTCTACCCACTAAAAACAGACGGGTGTTCGCCTCATCACCATTCGGCCGGGGTGCGGGAACGTGTTGACATTCTTCCGCGACCCCGGCGGTGACGGGCCGCCGATGCGGCCCCCGGCTCTGTTGGGGGGGGGGTCCCCCCTCTCCTGCCAATCCACTGAGTGGGACGCGGCACACCCCGACCGCGTCGCCTACTCGGGCCATAGTGCTGGGCGGCAGACTTCCCCAAGCCTGCTGCCCGTGGCCACTTTAAGGTGGTTGGAACAGGGCGCGGTATGCCCTGTTCCTGCGCCCAGTGCGTCGGGCAAGAAACCGAAACCTAACTTAACCTACCGTTTGTTAAATGCGGTAATCTCAGACACAATTTATTCTTTCAGTATGAAATTCTTTCAGTGTTAGATAGCCTGTTTAACGAGGAAGGTAGTAGTAGAAGTAGGATAGGCTATATATCATCACGCTACGACCAATAGGAGTTGAGTATAAATTAAACATTTTGCAAAAACGCCGGAAAAAATCAACTTCTCCGGGAACGAAGAGCCTAGTAAGAAAGCCTAGTAATATTATAAAGGTCATCCAATATCTTGATATTGAACAAAGAATTGTGTCGACTGGAATTCCACCCTTAAGTCTGGACTCACACCACAGAATAAATAATAACAGAATGGCCACTCTCCGCCCATCCCTAACGTCAGATACCTCAGGTCCCCCGCATTCTGCCGGTGTTCTTGCCGGACTGCCAACAAACCCTACGCACTCTCACGCACACATTTGCACGTGTACAAACGTAATTTTGACAAGTTTGACAGTTGGTATTCTACTAGAGTGAAGCGGTATCGGAAACACATCCCGAATTTCATTTCAGATTTTCGTAATTGTTGTTCAAAGTAATTGTTTATCACACACATTGAGATTTTATCAGATTATGAAAATTTCAGATCGATCATTACTTTGTATGGAATTCTGGGCTTTCTTAAGTAATCATCTGAATTCAGATAATGAAAATTCCGGATGTGTGAGTGTGAGTCCAGTCTAAGTGTCCGTTGTTCCACACCGGAAGGACGCAGGTCCATTAACAACATTTATAGATCGACATTGTCTTTGCCTACTAAACCCTCCTACACTTGTCACGCTTCATTTATTGTCTAAATAATGCCTTATTATTATCAGTAAATGAATCACTAACTCATACCTATTGACTCATTAAGGAAAACATGGACCAATTAATATGATGGTTGGTTCCGTATAAGTGCATAAGTAGCGAAGTAAGATCATCGTCATCATTATACCCATAAATCTCACTGCTGGGCACGGGTCTCCTCTCAAAATGAAAGGGGTTAATCTATAGTCTACTACGATGGCCTAATGCGGGTTGGCAGACTACACACGCCGCGCCGTCGAGAAAATCTCTCAGGTATGCAGGTTTCCTCAGGAGATTTTTTTCACCAATTGAAAGCGAGTGATAATTAATTATATACGCACATGATTACGAAAAGTCTAGAGTTTTGTTTTTGTTATAAACTAGCCTTTACCCGCAATTTCGTGCCCGTAGAAGTTTATTTTTCCCCGTTTTTGTAACATTTTTAATTGATACTCCGCTCCTATTGATCGTAGCGTAATGATATATAGCCTATAGCCTTCCTCGTTAAACAGGCTATCTAATAATGAAAGATTTTTCAAATCGGACCTGTAGTTCCTGAGATTAAGATTGAGAGTTACAACCAAACGAACAAACTCTTCAGCTTTATAATGTCATGTCACTTTAAATACGAAGTTACTTAATTTGATTTTTTTATCTTTTTTTGGCATTTTGCCGTCGTCAGCATTAGTACGATCATTTAGTTAACGCTAGATATCCTATGTGTATGCGATTCCCAAGTTTTCCGGCGCTCGGAGTCTGGATTTGAGCGCAGTTGATGGCAATACGCTTACTGACGACTAATGAGGACTGAAGAGCCAGTGTTTTTGTTATTTCACTGAACTGCGTTTTATATGGCAATACTTGTTTTTTTTTACCGTAAACAAGGATACACCTCGTTTTAAAATCAATGCATCCCAAAGCATTCTTGAAAACAAAGAACAGGAAGAAATGCGTGGAAATTTCCTTTGTCCTTTCCACGCTTAGTCGGTACTTCCTAAGGGTTTTAAAAACGGCTATACGCATCTCTAATCCTCGGTACTCTACCGTGCACGTTTATAAATAAGACCTCGAGCGCTCTTCTGGTTATTTTGTTTCAACGTTTCAATTCAATGCAACATGTACTTCGTTTTAATAACAATACTGTTCTGTGTCGCGTACTCGGAGGCTGAAAGTGTTGAAACTGTGACAGTGGTGACAAGTAAAGGTGCTATACAAGGATATAAAAATGATGGGTACGATACGTTTTTCGGTGTGCCATACGCTAGAGTTAATGAGGACAATCCATTTGGAGTGAGTATTACTGATAAACATTTTTGAGATAAACCTGTAGAAGATAAGGTAAAGAAATTTCCATTTTAAAATTTCAGGACTACTTAAGCCAACCAAATTTCGAGACACCATTTATCGCTAACGACTCCTCAATAATATGCCCCCAAGTATTCAACAAAATAGGAGGAGAACTCCAGTGCCTTCGCCTCAACATGTACGTGCCTCACACGGCCAGCGTCAATAATACTGTGCCAGTATTAGTCTGGTTCTATGGAGGAGGCTTTGTATTCGGTGGCGCTGGAGACTACGATGGCCAACATTTGGTCAAACACGACATAATCGTTGTAACAGTCAATTACAGACTTGGTCCTTTCGGCTTTTTATGTTTGGACGATCCTTCTGTACCGGGAAATCAAGGACTTAAGGACCAAATCGGAGCTTTGAGGTGGATTAAGAAGCATATAGCGGATTTTGGCGGAGATCCTAACAAAGTTACTATTGCTGGTGAAAGCTATGGTGGTGGTGGAGTAGATCTGCACTTGTATTCTAAGTTCGAGGATTTATTCGATAAAGCTATAGTTCAAAGTGGGTCTCTGTACACTCCAGGGTTTTTTGCGAGGAGAGATTATGATGCTGCTATCAAACTGGCTATTCATCTAGGATATTATGTCAGTAAAAGAAGTGATGCTTTGAAAGTATTATCTAAACAACAACCTGTAGTCGTGATGGCAGCCGCTAGGAACTTAAGTATGAGGCTGACAGCATGTAAGGAGAAACGCTTCGTAGGCGTACAAAACTTCATAACAAAATGTAGAACGCACTTGAAAAATAAAGACAGGATTGAAAATATGCCCATATTGATCGGTTACAACAGCAAAGAAGATTTCGGTACATTTGCAAATAAACCGCAAGAATTCTACGACGGTTTAGGAGATATTTTCTATCGAAATTTACAAAACAATTTCATTCTGAAGACGTGTGAGTTGGAGACTTTGAGTAATATTACAAAATCTTTTTACTTGGGCAGCAAGAAAATTGGTCCAGAATCCATAAATGAACTGACTGACTATTCATCAGATTTTAAACTCAACTATGCTTGTGAAAGATCCGTCAGCCGATATATAGAGCAGGGCGCTAAAGTATACAAATATTTGTTCTCATATATTGGAGGTAGTATATATCAGAATGTGACAGGATCTGGAGCGACACATACAGAAGAATTGAAGTATTTGTTTGAAATGACTAACAAACTGACTACGGATGAGCAAATGCTGATGAGGGAAAGGATGACGGCGATGTGGGCTAATTTTGTAAAGTTCGGGTAAGTCATGATGCTTTGAATCTCAAAATGACTAATGAATACTAATCACATAAAAAAAACAATCTTACTGGAATAAGACTAAATACTTATTAAAATCGTACTTCACTACGTATAAAACAAAGTCGCTTTCTCTGTCCCGATATCCCTATGTATGCTTAAACCTTTAAACTACGCAACGGATTTTGATGCGGTTTTTTTAATAGATAGAGTGATTGAAGAGGAAGGTTTATATGTATAATAACATACCACGCGGACGAAGCCGCTGGCTGGAAACTAGTTAATTAATAAATCCCAAATACTTCGATTTATTGTGTTAAGCATGCTTATTCAAAAGAAAGTTATAAGATCACATTTAAGTCATATTCTATATAAATATGTTGAAAGACCAAAAATGCTCACTTAAAAAAATCAGCAAATTCGTATAGTGGCTATCATGCTATACATAATACAAGTTATGAGACAGCAACTCGTTATGGCAATGAATATGGTTCATCAAATTCAATCCTCTCAATACATTCAAGACAAGTCAATCAATTATATTCAAACGTTCCAAACTAATTAGAGCTTATACTATGGTTACCAGAAAAAAAAAAGAGTTTTTATTTACGCTATGCTATGACCTCCTTTCGTAGACCCTATCAGAAAACCTTTGCTGGACTAATGTTAATAACTAGTTTGATCTTTTTCCAGGAATCCGACGCCTCAAAAGACCGAACTTCTACCAGTGACGTGGACCCCGGTCACCGAGACCACCAGACCATATTTGGACATTGACGTGAACATGACAATGAAAGACAACGTGTATCAAAAGAGGATCGCCTTCTGGGACCTGTTTATGCTGCAGTATGAGAAGAGAGTTTAATGGAGGATTAAAAGATGAAAGCCTCTCCCAGACAGACGCCGCCTGCGGTGGCCGATGGTGACTGATTAGTAATTCCTACAACTGTCTGCCACCGCAGGCCGCGTGTGTCTGAGACAGATTTAATAACTGAGCGCAACTTTGTGGTTATTCCAACTCTGTGGGAATTTCCCTCAATCAGTCAAAATGTATATGAATAAATATAACTTTGGAAATGCCGTTTTTTTTAAATTAAATTATTGAAACCTGTTGTCTAATATCTCACAGTAATGATTGAATTTTTTAATAATGAATTGCTTTACCGGGACAACAGTAATCGTTGGATGCTAGCGTACCTATCTGTCAAATTTTAATACTAATAATGTATGTTGAAATAAGTCGTAACAAAGTAGAGGACGTACTGGAAAGTGTTTCTAGAAAGAACAAATTAGAGCTTGAATTAAAGTATTTCATTTATACATTGATAAGGTATTAAAAAGATGTAAAAATAATAGGCCAAATCTCCAAATTTTGGGATAATCATACCTCCCTTATCGACCCAAAACCTGACTCGATTAAGATTGTTCGCTTAGATTGAGATTTTTATAGGAACTTATATTTTATAGGCATAAATATAGCAATCGTATAGATCACTCCGTGATCTTACCGGATTACCGATCGGATGAACAAATACATTAGTCATCAGTTGTTACAAATAGGTGACAAGAAAATTCCCATAAGGTCGTGGTGAATGCTTCGAATTTAACAGCAATGAAATATAGAGCAAGGTAAGGCAAGTGCGGTTTTAAACGGTCCGACATACCCTGCAGCCGCCACAGGTGTCAAAAATACAGGAGGAGTTTCTTCATCCCAAATAAAAGGGGAACTTACCAAGCTGGCATCCCAAGCGCCGTAGGTGGGAGGGTTGATGAGCATGAAGACGAGCGAGGACAACAGGATGCAGGTGACGATGAACGGCCCCACGTAGCGCCACGTCACCTGCCAGTAGATGCCCGGCCGGTAGCCTGTCATCTCGTAAATGTCGTTGGTGAACCTAAAGCAAGAAAATGTAGTATTTTATTACTGTATAGTTCCCCTCAGGTAGAAAGCAAGGACCGTGCCCTGATGAGAGCCAGTTGGTTGCACTAGACTATAGATCCTCGTCGTCGTCGTGGTGAAAAGACCCTTAGTGACCTCTTTAGATCTGCTCCATGAGTAGGTCGTAGTGCTGTAGGTCTAGGTACTGGGTCTTGTCTTCATCATCACGACCACGAGGGTCTATAGTCATATATGCAACCAACGGTTAGAAGTAGGCATTTCAATAACCCGTTACGGTCGTGTTGAATGCGGATACCAAGGCAATGACATGATCGGTATGAGCCCGACATATCCTACCGCCTCCCTAGATGACTTATTATAATAAACTTTATTATGGGGAAAATCCTCATGGATCTGTATGGGGATTTTGCGTATAAACAAAGTTCAAATTGGAACAAGGGTAGGAAGATGATGAGATAAGTTTCGACGAAATGCCGAATATAAGGTAGTCTAGCCTATCGGCAGTCATTGCTTGGAAGGTATTGGCGCTGGTCCCAGAAGAACTTAGCAGCAGAATGGTGCCACCGGTTCTACTTATATGATAAATAATATTTATGTGGGAACGGAAAGAGAGTGAAAAGCGAGTGAGAGCGAATGTAAAGAAATGTCAAATTCAACTTACATTAGCGATAGATATAGTTTACAAAATTTATTGTGCTTTTTATTTCTTGCAATCACCTATGCAAGAAACTAATTACTAAAAACTAAGAACTGCACTATCCTCAAAACTAAATGATTACTGTAACCATTTATATATATATTTTTTTTAAAAGAGTGACTATGGAGTTTCTTGCCGGCTCTTCTCCATAAGTCCAACTTTTTGGAACCGTGCAACTAGTTTGACTTTTCGAAAGTACCTATTTATATGGTCTAATTGAAATAAAATATTTGAATTTGAATTTGAATTATGTTTATTTCTGTAAATAGATCTTTCAAAGACACTTACAAGTCAATGTTTTTTATTGTTTTAAACTAGATGGCGTTAAAAATCCTCGATGATGATCAAAGCTCAAGATAAAGTGGTCTCTTTTAATTCTCTTCTAGAAGTGCATACCTCTCATGTCCATAGATGTAGATGACGGAGATCATCTCGAGTAAAGCCACCACGACCAGACCGATGGTGCCGGCGAACGAGTCGAACATCTTCAGCCAGTACTCCCCAGCACCGGTCGTGAAGATCAGGCCCACGAAGAAACAGAACGTACACACGCACCCTGAGGAAGTACACAGACTTTACATATATGTACCATCACGCCTGTATTCCCTGAGAGGATCCAGCATAACTCCAATCTCCGAGCTGCTACTGACTATTTCATAGACACTTCCATAAACACTTGTCGATAAAAAATATATACCCTCGCATATACAGGGTGTTTGGTAGAACGTTGAACATACGAAAATGGTGGTTAGTTGGGGTCATCTGCTACCCACTGGGACCAAATTATTTAACCTTGGCCGCACTGTTTTTTTTTTACTTTTTTTTAATTTCACAGAAAATTATCAGTTTTTTATCAATTTAAATTCGAATATCTTTACTTGTGATGGGTAAAACAGGCAGGATGTTGTTTTGTATTAATGTCTAATTATATTCGAATTTTAAGTAAAAAAAACTGGTAATTTTCTGTGAAATTAAAAAAAGTAAAAATGAAAACGGTGCGGCCAAGGTCAAATAATTTGGGCCAAGTGGGTAGCAGATGACCCCAACTAACCACCATTTTCGTATGTTCAACGTTCTACCAAACACCCTGTATATGCGATAATAATATAGATAATTCACGTTTCAAATAAAAAAATCAAAATTAAAATCGGTCCATCCGTTCGGGAGCTACGATGCCACAGACAGACACACACACACACACACAGACACGTCAAACTTATAACACCCCGTCGTTTTTGCGTCGGGGGTTAAAAATAGGAATCATGGATGTCCTATGATAGGAGGGCCAAAATTACTACCAAGTGGAGCCCTGAGACCGATGACCAGCGTCGTGGCAGACCAAAGACCTTGACACTTTTAGTGCAGAATGGATCCAGTTACCACAAGAACGAGATGGAGGAATGAGGATGAGGCCTTTGCCCAGCAGTGGGACACACTGGGCTAGTCGTAGGTAATCATTTTGAAATGGCGACTGTAGCCTCCTAGGTCTTGTTTGTAAGTAAACATTCCTCACCAGTGATAACAGGCTTGCTGAGTCGTTTGAAGAAGTCGATATCAAATATAGTGCAGAGCATGCCCTCCATGATGCCGATCTGGCTGCCGAGCCCCAGCGACAGCAGCATCAGGAAGAAGATGATGGACCAGAACGGCGCGGGAGTCAGCTTCAGGATCGCTTGCGTGAACACTATGAAGGCCAGACCGGTGCCTTCTGCAGCCTACAATTAATAATATGATCGTCATCATGGGAGCTTTTCCTACTATACAAGGGCATTCTAGTGTAAGTAAGCATGGAACAAGTCTTTAAATATCACGACAAAAATCGATAATTTTATCATACAAATATTAAATTTGTCAGCACGTTCAAATCTTATCGAAAGGGCTTTCAGATTTTCTTTTGTTGTTGATTTCAATTCAGTAAATTGTTTATCAGGAAGGTGACATAGGAATTATGTTCTTGTTACATGATTTTCAGTTGATTTCTTCCGTAGTCGGCGGGTTGTAGTTTTTTAAACTTAAATTTTATTTGGCACTTTTTGTTAGTTCGTGCTTACTTCAGTCACTGTCAGGATGCTTAGATTCTTAGTATGTATAAAGGACATTACAAATTACTCACATTAGTAAAAACAACAGCTATAAATATGTTCCTTGCTAAGGGTTTTAAAATCTCGACAATTTCCAATAAACTAATTTGCTGATGACATTGAATTTGACAAATAAAAACGATAAAGAATTAATATTTTAACAACCATTAGGCCAATGAGCCGGTCCCTAAAAAAAGTATTGTACTAAGACCTCTTACCTCCTCAAGCTGCCTGCTCATGGAGCATCCTGTGAGGTCCAAAGAAGTCACTAAGGTCTTGTTCAGGGTCGGGAACACGTCGCGATAGTAGTCGTGCGTTGAGGCGGGGGTGAAGCCATCCACGTGGTGGCTGGCTAAGACCTTAATCTCACTGGAATGAAGAAATTGTTGGATAAAAGGACCAAATTTAAATTGTGAAGATTGAACATTGTAATTGCGGTTATTTTGAGCATATTAACGCGATGTTAAATATTTTAGATAAATAGCGAGAAAATTACTCGATCATAGGCAGGATTCGTACCTGCAACACTCCAATTAAGTACATCCTCCTGGCCTTATCCCGACAGATAATAAATAATAGAATATTTCTTGGGACATTTTATCCAGCACCATCTGGTCCCAAACTATGGTTGGACAACTATGGATAACACTAACATATTTTTTTGTAAATTATAAGAAACACCCAGGCATACACAAACACTTATATTCATCACATAAATATTTATGTCCGTGGTGGGAATCGAACCCACAACCTCGTGATCAGCAGTCTGGTACTACACAGGAATACCTCAGACGTTGTCAAAATAATAAGAAGGGTCATGAAGATGATTATGACTGAAACCCTCTCTCTCTCTCTCTCATAGTGCCTCTCCGACTAGCGAAGGCCAGCAGTCAATTTAGGTTAAAACATTGAAAATTCAATACTATTCTCACTCACTTGTTCATACAGCTCTCCACCATGGTATACGCCTTGAAGCCCAGGATACTGAATATCACCACAGACGCGTAGATCGCCGTGAGAGCGTTGCACACAGACACTAAGAGAACATCTCTCACGCAGTTGTTATTGGGCGGGTTGTACGAGCCGAACGCGATCAGGGAACCGAATGCGAGGCCAAACGAGTAGAATACTTGCGTGGCCGCATCCAGCCACACTGTCGGATCTAGGAGCTTTTCTAGCTGTAAAAAAGGAAATTATTGATTTGAATTAGGGTGTGTCTTTCGGTCCGCAGAGCCCTGGATAAGAGTGAATTGTGAATTTTTACAATTAACTACATTTTTGCAGTTTAACTATATTTTTATTCTTTTTTAATGAGGCTTCACCCGCGTGGTCTGGGTATATCTAATTCATTCACTCAAACATTATAACCTATTGTTAGGTACTCGATAAAGATCTTTCTAAGAGCTTTCTAATGATGAAAGTATTTTTCAAATCGGTCCAGTTGTTTCGGAGCCTACTCAAACAAGCAATCAAATATTTCCTCTTTATAATATTCATAAGTAGATTTGTTTTTCAAATTGGGAGGCAATTCGGCCCGGTGAAATTGTTTTTATACAAAAATTTGGATGCTTCGACGTAGATTTTTTCATAGTATTCTTCTTTCTGATTCGATAGTCGGGCTCACTAAATTCCTGGTTAAGCTGATGTTCTTCTTAAATACTTCATAAACTTTTTAAATAGACGTAAAATTATAAAATGTGAATGGACACCGACCTGAAACTACCACAGGCCTAGAAGTAGACCTTTTATTTATTTTATTTCTTTAATTAATTACTACGAATCCACCAAAAACAAAGTAAATAAAAGAAGTTAAAAAACACTTTCATACCTCCCTCTTACAGTACTTCTCACATAACAATATAATTTTCGTCCACTCATCCGCAAACAGATCGCCTTTTGAGATGGAAGAGCCAATAGTTACAATTTGCAAAATTTTACAACTTTAAAGAGTCACTAAAAATTTCGATTCAATCATTTTAATATAGTAGTAGCTTTTTGCCCTCAAAGTGAAATTATTTTTTCATCCCACCATCTCGGAAAGTGTATTTTTACTCTTCGATATCTGAGTGCAAAAGTCGTTTTTATCCTCTAGAGAGACAAAGTAAATTGAATTTAGAACATCGTGCTTTTACCCCCCTGGCGCCGAATTTATCATACAACTTTTTTTTTATTTGTTAAAAACTCAGACTTGGAACCTTCCCTAGGATCCGAGTCTAAACGCAACCAAGTATCGATATATGTCGAATCGATATTTTTTGAAAATATCAGTATCGATACTGATATTTTTATTTAAAAATATTGATATATGGGCCTAATATCTATCTATATATCTTAAAAACCAAATTATAAAACAACAAATCAAGTCGACCAAAAACAAAAAATACATTAAATATAATTTGTTAAAAAGATGTTAGTATAAAAAAAGTATTCCTTTTTGGGATTTTATAATCTTAAAACTTATAAATGTTTATTGGTCTGTAAAAAATATAGATTTTTATACCTTTTCGATACTTTGAATTTTATATCGATGCTTGCATATATATCGAATTATTAAATATCACTCTAAAATATCGATACATTCAAAAAATGATATCGATATATCAATGTATCGATATTTTTTTAACAAGCCTACCGGAACTTTCTTGGTGTACTTTTTTAAGTCACTAACACCAACATTACAATACCTAACAAAAATATTACACTCAAGTAATTGTAGCAACGTTACTTTCAATTTCTCTTAATTATACCTAGTACTTATTATTTGTTATAATTTAAAGAATAGGTATTCTGTAAAACTTATCTATCATATAGTATTTAATACCTAAACTGAAATAAAAGTATCTTGTGGTTGTAAATGATTTTTTTAGTCATTTCCTCGCTGAGGTGGAATGAAAAGTTACGTGTTGCACTCGAGTGCAAAGATTTTTCACCTTGTGCTCTTTTAATTCCCTCGCTGGCGCTCAGGATTCTAATTTTTGAATCACTCGCTCCGCTCGTGATTCAATTTTAGAATCCTTCGCTTGCTCGGTCATCAAAATTGAGCACGCGGTTAAAAAGCAACTTTGCACTCTTGTATAACAAATAACTATTTTACGGGTGGAACTAGAGAGCCGAAAATTTAAATTGAAAAAGTCGCATGCGGTTGGCGACCCCTGGCCATGATATCATCAGTAGGTAATAAGTAATCTTTAGTTATGAAAACGTTCGAATCGAGAAACGTATGGGAACTAAGGCTAATATTCAGAGACGATGCTAAGCAACAACTTAGGCGTAATACAAATTTGACATACGGAAAGCATTACTTTACGCCAGTGCCGTAACTAGGGTGGGGCAGGCAAGGCACGTGCCCTGGGCGCCAATCGAAGGGGGGCGCAAAATCGCCAATCATTAAATTTTGAAAATCAATGCCGTAACCATTTTATACTGTTATAATTATTTACTTCGCAATTTCATATAACCGTCTTGCTCGCATCTCATACACTATACATACTTAACATGGAAAATGCTTAATAAGTACAAGAAGAAAGTGTAATTATAATTACCCTTCTAATCTAAACTGTCCGAGGTGAGGTGCCGAAATTTTCGAGCTAGCTTCGCTCGCTCTTACTGAGACAACTGGAGGTAGTAACAAACTAATTGTAATTACCCTTCTAACCTAACCTCTCCGAGATGGTTGGCCAAAATTTTTAGCCCGCTTCGCTCGCTCTTACGTGAGACAACAGGAGTAGTAACAAACTAATTATAATTACCCATCTAATCTAATCTGTCCGAGGTGAGGTGCCCAAATTTTCGAGCTCGCTTCGCTCGCTCTTACTGAGACATCTGGAGGTAGTAGCAAACTAATTGTAATTCGGTTTAAAGAATTTATTTATCATAAGAACTTTACAGTCCGCTTATAATGATATACAAAGTAAACAAGTATGGTAGTAATAAAGTATAAGTTAACTCTAGAGCATTAGAAATTACAGTGTGCGTACATATTCTTTAAGTTTAGTTTTGAATGTATTCATATTATCGCATTCTTTTATATCGTCCGGCAATCTATTGAACATCTGGACTCCTTCAAACAATATGGTTTTTTTACCGTAATTAGTGCGTACGCTGATAGCTTCAAGTTTGTTTTTATTTCTCAAATTATGTGACATTGTTTTTTTCTTTAGTTGTATGTTAGTTTGGATTGAATTTGTAGTTATGTTTTTAACAAGAATGCAGGTGTAGTAAGTGTATAGTTGTCTTATATTTAATAGTTTAGTATTTTTGTATAAGGTTTTTGTTGGAGTGTGGTAATGATAATGGAACAGAGTTTTAATTATTTTATTTTGGGTTCTTTGGAGTGAAATTAAATTAGTTGGCGCTGCTGATCCCCATATCTCAATTAAATATTCTAAATGTGATTTGACTAGTGAGTTGTAAATCAGAGTGCGTACTTTATTTGGAATACAGTTTGCCACTTTCCGCAGTGCTCCTAGTAGCGATGTTAATTTATTTCTGAGGTGGTCTATATGTAATTTCCAAGTTAGTTTTTCATCTACCCTTAATCCAAGATATTTTTCATTTGTTGATCGTTTTATTATTTCGTTATTAATTTTAAGAGGCGAAAAGTCCGGTATACGTTTATTTTTAGTGGTAAATATCATGAATGATGTTTTAGAAGTATTAATTGTAAGAAGGTTATATTTTAACCACTCGCTTAGTAGATCAAGGTCACGTTGAGCGTCTTTTATAATGTCGTGAATTGTTTTGTCGAAATAGAAAAGACAGGTGTCGTCTGCATATAATGTTAGGTGTCCCGTTAAACCTATTTTATTGATATTGTTTATATAAATTAAAAACAATAGCGGACTGATTATGGAACCTTGAGGGCAGCCGTATGATATATTTTGGACCGCGCTAGTGTAAGTATCTCCTATTTTAACTACTTGACGCCTATTTTCCAAATACGATTCGAATATTTTATGTGCTGTGCCTGTTACCCCTATGTTCTCTAGCTTCTGTAGCAGTTTTTGATGACTTACGGTGTCGAAAGCTTTTTTCAAATCAATGAAAATGCCTAAGGCATAGCCTCCTTGATCTATGTAGGTTTTAATTTTAGTAACTAGGTCCGTTGCAGCTGACAGCGTACTTGCTTTAGGGCGGAAACCATATTGCTCATCTATTAGAAACTTTTTATGAGTTAAATAGTTATTTAGGCGATTATATAATACGTTTATGCATTTAGTTAGCTGTTCAACGATGATATTTTTTAAACATTTTATTGCCTTAGTGCTAACACCGTCCAGTCCAGTGCTAGTATTACTGTCGAGGTCGTCAATTATTCTTATTATTTCCCCGGTAGTGCACGGTGTTAGTTCTTGTAGCGAAATGTCGTGTGTGTAGTTATGATCATACATTAGTGTGTTGCCCGTGTTGGTGTGGTATGTGTCTGGTATTTGTTTTGCTAAGTCTGTTCCAATAGATGCGAAAAAAGAATTAAACAAGTCACATATTGAGTTACCTTCTGTAAGGAGTCCAGATTTTGACATTAGTTTGGGGGGAGCAGCGCTGTCTTTAATTTTATTTAATCCAAGGTTGTTGATCAGCTCCCACATTTTTTTTGGTTGATTGCTGCAGTTTTGAAATAGATTGTAGTAATAGGTCTTTTTACATGTGTTTGTTAACGCCTTCACTTCCTGTTGTTCTTTCTGAAAGGTTTTTTGTAAATCATCGTTTTCTGGTTCTGATTTGGTTCGTTGCCATAAACAGTTTCGTGAGTTAATTGCATTTATTATGTTCTGATTAATCCAGTCTTTTTGAGGGGGGTTTAAAATTTTAATCTTATCTATTTTGTTCTTGTCTATCTGTTCTGCGATAAATGTCTCTAGATGGTAATAGTTGTAGTCGTCATTGGTATAGTTTGCTTCCAGTGTAGTGTTGTACAATTTTTCATAATCAAGTGCCTTATAATATTTCTTTTTGTTGATTTGCGGAGACAGCCTTCCTATTTGGAGATATATCTGCTTATGATCAGAAAGACTTGATTCGATTATCGAGACGTTAAAAGAGTGGTTGCTTATGTTAGTACATACATGGTCCAATATTGTGTTCGTTGTGGCCGTGTCTCGTGTACTGTATGATTTATTGATTTTATTAATTATTCTATAGCCAGCTTCTTGGATTTCGTGTTGGTATTTTGACACATTACTGCTCGCACTAAGTAAATCTATATTGAAGTCTCCCATAACTATTGATCTTCGTCGTCGTTCTAATTGGGATGTATATATTTCTAAAAAGTTATTTATGTTGGTATCTCCAGGTTTATAAATCGCTCCAATATTTAGTGACAGTTTGTTTATATATATCCACAAATAGTGGTTTCCGTTCTCGTGTAGTTCTTCTGTTACATCATATTTGATACTGTCGTGCACATAGATTGAAACACCTCCGCCTTTACAGTTCTTTCTATAGTTATAGATATGATTGTAGTTAGGTAGATGGTATGATTTTGCATCAGTCTCCGAGTTAATCCATGTTTCAGTGAAAATCAATAAATGAGTAGTCATCTTTATGGCCTTTAAAATGCATTTTATTTCGTCGAACTTCCCCGCCTTGCGAATACTGCGTAAATTCGCATAAAGAAATCTTAATGATGACGTACATAATGGGATGTCCTCGTATTTATTTACTATTTGCTGGTTACGGTTGATATCTGTGGGCTTGGCATTTTGTATTGGGTTACTTACTAGTTTTTTTGGTTTACAGTAACGATTGTAGGCGTTCCTTTAATATATTTAATGGTGAGATTCTTTTCGCCGTCCAGTGTACGCTTATTTAGCTTGCCCTTTAGAGATTCTAAGTATTCTATTTGTTTTGGGGTTTGATCGGAAAAAATATGCATATTTTCAGGTAGTTTGGTTCTATTTTTTTAACAGGCATTTTGCAGTCTCCGAATTTTGGAAATACACTTTAATGGGTCGATTCTTGTTTTGTACATATTTTCCTAATCTCTGAATTTTGATCGGGTTAGGGCAGTCTGCAAAGATTATTTTCGTCAACTTTATAACTTCCGTATTATCGTGCTGTTGTCTTGACTTCCAGTTTTTGTCGTTTACTTCTGGTATACCCACAATTACAATATTCTTTTCCAAGTAAATAGTAAATAATTACACTTCTAAACTAACCTGTCCGAGGTGAGGTGCCAAAATTTTCGAGCTCGCTTCGCTCGTTCTTACTGAGACAACTGGAGGTAATAACAAACTAATTATAATTAACCTTGAAACCTAACCTGTCCCAGGTGAGGTGCCCAAATTTTCGAGCTCGCTTCGCTCGCTGTGTTATAACGCAGCTCTTATGACTTACTATTGTAGTAGTAAGAAAAGAGATCCAATTAATTTGATTTACTAAGGGGCGCAAATATGATGCGTGCCCTAGGCGACATTTTCTATCGGTACGCCCCTGCTTTACGCTTAGCATCGTCTCTGAATATTAGCTTCAGAGACGAAGCTAAGCGTAAGTTTACGCTGAGAGTCGTTTCTGAATATTAGCCTAAATGTATTGAAATGACATAAGCTTTCGACTTTAGATAAATGTTTTGCTATCTACATAGTACTAAACTATGATACTACGTAAGTATTTAAACGTAGGTACTTAAACATAGTAAGGTACTGTATTCCAACGAAGGTCGTGTTACATAATAGACACATTTCTGTACACCGTGCCTTGCATAACGGAGCAAAAAGTGACTATTTTTAGCGTCCCGCCATCTTCCAAAGAGAAAGGCCTCTTTTCGTCACTGGGTTTTAGAGCTGTGATAGCCAAAATTGTTGGGAAATTTCCTTTAAAATGCTGAGATACTACTACTTTTAAAAATTGGGTAGTTTTTAAACGCAAATCAAAATTATTTACTGAGTGCACAGCAAAATTTGCACATCTGAATAAAATAAACGCATCAATATTACTGATCGCACATACAGCAAAATAGTTATCGTCAATCTATTCAACTGCCATAAATAATTCTTCTGGAATGCATTCAAAAGAACCCAAACGAAATCCTTTATGACCTGTACCTATGTGTATACGTATATGTTATAATTCATCAAAATATTATGCATTCTTAGCTTTCTGACCTGGCCAATCTTTTTATTATTTTATACGTAGGTACGTTAATTATTAGCTATAGGTAATGTAAAAAAAAAACAATAATATAAAGAGTTGGGGAGGTCTATAACAATAGAGCTCCCAATACTTTATAATAGTTTATTTATTTTATTTTATTTATAACTTTTAGGAAGACTATCAGCTAAAATAACTAAAATCAAAAACTAAATAACAATATGAAGCTATTAAAAAGTCTCCACAGATAGACATTATTTAAAACAAGAAAAACAACAAGCTCATAGTACTACACCAAAGAAAATAAATTACATATTGCCTAAATTAAATAAGAAAATAGTACCTGCCAATTCGGTTCACAATAAAGGTAACCGTTTCGTTGATGATCAACACAATGCCACACAAATTTAAAAGTCAATTGAATTCAAAACCGTTCTCATTGAAGATATATTAGTGATGGTTATATCAAGATCATGACCAATATAACAATGTTATAACATAACAATGCCAAGTTAATTGCTTCGTGGTAAGCAGCGTACCTAATCAATCTTATGGAACATACGAAAAATAAACCAAAAAGTAAAAATAACAAAGAAGAAAAATGCTTGACTCCTTAAATTGCAATTAGGTGTGCATCGCATCGCATTGCATCACGTGGCATTCTAGACGCAAAAACACAAAACATTGCAAGCACCGTAAAAAAAATCTAATGTACAAAAACATTGACTAAATAATTTTAGGCAGTTTTTGCACAAAATGCGTGCAAGTGCTAGAGACACCTAGTTTTTAAATACCCGAGTATCATTATTAGCTTTGTTAATAACCCACTAGTAGGAGTAGTAGGTATTTGTCCGTGGCTCCTCCTGCTCCAATTTTGGGTTTCGTTACTAAATGAATGGCTATCTATCTATACTTCTACACTAATACCTATTATATAGAGGACAGATTTGATTGTTTGTTTGCATTGAATAAGGCTCCGAAACTACTGAACCGATTTAAAAAATCTATTACCATTACAAAGCTACATCTTTATCGAGTAACAAAGTCAATGTGGAAGGGACAAACAAACGTCGTGACAAGGTTTCACTCAAGGTCAAAAATAAAATGACCTAGGTCATTCATGTAGAAAATGATCGGTTATTACAGATATTGTCATTTTTGAGCGCGCAGTGTATTGCTAAAACGCGATTGTAACGCTCCGCGGTGAATGTTATCGCGCACGCGATACGAAATAAATGAAATAATTATTTTATAATTATAAATCTAATTTGGGTAGATAGAAATTGTTTTTTTACACGTTCAAGTAAAAAAAAACTGCGGAAAAAATATTAAAAATTGAAGAAAAAAGTCACGGAAAATTTCAACGCGGGACACGGGTCCAGAATTATGTACTGAACTCATGGTTTTCGGATGTGCGTCGTTGTCCCTTCCACCTTGTATATAATTTATAAGACCACGCGGGCGAAACTGCTGGTGGAAAGCTAGTTTAGAATAGAAAGAACCTTACCTTAGGCTTGTACATGTGGATGATGCCGTCAGCGGAGCCGGGCAACGTGATGCCGCGGAAGAAGAAGATCGTCAGCACCGCGTACGGGAAGATCGAAGTGAAGTATACCACCTGATGAAATAACAATTTCAATAACTATTTTATTTAGTTTTAGTGTTGAAATAAAACTACTTTTTAACCCCTTTGATTTTGATTTTTTATTTGAAAGGTGAATTAGTCGGGAGTGTTCTTAGCTATGTTTGATGAAAATCGGTCCAAGATGGCCGCCGCTACAAAATAGCGGATTACATATTTTTTCACAACTCCGTCAATATGGGTATCAAATGAAAGGGCTTAATTAACTAGGAGAATACTATACACAATGATAAGCTTCAAATCCAAGATGGCCGCCACCATAAAATGACAAATTACATTTCGTGTCGGGGGTTTTCAAAATTTTTCATTTAGGTTATTACGGGTTTTATCGCGTTATATTGATATTATTTTAATCCCGACGTGTCGGACCCTTTAAAGCGTCGATGGTCATGGGTGACTAAGGTGGTAGGCGTCTAGGCGTCGTAAGGTAGTGTTCGCGTAAGTATCAGAAATTAGTAGTTTTAGTGTATCAACAGAGAGAAGATTAAAAAGTGCTGGAGGCCTTTGTCAAAGGGCACAGAGAATAAAACAAACCTATATATTTTAATAAAGGAAACGACGATATGACCGATAAGCCACCGCGAGTCTGGTATATTGAACGCAGACGAGAGCAGAAGACGCAGATTCAAGTTCTGTCCGCGAGTCGATTTTTTTCTTCACTAAAATAACTAGTAATCTTAGCATGGAAAATGTTTAAAAAATACAAAAAGGTAACAAACCTATCTATAAAAACAAATATAGTAAAAATGTACTTATACAAGATTTGTCTGGAAGAGGCTATAAATAAACAAACAAAATATGTATATATATACGTAGATTGTGGAAGCAAAATTCAACATCACAGGCGCCACTGTTCGATTCTCGGATTGAGCAGTGTTTAATGTGAGTTTAACAAATAAAGTTATCTTATCTTGGATATGTGCGCGTTTGATGGCAATAGGCTGGTCTGAATTATACACATTGCCCCCTATCGGGCGCCAATTTATGTGCAAAAGACTCGCCATTCAAGTCTCACTTCAAGCAGCTACAGGGAATTTCAAGAAAAACCCAAATTCAAATTAAAATTCCCAAACCCAATAACTTTGATCGACCTGGGAATCGAAACCAAGACGTAGCAGTCGCGGTTATAACCCTAGAAAACTGGACTAATGAGGTACTTGCAATATACAAAATATCTTCATTCCTTCATATAAAAACGCTGATTTAAAAAAGAACACAGCTTAAAGTTTACCTTTCCACTGCTCTGTATCCCCTTCATCACGATGAAGAACACGATGATCCAGGCGAGCAGTAGGTACAGCACGATCCACCAGCGCGGCACTCCAGGGTCCTCGATGCTGGGCGACGCGTCCAAGGCCTCACGGTACCAGAAGTAGACGGTCGCTGAGGCTTTGTTGCACTCCATTTCGGCAGTACCATTGTCTTGGGGGCAGTGGGCCCACGGGAGCTGGTCTGCTGTTAGCTATAAGAATAATAAAACATTTTTGTGACTATAGGAATCCTTGAAGCTAGGTATTTTTTACAGATTTTAAATCCCTACATTCTGTACGACCTCGACTAGTCCATTAAATACTCGTGCCAAAATGTAAGACTCCTGGAAATACTGGATTTGAAGTATAGGCCACATTTGGGGATCAAAAGTTTTGGGCCGTTACGTTGGCATGTACAGTAAAGTAACAGTAAATATAAAAATTTGCAAAAGAAACTTTCACAGAGCTTGCAGTTCGATTCTATATATTTACCAGCACTTTACTAAGCCATAACGTCATTTGATCACCATAAAATTAAGTTACAAAAGCTACTTAATTTCACATTTATGTGCCCGTAAATCATTTCAATTTGAACTTTATACCAACTATCCAAAGCACAATGAGACCAGCAATTTCCTTCTGTAAGCACATTCACTCACCCGAATGCTGTTAAAAAGGTAGAAGAACACCCAAGTAATGATGACATTGTAGTAGAGAGCCACGAACAATGTCACCAGACAGCTGGAGATTCCAATGCCCCCAAGCCAGGGGTGGATGGTGTTCCACACCCCAAGGGAGCCCAGCCGCATCTTCTGGCCTATAGCCATCTCGATCAAAAAGAGCGGTATCCCTTCCAGTATCAGCATGATCAGGAAAGGGATCAGGAACGCTCCTGCGGAAAAAAAAGGAAATTATTTATTTAGCCAGTATTACCCCTCTCCTGAGCAAAAGCTCAATGCATTTATTGCACTCCACAAATTAAAATAGACGTTACAATAATAATATAGAAACATATCAGGCACGTCAAATGTAGGAGAGAGGAGGAACTTATGTTTTATGACTCTTTATAACTTTGTAATAATATAACTTGTAGCTTCCATCAATTTTTCCCTCTTCCCTCGCTATGGGCTATTTATATGAAGTTAAATATATTTTTTCATAAAATAGCGTAGGCAATAATGCAATATACACTTTGCCATGAACTTGCAGCATTAAAGCGCAAATCACATAAAGTCGCTGTAGCGCTGCATCACAAACGTTACATTACGTTACACTGCGCTGGACTGTTTGAACAAGCATGTTTGTGCAGCAGGCTGGGGCGCTTTACGCTTGTTTTGCGATCTACTTTAATTAATCGCTGCAAAATTCACACCGTCATGTATCGCTGTATTCCCCGAATTATTGCTACAAGAGTGCCAGCGATAAAGTATTATATACAGTTCGTCATGGGACTATGTTAGCGTGGTCTCAGCCATGGTCACATAAATAGGACAATGAACGACTAAGGTCTCGAGTAGGAAACTAGGAATCCAAGGCTTGAAATGAAATGAAATGAAATGATATTTATTCTGCAAATAGATCTTTTCAGACACTTTTACAAGTCAATGTTTTGTTTTGCGATTTTGTGCTAGATGGCGTCGGCATTTCCTAACTGACGACCTCTGAGAAGAAACGCCGAAACAAACTCAGAGAATCATGGTCTCTTTTAAAGTCCAGACATAGTTTTTTTTTTTATCAAATATGTGAGTGTCACAGTGTAGGACTATGTCTGCAACGGCCTTTTGAGAAAAGGGCCGCAGCAGCCATGTTGATCTATCCTGACAGACGGCAAGCATGAATCAGTCATCGTAAAGCTCGACCATATCATAGGGAGCTCAACGACCCGGCGCACGACACTACCAATCAGTAGGATATTTGCGTAGATCATTGGATATACTCAAGGCTGCCAGACGATTTAAAAATGATATTATAGATAAAGGATAGTTAAACCTACATGGTGCTCACATTTACAATATATAAAATGTATGAATAATTGTAATGTAATGAAATATAGATGTCAATGTAAATATTCATAAAAATCATGTCACATGTACAAATAAAATAATAAAAATTGTCAATAATCATAATACAACTAATGAATGCAAGCGCCCGGTTCATTCGAGCAGCTTAATCCCAAGCGGTTTTATCGTCAACGTAATCTTTGACCTTATAAAAAGCTTTCTTGCATAGTTTTTGCTTGATGACAATTTTGAATTTATTTAAATTTAGATTCTGAATGTGGTTTGGGATTTTGTTGTAAAAGCGTACACCCTGGCATCTAAAGGAGTTACTAATTCTTTGGAGCCTAGTCAATGGCAATATCAATTTATTTTTGTTTCTCGTATTGACGCTTGGACTTGGCAATAGGACTTTTCGTAATCATATAATATGCGAAAGTAACTCTGTTTGTCTGTTACACTTTCACGCCAAAACTACTGTACCGATTCAAATTAAATTTGATACACAAATAGTCTAGAGCCTGAGAAAGGAAAAAGGCTACTTTTTAATACGAAAAAGGGATTGAAAGGGGGCAGGTGAAATGTGCTATAATTTATAAACACGCGGGAGAAGACGTTGTCGGAAATCTAGTCGCATATAAAGGGCAAAAGAAAACAATTCAATATAATACCTATATCATACGAGATTAAGCGACATGATTATGAGCTTGGCTTTTGTAAGAGCCTAAATATCTGCAGTACCGTATCCCCCTCAAGGCTACGAATTTGGTCCCCTTGAGGCTACGAATTATATACGCCTTTTAGACCTGTTTTAAGGTTCCCTCGGAAGGGAAATGGTCGAAATACTGACGGACTATACTCGGACACATTGAATACGGAGAGCTATATACTACGCCCGGTTAACTGCCATATCCTAATGTAGGTAAGCCACAAAACGGCTTTACTGGTATTCTCTCGCGTATATAAGATCCAGAGTCCGAAAGAGTATTTACTTGGATTTGGAGACTATTATACGTCTTTAATTCAGACAAGACGTCGAACGTATTCAAGTTAGCAATAAAATAACCTAAATTAAAAATTTAGAAAACCCCCGACACGAAATATAATTTGCCATTTTGTGGTGGCGGCCATCTTGGATTTGAAATTTATCATAGTGTATAGTATTCTCCTAGTTAAGTCCTTTCATTTAATACCCATATGAGGGAGTGAGGGAGTTAAAAAAAATATGTAATCCGCTATTTATTAGCGGCGGCCATCTTGCACCGATTTTCATCAAACATAGCTAAGAACACTCCTGATTAATTCACCTTTCAAATAAAAAAGCTAAATCAAAATCGGTCCATCCGTTCGGGAGCTACGATGCGACAGACAGACACACACACACACAGACACGTCAAACTTATAACACCCCGTCGTTTTTGCGCCGGGGGTTAAAAAGCTAGTATAAACCGTATTGCGCAAACAATGACTTACTGCGCTGTTTTAATTTTATTTACTTACGTACTTTATACGTCTTTATATATATGTGTTGCTTACGACCATGACTGATGAGATACTCAATTAAAACAAGACTAAATTTAAAATTTAAAGAACCCCGACAAATAATAAAAAACAATTATTCATCATTTTGTGGATTTTGTGGTCATCTCGGACCAATTTTCATCAAACAGCTAAGAACACTCCCAACTAATTCACCTTTCAAACAAAAAAAAAACAAACCAAAATTGGTTCATCAATACACACACATACACAGACACAAACTTATAACACACCGTCATTTTTGCGTCAGGGGTTAAAAATACTTCTACTAAACTTGAACGCAGATCGATACCTACAGAAATATTTGAGGTCAAAGTTCTAGATTTAGAAAGTCAGAAATAGATACTTTTGAGAGGGCGGAACAAAATAAAAACATATGAGACCTTTCATGTGAATACAATACAGCTTTATTGGTTTATCATCAAGATAATAATAGTCTGTTGTACTTTTAACCAAATTATATATATTTTAGGGCAATGATATGGACAAAGAATTCTATATTTAGTAATGCCGCCTGTCTGCCTCGACCGGTATCGATTTTAAAACAGCTACGGTGCCGCTACGAAAATGCGACGTAGCCGCGTAGACATTGCTACGGGTAACCTTTGCACTTTGGCTACGAATGCATTCTAAGAACTTCATAACTTCGCAGTTCGCTAAGTGCTTCTAAGCAACATTAAATCAATTAATTAATTATCATTATTCTTGCCTTTATGATTCTCAAATGTCATTATCGGTTTAACTATTTCTTTTTGTTATCCCAGCTGCTACGCTACAGGTTGAGAAGAGTGTTATTGTTTTTTGTTGAGGAATTTCGCGTAGCCGGGCCTAGACAAGTTGGATTTTGAAATTCGAATCGACAAACAAAATTTATGGAAATGACACAAGCTTTCAACAAATCGGGCTGTCACCAATGTCATTTAGACAAGTTGCATTTTGACATTCGAATCGACAAACAAAATGTATGGAAATGACACAAGCTTTCAACAAATCGGGCTGTCACCAATGTCATTTACATACATTTTGTTTTCAAATTGCAACTTAAGCAGCAGCTCGGAGTCCGGATTACTGCGGCGAACTGTATGTGTACAACTGTACATTAGAACACCTCTACCTAGCCCTTAGGGGAACAACGGCGTGAAGGTTACATTAAATCATACATTTATTAGCAACACAGCGAGATTTACAAAAACAGGAAACGGAAATACGTTTAAATTACATAGATTATAGGCTTAATACAAGAAATATTTAATTTTAGTCTGTGGTAGTACTAATTATAAGATTCCAATACACACAACTTGAGAATATCCATATTTTTATCGATCTATTAAAACCATCCATTTAGAAACACGACATTTAAATTCAAATTCTAGACTTACAGTTATAAGATTAAAAATCGTCTGCATGTTATCGCACTAGCTTTGCCCGGGCCGCTTGCAGCTTGCAAGTGCATACTGCGATTCCCGGGAATACTTACATAGATTATATCCATACGTGTGTTGTACGTGTCAAAGATGATTAAGAAATGGAGTTCTAATGTACCTGTAACTGCAGTACTGGTAGCAGTTCGATTGCCAAGTACTGTGTTATAGGGTTTATCTATGAAAGTCTTAGTAGCAGGGCGGAGTCTGGATTTGTACCCGGTTAATGGTAATTTATGGCAAGGTTAAGAGCACCCTAAACCAACGACGTATGTATATAATTACTCCAATTTTTTTATTTTTTTTAGTATAAATATTTTGGGGACATGTTTACACAGCACCATCTAGTCCCAAACTAAGCCGAGCTTGTACTAGGGTACTAGACACTGGATATAATACTTATATACTTTTTTTTTGTAAATACATACTTATTATACATAGGAAACACCCAGACAAACACAAGTACTTATATTCATCATCACATAAATATTTGTGTCTTGTGGGAATCGAACCCACGACCTCGTGATCAGCAGTCCGATACTCGAACCACTAGACTACAGACGTCGTCAATTTCTGGAATCGAATTTCTGGGCAATACCGATATTCGAAGGATAGACTGGTTGCCAGGCTTATTGGGCTTCTCTGACTACCACTAACGATTGTCATAGGTCTTCGTATGACAACCGGGACCGTCGGCTTTACGTGCTCTCCGAGGCACGGAGGGGTCTCAATGTGTTAAGAATGGTCACCCATCCATAGACTGACCGCGGCAAGGGCAGCTTAACCTTGCAGATCGGTTGATCAGCGTAATTATAACTTAGCCACGAGCCTGTTGTCCAATTGTTCACGCCGACCGTGCATGACAATTTTATTGTCACTCCATTCATTTGCTGCGCTGTGGCCATGAGCGTGCTCGCACCCTGCCCAGACAGGTACGTATACAAAGTTGTACGTATATTGAAAACTGAGAGACGACCCCTCTCGCTACCGACCCGATAATTGATCCGGGAAACAATTTTACTGAGATTGAAGCTATTATTTTTTGTTCTGTGTTTTTGTGTGTCATTTGTCGGTGGCCTACAGGAAATATTATATAATTAGCCTTTACCCGCGACTTCGTTCCCGTAGAAGTTGAATTTTTCCCCCCGTGTTTGCATGCATATCGTGATGATATATAGCCTGTAGCCTTCCTCGTTAAACAGGCTATCTAACACTGAAAGAAATTTTCAAATCGGACCAGTAGCTTCTGAGATTAACGCGTTCAACCAAACAAACAAATTTCAACTTTATAATATTAGTATAGATGGTTTGGAATTCGTCTATTAACCAAACCGATGAAATGATAAAAATACAAAAAAAAAGATTGTTTATTAATCACTAGCTAACCCCAAGCGGCTTCGCCCGCGTGGTATGTTATTATACATATAAACCTTCCTTAAGAATCACTCTATCTATTAAAAAAACCGCATCAAAATCCGTTGCGTAGTTTTAAAGATCTAAGCATACATAGGGACAGACAGACGCGACGGAGGATCATATGTAAGGATACTTGGGATTAGGAACACAAGTACATTCAAACTGATCGGAGATACAGACCGATTTTATAAGGATTCACAGAAGATTCATTTAAAATCGATTGGTATAGTATTAGCGACGGAGGACTTTGTTTTATAATATGTCGTGATATGCTGAACTGGATTTTTTTAGACAATCCATTTGCAATATATTTATTGACATATTTAATTAGATGTAAAATACTTTTCATCCATTAACCAGCTCGTGACGACGAGCTGGTCACTATAAAACGACGGTTTTATAGTGGGATTTTAGCAACTTTCATTGAAATTGATACAAATGTTGCTCATTTAATAGTATAAAGGGGTTTTAAGATTTTGGCTATTGATTTCTGAAGTTTTATAAGTGGCCGGTAGCCAACGTTTTTTTTTCAACATGGCGTCGGGTTGGAATCCACGCTCCATAAAAAAATCTTAACTTTCAAACCATTTTAATACTTGAAGCTAAACACTTACCTACATTACATTGTATATTCGACAGTGTATCGTCTATCTATACTTAGCTTTTTAATTTAACTAAGCGGCTCACGGCGCAGTCTAGCTATATGCAGTTTGCAGTAATAAAATATCGATTTTATAGAGCTGCCGAGGGAACTGAAGTAAGTATTCGTTATGACGACGCTTTGAAGTCTTTTTTTAATGCAGGCAATATGCATGATAGTAATAAGTATGTAAGTATTTACAAAAAAGTATAAAAGTAATATTTCCATTGTCTAGTACCCATGCGTACAAGCTCTGCTTAGTTTGGGACTAGATGGTGGTATTCAGAGATTATGGTAAGCATAAACTTAATGTCAAATAGTAAGTAATACGAATTTGACATACGGAAGCGTTACTTTACGCTGAGCGTCGTCACTGAATGTTAGCCTAAGTCCCCAAAATGTTTATTTTTTAGTTATTTATTACTAGCTTTTCCTACAGCTTCACTCGCGTCAAGTTTGAACCCCGTTTTTTTCGTTATTCTGTTATTCGGGGCGGAGACAAATCCAACAAATCAAAAACTATGAACATCGGTCCAGCAGTTCTCGAGTTATAAGTGTTGTAGCAAACCCGAGTTTGTTTTATATAATAAGACTAGCGGCCCGTCCCGGCTTCACACGGGTAGACATTACCGGAACCAGCATACAACGCCAAGTATGTTTTGTACAACCCTAGAATACCGAAGGCTTTCAGAACGTCAACGTCATACACATCGCCCCCGTGACGAAAACCAGTAAGTATCTACTATCTTCGTACAGCTTATGCTACCCTAGTACTTTCCATCAAATTGCTGAAGTTTGTCATCATATATATATATATATATATTATACAAGTATTATACAACGCGCGACTGATACCGGTGGTGTTACAAGCGTCCATAGGCTACGGTAACCGCTTACCATCAGGACCGTATGCTTGTTTGCCACCTTAGTGGTATTTATAAAAAAAAATATAACAGCACACAACAAAACTGGTTTACGCCGGTTTTACGTGTGAAGGTGGTAAATAACCAGGCGCATGTCATGGTCGTGGTAAAGTTTCGAATTCTAAAGCCAGGGCAAGTGCGGTCAAGATGAGCATTTTCCACACCCAAAAAAGAGAAAAAAAAAATACAGAAGAAGACAGAATTATTAGATCCAATTACCATACGTGCTGAAGAATTTTGTTTTTTTAATAACATACTACATAATATGGGGGGCGTACATATCCTAAATCCGAGTTTCCACTGAGAATTTCTTAAATAACTAGTAGGTAGTCGAATCACTGGCATCTGAGACCACTGTTAGTAATAGACTAAATTCAGTTTTAATAATAGTTTAAGGGCCTGTTTCACCAACTCTGGATAGCCGCTTACTGCTGGATAAACTCGAAAATGGAACATAATATGTAAGAGTTATCTGCCAAATAATTTAACGGGAACTTATGAGTAAGCTGTGAGACAGGCCTATTATTATGTCAAATAAACACTCACCTCCTCCATTTTGCTGGCACAAGTACGGAAACCGCCAGATATTGCCCAGTCCCACGGAGTACCCGATGATTGAGAGGAAGAACTGGAGCTTTCCTGACCACGCTGCGCGGTCTTCATCAGGGGCCTCGCGTTGTAACGACCCCCTAGACCCCTGCAGCACGATGGTAACCCCATGGGGTCGCTCGCTGCCATCAGCCCGCGCGTTCAAAGGTGCCAACTCATGTCCATTCCGCGGTCCAATAGCTTCAGCTTTTCCCGCCATTTTACTTGTCAAATATCTTTTTAATCTACACTATTCCTATATAGTCGATTTTCAAATTTAATTTTTAGAATCAATTCGAATTTCTACATAAATTATTAATTCTTCACTTGATTTTTTTATTGTCTTTTTTAATGTTTAAGTTTGACAAGATTATTAGAGTGGTTACCTATGAATATGTTCATAATATGCTATTGATGTATTTCGTAATCGTACGTGAAGTACCGTATCGCGTCTTTCTTTACAAATTCGACTACTTTAAAGTACGTAGTTGTCCTTTGCAATAGTTTTTGCCGTAATTTCAATGAATCTCTGAAAACGTTGACGGTTTCTCTGTGCATATGAGAGGGTTATTTTGCCGTCAGTATAAATACAACATCACATATGCACTTCTCCAATGTTTATTTAAAAACAAAACATGGGTTTATTTGAATTTAGACATTTTCCCGTGTCATTTTAAATGTCCAAGGGAGTTGACTGGTTCTCTGAAACAAAAGAATGGTTTGGTCATTCCAATTACTTTACACATTGCTTTATATCTTTCATCTCGAATATCATATAGCGTATTAGTATACACACAGCTTTATAATACATTCGTTTTTAAGGGGCAAAAAAAAAATTATTACACCCTTTATTAGTTTCTGTATTAATAGCAGCGGTTACGACTTCTATAGCAGGGTTATGTAAAATAGAGTTACGTTTTTATTCAAAATCTTGATGAAAAAAAATGATAAGAAATGATAATATCATGATCGGATCATCATCATCATCATCAGCCTATATTCATCCACTGCTAGACGTAGGCCTCTTAGTAAAAGCCAGAGATCCCGATCTTCAGCATTCCTCATCCATGACCGGATGATCCTATCCAATTCTGTCAGAAAAGGTTCAGTATACAATACGGTTGCACATCGTGCTATGTATGTACATACATCATTTATTTATTTATTGGTATACCAACAGCTATACATATTTAGATAGTGTTGAAAGAAATACAACGATAAAGGCGCTTATATGTATGCCCATTACAGGTACACTCAGGAGTAATGGTGTGTAACTCAGCTCTGAGTCAGCTCAATGAATCAGATCGCACGGGTCTGAGCCGTTGAGCTACAGCTCAGCAACGAAATGACTAGCTCGCGCGGCTCAATTCAGCTCCCTTGAATCCTTGAATCCCTCCACAGACAGATGAGTCAAATGAGTCAATTGATTCAATTGAGTTGATCTGTGATTCTGATCTACTTGAGGCTTGTTCAGTGACAGTGAATGAGTCCAGAAAGTAAGTTTTTGAACGAGTCATTCGTTCTGAAACATTTTATTGATTTGTTACTCAAAAAGCTCTGGTTTTTGTCTATTAAATTAAAGTATTAAAATCTCTATTTATTATCATAAATAAAAATATCGTATCATAAATATCATTAGTAGTGTTAAATTTTAATTTCATTTTTATTATAATTATTAATCAGACCAAGTCTTTTTTAATAGATCATATAAAAAATAAAACATCAAAGATTCGATGTTTCTATAACTAAATACATCGATAAATTGTCAAATAAATATTTGTCAAAACATCGATTAAACCGATGTATCGGAATACATCGAGTAAATACGATATTATATTTAAAATCTCTAGTCGCGCGGCTCGTCAGAGTTAAATGAACTGTCAACTGCCGCAGCTCAGTCGGCTCGATTCGGCTCAATTCGGCTCTCAGCTCAATTCGGCTCGCGGCTCGTAGTAGAATCATATACCTGTACAGGTACAAACTGAGCTGATCTGCGAGCTGATTCATTGAATCAGCTCACTCACCTGAGTCATGAGCTGATCTGCAGCTCGCGTATTTTTGATGAGTTACCCACCTCTACTCAGGAGTCACATAAAAAGTAACATAGGTACTAAAGGTAAAAGTAAAAAGTATAGCTACAAAAATACAAAACAGCTGATAAAAGTAAGGAACAATATTGTGTAAAATGGGGCTTGAAATATATAATATTTAGACAATTAAAATTAATTATTATTCCTGAACATATTAAGGGAAACACTGTGTATGTCAGTCTCAGTCAATTTGCAAAGGCTTATTGTACTCTCTGCATAATCTGAGTAAAGGAGCGTTCAGACCTAAGTACATCATCATCATATCAGCCCACAGAGGTCCACTGGTGAACCTACCCCGTAGACATCCACAAGGACCGGTTATATGCCACTTAAACATAGATATTTCCAGTACAATCTGACCTCAAAAACAAAGAAAAGCCTATACGAGCCATATATATATAGCCAGTGCGAGGTCAGCGTATACCAGCCACGTGTACTGTATCTATTATAATACATCAAAAGTAGTCATTTTGAATCCCTAGTACGTAGGTTCCGGTTCACTTCAGTCTATAGAAACAGTTTGAAATAATTTGTTGATCATGAAGTAATACAGTTGATCCGAAAATTCCACTGCCGTGATTGGAAATGTTAGGGTGAGCTTACATAAACGTGCCCACAGGCCGCAAAAGAGTATTACGGTCTCTGACGAGTGTGCATTGCGTACAAAATTCAATTTCAATTCATAGCTTGGAAATGCATTGGACTATTTTTTAAGGCTACTATTTATAGCTGTAGTGTTAGAACTGATCACATACCTCGTCTCTGACAGAGTAAGCAAGAAAAATTAAGAAATTAAATTAACAAAACTAAATCACTCCCGCTGTTAGATCTTTTAAACTACGCAATGGATTTTAATGCAGTTTTCAGCAATAGAAAGAGTCGTTCATGAGGAAGTTTTATATGTGCTATACATGCATACAAAGTACAGAAAAGCCGAGAAATTAAATTGCACCAAATCACCAATGCGAGGCCGAGAAATTGCTAACTTATTACAGAGTCCAACCTTCCATATCTTCTTTATGAAAGATATCAATGTCAAATCCAGTGGTTAAATCTTTTTGGAAGTGACAGAAATCGTTGTCAAGTTCGAACTTTTGTCACACGCACGCGGTATTGCAAATGGAACTTCTGCACTTTCTTATTAGTATTTTACCGGTTCATACAAGTTTGATCTGATAAAAGCCCGTCAGGAGCAAATTATGTCAAGGTCTTATGTGAAAGAGATATACCCTCCGTTGAAACTGGTTCGCAAGATGGGGAGAAATTAAAAGGGGTGAGTTGTGAATGGAAATTATTGTATGGTAGGTTATGTTTGGCAATGTGCGTTTAACTTGCGAACTTAGGGACGAATTTGCCAAACAAATAAGTGGTTTTGCGTATTTTTTACTTCCATTAGAATTTAAATTTCATTGTAGTGTCATGTTGCTGGTTGAAGGTTGTAGGTTGTAGGTGAGAATATCGAAACGAGTTGTCTGTTTGAAGTCTGATTTATTTGTCTTAACATAATATTGAAACTTAAAGTACAATAATATTTAAGCTTACTTAGCATAATGTGACCCGTTACTGTATCGACGCTAGCATAATGAGGATCGGCAAGGCATGTCCTTACACCTCCCCTGAAAAGTTCGACCTTCACCTCCCCTTTTTTTGGAGAGGAAAAAAAAATAAAAAAATTGATGCACAATAATGAGTCACAGTAGTTTTTTTTTTTTCACAAACACATTAAATAAAATACATTTATTAATTTTTATAACAAAATTATACAATATGACTTAAAATTCACAATGAAACTAAATTAACAATGAAATAATTTTGTTAAGTTTTTATGAATGACATATTCTTTACCATCTTTATCAACTTTTACATTTGGTGGAATATCTACTATAACCTTATATGGGCCAGTATAAATATTATCTAATTTTGTACCAATTTGATTTTTTATTAAAATTAAATCTCCTTGTTTATAATTAATGCTGTGCACATTTTGATCAAATTTTGTTTTTCTTATTATTTTACTATTTATTAAATTTTCTTTAGCATCAGCATGAGCTTTTTGTAGTCTATATTTTAATTCTCTAGGGTAACTGTCAAAATTATACAATGGATCAATATTTAATTTCAAATTGCTCGGCAAATTACATAGTCTACCAAACACTAATTCGTAAGGAGTGTATTTTGTTTGAGTGTGTACTGTAGTGTTGTATGAGAAACACCAAAAGGGAACCCAATCGCTCCAGTTATCTCTATTATTACTGCATTGAATTCTAAGAAACGTTCCTAAATGTTTATGTGAATTTTCAATTGAGCCTAATGTTTCGTGGTGATATGGAGTAGAGTTTAATTTTTTAATACCTAATAATTCGCACGTTTCTTTTAATACCGATGACATAAATTCGGTTCCGTTATCTGTTAAAATCTCTCGTGGTATACCATATCGTAAAATAAAATTATTGACGAAAGTTCTAGACACTGTAACTGTATCTTTTCTTTGTATTGGATATGCTTCGACAAACTTTGACAATTCGCATTGTACGGTTAGGATATATTTATTATTATAATTATCTAACTCTAAAGGGCCCATTAAGTCTAAACTAATCCTATCAAAAGCTGAACAAGGTGTCGAGGTTATAACCATCGGTTCCTTAATATTCCTATTAGTATACTTCTGTAACTGGCAACTTTTACATCTTTTGACATATTTTGCTACGTCTGTAGACATACCTGGCCAAAAATAATACTTTTTAATATTATTTAGCATACGATTCACGCCCGCATGGCCACTGCTGGGCAATAAGTGAAAATCGTTAAGTATAACTTTTTTGTCATCGTCGTCATAAATTTTCGTAATGCCTCTGATTATTACGAAACGAGGTAAATTAAGTTGCAACTTTTTACTTTGATTCAACAGAAGTTTTATAATGCTAGTATTTTTATTTTTTATAATTAGCAACTCTGTTATGGTTAATCTTTTACATAATTGATCTAAATCCCTCGCTAACACCTCTGGGGTCGATAACGATCGGGTATCTAGATATATCGCAGATTGCGATGGAACAAATATACAAAGTCCTTCATTTGATTTAATATTATCCTTATTCATTACAATTCTTTCTTTAAAATCAGAAAAAATAAGTTCAATTATTTCGTCAGGTCTTTTGAGTACCTCCACAGCGACTGGTTGATCAGACCTGAACGCCGAGGGTGTCTCCTTTGTTAGTCTGTCCGTACTACTTGTTGATGCTAGATTTTTACGTTGCTTTCTGGTCAAAACATTAACAACGTGTTCTTGCATATCTTTCAAATCCTTACTCGTTACAGAAATTCGACTCAATGCGTCTGCAGCCACATTGGTTCGACCTGGAACGTATTCTACCTCAAAGTCATATTCCTCCAGATATAAGCGAAATTTAGTTAATCTACTAGAAGGGTCTTTTAAACTGAATAAATAAACAAGTGGTCTGTGGTCAGTAAAAATTTTGAACTTTCTTCCATATAAATAAGGTTTAAAATGATTTATAGCCCAAACTATAGCAAGTAATTCTAATTCTATTACGGGATATCTCGATTCGGCAGGTTTTAAGTTACGACTAGCGTAAGCAACAACTTTTCCATTACTATTGGACAAAATTGCACCTAAACCTATTTTTGATGCATCTGTTTGCAACCTAAAAATATTATTTTCTGTAAAATCGGGATATTCTAAAATTGGTGGATTTATTAAAGCAAATTTTAATGTTTTAAAAGCCGTTTGATGTTCAGATGACCAAATAAACTTAGTACCTTTTTTACACAATAAATTCAATGGGTAAACAATATCGGCAAATCGTGGTATAAATCGTCTATAATAGTTCGCGAATGCAACGAAACGCTTCACGTCATCAGCGCAAGCAGGTGTTGGATACTTTTGCAACGTTTCAATTTTAGCTGGGTCGGGATAAATTCCTTCCGATGTTATTTTGTGACCTAAGTAAACAATTTCATGTCTTAAAAATTCACATTTAATTGGGTTTAATTTTAAATTTACTTCTTTTAAACGGTTCAAAACGGTAATGAGGTTTCTATTGTGGTTTGATAATGATTTTCCTATTACTACAAGGTCATCTAAGTAAATAAAACACTTGTTATAATTTAGACCCGCCATGGCTATGGTCATAAGTCTCGAAAATACACTAGGACTTGTTTTAAGGCCCATGGGACAACGCTTCATTTGGTATTGTTTACCGACTGTGAAAGCTGTACATTTACGCGAATCTGGATCCAAAGAGAGTTGATACATTTTGTTCAAGCTGAACGATGTATATTTTCTAGAGTTTTCACTAAGGGAAAGTTGGTAATAACTTTGAGAAAGGTCTAATTTCGAAAAGTAAATACTGCCAGACAAAGAATCTAAAATCTCGGTTATATTAGGTAATGGAAATTTGTCATCTTGAATTTTGGTATTTAGGTGGCGGTAATCAATTACAAGCCTCCATTTTTTTTCATTTGACTTATCGGCTTTCTTTGGAACTAGTAATACTGGGCTCGACCACTCGGACGTTGTTTCCTCAATAATATCATTATCTAACATATCCTGAATTTGTTTTTCTACTTCATTTTTAAGAGCATGTGGGATTCTATAGGGCTTTATGTAAACCGGAGTAACATTATCTTTTAGAGTTATAGTATGTTCCATTAAATTAGTGACAGATAACCTGTCCCCTGGCAAGTGAAAAACGTCAGCGTATTTTGCACATATGTTTTCTATACTTATTTGTTCTTCTTTATTCATATAACTTAAGTCAAGTAGAGAAAAAAGTGTCTTCACACGATCCGCGGACCTATTTTCTTCAGTAAATTGACACACGTCAAATGCGTTTAAAGAATAAACACATAAATTAGATAAATCTAAATTAACCTCTTTCTCTGTCGTGTTTAAAATCCGTATAGGTATATAACTATTGACTGGTTTAGCAATCACACCAGCTACAAAAATTCCTGAATCGATCTCCTTTGCTAATACGACAACATCTTCGCAAAAACTACAAGGAATATGTCTAATCACCTCACAACGGGGTGGGATAACTTGTTGAAACCTATTATCTGGTTCAAAATTGACAAAAATTGTCTGATTATTATTTGTTAAGCTTAAAGACATCGTCTTATAATCGATGACGGCTTCAAACCGCTTCAGAAAATTATGCCCTATTATTCCGTCAGTAGCGCAGCATAAATTCTTAAAAACGTAAAACTGTTGATTAAATACTATACCATTACAAACTAAGTCCAAATAAACATAACCCTCAGACACTAATTGTCCACCTACGCCTTTTATAACTATCTTATCATAACAAAGCTTACTTATTAAGTACTGATTTAACCATTCATATTTTAAGGTGCATATAGTAGCACCGCTATCTACTAAAATTTTTCCGTGGTTACCGCAAATTATGTTAAGAGAAACTACACTACTTTTATTATAATTAAAAATATAATTATCATTCATCGTGGGAACGAAAAAACTCATTGCTTGTACTTGGGATATTTATTGTAGGTTCCTGCAATTCTTGGGAAATAACATGCACACGTGGCTGTTTACCGTTTCGCGGAAAGTATTGCGTAGTCGTATTACTTGCAGGTGCGCGAGGAAATCCGAATCTTCGGCCCCGCGGTGCCCCACGTGTGCTTCCGCGCATATACCTATTATTATAATTATACATGGAAATGTTTCGAAATTGATTACTATTTGATTGATAGTAATTCGGATTACGACCAAACGTTCTATATCCCCTATTTGGGAACGTACTGAAACGCTTATTATAGTAAGGTCGGTTTTGATTTGACGGATTTCTAAAATTCATGACGTGATCTTCATTCGGCGACAATGTATGCTCATCAACTGCTACACGAATAGCTTCTGGTAGCGACTGAAATTGGCGAGATGCTACAATTGTACTTAGGCGTGAATTACATAAGCCATCAGAAAAACGCTTAATCGCTAACTTTTCGTTAATTGGACGCAAAATGTTAAACTTTGAATCGTCTCCATCAGACTGTGCGATGGTCAAGTTAACCAATAATTTTTCTAATTCACTGCCAAACTGCTCAATAGACCTACGTCCCTGATTAGTACTTAAAATCTTAGATTGTATGGCTACAGCAGATTTTTTCTGTATTAAATAAGTACGCATATCGGTAATCAAACTTTCTATGGTTTCGTACGATCGTTTTAGACGCAGTTTCGCACTCTCAGACAGACGTGTCTTCAAAACAAACTTAATTAATTGGTTTTTCGTATCTTCACTAATCATAGAGCTATATAACTGTATGCCATCTATTAAGCGCAAGGTGTCTTGCTCCTTACCAGTCATTATAGGCAAAAGCGCAATCGCTGTTTTTAAATTAAATGAATCGTCCGCCATTTTTGATGACGTATCTGGTAGATTATTTAAACTAATTATTTTACTATAAAAAATATTAATATTACTAATTAAGGAATTAATTGATTTTAAACTCTCAGTACTTAACTCAGATTTCTCAATTTTTCTCTGTACTTCAAGCAAAATACACTCAAACTTACGATATTCGCTTTGAGCTAACAAAACTTTTTGTTGTGCTGTATCAGAAGTCTGTCTACGTATAGGACCGATTTTAATCAAATAGTCCTTAATTTCTCTCAAATTATTTGAAATATATAATAACTCTTTTAAAAGCATAACAATGTTTACAATGTAACTAATTAGTTAAAAACTACATGTATATTTCTATCATAATTACGCATTACTAAATTAAAAAAAAAAAACGCATAAAAAAAACCTGATTTGAAGTGGTGACTCGACGGCAACGCGGCGGGTACATGAAGTGTCGAACATTTTCTCACGACGTTCATGGCACAGGTTAGGCTGGACTGCTAGGATCGCTGGGCTGCTGCTAGTGGCCGGGCTATACCCTGGACTCCGTGGGCCGGGCTAATCCCTGGACTCCGCTGCTACTGGGCCGGGCTATACCCTGGACTCCGTGGGCCGGGATAATCCCTGGACTCCGCTGCTTCTACACGGGTGATGTTCCTTGGGGATGAGAGACGACAGAGAGTGTACTGGCATTGAGTTCTCTTCTTAAAACGGTAACTGCACTCTTCTGGCACTTCTTCAAAATGAAATACAATCCCCCGATAACTATGACAGTTAGGATTATTGTTAAAAGGATTGTCTCAATACTGATGTGTGGTTCGAAGGCTTGTCTCGTGGAAGCATTGGCTTCGCCGTTTGCGTTTTGTGCTATTACTACTGCTTCTTTTGAAGAGGTTTTCCCCATCTTCTAGTTTTCTTGTTGTTTCTTTTTTATCTTGATTTCTTCTTAATTATTTTTTCTTTCTTGAATCTTCGTTTTTTTTTTTTTCTATTTGGGTTCTTCTGTTTTATATGTTTTTTCTTGATTTATATTGGAACTTCATTTTTCATTTCTTCGTCTTCTTCAATATAATTTTATGTTCTTAGTTGGCGTGGTTGTTAGACAGCAGGCTCCTTAGTTGGCAGGGTCGCCATGTAGTGTCATGTTGCTGGTTGAAGGTTGTAGGTTGTAGGTGAGAATATCGAAACGAGTTGTCTGTTTGAAGTCTGATTTATTTGTCTTAACATAATATTGAAACTTAAAGTACAATAATATTTAAGCTTACTTAGCATAATGTGACCCGTTACTGTATCGACGCTAGCATAATGAGGATCGGCAAGGCATGTCCTTACATCATAAATGCGATATTCTTTCACTTTATTAAATGGGATATAATTATGGGGATCAGGGGGATTGGGATTAAGGTGGACTAAGACTTTTGTAGCGAATATTTTTGCTTATATAAAAAGGATAAAAAAAATCAACAAAGTCGAGGAAGTTTTGGTAATCCTGATATCCCGAAGAAATTAATTCAGTCGCAATAATTTGCTACAAACTGATATTAATTATATATAGTACATTTGTTTGGCTTTATATCTATCTAATAAAATCTGCAGTAATTTTCCGTAAAAAAATAGGATATTGAATAGAATATTGAAATCTTGATAATATGTCCTGACTGAAACTGAAAAAAAATTGCAGACTGTTGACTGAATTTTTATGATTTTTAATTGATAAACTTTGAGTACACAATTGAGGATTGGCTGTATAGTTATCGATCTTTGCCGACCCACTGACCGGCATTAAGTTGCCCAGCCTGATGGACGCCAAGAAAAAGCAGGATTTTATCGAAAGATAATGAAGTGTGGGTCCTAGGTGTCACCTCGGGTAAAAAAAGATACGAAAATCGAAGTTTTTGTTTTTATTAGGGGTAAGTATAATATTTACTGTACAAACACGATACGTTGTGCAGAAAAAACTCGTCACCTCTCGTGCGACCAACTGCTACGGTGACCGGACTACCGCCTACTTAATTCCGCGAATGATTAATTCTTTACCTACCGACATTAGGGACACAATATCACAAACTAATATAAAACCCAAATTAAAAAAATACTTCGTAACAGGGCTGAGTTGAAAGCTTTTACCATGTTATTGTTATTATTGATCATTGAAAATTACATTATCATATGTTTTTAAGGCAAGTGTAGAATTATTATATCACCTAAAAACTATTCTGGTTTATGTGATGTATTGTTTAAGCATTGTAAAATTATGTATGTGGTAAATAAATAAATAATAAATAATAATAATTTTGTATGGTCAACCTAGTTCCTGAAGTGACCGGTAGAGCTTTCCAAGTTTTCAATACTTATCAACCTAACCTAAATTAAAAATTTAGAAAACCCGGCGGCCGGTGGCGGCCCTCTTGGATTTAAAATTTATCGTAGTGTATTCTACTAGTTAAGCCCTTTCATTTGATACCCATATTGACGGAGTTGTGAAAAAATATGTAATTCGCTATTTTGTAGCGGCGGCCATCTTGGACCGATTTTCACCAAACATAGCTAAGAACACTCCCGACTAATACACCTTTCAACTAAAAAAAACAAAATCAAAATCGGTCCATCCGTTCGGGAGCTACGATGCCACAGACAGACACACACACACACACAGACACGTCAAACTTATAACACCCCGTCGTTTTTGCGTCGGGGGTTAAAAATACAATTCGATGGTGACTCATTCACTATAGTTAGGTACCTAATGTCTACCGGTAAACGATCTAGACCTCAGTCCTACGAGTTTGGGTAGAGTTGTAAACAAAATAGCTTTATAATAATAATAATAATAATAATTTCTTTATTTGCATAAAATGTGGTAGGTACAGATGGAGTAATTCTAATTATAGTTGCAAAGACACATTTTGCCGTATAACACACAGCATGCAAATATAAAATACTTAGTCTACGAAGTTAATTAAATACAATTTTCTATAGATATTAATACTAATATAATCTATTAATTCATCAATAACAATGTTCAACATTAAATAAGTATTATGTCCGAGAAATAAGTCTATTGTAGCATTTTGCATGTCAAGTACTCTTGTATGGAATAGAAGCATTTATCCTTTAGCCACAAAAACAATTGCTTTTTGAATTTATTGTAGGGTAAATCCTTGACACCCTTTGGGAGATGGTTATAAATTCTAACTGACATGGCAAAACTGTTTCGACTACATATCTCTGTTCTGATTCCTGGGAGGACTAACTTGTCCGGATAACGTGTATTAAAATTACAAACAGTTTTTTTAGATGTAAAAAGTTCTGAATTCATCTTTACAAGTACACAAATTTCATAGATATATATACACGGAACAGTCAGCAATAATAGTTTTCGGAACAGAGGCCTGCAGCTCTCCCATGGGGCCACATTACAGATAGCTCTCACGCATTGTTTTTGTGTAATAAAAACTGTGTTTATCCTTACTGAGTTGCCCCACAACGCAATGCCGTATCTTATATTTGAAGCCACATACGCATGATATGCCTTTAGTGCTGTTTGCCTGTTAGTAACCTTCGTAAGTCGCCAAAGCGCGTAAACGAACCGAACTTTGAAAATATTATGAAGCAAAATGTCTGAATGCAGCATGCAACAAAATAATTTTATTATAACACGCAATTTTAAGTCGTACCGTCTAAGTCTGGTACCAAAGCCAAAGCTAGTTAAGCTATTTTGTTTTGACTTCCAAACAAGACAATTCTAAGTGTTAAGATAATCGGTTTTTACACCTCGGTAGTTGGATTTCTGCCCGGTTAATGGGAATAGGCTCTTATTATTATTACGAGAGCCCTTAAAAAAATCCGGATAATTATATCTTTATAACTAAGATTCAATGACATTAAGTATATATAGTTTTTACTAAGATTAGCTAGTGTCGATAGGTACACTATCATCAAATTCTGACGTTAATCAGGTTTTATTTTACGAACGTCAACATATTTTTTTCTTTATAATTGACAGAATATTGATGTACCTGCTAACAATGTTTAGCAATTGGTTGTTTCACCGTAAAGAAAGGTTCCCCTGTCACGGAAACTTTAGCTATGATGCCACGGCACGGCGATTACGTCATCATGAGAGCTTTTGGTGGCACCCAAACTGGTATAAATAATTAATTGTTTAGTAGTTAGTACCTACAGGTATTTACTGTGAAATATAAGCACAGGGCACGCACCTATGACTTTTTAACACGTGTAGAATTTTATTATCAACTAGCTTTCCGCCAGCGGCTTCGCCCGCGTGGTCTTAATAACCTTTTTAACCCGCTTTTCTGTTGAAAATTTTCCTGAATTTTCTTTGCTATAAACCTCACGGAGCCCGAGACCTTTCCAACGAATGCAAAACCGTGGAAATCGGTTCATGCGTTCTGGAGTTATAGCGTCAGGAAGGAAAACCCGACTTATTTTTATATAGTAGATTTGCTATCATTTGCTGTCCCACTGCTGGGTGGGTCTCCTCGCAGAATGAGATAGAGTAAGTAGGCTAGGCTAGTCTAGGCTACCACGCAGATCTAGTTCGGTGAGTTAACCAGGAATTAATTTCGCGAGAACGGCGAAGCCGAGGCCAGCTAAGGCCCATCGACAATATGTAGGTAGGCACTAGGCACTTCTAAACATTTGAGTAAGTCTCTGTCTAAGGCATTTATTTCGGAGAGGAGAGGGACGCTGTCTACAGCCATGGTTTAATGAGTCGTAATGGAGAGAAAATACTATTTAGATCGGAAATTACACATTTCTAATATTATTATTTTTTATTTGAGCAAACTTCTAGATATTCTAAACAACACGAATTATTCGCAATTTGTTTTTTTTTTTAATTAATGAAAGGATTCATTGCTTTAAACACCGTGGTGTTTTCGGTATTCTACCTAATACCTAAATTATTTACACAAAATAAATACCTACTTCATTAAAATTACCTTAGCATTTACAAAGATAAGCCTCAGGAAGCGCGAGTAACATCCACTCATATCTTGTGATGGGTGTGTATTCAGTACATACACACACAGGTGCCTACTTACACAAACGGTGATGGATAGGGCTTAACTAATATAAATTTGATCGATCGCGAAATTATTTACGAAGGCCCTAAGGTACCTACTTATTGTGCTGCATGAGACAAAGACGTACGAATAGAATATAATAATGCTCTATACTAAAAAACAAAACATAAAAGAATTTTTAACACTAAGGGTACAATGACGGTCTTATCTCTAAAAGCGATCTCTACTAGACAACCTTTGGATGGACAGGAAAGATATGAAAAACGACGACGTATTTACTGTCTATTTATAATTTTACATTCTGATTTCTGATACTTACTAGAAATTGAAATAAAACTACTTTTTACGGATTTTATCGCGTTATATTAATTGTTGGCAATCCGTTTCACGCAGAACGAGTTCACCGTATCCTTTGGTCTTGCAGTTTGAGGCTTGGATTTAGATAACAAAAATGTAGGGTAGCTGTTAGCAATTGAAACGTCAAGACGCCTACCACCTTAGTCACCCGTGACCATGGACGCTGTTAAGGGTCCGAATCGTCGGAAATAAAATAATATCAATATAACGCGATAAAATCCGTAAGAAGTAGTTTTATTTCAACATAATTTTACATTATCATCATCATCAACCGTATACAACTATACAGTCCCCTGCTGGGCACGGGTCTTCTATCAGAATGAAATGAAATGAAATGAAATGAAATGATATTTATTTCTGTAAGTAGATCCTTTAAAGACACTTTTACAAGTCATTAGTCAATGAATGGGATTAGACTATAAATTGGTCTAATACGGGTTGTCAGACTTCACATGCCTTCGAGAAAACCTTTTAGGCATGCAGGTTAATTATTGTGCGTTAACCTGCATGCCTAAAAGGTTTTCTTGTTTGTTTTCAAAATTACGTACATGATTTCAAAAATTCAGAAGTGCGCGCCTCGAGAACTTTGACTTATAGAATTAAACAACGAAGGAAAACATCGTGAGGAAAACATAGATGCCTGAGGAATATAGCCTAAATTCTCTCATTGTGAGAGGACACCCGTGCCCACAAGGACAGTATAGGTATGGGTCGTTGATGATCACAATAGCAAGTCAAGGCAAGCATTTTCTGTTCCGGCTTCCCTTTTATATCAAAATTGATCATTCGCCATAGATATATAGTCACAGTGCACTATACAATTACTCCGTTACAACACAGTTCCATTTACGTGAGCATTGTGAATCGTCCTTGATGAAAAATAGTCCCCCATTCTTGTTAATGTCATACTCAATGAGTTGTCTGAATACCTACATTTATTTCAAAACAAAGCAGACTCAATCATACTGATTTACATCGCATACATCATCAATCGTAGATATCAATCAAACAACATAATGCCCTCTTATAACTAATTTTCTGAATACTTACTGTATTCAAAGAAAATTGTACCTAAAAAAAGTAGTGTCCATAGAGTTTCTTGTCGGATCTCCTACATAGGATAGAATTTTAAGGGCACGTTTCACCACCTCCAGATAGCCGCTAAACGCTGACCATAAATTTAAAAATGGAACAATATTACTTAATAATTTTATATTTATTAACCTACCAGGTACATAATTACTGGGAGGTGAAACACAAGCTTGTAAGTAAATGTTTTTCAACAAATAAAAACTTATTGCTGCATGATGAAGCATACCGCTTCAGAACACACACAAAAAATAACCAAAAAAATTCGGTAATAATGTAAGGTTTATGGAAAGAAAGTTTTTCAGTTGCTTGGAAAATTCGGTAAAACTGAAAGTTCTTTTCTTTATGGAATGTTTGTATGTTAAATTGAAATTTAGACTGGACAATTTCTGTTGGATGACCTAATACAAAATAAAAAGTATTGAACTTACATACATACATAGCTTCACGCCTGTTTTCCATAGGGGTAGGCAGAGACTATAGATCTCCACTTGCTACGATCCTGGCACAAAACTTTCGCTTCGTCTATGTTCATTAACCTCTCCATGCATGCTCGTCGGTTTAGGGTGCTCTTAACCTTACCTTTTTTGAGAACGTTCGCAATTTGGTTCGCCGAGGTCGATCCCTTCCAACTCTTCCATTCGTACTCGCCATATATACTTTTTAGTCAACCTCCGTTCATCCATCCTCTTTATATGCCCAAACCATCTTAACATACCTTTCTCAATCCGAGTTACTATTGAACTATCCGAGTATTGAACTTGAATTTACTTAAACGAATATTTATGTTATTGAAATGGTAAACAATAAAATATAAACAAAGAAATTAAAAAATAAGCAACTACAAGTAGGAATTATAATATTTTGGTGATTGAATTCGTTTAAACGTACCTATTTAAAAGTAATTATGTAACATACATAGGTACATCTTGTAGTTATGGATATTTCTCATTAATCATTACTAAGTATGTGTAAAAACCATGAAAACTATCGATAAGCATAATGTATGCGATTTCAAAATAAGTAATATAGTAAACAACGACTTAATATGTCGCTAAATATTTTTTCCCAAACATGTGAGTTTTGACGACGTCTGTGGTCTAGTGGTTCGAGTACCGGACTGTTGATCACGAGGTCGTGGGTTCGATTCCCACAAGACACAAATATTTATGTGATGAACTTAAGTGTTTGTGTTTGTCTGGGTGTTTCTTATATATTATAAGTATGTATTTACAAAAAAAGTATATTAGTATTATATACATTGTCTAGTACCCATAGTACAAGCTCTGCTTAGTTTGGGACTAGGTGGTGTAAAAATGTCCCAAGAAATATATATTTTATAAACATACAAATGCAATAAAAAAATCAGTTGTAATGCCAGAATTTGTTGTATTAGGTATCTGTCTATTTTTTTTATTCTGTAGATGAGATTTAGATCCGCTAAGAATATAAGTAGTTTGCATCATTTTTAAGAAAAACATGCAGTGTTAGAGATAAATTGTGCATTTACATATGATCACGCCTGTATTCCCCGAAGGGGTCTGCAGAGGAGTACTAATGTACACTCACAGCTCGTAGGCGAGTCTACATACATACATAGCTTCACGCGTATTTCCCATAGGGGTAGGCAGAGACTATAGATTTCCACTTGCTACGATCCTGGCACACCACTTTCGCTTCGTCTATGTTCATTAACCTCCCCATGCATGCTCGTCGGTTTAGGGTGCTCTATTGTCACTAACCGGAGACAAATCCAATTTCCGGGCTGCTACTGAGATTTTCATAGAAAACGCTGCTTGACTCAACCTGGGATTCGAACCCAGGACCTCGAGCGTAGAAGTAGTATTTTACTCAATATATATTTTATACATATAGTATATATTAGTAGCGTCACGCAAGTCTTATAAGTCAAACTGAAACTAATTTATGTCAAGCAAAACAGGGCAATGATTACTTACTTTGTCGCATTACACTGATATTAGATATAAAATCCCGTCCATGGTTACAGATAGACAAAAATTTTCACGATAAGTACAATCCGTAAAAAGTAGTGTTATATTTAAATCTCTCTGTCGTGGAAAAAATGTAGACACAATAGAAAAACGGCCCTCAGGAGGGTCTTTAATTAATTAATGCATGAACTCACAATTTTTGTAAATACAAGGTTACATGGAAAATATTAGTATTTCCCTAAACACCGCCCCACGTGCAATATTCACGTGAGTTCAACTCTCCTGACCTTCCCCATGGTTCCTAAGTTCCTATGCGCATCCCCTGCCCCCGCGACCCCGCCGCGCGCAATCAATAAATACACCTTTCTACATGTGCTGTTCAGACCTATTTATTTATAACCTCTTTTCTTCAGGCTGAATGGAATATTTCCAGTGCATATTAAACGTACATACTTACATTATCTATGCTTTTTATTTTTTTTCTATGATGTCACCTTTTGACTAGAGTTGCTGTATTGAGATACCTCACTACGTAACGTAACTATTAATTATTTTTGCACTGAAACCTGTGTGTTATTTACACTCTGGTTATACCTGTAAGTACTTTTATGTAGCGTAAATAATACATAATATATACTCGGATCGAAATCCGCGCTATACTTAACGCGGAGATAAAACAAAAATATTTATTTTATTTTATTTTAGTTTCTTTTTGTACCAATCAACCTAGTACTACCTAATTTTATTATAATTTTAATAAATGTACTAGTAAGTATTAGATTAGGCGGAAGTAATTATAATTCGTAAACATTTACCTTAATTTAATTAAACTTACGTAAAATATTGCATGAAAATTATGAAAATTAAAACTTACATTCTTTTAATCAAAAGATAGCGTCTATTTTTTAACTAAATGAAATATTAGTAAACCATAATTATTATTTCCGTTATTCCTTTTCCGAAAATCCTTTTCAAATAGGTTCGCGGCGCGCGCACTTACGCTTCGGGCGTGCTCTACTGACTGCCGACATCGTCAGGGGCTAGAGACGGGACACACTTGTTTAGATGAATATCGATATAATTGCTGTTTTCATGGTAATCAACACATCACACAAAATGTGTCTAATTAAAAGATTAAAGGCCCGTTTCATCACCTCTGGAGAGCCGCTAACCGCCAGATAAATTCAAAAATGGTACCTACTAAATTTGTATGAAATTATCTGTCAACTAATTTAACGGGAACTTACTGAGAGTTGGTGTAACAGGCTCAAAATGTGTTTAATTTATGCTGATATTCACGCTCTTTTAACAAAATTGTAGCATTGTGTACGTAAATTTGCGTGAAATTTCAACGCAAAGAAGTAAAGAGAAACGAAAAGGATTTCTTATTTTACTACAATAGCTATAGTATAGCTGCGATCTGCACTGAGTTCAATGACATGGTAAGATTATTTGACTGCTTTCTGACATTTACACGAATACTAGACATATAATAAAACTACTTTTAATATATGCGTGAATCGGATTGCAAATAATTAACAAAAATGTAGGTTAGCTGTTAGTAATTAAAACGTCAAGACGCCTACCACCTTAGTCACCCGTAACCATGGACGCTGTAAAGGTCTGAAACGTCGGGATTAAAATCATATAAATATAACGCGATAAAATCCGTAAAAAATAGTTTTATTTTATGATTTGTTTAATTTACACACTTTTTAAGAGCTTTAGTCGATAGATCAGTCGCCTCTTCCTTTTATAACTTTCGTTTTGACCTTAGAATGCGATCCGATTCCCATTTTCCCCTTTGCTTGTTTAAGATATACTTAGTTTAAATTTTAATGCTAAATAAAGTGATTTTAGATTTGTTTTATGCACATGTAGTGCATCACTGTTTTTTATTGCAAATGGCATGTACGTAGTACAACAATTTGTAAGATAGCATGCTTGTTAATAAACCGTTTCTTTGATTCCATGACCTCAGACACTATGTAATCTTAATTACTAATAATGGCTCGTCCATTGGACTTTCGGGACTACCTCCTCAAGTTCTCAATATAGTTTTGGTTGCAAGATCTCTCTACATTTGAAATCTCAAAAGCGTCGGATATTGTATTATATATTATATTTCCAACAGTATCAATGTTGTATTTGAAGCTTTCCCCAATTATTCTACTGGAAAAAATTTACAAAAAAAACCACTGCCATGGAGATTATTTTATTGACAATAAAAGAACATTTGTAAGTAATGTCAACTTCTACAACTAACATTTTGGTACAACCTTACAACTCAATAACTGTTTGCATAAATCCCTTGTTCCCTACCCACCTTGGTATACCGAGCTGCTATCCGCAATTAACGATATAGCGTGTATTCTTCGTGGAGTTGCGGATAACAGTCGCAGAAAATTTTCAAGGAGAACAGAAAATTAAACGCCAAATGAAATGATACATTTCTATTCCAATAAACAAACAAACCTTGTTACTTATGTATAAGGAACAAAAGTATAGTGTTTTATAAATAATTTTAAGTAGCGAACCGTATAATTACTAACTAACAATAAAAAGTAATTGATTTATATGAGTAGGTACTAAGGTAGGTACGTGTTTCAGGTCAAAACCGGATCTGTACTGTAGGTACTCAGTAAACGTAATATCTTGGGCATTTCACGGCAATTAATAAATTAATATGACGTATCCGGTTCTGACCAACCCCACTAGATAAAACTTAGTTTAGCTAGTAATATCCAGTTATATTCAGAAAGCTTGTCAGATTTTCTGAGACTTTGCTTACACTGTATAAACATTATAATCGCAGAAAGCCATTTTATTTGAATAATATGATTAGGAATGTCGATATTACCATCACGGTAAGATTAATACCGCACGGGACTAGTCAGAAATTTAGATTTCGTTCCTCATAAAAATGCTTAGATGTTCTCCGTGATGTTAAAGTTTATAACCGATATCTTAATCGCACATGAAACCAAATCAATCGAAAAAGTTATGTGTGTGTCCAGAATTCGGTGATTTTTTTTATTATTTCAGAATATAAGTTATATGCAATAATTACAATACCTAATAAATTAAATCGTGATTTTTGTAATTATTTATCTACTGATACTATATGAAAAGATCTGTCAAGCTTTAAATTCTAACCAAGTATTACTTTTAAAGAGCAAGAAACGGATTTTCAAGTCATCCGTATTTGTTGGAGATGCTTGAGCGCTTTTCAGGTTTTCATACACACTATGCAAGTATGTGTCACCTGGACCTAATTTTTTCTCCGATCATATTTAGTTCAGAATAATTTTAATGGTGTAGTGTAGGTAGATTTTAATTAAGCAGACATTGGCTCGCTTCATCACAACGTTAGTTATTTTTAAGAGCATTACTCTTCACTATCTTAATTACATTATAATGTTTACCAACATGGCGACCTGCTACAAAGATGTGTACTATTATAATTGATTGCTTATAAGTACAGTCTATTATATTTTATCTAAAAGACGTTCGATTAAACGACGTAGGTAAATAAAGGCCCCCTGATGAGCGTCAAGGTCAAGGTTAGGCTAATAAGGCACTTTTGGTGAATCAGAAATTTGTAGATAACAACTCCCTACCAAATGGGAATCGAACTCAGAACCTCTAGCGTAGCAGTAGCGCTTACGACCACTAGACTAATGGCGCAGTTTAATTATGATCCAGGTTAACTAAGCAAGACTTGCAAGACTTCTTAAAAGTTCAAATTATGTTTTCGATGACACATGTCAACATAATGTCATAAGTTGGAATAGCGCCTCTTTACGGCTGTATCACAAAAAATGTGTTATAAATACCCAATACAGTCTCGCTTCTTTTTAATATCGATAACATAATAAGGGATGTTGTGGTTGTCGCATCCTTATTTCTATGTGACGTCACGCCAGACAAGGGGTGAGCATGCGCGGGAAATTCGCCGCCATTTTGTTTCCCTTCGCCCAGTTTCGTGTGGCTTCGACAATTTTCGTAGGGTGAGGTCACATCCAGCAATCGCGGCGTAAAACTGAAAATGTTCGTACAAAGGAATTCGAACTTTATTGGTCGGTTTTAAAGTTGATTGTTTTAAAGCTTGGGTATTGGTGCAATGAACAGTTTGCGAATATAATGGGTGCCATGGATTTGCGTCATACATTTCGGACTATTGCGCTGTAGACTTGTAGGTAACACTAGCAATGTCACGGTGATTCAAGGTGGTGCAGAATTTAGAAATGCGTTGTTTTTACCCGACTGCGGAAAGAGGGTTATTAGTTATTAATGATATAAACATACCTATCCTATACGTGATTGACGCACCTATGACTTTTCGAAATCATGTGCGTATATATCACTCGCTTTAGTGGTGAAGGAAAACATCGTGAGGAAACCTGCATGCCTGAAAGATTTTCTTAACGGCGTTATGAAGTCTGCCAACCCGCATTAGGCTAACGTGGTGTACTATAGCCTAATCCCTCTCATACTGAGAGGAGACCCGTGCCCAGTAGTGGGACAGTATATGGGTTGATTATTTATTTATTTTATACGTGATTGTAAATGTATATCGAGAGAAAATTTTCATTATACAGTCCACTGACTGAAAATTAAAAAGCTGTCTAGCAGTACGCAAACAATACAAGCCAATATGAACTCTAGTGCTTGTTCGCCGCATCAATATGTAAACACAATTCCGCTGTACATTTCCCAAGGATCACCACATCAAAGAAATCGAGGAGAAGGTCAATGCTACCACGGTTTTTAACCAGTTCAAATATTATAGATAAAAATCCTGAAAAATCGATTTAAACGTACCGGTGATCTTTGGGTGTACATTGGTGCATCATTGCCTAACCGAAACTGATAATAATCTGCCGTAATTGCGTGCGTTTGACATTCCGAAACTGCCACTGACAGTTTTTACTATGAAATCATTACGTAACAGATATTAATGTGGCAAAATGGCGTGATTTTTCTCAAATTAAAAGTTTTTTTCTCATCAGTCAGCATTAAAAAAAAGTACGACTAGAGTATTAAGCAGCGTAATACAGGGTATTTTTTCCAATAAGTACCTTTAGTACATCATTTGGGCCGATTTCGATGATCCCCTTTAATATTTTATTGTATTGTACAAATTGCGATAATTTTCATTTTGTTTTCACGATTTATCTATTCTCGATCTCGGCCAAGATTTTATTTTATTCTCGTTGTCAGTCTCGGTCTCGGTCTCGGTCTCAGCCGAGGACGAAAAACCTGTATCGGTCGACCCTCTAAATAAAGTGAGACTTTTGTATTGTGTGCAATGTTGTTGCTCTGGCGAGTACTTTACCTTACATATTTATGAACCGTGTCTCACGGGAATTCTTGGTTATTTTCATATAATGCTTTTGGGCTGTCACTATTAGTGAGTACTATAATAGCAAGCAGTGAGAGCTGACAGCCTTGCCGGCATTAAACCTGGGTGAAAACCGATGCGGGATAGACAAAATTCTCACTTAGAAGATGTATGTGGAGGGTACACCAATGTCATTAGTAGCCATGTAATTATGCAGCTTCTTTGACCCTACCTCATTGCTACTTAGATGATATTGTATTGTATTTTTCAAGAGTACCTAGGTAAACCCTTATTTTAGCAGTGACGTTGTGTTAGTATGTATAAAAACTGGCTAAAACGTCGCCCTCATGCACGTTGTTGGAATATATTAAATCTTATTAACAAATCCTATTTTTTTTATAATACCTATAGGTAAAGTGAGCAACTGACTGACTGACTGATCGATCTACGCACAACTGAAACCGCTGATTTCGTGGATTGGGCTGAAATTTACGAATTTGGGTTAATATTTGAATCACAGTTGTTATGACGTAGGCACCAGGTACTTAGACAAAGTTTTGGGAAATTCCTACAGGATTGGGACAAAAAAGACGAGCGTGAGTGACACAGCGTGGAACAGCTAGTCTCTAATATCTGAACTGGGAAGAGATTTGGGTCTTTATTTGTATCTATGTGGCTATGGTCTTGTATCCAAAAAGCCGATGGCTCTTTTTACGGCAAGATTTATAAACATACGGGAATCCGATCAAGATATGACACGTGCCGCGTGTCTATTCAATTGGATAATCGACGCGACGTTATCAGTACTGAGAATTAGTTGCTTACGGCTCTGATGGCTAGGTGGGCAGGTTTATTGTTCAACAAATAATGAACTTTATATGTTATGAAAGTAAGTGGTATATTTAGTAACGGAGAATGTGCAGTTATGAATGATTTAGTAGTAGAAACAATGCAAGGTTTAACACAGAAGATAATTTATATGCTGACTAACTATGACATAATAATCTTTTTAAATTGTTCATCTAATGTCATTGCTGGCTTTTTTTTATACCACTAAGGTGGCAAACAAGCATCGGCCCCCCTGGTGGTAAGCGGGTACCGTAGCCTATGGATGCTTGCAACACCAGGGGTATCACTCGCCCGTTGCCGACCCTAAAAACCTCTTAGAGGTTTATGGAGGATTCACTCCGCCGCGCGCCGACAGTTCATCTTGCTGCCAGCGCAGCGCATCCTTGAAAGAAGCTCTGGCAACCTTACTCACTGCAGGAAGAAAGACAACACACGATAAAGAAGCTGTAAGAGGAAATATGAAGGGACGAGAGGAGGATGACGGTAACCACGCAAGTAGTCATAAATAGGATACAATAGGTACCTCAGGAAGTCGTAGATTTACAATATTAAAAGCAGGTGAAATATGCTTATGAACAATTCGCCTTGAATAAATTATTTAAAACACATAATGTAACCAATATTATACATCTAAGGGCCTGTTCCACTGCCTCTGGATAGCAGTTAACAGCCGGTTAAATAAATAATTGTTACATTTGTATGAAATTATCTGCCAGCGATGGTGAAATATTATCTAGCGTCTTACATTTGTGTCAAATATTTCCGTTCCATTTTTAACCCCCGACGAAAAAACGACGGGGTGTTATAAGTTTGACGTGTGTGTGTGTGTGTGTGTGTGTGTGTGTGTTTGTGTGTGTGTGTGTGTGTGTGTGTGTGTGTGTGTGTCTGTGTGTAAAAACCGATTATCTTAACACTTAGAATTGTCTTGTTTGGAGGTCAAAACAAAATAGCTTAACTAGCTTTGGCTTTGGTACCAGACTTAGACGGTACGACTTAAAATTGCGTGTTATAATAAAATTATTTTGTTGCATGCTGCATTCAGACATTTTGCTTCATAATATTTTCAAAGCTATTTTGTTTACAACTCTACCCAAACTCGTAGGACTGAGGTCTAGATCGTTTACCGGTAGACATTAGGTACCTAACTATAGTGAATGAGTCACCATCGAATTGTATTTTTAACCCCCGACGCAAAAACGACGGGGTGTTATAAGTTTGACGTGTCTGTGTGTGTGTGTGTGTGTGTCTGTCTGTGGCATCGTAGCTCCCGAACGGATGGACCGATTTTGATTTTGTTTTTTATTTGAAAGGTGTATTAGTCGGGAGTGTTCTTAGCTATGTTTGATGAAAATCGGTCCAAGATGGCCGCCGCTATAAAATAGCGGATTTAATATTTTTTCACAACTCCCTCAATATGGGTATCAAATGAAAGGATTTAACTAGGAGAACACTATACACTATGATAAATTTCAAATCCAAGATGGCCGCCACCATAAAATGGTAAATTACATTTCGTGTCGGGGGTTTTCTAAATTTTTATTAATTATGGAGCCGTAGACGGGATTTTTGGTGTTACTCGGGCGCGTCAGATATTGATAGCATAATCGCCCCTCGTGTCTCTGATAACGACGGCTTATTAATCTGACGACTTGCGTGGTGGGTATGGCCGTACGAAGGGGTAGACAATATGAAAAAAAGAAAATTTATTCGAGCGCGTCAGACATTGATAAGGGGTGTTAAGTAACCCAAAATACAGACGCTTCATCTTGATGTATTTGTTGTACTTACCCATAATCTGACAATTATGTAGACGAATTTCTTTAATCTGAGGGTTTGAAAATTTTGAAATCGTGTGGTGGGTTCCCCCACCACTGAAAGTTAAGTTAAGTTGTTAAGTATAGGTCCCCACGGCGCTCGAGTAACTCCAAATTTAGCATCGTTGATTATTTTCAATATCTTTGGCCGTGACCAATGACATTGTTATAAAAGATACAAAAGGAGGTGACCATATGAAGTGCAATAGCTCGTCTCATGGTGTGTCATCTAGGACGGTAGGTGCCCTTTGACACACGCGCAGAATTCATAGCGCAGTACATTATGTGAGTCACTGGTACCTACTAATTCTATTAGATCGACCTTCACTCTTATTGTGCGACGCAACGTACAGGGCTTGAGACAAGTTGCAATTTGACATTAGAATCGACAAACGTATAGAATCAAAATGACAATGACACAAGCTTTTGACAAATCGGGCTGTCACTAATGTCATTTCCACACATTTTTTTTTTATTTATTTGTCGATTCGAATGTCAAATTGCAACTTGTCTAGCCCTCCTGAGCTGTCAACTCTATTTCAAACCCCTTCTTCCTTCCTTCTTATGATTAAGAAGCGTCGATTAGCGCGGCGCGAGCTGTCGCTCGTAATTAGTCGCCATGAGTACTGAACTCGTGGCGAATGAGCTGCTGGCTTTCTTGCAGCAGAAGCTGGATGTGATGGACGAGGTGTCCGCTATCCAGATCTGCGCAACGAACTTCAGCGAGGACGACATAGCTGCCGCGAAGCTGTTGCTGTACAACGTGCTGAACAAGCGCGACCAGATGGTGTCCCGCCGGCGTGATGGGACTAAGAAGAGCCTCGAAGAAATAATAAAGCTGTTCAAGGAGACAGACCCGGATGACGTGCCGACGTTTGTGGCGAAGGAGCTCCACAAGCTTCCCCCCGTCACTTTCGATCACGTAGATGTCACAAGCCTTTTGAAGGACATCGTCTTTTTGAAGGTCAGTCTCGCGGATGTGCAGGCGAAATTAGGCGCATCCCAGAACACCGTCACCGATTTGCGCAAGGAAGTTAGCGAGTTGCGCAAGACCGTGGCGGTAACTAGGTCACCAGTCGATGCGTCAAATGTAAACACGCGTCGCGGAGCTGCACTCGACATATCGTCATCGAGTTCCGCGTCAGCAGTTTCGTCGCCAGCGCACCCGCCGATTGCTGAGCCTGCGGAGTGCCCCTCCCGGACGCCCCGCAGCTCCGTGCCTGTTGCCGCGGCTCCTCCGCGCACCGCCGCTCGAGCCCCTCGCCCCGACCCGCTGCCAGTGCCTGCAGCGTCAGCAAAACCTTTATCAAAAGATTTTGCTGGTGTCACCGCGGGCGTTCCTAGTATAAAGCCTGGGCCATATAAGCCAACAGAGAAGGCTGATAACGATGATGGTTTCGTGACAGCAGTGCAAAAGAGGAAGCGCCGAATTCGAAGCTGTAAGAATCGCTGCGGTAAAGCTCCTACTGAGCCTAACATGAGTCTGCGAGCCGCCAAGCCAAACACCCCGGTGTATATCTCCCGCCTGCACTACACCACTAGGGCGGAGGACATCGTGGAGTACGTACGCCAGAAGACCAAGTACACGCCGAGAGTGCAGTTACTGGAGTCGCGCCGGAACGTCAACTTTAAGGCGTTCGTGGTGCGAGTACCGAACTGCTTTCTGCCTCTCGTCATGGAAGAGGACTTTTGGCCGCAGGACGTGGTGTTCCGTCGCTTCCGCGGACAAGTGCCACAGGATAGCACAAAGACAATAAGTGCAAAGTGAAGTGTTACTAACATAGTTTTAAGCCCTATCTACTAACACTTTTTTGTATATATTCTATATATGTTAGTTTGTAAGGTATATATCTATGGGCCATAGTTGCCTGAAATAAATGGTTATTATTATTATTATGTAAATGATAAACGTAATCCCCCTTCGTAAAACATGGGTATTGTTTCGTACTTACCCTCTAGCGCACAATAGATAAGACCATCGTATCTTTTTTTTTGCGTCTGGAAATGCTTTATGCGCCGTCACGCTGCCCTGGGAAGGCTGCGTGGCGTGTGGGACTCCGCCCTGAAAAGGACGTCTACCCACTAAAACCAGACGGGTGTTCGCCTCATCACCGTTCGGCCGGGGTCACGGGTACGTGTGGACATTCTTCCGCGACCCCGGCAAGACCATCGTATCTAGCCCGACCTACTTACACCTACATATCCAAGCCCATGATCTGTTTTCTCTGCTTTAAATTTTTTTTTAGATTTTCAGTTTGAAAATATAAAAAATAAGTCGTGTACTTACCTAACGTAATATTAAGTTGGTGCCAGACAAATTAAATTTCAAAATATGACCTTCATTTATTATTTGTTTGGCACCCACTAAAAATTGACTACATATACCTATTAAGGTTTATTTTAGTTTTTGTTTTTCAACTATACTTTTTCGTTCGTTTACTTTATCTGGAAAATAATTCTCTGACTCTTCTATCTATTTAATTTTAACAGAATCACATGTCATGTTAAAATTAAATAAGCTCAAACACGTGGTAGGTAGCTGGTGTAAACCATTGAGGGTTTCCTTCAACTGTCCTCCGTCTTCATCATCACATCAACTCTAAGTGTGGGTTATGTTATTGTCATCAGAACTACAATATAGGAGTGCCAACTTTCACAAGTGCCAGCGAAAATTATTTATCTTTTATTTATTAGGAAAGAAACAAACAGTCATTCACAAAATAAAAATCTAGAACAAATAACACATAAAGACCTATAGTTTCCTTAAATAAAATTCAGTCAATAATCCCCTATTTTCCTACTCTTAGATAATTTTTCTTCCAAATATAATTAGATTAACCCCACCCTATCAAACAAAACAAGAGAATAAAGAATAAAAAAAAGAATATCGAGCAAAAAAGCAGCACGGCCTTAGCATCCTTTTGAAGAAGTTCAGGTCATTTTCGACCATTCGCCTATTACTTGTTGTGAAAAAAACTAGAAGCTTGAATTTTATAATTGACGGCAAAATTGGTGCATAATAAGGATATAAAAAAAACACCTCCGGTTTTTCAGTTGAAAAGAAAGTGAGACCTATTTGGCGTGTAATTTTACACTTAGAAGCACAACTACTTACTTCAAGTATAAGTACGTAGGGTTCTTTTGTGGGCAATTTCTTTGAAATCCAACAAGCGGAGTGAAGATGCAAATAAGCATTTTAATAATCGTATTTAATAGAAGAAAATAATCGTCTAGTATTAAAAATGTTTGGCGTTGCGCCAATAAGCCTCCAAAGACTTGAAGAGGAACTCTAAGAAACCCGTGTTTTTACATTTTTAATATAAAATAAGCATGCTTTAGCACAAGAAACCTTAACGCCGTCATGTAAAGCTCAGATTACATTAAAGCAACAATTATTTATATGGCCTTTCAGAGAGTTGGTCCTCCTGAAATTGCCTTAGTTTTAAGCGTTTATAATAAGTTTTAATGGCAATCAAATGTAAGTATTTTGAAGGCACATACTAGCTTGTTAACCCCCGACGCAAAAACGACGGGGTGTTATAAGCTTGACGTGTCTGTGTGTGCGTGTGCGTGTGCGTGTGCGTGTGCGTGTGCGTGTGCGTGTGCGTGTGCGTGTGCGTGTGCGTGTGCGTGTGCGTGTGCGTGTGCGTGTGCGTGTGCGTGTGCGTGTGCGTGTGCGTGTGCGTGTGCGTGTGCGTGTGCGTGTGCGTGTGCGTGTGCGTGTGCGTGTGCGTGTGCGTGTGCGTGTGCGTGTGCGTGTGCGTGTGCGTGTGCGTGTGCGTGTGCGTGTGTGTGTGTGTGTGTGTGTGTGTAACATAACTGAGAAAAAAAACATAGCTGAGAACACTCCCGACTAATTCACCTCTCAAATAAAAAAAACAAAATCAAAATCGGTTCATCTGTTGGGGAGCTACGATGCCACAGACACACACACACACACACACACACACACACACGCACACGCACACGCACACGCACACGCACACGCACACGCACACGCACACGCACACGCACACGCACACGCACACGCACACGCACACACAGACACGTCAAGCTTATAACACCCCGTCGTTTTTGCGTCGGGGGTTAACAAGCTAGTATGTGCCTTCAAAATACTTACATTTGATTGCCATTAAAACTTATTATAAACGCTTAAAACTAGTGTTGCCCAAATGCAAGAACAAGACGAGACTTAGCCAGTCTTGGTCTTGGTCTTGCGCCAATACACCTGGTCTTGGTCTTGGTCTTGGTCTTGCGCTCCCAGTCTTGGTCTTGGTCTTGGTCTTGCAGCAAGAGTCTTGCAAGTCTTGCAATTACCTATTAGTCTATTACTATTTATTAAAGTTTACTTTAAATCTTAGAAAAACGTATTAGAATTGAAACATTGTGAGCTTGAATTAACATAGCCATAGTAAAGATCAAGCAGATTAATAAATAACTGAGGATTTGATAAGAAATTCGAAAAATCAACTGACCTATATGTCGTTTTCCATGGAAGTAACTGTTTCTTAATAAACATTTATGATTTATAAGCTTACATTTGCTAAAACATGTAAAAAACAAATTAATTACAATAACTTGACTGTATTTTAAAGAACAATATCTGTCTAGAAAGAGATTGAACCCTCAACTTATATGAAATTTAATAAAAGAGTTTTACGATTTATTATTTATTTCAATAAAAAATAAAATACAACACAAATCAAACATCAAATAGTGTCAAATGTTGTGATTTCGGCGCGGCGGCAACGATTGTTGTATATGATTTCAAAAGCGCGTGTATAACCATGTACTTCCGAAAAGCGGCAAATTTCTTTGAGAAGTAAGTACAAAACCTTTGATGCCGCATTATCAAAGTGCCGATGGTTAAAACATAACTAACATGCATCCACTCAGTTTGATTTTAATGGTAATTTTTTTATTCGCTATGTAGGTATGTTTATGGTATTAGTCGTAATGCGCATAGGTCCAGTTTTTCATATTCTTTGATACAGTTTTTTGCGTCTCATAGAATTCCTAAGCGTACCTATACACCGAATTGTTACACCTAACTACTCCGTGAAATAGCGCTAAGTCCTAGTTGCAAGACGCAAGAGTCTTGCAGGCTTAGTCTTGTTCTTGCTCAAGTCTTGCACGGTCAGTCTTGGTCTTGGTCTTGCTAAAAATACGCGGTCTTGTTCTTGGTCTTGGTCTTGCAAAAACGCAAGAACAAGACCAAGACTGCAAGACCAAGACTGAATTTGGGCAACACTACTTAAAACTAAGGCAGTTTCAGGAGGACCAACTCTCTGAAAGGCCATATAAATAATTGTTGCTTTAAGGCCTTAACAACAGTGAAATGCCCAAATTCTTGGGTATTCAATTAAGATTGTTTCAATAACTGTTCATTTAATCTGTACAAAAAAAATATATGTGATAGATAAGGATTCGATAAATTTTTTCACTTGAAAAAAATTGTAATTCCGCCAACCACTTTTTGGAAAAAAAATCACCAAAGACTACCTATTTTTGTCAGAATTTTCAAATTGTTTGCTAAACGGCTGAAGCTACTTACTTCGCATTTTCATACAAAAATAGGTCTTCAAAATATCAATGTTTTCACTTGAAAGTATTATTTTTATTTTGCATTTTACTAGTCAAAATATTCATTTTCCTCGATATTGAGTCTATCCATGCGAGCGTTCCCTGCTCCTTCACCCGCGCAGTCCGTCTCCGGACGTTATCGAGGGTGGACCGCGCGTCGGTGTTTGAGCGACTATTTTAAAATACATTTTAAGTTTTGAAGGCTTTATACTTATTGATAAATATTTATATTAACAGAAATGCTTAGTTTAGTTAATATTCATATATTGCTGGCTGTAAATATTTTTTTCTAAACAAATTCATTTTTTAAGTGCATAAAGAGTAAGATTGCAGAGTGGTAGATCTGATATGTATTGCTCCGCACTTTAGGCATAAAAATATTACTACGCCACTCGCCTCGTTGGCGACTGGCTGGCAACAGTTCTGTTTTTGATAGTTTTTATTTTTGATATTTGATTGTATTGTTTTTTGTGCTGTCAGTCCGTTATTGTGAAATAAAATACTTCCAGTGCTACTAAATTTCTCTTAAATAACCACCATAGTTTGATTTTCTTCATCAGTCCACTTCTCTCACGAACACGCCTTATTCTTATTTAAAAGTTATTTTTTATATCTTTTTGTATTTTTTAAGCATTTTCCATGCTAAGATTACAAGTTATTTTTAATGAAGGAAAAAATCGGCTGGCGTTCAGGATTCGAACCTGCGTCTTCTGGTTCGGTACACCAGACGCTTTAACCGCTAAGCTATCGCGAGCCCCGCTCGCCTGTCAAAGTAATTTTATAGTTACTTACCGCAGGTACTTATCGTAAATGTTTATCGAGTTTTGATTTATTTAGGTATGGTTATTCAAAAAACCACATAGGCATTAATTGTAAAGGTAAATAAGGGTATCAAATCCTAATGTTCCTTAGGGAAATGGGATTACAAAAATTGCATTATTTCTTTAATCCAATACGGCGAACATATTTTTGAAATTTAAATTATGACATAGGTATCAGATTCAAGGTTCTTTAGGGAGCTGATTATGAAAATAAGCTTTATTCTAAAATTTAAGATGGCGGATATTGTTTTTTTATTTTTTATGATATTTTAAGATTCTTCAGGGCGCTGATGATTATGATTATAATATAATATTGATATCAAATTCGTGGTTTCTTGGGATGCTGATTACGAAAATGGCATAAGTTTTTGAATATAAAATGGCGGACATTATTTTTTAATTTAGTATGATATGGATATTAAAGATGAATGTATATACTAGAATAGATTAAAGAACTAGGTATTTAATGAGACCATGTAGTACCTATTCCATCTTTTAAAATACTCGATCCTCCTAGACTCACTGTGACTATGGGTACGCGGCATCCGAGGCCCGCTCGAATTGAGCAACGCGGCGCGGCGAAGCGCGGTACAGTTATTTAAATTTGAACCATATTTCTATGCACATAAAAGTAACGCGACGCGGCACTTGTGTCGTGCAAGAATATACTGTCTTTTTTAATTACACTAATAGTATTTTCGCCGTAAGATGATATGCCTGACAGTTCTCATTTTAAAATCCCTGACGCAAAAACGACGGGGTGTTGTGTGTGTGTGTGTGTGTGTGTATGTGTGTCTGTCTGTGGCATCGTAGCTCCCGAATTTTGAATTAGTAGTAGGTTTTTTTTATTTGAAAGGTGAATTAGTCGGGAGTTTTCTTAGCTATGTTTGATGAAAATTGGTCCAAGATGGCCGCCGCCACAAAATAGCGAATTAGATATTTTTTCACAACTCCCTCATTATGGGTATCAAATGAAAGGGCTTAACTAGTAGAATATAATGTACTATAGAACATTTCAAATCCAAGATGGCCGCCACCACAAAATGGCAAATTATATTTCGTGTCGGTGGTTTTCAAATTTTTTATCCTTGCCGCGCATACTACTTTAAACTAATCTATACTAATAATATTATAAGATTTGATTGTTTGTTTGTTTGTATTGAATAGGCTTCGAAACAACTAGACCGATTTGAAAAAAAATTCTTTCAGTGTTAGATAGCCCATTTATCGGGGAAGGCTATAGGCTATATAATTATCATCACGTTATGACTAATAGGAGCGGAGTAGTAATGAAAAATGATACAAAAACGGGGAAAAAATTATAAGACCACGCGGGCGAAGCCGCTGGCGGAAAGCTAGTAATAAATAAACTGGTGTAGTGTCCTACCTACTAATTACGTTTAATTATTTAAAGTACCGTTTTTATATTATGCCCGATAATCGTCCTTTTTAATTGTTATTAGTTTATATATCAATAAATAATGATATTATTTAATATGTGATTAAATTAATATAATAATAATGTTATAATATAATAAATAACAAAATGTTTTAATAATTTTGTGTGAACAGCTAAATTTATTTTGTATAAAATAAATATGACATTGGTAAATGAACACACAATAGCTTTTATATAATATAATAATTTGCAGATATCAATAATTGTCTGTTACGCACAAACAGATTTTTGTATTAGTAGTTAGCTCATCACTAATGAGGCGCGTGACAAAACGTCCGGCCGGCCGCAGTGGCGGTACATCGAAATACAACGGCGCGGTGCCAGCGCCGGTACCCACATTGTAGGATATTGAGCTACATGGTGGCGTTCGGCGAGTTGAGTTAGTCCGTTTAGTCTGCTGTACCCCGCCGCTTACAGCGTGTTTATTGTTATAATTCTCGGATGCGACTTGTATACTTATAAACCGTACCTAACCAGTATTTTGTATGCATATTCGGCTGTGTAATTGTGCGCTAAGACTTAGTGTAAAACATACGTAATACTTATGTGTTAATAAACTTTGAAAGTGAGTGGCTGAAACTTTTATTTGGTTCTCTGAACTACACATCATCTACACACTCACTTCACTGGCAAAAAAATAAAAAACATATTATTAAATTAAACATAAAAGCCGACTGCGTTAAACTAATGCTAAAACGGTACTAACTAAAAATCTAAAAGCAAGCTCTATATAGGTAATATCGGAAATGAAGTACTTCACGTTACGTCATGTCACCAATAAGAAAACATACTTATCTTACACACAATAATTGAAAGTATCGATTTAGTCACTTAATACCGTGCACATGACGTGACTCTCAGTGATGCTTAAACATAATAGGCAGTATTCCAAATAATACCACTTATTCTCTCTGCGACTCTAATCTTTGAACTATTCAAATCCGTGTGTAAGCAGTACGGAGCGTCTCGAGCGAGATGGCGACTTTTTCAAATTAGCTCCATTTCCTCAAGGTCATTCACGTGGGTTAAGGCCTTAATGTAATCTGAGCTTTACATGACGGCGTTAAGGTTTCTTGTGCTAAAGCATGCTTATTTTATATTAAAAATGTAAAAACACGGGTTTCTTAGAGTTCCTCTTCAAGTCTTTGGAGGCTTATTGGCGCAACGCCAAACATTTTTATTACTAGACGATTATTTTCTTCTATTAAATACGATTATTAAAATGCTTATTTGCATCTTCACTCCGCTTGTTGGATTTCAAAGAAATTGCCCACAAAAGAACCCTACGTACTTATACTTGAAGTAAGTAGTTGTGCTTCTAAGTGTAAAATTACACGCCAAATAGGTCTCACTTTCTTTTCAACTGAAAAACCGGAGGTGTTTTTTTTATATCCTTATTATGCACCAATTTTGCCGTCAATTATAAAATTCAAGCTTCTAGTTTTTTTCACAACAAGTAATAGGCGAATGGTCGAAAATGACCTGAACTTCTTCAAAAGGATGCTAAGGCCGTGCTGCTTTTTTGCTCGATATTCTTTTTTTTATTCTTTATTCTCTTGTTTTGTTTGATAGGGTGGGGTTAATCTAATTATATTTGGAAGAAAAATTATCTAAGAGTAGGAAAATAGGGGATTATTGACTGAATTTTATTTAAGGAAACTATAGGTCTTTATGTGTTATTTGTTCTAGATTTTTATTTTGTGAATGACTGTTTGTTTCTTTCCTAATAAATAAAAGATAAATAATTTTCGCTGGCACTTGTGAAAGTTGGCACTCCTATATTGTAGTTCTGATGACAATAACATAACCCACACTTAGAGTTGATGTGATGATGAAGACGGAGGACAGTTGAAGGAAACCCTCAATGGTTTACACCAGCTACCTACCACGTGTTTGAGCTTATTTAATTTTAACATGACATGTGATTCTGTTAAAATTAAATAGATAGAAGAGTCAGAGAATTATTTTCCAGATAAAGTAAACGAACGAAAAAGTATAGTTGAAAAACAAAAACTTGTAGCGACTAAACACTCCCGTCACTTCACCTTTCAAACAGAAAAAACAGAATCAAAATCGGTTCATCCGTTCGGGAGCTACGATGCCACAGACAGACAGACACAAACACACACACACATAGACACGTCAAACTTATAACACCCCGTCGTTTTTGCGTCAGGGGTTAAAAATAACCCCGAATACAAAACAAACAGTGACTTTTTGAATTCTTGTACATTATTAAAAGGCAAGACAACTAACAAAAATGTCAAATGCATTCTAATTACCAATAAAAAGTAGGTTTTAAAAATAGACAGAGCTAAGGCCCTGACCCTGGGCATGGTACTCAGCTGGCACGTAGCCAAATTTCGTCAAAATCGATGCACTGGAGCGTTCGCGTGCCAGCCTCTGTACCTAAGCATATAGGTATGCAATGTTTGTTTATTTTTCGTGCTTACACGGCAGTATGAAAATGTGAAAACTGCCATAGTCTAGTAGTCGTAACATGAACTGCTGTGCTAAAAGGTCTTGGGTTCAATTTCAAGGTCGTAGTGTTAATTTACTAATTTATTTTATCTTTAATGCACATTGATGGTACACTTAGTGCCGTAGTTGACTAAAAAAGAGCATCACATCAAGTTATTCACGCCGGTATCCCCGAAGGGTTAAACAGAGATAATACACGGGTATTTTTAGGTCCTATGTAATAAGTGACGAGCCTATTACTATTTTTCGGACCCAAATCCAAACTTGTAGCCACTGAGAATTTCATAGAAAAACCCAATACCACTGCTTGACCTGGCAATCGAACCCAGGATCTCTAGCGTAGCAGTTTTACGACTACCTAGTACCTACTGAAGAAGTTACATAAAGGATAAATTGCAGAAACAACTTACCATTTTTTTCTTGCAATGCTCCACAATAGAATTTCTGTTGTCAAAACACAAACTTTACATAAACAAGCTCAATATTAGCTTCATTATATTTTATACTAGCTAATTACTTACACAACAGCTTTTAAAATACCAGCGCCCCGCGTTCTAATGTAAATTGCGAAATTGATTTGCGGCTAAGCAAATCCACGTGATAGTGTCGTAAGTCGTAACTTCTGAAGCCGACGAAGGGCAGTCAGGTTAGGTAATTTTTACTCTCTTAGGAAAGTACTTAAGTTTATTATTTTGTTTGATTGAGTTTCGAAATAAAAAACGTGATTGTATTAACGAATGTCTTTCAACGTGAGTCAGAGTTTGACAATTAAGTCGTGTAGATTTTCAACTTGGCCGATGACGCACCATTGTAGGCGATTGAGACTTTCAGTGGGGCAGTAGAAGACCCCCAAGAATAATAGGGCACGTTGAGTATAACACGTTTAGTTGTTTCAGATTCACGACAGATGGTGCATAAAAAAATTGGGAAGTTCTAAAAAATCTCAAAGTAGACAAAATAAGATTTAGAAGCTATAATAAGTGACATTTTTTTTTAAACCCGACCTAGGAATCGACCTCTACCGTAACAGTCGAGCTTAGGACTACTAGGCCAATGAGGCAGATTATTAAAAGGAGTTGCAAAAATAAAACTAAAAACATACTACTCACAAATTATTATTATTGTTTTATTAAAACTAAATGTCACGACCATTCAGATGTACTAAATTGTTAAAATCTTAATTAGTTACAATCTCTAATATTTACATAATTCTTCATGACATACTTAATGTAAATTACTAACCTTTAAGAAAGTCTTATCCACAAAGAGATCTATAGCAAAATATGATATTTTACTTTATTTTATCTATATATCAGAACAACGATACAATAGCAGTTGTTTTAAAAAGCGTCCAATTATTAACTGATTTGACGAACACACAACACCGACCTTTGATATTGTCTTACTTATAGGCCCTATGAATGAATGAATTCACCCCAAGTGACTTGAAAAATCTACCTAATTTCTTGGCCAACTATGCCAAGAAATAAGGTGGCTTGTCAATCCTCAAGCAAGTGTGACGATAATGTAGACAAATGAACATCTGCTAGGTGATTGTCATTACGGTTCTCCATCATAAAGACTTTGTTGTCCGCAGTAGGTGGCTAGGTACCTAAGTATGCTATGCCAATGAATGCTAAAACTAATCAAGTAGGTACGGTAAGCGTCTATGAAGGCTTCTTGTCACTCCCCCAGGCTTGATGGTAACATTGTTTTTAATTTATGAAGTCGAGAGAGTTATGCATTATGAGAATCGGTACTAACAGGTGTTGTCATAAATCAAGATCTTCATTACTAAAGACTCGGAGGTTTTTTAACTTCGATATATACGAGTAATTATTTAAATTTCAATATGAAAAATGATTAAAAATGATTTAAATGATTATGTCCAGCTCGCTGGACCGATGACCTGAAAAGGATAGCCGGTAGCAGCTGGATGCGGAAGGCAGAGGACCGGGAGAAATGGCGCGCCATGAAGGAGGCTTATGTCCAGCAGTGGACATCAGTAGGCTGAAGTGATGATGATGATGATGATGATGAAAAATGATTTATTCTAATACATAGCAAAATATACCTATACCTTTATATATAATCTAATATATAAAATTCTCGTGTCACAGTTTTAGTTGCCATACTCCTCCGAAACGGCTGGACCGATTTGTATGAAATTTTGTGTGCTTATCCGGTATCTATGAGAATCGGCCAACATCTATTTTTCATCCCCCTAAAATGACCCACCCCTATATGGCAAAACAACGTTTGCCGGGACAGCTAGTTAAAATATGTAATTTTAAATTGATATAATTGTTATTATTCTATGGCGCGAAATAGAATGTGAATTGACGGAAATCTGCGATGTGTACAAGTAGATGAGTTTAAGCATGATAAACTCTAAACTGTTTATACAGTTTTGTGGGACACTGTATTATTTCTTAAGTTATAACATGTACCTCTCTTAAAAATATTATAAATAAATAATCATTAGTTCTCGCTAATCTTTCTGTCCATTCTAAAGTGTACGCGAACGAGAAGATATGGAGGGAAACATTTGATGAAAATAAATAAAAACAAAAGCTTCTCTGTCTCCGATTTTTAAGGCCGAGTTGAAGTTGGCTGTTCTAGCGACAACTTCCGCCCGGACAAAAATATTGCCGATAACTGTAAAATATACTACGTACATATTTATGAAGGACCTTTACTCTTATTAAGAAGGAAGGATATTGCGTTGATATTAGCGTTATATTTATAATATCTATATTCATTCGTACCCTGTGTGGATCTGAACTGGGCAATTCTTGTACCCAACATTCTCCATCTAACAGAATTTAAAAAAACGTCCTTAATGTTATCCCGATATGACCCTATATTATAGCTATATAAGTTTATCTTACAAATAAATATAATATAAAAATATAGCTACCTACAAGCTCCGAAATAATATATAACTTAGTTTTAATAATTTATATAATAATATGTTAGTAAATTAAATTACATCTATTGTGGATACTGTTGTAGAGAGTACTTTACCTATTTAACATGTTCATTTCTACTAGGTACATATATTTCTCAAATTTGGCCTTAAGTATCCAAACTATCTGCTAAAATATTTACAAAGATATGTCACTACGTATTGAAATTGAAACGATTCTATATTTTTTTATATTATACTTTGAACTGTTTTGGCGATTTTTATTAGAAAAATAGTTATACAGGAAAAATTTTTAAGCAGTGCGCAAAAAAAATCTGGTGGTTCAGTATCAGTAATAGAACACATTCCCATTATTAGTTAAAAACTTTTTTTTTAATTTTTATCCGGCTTGAAATCAGCAAAATTTGGACACTTATCTATTGGTAATAATAACAATAGGCACGTGCACCGTGCGACTCACGCGGCGGCGTCAGCGGGGGTGAATCCCGCGGGGCGGGATGGCAGCGGGGTAGGTAGCGCCGGGCGCCGTCGACACCCGCCAGTCTGCTCGTCGCACGCGCCTGTGACGTCGTGTGTTATTGCTTTCCCGCGCGCTCCCGGCGCCGCGCGGCCGCCGCATGAGTTTCGTATTTCGTACTGTGACCGGTGACGCACAATATCAGAGTTTACTAACCGCGAGTTTTACAAAATGGTGCGAGTGTATCTCTTAAGTGGTGAAAACTTGAAACTTGAACGTAGGTTGCTTGACCACGCCCAATTCAGAACCCGCACGTCACGCACAAGGATCTGGCAGACCTCGACTATGTGTCGACATCGAAGAAAACATTTGTAATTTTTCGAGGGAAACCCAAGAGCAAGTACTAACGATACAGTACGTCGCTTCGGTGTGAGCCAGTACGCGGTTTGGAAACTATTAAATACAGCCGGTCTCCATCCATACCACTTCCAACCTGTACAGAAGCTCCACGACTCCGAACCCGTACCACGCCGAGACCGAGCTAGGTAAGTAGGTATGTTTTAAAAGTGCAGTGCAATTGATCATGAGTTATTTAAACAAGATAAAATTTAACCTCGGGCAGGACTTGAACCTGCACTCGCCAGGTCAAATTTTTTCTTCATATTCTGAATTACGTGATCATAATGATTCATTTTCTGCATTTTGATGGTCCTAAGCCCATGAAAGTATGAAGGAAAAATTGGAATTATTTTTAAAATAAAATTTCTTTAAAAAAAAAAAAAGTTCAAATTAAACATGAACCTTATTGCTTTGCATTAACGTTGAAAATCTATCATAGAAATTAGACGGATAGTCGCCGCTCGCCATACCTACGCGGGCGGGTCGAACGAGCGCACAGCTGATGTAGGTACTAAGGCGCGCGCACTCTGTCGTGCGCTAGCGAGTAAACATAATATCAGTTTCAAAGTAAACATCTTTCGTTAACGATAACTTTAATCATTTGTACTAAGACTTATCAAGATAAAAAATTGGTGTTTAATAAAAGTCGTTTAAGTTTCATTTGACGAAGTTTGCGCACTGAATAAAAAGTTTTCCTGTATACGATATAGATGGAGAAATCTATCATCTTGTATTCTAATTTCACACGTACCTATTTACATTGTATTTTTTTACATTTAAATTATCTATTAGTTTCAATAAGCTGTCTAAAAGCAAACAATCGTAATACGTTATTTCAAGCCACTTATAGAAAATAAAAATTCTAAGCTAAGTGCGTACTTGCGACAAACTTTGCAACATACTTCCTATTCCATGTTGTATACCTATAAATACTAAATGTAGTCTATGTTACCGGGACAACTATAAAGAATCGATTGACACGACATTCATAAAAATCAGATGAGTATCTTTTTGTATTTTTTTAAGCATTTTCCATGCTAAGATTACAAGTTACTTTTAATGAAGGTAAAATCGGCTCTGACCACTAAGCTTAGTGGTCAGAGCGTCTGGTGTACCGAACCAGAAGGCGCAGGTTCGAATCCTGCCCGCCCGCCGATTTTTTCCTTCATTAAAAGTAATCAGATGAGTAGTTTAGGCGCTACAGTGGAAGTACGTAAATATAAAGAGACGTAGAGTACCTATACAATATTAATTGGGCATATGCAATGCAGTTGTCTATGATAGACTGTCTAAATAACCCTTACTTTGGCGTTTTGCCGTCGTCTCGGGTAAAACTAAATTCTATTCTTTATTAAGTGAGTTAATTTGGCTATAGACTGCGCAGAACTCGTTGGCCGCGCCTTAGGTAGGGACGGGGTGGAGGCGGCGGGTTACTGTGAACAGAGCAACAAAAGCAAGCGCCCCCGCCCCTCCGTCCCACCGCGCGCAGGCGACCCCGCCCCGCCGTCCCGCCGCTCACATACCTAAGGCGCGGCCAACTAGTTCCGCGCATGCTATAATCTTATTTTTAAGTGTTCAATATAAGTACCTAGTCAGTTTTTAGGGAAAGATCAATTTAAAAAGTTACTCGTTAAGGGGAAAATTAATGTTTTTTTCTGTGATTTTTATGGGTTCGACGTTTATGGGTTACACGGGTATCACTGTCAAATGTTAAATTCTGTTCTGACGAACCTCACGAGGGGCAGAACCACTTAGGCTCAGCATATTATGACACTCGAAAATAAACTTTAAAGCTATCGTTATAAAGTGCATCTGTGATCTGCGCTAACCCTTAAGTTTATAAATGTTAATAGTGTGACGTCCAAGGTCACCAGATTCTGAAGCTTCATTAAAATACCCAGTCTAAATATCCGTATATAAGTTCTATCTGTTTCCTACAAGTCCAAATACCACACCTTCATTCATAATCCATTTACAATACATTACTTTGGCACTAAAAACAATGAATTATTTTACAAGTGGAGGCGGGGCTGTATTTTAAAACAAATTTATTTTTAGTTGATAGGACTACGCATTTTCCTATGACAAGTATTTAAATATCATATAAATTTTCATGGGTATTACTGTTTGATTTACTTGCTTTAAATATAAAAAAACAGCCTTATCCAAAACACTCCATGGAACGGCGATGATTAAAAAAAACATTTACACATAATCACGAGCATTTTGAAAAAAAAATAAGAACCAATTAATCAAAACTTTTCGTGTATAATATTTAAAACCAAAGAAAGGAAGTTAAAGAAACCATTCATTATAAAAAAAAACGCTTACTAAACTTTAAAATTATAACTTAAAAAATATGGAAATCAATTAAAATAAAACAAAAACGGGTCAGGATATTTCATGTTTATTTTCATTTTTTCGTAATGATTTTCTTATAAATCGGGCAACACCGCTGCTTTGACACAACACTCAGTGGCGGAACGTGTGCTCCGCCATAGCCTCTTCTATTTACTACCTACGTTCGAATATTTAAATTTATTTATATACAATTGGTATTGTGAAAAGTTGTTCGCGTAATTATGTTGGTAACGTATTCTTTAAATATCAACCTCTTCTAATCATGTTAAGACTTTTAGTATACCCAAAAAAGGTTGAATTCGCCTTTAACATGCAATACCGACGGAATAGAATAATAATTATGTTCCGTTGTACGTAAGATTCAAAGCCCGTAAGAGTATTTACTTGAATAGCTTGATCTTAGATCTTGTTTGTACTTTCCATTAGGCAAAGTCAGAGACAAACTGATTCAAATCAACAACAAAAAAAGATCAATTTTAGCGAAAGAAAAACATTCTACGAAAACATTCATACTTAATGTGACGTCATTTGTTATGCCAAATAACATAAAAAATAACATTATATTTCTGTATTACAACTATTATCTTCCGATATTTTAAAGTAATAAACTGCCAGAGTATCAGTCTTACATATCACGATTTTCATTGACATTTCTGTTAACAAAAAAAGTTATTTTGTGAATATCATTAAGGATTTGTAAAAAAAAAGCTATTGATATCTTTACCCGGTTAGAAAATTACATAGATACTTTTTTGGGTACCAACCCATGAGTGAGATACTTGTAATTTACAAAATCATACAAAAATGTATTAATTTTCAACATCAACCAGCAATGTTGTTACTAACCGGACAAAGTTGATAATTAAGAATACGAACTCACATTTATTCAATAAATAAAATATATTATCACCAATAGTAAAACTAACCTATAGTTAAAACGAACAACTTTTCACAACACTGTTGATACGTATAATATTGAAATAAGACAAATTAAAAGGAATGGATGTATAATTATTTATGTTTCAAATGACATTTCGTAGGCATGACACAACAAATGTACGATATGTTTTAATAAAAGAAGCCGAAATGGTTTGTGAGATGAAAAAAATAAAGAAAAAATGTTGCAAATAGATTTGCATAGCAGTATTAATGAATGTGTCAAGCATCCTAGAAATCTTTATATTACCAAATTCTGCCTGCTGCACTATTGATTAAGACTGCCATTAATATTCATAATCGGAATAACAAAATTTTTTGGCATAAAGAGAATAACAATGTTAACTTTTTTCACATTAACTTTTAGGCATGTGACAGTCATATTTAAAAATACATCAATTAAGCAATACTAGATCTGTGGAATAATTATATTCTTACTCCAGAAAAAAATTAAGGAGAAGATTAAAAATACAATATTTTAGGCATCGAATACATATAAGTATTTAGTCGATTAGTCCGTAAACTCACGAGTTGATTAGTCGATACAAATCGATTGACTGTAGCCAGTACATCACTCAATACAGGGGCTAGTGAAGTCCATTTTGTTCATTTTGCATTAGTCCTTATCGTCAAATGCTATTTTGGAGGGCAGTTAACAACTGGCCGGCAAGAAGGGTTCACAAAAAGCCCCCGAAAAATAAATTACTAGTTCATAACAATCACTGTATCACATCACTGATCACTGACGTTTGTACTGACGTATCACCGTTATTTTTAACAGTTATAACCGTTATTCACCGTTATTTCCAACAGTTATTTTTGTTATTGCAGTTATTTGTTCACTTCGCCTTTTAATGCGCGATCGAGTACGACTTTCGACGCGATTTCGACGGTCACTGTGTTGCTGATCGTGGACAGTTGGCCCTGGTCGGTTTGACCGGTTATTTCGGTCAACGGCTCGGTCAAAATGCGTAGCGATGACACTTTCGCTCGCTGGTATGCACTCACTGTGTTTATGCCGAGGAATCTGTAACGTGAGATTTATTTTTGAGATATTTAGTGGGTTAAATTTTTTTCTATGTATTACTAGGAACAGTGTTATCATAAATGCGATTAAAATTGTAATAGAAATCGTTAAATTTAAACCTCTCGCATCCAAGCTGAGATTAAACGTGTCAAATAAATATCACGGCCGGTTTCTATATAAAAAGCAGCCGATAGATTTGCTTACTAGAGATTGAATAATTATGACATTATGCGTATGGACGTATAATGTCATAATTATTCTATCTCTAGTACGTAGAAAATCGTATGTCTAGTATGCGAATCTATCGATTGATTTGTCATAGAAACCGGCCGGAAGCCGAGAATGATTAGAAAATTCAGTGAAAACAACAAGTAAGTGTTACCTAAGCGTGACGTAGCAGATGATAGTGTGTGTTACCTGAGCGCGACGTAGCAGATGATAGTGTGTGTTACCTGAGCGCGACGTAGCAGATGATAGTGTGTGTTACCTGAGCGCGACGTAGCAGATGATAGTGTGTGTTACCTGAGCGCGACGTAGCAGATGATAGTGTGTGTTACCTGAGCGCGACGTAGCAGATGATAGTGTGTGTTACCTGAGCGCGACGTAGCAGATGATAGTGTGTGTTACCTGAGCGCGACGTAGCAGATGATAGTGTGTGTTACCTGAGCGCGACGTAGCAGATGATAGTGTGTGTTACCTGAGCGCGACGTAGCAGATGATAGTGTGTGTTACCTGAGCGCGACGTAGCAGATGATAGTGTGTGTTACCTGAGCGCGACGTAGCAGATGATAGTGTGTGTTACCTGAGCGCGACGTAGCAGATGATAGTGTGTGTTACCTGAGCGCGACGTAGCAGATGATAGTGTGTGTTACCTGAGCGCGACGTAGCAGATGATAGTGTGTGTTACCTGAGCGCGACGTAGCAGATGATAGTGTGTGTTACCTGAGCGCGACGTAGCAGATGATAGTGTGTGTTACCTGAGCGCGACGTAGCAGATGATAGTGTGTGTTACCTGAGCGCGACGTAGCAGATGATAGTGTGTGTTACCTGAGCGCGACGTAGCAGATGATAGTGTGTGTTACCTGAGCGCGACGTAGCAGATGATAGTGTGTGTTACCTGAGCGCGACGTAGCAGATGATAGTGTGTGTTACCTGAGCGCGACGTAGCAGATGATAGTGTGTGTTACCTGAGCGCGACGTAGCAGATGATAGTGTGTGTTACCTGAGCGCGACGTAGCAGATGATAGTGTGTGTTACCTGAGCGCGACGTAGCAGATGATAGTGTGTGTTACCTGAGCGCGACGTAGCAGATGATAGTGTGTGTTACCTGAGCGCGACGTAGCAGATGATAGTGTGTGTTACCTGAGCGCGACGTAGCAGATGATAGTGTGTGTTACCTGAGCGCGACGTAGCAGATGATAGTGTGTGTTACCTGAGCGCGACGTAGCAGATGATAGTGTGTGTTACCTGAGCGCGACGTAGCAGATGATAGTGTGTGTTACCTGAGCGCGACGTAGCAGATGATAGTGTGTGTTACCTGAGCGCGACGTAGCAGATGATAGTGTGTGTTACCTGAGCGCGACGTAGCAGATGATAGTGTGTGTTACCTGAGCGCGACGTAGCAGATGATAGTGTGTGTTACCTGAGCGCGACGTAGCAGATGATAGTGTGTGTTACCTGAGCGCGACGTAGCAGATGATAGTGTGTGTTACCTGAGCGCGACGTAGCAGATGATAGTGTGTGTTACCTGAGCGCGACGTAGCAGATGATAGTGTGTGTTACCTGAGCGCGACGTAGCAGATGATAGTGTGTGTTACCTGAGCGCGACGTAGCAGATGATAGTGTGTGTTACCTGAGCGCGACGTAGCAGATGATAGTGTGTGTTACCTGAGCGCGACGTAGCAGATGATAGTGTGTGTTACCTGAGCGCGACGTAGCAGATGATAGTGTGTGTTACCTGAGCGCGACGTAGCAGATGATAGTGTGTGTTACCTGAGCGCGACGTAGCAGATGATAGTGTGTGTTACCTGAGCGCGACGTAGCAGATGATAGTGTGTGTTACCTGAGCGCGACGTAGCAGATGATAGTGTGTGTTACCTGAGCGCGACGTAGCAGATGATAGTGTGTGTTACCTGAGCGCGACGTAGCAGATGATAGTGTGTGTTACCTGAGCGCGACGTAGCAGATGATAGTGTGTGTTACCTGAGCGCGACGTAGCAGATGATAGTGTGTGTTACCTGAGCGCGACGTAGCAGATGATAGTGTGTGTTACCTGAGCGCGACGTAGCAGATGATAGTGTGTGTTACCTGAGCGCGACGTAGCAGATGATAGTGTGTGTTACCTGAGCGCGACGCAGCAGATGATAGTGTGTGTTACCTGAGCGCGACGTAGCAGATGATAGTGTGTGTTACCTGAGCGCGACGTAGCAGATGATAGTGTGTGTTACCTGAGCGCGACGTAGCAGATGATAGTGTGTGTTACCTGAGCGCGACGTAGCAGACGAGCAGCGCGGCGCCGGCGGCCAGCACGCGCGCCACGGGCGACGCGGCCAGCTGCACGCACAGCCAGGCGGCCGCGCCCGCGCCGCACATGCTGCCCACCGCCAGCGCCGTGCGCGCCCAGTGCGCCAGCGTGAAGCCGCGCTCCCACACCACCCTGACACACACAAATTAATGTTCTAACTTAGGTACAGTTCTCGTCAAACTTATTGTCCGGTTTGAAGTTGGCACGAGCTAACTTCAACTCGGCCGAAAAAAATCGGAGAAAGAAAAATATTAGACTGTAATAAATAAAAACAAAAGCTCAAGTGGTTGGGTAGGTTGTCATTTTAAATCATTTTAACTAAACTGCGTAACTGCGCACTATGTATAACCGCAACGAACAGATTAACTACCATGACCACGGTAGTTAATCTGTTCGTTGCGGCCATTGGTCATGGTTGAGACCGTCTAGCGTGCGAGGTGCCTTATAAAAATAATATCTTGGGACATTTTTTACACAGCACCATCTAGTCCCAAACTAAGTAGAGCTTGTACTATGGGTACTAGACAATAGATATAATACTTATATACTTTTTTTGTAAATACATACTTGTAATACATAAGAAACACCCAGACAAACACATACTTATATTCATCACATAAATATTTGTGTCCTGTGGGAATCGAACCTACGACCTCGTGATCAGCAGTCCGGTATTCGAACCAATAGACCACAAACGTCGTGTTATCAATTAATCGTCCCACTGCTGAGCACACGGTCTCCTCTTATAAGGGGTTAGGCTATAGTCATCCACGCTGGTTTAGTGCGGGTTGGCAAATTCCCATGCTATCGAGAAAATCTCTCAGGCAGGTTACCTCACCACGTTTTCTTCACCGTTGTAAGCGAGTAATAATACACATGATTACGAGGTCAGGGGTTCGTGCCTTGAGATCTAACTCGGGACCTACGACTTGGCAGTCCAGTAGTCATACCCCTAAGTTATCACTGCGCGTCACTGTTAGTCACTGCTACTGAATTTCAAGCAGTATTTACCCTAATTTATTCGCCAATCGTGTAAACACTAAATCATTTGACGACGTCTGTGGTCTAGTGGTTCGAGTACCGGACTGCTGATCACGAGGTCGTGGGTTCGATTCCCACAGGACACAAACATTTATTGTGAAGAATTTAAGTGTTTGTGTTGGTCTGGGTGTTTCTTATGTATTAAAAAAAAAATTATATAAGTATTATATCCATTATCTAGTACCCATAGTACAAGCTCTGCTTAGTTTGGGACTAGATGGTGCTGTGTAAAAATGTCCCAGGATATTTATTTGAAGGTTTTCCCAAAGGCATACTATCATTAAAGGATACGTTGTTTTTAAGTTCTAGAAATTTAAGGTTGGGTCCTCAAACCCGTAATAGCTACTGTGGCTTTAGCGTCTAAGCAACAATTCCGCATATCAATTGGTCTACCTAATCCTTTGGGAAAACCTTTGCATGTGAAACAATTACATAACTCAACTTACTTGTTGGTTTCTTGAACGATGTAAGGCGTGTTGCATACTTTGCACTTGAGTCCGTCAGGACTTGCAGCACTCTGTGAAGTTAAATACGTACATTTTAATGGTCTACATGTGCTAAATATACACTTGTTTTCGTTTTAAACCAAAACTTTCAACACGATATAATAGTACTCTATTAACTTCCATAGAAGTTGCCGTAGCAATAGTCGTAGCAGTTGCCGTAGCAATAGTCGTAGCAGTTGCCGTAGCAATAGTCGTAGCAGTTGTTGTAGCAATAGTCGTAGCAGTTGCCGTAGCAATAGTCGTAGCAGTTGTTGTAGCAATAGTCGTAGCAGTTAACGTAGCAATAGTCGTAGGAATTGTTGTATTAATAGTCGTAGACTACGACTACGGTACTACAGATGCTACGACTCGTAGCAACTGTAGACGTAGTATTTGTCGTAGTAACTGCCGTAGACATTGCCGTAGCAATTACTCGTACCATAGCCGCAGCCTTAGAAAGTGCTGCACCAGCTGCCGTAGACTTTAACCATAGAAACTATCATAGATAGTGTCGGGGCAGCTGCCAGAGCAACGACGTATTTACTGAAGTAGCAACTATCGTAGTAGCGTAGCAACTGACGTAGCAACTATCGTAGTAACGTAGCAACTGACGTAGCAACTATCGTAGTAGCGTAGCACCTGATGTAGTAGCGTAGCAACTGACGTAGCAACTATCGTAGTAGCGTAGCACCTGATGTGTAGCGTAGCAACTATCGTAGTAGCGTAGCAACGTCTGCTGTGTGTTTTGGGCTTTAATCTACGGTTGCTTTTCAGCATATGTTCGTACCTCCACGAGCCAGCGGCTGAGGCAGTCGTGGTGCACGGCGGACACGTCGCCGGTGCATCGGCACGGCCTGATGAGCGGCTCGGAGCGCGAGCTGTCGTAGCAGATCCAGCAGTCGCGAGCTGAGCCCACGCTGCCCACCAGCGAGTCGGTCTCCACATTCTGCTGTAATGGAAATTGCATGATTACTTAATTAATTAGGATTATTTAATTTTATTATTTACTAGCTGTTGCCCGCGACTTTATTCGCATCCTATAGGACTTTTTTATATCCTATGTGCATGTGTATGTGTTATTCTGATGTTATACGCTATAATACTGTAAAGTTTCATCAAAATCCGTTCAGTAGTTTTGTGAAAGAGTAACACATCCATCCATCTATCCACCTTTACAAATTTTTAACATAAATAATATTAGTAGGAAGTTGGATTTTGTGCTAATGTATACCAAACGAGACAAGACTATAAGACTATAATTGGAATGAGGCCTGAATTATAAGAGACTGAATGGAATTATAAGAATTGCCTGAATTATAAGAATTTATATATAAAACAATACAACGGAATAGCTAGTGATAAGATAAAATTTTCGGAGACTTTATGCAATAACGAAACGTAGAAAGCATGGCTAAATTGCCACCTTTCATTTCAAATACCACAAAGGCTAAATGTAATGTCTATCAAATGTCCCGTATCTTGGAGAAGATCTGAGTGGCAAATAAACTGAAATGAAATAACCTACAACAGACTGAGACTACTCACCAGCGATTTACTCGGCAAGGCCAGCGCTGCATCTGAATTTTCAGGTTCATTCTCATCTTCCAGAGCGTCGTGTATAGCTAAGGGCGGCAGAACTACTCTGAGGACGAGCCTGGTTACCACCAACCGCCAATACAACACGAGGTTCACAATAACCTGCGCCTTTTCTGTCCAACTTAGTCGATAAAACTGTTCTAGACTCTGAGAAAACAAACCAACCGGTTTTGAAGTCAGTGGTGCGAGCAGGGAACCGTCGATATCGATATAATTGCGTATCTTATTGATCTTATCCATCGATAAAGCATTTGACAGCTTTTAACTGTTGTCTTATTGTCATAACATTTTTTTAGATTCTTCGATATTTAATACCATTGTTTAGCACGAAACTTAAATTTTACTGTACCGATAAAATTGTCGATAATTAAACTATGATTTTTTAACGATTTGGTTCTGTACTCGGCACCGCTGATAATAATTTGAATCCCAATAAAGCCCAAAATTTGAGAAGCTTGTTGTATTGATGCAAAACATTGAAGAAGCATTTATAGCTAAGGACGATCCGACTCAAATTCAAAAAAAAAATCGTCAGACTATTTTACACATAGAATCAAAATGGAAGTCATTTCTCAAATGTCGCCATATGTAAAGACCCAGCCATTAATGTACCATTTACATTGGACCCAAGGATGTCTGTATTAAAAGGACTATTTAAAATGTAAATTCAACATAAAAGCGCTAGCATATAAAGCTGGAAGACTCAACAACTATAACCTGCGCCGCAATGAATCGTACCACCATATGAGTGAAGACAAAGGAGTTCGTTTTACAACGAAGTTTCCAACACAAACAATATACAATAAATACCCTTACCAATATAATATATCAACCCATATACTGTCCCACTGCTGGACAAGTGGGCACGGGTCCCCTCTCAGTATGAAAGGGATTAGGCTATAGTCCACCACGCTAGCCTAATGCGGGTTGGCAGACTTCACACGCCGTCGAGAAAATCTCTCAGGCATGCAGGTTTCCTCACGATGTTTTCCTTCACCGTTAAAGCGAGTAATAATTACGCACATGATTTCGAAAAGTCAGAGCCTTGGATTCGTACTCGAGACCTTTGACTTGGCAGTCCAGTGGTCATACCCCTAGGCTATCAATGCTTACCAATAATACAATATAAAATCTAAGAGAAAGTATCAATAGTAAATTTTCACAAAAATAAAACACTGTCGCTTATTGAGAATATATCATACCAAAACGCTTGTATTCCCCGATGGGTTGTGCAGAAGTGTACTATTTACACCCACAGTTCACCGATATGTTTTGGGTCCCATCCCATGTAATATGGAGCGAGCTTAACTGGACACAAATCATGGAATTTCATACCCAACAACACTGCTCGACCCGGGAGTCAAACCTATGCCTTCGAGCGTAGCAGACACGCTTAGGATCACTAGGCTAACGAGGCAGTTAGTAGTTAAGTCGTTTAAATGATGTATTATGTATTATTGCCCTAAAACCGTTTTCAAGCGTTAAGTTTTATGTTGTTAGAAAGAGATGCCGCTTTACACATTGTATAGCGCCTGTGTAGCGCCGTCTCTCTCTAACAACCTCAAAATTATTGTATTATAGTCTGCGCGGAACTAGTTGGCCGCGTCTTAGGTATGTGAGCGGCGAGACGGAGGGGCGGGGTAGCTTGCGCGCGGTGGGACGCAGGCGCGGGGACGCTTGTTATCGTTCACAGTAACCCGCCGCCTCACCCCCGTCCCTACCTAAGGCGCGGCCAACTAGTTCCGCAAGGACTATAACACGTTGTATGACGAACTCTGTTATCATCAAATTATCGTGGCCTTTCCGGGACCTCAATACAAATACAGTACTGTTCATTAAACTGTCACATATGTGCTATCAACCGACCCTTGGTTCGCAGTTTATCTCAAGTTATCATTGGGATGCAAAAAAAATGTGCATATATGGTTACATTGCCCTATAGTCGCTTATCATTAACTGCCTGTAACTGCCTCATGGGTCTAGTGGTTGCGATTACTGTGTGAAGTAGCATGTACAGTCCTCGCCAAACTTATTGTCCAGCTTGAAGTTGACACGAACTAACTTCAAGCCGGTCGTAAAATCGGAGAAAAAGGTTGGATTAAAATGATTTAAAACGACAGCCTACGACTTGAGCTTTTGTTTTTATTTATTACAGTCTCTTATTTTTCTTTCTCAAAATTTTTACGACAGGGTTGAAATTAGCTCGTGCCAACTTCAAGCCGGACAATAAGTTTGGCGAAACTGTATATGAATATCTTAATAGCAGCTCGGAGTTGGGATTCGTGTCTGGTCATTGGCTCACCCTCTATTACTATGTCTGGAGTCTAGACAAAGTAATCTAAATATTGACTTTGAAATCTAAAGCCAATATTGAAATTACAAGTTATTTTAAAATGAAGGAAAAAATCGGTTGGCGGGTAGGATTCGAACCTGTTAAATAACTGGTGGTAAAATAACTTGTAATTTTAGCATGAAAAATTTAAAAAAAAATACTAAAAGATAATGTTTAGATTACTTTATTTGAAAAGATAAAGGGGACGACCACATTGAGTTATAATATTTTAATGTATACTTTTTTAATGGACAATCAATTTGCAAATGATGCTAAACCCTCTTCCTCTCTCCTAATTTTGCTGTGCCGGACAGGGTCCATAATGATCTAAGTTTTCTATAGTCCACCTTTATAAAACATTATGGAATGCAATAAAGTATTGAGGAGTATTGAGTTATAGCTTACCAGAAAATTGCTGAAAATGTTCCATATTGGTCTACGTTTTACACTCACGAGCATATAAGCACTCACAAAAGTGCTAAAGCAATTTTTTTCATGAATGAATGATTGCAACTTTGAGATAACACCAATGTCACTAAAGTATACGTTCGTAAATACTATGTTCGTAATACTAACCGATTTTTTAGATAGTACCTATAGTCTATTGTTTGCAAATTCTAAGTACCTAGGTAATAACTCTTTTATTAATAATTCTGTGATAAAAAATCAAACAAAATATGAATTCAATTTATAAGAAAACTAGATAATCAATTTCTTAAAAACCATTGTGTAAGGAAATTTAAATTTATGACGAACACTATAACGTACTAAATTTGTTCTTGTATTAAGTAAATGACACACTTCGCGGTTACTTTGTATTAAACAAATAAAAAAATAATAAGTCGTTTGTGGCGGAGCGCATTGTTATGTAAATTAAACTAAGTTTGAATGTTTACATAATATTAGCTTAGTCACCATCTTTGCCTTATCCTATGTTATATACATTTTATCTCACGAAGACCGGTCTGAATGTAATAAATTTTATGTCATTGACATCATAAAGTTGAAAAATGAAGCATATTATAATATCAAATAGTTATAATATCAAGTCTGAATCCCTGAAGGGTTAGGCAGAGTGCACACTCAGTTTGTTTTTTTTTCTTCTGTAAATAGATGTTTTGTAGAAAATTTTCCAAGTTAGTGTAACAATAGCCTTTCATCAACTTTATAGTGCACGCATTTCGACTTCTGAAATAAGCTCCAGACTGGATTTTATTAAATTAAATTATTAAAATACACCATGATTTTCAGAGTTTATTCTCTATAAAGCTCAAATATATTAAAAATTACTGCCCACCCAGGATCTTATTAATCATCAAGATCTATATATAGCATAAGGAAAACTAGAACCAAAATTACAATACAGTAACATTTTTTACTCATCAAGCTACTCAGCGTTTGACCTCTCATTTTACAAAACGCAGTCAGATTAAACTATAACTGTATAGCATCAGGGCCGGCTTTAGGGGTGGACAACAGGGGCTACTGCCCCGGGGCCTCCACAAAAAAAAGGCCCCCATAATAGAGACTTCCAAAAAAAAAACCTTTAAATTCCGACTATTAAACACTAGTAAACAACTTTTCCTTTATATTTTTTTGCGCTGTTCTACCTTTACCTTTGTACATACATGATTATGATTATTCATTGAAAAACTACAAAAAAAATGTTTGTTGCCCAAAGGCCAAAGACCTCTAAATCCCGCCCTGTATAGCATAATGACAGTATCAATGCATACCTTGGCGTCATGATGGTGAGCGAGCAGGTCCGCGAGCCGCGCGTCGTCTAGCTGGCGCGCCAGCAGCCGGCGCGGGTTGAGCAGCCACAGGCGCTCGGGAGCCATGGAGTTCCACAGCACGCACGGGAACCATAGCGCTACTCCGATCTCCGCCAGACGGAACACCAGGTCGTGCCAGTTGCGAGACACCACTGGCACTCTGCACCAAAACATAGTTATTCGAATAAATATCAATTTATTGTCCAAGAAGGCATCAGAATCTTCAGAACAACTGATTGGCAGCAATTGAGTACTGTACTGGCGTGATGGTATGAACGTCATACCATCACGCCAGTATAGTAGACAGAGGCGTACTAATGTACACTCACATTTCGTAGGTATGTTTAGGTTCCAATAGGGGGCGAGCCTATAGCCATCTATCGGGCACAAATCCAGACTCCGAGCTACTAGAAAAAACCCAACAACACTTTGCTCGACCCAGGACCTCTAGCGTAGCAGTCGCGCATGGGGCCACTAGACCAACGAGGCAGTCAACTGGACTGCGCGACCACCATATCAGCTGCAGGATGACAACCACTAAACAAAGGCCTTTTTCATTGATTATCACAAGGACCAGTTATATACCAGGTCGACATTCAACGACCTGGTAAAGGTTACCATGCCACCTGTCCATATCTGGGTTTTCCAGTGGGTGGTCTCCACTCGAGAACCTTTTTTTCACAACCGTCATAAATCAGTAGAGTTACGTGGGGTTGATAAATGAAGTGAAATAACACTCACTAATCACAAAAACTGTATTGAAATTTGCCACGTCACTAAGAATTGAGGGATTTCCTCGAGATTGGATTAACAAAACTAACACTATCGGACAAAACTACTTCAATCTGGAATCGCGAAATCAAGAAATTGCTGATAGATAATAGCTGCTTTATAGTGAGGTCACAGACAAAACGAGGCACTGAAACACAGCGTACTTGCTAGAAGCTTAAGGTTAAATACATTGTTTTGCACGGACTTTAAGAGTACAAAACGAAGTGATCCGATTACTCGTCGCAAATGGTCTTTAGGATCACAAACGTGAGCTGTAGGCGTACATAATTGAGTCAATACCTACTCGCCAAGACGTAGTTTAATAGATTGCTTCCCTTAATTGAGGCAGAAGTCAGAACCGAGATAATGAACCCAGTGTTTATCATTGGTCCTTGACATTACAGATAGTGACTTCCGTGTTTCTGGGCCGGGCACTAACCGGACACAAATCCAAACTTCGGACTGTTACTGAGAATTTCATATAAATATGAATAACACTTCGCTCGACCCGGGAATCGAACCCAGGACCACCGCTTAGTATCACTAGACTAACGCGGTAATTATTTTTTATTATTATTTTGTTCGCGGCTATCGTGTCACATCGATTCTGATGGGTCTATTGTGATCGCCGTTTCATGAAATTTAGAGTTCACCGCTGACACAAACTGCAGGATTTGCTTAGGGATAAGCTCCTTTATTTCATCAGGGCTTAGAGTGTGTTTCTCTAGATGAGCACTGCACTTGTGTATTAGCGATCCACATTCCCCTAGAAGGTGGAGTGGCGTTTCATCGCGGTAATTTAGATTCCGATACCAAATAATCTACGTTTAAGGATATTGGGTAAATTGCAATTTGTAGAGTAATGAAATTAAAGTAATGCCGTTTTATGCGTTCTAAGACGACAGACTGCATACGCTTCACCAGACCATTATCTAACTCCGTCATCATCCATTTACTGTTCCATCTAGTGGGCATGGAATGCATAGTCTCCTCTTAAGGAATGAAAGGGGTTGAGCTATAAGTACACCACGTTAGCCTACTGCAGGTTAGCAGGCAGGTTTTGCCCTTTGACATTGAGTTTAGAATGCATTTAATAAAAGTATTCATTTCTCTATCCTATATGGCTTAGTGTATCTTGAGCTAATTATTATAATTTTTTGTATAGCTGTTGGTTTTTCTGTATAAAATAAAGAAACAATCGGCAGTGAATCAGTATTTCCATTGAACACATTCCAATCCACCTAAACACTCCAAGAAGTTCATACAAAAACGTCGTCACTTACTTAGTTTTCCAGAACTCGCTGAGCGTCTCCGAAGCCAGGAAGCCGGCGATGAGGATGAGCATCAGGGCCTGGCTGATGAGGCCGAGCCGCGACTGGTGCAGCTGCGACAGGTCCACGGAGCGCAGGTCCACTGTGCCGTCCACGTCCGCCAAGTCCGTCCGTATACCCTGAAGATAAACGATATACCTTTAACATGGCCACCTTATTTATATATATATTTTGTTAATACCATAGATTATAAGCTCTACAGTATACTGAGTAGCAAGTGGAAAAAAAAATGTTTTTTACTTGTTTGTTGTTATATAAGCTTGTGTTTTTACTCTGTGTGGCAAAATAAATGTTTTTCATTCTTTGCTCTTTCTTTCTTATTGTAGTACCCGACTACCGAAGGAGGGTTATGTATTTGACGTGTATGTATGTATATCCGTTCCTATGTCCGCTCGTAACTAATCAACAGCTCAACCGATTTAGATAATTGATACCTCATTAGATTCGTCTTGATGGCACGAGTGTCACTATGTAGTGTGTAGTGTACTACGACAAATACAGCCGGATGATGAAGACGTTCCCCATGATGGCCACGAGACGTTTGACGTGTTGACGATTACAATGTGAGATAATTCATATCCCAATGCACTCTTCGATCCTTATGTCATTGAGATATTACCTATACTCAAATATTTATAGTTGTTCAGATAATTTTGAACAGTCGTGATGATCACTGTCTAACTACTAGCTAATGTACCTTATTTCGTGCCAATAAATTATTATTATCTACTATATAAAAATAAGTCGGGTTTTCCTTCCTGACGCTATAACTCCTGAACGCACGAACCGATTTCCACGGTTTTGCATTCGTTGGAAGGTCTCGGGCTCCGTGAGGTTTATAGCAAAGAAATTTCAGGAAAAAAATCAACAGAAAAGCGGGTTAAAAAGGTTATCAAGACCACGCGGGCGAAGCCGCTGGCGGAAAGCTAGTTATTATTATAATTAGTTACCTATCAAATGACGTCATATTTGCTGTTAAATCAAGATGTAATCATTCGTAACTACCCATATTGTTCACAGATAACAAATTATTTGTTTTACCTTGTTCCTATAATATAGGGAAATTCTCAGTACCTAATCATCGACCATAATATAATTAATAAATCATATTAAAGGTCAGTAGTGATGGTGATTGATGAAATAATTCATTTGTAGGGGAATACCTATGCTTATTGATATGTTCTTATATACAAAAGTGAAATCATGTGCGTAAATTATCACTCGCTTTAACGGTGAAGGAAAACATCATGAGGTAACCTGCATGTCAGAGATTTTCTCGACGTCATGTGAAGTCTGCCAACCCGTATTAGGCCAGCGTGGCGGACTATGGCCTAACCCCTCTTATACTGAGAGGAGACCCTTGCCCAGCAATGGGATAATTAATGGGTTGATGATGATGATACAAAAGCGAAATCCCACTTACTGACTTGACATGATCATGAAATTTAAAAAAGTTAATACACAGAATTCGCCGGTAAGTCTCCAAATTCCAAACTGCAGAACTTATTGTGTCAAAAACACATAGGTATACTTAATTCGGTAAAGATAAAATAATTGATTATTCATTATGTCTGTAACTAGTAACATGGGAATCAAACCCAGGACCTCTGTCGAAGCAGTCGCGCTTACAACTACTAGAATAATGTGCTTAAAAATAAGTATAAAAAAAAAACATTTTTTTAAGACGGGTTTCAATGAAGATATTGTTTCTTCATTGAATACTTCTATATTATACTTATCTACTTATTTTTAATCTTAGGCTAATATTCAGAAACGATGCTAAGCGTAAAGTAATGCTACCGTATGTCAAATTTGTATGACAATTTGACATACGGAAGCCTAAGTTTATGCTTAGCATTGTCTCTTATTTGTCTTCATTGAATATTAGCCTTAGATAGGCTTGCGCTTGACCTCAACTCGCCTACGATGGAGCGCGCTTGCCTAGATAAATACCATAAATAATAATATTACCTGTTTGGTGACAAGAGTGTCCTGGACGTCATCGCCATCGTCGGCGCTGGACGGCCCGGGGCGGGGCGATATTATTGTGCATACTTTTGTCTCCTTCAGAAACTCGCCGCGGAGCTGTCAACAAATCAAAATCATTATTAATTTATTTCTCGCCATTATCGTAACAGAGGTCCACTGCTAAACAAAGGTCTCCCCCATAGACTTCCACAGGGACCGCATAAGTATACCACCCGCATCCAATGACTTCCAGCGACCTTAATCAGGTCATCCGTCCATATCGCCATGAACCGCCCATAAATCCGAACTACGAGGTATTTGATATTTCAAATAAAAACCCAGCAACACTCGGAACAACGCTCGATCTGTACCTCAACCATGAGGTCTATCGAATGGCTCTCGATAGGTTTTTTACGCATCGAAACGCTGTAATCTCATAGCAGATTTTAGTTCCTTACGTAACCGCTAGAGTCGCTGCGAGGGAATATTTGTACGGAAAACAAATATTTTACGAAGTCGTTAGCGAGTCTCGTGAGAAAAACTCATGGTCGAGGCACTGGGAATAGAAGTTTAGGACCTCAAGCTAAGCATGCGCTTACGCACACTAGGCTAACAAGACAGTTGGCAGTTGTGTAAATAAATGGAAATATAACTACCTACCTATTTCCCACACTTTATTTTACCTATTTATTTTAAAATATATTTGCATATTACATGGTCTTTCTTGAAAATCGCACAGAGGTAGCTGAACTGGTTAAACTACTGACATATTTAACTTCATGTTTAAAATTCAAAGGTATATTCTCCATTCTATTATACTTATTGAATAAAAAAAAAACATTGAAGATTAAAGCACCTTAAGATGTAAATTAGAATGTGGAGGAAGATTTCGACTGGCGAGCAGGGCGAGCGGTGGCTTAGTGGTCAGAGCGTCTGGTGTACCGAACCAGAAGGCGCAGGTTCGAATCCAGCCCGCCCGCTGATTTTTTCCTTCATTAAAAATAACTTAAAAACATTGAACTTTAAATTCGAATACAATGTTATTTCGAAAAGTCAAGCTTCCTTTTTAAGTGTTTTATTGGATAAAGATGACAGGTTTACGGGCGACGTAATGGTAAGCGCAACGTTTATTTAATAAATTCACTAGCTTTCCACCAGCGGCTTTGCCCGCGTGGTCTGACTATTTCTTATAACTTTCATCCCCTATTACAACCTCTTATAGCCCTTTTTTCGCATTTAAAAACCTTATTTTTAATGAAGGAAAAAATCGGCGGGCGGGCAGGATTCGAACCTGCGCCTTCTGGCTCGGTACACCAGACGCTCTGACCACTAAGCCACCGCTCGCCCTGCTCGCCAGTCGAAATCTTCCTTCTCATTCTAATTTACGTCTTAAAGGTGACGTAGCGACATCTATTGTGAAGAATCTATTGTGTAATCTTAGCATGGAAAATGCTTAAAAAATACAAAAAGATAATTAAAAAACCTATTTATATATTAGCCTATGTCCTTTCTCAGGCTCTATAGTATCTGTGTACCAAATTTCATTTATATCGGTTCAGTAGTTTTGGCGTGAAAGAGCGACAGACAGAGAGAGTTACTTTCGCATTTATAACATTAGTGAGGATTATATACAGAACTGTACAAAGGACTTGCCAGAACTGCCTGACAACGTTTGAGTGATGCAGAGAAGATCAAAGTAGATGCATTAATAGGTCACGAGTGAGAGGTAAGAGGCAAAGACTATTGCTGAAAAACTATAATCCCTACTAGTATTATAAATGCGAAAGTAACTCTGTCTGTCTGTCTGTCTGTCGCGCTTTCACGACTAAACCGATGGTACACATACAGTCTAGAGCCTGAGAAAGGACGAATGCGAAAAAAGGGCTGTAAGGGGTTAAAATAGGGGATGAAAGTTATTGGAAATACGCAGACCACGCGAGCGAAGCCACTGGCGGAAAGCTAGTAATGAATTAATACGACGTATAAATACAATATATACATAAAATAATATATACTTATTATTTTTAATGAAGGAAAAAATCGGCGGGCGGGCAGGATTCGAACCTGCGCCTTCTGGTTCGGTACACCAGACTTCGACTGGCGAGCAGGGCGAGCGGTGGCTTAGTGGTCAGAGCGTCTGGTGTACCGAACCAGAAGGCGCAGGTTCGAATCCTGCCCACCCGCCGATTTTTTCCTTCATTAAAAATAACTTGTAATCTTAGCATGGAAAATGCTTAAAAAATACAAAAAGATAATAATTATATACTTAGTTAAAAGAAGAGTTGACACATTATTAGTACCTAGGTACAAATCCGACATGCCCTGCCGCCGCGATCAATAAGCATAATTCCACACTCCAAAAAAAAAAACAAAAGCTGACGTCAGCATCATAGAAATTCAATAATATATCATCATTATAACATCCTAATTAAACATTTGATTCGTAACAATGCTTGTAGGTACTCGTAATAGATTGTCACAGTCGCAACAATATTAGAACAATAGGTGCATTGGACCGAGGTTTCATATCAATAGGCTTCGTTTTAGCAACAAATGCAGCTGTGATGGCGAGGATACCTATTGTGTTTGTACAAGGGCTTGAGACTTAGGCTTATATTCAGAGACACCGCTAAGCGTAAACTAACGCTTAAATATGTCAAAAAAATACAAATTCGACATACGGAAGTGCTACTTTACGCTTAGCGTCGTCTCTGAATATTAGCCTTAATTGTGTTAAGCCCCCGTTCGATAAGAGCGGCGAAAAATCGTATGCGAGAACTCTCCATGCGATTCTCTCCCATGGTGTTTGTTTACACTATGACCAAAACTCGTATCACTTATGCGATACTCGGATTCGAGTATCGAAGGCGAGACTCGCTCCGCCTGCACTGGTTACTTACTACAGGCAAGTATTTGTAGGGCGATACACGCATACGAAACTCTCCTTGTGTAAACACTGCTTAAGTCATAGGTTTTCAGTGTGGGCGATAACACCCCCTTTTTGGGTATTTGAGACTTTCGGGCAATAGAAGACCCCGAGAATATTAGGGAATCTTGAAATATAACACGTCTAAATATAACTTACTTATATGGTCTAGTGGTTCGAGTACCAGACTGCTGATCACGAGGTTGTTCGATTTCCATAAGACACAAACATTTATGTGATAAGTAGCAGCAAGCATTTAAATCAGATTGAGGACCCATGAACCTCGTTTCATCACGATTGATCCTCCTACCCTTATTCCTATTTCATTTCTCATTTGAATTCCAAAAACGAAGCATTGCATTTCAATAGACGTCACCTTACGACGTTAAAATGTGAAGGCAAATTTCGACCTGGCGGGTGGGCGGTGGCTTAGAGGTCATAACGTCGGGTGTATTGAACCAGAAGATGCAGGTTTGACCTGCTCGCAGTCGATTTTTCCTTAATAAAATAACTGGATATTAACAGTGCGGAAAATAAGATGATAAGAAGATGCAGGTTCGACCAGCTCGTAGTCGATTGTTTCCCCGATTAATAACTGGTATCTCTTAGCAAGGAATATGCAAAAAGATTATCATTTTTCTATAACCACAAAAATATGCTAGGCCAAATTTGTTTACATATAAATCTCCCTACCTAAACCTTTGACTACATAACAGTGACATAACACAACTCAGAGGTGAGCAACATTTCAAAGAATTTGCTCTAACCATTAGAGCTATTCATACAAAGAAAACGATACCATATACCTACGCGAGTGAGCTGCGACATTCAACATTGTCGGCTGCGACCACATAATCCGCCATTAGCCACACAATAGAACATTATCACCACACACGAGAACAAAGCACCACACTATGATAGGGATGGTCAACATTTGTCAAATAAATAATTTCCGTGACCGATATTATCGAATTTATTTTGTAAAGTACTTTTTAAACTCATTGTGCGTTAAAATATATCATTTACTTCAGCATGGTAAAGAATTATTTTTAAGCGTGATTCGTTATTATTTTTAATAGTGGTGTTTCTTCTTTATCATGGATGCATTTATAAACTCAAGTCTAACACACAGATCCGGACGGCCTACATACTTTGTGTGTAGGGCGTACCGAATATGTAACGTCGGATCGAACTTGCAAATCGTCACTCGCCCACCGCGACAAACGTTAAAAATTATCGCATTGTTCGAAACCGTGGTTGACCAGCCCTGCCTTACTATAATGCCACATATGGCAGCATCACGCCTCCACACTAATAATAGTACCTTGAAGCTTTACATTTAGACTAATCACTCAAGGTCTAACAGACGCCGACTCCATTCAAGCCCTTTTGTCAATCACTCAATGTCAAACTGTTGAAAGGAGCTATATATAAGTTTAAGGAAGCGTGTTTTTGAGAGCGGTACTTGAAGTTTCATTATCCGTGGTCGCTTCCTTCTTAATCTATTATGTCATGACACAGAATAGTTCTAGCAATGGTAAAATGATTACCTATAATTTTACTGACTGTCAAATAAACAGAAGAGCAACGCCGATGTTATTGGTGAGGTTTTTCAAAAAAGGTCAGTTGCGTAGTACCTGTAACTGACGCGTGTATATGACAATATGTGTGACTGTTAACGTTGAAGAATAATGCAAGGTAGGGATGTTGAAAAAATATCGATATTATTTTTTCAATGTATCAATATTTTTGAGCGATATTTAATATTTCGATATATCGATGTGTCGATATAAAATTCCAAATATCGAAAAGACTACAAATTCCTTTTTTTTTGGCTGTTTTATAATTTGGTTTTTAAGTTGGCCGATAAGTATATCGATATTTTTTGAAAATATCAATATCGATATTGTTTTTTTTTAAATATCGATACGATAATATCGATACTTTTGCATTTCCGGCATCCCTAATGCAAGGATCGTACCAAGTGGCCGTCTCTAGTTTCTACCTTATGGATCATGGATGCTCCTGGACCTGGACCGCCACCAGGGAAGGCGGGAGGGTATGTCGGACTCATGCCGACTAAAACCACACTTATCATCACTTGCCCTTTGCGCCATGTCTATGGGATTAGGAACATTCACCAAGACCATGATGGGCTCTAGTTTCTGCCTACCCTTGGGACAAATAAAAGGCGATAATATTTGTATGTAAGAACACCAGTGTAATCAATTATTTAAGAGGTAATTAAATTTGACGAAACGATTTGAAAGCAAGTGATACGACTGATCTGCGCTACAGGTTGTGTGCCTCTTGTTTAGGTTGGAGTAGATAGCTCTACTGGGCAAGCGATGGCCTCCTTCTGCGAGATGACGTCCTCGAAGCGGAGCGTGAGAGGGAGTCCGCTGCCGCCACCCTGCCAATCCGCGCCCGACGAACTGGGCGCAGGAACAGGGCAAACCGTGCCCTGTTCCATCCACCTCAAAGTGGCCACGGGCGGCAGACTTGGCGGAAGTCTGTCGCCCAGCACTATGGCCCGAGCAGGCGATGCGGTCGGAGTGTGCCGCGTCCCACTCAGTGGATTGGCAGGAGAGGGGGGTGCACACCACACGCACCCCCCGTACAGAGCCGGGGGCCGCATAGGCGGCCCGTCACCGCCGGGGTCACGGAAAAATGTCCACACGTACCCGTGACTCCGGCCGAATGGTGATGAGGCGAACACCCGTCTGTTTTTAGTGGGTAGACGTCCTTTTCAGGGCGGAGTCCCACACACCGCGCCGTCCTCCCCGGGGCGGCGTGACGGTGCATAAAGCATTTTCAGACGATAAAAAAAAAGATAGCTCTACTGATGTTATAGTTATGTAATAGCTTATTTTAATTTAATTTAGGTTATTTAGTGTAAAATACTAGTCATTGTTGGCGGTTTGAATCGCATTCCAAGGACCTTTATGAGATAGATAGGACAACAGACGAAATAACTATATAGATAACAATCAATACAGCTATTTAAATCGTACTTTCATGAATATGATTTGCATCTTAAACATACCAAATGACCTATTCGCAATTCAAAATTATCGAACTCCAAAGATCTACTAGGAAGTTTTTTTAAATACATACATATTTGAATAATTTCAATAAATAAACATAAATATAATTTCAAGTAAATTAAAAACATTTGCAACATTCTTGAGATGTCAGGAAAACATAATTCATAACATACTTATTTCATCAGAAAAACCGGTAAACAACTAAAATATGTATGAACAAATTAAGTTAATTAATTGTGTCTTAGTTATTTTGTCTAGTTAATCATTTTAATAGCCTAACGATTGGACTGCCAAGTCCACTAAGTCTTAAGTATTTTTAAGCACACACCTCGGACTTTTAAAAATCAAGTTCGTATTAGTAATGGTTACTATTAATTATCACGCGCTTTAAAATTGTTAAGGAAAACATCGCGAGGAAACCTGCATGCCTGAGACATTTTCTCGACAGCATGTGAAGTCTGCCAACCCGAAACTATTAGACCGATTGGAAAATTTATTTCACCGTTGGGAAGCTACACTATCCCCGGGTGACATAGGGTATATCTAAATATATAAAACTCAAAGGTGACTGACTGACTGACATAGTGATCTATCAACGCACAGCCCAAACCACTGGGGGTATAGGGCTGAAATTTGGCATGCAGGTAGATGTTATGACGTAGGCATCCGCTAAGAAAGGATTTTGATAAATTCGTCCCCCAAGGGGATAAAATAGGGAATGAAAGTTTGTATGAAACTTTGTCAATTTTAAACCGATCGGGCTGAGCCTTTGCAAGCATATAGCTACTATGACGTAGGCATTCTCTAAAAAAGGATTTTGATAAATTTCACCCCTAAGGGGATAAAATAGGGGATGAAAGTTTGTATAAATCTTCTTAGATTTTCGACTGATTGAATAGGCTCCAAAACTACTGGACCGATTTCAAAAAATACTTTCAGTGTTAGATAGCCCTTTTATCGGGGAAGGTATAGCCTTCCCCGATATATATTATAACGCTATGACTAATAGGAGCGGAGTAGTAAAAAAAAATATAAGACCATGCGGGCGAAACCGCTGGCGGAAAGCTATTAAGTATACAAGGTGGAAGGGACATCGACGAACAAACACTCAAGGTCAAAAATAAAATGATCTAGGTCATTCATGTAGAAAATGATCGGTTATTACAGATATTGACATTTTTGGGAGCGCAGTGTATTGCTAAAAACGCGATTATAACGCTCCGCGGTAAATGATATCGTGCGCGCGATCCGAAATAAATGAAATAATGATTTTTTAATTATAAATCTAATTTGGGTAGATAGAAATACTGTTTTCTTAGTAAAAAAATCTGCAGAAAAATAGATGAAAAAAGTTACGGAAAATTTCAACGCGGGGGGGTCCAGAATCATGCACTGGACTCATGGTATTCGGATGTGCGACGATGTCCCTTGCACCTTGTATAAAAAAGCAAAAGCATCGAGGGTTGATGATGAGTTTAGTGTAAAATATATTGTTCTTACCTTGAAGTACACTTCCACACCGTAGATGAGGAAGAATGTGACGACTATGAACAGCAGCACCGCATAGCAACCGTTGAACACATGCTGGTAGAAAGTCTGCAACAATACGTCACACCATGACTAACACGTCACCATTTACTATTACTAAAATCTATCAACAGCATACCTTTAAAATAATACTTTAAGATAAACAAACTGAACCACACGAAATGAAGCGACAGCGTGGTCGGCCCAGACGGAGGTGGCGTGACGAACTCGACTCCCACGAGAGAGACTGGATCCTTAAGGCAATAGACAGAGCGCCATGGAAGCAGGGAAGGGAGGCCTTTGCTAAGCAGTGGGACAAAGTGGGCTAATAAAAAAAAACGAACTACCTATTTATATCTACTTACAAGTTTGTAGGAAAGCCTTGGTGTGTAAGTCAGACTTGCACTGGTTCGGTTTTGTAATGTATATTCCAAAAGGAACATAATAAATTAAATTTCACACAGTGCCACAAGAATCAAGGACAAGGGGCCAATGAAATACCCTTTCATTCCATTTGCCCCTTGCCCTATTATTCAGTGATTTACTGTATACACCCACAGTTCGCTCCCATGTAGTATGTTTAAGTCCCATATAATAGTGGGCGAGCTAATTCAATTTCAAATTAAAAAATATCACTGCTCGACCTGCTAATCGAACCCAGGACCGCTAGACGGCTAGACTAACGAGGCAGTTTCAATTCATAGCATATTTATAAACATAGTACTTACGTCTGTAAATTTATTTACATACATAATTATTCAAATGACTCTGGTTCAAGTAAAAACACGCATTTTACGGATGCTTACACAATGTAATAATATTATAATAAAAAGCGACGTTTTTAGACGTAACTTGCTCTTTAAACTAAACTATAGAGGTATGGAGGAATATAATTTGCGCTTCTATACGCTAAATGTTTAGTATTCGCAAACATCTAGTACAACTACAAAAGCATTTAATTTAGGGACTAAATCTGGATAAATGCTACCCGCCCATTGACTTATAGGAATTTTACTGCGTGAGGACTGGGCGGACCGTATGTCACAATAACACTCCCAAACTTGGTCCCAAAATGGTCTTCTCTAAACCGAAATGAACTATTCCGCGATCGGCCAAAAAACAAATGCCATGCGATACCAACAAAAATGGTGATAGTTGCAACTGAACTGGATTAGTTTTACTGTGTGTGGCAAACGCGTCTGTCAAATGTTTGGACGACCCAATCATGAATGTAGGAGTATACAAAGGAGGTGGTGAAAGAGGCCCTTAGTCCTATTTTTATTAATTAGTGTTAATTATTTTAAAAAAAATCGCCCCCTAATAGATGGGACATACACACATACCGGCGACCTTAGATATCGCACGAGTATCTCATAAGGCGTGATGTTTTGTAGAGTAAATTTAGTGTAGATGCCTTACCTTTTCCTTTGGAGACGTGCCAGCGACATTGGTGGTCAACACTTCTGCTGCGAGGAGCGAGTAGCTGATGAAGTTGAAGGTCACAAACGCCAGGAACGACTTGGACAAGAACCTGGGCCTCTCCCAGCGAATGTCGCGTAAGTGGAATACCTGTGGACAAGAGAAAACAGCCCTTATAAGCTTTATTGGTGACAAAAAAAGAGTATAAAAGCTTTTAAAACTAGTTGGACAATCTCAGTGGGCTGGTTCGAGTATCGGTCTGCAGATCAATTTGTGGTCAGGGTGTTTCAATACATTAGTATGTATGTATTTGCAAAAAATGGATATAAGTAGATATTATGTCCATTGTCTAGTAGCCATTGTACCAGCTCTGCTTAGTTTGGCACTAGATAGTGTTGTGTAAAATGTCTCAATATTTATTCATTCTCAAAACGTCCCCTATTTTAAGTAATTTAGAAATGTGTTTATTCAAGTGTAATTCACAGCCGCAATCAGTTAATTGATGAAATCATAAACGCCGGTGAAAATAACAATTATTTTTTATTGTGTCTAGTGATTAACGATTCATAAACTAATGAGTTTTTAAATTGGATCTCTTGGCTGATACTAAATCTTGAATGGATTAAAACTATTAAGTATGAATGATCTGAATCACGAAGAATCATGAAACAAACATGAAGTTGCTGAATGTATGAAATATCAAAATATTATTATTGTTATCTGTATCTTTTTGTAAATTATAAAGGGAAAAGGTGATTGACAGATCTATAGATGCACATAGCCCAAATAACTGAACGGATTGGGCTGAAATTTATTTTATTTAGTAACTGGGACTCAAAATGTTAGTAACAATATATCTTAATAACTATGTTAGTATTCCTACACTAAAACTTAACCTAGATGAACTGCAAAGTATGTAAATCCCTGCTACAAGCTCAATACCGAAGCAGAAAGCTTGCAGCAGTGATTCACACAGAAGCAGTCCAGTCTGCTCGCGACACATCGCAATATATCATGTGACACACAGATTAGTTAATATAATTATGACACACTGTTAAGAAAATATTTTGGGAAATTATTTTGGGTAACACTGCGAAGAACAGCCATTTGATAAAACCATTTCTATCGACTGGAACCTGTTTATAGTGAAGTCACTTCATCTAATATTCGCGCCATGTAACGAATACCAATACCGCTCATTATGTAAAACAGAACATTACTGGTAGTATGTAAGCCACGACTTATTTTACATAAACGTATAACCCATCACATAATTATGTCATTTAAGCATTTTCCTCGCACTCTGGCCGCGCTAAACGATCTCTTGAATTCTAATTCATCAACCGATCTGAAGATTTTATTGGTATTTCAGAAGTACTCTCAGAGGAATGTGTTATTTAACTACTTTTGTTTACTTTAATTTGTTTATTTTGTAGATATCAATATGTAGTGGTAATTACATAAATTAATTAATTAGGTATACATCTCGTGGGCGCGCCACTGGTGACGGAGTGATAAAGAAATGTGTTGTTTTTTCAATCTAGCTCTGTGGTAGATAACAAAGGTCAAGCCATTTTCAAACTGTCATTAATTACCGTATCACTTTTATCGCAGTCACACAAGAGTTGAAAATTGTGTACAGTCAGCAACGAAAGTAGCTGAACACTATGTAATCTTCGCTTAAACATCTTTAATATTCAGAATTCACTAACCCTTGAAGGTAGTACAAATTCTCATAATAGAGGACAATTATATGTTTTACCTTAGTCAAAATCTAATGAATAGTTTGGGTACTGTGATGTTTTTAAACTTTCGCCGTGTTCAACGACTTTCGTTGCTGACCGTACAAGGAAAATGTGTAGAAGTCTGCTAGTTTTCAATTATTTCTGAATGATAACAAGGAAGATTTGTATTATATTATTGTCAGTGAGAAAATTATTGGTCAATATTATCGCATAAGTACATCTGTTGACTCTACTACTAACTAATAGACTGCCTTCGTTATCTGACGGGGTCTTGGTTGGAGAATGAGTGAATGATGAGCAACGACAAACTCCAAAGTAAAAATGTCTCTAGAAATAAATACATTTTACAAAGGCAGAAACAGTAAAGACGTGACGTCATAATAATCTTCCTGCCCATGTTCCAATTCATTTGGGGTCGGTGCAGCCTATCCTTTTCTGTCATCCAAAATCAATAACGTTTATTAATCGAACAACTATTAGTTTAATACGTATATTATTATTATTATAATTTATAACTAGCGACCCGCCCCGGCTTCGCATGGGTTTGAATTTCTTGTATTTTTTGTACTATAATATGTATGTATTATACATATACACCTTCCTTTTCAATCACTCTATCTATTAAAAAAAAACCGCAAAATCCGTTGCGTAGTTTTAAAGATTTAAGCATACATAGGGATATAGGGACAGAGAAAGCGACTTTGTTTTATACTATGTAGTGATATGTATGTATGCGCCTCCCGCTTGAGTTTATTCTGTATCCACCAGTGGGCACAAATATAACATTTTAATTATTAAAGCTTAATTTGGTTACTTTAGTGAGAAAGCTTAGTATCACATCTGAATATATAACATGTCAGATATTTCTAGACATATCTTATAAGTATATATAATCCTTCAAACATAATAACCACTACAAACAAATATATAATTAGGTACTGAGATTTTTCTAGACAGGAATCTAATTATCATCCTTCAAATAAAAACCACTACAAACAAATATATGTATAATAACGTGTCACGCAAACTATAAATAGCAATTAACAAATTAAAAGCAAACAAAAAAACAACACATAAACGTTTGTTAATTATGTATTTAATAAATAATTATGTACCCATTATTGGTGTTGTCAATAAGTGTTACTAAGAATATAGTAATAATATTATGTTCTATTGTGTCGGCAATTATTAGTCAATTGTATTGTGATAATAAATATTTAATTTAGTTGAACGTAACCAATGGAACACTGCCTTAGTTATAAGCTTGGTGGTCGAAAGCACGACTACTACCCATGAGCACAGAGTAGAATGAGGTCCTTATGAAATTCCCAGTAGTATGTACCCCAGTTGATGAAAATAGCCTTGTTAGTTATGTTCCGTGTGGAACATAAATAAAATAGGCGACTCACACGATAGGCAAATTTGTATATTAATCAAAATAAATTGGATACAAATAATTTGGTGGCGATCGGTTCGCGAGCTATCGGCGAGTTAGGGATGTTCGATCCGATCCGATACTTGTGTGGATCGATACAAAGGAATACGATCCAACCGATTTTTGTATCGATACAATGGCATTCGATCCCTTAGTGGATCGATACAAATACCATGAGGATCGGATCGAAAAATTGGTTGTATTAAATTCTAAAATAATAAACAATCTGTAACCTTAATATTTATTCGTATTATTAATACCGCATTCCTTAGCTCCAAAGTATGGTCTATAACAACAAACAGGTTCATATTACACTAATAAAAATATTTCTCTGGCAGTGGACTGTTCAATCAGTAGTTATTACATCTTTTATTTTTTAATATAACTTCAATTTCGGCATGAGTACTTGAGATTATAAATAATTTCATAAAAATATATCAACCAAGCTCTACGTTATTTGTCAGTGGCAGAAACAAGTAATATTGTTCTGTGGGTAGGAACGTCTGTGCCCGCCGGACGTCTTTTCTTGTTGGCCACCCACTTTAAATAAAATCTCCAATCGCCTAGATCCAGAGTGGCTATAAATATTATAATTTTTACGTACCCTATGATTCAAAGATATACCAATGTAAAAAAAAAAATTCTCTACTACTTAAACTTTGAAGCTTTAAATTACACAACATATTTAATTTCTTTTTAATTTTTGATACGATACTGGATCGATCCAAAATATCGTATCAAATCAATCGGAGCGATACTTGGATCGATACAATGTATTACGATCCATTACGATCCGAAATATCGATACAAAGCCCCTGGATCGAACATCCCTACGGCGAGAGAGCTTCAGGTATGGTGGGGGCTTTTAGCCGTTGAAAATAAAATGACCCCCGCGCTTCTTGTATTCCCGCGAACACCGTCTGTGCTGTCGTAACGGCTCCGACAAGTTAGGCTACTAAATCACATGTCCGCCGGTCGCCGGTATATTTCAGTTCCATATACCCCTATTACATAGGACTGAAATATATACCGGATTTTTGGGGATAACACGCGTGATGGCATTGTTTATATTGGGAACTAAATATCTACCTTGCTATTTTACATTACAAAAGTACCTGTAATAATGATCTAATTGAAATAAAACATTTGACCTCGGCGGCTTAATTGGCCAAAGCTGTGTGTGTACCAAACAACTGAACGCACATTCTTCTACCCGCATTCGAATCAAGAATGGTTCTTTAGACGAGTTTAAAATCTACATAATTAAGGTGATAGACCTTAATTATGTAGGATTATAAGGTATAAGGTATATCTGAACTTAACGACTTTGATAACAGGAAGAGACCAGGAAAATTATGTTAAAATTACAAAGCCAAAATAAGTTACCCAGATAGCTCTAGGAAGATCTATAAAAGGTCTTCAACAATAGTTACATAAAACAAACGATAGGCGAACAATTGAATTACAGTTAAAGCGACACTTGCAATTAAATGTCACATTAAAGGACTCGGACCACTACACCGTAACATAACATGACCGTATCGCGAAAGTGTTTCTAATTCCCAACGTAACAACGGCAATTGTTCGTTCTTTCTTTACTCATTATCATAAAATTTTGCATGGCATCTTAAGGGAGGAAAGGCTATCTTTTGTCCCATTTTTTAAATGACTGAGATGCGAGAGAAACCAAAGGCAACAGTTAGTATGTTATAATATCTAAACGGTCGAAGTCTCGTGCCCTCCACATTCAACGGGTGTCTCTTCTAGTTTGCGCTGTCATTTATCATACAAATAATAATATTTAAAACAAGTCTGTACGTTGATGGCCGTGGAACGTTGCGGTTCAGCGGACAGAGACCTTAAAACGACACAATCAAATATCCCATTAATACTGAGGACACATTCGCATACATACTGCGATATTTCAGCTTAAGAGGATAGAACAAACAGTTTTAACGAGCCAAAATCAAAGTTATCGTAGTTTATGGATGTACAAATGTTACAAGCGACATTGCTATTGTTGTTTTGTTATTAGATGTTTAGCTATGACGGACTAGTGTCACCCCGGACGCTCAATAGAAACATTCCAATGCTGATGCCTCCTACGATTACATAAACAAGATGACGTTTATACTCGGCCTGCGGGCAATAGAATGTTACTATCCTATCCTACTAATATTATAAATGTGAAAGTATGTGAGGATGTAGGATAACAAATATCTGATATTGATATTTCCCGCTAAAACTATTGAAACGATTTCGATGAAACTAAAGTATTATTTTTTATACGTAAGAATAATATATCTGTCTACATGCGCATTTATTAGATTATATACTTCAACACGAAATCTTGAAAATCGGATTATAAACAAATATATGTGCTAGCTGTATAAGTATTATTTATAATATATATATATGCATACTTAAACTTAATATAAACGAACGAATAGTAAACCTTATACTTTTTACTGATTTTAATATAAATTAATAAGTCCTGATGTTTCGCTTTCTACACAACACCAATAGTTACGGCTAGCTAGACTGAAACGTCAGGTTTAAATATAAGAAAAGAACAAAAAAACGCGGTGAAATCACTAAAATGTTGTTTTTATTTCATAAATTCAGATAGAACTGTGTCACTAGTGGACATTCCCAGACTATCAGACTGCAATCAACAGTTATAATGAATTACCTAGCTAGCTGTATTCACTGACCTATTCCATTTGTTCGTTGGCTGCATCGTGTAACAATGGCGGGAAAGTGGATGTCCTTTTTAAACGTTTCGTCTCACAATGGCGACAAAATTAGACAAATCAACTGTTAATATGTAAAGTCCATTTTACATTGATAAGTTCTTTATTTCAATATTGCTGATTGAACTTGTAATTTTTTAATTTAATGCATATCAGCGACCCGTGAACAGCTTCGTCTGAGATTCCCTGTTTTTACTTTTTTTTTTCCTTATTTTTACGTTTTTTTTCTCCATTAGAACCTTCCTCAGACTTCATCAAACATAACAAAAAATAAATCAGCCAAATCGGTTCAGCGGTTCATGAGTTTAGGTCTTAGCAACTCATTTTTCTTTATGCAAAAAATGTTCCTGTAGGTGTACGTGTGTCTGTCTCAACTTTCCTGGCTAGCCGATTTTTATGACATTGATTTTAGCGTATTTGAGGTGGGACAAATTGGACCCAATAGATGGCGCTGCGATTAAATTCGGGCAAGACAACGTCTGCTCGATCCGCTTGTTTAAAATAAGACCTTGAATCTGATAGAGTTGCCAGTTTTTTTAGTTTATCCAAACAAAAAACATACCTCATATTAAAGGTAAGCGTCCAATTACAATTATCGGCCTAAAAATAAGTCAATTAACTACATTACCCCTTGTAATTACGATTTCTATCGACCTTCTGTAGATCCGCTACCTCTGCTCACTACTTCAGCGATAATAAAAAAGGGCCCTTGCATGTTGTATCTTATGAATTGTAAATACAAATAATTATTTAATTCGTATTGATGTGCATAAATAAATAAATACCTTAAAATCTGAAGAAGGCAGAATTATGATCATGCTAATTCAGAACTTAAAACATTTCGTTAGCTTAGTGTTCGGAATTGTGACTGCTACGCTCAAGGACTTCGGTTCGATTCCTAGTCGAGCATTGTTATTGGGAGCTTGGATTTTTGCCACGTTAATGGCAATAGGCTCGTCCCTATTTATATGGGATCTAAACATACTGGCGAACTGTGGCCTACAGTAATACAATTCGCTGATGTACTATTCACCTAACGCCTAACCCATCGGGGAACACCGGCGTGATGGTACGTTACCTAAGTTAGAAAAAAAATCAGACAAAGGGTCTCTCAATCGCCCAAGGATGCGCAAAAAGACTGACTCCACATCAGGGGCCTAGCCAAGTTGCAATCTAACGTTCGGATCGACGAACGAATAGAAGCAAAATGTGTGGGAATGACATAAGCTTTTGACAAATCTGACGTTTGCAAATGTCATTCTCATACATTTTGTTTGTATTCGTTTGTCGTTTAGATTGCAACTTGGCTAGGCCCGCATTGTTTTCTCCTTTTTACCTCCTTTTACGCAGAAGCCGATGAACCATCCACTTCGCCAAACCTTCCGTAATACCGTTACCAGGCAAACAACAACCACCTATACTTATCTATACTAATAAGTAATATAAAGAGGAAAGATTTGATTGTGTTTTTGTTTGTATTGAATAGGCTCCGAAACTACTGGACCGATTTGAAAAATTCTTTCAGTGTTAGATAGCCCATTTATCGGGGAAGGCTGTAGGCTATATATCATCACGCTACGACTAATAGGAGCGGAGTGGTAATGAAAAATTTTTCAAATCCGGGGGAAAAATTTATAAGACCACGCGGGCGAAGCCACTGGCGGAAAGCTAGTATATAATATTTTTTTGTGGGCAATAAACCAAGGTTACTGCTACCCTACCCTTGACCTAGACAACCAAAACATAATGCCTACTGACTGATAACTGATTTACAAACAAACATAAACATTGGTGTATTTTTTATGTAATAAGTTTGTAAGGTCATTGAATAGGAAGCGTGAAGGGCGCACGGTACCTAAAAAATTAGTGACTTAACCGGTACTTTAGTTAAAAAAAATGTGATTAAATCATTACCTATACCATAACATCAACGCTAGTTTTTTTTTTATTGTAAGATGTTTTTTTTTTGATACGGAACATCCTCATAGATGCCCTAGTATTTCGAACTGATACCGACTAAAAACCGCACTTGCAATCACTTGCACTTTGCGTCGTGGCCATGAGATCAGGAACACTCACCACGACCATGACGGGATGATGCCTTATTAGCCTTTTTTTCCGTGTGAAAACCCTCATGGATACCCTCCGTCTCCCCAAAAAGGAAAGTCAGAGAGTTATGTCGTACTCTTACAGACTAAAAACACACGGCCGTCTCTAGCACACTGTGGAGGGGCTCCGGGATCTCTGGTGAACGCACCGGTGCTGCCTTATTAGCCTAGCGGACGGATAAGTGTTATTGGGGTTTCTATCAAGAGTAAGAAGTAAGATGAGTGAATTCGTGCCCGGTAAATGGCATTAGCAGGATCCACACAAGACTGTCAACGAGCGATCGGAGAACGGGGTATCGTTTGGTGTAGATCCGGCTATTAGGATCGCCCCCTATTACATGGGACCTGAACATACCGGCGAACAGTGGGTGCACATTAGTACACCTCTGCCTAACCTTTCGGGGACTACAGGCGTGATAGTAAACGGCAACCGCAGCGTATAGACGCCAGTAACACCAGTATGGTCACCAGCGCGATGTCGTCTTGAGTTCCCAGTTTTTACTCTCATAATATTATTATTACGCAGTAATTTTACTGAGAAAAGAACAGTTTGGGAAAAGCCGTTAAGAAATTTTATGCGCTTAGACGCCACATTGTAAAATTAGGTAGGTAGGTAGTCTTAACAATTACGCAAAACACTTACCTACTCTTTTAATTTCTTTCGTCAGTTATTTTTTTAGCACTTTTCACAGCATCCACGCTCGGATATCGGTAACAAATGCTTATTTAACCGTACAAATTGCAATCGAAACAAAAAGCAATAAAAATTTAATTGGAAACACGCGACTGTTATCGACGTTATCGCGAAAGAACAATAAACTTCAATCTGGCTATGTAATATGTTAGATTTAACGGTAGCTCGGTGCCGTAAAGCCGGATATCCACTATGTTCGCGCACCAACTGTGCTCCGCGCATGTGCAACAGCTCTGATGGAGACGGTATGTGTATCTCCACGCGAATCATGAGTTGTTCGCCCAAAAAACGCCACCGATTGGAACGCGGAGCGCGCAACCAGGAGCATGAACGTATCCACTATGTGGAGTATTAAAAGAGCGCGGAGCGCAAGAGGTTCGCGAACATAGTGGATATCCGACTTTAAGCACGGTTTCTTTACGGTATGGTTGGGTGCAGTTCGTCTCGGTTTATTAAGGCTGCGTTTCCACCAGCGATTTGCGATTAAGCTGAGCGGTATTAGAAAGAGAGGAGAAATTACACCATTAGGCAGCGTTTGCTTCTGTTTTAAACAGCCTATTGGTAGATTTTGCCTCATTTAGCTCAGCTTCCCGCTCTCCAATGTGCGCAGGCAAAGTTAATCCGGCGTTGGCGGCGCGTCGCCCGTGTCATAGGCTAATATTTGGAGACGACGCTTAGCGTAAAGTAAAGCTTCCTTATGTCAAATTTGACTACCGTATCTGACTATTAGCCTTAGTCTCCCGACAAAGTTGCGTGCAAAAAATCGGCCCACCTCTTATTTTCTATTTGAGACTATAACTGTCTCATTTATTATTGACTCTCAAATAAAGTGAGTGTAAAATAAAATAAAGGGGTGGTCCGATTTTTCTGCACACAAGTACTATAGTTGTCAAATCAAAAATTCTCTCAAAAGAATATTATGTATAGGTGATGTGTGTGAAACTATATGATACTTAATCTCAATTTACCTCGGCCGGCCGGCCCGAAATATGTAGATAGTGATAAACACTCATAATTCAAATTAATGAATGTTATGTAAACTGTCGACTTGTCCTTATTCCAAGGTGTTCTATCAAAGTCAAAATCAAAGTCGAAATAATTTATTCAACATAGACTACTAGGTAACACTTTTCAAACGTTATTTTACATTTCAATCACCAAAACGCCCACATGCTCCACGCTCTCTACAAGGTATCGCTAAACATTTAGAGTCTAGTAATGGACATGAAAATGGCAAAGTTATGTGAAAGGATGTATACTCAGATTTTTTAAATAAATCCATGAATTAGAAAGAAAGAAATACATTTATCAAGACAGTGGTAGACAATGCACAAATAAGATATTATATAAAAAAATACTTTGCCGCACTGATAATCTTTCTTTTTTAAACATTATTACCGTGATATTAATAAACACGGCGTACACTACATGTAGCTAAACTATGCATTGTCTCTTTCCTATTTCGGTCACTTTTAAATTATCTGACAGTGACAAAACATAAATTAACTACTCCTAACCTAAACCTTGTTAGGTAATAAAGCCGCAAGTGCGAGATTCTCATCTAAACTTAAGTAAATACGTGTATGTAAAAGCAAAAGTAACAAAACACGTGTCGCATACATTCACAGTCTCTATATACGCCTGAGGGGTCCTCATATACATAACCAGGAAGTCACTACAAGGTATTAGGAATAGGAATTAGCTACAAGTACAGCTGAAATGTCGGCCGCGGCCATTGCCAAACGGTTAACGAAGCAAACAGGGTTAACAGCCTAACTAACAAGTCTTCCTGAAACTGACAGAAGCTTTCTTCCACCTTCGTCTAGGTTAAAGGCGTGATTATACTGTTTCTAAATTTTTAATTAATTTATTCATAACTAGCTTTTGCCCGCGGCTTCGACCGCGCGAAGTTAGGAACTTTGAACCCGTTTCCCCTAAGAACTTTGAAGTTTTCGAGATTAAAATGTAGCATATGTCCCAATCACTACATATTATAAAACAAAGTCCTCCGTCGCGTCTGTCTGTCCCTATATATGCTTAGATCTTTAAAACTACGCAATTAATTTTGATGCGGTTTTTTTTAATAGATAAAGTGATTCAAGAGGAAGGTTTATATGTATAATACATGACCACGCGGGCGAAGCCGCTGACGGAAAGCTAGTTCAAAATATAAGCCATCATCATGTCAACTTTCAACCAAATCGGTTCAGCCGTTTTGCCGTGAAATAGTAACAAACATCCAAACTTACAAACTTTCGCCTATATAATATTAAAATAAGATTATCACTTGCCTAAACACGAAGAATCAATCGCCTCTTTGTCTTATCAGTACCTAAGTTACATAAGCAATTTTTTATAAATGTCAACCCGTGTAAAGTAGGTACGAGCCGCTAGTTCTTGTATAATTAAAGGATTTTTCAAGTCTATATTAAATGTCTTCTCTAGACTTATCTCTGAATAATAGTAATATAAGTTCAAAGAGTTTTATCCACACGCACGAACAATAAAGGACACCAGGTACTAGAGGCTAGACGCCAATAAACTATGCTCAATCGTCACAAGCCCTCCCAAGGTCTTCTGTAACAATGGACCTACAGGTCAAATGGCAATATGCCAAGCGTATGATGAATGAGTAATTATGAATATGACAAAACTTCTTAGTGTTTCAAAAGAATAACTTATTTGATGAATCTCCTTGCCTTGTTATACCTCCTAACCGTTTTATCAGAGACACGCATAATAACGCTATTATGTCTGGACTTTAAAAGAAACCATGATTATCTGAATTTGTTTGTCTGTTTTATATTTATTCTGTAATGCATTATAAATGTATCGCTGTTGGTTTTCTAAATAAAGAAAAATAAAATTAATAATAATATGACAAAACTTCTTAGTGTTTCAAAAGAATAACTTATTTGATGAATCTCCTTTCCTTGATAAATCCTAGCCTTTTTCTCAGACACACGCATTATAATGCTTTTATGTCTGGACTTTCAAAGAAACCATGATTATCTGAATTTGTTTCGGCGTTGTTCTCAGAGATCGTCAGCTAGAAAATGCCGGCACCATTATGTTTATAAAATTATTTTACACGAAGCTGGTCTGACATCAGAACACTACAACACCACCCAAATTCTGGGCAGGAACGATATCCAAAGAATCGACAATGAATCACACCTCCTTTTAAGTAAAATACCCAACCTCTTTACAGGTTTACGATAAGAAACCGCTTTACTGAATATAAAAGAAAATATTTACATATTATGCAAATTAAATTAAGTGCTTAGGTTTTTAAATTATGTATGGAGCATAAACTATATTGCATAATATAATATAAGTTTTAAAGTTTGTTGTTCGTTCGTTTAACTTTTATCTTAAAACTACTTTTTCCCGCAGCTTTGTCCGCGTCAAGTTTGAAACCCATTTTAATTATTATTTTGTTATCCGGGGTGGACAAATCCAACAAATCAAAGATCATGAAAATCAATCCTGCAGTTCTCTAGTTAAGATTGATTAAAGATAAGTTGTTTGACAAATCTATTACTATTAACGGGGTACAACTGCAAATATTTTTTTATTTAATTAAATTAACTTTATTTGAAATTAACTTTGTTTGAACTGCTAAACTTTAGAAATACTAAAGTAGCTGCTTTTCTTTAAAAAAAATGTGTGTTTTACCCTGTAAAACCGACACTGTCTCAATGGTTTTAATGAGGCAGATTTTTTGTTTTTCCCAAATAAAATGACATGGAAGAATAACTCTTTTAAAGTTTTTTACATTCGATTATTTTTCTTTGTGTTCCAATTATACTAACTGACATTTAAACTTTAGTCCATAATAATTGGTGTTTACTTATGCCATAGGCTAACATACGAGTCACATACGTCACGGTAACATACGTTACGTCATCATAGTCACAATAAACTTTGCCGTTGCATACCTCTTGCCAAAACAATGGCTCCAGACGATACAGTGAACTAATTGAACGCTGAAATTATTCGGCATAATACCTTATGAATCCAACAAACACGTATTTTGGCATAATCTAATTGAACATAATTTTGAACGACGTTATTTGACCTGTTCTTTATATGCAGTTTTGGAATAATTTATGCTAAAAAACCTGATTTGGCGGTTATGTAGATCGTTCTTTTAGTCATTTTATATTTTCAATACATACAACAGGATATTATTAAATGCATAATAAAATAATTTATTTTTTATGAGGAAGAGATTCAGTGATAACAGAAATTCATGTGATTTCTTGTTTCTTAAATGTTATAGAACCTGTTTCACTAACTACCTCATTGGCCTAATGGTTGAAGTCCACCTGCTACGCTAGAAGTCCTGAGTTAGATTAGACTTTATTGACCCTAAATGTTCTAACATATTCATAAATGTAACTAAAATAAATAAATGTAATTTAAAAAAACCCGACACAAAATAAAATGTAAATAATTCGCCATTTTGTAGCGGCGGCCATGTTGGACCGATTCGGGAGCTACGACACATACACGACAAACTTATAACACCCCCCGACGATTTTGCGTCAATAAATACTTATCGCAAACAAAAATAATAAGATCATATTGATAACTCAATATTTGTTATAATTACGTAATAGTAATGTATTAGCATACCGGTTGAACTTGACTTGGGCATCGTCATCGTTTTTCGCCCAAGGCGCAGCCAGCCGTCCAAAAATTTAAGGTTACGATCCAATACTGGTGTTAGGTACGAAATTATTTATTTATTTATTTATTACTTGCTAACTTTTTTTCGCCCTAACTTTAGGGCAACGAAGCTCAGGTGGGTCATGAACCTTTCTGGTTCTCCATATGACTAATGGAACCAACGTTTTACGACTAATGCTTATTTGAAATAAAAACATTTTGTATTTGAATTTAATCTCCCAGCCCTCCTGGATCCGTCCTTGGCTACGAATAATACTAATAACTATACTCATACTAACATTGGTCATAATGCCAGTTAATAACACAGTTTTCATCAAGGAAAAGAGAATTCTGCAAAAAAAAACGTAAAATAATGAATGTATCAGCAATGTCATATTAACATAATTATATATTATAATTATTCATTATTTACTTAACTACTTTTTACACAAAACTTCACACGTGTTTATAGATAAAAAATCAATAAATATATAATGTAGTTATGCTAATAAATTACTTTTAATTAGGCCCTGTCAAAATAATATAGCTGCTCCAAATTCCTACTAAAATTACTGCCTAATAAAACTTTAAACAAATGTGTAGTATATTTATTTTAGTATACGCGAGAGTCCTCTAGTACTAATTTCCAAAAGTAAGAACTTGCAGTTAAATAGCTGATATTTTTGACCAATTATTATTGGTATTAAAAACTGCAGGTGGTTGACACTACGAGGTCGTACACGACACACGACCCGACAGGAAGATGTTCTGACGAAAGCAGGCGACCGCGACTCGAAGGACCACGGAATCGCATATATGAATATAACCCTAATAAAAAGTACAGGTTGCCGGTTGGATTTACTTAATATTCGGAAATGGTATAAATGGTCAATGGTTTTTTATGCTTTCGATTATTTTTTTAAGACATGGACATAAGGACCAAAAAACAGTTACTATACCTGATGACTAGTCTTTTGTATTTGGAATGACCTAATATTGGCACAGTGCATTTTTTTTATTTTTTTTTATTTATTTAATTCGGCAAGAAATACACATAATAAGTACACTCTAAATGATACAAACATAAACTCATTGGAGTTTTACCGTGCATCATTGTCATCAACTAAATTAGAACATACAAATAACAAAATAACATCGAGGGTAGACACGAAACAATTGTGCATACCTCGCGCCTCAGTGACCGAGCCGGCTGTATTTAATACAAAAAGTTGTTAAAGTTAAAGAATATGATTTGTATGAATACAGGTTGTTCCTTTATGTAATTTTTTTATTTTTGTGTATTTATTAGGCAATTGTATTTTGTAAGAAATGTTGTTTTAATTTAAATTTAATGTTTTTTTGGGATATTGTATCCCTGAGGGATATAGGTAATTGATTAATAAGATAGGGTATTAAATATTTTAACGTTCTTTTACCGTGTAAGTTTTTATATGCTGGGAGTAAAAGCTTGGCATTGGTGACACTGCGAGTTTTCATTTCATTATGAAGTAAGGTTCTGGTTTGTTTTAGATTTTCGTTAAAAAACTCCTCTTGTAATAACGTTAATTTATTTTTTTCATGTATAGGAATGATTTTACAGAATTCAAATAATTTATGGTATTCATTTTTATACTTTTTTTTTATATTATACGGTACGATTGCTTTTAATATTCGTAATTGGAGTATATATATTTGATCAAGGTGCGTTTTAAATGTCCTTCCGTAGCTCGACAGCCCATATGATATCGTTGATTCGGCCAGACATTTATAAAGCATTAACAGAGTTTGATAAGGAATTTTGTGTTTTATTAAAGTGAATTTCGCCAATATACATCTTAACCTATCACAAACCCCATTTATATGTTCCTTCCAACTAAGCCGGCTATCAATAGTAAGTCCCAAATATTTTTGATTAAGTAGTAGTAGTATGATTTTTGCATAAGTAGCAAATGAACAAAGTTTTCAATATTTTTCAGGAAATGTAATTTTTAAATTAATTGGAAAACTACGTAATGCTGCCTATCGAATCTGATCTAGCAAATTCTGAAATTAATTTCCCACACGTAAATATTGTTGTTCTCCTTCTGCCCTTCGACACACAATATTCATATTCGTAAATGAAGCTCACGCATGATTCTTTACTCAAACCGGCCCGTTTAGCCGTCATTATAAACATTGCATTTAACACATATTGACTTATAATATCTCATAAAATATTAGTAATCAGTATAGAATCTTCAAAAAATGTTGCGCAAGCGATCACCAACTGTGGATTACGCATGTTTATGGTTTCCATGCTTAAGTATATTGTATAGTACAATTTTTTTTTCAATTCGCTCCTAAGTAAACAAGTCCAAAACATAGTTTATGTTTCTGTAAGCCCGCCAACCGGTTTATTGCGTTAAGGCAAACCTGAGGGCCTAACATACGTCCTGTGACGTAATTATGCTTTATCTTGTCTTTAGCCATACTTTTGGCACGAGATATGTCACAAAAAATATATTTCGTGCTACGCATGTTAACCTAGCTAGCTGGTTTATTCACAGGGGCATTCCTTTTCACTTATTAGATCAGATTTTTCTCACGAGATAATTGAGCACAGTAAATTGAGCTCAGTCACAATTGCAATAAAAATGCCAATAAAAGAACGCAACCTCAAAGACGCTCGTCAACCATATTAATATGATAAATATATAAACGTTAGACATTTTAATGGCCAATTTCAGCCAAGTGCAGGCGATTCAAGGATACACAGATAATGTTTAAAACTTTTAAAACACTAGTTACTTTTGTCGCCTCACACGTTTTATTTTGTCGGCATTGTAATTATAAGTTATGACGAGTATAAGAATTAGAAAGAATAAATTAACTTAAGCACTCTTATTGATTATTGAAAAAATTAAAAAAGTTTTGGCTTCTAAATCATTTTATTTATCAATCATTTGATATCTTTTCTTTTTTGTCTGTGCTTTCGTTAAAATGTTGTTTATAGTGTTTAACTAACGCTTGGTCCTTTGGCCTAATTTTGTCGTACGTCGTTTTGGGCGAAAATAAACTATTTTTTTCTTCTTTCTTTCTAAATTTCCTCGATTTAGCCCTCGAGATTATATGATATGTTATGATGAATGATGATAAAAAAGATCATTTTAGCTGCCATAAATCCACATTAGATTTGTAATAAAGGTCAATACAAAAACGATATTATGATTGATGCACGTGTATACAATTAACGGGAAAAGAGGAACATATTTGATTTATTTAAAAAAATATTCGATGCATTAATGAATATAAATAACATTTAATCTGTATCTTGATCTTTTAAAGACATTTTTTTGAAGTCAATACATATTTATAACTATGCCGTAATTTAATTACTTATCCAATATCCGTACATTCCGCACCTCTAGGTCGCGGATCTTAGGTCAGCGGATATCAGAAACGGATAGATTTCTGAGCCAAAGGGCCACTTGTTTACAATAACAATCGTTGGAGACACGAGACCAACGATCTGTAAAAACAAACACACACAGCAATGTGTATTACGAAAACAAACATACACAGTAATGTGCATTACATAACACACTGTTTTGATAACTGGCAAGGTTTACTCTCTCACTGGAACGCATACGTCGCATAATCAAGATCATGCATGTTATCGCAAGTTGAAGGTTATTTTTTTTGTTTCTTTTTTTATCAAAAGCACATGATGACAGAAATTGTAAAAAACATAAGACAATATTTTTATTAATATTAATGTGTTACCATTTGTTAACTTATTAATATTCACCAATTTATAAAACAAAACATGTTTTAATGTCAGCAGATAGAAAGTAAATGAAGAAGAAATTATTACTTTAATTTTTATATTTCATACCTACTCTTTTATTTTATTGATTAGTAATACAACAGTTTAAAATGGTTTAAACAATTGACTGAACGACTTCATTATGGCGTAAAAAAAATCGAATAACTTACAAATTCAAACAAACTTTGAAGTTGAAAATTGGCTCTGAAAAAGGCGACTCTTTATTGTTCAATTTTCTGTAGGAATTTCCCAAAATCCTTATATAAGGTTATATTAATTATAGGTGGTATACAATAGATATTGGTAATATGAGTGGGTACCAAGCAATGCAAATCGTGTACGAGGTCAGCCGCGGAGACGTTGCCGAGATGACTTTGATCGCTTTTTACCAGCGTGGTATGAAAAAGCTGAGGACAGAGAATCCTGGACTAAGTTAGGGGAGTTCTTTGCCCAGTAGGGGGGAAATGGCTACATAAAAAAATACAATATTATACTACTTATAGGTTAGATTATTTTATATAAGGTTTTACATTTGTAGAACCACCGGTTTATGTTTTAGGTTATCTGTCGGTCAGTGACTCACTGTTAAGAGTTGTAATAAGTAAAATATTCAGCATTTTCAGTAATGAAAATAATGACAAGACAGTTTTATTGTTCCAAAACTATTTGAAGCGCGAAAATGGTTTATAAAAACTGTGTGATATAATAAAAAATACAATTGGTTTTTTTACCATTTGTTACGAATACATTATTTGGCGTTGATGTAACGAAGATACGTAACTATTGTGAAATAGTTTTTAAGAGTCTGATTTAGGTAAATTCAATTTCAGTATTACTTTGAAACACGTAAAGTTCCCGCCAAATTTATTGTCTGATTTGAAGTTAGTTTGGCGAGAACTGTAACACGCCCCGTTTATACAGCATTTATTATAGTAATAATTGCGTAATCTTATTTCTCATGTTTTTACCATTAAAAAGTATATAAAATACCTGTTTCTGAAACACTGTGATGACGACTGTTAATTCAATGTGAAATAAATTCTCACGCATAATATTATGGTTTTTTTTTAAATATATTTTCATCAGTAAAACTCGCTTCCAAAGAGTGATGTTATGTTATAAAAGGCCTATTACAATTTTCAAGTTTAGTACGAATTCAATTATAATAATAATTATATTGATTGATTTTTTGACACCAACTCAATATTAGTTATGACTAAAAAAGGTTTATCTATCGCTATTCAGTTAGGTACTTTTTTCGATGAATTTTTTGTTAAAAAAATATTATTGCTAGCTCAACTGACAAAGTATATTAAATTCTTAAGGAAATTAATAGACCTAAGCTACAAGATACCAATTAAAAAGTATAATTGAATCAAAATACACTTGAACCGTGCAAGAAGTTCATGGTGAGCATAAAAAATAAATTAAGTGCTAAAACCAGTTTTTCAGGCCTTAACAAAAGGAAGTCAATCCAGAGTTCATCGCACTCACCTTGTAAAATTATTATCCAAAAATACCGTTATCGCAACACTATTAAAACTATTTAAATCAAAAAGAATGTAGTCTATTAAAAATAAAGTTCGTGAAAAATGAGGTCGAAAAAGGAACGCGTATAAAATCGCGCGCGCGGCGCGTATGCCGTGTACGGTGTATTGCAACACTGGCAGAATGGCCGGCGTGCTTGTGCTTGCGATTAGAACAGCGCGCGATTAAAAAAGCTGAACGCACGGATATAGGTAGTTGTCAAAGTCGTCTCGGCTGGTTGTGCCCAAGCAGTATGAACGTAGTTTTAGGTATATTCGGCATATAGGTATCTTCAATTCAACATGCTCTTAAGGACAATAAAACTAAGAGATTCATAAATCTATCTCTTAATTGGTCCTATCTTGATTTAACTAACTGAACCAGTTATAAATGTCAACTCATACTATAGTAATATAATACTTTAAATCGATAAGGTCGTAATATAGCTTATTTAAATAATACAAACGAAAACCTGACTTTAGCTTGTTCCAGATGTTCCTGATCCAATGCATGGTCGGTAAGGGATTCGCGGTCATTGCGGGGCCCACCCCTATCTAACGTACGCCGCAGGTAGTTTAGTTTAGTTTTGTAAATCAATTAAAACATACAGACAGATTACATAAAAGACTACAGATTGTATAAAATCTATATAAAAGCGAATACGAATCACAGTTTTAGTTATTCAGAAACTGTATAACTAAAATTCTATGGATAGGATCTTTATAAGATACAAGATTTTTATCTCAGAAGACACCAAATACTTGGACTTAATATTTTTGAAACGTCATCTACACCCACATTTTGACATTTCCTTAAATAAGAAGTACGTAGGTACCCAATACGGATTGAACCGTCATAATTTCAATGATTTTAAATCAATAACCCGTATCAAACTATATTTTTGGGAATGACAGAGTTATACGTTGGCCGGATACATTAGATCATCCTCTAAGAAAGGATTTTGAAATTTTCCTGAAGGATTGGCATAACTAAACAAACGCGGATAACAACTATAACTGTAACAGCAATTGTAAACAAATAATGTAAAAGAAAGATAGAATACATTTATTGGACACCACAATACCATCACACTCTTAAACATAAACACATTAATAACAGTATCCTAAGTCTAAAAAATATATATTTATATAATGACGTATTTCATTATCAGGCTCGGTGTGGTGGCGTGTGTCCAAAAGGCCACAGCTCAGCTAATGCTGCAGGTACCTGCAGCGCTGATTTTCAGATGTAGCCTGTCCCTGAACTGCACTATACTTACATACACTGAACATCTTTGTATCTGTTAGGATAGAACTGGGAACCAATGTCAGAACCGAAAAATAGGTAATGCCTTAAATTGTATTACGGTTCGAAATCTTTCGATAGTTTACAATCTCGCAAGTATCTTATCCTACTCAATATTATAAAGCAGTTTGGACGAATGGATGTTTGTTACTCTTTCACGCAAAAACTACTGAACGGATCTGGTTGAAATTTGGCACAGAGATAGATTACAGTCTGGAACAGCTCATAGGCTATTATATTTTTATCCCAGTAAAACGTATGGTTCCCATGGGATAGATTTGTTTTAAGAAGATGAATAGAGACAATTACGTCATCAACATAGAATACCCAGTTAGGATGTTTGTTGCTCTTTTACGGCAAAACGGCTGAACCGATTTCGCTGACAGTTGAAATGGTGATGGCTTATACCTTGGATTAGGACATACGCTACATTTTAATGCCGAAAAAATCTAAGTTCCCACGGGAATCAGGTTTAAAATTCCTAACTCCACGCGGGAGAAGCCGGGGGCAAAAGCTAGTAATCTTTAAAGTAACGGTGTTCACAATCATACGGTGACTTATACAAACTAGAATAGTATTGGTATTCCTAGATCATAAAACAATTTATTGGAGCATGTACCAACATCATGCATTATCCATCTGCAAAATTATCGCCCACGGAAATCGTAATTACCAATCTCCGGAGACAGATCAAGAGAACGAACTTCAACGTGTCCATGCGATCTTAGGTTATGAAAGGGATGGCGCTATATAACCTGTACAGCAGCATCTCTCTTTAACTGACTAAAAATTATTGCATTTACTCGTTATGGTATGGCCTTAGTTTATGAACTAATAAAAGATCTTTAGTTCCTGGAGACTATCCACGCCACGGTTTCAGAAGAAACAACAATCACATATTCACTAAACTAAACTTGCTTGTGGCTTGGCTCTTGGCTCAATGCTATGTATTGCAATATGTTACTTTGGTTAATAAACATTTATTATTATTTATTTATTATTATTATATTTGCTTCTAACCTAAACTCTTTATTTGAAAGGAAGAATGAAGAACAGATACAGAAATAACGAACTGCCTTCCCTAGAAATTGAACATGTGAACTAATGCAGTTCCAACTAGTTAAGTGAATCATTTTTTTTGGTTTATCAAATAATCTTTTACAAGCACCTAAGAAACGTACAAAAAGTGGATCCTACGAGGAAGAATCGGCAAGAAACTCCATACAGTTTAGGTAGATAAAGGACATCGCCAACGTGAAACGTGGGCCCAGCGTGAAAAAAAAAGAAAAAACAAGGTTGTGAAAAATCCGGCCTTTCAAATCAAAATCACAAAAAAACTTGATTAAAGTATCAATTAAATATGGAAAAATATGTTTTTCTGCTGAATGCTTTTTGTTGAGATGTCTTTGATGCCACTGTGTTCCAGTATAATCACCGTTTTCGTCTGGGATTTTCATAGTTTTTTTTTTATTATTATCCAATCAATTTGCTATAAAAATTTCAGCGTGCCTAAAACATCTTTTTTGCGCATATAATAACCGTCCAAAGAGTCTGTGAATGAGTTTTGTGGATTCTGTAAGTGTTAAACTAAAAAACTATAATAATTTCATGGTGCCTAAAACATTATTTTTTTTTTACGAAATTTTTGGCAGAAGTCACTGCGCAGTGGCAACCTTTCAGCCAGACTCTCGTTTTCACTATCAGTAACTTTGAAATTACTCAGTTTTAATGGTTTCAAGTTGCCTAAACACCTTCTCCGAATGGGTCTCGGGATATCATGCATCGTGTTTTTTTTATTGTCCGTTCTACTTTTGGCCACGTGCAACTAGTAATTCGAATTTTTAATTGTCTGATTAAAATAAAATATCTAAATAATTAGACTCGTTAATTAAAATCTTGTTTAAAATGTTTGTTTAGGTATATGGATAAATAAATATTTTTCTTTCATCACAAAGTAAAGTGGTTCTCATTTATTTTATGCTTAGGCGTTCTAAAATTCTAATTGCGTGTCTATTACTTACGTATTCACGTGTATTTCTCAATTAAATCTGTATGATAAACTGATTGTAGTATTGTATGTGCATCTGATTTGTATGACTACCGTGACTAAGCACGTGGCCTCCTTAAATGGGCCGTAGTTACTTGTAGTAAATAGTAAATAATTAGTAAAAGAAGCATTGTTTTTAAAACCACAACGCTCGTACTCTATTCGTTCGTACACGCACCTCAGACTTTTTTTAATCATGTGCGTATCAATAATTATGACTCGATTACAACGGTGAAGGAAAACATTGTGAGGAAACCTGCATGTCTGAGAGATTTTTCTCGACGGCATGTGAATTCTGCTAACCCGCACTAGGGCAGCGTGGTAGACTATAGCCTAACCCCTCTCATCCTGATGGGCCGGTGCCCAGCAGTGGAACAGTTAATGATGACTCTGGACAAGAGGACTGATTCGAAATTTAAAAGTATCGAACGTAAATCATTTTAGGAGGTTGTAAATCCTTCTAATATAATAAATTTAATAAAAGTAAATAAATAAAATGTCAGTTTCATCGTAAAATAAATAATGTGTTTTTAAAAATTACTTAATGCTGACGGGATGTTAATTATGATAATCCATTTTCCTTAATTCTGTTATGACTAACACATACGTGTGTGGGCACATACGAACGTGGATTGGTGATGTATTCATTGTATTCAAACACGTATTCTTAAGAGATGGGAAATGATGCCAAATCTTTGTAGGAAGTTCTAAGACTTTCATTACAGGGCCCAATTCTGCTATTTTATTGTGTCAAAATCGTCATTCATAAACTTCAGAATCTATAATATCCGTCGGCGTTATCCGTCTACGCTCGATTCTGTGACTATGTGGGTAAAAATAAAATATGTTGCACATTGTTTGTTTACTACCGCTTCTATATCTGCTCTCAAAGAATGCTTATCTTTGAGTATTAGTATAATTATGTTCTCGTGTTAAGTGAATTGTATTATAATTCTTAATGAGAATAAATATCTAAACCGAAACCAAAAAACCGATAATAATACTCTACTTATCTACCTATACTAATATTATAAAGCTGAAGAGCTTGTTTGTTTGTTTGGTTGGTTGAACGAGCTAATATCCGTGTTAGATAGCCCGTTTATCGAGGAAGGCTATAGGCTATATATCATCACGCTACGACCAATAAAGCTGAGTAAAAAAACGGGGGAAAAAATTCAACTTCAACGGGACCGAAGTCGCGTGCAAAGGGTAGTTACGTATGTAGGTATATTTTGACAGTTTTCGTGACCAAGTCTATCAGTGCTTATGTTCCCTAGGTACTGTAGAGACCACAAAGGTCACTACCAATATTTGATATATAACTGGCCGTTAGCAAGCATTCATATATTAAAATAGAAATAATGACGTAGACTGTTCTAGAAGAGTCTACGTCATTATTCTATGTTCTAGAGTCTCTAGAAGTAGTTGTGTCACGGACACCATGACAAATGTGATCTTGATTTAGTGCTCCCAATAATAAAAGTCTATTAACAATATAATTATTGTTTTTCCCGAATACTGTGGAGGTCGAGAGCCTCCACAGTACCTACCTAACTACTACAGAGTTGCAGGTTACCCAACATTGAATTTTACGAAAAAGACCAAGCAAGAAACTTCATAGTTTTATATATAATGTTTATATTATAGTAGTTCTACCACTCATCCTTAAAAGCCAACTCTCTTTCGAATCAGTTAAGGTTTTCGATTTGGCTCACTCCTGAACGAAACTTAATTTATTTATCAATTTGTTTTGACTGTCACTGCAAGTTAGAGGTATCTAATCATTTCCTTCTATCATTTGCCGGGTTGTTGGCTTTCTGCTGCCTTGAGTCAAACTAATAAAACCTCTAAAGGTCAATACTGAACAGTATTTAATATTTTTAAAGTCGTTATATTTATTTTAAATATGCACGTCCGCTCATTATCTGTGCTAATATTTGATATCTGTTAGATAAATAACCTATGTAGGGTTAGCAGTGTTTTAGTCTATACTAATATTATGAAGAGAAAAAGAAAATATGTTTGTAATGAGTTAACTCAAAAACTACTGGACCGATTTTAGAAATTCTTTCACCATTAGAAAGCTACGTCTTTCCTGAGTAACATAAGCTATTTATTTATAAAACCACGCGTGCGAAGCTGGTGGTGGAAAGCTCGTAATTCATATTAAAAATTTTAACCCCCGACGCAAAAACGACGGGGTGTTAGGCTGGTTTTATCGTCACGCCGCTAGACGCGCCGCCGCTGGGCAGCGCGCGTTAACAGCGCGCGTCACGTTATTGAACGTATTATTGATATTGAACGGCGCTGCTCAAGCGCGCGACTTTGAAACGCAACTACTAGCCCATACATCTTCGAACGCGTGCGCTTCAACGGCGCTGCCGAAACGCGTAACGATAAAACCAGCCTTGTAAGTTCGACGTGTCTGTGTGTGTGTGTCTGTGGCATCATAGCTCCCGCTCTACATATTTTTTCCAGAACAACTCCCTCAATATGGGTATTAAATGAAAGGGCTTATCTAGGAAAATACTATACACACATAAATCTAAAATCCAAGATGGCCGCCACCACAAAACGGCAAATTACATTTCGTGTCGGGGGTTTTCTAAATTTTTAATTTAAGTTAGTTTATGCAGAAAATCCTCATATTTTATTATATCCCTGGATGTATGTCGGACATCTACCGACTAAAAACCGTATTTAGCTTCTCTCTTCTCCTATATTTGTCATAGCCATGGGATCAGTAACATTAACCACGACCATGACGGTCTGTGGTCCGTTGCAACCAACAGCCCTATCAGAGCGAGGCCACACCTCGCTCCATACATAGGACGCCGACTGTGGCTTTTTTGGGGATCTCCCTTGCTATAAAATTGTGGTCGTAAGTTACTGCTAGAGATCCTGGGCTTAATTCCCAGACCAATCAAAGTGTTATTGGGTTTTCTATGAAGTTACTGTCAGTAGCAAGTCGGAGTTTGAATTTTTTTGGCAATAGGCTCGCTCTCGGCCCCTATGGCTTGGGACCTAAATAAACCGGGGATTTGTAGATATACAAAACTGCGGTTTTTAGTCTTTTTTCGGGCTACCCGAGCGTGTGTCCTTCAAAAAATAATATCTTTGTTACTTTTGTAGTTCCACGAATGAAAAAAAGTCCCTAAATCAACGTGCCAGCCACAACCAGGCGTCTTGGAATTGAAAAATAAACTAACCAATTCTCAGAACGATCACCCAGAGATTGTATGTACTAGTTATACTTAAGTCCGTTAACAAAAAGTTTAAATAGCCAAATAAGGTTTAATATAAGTAGATAGACATAGATCTCTTTCGAACAAATTCAATAGGATAAAAAATATAAATGTAACCTAACAACTGAGGTCACATTATGAACGCTACGTGATTCCACTGGGGGGCTAGACAAGTTGCAGTTTGACATTCGAATCGACAAACGAATAGAAACAAAATGTATGGAAATGACACAAGCTTTCGACATCTGTCACTAATGTCAGTTCAATACATTTTATTTCTATTCGTTTGTCTATGTTGCTGGCGTCAATTGGTGTTTATCACATTTAAAAAAGCATTAATTAGATAATTTCATATACATCGTCACAATTATTTACAACAACTGTGTCAATTTGACGATGGGATCTCAGATTGACTGATAAGAGTATAATCGCTGAATGGGACGCTATTTTCCGCGGTAATCGACGCACGAGCGAACATCATTGTGTTTAATTATTCCCACATATGGGACATGTGACTAACATGATTATACAGGGTGTAAATGTAACTTAAAACTACGTATTATTTACATGAAAGAAGACTCATTTAGAGTAAATATACATACATAGATGTTTCGTTTGTTATTCGTTAAGTTTTGTCAATTTAAAAGCTTCATTTGCTAAGAAATATCAGAAACATTTTTAGAAGTAGGTTTTAGTAAACAAAAATTAATGTAACTTAAAACTACGTATTATTTACATGAAAGAAGACTCATTTAGAGTAAATATACATACATAGATGTTTCGTTTGTTATTCGTTGAGTTTTGTCAATCAAGCTTCATTTGCTAAGAAATATCAGAAACATTTTTAGAAGTAGGTTTTAGTAAACAAAAATTATAAATTCTTTTATGTCAAAGAAAGTAGAAAAAGATAACAATTTCCAAAACCATGTGGTGTTAATTTAATCGTATGAATTTGTGTGCGGTTAATGTGGGTTCACTATGCTCACACATATCTTAAATAAAAATGTAATAACAATACCTAGGTACTTTACCCAACCCGGGAATCGAGCCCGGAACCTCTGAGATCAATGTACACAGAGATAACTAATTTACATAGCTTTAGCCGATTTTATTATTTTCTCTACTAAACAAGCTGGTTTGATAATTGTTATTTATTTTTATTATTTTCTTTCAAAATGCCTTAATTGGTATTAAGCTATTAAGCAAAAAAATCTGAGCTTATTTACTGATTTCTGACACTTACGCGAATACTAGACATTGAAATAAAACTACTTTTTACGGATTTTATCGCGTTACATTGATATTATTCGGGATATTAGTCGGGATTAAAATAATATCAATATAACGCGATAAAATCCGTAAAAAGTAGTTTTATTTCACTGAGCTTATTTTTTAAGTTCAGTAAATTCTTAGTTACAACCTGTATAATATAAGAGTGCAGCAGATAATGATATTCTTCTAGTAAACAACACGTGCTGGTCAATGGCGGAAATTAATATGTTACGAGGCCGGGGATGTCCGATGTTATCTAACTAAAAGACATCTACGCAACGGGACCTTGGTGGTAATCGAACCCACCCAGTAAATAATAAATATACTTTAACTGACCGTTTAGGGTAGCGGTTAAGGTGATCACCTCGCCACTACCGCTCACCAAGTGTCGTGGGTTCGATTACCACCAAGGTCCCGTTGCGTAGACTAACATACAACATGACATCTAATTTTAGTTGGCCATTAAAACACACTAAAATAAAAATATCAGACAAATAAATAAATAAATATCCTGGGACATTTTACACAGCAACATCTAGTCCCAAACTAAGCAGAGCTTGTACTATGGGTACTAGACAATGGATATAATACTTATATACTTTTTTTTGTAAATACATACTTATAATATATACGAAACACCCAAACAAACACAAACACTTCAGTTCATCACATAAATGTTTGTGTCCTGTGGGAATCGAACCCACGACATCGTGATCAGCAGGCCGGTCCTCGAACCACTAGACCACAGACGTCGTCTAAATAATAATAATAAAGTGCGAGTCTTTGTGTACATAACGAACGAACTGAGGCAATCTATGCTTAAATTTATCGACGGAAAGAATATGAAAAAAGTCGTTTATTATCAATTGAGGGTAGTTTTTTTAACAATTTTCATTTCATGAGGACGCCTATCTACTTCCAATCATTATGGAGTTTGTTTCATCGCGATAGATCATTTCGTTTTAAAATAACATCGTTTTATTTACACTAGGGTCACAGTATCGAACAACATTTAATTTTTTTAAATTCCATAATCTATACCTAATTGAAATTAAGCATACATTCCCAAATTGCGATATGTGCACATTATAAAGAATCACTCTGTATAATGTACACAAGTACTTGTTTAAGGCTCCTTAGTTATGTCTTAGATTATCATGCACTATAATTTCTCTGCATACTCGTTTGCTGTTACAATTAAATCATGTTAACGACCTGTCTGTCGGGACTGGTCGGCTCTTACTGCTGTGGCAGTAATTTCAATTGTAATACTTACCTACTCTTCAATCTCTGCATCTACACATCAAGCTGCATCATCCTCATTACTATTCACAACAATTGTTACTGTTACCACACATATTTTTTTAAAAGAGTATCTATGGAGTTTCTTGCCGGCTCTTCTCCATAAGACCCACTTTTTTGGAACCGTGCAACTAATTTAACGTTTCAAAAGTAGGTATTGATATGGTCTAATCAAAATAAAATATTTTGAATTTTGGATTTTTTACCTTGAGATATCAAGACAGCGATTATACCTTATTTTATTCCGTCTAAACATTTTCCGGCATTTAACGACGCACGACGTAGGTATGTTGTTTTTATTTTTCATATTCATTATACATCACACCAACTTTTTAGTCGTTTTTACTTATTATATGAACGAATAGCTTTCCGCCAGCGGTTTTGCCCGCGTGGTCTTATAATTTTTTTTCCCCGTTTTGCAACATTTTCATTGATACTCCGCTCCTATTAGTCCTAGCGTGATGATATATAGCCTATAAATGCCTTCCCCGATAAATGGGCTATCTAAAACTGAATTTTTTTTCGAATCAGTCCAGTAGTTTCGGAGCCTATTCAATACAAACAAACAAATCTTTTCTCTTAATAATATTATTATTAGTATAGAAGTACAGATATAGATATAGAAAAGTAAACATATCATCAGACAATCGTTAGGCATTGGGGTACAAATATATACCACCAGCAGGCCAGTCTCTTTACACAGTATTTTTGGCAATTTATATTCAATTTTTAATTTTAAGCGTAAATATTGTACCGTGAATTTTGCGATTAGATTCTATTGCCATAAACCTAAAATGTAAAACCCACGAATTAAGAAAAATAAATTAATATTGAATTTGGCGGCGAACGCATTTGCTTTAAATAGTTTAAATCCCAATACTTATTAAATTGAACTCTTAGTAAATTGTATCACTAAAAGCGACATCTATCAACGCGTAACAAAATTAAACCTATTCCGTGCGATCATAAATCTGCGCACGCGTAAAATTTCAATAGCGAACGAGCGCCATCTGGATTTCCACTCCGTAAACGAACGAACAAGCACAACTTAGATTCTCGCGAACTTATCAGGTTTACCAACAGTAAAACTCAGTTATCGACAGATGGCGTTGTATCGCACTCTGGAACTAGAATACACCTTATGAAACTAGTTTGAAAGTAGACAGGCCTTCCTTCCATTGGGGTGAGAGAGTGTGGGTAATATTATGTTTTTTTACGTTATCCATGCACGTTGGATTAGAACGTTCTTAGCCTGTGAAAGGTAAAGCCAAGCCTTTGCATTATCGGTATTTCTTCGTTGTCATACCAAAACCTGTTGTGTCGTAGATCGTCGTACAATACGAGACTCAAACAGTTATACGGAAATATACCGTATAATTGTTTGTATACTCAAAGGTCAATGGTAGTAATCTCGAAAAAGTGCACATAGCAGATTTTGGATAGACAACGACGATTTGTAAATTTTACTAATAACGCATTTTATAGTTTTTTTATTGTGTATCGAAGATTCACTGCGCCGACAGTTTACGGTAATGTTTAGCTCTGGCAACCTTACTCACTGCAGGAACACAACACAGAATAAAGTGTTATTTGGCTGCCGTTTTCTGTAAGTTGGAGGTGCTTCTTTGGACCATTTGATTTGATCGAGGTTTGAGCGATAAATTGCTTAAGTATCATTACTTTTGAAGCATATTTCAAAGCCAATTTTGCGATAAATAAGAAATAACTTACCTCCGCCCAAAAGCAGACGATGAGGGACGATCCCGACATAAGCAGAGGGTAGTAAGCAGACAGTATGCTCGTCGCCCAACCCTCTTGGAACGCCGACTAGAACAACAATAACAACAAGTACATTAAAAACAAAAACGTAATAGTTATTATTAAGATAACGTGATAAAAGGTTCTTATCAAATTATCGACATTAATACATATTTACGCCTTTTTCCTATAGGGGTGGATCCTCATGGATCCCATCGGCGGCGGACAGGCGGCAGTATATCGGACCCATCATCATCATCATCATCCTCCTGCCCTTATCCCTATTCACTTGGTGTCGGCGCAGTATGTCTTTTTCTTCCATACATCTCTATTAGCCGTCATCTCATCATTCACTTCCTTTGTGGCCATATCCTTTCTCACACAGTCCATCCATCTTTTCTTTGGTCTTCCTCTTCCCTTATATCCATCCACATTCATGCTTAAAACCTTTATGGTAATATGCTCTTCACTTCTACGCATCACATGTCCATACCACGCTAAGTGGTTACTGCACAACTTTTGAGTAACCGGAAAGTATATCGGACTCATACTGCCTATAAATCGCACTTGGCATCACTTGCCCTGTGCCACGGCCATGGGAGTCAGGAACACTCACCACGACCATGACGGACAGAACGCTGCTTGCTAGATTCTTGAATACTTATTTTGCTTCGTTAATAAAGGATGCTTTCAAGTAAAGATCTCAAAGCCTTATCCTATTCACTAGGTAGAGCATAATGTGTGGATTCCTCCACTTGAGGATTGATTTGAGGTTTCTACACGAAACAAAAATATTTCATGGTTCCAAACATTCTGGCTACAATAGACAATTATTACGAGGTTCGGCATTCATAAATTTACACCAATTTAACTAACAGCAAAATAAACAATAACAATAACATTTGCAAAGTTCTAGAAATTTCGCGAGCCATCTCTGTCGTTTAAATCTAAGTTAGTACTAAAAACTTGACAACTCACCGGTGACACGAAGTATGCGCCTCGTATCAAGGAAGCCAGGAACGCGACCAGGTACAGCATCTTCTGCGTGGTAACCTTGCAGGCTCGGAGGAAGGTGGGCGCCTTCAGCCGCCGGTACTCCGTGAGCACGCATATCGTCAGCTGAACGGCGCAGACGAACGCGACCAGAAGAAACACGCCGCCAATGCCTGGAATATGGAGAATTAAACAGATATTAGAAAATTAAAAACGCAATATATCGACACTAACCTTGGCCCTGACAAGAAAAAGAGAAATGTAAGAAGAGAGAAAAAGAGAAAAGCTTTCTTTTCTTGCAACCGCGACAGCGCTCATAATTAGTGAACGTAGTAAAAAAAACGTACTTCACGCATGATAAGGATTGGGACCATATCTGGCAGAGGCACGTGCTGTTTATGCAATCGCTGCAATCGCAAACATCCATATTAACGATAGAAGTAAACCTATGTAACAAATACTCACACGCATGGTACGGCAGGTTGGGGCCGGCGCACTCGTCGCCCGAGTACCGGATCTCGCAGAGACACGTGCCGTTCATGCAGTCGCCGCGGCCGCTGCAGCCGAGCGCGCAGCCGGCACCACGACTTGCCGCCGACATCAATGCGTCAGCGTAGTACGCTAGGAGTGAACGCATCTTACGGTGAGCGACGGTCACCGTCGCTTGGGAGTACTGGAATTAGAGAAAATAATAGGTTAATCCTAATAGAAGATATTTTATAGTAAGTCGTTCATCATCTCCAAACGAAATGGCTTTCTGAAAATCATTTAATAATAAGGGCCGCACTCAAAGACGTCACTTAACCTAATGAATCCTTAGCTAATGAGATCCAGTATATCTTAGTACACTGACAACTAATTCATATATGGAGATATAGGCCAAGATATAGTAGCCACTGTTTGTTAACGATTCATTAACGTTAAGTGACGTCTCTGAGTTGGGCCTTAAATTGTTAAAATAATGATTCAGTCAAATAACGAACATTGTTAGAATCCACTCAATGAATGGATTTTCAAGTTTCTAACACAATTAAATTAATATGCTAGTACGGAACTAAAACGAAAAAAACATTGCAAGAAACGTGTGGAGAAGGCATGATAGACGAGAACAATAAATCTTAATGTATTTGAAGCGTTTATAAGTATTCCTATTTCGGTATTATAATATTATGTATCATATAAATAGGTATGTATACCGATACCGCCGTACTGGTATTAATAAATCAAAATTTTCTTGGCAATATAATTCTTCTTAAAAAGAGCAATTTTATTGATATTCGTATAGTCAAAATCTATGTATATTCCAACTGTGGACTAACAAAAATCCAAATCCTATTCCCCTAGTCTTCCAGCAGGACATCTGCATCTGACTAGCAAGGTCGAACCTATCTTGCAAGCCTTTCTAATGACAGACAATGTCTCAGAATAACTAACAGTACTACCTCCAGAATGGCCACTCTCCGCCCTTCCCTAACGTCAGATATCTCATGCTGGGGCCATACTAATGATAAACGGCAAAGTCGTAAGAATTAACGCGATAAACAACGCGCCTAAAATGAGTGGCCACACTTGAACCGCCAGTAGAGCTATCGCCTAAGGTTTTAAATTTTTCGCGAATTAAAAATTATCGCGAAGAGTCGTGGCTACACTAACGTTAAACCTCCTTTATCGTAATAATCATCGGTATTTCTCGTTAGTGTGGCCCGAGCATCAGATACGGCAGCCAGGCCCACTACGCAACATTTTTTACCGACAGCTAAACAAGTTTAGCAGACATATGCGCTTAAACAAACATCATGTCGCTTATGTAATTAAACTTTGAAGTAGGCATCGGAATCGAAATGTTATATCACGCCATCTTTGGCATTTGTCTTTGGCCGATCGCGGACTTCAGTTCGGTTTAGAGAAGACCATTTTGGGACCAAGTTTGAAGCTGTCATTGTCACACGCGGTCCGCAAAGTCCTTACGCAGAAATATATAAGCCAATGGTGTCCGAGGTGTACTAATATCCTAATCCTTTATCTTTAGTTCTTAACAGAGCCATTTGCAAGCAAAATCTATCAATTATCCAGAATTTCTTTCTTCGAATTAGACTTAAGACGTTTGAAAAAATTCACGACTTACAAAACAGGGCTGTTAGAATTACGTCTGGCTGTATCTAACCAAGCGTGTGACCATGAAATTATCGATTAAGTACTCGTTTTCGCCACTTCCTTTTGCCAATACTAAACTCCGTTCTGTATTTTTAAACAAACAACATTACTATTCACCACCAAAATTTGAAGATGTGTACGCCGTACGTGTAATGTGTTTACCTCACAAAGGTCGTTCATGATGCAAAGGATATTTCAATGACGTTTGAGCGGTTTCACAGTATCACAATTCTGTACACTCGCTCTGTAGTCATATATATTCTATGACCATATAGTGTTTTTTTTTAGTATTTCGGACATTGTAGTCAGAAGTCTAATACTTATTTCAAATTCAACAAATCGATATAAATAAAAATCAATTGCTGTTAACATAAAAGATCATCACTGGTGAACGGCTGGACTGATTTGGCTAGCTTTTTTGTTGTTGTAAATGTTCTAAATTATTGTATAAATAAAGATCTACAGCAGATCCTTAGCAATTTTGTGTTTAAACCAATTTATGGAAAGCAACCTCTTTACTATCTATTCTCTGATCTAGTAAAGAGTATTTATGTTATTTTGACACTAAAGATATCTATTTCAAAGGCCCTCTGTTGGCTGTTTGGAAATTTAACTTTTTCTTGTAAATTCTAGTATTATAGTTTTATACCACTATTTCTACTTCACGACTGCTCCATAATCACCAAGTACTTGCGTTCCTAGGTATTCCTAATTCGTCTACTATGACTGAAGAATGTAACGTGGTGCGATCACATCTGTGTGTACCGGTTGCGTAACGTGCACGTGTTGAGATCGAGGTCGTTGCACCGTGCACGACTAAAATTAAACGCGGCCTTAGAACAACATGAAAAGTGCGTCCGACTGCGTTGTCAACGAGTACCTAAGTATTGCCCTGAAGTTTTAGAAGACGCTTATGACGAGCCGAGCTAACATACGCCCCACGACAACATTTTGTCGACGCTTATATCGGTTTAAAGAATTTATTTATCATAAGAACTTTACAGTCCGCTTATAATGATATACAAAGTAAAAACAAGTATGGTAGTAATAAATGGTAATGGTAGTATATCGTGTTTTTGTCTCGTTTTCGCAAGACAAGAGAGTAGACAAAATTTTGTCGTGGCGCGCATGTTAGCCAGGCTGGGTAACTGCCTCGGTAGCCGGGGTACGATTCGAGCATAGTGTTCTTAGGCTTTTCTATCTGGATTTGTGCCCAGTTGATAGCAAAAGGTTCTACCTTTTTTACATGGAACCATGTCTCTAGGTGTACAAAAATACGCTTCCACCGAACACTTCGAAGAATACAGGCGTGATAGTAGATATACAGAAGGTATTTTAAGGCATTCTGGCATTTACAATAACATTCAGCCGCAAAATAGGTATGTCTGCATATTTAGTGTATCGGTAAATGTGGTCACCTCGCCACTAAATACCTAGGAACCATTGGCCATTGCGACGAGTTTAGTGACAAATCCCACGTCCCTCGCGAGACATAGGATTGTGTGTTCCCCAGATATTTATTTCGAGTATATAAAATGTTTATAAAGTCCAGGTCTATTCCTCGAAGAGTGTATTGCTAAGCAATAGGGTTGCGAATGTTGCGATAGTCTGATGGCCGTCATTCGTGTAAATACTGATACGTATGTGGTTAGACTGGAAGCCGACCCCAACATGGTTAGGAAAAGGCTAACAGGATGTTATTGTTTAAAAAGCCCTAACATCATGGCATATAAATATACAAGTACACAAAAATTGGGAACAGCACATACCCACCACTCCTTGCATAGTAAATCTTTTTTTTCTCGCAACACTCGTCTATTGCTGGAATTTAAACCCCTACATCTTTTTTTTTTCATGTGAAAATCCTCATGGATACCCTCCGTCTCCACAGAAAGGAAATTCAGAGACTTATGTCGAACTCTTGAAAAAGCTGAATTCAAGAGCGAGGTTTGAACCAGCGTCAAAGATTTGAGCAGTCGCTTCACTATAGTACTAGCTACCTACCTTCAAGGCGAGAGTGAACAGACATTATTTGAGTTTGCGTGCTCCATCCTCGGCAGCATGGTCACTTACCAGCAGGTGAGGTGCTGCCAAACGCACTCAAATTTATAATTAAAAAAAAGCTACCTATGGCGTACCCATAATCAGATTCTCATATTAAATCCCTACACTTATTTATTTGCAAAATTTTCGCAAGTACATCATCAACCTAACACAATGTTTACATTACCTGTTAATAGGAAACATTGAAACTATAAATAATACTCAAGTACTTGGTAATAAATTGCTGGTATGACGCATCCTTGAATTGCCCCTGCGTGCGAAGGTCGCCATTTGTGGGGACAAATAAAACATTATATGAATGCCGTGGTAAGTCGCATTGTCGCACAAATTCCTCGAAAGGCGTACGAGTCTGTCTGTCTTTCCGGCTAAACTAACAAACCGATTTTGATGACACTCGGCAAGAAATTAGGCTGAAGCATACTGAAGGGAAAACCAAAATGTTAATTTCAATTAGATAAAGGCTTGCTTGTTTACCTTGCCTTATGTATTATAAGTATGTATTTACAAAAAAAGTATATTTAAGTATTATATCCATATTCCATTGTCTATTACTCATAGAACAAGCTCTGCTTAGTTTTAGACTAGAGGGTGCTGTGTAAAATGTCCCAAAATATATATTTATATTTATTTGTTTAGAGCCAATGGAAAGACTAATGGCCTGTTTCACCACCTCCTGATAAGTTCCCGTTAAATTGCTTGGCAGATAATTTTATACAAATTTTGTTCAATATTCGAATATATCCAGCGGTTAGCAGCTATCCAAAGGTGGAGTGCAAATGTATTCTTTGCATGGTTAATAAAAAAAAATCTTTAAATTACTTTTGACTTGTCCAAAACCACGAAACCATACCAACCAACCAACCAACAGTTGAAACCAACTCCACAGGAGTTGGAGATATATAGTTGTAAAGAAAACATAGTAATGATAGCTAAACGTCTAAGTTGAGTCCAAACTGGAAGTTCTAGCAAGAAGTTCTAGCACGGGTTGTACCCGTGCTAGAACAACGTGGTGGACTATAACTTGATTCCTCAGGCCACTGGTGCCGCGTAGAGACACTTAAAGAATTGAAGCCAAGGCTCTGTGATAGGTAACTGATAGTATTGATACATTACTTACGAGTATTATCATGAAATCAGTAGATAATCGTGCAGAACTGCAGCGCTCACGTTATGTAAGGTGACGGGTGACGCAATGTCTGGTATGGCGTTTATGCAACTTACACCGGCATGTATTAATCATGCCTTATTGTATGTGCTAGATGTGAGGTTTCTCAATATCTTTTTTTATTTATTTATATAGTTTCTAAGGCTCGTATTTGAAATGGTGCTATAAATGTACACACGATAGCGCTGCAAGATACACGGTTTAGCCTGTATTTCGTCGCAATAGGGTTTATTTATTGAATCTTTGTCATCTAGCAGACTACAATGTAAAATGTAACGTAGGTACAACAAAGTTGTACTGAATGTTATCTTTATACAGGAAGGCGGTATAGATAAAACGTGCCTATGTCGCAAAATCTACCACAATTTTAAGCAATATCAAACTATGCTCTAAAGAAAGAAAGGAGTAATTCTGAACATTTGCTACAAAATGAAATTATCTTCGCGTCCTAATTCACAAGGAGTATGTACTATTAGAACGAATTTATTTCATTAGAGTAAGACAAAATCTCCATGGATCGTCCGCTTCCCAAGGTTGCGGCAACACTAGACATACCGTTTCAAACTTTCAAACCAATCATAGGACCCATGGGACACTATAAATTACAGATTCAGTACAACCCTGACAGAAGTTATACAACAGGTTATAAAAAGATATCGAAGATGATTTGTATTGCCACATAAAAATACTAATCAAAATTGCCAGTAAAAAAAAACGTTAATTTTAAACGAGTTTTCTATATCGGTATCAATAGTGTCAACGTTCTTGTTATTGTATTGTCCTCTAGAAATATTTTATCGGAGACGGTACGTATTGCTATCGGTTGAATGTCTATTGCGGTATCAATTGAAACTGAAGACAACGTGTGCTTTGATGCATTGCATAACGCAATCGAGCAATAATGCATACATACATACCATCACGCCTTCAGTGTAAACAGAGATGTACTGCTGAACACCTATAGTTCACTGGTATGTTTTAGATCCGTAAAAAGGAACCATCCTTGGCCATTAACCAGGCACAAATCCTAACAAAAAGCTTCTATTGAGAATTAGAGGTGTGGCATACTTCCTTATTGCTATCGCAAATCTTTTTATACCACACGCACCGATTGCAAGTTACGCAATACGCACCTGACCCTTTGAAGGACATTTGCTATTAAGGTCGTGTCCTTCGAACCCTTCGAGGCTCCCCGATCCCCAGAATTATCCCTATTACAAACTTTACTGCTCGCAAAAAAAGGCGAACGACCTTGATATTATACAAGTAATGGTACTTACTCCATATATGTAAAACAAACACGCTATAAAAATTTAAGTATACATATAAATGTTTATACAAACATAACTATAATTTAACTCGTCAAAAAACAAATTACAGACAGTAGGAAATGTATTCGAGGGTCGGGAAATGAATCATCATCTTCATCAACATCATGTAGCAAAAAGGACCATTGTTGAACAAAGACCTCCCCAATAGATTTCTGCAAGGATCGGATTATACGACTTTGAATTTAGCTCTATACAGTATTTTGTTCTAATATGTTTTACGGCAGAATAGATACTTTTACATAACAACCAAATTTATTTTATAATTTTTTAGATACCTACCTGTTTCTCATGGATCTACTAAGGGAGGTGGCAGGGTATTAAGGGCTTGTACCGACTAAAAACTGCACATGCTTTCCGGACGAAGCGTAAGTTTACGCTCAGTGTCCGCCTTTGAATATTAGCCTAAGTGCCCATTTCACTACTCCTGTATAAGTTTCTGTTTAATTACTTGGCAGATAATTTCATACAAAAAATTTCCATGTTTTTGTTTATCCGGAGGTTAGCCGCTAACCAGAGGTGGTCAAAAAGGCCCTAAGGGCCGCACTCAGAGACGTCACTTAACCTAATGAATCATTAGATAATGAGACCCAGTATATCTTAGTACACTGACAACAAACTCAAATATGGATAAATAGGCCAAGATATAGTAGCCACGGTTTGTTAATGATTCATTAAGGTTAAGTGACGTCTCTGAGTTGGGGCCTAAGTGTCATTTCAGCAAAGTTGGAGGTCAATGCATTTCGTTCCTATACTCTTCCCCATACCACCTCCATTATCTACTATTCAGTCACTGAAGTCCACATTGACATGCCTATTATTAACAGTAGTTGAGACCGTGTATAATCGCTTGGTATGTGTATATTTTCAGCTACTCTGTAATTGAGAGCCACTTGTGGCAACGGCACACTTCTAAACTGATAACTTGTAATAAAGCGTGTCTTGTTTGATTTAAAATAATCAGAAATTTGAGTCGAGTTTGGAAATCAGTTCTACGCAGTTTACTCTGTCAAGTCCATGACAAAATTATAGCCTAATTTGGTTAAACATTAAGAAACATTTATTGTGAGAAATTTTTAAAGTTTAATCTAAAAGTCCAAGATTCTGAAGGTATTAGGCAATTATAATCGTCATCTTTTACTATTAAAATCGAACCTAAAATGCAGTTACATCATTCATTAGCTATGGTATTCCTTTCATAAATAAATAACTTCACGATTAATTTAGTGTTAGACAAAACCAGAAATCCAAACATTCTACTACACCGATCCAAGATAGGGAAGTAGGTACACAAGGGAGGATGTAAACGCAAGGTCGTTGGTAACCGTTTGTCTGTTGATAAATGTTGTCTGATAGTTTTTGTTTTTAGCGGTAAGACCGCCATTGTACCCTTAGTGTTAATAATTCTTGTATTATTTATGACTGGCGGTCAATAAAAGCTTATTTTATCTATTAGTAATTTGATGCATAGTGAATCAGACGGAAAACAGTGACAATTCTAAGATAATAGCCATAGGAAACTTCAAGGCACACCCAAGGCCCACTCAACCATACATAATTATGCAGCACGCTAACACACAGAGTACCTATAAAAGTAGTTATCACAACACATAATGCGGGCGTTTTCCTGCGCAGTGCCCTCGCATCGGACGTGCTCACGCACATCTGGGTCACAAAACACTAGATAACTGCGACAGTTAACACGAAGTGGAATAATCAGGATATTAGATGCGTTTATTTAAAAAATAACTGTTTTGAAACCGCATATTTGTTTTACTATCTACGGACGATGATGACATATGATGAGAAGGTGATTTCTTACAATTCCCCAAAACTTAAGGAAAGTCTTGTATGTGAATCTTGGCAAAACGGATGATAGATGGACCAAGACATTTAATCAATTGTTGCCGAGGAATAGGAAGAGTATACTGATGGACCTTTAGCGGAAGATGGATTGAGAATAAATTTCCAGTCGCTAGGGGGGACCTGAATGAGAATCAAGACGAGATACTAGTCGTTAGCACGCAAGAGTGAAGCACATCAAGAAGGCAGGCGAGGTGACCCTAGATGATGACAAAGGGACTGCTTAGAAAGATACTCGTAAGCAATGACATTTCGGAAAGCAGTTTTGATAATTCGAGATTGACATAAAGAGCGCCAAAAATACTCAAAATAACGGATAGCTGTCTGATAGTTCTGACTCACAAATTTATTCTTAAACCTAATAAAATAACACCCTAAACAAATCCATCCATATGGACATGACCTACATGACCAATTAACCTACATTCCTTCAATGTACTGTTTGTAAACAATAGCTATCGGCGCTGTGGTAGTCATTCAGTACTATTGGCTGTTTCGAAATAAAAACGTAGTGGTTCTATAATTTTATTACCCATTAAAAAAATAGAAAAGAGATCGAACCACAGTGTTAATGGGATCATTTATAAATTGAGAGAAACCGATATATCAACCGATAAGCTGTTATTTTATTAATCAAGGAACTCGGTTTTCGAAATCATCACCATAATCCGGGAAAACTGATGCCCTGATGGTATATTTTGTAGAATCAGAAGATCTATTCTTCTAAAGGAATATTTTCAGAAATATTGCTAAGTTTGTTGCACGCTTCTTTCCAGTAAAAACATTAGAAGGCGCTTAAGGCGCTTAAGGCGCAAAAGGTCTAAAGGTCTAAAGGTCCAAAAGGTCCAAACGGTCCAAAGGTCCAAAGGTCCAAAGGTCCAAAGGTCCAAAGGTCCAAAGGTCCAAAGGTCCAAAGGTCCAAAGGTCCAAAGGTCCAAAGGTCTAAAGGTCCAAAAGGTCCAAAGTCCAAAGGTCTAAAAGTCCAAAAGGTCTAAAGGCCCAAAAGGTCTAAAGGTCCAAAAGGTCTAAAGGTCCAAAAGGTCTAAAAGCCAAAAGGTCTATAGGTCCAAAACGTCAAAAGGTTCAAAAGGCCTAAAGGTCCAAAAGTAGTTCCATGTCTATTTAATATTATCGATGGTTGGCATCATCAGGTACAAATAGAAATCCCCATTAAGATTTATATCTGTAACACGTGCTAGCGTATTTTGATCTATAACGTGAATACAGTTAATAAAGATTTGAATTTGAATTTGAATTTACAGTAAGTATACTAGATGTATGTAAAATTCCCCTTTGATAAGTAAGCTATTATCTAAACAGTATATGTATGTCAGTGTCAGACAGGTGTGAGACTTGATTTAATGTTTGTGAATTAGTAATGTTGTGTTTCAACTCTATTATTAATAAACAAGTTGTAATGTAACATTCTAATCGACGAAACTAATAACAAACAATATGACAATGACTGCTTTCGAATTTCGACAAATCAGGCGTTCATAATAAAAAGTAATTTCTATATTTTTTTTGTATTCTTAGCTTTTTCGACAAATCGGGCGTTCATAATAAAAAAGTTATTTCTATATTTTTTTTGTATTCTTAGTTTTTTCGATAAATCGGGCGTTTATAATAAAAAAGCAATTTCTACAATTTTTTTGTATTCCTAGTTTTTTCGACAAATTATTTATTTTTTATTTTTTCCACTAATATTTAAATAATATACACACAATATACAAATAATATATTACCCAAAATAGGTATTGGTATAAATTATAGCCTATATGTTATTCTAATGAATAAACATAAATACTGTAAAGTTTCATCACAATCCGTTCAGTAGTTTTTACGGGAAACAGTAACAAACATCCATCCTTACATACTCACAAACAAAGACAATAATATCTACTGTTGCTCAAACTTCCACATTTATTAGAAAATGCGGTTTTGACAAACACCATAGAATTACGAAACTCCGCATAATAAATAAACACATACATAGTTACCACATGTCGGTTTTAATTAAACTAAGCGATATCGTTAACCGTAACCCCGTATAGTTAAACGTATCGAACACGTGTAGCCAATTATGTATATTTTAATTATGTAGTGCGGTAACTAGAGTGCTTACGCATCACTAAGTGACTGATCATTATGATAACAAAACAACATACTATGCCCATACTATGCCTGTACTCTCAAAAGTTTATGCAGATGTGCTCGCCGGTATCTTTAGGTCCCATGCAATAGGGAGCAAGCATATCGGGCAGCTGACTTGGGGAGCCAAGCCGCCCAACCAGATAATGGCGCCAGTAGGCGTAGGCGGCGTGTGGTAATCCACGCGATCCACGCGCTAATATACATTACACACCTCTGTCTAACTCTTCGGGGAAAACAGGCGTGATGGTATGTCGCTAGGTACAATAACACAATATCTCAGTTGTCACTTGCCGGGAAGTAATGTAAATACTTAGTGGGCTATCATAATGTCATATTATTTTATCTTATCATGTTGACCAAAAAGTTTCAGCTCAGCTACTTGTAAGAACTATAATTAAGATCACGAGTTCACTACAAAAGTACCTAGTTTTAACTGCGATAAAATATTTTCGTAATTATATTTTAGAATAATTTAGTAACACAAACGTCGAGTATATACACGAATATACACGAATTTATGACGATATACGAAGCAAAAAATAAACAAAAGAAACATAATACGAAGCGTCGAGGCGTCCTGAAGTTCTTCTAAACCTTATAGTTGGAATGCGGAATATCCTCGATAGATCCCAGAGATAGACAGAGTAGTCGGACTTTTACCGACTAATTCTCTAGCCCTATGTCATGGCCATGGGATCCGAAATATTATCCACGACCATGACGGAAAGTCCTGCTAACCAAAAGGCAAATTCACATAAAAGCGACAAAGTTAACTGTTCTAAGGACGGTACAACACTTGCGAAGCAAAGTATCAAAATATAAATAAAAATGTTTTAAATACAAAAATTCTGAACTTTGTGTGTCAACTAAAAACCGACAAAAACAATAAAACAACTTCAAAGTAAAGGTACACAAGTAAGAAACGACGAAAATTCAGACACAAGTCACAGTGTACCAACATAATGCGGTATCTCGTAAATATTGACGATTGTCCTAACATTAACATAGTCGAGGTTCGTTTACAGAGCCTTGAATTCATATCATTTGTCAACAAACTGATTGTTTACGTCACAGCACAATGTTGATAGTTCGCTAATCGGTTTTAGGCAACTGTTTTGATTATAGACAGCTACTGCGAGGAAGGAAAAGTGTTTATTTATGCATACACTAAAGTGAAGTTACAGAAAAAAATAAGGATTAGAATCATACCAAACTTTTACAGCAACTGAAAGAAGAAAGTACGAGTGAATCGGATCGGAAGATTGCAGAAGTCAAAGAACAGTGGAAGCATACCATGACACCTGTATGCCCACGGATCGCCGGTATGTTAGGTCAAAGAAATGTATTATGTCGCGAAATAAAATACTTTTGCTGTGAAGAAATGTATATCTGTGTATATGGTGTATGTAGAGAAATATTTTGTTTTATATCACATCAACGAAAAATTCATTATCCTATTAAATAAATATCAAATAGATTGAAAATCAGTAGCTTCATTTATTCATACAGATTAGAAGAATATTGGATAAATATTGGTCACATTAAACATCACGTCATGGAAAGAATAACCTCGCAACGAAATCGTTAGTCCAAGTATTTTTCGCTTTGGACTCTACGTATAAGAGAAGGGTTTTACCCAGCAATGCGTCAATAACACACCGATATGATATCAATCACAAATTTCCATCAAGATTAAGACAACGTGCGGTTGAGTTGGCTCCAAAATATTCCCACATTCTTCGCCGCAGGTGATTTGGCAAGCTCCCATATAGCTTCGAGTCTTGGCAGAAAAATAGAAGCATGCACATTACAAGTATTTTGTTCTATCCATAAAATTAATTTATGATCTCTCCACTACTGAACATAGTTTAATCTAGATGGCATATCTACTAATACTAATATTATAAATGCGAAAGTAACTCCGAACTCATTTCTATTACATTTTACGCCTAAACAGCTGATCGGATTTCGATTAAATATGGCAAGCTTATAGATTATTCAAAATCAAATCATTATTTTGCTATAAATAGGATACATAGAATGGTGTTATATAAAAATACAATATTAGATCAAACCCACTAAGCCATTATAAATAATGCATCAACATGCAAATTTTACTTAATACTCAAGCACAAGAAGAGAATGTACACAGTACAGCTATTGGTTGAAGAGCGTAAAAAAATACGAATTTATAAACGTTCTTAATTTAAAATTTGACTACAACAGCTGTTCAACAAATGCTGCCAATATTTAAATTGAATTGGACCATATTAACCTTCAACCTTCATTCTTAAAGACCAACACTAATATTTTATGAGGACATTGGCCACTTGCATTAACATTTAAGCTAAGTACACTTCTACTGATGGTGACTTGCAGTTCATACAAGCAAATAGGTAGTCATTGTTTATTTTAATAAAGGAAAAGTCGACTTGCAGGCAGGATTCGAAAATTCGTCTTCTATTTCAATACAACAGACAGTATGACCACTAAGAACTGGTACTTATTATCTTAGTATGGCAAATGCAAAAAGACAAATAGTCATTGGTACACTTGGGGCCTTTTCCCAAAACGCTTATTAGGTAAACCTTTTTTTTAAATATACTCGTAAATTTGGTATTTTTCTTTTTTTTCACTCCACAATTTAGTCCTCTTAATGGGTGCGTTTACAAACAAAAATTTCACATGGACAAACTTGGTTTAGTACACATTGACCGCTAATCAGTCACCTGCCTAACCTTTTATGGCATTTGACCAATCTTGAACAAGCAACTTGAGAATAACAAACTCTCGATAAGCGCGCTATCCTCGCATGAAATTATTATTTGGAAGGAACCAGCTTAAATATGCAATTAAACTGTAGACAGCTAAACAATAAATTATCAGCATTATCCAATACAAACGATCAAACCGGACCATTAATTGTGTTCATCAAAACATCGTCCAGTGTATCTTGATACATAGCTTTATAAGGAACTAAAAATAAATTCTAGCATAGTTCTACAAATTGGCATATACTGAAACATTCTGCGTTTACAAGCAGCGCCTCTGTGATAGGCCAAGATAAATTGGACAGTAAGCGCTTGCACAAAATAGTTGTTTCAACTAAAATAGATTGAGCACGTGCCTCCATCGTAGCTAAAACGCCAGTTATTCGTCATACAATGGTAATAGAGTTGAATTATGTATGATCGTGGTGTCTTTAGTGATGTATTGAAGGGCCCAAAAAGGTAGCAAGGAGTCATAGATGTAGAACGTGATTAGACTATTGATGAGATGTTTTTTCGAGTTTTCTTCAAGTGGTTGTAGGCAGAAAATGCTGCATCCAGCTCGCAAAGTGACTTTAAAGGGTGTGACTGTACCCTCCTGCGTCTGGTCCGCTTTCTGCGGATTAGGAGAACGGTAAACTCTTCTTGTCAGTCGCCCCTGTTGCAAATATAACCTTGCATTAGGACTCAAGTTGAGTTGAGCTGGACACATCATGGTTAGACGTGGTGTTGGAGAGAGAGAGAGAGAGAGAGAGGTGTGTTCCGCTGGCAAGGAGGTGTCGATGGCATTAAGAAATTCATTGATCATACGTGGATGAGATCAAGACCGGAAAAGTGACATGGGCAAAAGAACGCCTTTTCACAGTGGTGGTTTGTTTCAGGCCATGGATGATGATAAGATGGTGACGACGGTACTAAATTTAGTGTTATAACTACGTCAGCATATTTATTAGAAAAACAATCGTAAGTAAACCATAAATCACTCTCGACGTAAATAAAACGCTGCGTTTATTACCGACTGCACGAGCCGACTAGACATTGTATCTATGACGTCAATCAGTATGCTGCTGTGACGTGTCAAAGGTTATGAAAGCCAGGGGTTACTGGTGTTATTATTGCCACCTCATTTATTACGAACTACGCATTAATCTATTCAGAAAGGTTGGTGCATTTTACTGGGGAATCTTGGGGGCATGGTCATACACTGTCGCCTTCTAACCATCGGAACTGGTGCACTGTAGCGAAACAATGTGTAGTGGAAGAGTTGGAAGGGGTCGACCTCGGCGAACGTACCACAACGCAAGTGCGGCCGTTCTGAAAAAAGGCAAGGTTAAGAGCAGCATAAACGACGAGCATGCATGTAATGGGGAGTTTGGTGAGCATATAAAAGATACGTTGCCTAACTGACGTTGATACTGCGCGTCTAGTTTACTTCAGTTATTTTCATAGTGTGATGTCGTACGCTATTCTGTTGTGGGGGAATGCGGCCGACATACAAACTATTTTTGTGCTGCAGAAGAGAGCTATTCGATCAATTTACAATTTAAGTCCCAGACATTCACTGAGGGATAAATTTAAGGAGATTAATGTTATGACTGTTCCATCACAGTACATTTATGAGAATTTACTGTATGCACATAAGAATATTAATCTCTTTAATAAACGTAGCGATACGCATAACATTAATACCAGAAATAAAAATAAATTTATTGTTCCTTCAACCAGGCTCCAGAAGATAAGTAACTCGTTCAAATGCCAATGTATACGCTTTTACAATAAAATCCCAAGCAACATTCAAAACCTAAGCCTGAATAAATTTAAGTCAATTGTCAAGCAGAAGCTGTGTCTTAAAGGTTACTACACGGTGAAAGATTATATAGATGACAAAAATGCTTGGGATTGAACTGTTCCAATGAACCAGGATAGTGACAAATATTTACTCTGACATTAATTTATCCTATTACTTGACATTGCATTAATTATGTTAATTGATTATTTTACTATGATTTTTATTTGAGAAATTTATCTGCCATTTTTTTTTTCATTGAGAAACGAACATCATTAACTGTAAAGTATGAGTATTCTGCAGGCCTTGATGTTTCTTTAGTTACCCATTGATGTATAATATAATATAAACCAGCCTAGCCCTGCAGTTTGAGCTTGTCATGCTCACTTAAATGTTCTGCTGATGGTGGCGTTGTGTGTCGGGTCTTTTTATTCCCTATAACATGGTTGAGTCAAACGGCGCCGATACACACGTCATGCTCGTGAACGGGTGCTGTCTGTCGGGACAGGTCAGCTCTTACTGCTATGGCTATTTTCTTTTCCTTTCTATTATATTAATCCTTACACATCGAACTGCATTAGACTCATATTATTTACAACAAAAAAATGTTACTGTCTCACTATCTTTTTTTTAAAAGAGTAACTATGGAGTTTCTTGCCGGCTCTTCTCCATAAGTCCTACTTTTTTTTGGAACCGAGCAACTAGTTTGACTGTTCAAAAGTGCCTATTTATATGGTCTATTTGAAATAAAATATTTTGAATTTGAATTTTGAATTTGACATAGATGAAGCGAAAGTGATGTGCCAGAATCGTAGCAATTGGAAATCTACACTGGTCACAGTCTACCCTAAAGGGAAACGACCGTGAGGCTATGTATGCAGACTACATATACTCTTGAGGTGGTTTTGCAGCAATAAATTATAATCGATTACTCTTGCTCCTCATCATGTGTAAGATATACAAACAACGGGATTCTTGGCACTGACTTCCACAAGACGGCCATGACACCGGATGACTACCACCCCAGACAATATGACGTCGGGCTACACGACGTAACATTCGCGTCGTGTAAACGGTAGCGAGATATTTCTTTATTCTATAAATATAGCTCAGTCTCTAGTTGGGCTTCATTTTTATGAGCTTGTTCGAAATCCAAGGCAGGTCCAATGTGTTGGCAGAGTACATATAAGTATTTTATTGTGGCAATTTAACGACTTATTTACCCACAGTAAAATATAGAATACAGACCTTTATTTATACACGATGCATTAGTCACTTAAGAAGTGCACAACACTGGCATAAAATTTGCAACAAAGCTATAATTTTCAGTGTCGCTTGTTAACGGAGCTTTAATAAGCATTTTAGAATGGCGATTTTTAAAGCTAAAGTTCAAAATTCGTAAAGCCCATATATTCCCCCAAAGGCTTAGGGAGGGATGTACCACTATACACCCACGGATCGCCGGTATGGTATGTTTAGGTCCCATGTAATAGGGGGCGAGCCTATTGCCACCCATCAGGCACAAATCCAGACTCCGAGTCGAGACTGGGAATTTCACAGGAAAATCCAACAACACGTTTCGACCCGGTGATCGAACCCATGACCTCTGGCGTAGCAGTCGCGGTTACTAGCACTAGACCAATGAGGTAGTCTAAGAACTAAATGTTACCTATTCGACACATTACAAGTTCAAATTTATTCAGCTGTGATTTATACATTGTCATTTTTATGTACAATTGATGAGTAGCTAGTGCAAAGTATATGAACGTAAATCCTTATCCTCACTAATATTATAAATGCGAAAGTAGCTCTGTCTGTCTGTCTGTCGCGATTTCACGCAAAAACTACTGAACCGATTTAAATAAAATTTGGTACAGAGCCTGAGAAAGGACATAGGCTACTATAAGGCTAAATAGGGGATGAAACACCCAGGTACCACGCGGGCGAAGCCTCTGGCGGAAAGCCAGTAAGTATAAATCTAGTTACCTACCTACTATTTATTACATAAGTAATAACAGTATTAATGTCAATGTCTTTTGACTCAGGTTGTTCCTTTGTTGCACGTAGACAAATGTTTACCTACGTCGATTCTTCAATCGACATGAGCCACACTCATTATGGATTAGTTACTTAACCCTATTCATTTGTATTTTCAGTATTCTCAACCCGTACAACTGTTATAACTCTACAATTGTCTACCAGTGTAAACTTGGCCATATGCTGCAAGTTTAGCAAGCGCATGCATTAATTCGACGCAGTTTAAAAACAGCTGACAAAAATGAATAATTCTAGATAATGTGATAAACATCCAATCTCGCTTTAAACACAGTAGGGGATCACAGTTGCGTCACTGGACTGGAAATAATATACTCTACAGACGCAATCGAAGGGTTAGTCACCAAAAATCCCACCAAAACAGACACAAGTACTTTTTTGCTGGTAAATTTGCCGTTAAAACTGTACTTGCGCTAAAAAGGAAGACTAGGGCTGCGCCTGCGGCTGAACGAGCATAACTGACGCTCGAGACTGTTATGAATGTTGGGTGTGAGTAGTTTGAAGTGAAAAATTACGATATATCGTTATATATCGTAATTTTTCATTTCATTTTCACGAATATTGTAATTTCCTTCATTCGAGACTGCTTACTGCTTAGCGACCTTTGTCCTGCCCTGTGTCGATAATGCTTTAATTACGGACACTGACGTCGATTGTCAGTAGAATACAGTCCATACATGTGGAGGTGAAAAGGATAAGAGGAAAGTAAATGGTGCCTTCACAGTAGATATTGAAGTGCATAAGAGGATTATGCTGATCTCAAAGGATAAGAGGAAAGTAAATGGTGCCTTCACAGTAGATATTGAAGTGCATAAGAGGATTATGCTGATCTCAAAGAAAGGAAGGGATTGAACGAGTATGTATGAGCCATAACATCATTATATAAAAAAAAACTAATCCAAACTCCATGGTATTTTCAAAGATAATACTAGCAATGTTTTGCCGTGGTTAAACCTAAATGATCAAAGAAAAATTCAAATTGCTTAATAAAATACAAAGACATTATAAAAAATATCGCATCCTCTTGGAGCAAAAAATTACTTAAATCTTATCTTGTTATGATATACATATGTATTTTTAATTAAATTACTTTATGTAAAGTGTAAAAATAACTTTTCTGCATCCGTAAGATTAAAATCTTTCAAAGGTTTTTCATTATCAAAATTGTTTTACACGGCGATAATAAATTATTGTTACGACTTTTTGATTTGCCCTTCAGATAAATAGCTAATAAAAAACTTCTTGAAGCATAAAAACGGATAAAATATTCAATTATTAGGTCGACAATCGAAATAATCATTAATTTTGTAATTAGAACATAAGATTATTCAAACAAAATACTCACAGAGTAACATTCTTAGGTAATTCGCTGTAATTTTGTGACCGATAAATAATCCTCTGCCAAATAACGTTGCCAAAAAGCAACGACGCGTTCACAAATAATTCCCAAACCGTGTCACTTCACTAAACACTTTAAAAAATAATTGACCACAAAAGAAGCACCAAAGAATAAAATTAAGAAACTCTTTTCAAGCTTTTAAAAATGGAACTACAAAATACGAACACGTGCGTTCACTTTGATGAGCACAACACAAACAAAGCTTCGCGCGTGCTTGTTTAAAAAGTAAATAAAATAATTATCAACAGTATGATACCGGTTCGGACACTCGACGCGTACTGCGCGCCAATACCAATCGCGAATAATGTTATCCAAATGTAAAACTCTTTATGTATTTATTTATTCGACGTGTAATACAAACTTCTTTGTTCTTTTATATTTAGAACGTTGACTTTTGACACTACGAGAAAATGGTTCGACAAGATAATTATTTACAGCGACGCGTTTCGAATTAAGACTAATCTTACGCTGGATCCTGCATGAGTCATATTATTTTTATTATATTTTAATTAAGTACAAAACTTGTTGGGTATAATCTGATTATATAACTTTCATTAGTTCGTTCAAAATAAATTAAGGACTGGTGTATTAAAAGTCGAATCAGTAAGGTAGACACAATTCCATTCAAAATTGAAATACAAAAGCGTTCATTGGGGAAAAAATCCTGTAGGTACAGCCCTAATTAGTAAATGAAAATTAAATTATAGGTAGTATAGATCTAATTGTTTTTATAGATAAAAGTAGTTTTATTCGCTCATTGCCCTGTGTTTTTTTTATCTTTTACTCAAGATAGAGAAGATTTCCTGGCGAGTAGATACTGTTTTGTCAATTTCGGTATAAGTTTTAGCTGCAAAGTTATACTAGTTTTATGTAAAAGGTTAAATTTGACTCTACCACTGATCTAGTGCCGACCCGAACTCTGAATTATTAGTTTTCCGATCACGCAATCTAATCACGCAATCGCAATCTTCACTCAAGACACTTTTTGCCCCAGCGGTCTTCAGTTCTATTAGCTATGTGCTCCACTTCCACTTAAGCTTGCCAAGCTCTTCAGCTATGTCCACACTTTTCGTTCTTCTCCGGGTCCATAGAAGAACAGAAGATGGGAGTCTAGTGGAATTTAATAACAAAACAGTTCTCAGAAATCGACAAAAAACGACAGTTACGACAAATTAATCCTTGATACTGGCTGACATCGACCTTGACAGAATGGCAATGCGACAACAACGCTACGGTTACGTCCTCCTCGAACATAATTGACAATTTTTTTTTTTCATATTGCCCATGTTCGACATTTAAATTTAAATGGGCTATTAACTGATTTTTATTTCAACTATTGCAGCCAGTGCCATCAATCTATATCCATTGTTTCGACAAGAAGTATCTATCTATCTAGCCTCGTCTGCAGGGCAAGGCCTCTCTCCTCTTTCCACACATCTCTGTATGCACGAAGACTGAAAACACGAAGAATACTTCTGACAAAAATATTTCGGAGGTTACCTTACCTATAAAAACAAATAAAATTTAACTGTTTATTATATGTCTGTCTGTTTGTTCCGGCTAATCTCTGAAACAGCTGGACCTATTTTAACGGGACTTTCAATCGCAGATAGCTAATGTTATAAGGAGTAACTTAGGTTTACTTTTATTTAAGAAATTTTGATTTATGTGTGTATATTTTGAAAAATGGATGAACGCGGGTAACACCGCGGGGAACAGCTTGTATTATTATAACATGATGAAGTCTTTGTTTTATTTACTCAACTCACCATTTACTTACACATAATCTTATCATTTTATTACAAGTAAAATTGTTGAATTTCTCCTTATTTGATGAAACAAGCGATTCCAATTACTTTGGCCAAAAGTTTATCGCATTTAGCGCCAACTATAACATAGGTCAGTGCAGATAGGAACGCTTTACGCACCTTGATTAAATACTGATCACACAATTTTATAATTGGTAAGAAATCTTTCATCACAACAGATTTATGAAAAAATCGGACGATTTTCATATCTATAAGATACGTGGTATCAAATAGGTACTAATGATAAAGACATTTTTATTTGACATACACGATTTTATTTATCGACACCGATAAACTACGATACAGCCATGTCAAAACAAACAGCCAAAAAAATAACGAAAAAGTGTGAAAGATATTGTTTAATTGTTAGAGAGAGATTTATACAGGGTGACTCGCGCGCGCCTTTATTTTATCACATTAACAATTATTCATATTACAGGTTCGTCCGCGCACATGTTACTAGCATGTACGACATTCAACGTAAGCCTCATAATACTAGTTACTAGTAGAAAAATACAGTCGAATTGAGAACCTCCTCCTTTTTTTGAAGTCGGTTGAAAACAAAATACAGCCTTAATACAATTAATATACTGTAAGAAAGTAGTGACAACCCTGTTTGATTTCCGCCATAAACGTAACAAAACAACCTCTACGTCACAAAACGCGATTTGGTTGATAAATTCGTGTGAACGTGTTTGATTACTGATATCGTGGCGATTACACTACTCGATAGAGGTACGAAAGAGATGGAAAAATTCAAGTTTGTGTTGTAAAAGGAAATTCATCATAATTACCTTGATATAGGTAGTATAGAGACGCTCCCTTGAAAGGGATGCAAACAGACTATTTTTGTTCTACGCTGTACTAAAATTTTATCTTAATAAGATGCATTTTTTGGATCAATGCAATCGAACTTTAGACTTTATTAAGTATCTTCTATATATTGTTTAATTTTACTAATTAGAAACATAAACTAAAATCTATAAGAACAAAACAAAGGCAAAAAATAAAAATAAATAGTTAAAATAAATCTTTTTTTTTTTTTCAAAGCTTTTATGAGTGAAAACTATGAATCACATAAAGCACTACCCAAAACTGATGTAAAACATTTCTTTGTTTTACAAGAAAAGAAACCCTTTTACTGAAGCGTGATAATTTATGAGGAACATTTCGAATTGACGTCATTTCTATTTGCCTCCCCAAGAGCCTTTTAGGCCGACTTAAGGCTCGCTATGATAAATCGGGCGCTCAATCACTGGCATTTAACGAAGAATCAAGGGTTTTGGTTCATATACCCCGTCGTAGATTGGTGGGAATCTATAATGTGCGCATGTGTGTGTGAATAATTTATGTCTCTTTAGTTCGAGTTATAAAATCTTCCAGTGTGGAAAAAACCGGTCTGTTAGTAGGCTGCGTTGGTCCAATGGACAGATGATCTTTAGAGAAATTGATGTTAAAGGAATTTATGCCACGAAGACTCTACGTGCACAAGTTCAGGACATTTTTTAACAAGAGATCCGAAAAAATAACTGCAAAATTTTCGAAAACCTTAACAAATTACAGAACTTTTCCATCATGGGAAACCTTTAAAAAACAAAGATCAATGTACCCTAAATTGCCACTTCCAACCCGAGAGTCAGCTACCCAAGAAACCAGTATACAAACAGAAAAACCGAAATGAAAATACGTCATCAGTTTAAGAGATACTAATGGTTCCACCTTACAACACTTTTTGCGATGAGGGTATAATGATACAAGTGTATGAAGGCCGGCAACGCACTTATGACTCCTCAGGGCCTGTAGACAAGCTTCATTTTGACATTCAAATCGACAAATGAATAGAAACAAACTGTAAGGAAATGACACAAGCTTTCGACAAATGGGGCTGTCACTAATGTCATATCCATACATTTGGTTTCTATACGTTTGTCGATTCGAATTTCCAATTGCAACCAGTCTAGGCCCCCTGGTGTTGTGGGTGTCCATGGGTGGCTGTAATCGCTTACCATCAGGCGATCAGTATGCTCGTTATACCATAAAAAGTAGCACAAGGAAATAGTGATACAAGTCAGGACACAGAGACGGCATTAACGCGAGGTATTATTATGCTCGTCACTGTTACATGAGCTGTTTTACGTCCTAAAAATGGAAGTACAAAAGCCGGTGTCCGCCTTATTTTGTGCAGATGTGTATTAGTCACTGCGCCTGCGCCGGATGCGGCTCGCCTGTCTACACACCATTCATTGTTCTTTACATCGCTGTTGTTAAGGCTTATGACCTCTGCTATCTTCCTTATAGGACCTCATTTATACCCTTGCATATATTTCTACTATAAACAATTCTAGAAAACTAACAAAGAGTACATTTTTTATTTTTAGCCGACTATGACCGTGTGTGGCAAAGACTCTTTCTTCTTATTACAGTCTATTGGTCTTTGGAAACAGTGCTTTTGGTAAGATTCTAGCGCCTTATCCACAGAGAACCAATGGAATAGGTAAAGTCAAACCGCGATAATCTGAATGTCAACATCTAAAATCTGAAAAGAAAGATTGGGAAGAATGAAGAATTTGAACAGAAAATAGCGCCACTTTCGATTTTATAAGCATCAAACCTCAACACAAAGCAGAAGTTTTAGTCCCAGTTTTGAATCTGTTAATTACGACTTCTGTTTATTACTCTAACGTTCTTAATTCTTCGAGTTCAATACTCCAGAAATAGACACACATAAATATGCCGTAAACACATACATTGGCAAATTAACCAGTAATAAAAATACAGACCTGACCTACTAGTCCTCTTACTCGGTATTTTCTACTGTGACTAATTAGTATCAGACGTGACCATGTCATTCACAATTAAACAGACCACTTACCATCAAGTGACGAGTCTTTTCATATTCCGAATAAAAAAACTAAAAGCGCAATAAAAAAACTTTAGTCCGAAGGGCAATTTTCTATCTTCAGGCAACAAATCAGTGTTTCTGAACAAGCACAGATACCGTACCACATGACGTAACACGCCATAGGCAGTGGGACATAACTTTGCCACAATCTTGTTGTTATATGGAGGACTTCTCTGGGGTATATTACGCAGGAGATCTGTGCCCCACTAGATAGGTTGATGATATCAAGCCAAAACAGTCCACATATCAAGATGTTCAACAGAAATTTCCAAGATCAAGATTACAAAGACAGCATCAAAATATGCCTTCACCGCTAAAAACAACATGGCGTCTCCTATCTACCGCACAATGGTAATCATTATTCCACGTAATAAATAATCGAGACATTGAATCGATTCACACGTCTGCCAAGGCCAAGGTGAAACGTCACGTGCAGGCTATAAGACAAAGCTGGTCATCAATTGACAGTATTGGCGTGTACACGGTTCCATGACACTGGTTGACCTGAACCATGTTGTGTAATTATGTTATACTAGGATTACTCTTCTGTAAGTCCGTTTGAAGTCCTTCGATCAGTAGTGGACCCAGGATAGTTAGCCGTACGGGTAACAATGGTAACATAGTGGAATACCGTAACTTTTGTCGATTCAAGTCTAAAATAACCAATAAAAAAGATGATTGTAAGTTGCAACGATACCTTGAAATAATTGCTCAATTATGAGTAATGATGAAATATTTAACGATTATGTTGAAAGGGTTTGATAACATTTGCGTACCAACAACAACTTATAAAATAAATAAGCGTTTAAACTTTAAGAATAAACAGGAAATTTTACGATAAAAGGTTTTTCGATATTTGCCTTATAATTAACATAAAACCGTTATATTTAGCACTGTGGTAACGAGTGTTATAATAACTTAATAATTTGTTAAATTGACATATCATGCCCATAGATGACGCCCTTATAAATCGTGGTTAAATTCCACGGGAAATTGAAATTAGGAGTACCTAAGACCAATTCACTGATGAAGTGCCTCATCACATGAAACCTTCTTCTTCTTCTTACCTGCTTAAAATTATAAGATGCTTTTGAAGATTCGTATGTTATACGTACCTGTAAACAAAATCATTTTTTTTAGTAACATACTGAATTTTTAAATGCATTCAGTCTGAACTTTATTTACGTGGTCAACCAGAAAATCAAATACCATCATCATCAATTTAAGCAAAGCAGGGTAATTTTTTGTCTCAAATTTTTGAGGAGTCCCTCAAGGCAGTATTATGGGACCATTACTCTTTCGCCTCGATTGTAAAGATAACACCCACAACAACTATGAAAGGAATCGACTCGGATAACAGACCTTTCTGGAACTTCCGCCATACGGGGAATCGGCGGCATTGTCGTACTCGCAGTGTTTAAAACTGAATTTCTCGCCCTTACACATTGTTGAACACAATCACAATTCTCTTCTTACTATACGTATACAACATGTATCCCGGAGACAGCAAATACCGTGACAAGTCTCACGACGATGCATTCCAGCCAATCCATTTGCACATCATGATCTAATATCCGTAAAGCGTTCCTCGAACAGCGTTGTTTTATATACCTGCTCAGATCTTCACAATATTTGTCAGAAGTATCAACAATTTACGCTATAACCCATAAATTATTATGTTTTTGCTGTTAACAAATTTTATAGAGAGTTTAACGATTTCAGCGCATATGTGCATGTTTATGCTACTTGGGCGACTATGATCTATAACCTAATCCTCCTTCTCATTCTGAGAAGAGACTATAATTACTCATTTTGATAAATCATCAGAATACCGAACTACTAGGATCTTTGTGCAGATGAGTTGCCCAATATTCTATGTATCCTTTTTAGGAATCGTATCTTTCATAAAAATAAATATGGTGGGAAGAGAATAAAGAATCAACGTAAAACAATTCAGTCTGCTATCAGTTTTATACAAAACGGAAATGAGTTTAGTAGAGATAAAAACCTGTTTTAAACGATAACTGAAAATATCTAAGTATTTTTAAACGAACATGTAAATTCAAATGGCGTGAAAAACTTGCCTATAAAAATTGTTGCTAGCATTTGTAAGACTTGTATTGTTCCAATAACTTCTATTGTGAATATCGTCAACTTATTTAAGATAAACCATGGCTAATTTAGTAAAGAGGCTTGTGAAATTCTATGACAAATTGCTTCTCATAAAAGCAACAAACATTTTAGTGATGCAGTAGATGTCCGAAAAATGTAGTTATTTCGAAGATTTTTTCCTGTCATTTAGACATTTAGGATAGTTAAAGGATAGACAACAAATACGCCTGACTTCAAAATAATTGGGGAATCGCCAGAATGCCATCTTTGTGAACATTCCTGCAACAACATAATTTCATAATCGGAGGATGTCAGATACTGCAGTGCCTGTTTGTATTAAATATAATTTAATAAATAAAACATATAAATAACATACATCAATTAAAGGTATTGCATACACGATTTTCATGGATCGTTAAAATAAATTGATTCCGTCATCCGCAAACAGCTCCTAATCCATGTCTTCATACAAAGCAATCTCGAAATTGGATAAATCTGATGATACCAGATAGAAAATCAATGAAATCCATCATGGGTAACAAGGGAACAAAGAGTAATACAGTCGCTAGAAAAACACATGTAGCAAGTATAAAACCACTTTCCTTTTCGCATTCAGGTATGAACGCGGTTGTTGACCCTAACATAGATTTCAGTTCACAAACTGGTTGTGAAACAAGACCTAACGTCTGTATTTACTATTCAACGTATCCGTGTGATGTTTAAGTGTCAGTGCATGCGTACTATATGCACTAAGCCGGTACGTACGTTGAGGAAACAATACTGTTGACACAATCAATGCTGAAAGTGATAATATTTCTCATGTACTCATAATACGAGCAATAAGAAAAAGACAACTTTCAGAAAGAGAAGATCGACTGATATGCATGATGCATTTTTTGATATCCGCTCAGCCGATATATTTTAGCCAATGTATACAAAAACTTGACATATTATACATAAATACTAAAACCTTTCTCGAAAACCACTCTATCTATTGGTGAAAACGGCGTCGATGTAATCGGTACGACAACGGTGATGTCGGCGTCCATAATCTGACATTTAATTAAATCTTAATTAATCATTTCATCCAGTCCATTATTAAAATGGACTGGTCATGTCTATCAATAAGTGGAACCCTGATTTCGCGTTGTGATCATGGTAGACAAAAAAGCACCAATAGGATTCCTCTAACACAAAATATGGGGTGTAATTGCCCCTAGAAGTCTCGCCCTTTCTCCCAGCAGTGAGTTACACCAGGCTATTTGTAATTGAAAACATATATTTACAGGTCTCATCATGAAAAAAGAGATAAGATTATTTATAAAGGTACAATGAAGCCATCATATCAGCCTACTGAGGTCCACTGCTGAACAAAAGCCTCTCCCATAGACTTCCACAAGGACCGGTTATATGCCACCTGCTCCAACGACTTCCAGCGACGAAGCCATACTGTGTATGAATTACATCCATACCACACATGACGTGTCTGTCTATGTAAATTGTGTAAGTTTAAGTGCGCACGCACTCAATGCACTAGACTGTTTTTATTAGCACTTTGGACCGAAGCATTGAAACAATACCTAATTGATTATTACGCCGAATAAAGCAATTTAGATGTATATTGGGAAACGATAAAACGGTGAACGTTAGTTTATCCAGGGACTCGTCCTGACATGCCTAGAATTAATACTGTTTGCCTTACCAAGATTATCTTAGATAGGCTTGCGCTTAACCACAACTCGCCAGACGTTAAGCAACGATGTGGTCTACGATGAAGCGCACTTGCCTAAAAGAAAATTCACTCTCGTCTTAAAGACACCGTGTATAAGTTTTGGGGAACAAAGATTCCGGCAGTGAGTTCCACAATAGAGATGCATGAATCGAGCGTTCACTCAAATTAAAGGAAGAAACTCAAATCAATTACAATTATTATAACTTGAATAATACTATTTCATTTCTAATTTCCTTCCATTTCATTCAATTTCCAATTCCATCCCACCTTCATTTCCATTTCTAAGTATTATTACTTAACTCGTTCTCTGTACTATCTTTGTATATCGAGTGTTGAATAAATCTTGATGTGATGATATCATTAATGATACACAAAGACTCGTTCACCCATATTCTGCGCTCTGCCTTACATATTTACATTTGTTGTCTGCTGGGGCATTGACTGGACATGGAGAGGTCATGGTTTGAATTTAAAACCCGTAGAGAGTTACTATTTCTGCACACCCAACATGCACAGTATGCACACGCCATGAAATAATTTTGTCTTCACTTCTCACGTGCCGAAACTATGTCTGGAGACGAGATAATGTGACGACAAAATTATATCGCGGCATGTATGTTAGCCCGGCTAGCGTGGTTATATATCCATAATAATGACTACAGGAATGGATTGACAGGCTATTGGAATCCAGCACAGTCATTTGCCTAGTAATTTCTCAGGCTATACTGCCGTACAAACTAAATGTATGGAGTGAATTAATACAATTTACCATTTTCAAAACTGAATATATTATATTTGGAAGAGATATCGTTGTGTAAACACAATAAAATAATTATGTCAAGAGAGCTGCATGCCAACAAACTGTTTTACAGCTTCGCAGAAGTAATAGTATTTTTTATTTGTAGATTTTCAGCGGAATAAATTATAGTTGTTTCAAAACCGTTAAAACTTTTTACAAATTACTCCTTGATGACAGAATACCCGACTATGTAGTCCACATTAAAAAAAAAACAAGCCAGAAACTACTGCAGCTGAGTTAAGATTTCAATTTATTGCGTCATAGCGACGGAAGCCTAGAAAAGAGGCAATATCCTATTTTCTCCGAGCTTCCTTCCTTAGAATTACCTCCATTGATCCATTTACGAGCTTAAACTTTTGATTTTCAGTATTTTATATTAGATATTATAAGGAACTAACGACCCGTGCGCAGCTTCGCCCGCGTTTCCCTGTTTTTACTTTTTTCCTCGTATTTTTTTGCATTTTTCTCTCCATAAGAACCTTCCTCAGTTTTCATCAAACACAACAATAAGAAATCAGCCAAATTGGTTCAGCCGTTTTCGAGTTTTGTGCTCAGCAAAACATTAAGTGATTCATTTTTATTTATATAGATAGATTACAGTAATAGCCTAGTGATTATAACAATTGGACTACCAAAGATATAAGGCACACACCACTGATTTTTTAAATCGAGTGCGTATTCCAATCGATTTGTTTAATATTCAGCCACTGTTTACTTCGACATCTCACATTGAATATCCTCATCTAAAATCATTGCACTAAAGTTACCTAATCTATGCCCAAAACACATGGCAAACAGATTGCGGGTCAAACTCGGGTCCCGCGCAGGCTTTCTGTGTTGTTGTTCATATACACACACACACACACACAAGCGCACAAGGTACTAAACCCGTCGGACTCCCGCGCCCGTCCCGCACCCTTCCTCTGTGTGTTTTGGGCTTTATTTAGTTTCAGTGCGCGTGCACCGGTCGCACCGACGCGTTTCGTTTGTACCCGCTGCACTGAAAACCAGTCTAACAATTGACACTAAGCCCTCGTCAATCAAGAAGATATTAACATAACATGCATGTATGTTTATTCATGTTATGCTTATGTATAACATGAATATCTTCTTCAGACCTGTACAGTTCTCGCCAAACTTATTGTCCGGGTTGAAGTTGGCACGAGCTAACTTCAACCCGGCCGTAAAAATCGGAGAAAAATATTGGATTAAAATGATTTAAAACGACAGCCTTGAGCTTTCATTTTTATTTATTATAGTTCAATATTTTTCTTTCTCCGATTTTTACCGGCCGGGTTGAATTTAGCTCGTGCCAACTTCAAGCCGGACAATAAGTATGGCGAGAATTGTACAGGGATGAAGAGTAAAGCTGAGGTGTGCTTATGTACACCCAAAGTTCGCTGGTATACCAAGAACCATGTACGAGTTCAAACTCAAAGAGTAGGGAAGTTGCGGGGGTTTGATGTTAGAAATACTAGTATTGTCTACTATCATAGTGTTCTGTGATAAAACAGTATAAGTCGTTGTTTCAGTTTAAAGTACAACTACTTATATTGTTTCACGATAGAATCCTTGGCGCTCTTTTCGGCAGGCACGTTTGTCACGAGGGTTAGTCACCAACATAAGTAGTCAACACTTGCACTACATGACTAACAAGATAAAAAGGTAAGAGAGATAATATTTGTATAAGATCTGACATTTTAATGTCACGGCAAAAGACGACTTTAATACAAACATCTTAATTACTGAGCTACAAAAAGTTCAAACATCATAAAATACATAATTATGTTGTAAATAAAAGATAAGATTTACACATTTCATGTAAAATACCATCACGCCTGTATTCCCTGAAGGGTTTGGCGGAAGTCTACTAATGAAACTCACAGTTGGTATGTTTAGGTTGCATTGAATTGAAGGCGATTGCCATTAACCGGGGCGAATTCGAACCTCTAGCATAGCACTCGCGCTTATCTGAGCACTAGACTAATGAGCATATTTCTGGTACTAAATCTATTTGCACTTGGTGCACTGGGCTATTTGAAATGCACGTGAAAGTCCTGAAAATAAGCATCACATTCTAACGGTAACCGTTTGTAGGCCATCTCAAAGTTAGCACATCGAACTACGCATAGGTGATTCACCTACTCTTGTTAGATATTTCTTTATTATAGACTTATTATATACACTGCCCACACTGCCCTCAATTATCTTATAGATTGTTTTTCTAACTGTAGATAGGACATTACTTCTATTTATCTAGAGCTTATGTCAAATTTCGATCTTCATACAGATAGGTTGATTAATTTCGGCCGCAAGGGTGTTATGCCACTTCCAATGTCACTAATGCCACTTCCATCAAAGAGATTTGATAGATAACATTTCACTTCATCAAATATACTAGCAACACTTTTGAGGCAACTGTCAAAGAATTTTAATCAAACGTTGGACCAAGATATAGGGAGTCACCGTATGAACATATCAGAACCTGGCATCATGCCCAATCCTGGCCTTTATGCCCCAAAACCAGCAACCAAACCTCTGCCCCGCCACTGAAAACGCTGTAAAAATGGTGGAGTTCTGGCCCAAAAAATATATATATACTGAAAAAAATAACTGGAGCTCAGGTTCAAGACCAAACGTCGCTTGGCAGCATAAAAATTTAAAACATTTACATCACCCTGAAGAATTTGCATTTGCTCTTTACCACAACAATGTTACTCGATTATGTCAAACTTTTTAAACTCGTTTAGACCGATAGTGTTACCACATAGTAACTTTATTATAATATTTTTACATTCAATTTCATTTAACGGGTAAGATACATTATTTATGTATTAAAAATGATCTCAAGGAACAAGAAAACATTACGCAAGTTGGATGTACAAAAACAAAAAAGGTTGTAGATTATGCTTTCTCGACCTCCTCAACCAATATTCGATTCTCCAAAAGTTCAATGAGCAGAAGAAAAATTGCAACACAAAATGTCCCTTGTAATCAAACATGTTTAATAATAAATATTACGAACACAATGCTATCAGACACACCTATGACCTCATTGAGCATAATTACAAGAATATTTCAAGAAAAATATAAAAAACAAAAGCTAAGACTGATAATGTAATGTCATAAAGATGACTCTGATGTTTTAATTGCTGAAGAAATAGGTATGTAAATTATACTCGTAGAAGTATTAGATCTGTTAGCAATTGATGTAACAGTTCAAGAGTATTAAAGCTTTGGAGTTTGATACAGCTATATCTTGTAGTTTTATTGAATTTGGAATTCATCATCAACCGATTTACCCCACTAATGGGAAAGTGGGCCTAGCCATTTTGCAATGTAACGTGCGGATCGACAAACAGAAACAAAATGTATTGGAATGACATTTGTAAACGTCAGATTTGTCAAAAGCTTATGTCATTCCCATACGTTTTGATTATATTCGTTTGTCGATCCGAACGTTAGATTACAATATGGCTACATCTTCTCTCAAAATAAGAGGGTTAAGGCTAAAGTCCATGTAGGTTTTCTCACGAAGATTTTCTATTTTTATATTTCCTATGTATCCAGAACAATACTGCCGTCCTCAAGTTAAAATGCCGTTATGTACCAAAACTATTTTTTGAGTTATGCACGAAAAAGTGGGCAGTTTTTAAAAATGTACGCTACTTAATAACTAGAAGTCATATTTGAGACTTAGAAGTAATGACTAACAGATCTCACGAGGAGATCTCACGACTTCTGATTGTGTTGGCATTAAAAATTCAAAATCGGCGGGATGTCAGATAACGGCATTTTAGCTTGAGAACGGCAGAATAGACGTCTGGTAAGTAAATGGAAAACAAAGCTATTACTTGGAATCCTATTGCGATTAGTATCAAGCAGTCATAAAATATATCTAGACATTGTCTGCAATATTTTCCTCCATTGTAATTTGTATCAGATAACAGACATTCTAGACGTTTGTATTGCGTAATTAACATCATAGGCACTATTAATATTACTCAATTATACATAGACACTGGCACAGTGGTCAAAATAACAAGGACTCTCGTTGAGATTGAGAACAAAATCTCAAACTAATTTTTTTTTTTCTCTAAGTAAGAACGGCAGTTTATTACGAAATCTTCGTTGAGGTTCCAAGAATGGCTAAAATGTAGGTTGGATACCAACCTCAAGCCGGAATGCTGTCGCTTGCTTCTGCCTCTCATCCTTCTCTAGCTATCTATCTATGGCTTATGGGCTCTGTTTTAAGATGCTGTTTACAGATATTGTGCATTATGATTCATAAACATCCATATCCTTGAAAAAATATAAACTTTTTAGGAATATGTATATTTATCCGTGCCCTGTTATCGTGAGCCTTATATTATATATATAGCATACCTTATAGTATATAGTAAGTGGAGTTATTTTATTTCGAGTACATACCTATATTTGTCCACAGTGGCGTCTGGCGAAGGGTAAATTTTAGTATGCGGAAAGCCGGATATGTTGACCTTGATTTGCTTTCGCCAAAGAAGACACTCTTATTGCCATAAAGGGAAGCTGGTAGGAATCGAGTGGCATGGGCCCTTCGCCGCAAGTAAACCAACTCGGAACTTTTGTCCGAAGTCTTTTTTAAATTGAATACTCATGTCATTAGGCAATAGGCTTATGTATTATAAGTCCAGTACCCATAGTGCAAGCTCAGCTTAGTTTGGGACTAGATGGTGCTGTATAAAATATCCCAGAATATTATAGGCTTTGAACTGCATTGCACTTGACCCAAGGTAATGTATTCGATCGATATAATACTTGGGTAAATAAATACACACGGGGCGCGGCTAACCACGTGCAGCTGACGTCGATGCATCGATCGATGAGACAAGACAAGACAATAACAAGACATTGGACACAGTGAACTCGAACGAATGGATAATAAGGTTTGTGACGGTAAAGGAATTGTGCCGTGTTGATCGCTTCGCAACGAACGTTTGAAGGAACGGCATGTTCGCCGCGGTGTGACTTGTGTTAATCGATTGTTCCCAATCCCATGGGAATTTCCCAAAATTACTTAGTCCACACGTTATTTTGTGCAAAATGTCATACTTCTAGACCTAGCGGTTTCATCTTTGCGTCGATCAGTCAGCCAGTCATTTTCATACTTAATAAATATAGATAGAGATATTAAGAAACTTTGGAGCCTAGACAACGTTGGAATTCACTAATACCAATCATAGAAAGACCCAATAATACTGCTCAACCTGGGAATCGAACCCAGAAGTCCCAGGACGCAACGCACAAACTCAACATTTAAATAAATGTTGTCCTAATTAAATGTTGAGTTTTAGAATAGTATTAATGATTCGACCTCCTTACAACCTCCTTTTGGATAAAAAGATTCAAACGAAGCATAGAGACGTTAAGTTATTGAAAAAGTAAACCTCCTTGTAACATAGATACTAAATATTAAGCAGGTTTCACTTAAAACGCAGCCAAGCCACCTACACGTTTCAGGCAGCAGGCGAAGCTAATTAATATCAGAAAAAAGTCTGATGCAAAACAACCTAGAGAGCACAATGAACGTAATTTAATCAACAGCATTCAACTAAATACCGACCTACTTGCCTGAGAAATACTTCACAAAATGCCTTGACACACCCTGTTTCATGAAAGTAATTGGGTACACGGTAAAATAAACTCTATATTATGTGTAAATAACGTGTGTTTTAGATTGAACCATATACTTCTTGAGTGCGACTGCACTAAGTTTGCACTGAAAACCACGATCAACATTGACGTGGAATTATAAAAAGTTTGAGGAAAAAACACAACACAACCTCACAATCATTATTGTATGGACATATTGATATAAAAAAGGTCCAATAGTGTGTTTAATCAGTTAGATTATCTAAACTCGGGTTAAGTTCATCCTTTACGTTGGGTTTAGTGAACTCCAAAAGGAACTCTAGTCTAGCAACTACTTTAACTCATTAAGTTTGTAACTCTACAAGGCCTGTTTCACTGACCGTGACGGGAGGCGTAATAAATACTCTGTTGCTCATAATTCGTGAAAAATATTTACCTAATACTCTTTTTTCTGGAACTGTGGGGTAATTTAATTTTATTTTATTTTTCAAGAATGGTATTTTTTAATTTTGGATTCACAAGCTCGATCGCAAACAAGTTTCTGGCTATAAATGGACCTCTTCATATAAAAACTTGCCTTGTGCGATGCGACTTGCCCTCAATGACATCAATATTTTTTTACCGTCAAGTGATTATAGTGTGGCTCGCAGATCACGTAAAGTCGTCGGTCCCGGTTGTAATACTTATTATCAATCGTTAGTGGTAGACAGATGCCGAAAAAGTTTGACAACCAGTGTATCATTCGCTATTTCCCAGAAATTGGGTTGCGGAGGTCTGATGGCAATTGCTTGGTGTAAACTGTAAAATGCTGATATTCAGCCACATCTGGTTAGACTGTAAACTAGAAGCTGGCTAGGAGGATAATAATGATTTCATATTCATACCATGTAAAATTTTATTGATACCCATCAAATCTGGGATCTCAAGACCTACTGCGGTTTTCAGACACTCAAGTCTGATATACTGTGACATCGCTCCGGACAGTAGACCATCCGTGATAAGAAGAAAGAAAGATTCCACAATATAATAAGCACTATATAAAAAGGGTTAAATACAATTAAAGATGTTTACTGAGTGGAACAAATATAATATTACTTTGATAGATTGCTCTAGAATTCTAGATCCCAAGTCACATTGGACAAGATCAGGTAAGTGTAGTTATTGACATACTGTGCTATCTGGAGTAAACATAATATGTATAATCACTACATATTATAAAACAAAGTCCTCCGTCGCGTCTGTCTGTCCCTATGTATGCTTAGATCTTTAAAACTACGCCACGGATTTTGATGCGGTTTTTTTTAATAGATAGAGTGATTCTTAAGGAAGGTTTATAGGTATAGGTACATATATAGGTACATACCACGCGGGCGAAGCCGCTGGCGGGAGGCTAGTATATAGATATAATATGGTAACTACATTATGCAATACAATTGACTCAGCTTACGTGAATAAATGTGGCAAATTACTGACATCAATTTTATTGTTCATGTATTAATAAGGCTTTACAAGGCTTTGGAATGGCACCTAATTTTATTTTTTAAAGTTATATTTTAGTATCGCCGTCCATTGTGGAAAGAGTGCCAAGTAAATATTTAATTACAATAAATTATTAGCCTAAACAAATTCACTATCCTAGGATCTAGGATAATAAGTTTCTTTCATTATCTGATATATAAAACAAAGTCGGGTTTGTTACAACACTTGTAACTCGAAAACTGCTGGGCCGATTTTTGATTTGTTGGATTTGTCTCCGCCCCGAATAACAGAATAACTAAAAAAAATTGGTGTAATGGGGTTCAAACACCAGCAAAGTTGCGGGAATCAGCTAGTTACTATTCAATGACTATTAATTTTATATAGAGAATTATATAAAATATATTTTTTATTACTACATTCTCGAAAATGGCTGTAACGATTTCAATGTATGTTGCAATGTGGGGGTTTGCAGGGCAGGGTCGAAAAATTAAACTAGTTGTCTTAATTACTTATCTGTAATTAACATTTATTCACTATTTAACATCTACAAAGCTAGCTACTTAATAATGGAAAAAAAACAACAGGTGTTTAGTTTATTTTTTCTTTTATCTTAATAAAGGATTATGATTATTATATTACCTTTGTTCTCACTTTTAATGGGAATATTCCAAACCTAATTGCTTAAGAAACTTATCATATAATAAGATTAGATAACCAATACATTTACCACATACTTAACAAGATTAGTGAAACAAAATAGTTATAAATAATCATGCCTCGTTGTAGTTGCAAGTGTGAATGTTTGAGCATAGAAGCAGTCATTTGAATTTTTCTATTAAACTCTCAGTTTGAACCCTTAACAGTAACAGCATTTAAGTAATTTGTACCTCCCTATATGAGTCATAAGATACTCAAAATAAAAGTATTATTATTTACAAAATACTAATATGCTCACACCCTATTACATAGAACCATAACATGCCTAACCGTTTAGGGAATACAGAGTGTTGTGTTCTTATGGTTTGTTAACATTTTCACTTAATAGTCGTTCATCTTGGTAAGTTAAGGTAAGTCATCATGGTAAAGACAAGAAATGGATCAACATACAATGTGGGGGTATTACATACTTTATACAAACTGAAACTAGCATAAAAATTTGCCCTCTGTTGATGTAAATTTAATATGCAATACAATACTACTAAATACTCCTATTTACCAGTATGTTTTAGGGTCCATGTAAAAAATTTGAGTGTATTTCTAAAGGGCACATTATATCAAATAAATAGGTATTTATTCTTGGTAACATGATGCAAAAGATCCAAAAACTGGGCAAACAGTTTATTGAACTATTAGCACCAACAATGCAGTTTTAGGACTAACTAGATTCTAGATGAAAGTTCTAGTGGCGGAGTAATTGTTAGATGGTCATGTAATCAATTAGCAGGCGAAAGGAAGGCAAGGTTAGGCATCGCAAAACTGACTAATATACACCCTGATACAATAAGAAAGTTATGGAAATGATCGACAGAAACTGTGGCACCTTACGAAGCATGTCAGCTAATTCTTGTACAGTTCCAGTCAGCAAAGGTACACATTAAATACATACAAAGGTTTACATTACAGTTATATAAATTCCACTCACCAAATTTTGTTGTTATTGTGATGTCTGTTCACTCAATCACCAGAAAGTTACTTCCTCTTTTGGCACAACTAACACAAAACCAATACGCATGCACTAGGTTATTTAGCACTGAATATAAGTCCGAAAATTATAAAACAACTTAATAAATAATAATTTACCAATCAGAAAATCAACAAAATCTATTCTTATGCGTGTAGTTGTTCCTTTCGTTTGACAGTAGCACTGTAGCAACTAGAGATGAGGCGTTTAAACTGTCACAGGTTTCAACTTTTCAAGATTAGGTTTTGACGAAGAAGTATGGCGTACGAGTATTGCGTCTGCGTACGAACGCGTTTCGAGTATTTAGAAGTATTTCAAGTCCGAGTGCCAAGTCACCCACCAACACAAACCATAAGCGCGCGTTTCCGTACTCGTTAATACGCGTAACACTTACAAGTAGAGGTGGGTAACTCATCAAAAATACGCGAGCTACAGATCAGCTTATAACTCAGGTGAGTTAGCTGATTCAATGAATCAGCTTGCAGATCAGCTCAATTTGAACCGGTTCAGTTTACGACTCTCGCGAGCCAATGCGAGCCGCGCGCCGAATCGAGCCGAATGAGCTGCCGAGCTACAACAGTTCGTGTAACTCTGCGAGCTAGACAGAGCCGCGCGGCAACGGCTCAAACCCGTGCGATCTGACTCATTTAGCTGACTCAAAGCTGAGTTACACACCTCTACTTACAAGTCTCATACTTTGATAGCCCAAGAGGCGACTGCATCACTGCATACGCGTACGCCTTTACACCTATGTGTGTGTGCGAGGTGCTTGAAAATACCAAAAGAAAATCAACTTTACCATGCAAGACTTAAGACTGTTTTTAAATACATTGAACTCAAAATACTCATAACGTTGCGAGACGCGTTCGAGACGCGTTCGACACTTGTGTGAGTAAATTGGAATAAATACGTTTAGTTAATTAAGTCTCTAATAAAAAAATCTACAAACATTTTCGATTGTTTTTATAAATAATTATCAATTATTTTATATTAATTAATATAACAAACATTATTATAAATAATCTAGCAGATCAGATCACTAATCATAAAATAAATAAAAAGTCCGTATTTTGGTGACACACAGACGCTTACTTCTAAATAATCGCGACTTGCTTGCTAAAAATGTCCGATACGGTGACACTCAGACGCGTACTTCAAAATACTCGCGACTTGCTTACTAACAAGTGATAACCTAAATTAAAAATTTAGAAAACCCCCGACAATGTAGAATGCATTTTATGGTGGCGGCCATCTTGGATTTGAAATTTATCATAGTGTATAGTATTCTCCTAGTTAAGCGCTTTCATTTGATACCCATATTGAGGGAGTTGTGAAAAAATATGTAATTCGCTATTTTGTGGCGGCGGCCATCTTGGACAGATTTTCATCAAACATAGCTAAGAACACACACGACTAATTCAAATAAAAGAAAACAAAATCAAAATCGAACAAAATAACACCTTTCAAATAAAAAAAAACAAAATCAAAATCGGTTCATCCGTTCGGGAGCTACGATGCCACAGACAGACACACACACACACACACACACACACACACACACACACACAACACACACACACACACACACACAGACACACACACACACACACACACACACACACACACACACAGACACGTCAAACTTATAACACCCCGTCGTTTTTCCGTCGGGGGTTAAAAAAGTCCGTTTTGGTGACACTTGGACGCGTACTCCTAAATACTCGTGGAGCTAGTCTTTGGCGCCAGTATTTGCACGTACTCGTACTCGTATGCCCCAGTACGGGTTTTAAGGTGTACGACTCATCTCTAGTAGCAACCTAGCAACTAGCAACTAGCAAGCACAGATTAATAATATTTTAGCACTGTTGAGTGGTTGAGTGAGTGCACAGAAGATAAATACTCTAGTGGCCGTTTAAATCATAGTTTAAATACTTCGAATGCGCAGTGGATTGTTTCGGTTATAAATTGTGTAGTGCGCAACTAAAAACTGACAAACAGCTAACTTCAGTTAGACCAATTTAAGGCCCATGCCCCATTTACATGATGCGAGTTTTTTGCTTGTAAGGTGCAATAAAATTGATGTTTAGACGGTACCACTTTTATTTTTACTTCAGCTTACGCATTCAACTGGCAATTAAATTGCAGATACATAATAACTATAATACTTTTGGAATCGGTTATTTTATAACATCTTAGAAGATTCTAAATTCATGTAAAAACTTCTCCACTAAATGCAGATGCATGTTTTTAAATTAACGGACCCCAACTCGCAAGTTTGAGATTACATTTAATGTATTACATGTATTCAGCAGTTATAAACAAAATTCAAAAATAATGTCCTTTTGTTGAAATTATAGGCAAATTAATTATAATTTAAATTTTAGTCGATTTGAATTTTCTAGTGTCTCTTCTCTATAACAAAAGATTGGATTGAGACACCACAGGTTAAATAAAAAATAATTTAATATAATAGGGATGTTCAAGTTTACGGTTTTCTCGACTGGCCTTTGTATTTTACTATCGAATGAGGAAGAAAAGATAAAATTGATATATCATTATTTATTTAGATTTTTTTAGTTAAAATTACTTTAGATAAAAAGATCTAAGTACTTGTATTCATTTATTTAAACTCCCTAATCGGTTACTGTTATTTGTACTAGACTAGAGTGTCAACATTTTATTGATTTTACTTGACGTTTATCGCATACAAGCTAATTTTTTTGTGGTTAAAATGTCTGCATTACTCGTCTTGTTAGGATGTTACATCATTGTAGGTACATATGTAGTTAACGTAACTTCTAGTAGTCTAACTCCAATGACTTTTACTTTCAAGGAATATCAGTATAAAGATTCACCAAAAAACGTACGTTAACCTCATGTGTTATTAAAATTATTGTTTTTTAATATGCTCAAGTTACATCTTGTTTGTTTTAATAACAGAATGTAATAGGCACCAATCGTTAAACCCTCGCTATACCAGTTAATAATCTATATCACTCCGTTTTATCAACGCTTTTAATCCGTTTATAAATACAAAAAAATCGTTCTAAGTCATAGTACCTACGGTGTTTGGGATTAGGTAGTTTTTTCAGAAACATCTTTCGGAAAATAACTGATTTTTTAAATTTACTTCACGTAGTTTTAATTTATTTTATGTATTTTAATTATATAATTTTGATACTTTCAGGAGATGACTTTCAGAGAATTTGAAACAGCATGTGAACAGAGCGGAGCTTGCAGTCATATTACAGGCTTACTTAAAACGCGCTGTGTGAGGGAATGTGTTTCACCATCATGCTATCGAGAGCTTTACCAGGCTGATCCAGTAGGTATTTATCTATATAAATGATATAAAACTAAAAATATCTTAAAAAAAAACAACAAAACATATCATACTGTAATAAATGAATCAAGAAATCAAACTAAAAATCTGCCTCCTTAGTCTAGTGGCGGTTAGCGTGACTGCTACGCTAGAGATCCTGGGTTTGACTTTAATTCCCCGGTCAAGCAGTGTTATTGGGTTTAATATAAAATTCTCGGTAACAGCTCAGACTTTGGATTTGTGCCCGGTTAAAGGCACTGTGGTGCAATCCATCGAACTATGGGTGTACATGCACAAAACCCTATACAAGGGTAATGATATTACTGAAAAATTTAAATTAAATTTAAATATTACAATAATCATGTTTTTTCATTTAAGCTTGAGGAAGGTGAAATTGACGTTCGGCTAAACTCATTCAAGGGATGCTTCATTCAAAGAAGTGGTCGTACGAGAAATTGATTTCGCCCAAATGTAGTATCTTCGTTGGTACTATTTGCTAATAAAATTAATAAAATTCGTCGAAAAGTGCGTTTTATACTATTAGTAAGTATATATAGTTTTCTTCCTAATACAGCCATGTAAATATATCAAAGCACTTATATTACTGTTTTGTTTCAGTTGTTCAAAAGCACAGTCACTGATGGAGCTACATTTTTTAATAGTGTGATGCGAAGAGTATTTTAAACAATTTTATTTGTGTAGTAAATTAATTTATAAAATCGTTTCAATGGTAATCTTAATTATTGGTCAAGTTGTACTAAAGTTTCTTGAAACACTCGCTAATTTCCTAGTTATCAAGTGATATCTATGAAATTCATTCGTTTTAATTTAAGATGTACCCTACACAATAATAAAGTGCTGAATTTAAAAAATAATAAAATACATTGCTAATGTGAATCAACATTAATATTTTTTTTATTTATTATTGCCCTACGCTTGACCGCCAATTCGCAAAATAATTTAAAATTGTATTTATAAGATACTAAAATCAATAAAAAATATATTTGTTTCATTATAAAAGTTTCCTTTTAATCTTAAAATAGGAATTTGTGATAATATTAAAATTTTAGTGGGTATGAAAAATTGAGCAACAGATTACAGATGGCGCTATTATTAAAAACTAAGACAAGGTATAAAAGAGTCTGAAATAAGTTAAATGTTATGACTGAATATACAAAAAAAAAACAGACTTGATTTTTGTTATTTAATTCGTCAAAAAATTCAATATCAATCCCAAAAACGAAAACGCACCGAATTCGAATACATTTCGTGGTCTGTCATCGGATTTAGAGATTTACCGAATAAAACCGGTAATATCTTTCACTAGCGACACCACTAGCCTGTAAGAAAAAAATTGTTTCACTTGCATTCGTGAAAAGCGGTCTAGTGAGAAATTTAGCACAATGGCATCCTTGTGCAGGCAAATTGTTAGGGGAAATGCATTTAAAAGTGTTCTGTTATCTACTGCCCGACGGGGATATGCCGATAAAAGTAAGAAATCTTGATAATTTCTGAGTAAAATTTTTCATGATTCGCCACCCCTGTCATTCAAGTTACGTAATGTCAAAAATCTCGTAAAAATACATTTGATGAGAATTATAAATATGTTTACCTCAAAAAGAATAACAACATTCCTTTATTTCACGAAATTGTAGATATTTCTTTAGATATAAATCATTACATTCTGAGCTAATAATAAGACGTCATTTTCTGTGTCATGCACGTTTTATTGATTATTTTTGTTATTGCTCATCGATAATGAATGAAAAATAACGAACTTTAAGTATATTCAAAACTCTGTCCACCTAATTTCCGGATCGCATACTTTCCTTGATTTTCCTTTCCCCATTCTGTGGTAGTTTCCAATTGATTTTTAGGTTATCTACCTTATCATTTATATCTTAGATTAGTCTCTTTACAGCTTACCATACGTTGATACACAATGCCTGTAGTAATTAAAACTTTTACCATAATATAAAAAAAAACACAAGGTCATTCAAACATTATTTATGACAGCTGAGACAAAATCAATAATGTTCAGAAACATTTAAAGGTACATGTCAAGTAGACCAATTTATTTCTTTAGTTATATTTTTAAAGGTTTCCATAAACAAATATGATAAATAAGATATTCATTAAAATTTGTATTAGTAACCGAAGTAACAAAATCAAATAATTTTGAGCCTAATTTTGTTACTTCGGGTAAATGGGTGATTTTGAGTAAGGTCTTTAGAGCATTACTCAACATCACCCAAAGTCACCCATAGTCACCCATACATAATACTTGACTAGCAGCTATCCTTAACATGTGTAATAAAAAAATGTTAAATTGCAATTATGCTCTTAGTGATGCCCGATCCCTTGGAGCATGCCACTGGTATTGAGAGGAAGGAACTGCTGGCCATGCAGGCTGGAAATGATGACCCCTTCAACATGAAGGTGTTAAAGAAGGCAGCCGGCACTCGCGAGAACCCCACCCTAGTGCCCTCATGCTTCGATGCCCGTATTGTTGGATGCATATGTAAGTTTCCAACCAACCAAACAACCCTTGTTACTGTTTAATATGACGAACTCGGACACACAAAATTGTTAGTACAATGTGCAGAGCATGCGCCAGGACAAGAAGACATATTACATGTAGGTCATACAAATATTTGTTACGAACTCATCAGTAGTCATATTCATTGTCATTCATTTTTAATTCATTGCATAATTGCCATAGCAATCCCAGTTAAAAAGATTACACTATATCGGTATTTACGGTGGAGCTATTCAATATAATCTGAAGTAAGTAGTTTGTTTTTCAATTTGCCACACCCCATAACAGTTATATAAATGTATGGATGTAGTAAAACATAAGTGTAAACTGATAAACCTATTCTATTAAACAGAAAAGTTTCCTGTTATAACATACACACTCAACATGCACTTAAATCACTATGCATGTATTATTGACATAATAATCATTAAATCATGACATTCACTATAGTCTGCGCGGAACTAGTTGGCCACGCCTTAGGTATGTGAGGGGTGGGACGGAGGGGCGGAGATACCTGCGCACATAGGGGTGGAGATGCTTGCTTTCATTCACAGTAACCCGCCGCCTCACCCCCTTCCCTACCTAAGGCGCGGCCAACTAGGTTTGCGCGGACATAAATTATTGTTTAACTTTCATTTCCATATGAGAGGAAATAAAATACACTATTATCTAGAAAAAGATGTTTTATATAGGGCCATGCCGTGTAGGGCCCCTGGGGCAATGCAAGTCTCGAGGTTTCCCCCTGAGTTTCAACGTCTCATTGCATCCTCATTATGATTACTGAGCTCATTATGATTACTGGCCTTAGTAATGGTATCCTTTCATTATTTTCATTGGTCCAAAAATACATTTTGTTATGTTGGCAAGAACAAATTATATAAAAACTTTTTTGTAAAAAAAAACTATTCTATTTATGTGCATAGTTATTGTAAAGGATAGTAGAAACAAAGGCCCATAGTTGAACATAACCATATCCAGTCTTATTAATCAATAATGCCATGAACTTAGCCAATTATGGCAAGGTGCCATCCAGGCAGGCACAGTTGTCATATGACAAGTTGTATCTATGGCACTTCTGCATAGAAACAACTAGCGACCCGCCCTGGCTTTGCAGTTTTATAAGCTCCTTAGATAATTGAGGGAAAACTATGATAATTTGGGGTGGGGCACAGTTTGTGTCATAATAAAACACTAGAAATATTCATTTTCCAAATAGCATATCATTATAGTCTCTTGTAACTGTTTACAACGTTGTACCTTATTTATGGAGCTTATAATAATAAATGGTGTATAGCCTAACCACTGACATACTGTGAGTGAGAAAACCCAGTAGTAATTTAACAGAAACTAGCATAAAGTTTAAAAAACACTGTCTAATGTTTGAAGGAAACGTTTAGAAAACATTGTAGATATGTAGGTACGTAAAATATGTTTATGGGATTTCCAAAAAACGTTTAGAAAACATTGTAGATATGTACGTAAAATACGTTTATGGCATTTCCACTGACAAAATGATGTCATGACATGTGTATACCTAATATCTCTCTTAAATATATTTTTTGTCTTGAACAGAACATGATTCCTATGCTGTAATGTTATGTCAAACAAACTAAGTACCCACATATAGTACAATAGTATTGTTCAGACAGTGTTTATAATTGATGACTGATTGTTTTCAGGCGAAGAGCACGCCACAGCCGTCACCTGGCTCTGGTTACACAAGGTAATATGTCTGCTTAATAAAAAATAAAATAGTTATTTTTAATGGTAGAAAGAAAGGTAGATAGAATAATCTTTATTGTACACCATATCAAGAAACATAACATAAGAATTTTTAAAACTACTGGTATTTGAGTAGTTTCAAGAAACACCTTTTTTGTGTATGTATGTACTTATAGTTATTTTTTTGCTATGGCTTTTGTTAAAAGAGCCATTTAGGTGGGGTTTTTCTGGGCCTAGTGCAAGCTTAGGCCTAGTATGCGTTCAGTGAACTGATGAACAAAGGTTCAAAAGTTGCTGTTTTTTATACAGTGTTGCCAGGCTCTAATTGATTTTTGGTATTTCAGGACGCCCCCCGCCGCTGTGAGTGTGGTCACTGGTACAAACTGATCGAGAAGCAGCCCGTCTAAACGCAATATTTTAGTTTCTTTAGTAGTGGTGTAACACGCGCTAATGCGCATCGCACATCTATGGTTCGTGTTGCCATGTGTATAAATGTTTAACATTCAAGATGCGATAGTTTGAACATAATTACCAAAATCGACAAATCATTAAATAATTGTAAGCATACAACAAACAACACGTGTTTTATTGCCTTGCGTTAGTGGTGTATTTGTTGGGTTATCCGTCAGTGTAGTTAATTTTAATAAACAATCTTATTTACGGAACAAGTTTTTTTTTGTGAAGCAATGCTGCCTACCTTAGTCGTCCATTATACAGTAATAACTATAGTTTTCTAAAAAACTTAAAACATCTCCACTGAGCACTTTTGCAAGACCCATAGGAACCTGTACAGCATTTAAGACCATGGACCATGCATAGAGTAAGGTGGTTGGAGTCTTGCTATGATGACATTGACCCAGCAACCAGTGTCTGTATTAGGGTGGGGCAACCCACAATTTCACAAATTGTGGGGTACACATGTTTGTTAATATAGTAGTGGATGGAAAGAAGAGAACACAGGATTAAACTAGAATGTACTTCCTTTCATGTTTTATAGATAGAGGCAGTCAGAAAATATCATTCTTGATCTATCACATGCAGCACTAATAGTGATCCTGGGACATTTTACACATCACTATCTAGTCCCAAACTAAGCATGTAGCTTAAGAGTAAGGAATATACGGTAATGGGGACAACACAAAAGATCCCATTGGGTCGAAGTGTTGCTGGTTGTACCAGCCCCCGTAAGACAAGATAAGATTAAGCATGTAGCTTGTACTATGGGCACTAGACAATGGATATAATACTTATATACTTTTTTTATAAATACATACTTATAATAATAGGTACACTAGAAATTAGTTATTTTAATGAAGGAAAAAATCGGCTGGCAGGCAGGATTCCAACCTGCACTCTGCGTCTTCTGGTTCGGTACACCAGACGCTTTGACCGCTGAGCTACAGCGAGCCCGCTCGACAATCTTCCTTCACATTCTAAACGTCTTAAGGTGACGTAGAACATTAGAAAACTCAGCCTAACATAAATATTTGTGTCTTGTGTTAATCGAACCCACGACCTCGTGATCAGCAGTCCGGTACTCGCACCACTAGGCCACAGCTGATAGTAAATTAAGTCATCTCTTTACGTAGGTCTTGAGTTCAAATCCAAGGCCTGTTTCCAGCATTTCTTAAGAAGCATGATTATAGGCCAGCATGGTAGTCTATCTATAGTTCACCAATAATTCTACTTAAAATCGATAAAAGGTCGATATTTTACTAAATTTCGCTAACGCAGAATATGTCAAAGTAATCTGTACAAATAAGTCTAAGCAAATATATTGAGCCTATTGCTATTAGTCTATTACTAACCAATGGTTAAAAAAGTTTTAAATTATTCAATAGTATAGTCGATTACTATTTCAATTACTAAATGAGCACACCTCTATTGTGATTATGAATGACACGCCATCCAATGACTGACATCTGACATTGACGTGCGTGGGTAATCGCTGTTCCACAGTCCAGTGTTTTTGTTTTGTACTTTTTTGACCTTTTGTGTTTCATTTCACAGTTTTTGTAAACTGATTAATTGGATGAATGAAATAATTATATCTATACGAATAAGCAGGTTGAAAATCGAGGCAGTTTTATTGAAAAGAAAGGAAATTGTGGTTTTATTGGTGCTATGTATGATCTCGATTTTTATGAGTAACTAGCCTTTTCCTACAGCTTCGCTCGCGTCTAGTTTGAACCCCGTTACACCCCACAAGTATAGTGAATTTTTATAGTTATTCTCTGACAAACCGAAATCATGAAAATCGGTCCAGCAGTTCTCGAGTTATGTGTTGTAACAAACCTGACTTTGTTTTATATGTTAAATTAAAATAACACTACTTTTAAGCTATACACCTACTCCTCACTCAACCTGTACTGACCTACGTATACATACCAAGAAATAAAAATACATAGGTATTTTTTTATGAACTCATGATCATATTTTATTGAACTAAGCTGTAAGCTGCTTTGTACCAGGCTGTTAATTTCAGCTTCTACATTACAGGGAATCCTATTTACAATAATCAAACATGCTTTTTCTTCAGTACATATCTAGGTATCTGTTTTGAAACAAAAATGGTTATTTTTTCACTAAATCTGACTACGGAATGTTTTACAGAGATGGCATTATACATCCAAGGAGTGTATGTCGCAGACGGTTTTGCGGATGACTGTGATGAGCTTGTGCACCGCTGCCGTAGGGTAGATGTGCTTACCTTCGAGGTATTCTGTGACATATGGAAGGAGATGCAGCTATCTTGTATATTCCAGTAAGTACTCATTTTAAAATATAAATAGCCATACATTCATACATAGTTTTATGCCTGCCTGCCTGCGGGCAGAGACTATAAATCTTCATTTGCTATGATCCTTGCACACCACTTTCGCCTCAACAACCCCATGCATGCTCATGGTTTAGGGTTCTAATCTTAATTCTGCCATCGTAATTTTTGGTTGCTTTATGCAACAACTAAAAACTGGCTCTTGGCTTGTATGTTACAACTAAATGTCCCTAATTCAAACTATATACTTTTTATATTAAATTCTCAAAATGATATACCCAATGTTCTAGGGATCGATCTTCTGGAGCAGAAATAGCTGAGCTGTCAGAAGAAGTGATACACATCGCCAAACGGTATATGGTGGTTGATACCAGCAATTTTGAGGTGAATAATTATTACGAAGTAGAAATTTCAAATTACAATACCAGGGGGACTAGGGGATGACCAAGTTAGGGATGACTTAGTTAAGGGATGCCTTTGCCCAGCTGTAGATAACATCAAAAATCTGTAATGGCGGCACAGACACAATAAATAGGTGTGCATGAAGATTCATAAGGGTACAAGGATCGCAGTAGCATACAGTTCAGAGCAGTATAACTTCGGTGAATAGTATTATTGTATTATTATTATTATTTAATAATTTTCGCATAATTATGTGAACAGACTTAATGACTAAGGCATTACCAGTCAACCTTATTACTCCAAAATCTATCTACAAAACAATACATTACGCTTTGGGCCACTATCAGGTAAAACTTGAATCTACCTCCCACAGGAATCAGTAGCTGGTCTCTTTCTAGTCTACAGTCTTCTGAACTTGCAACCGTTTGCCAATTTTGCTTCTTTGCGGATAGTTCAAGATGATTTACCGGCTATTGAGCGGATAGAACTGGTGGCTCGTAGGGACAGGCGGCAGGATGTGCTTTACATCCTGGGATCGGTTCTGATACAGGGACCAGTTCAGTACCATGCAGTTCTACGGGAGAGGGGCATGGAGTATCCTATTAGAAAGTATTTAGAAGGTGTGTATAACATTTAAGTGTAGTACATGATAATTATGTCTGACTCGTCCCGTAACTTAAACTTGAACAAAAAAAACCGTCTAACTTATCGAGATTAAATTAATTAGTAGATACAAGATATCTTGTAAAATTAACTCTTTTTTGAATCAATAAATTATTATCATTATTATTAAGTGAAAATCAATTGTTTCCTCCCTCTGGAGGTATTACGGTTTTTTTTTAAATTAATTATACTAAAATATTTGGCGACAGGTTACACCACCATAGACAAATTAGGTGTCCGACCTAAGGGCGTGTTCTACCGGCAGAACGCAGAGCTGGACATCATTAGAGATCTGAAGAACCTCACCGTGCGATACACAAATGCTAAGAAGAATATAATGGGTAAGTGTTGAGAATACCGAAAATTCGAGTTTTACAATCGATACGTCCCCAAAAACATGTACCCAATCGATAGGCCTACCGATAGTATAGATGCTTCTGTTAGAGCAATACTATCGATTAACGGCAATACTATCGATAGTATCGCTCGTATGAAACTAATATCATATACGAATATACTGAAAGAACGATACTATCGATTGTATTGCTGTTGATCGTTACTTACGTCTCTATACTATTGTTTTTGCTTAAACTATCTATAGTCTATCGATAGTGCTCTCGAGCGGCAACACTATCGGGGTTTAGACACTGGGATCACGTCGGGGTTACCAGTATGAAGTGTGTTGTGTTGTTGACCCTGTAGAACTGGTTAAAAAAGCTTGTATATCAACACTATCTGATACCCGCGGATTATTCGCTTCCTTTTTGCTCAGCTTCAGAGTCGTAGCGTGATGTTAAATAGCCTATAAGCTTCCTCAAGAAATGCTATCAAATGTAAAAAGTTTTTTTTTTAAATCCCATTGGTAGTTCTAAAGTTTAGCGCAAACAAACTTCAGCTTTATATTATTAGTTCAAATATTCTTGCAGTTGACTCCGTGTAACTTCTCAAACATCTTCTATTTATCATATATACACAGAGCAGGTGACGGCTAACAGGGATGAATGGAAGATAACCTAACCTAAATTAAAAAATTAGAAAACCCCCGACACGAAATGTAATTTGCCATTTTGTGGTGGCGGCCATCTTGGTCCGATTTTCATCAAACATAGCTAAGAACACTCCCGACTCCCGACCGATTTCACAATCGGTTCATCCGTTCGGGAGACACACACACACACTCACACACACACACACACTCACACACACACACACACACACACAGACAGACACGTCAAACTTATAACACCCCGTCGTTTTTGCGTCGGGGGTTAAAAAGGATAGGCTGCGTCGACCCCAAATAATTTGGGTCAAGGGCCGGAAGATGATGCCCTGTATCTTTGTTTCAGGTCTAGGACCCAACGACCGCAACCTCAGCTATTTAGACACAAACTTTGCGAACGAACTGGACACTTCACTGAAGAAAATCATCAGTGGCATTATTGATGACGACGATGATGACGGTCAGTTATAACGTAGTCTTCTCATTACCAATTATAACTATTTTATGTTAACTTGTTGAAGATTTACAACAGGCCAAGTGTGAAGTTAGTTCGATTCCCCAGTCGAGCCATATAATTGGGTATTTCCATTAGAAACATCTCTCTATTATCTGATGTGTTGAATATATAAATAAATAATACTTTCTGACAGAGCGCAGAGCGGTTTGGAAAGAGGGAAGGGAGGCCTTTGCCCAGCGGTGGGACAAAGTAGGCTAGTAAAAAAATAAAAGTATTTAATAAGTAATAAAGTAATTAAGTATTACAAAAAGTCAGTAATCAATATATTATTTACTATATATTTCACAGATGACTCAAATTCCGATTTCGAGGCAGTCAAAACTTTAAAAGATAAAGCCATGAAAGCCAAAGTGAAGCCTATACGTCATCGCATTGGAGTTAGCATGAGGTACGTATTGCAAATGCATAAACCAGCGTTTCCCAACATTTTCTGCGTCGAGCCTTTCCCGGATTATAATTATATGTATATTCGTTCCGAATAATACCGATATTCGTCTTCGAATATCGGTATTGCCCAGAAATCGGGTTGCGGAGGTCTGATGGCAGTCGCTCCGTGTAAAATACTGATATTCAGCCGCATTTTGGTTAGACTGGAAGCCGACCTCAACATGGTTGGGAAAAGGCTAGGAAGAAGAAGAAGAATATGTATATTCGTTCCTTTTAATTTTTCGTGACATTACAAATGCAAACTGGTTTTTTATCGAAATTGCAAAGCATTACTTCCCCCCTTGACATCTCCCAATCCCCCTTAAGTAGGTATAAATATCGGGTCGAAATATCCTGGTATTTAAATTATTTTAGATCAGGTAATTTATCAAAGCATATTGACCTAAGTAATTTTTTGTTAGGAATAATATTGAAAGAGTCGCCAAAACAAAAAAAAAGATATTATAATTATTTAAAAGAAACAACGGGTTAATATATAAACGATTTTTCTGTTTTTAATAAAAATAATACGACATTTGCTCCACAGATCCCAGTCCAACCCAGTCGGGTCCGACATAAAATCCTCCCCAGGAAAAGTCAAAACCATTAGCCCGACGAAAGTCACGGGCTACAAAAATAAATCCAGGAAACGAACACGGCCTACCTCTGACGATGAGGACATTGAAAACTACATCATCAAATTGGACTCTGACAATGACGGAACCGATCAGGCTGACTTGGACGTAACGAAGTTCCACCAAATCGAAGGTACAGATTCTAATGAGCAAGAAATAGACATCAAAATTGACTCTCTATCCGGGATAATACGAGGCGAGGACTCGGAACACTCTTACGAGATAGAGATAATAGATAAATTAAACGTCGCCAACGAAAATGTCACCAACAATTTACATGACGCGTCAACATCAACAGCATCAGAATCTGAGTTAAGAAAGAGAATGGATAAAAGGGATTTAAAAAAGACTATTGTGAAGTCGCGGTTCAAACGCATGGGGATGTTGCCTGTTGCGAATTTCCAGACGAAGTAACCTAGTTATGGCTGCTCCAACCAGTTGCTGACTTGAGCATAGTCTCAAGCCAATCTTTTAGCTATTTTAAAGAAGACGGAACAATTTTAGATGAACGGACTGATTAGATCAATTCCATTATCCGATGTAACTTCTTAAAAATTCTCTACTTTGAATCATAGTATTATTATGATTGGGTGTGCAGTAGTACTACTGTGCCTCATCCTTCGGGGAATATACGCGTGACGGTATGTTAAGATTTTGTGTTTTTCAAAATATTACAAAATATCCTACAGTTTTCTTATCGTGGGTATATAATAGTCATAGAATAGATATTTTTGTGTACATTTTTAACGATCCACTGTAGAAATAACATTTCATTAATACGGGTATATACGAATTTAATTCATGAATTAAATAATGGCACCCAAAGTAAGATTTAGCGGGCATTTTGTCCCCCAGTTCTTTTTTTGTCCCCCCTATAATTTTACACTTCGGTTTAAATATCGTTTGTTTGGGGTAGTTTTGAAAGCATAACAATAGCATAATATCGTACTATTCTATTAAGGTTTTTTATTAATTTTTGGCAACGCCCTATTATACATATATCCCTAACTGCACCATGTGCTGACCAGGTTATCACTACTTTAAAAAATGTATATAATTATGTTCATGAGTATTTATTTTAGTCAAATAAAAATGTCAGTCGCATCGATTGTATTTCTTTTAGAACACCAAGCAGTAATCCGTGTTTTCTGTGATAATTAAGTTACTTTAATTTTATTATAAGTACCTATTAATATTATGTAAAACGTGAAACAGGGGTATATATTTATTTAAGAGTAATTACAAATAATAAACATGTTTAAATAATTTACTAGTTTTTTTTACAGCACATATCCATCAACTCTGCGATCTCCATTGACCAGGGTTTCTTGGTGGTTTGGGGGTGTGGGGTCCACTGTCCGCTAGGGGTCTTTGACAAGAAGGCCAGAGGTTCCACAGCATATAGTTGAAAAAATTTCGGTAGTTTGCGCGAGGAGACCGAACATGAACACCCCCGTCGAAAAGGTTTAATTTTCTTGAAAGTTGTCCGTTGTCTACAAAAAATTTTAGAACCACATCACCACATCTATAGGCCCAGAGACATCGGGAAAACAGAAACAACGAAACATAATACACGACATTTTCTTTATTGTTATCTAATAATTAGGTACATAATAATAATATAACTATACAATATAACATCGTATTCGTCGTACTTAGGACATTTTGCACTTCGTTTCTTAGGCCAATGTAGAAAATGGGTTCAATTGGGCATACACTATGTAATTTTGTGACTCAACAAAATGCAACTATGGTTTGTTAATTTACTTTTGAATTTGATGAAAGAAAGAGAGGGTAGGTAGTATGTCTTCTTGGAATATTGTTTTTTTACTTAAAAATAAATATCTCTAGAAAAGTAAACATGCCTATTAGAAAATAGAACATACATTCATGATTATTACATTTTTAAATCCTCAAAAAATTATTTCTTGAATATATTAAAATTATTGGTGTACTCATCAAATTCTCACAAATTAATATTTTATCAAAATAGTGAATGGAAATTATAAAGCTGTTTTTTAAGGGCAAGTTAAGCAAATAAATAACTTACATAAAATATACAAAATACGTAGCATATTAGGCCTTATATTACAGTATTGTTTTATGATTAACTTTTCTTGTAAAATATTATTATAGAATTTAAATGGGACATCGGAGAGTTTAGGTTGAGAGTATTCATGTTGAACAAAAAAAAATAGTATTTAAGCTGAGGTCAACAACCTGAGATGATAGACTGATTAATTTTTTTTACAATAAGTGTAATATTATCTTTTAAATTTTATTATGATTAGATACCAATATGTGGTGTTTTGCCAAAGAAATATTATAAATCACGATCTCTCCGATAGCTCAAATCAAATTATTATTCTTATGACGTATTTCGGGTCGGTTACATTACATTTTTAGTCGTCCTATATTGTAAAACTAGACTATCACAATGATCAACAATCTCTATTAACACATACGTAACACCTATTTGATTCTAGACTTCAGGAATACCTACTAGTCACGGAAGCTGGTAAAGGTTACTTATACTCTGCGCGGAACTAGTTGGCCGCGCCTTAGGTATGTGAGAGGTGATACGGAGGAGCGGGGTCGCCTGCGGGACGGGGGGTGGGACGCAGGCGCGGGGGAGCTTGTTTTCGTTCTCAGTAACCCGCCGCCTCACCCCCGACCCTGCCTAAGGCGCGGCCAACTAGTTACGCGCGGACTATAGTGCATTCATTTTTTTTTATAAATATTTTAGGACATTTATACAATACCATTTACTCCCCCAAACTAAGCAGAGCTTGTACTATGGGTTCTGTACAATGGATACAAAACTCATATATATTTTTATAGATATATTTTAGTACATAAGAAACACCCAGATCAACACAGTATGTTTATCATAAATATTTGTGTCCTATAGGAATTGAACCCACGACGCCGTGATCAGCAGTCCAGCACTCGAACCACTAGACCTCAGACGTCGTTGATACATACATAAACTCCTTTTTGCACCCCTGTGGCAAAAAGGAGTGTATGTATGCCAGCCAGGACTTTATTTACTTAAAAAAACGCATAATCATTAGATGTAGTTCAAATTTAAAAATAATATCTTACTGTAATATAAATCTGGATTTCTTTCGTACGTAGTAACCTTCACCATGCCTGCGTATTTTTTTTTACATAGCATTGTAAAAATTCGTGAATAAGCGTATATTTTATTACGTATATCAATGATGTGACGCATTATTTGTTTATGCCTACTTATGTGAACGCAGTGGAATGATTTTAAATGCATTCTATTTTAAGAAACACTTTAAAAGTACCTAAATCTGACAATATAATATGATAAAATAAATCTTTTTGTTGACTAAACATCATCGCGTTGCTACATCACTTACTTTCTTTGCTATGAGAATCCCGTATATTTTTTTGCATGTGAGATTAACGGACCCTAATTAGATAAATTCAGGATAAACTCTAGTTAGGGGCATACTTTAAACAAAAAGGAGATTGTACTATCCGTCCCAGGACTGACGTGTTCAGTCGTTTTCCCTGTATTAAGAATAGCTGTATCGCCAGATTCCGGGCTATGTTACGTTGAGATCGCTATTCCACCTTTTTAGAAATTAAACCTACAATCTCACTCATAAATAATGATATTGTAATACAACCTCTTTTACTAGTTACTACTTTCGACTGCTTACATCAAAGAAGAAAGTTACGTATACCATAGACGACGAGATCTAAATTCAATTTTGACAGCAAGTTCTGCTAATGTTTATTTCTCGCTTAATTCTTGGAAAGTTAAAAAAAGGTATGTTTTAACAGTTATCATTTCGTTCCACTATCGCTAGTTCGTCATCTTCGCCAGATGTGTTCGTTTTAGCTTCGAAATGTAAATTGGCTTCTGATGAGCCATTGCTTGATTCGTGAGATCTTGGACTTGCGCTCGTCTTCCTAACGTAAAGTATATTTGAGTCTAATCTACTATGATCGCTGAAATAAGCACTGCCGTCTGATATTCGGTTAAGCTTATGTATCTGTTCCCTCAATTCACAAACTTGGCTATACAATTTCTTGTTCTCTCTTAGTATTGCTATATTCTCTGTCTCCAGCAACTCTCGTTTACTCCATTGTATGGTGTTTTCAGATTTCAATCTCTCTATCTCCATTCTTAGCTCTGCGGTCTTCTCTTCTAAGACCTGTTTAGCTGCTACTTCGTCCTGCAACTCATTTTGGAGTCTCTCAACCTCGCTATGGCTGGAATCTGTAGATCCTAGCGTTCGATCGCCTTGGGTTATCTCTAGTTTAGCGTCGTGTAATTCAACTGTTAAGCCCTCGATTTTGGAGAGAAGGATGGCTTTTTCATCCTTTGCGCTTTGCAGATTTTTGAGAGTTTCGTCTAGCCTCAGTCTTAACTCGCTCAGTTTATTTGCTAATACGTTGTCAACGTTTGAGAATTTGTGCGAGTCTAGGGAGGCTCTTTGCCGTATTGAAGGTTCATTGGGCGATAGATATCCTACATTCTTTCGCCTCAATTCGACACCATCTTCGGTCGTGAGGTCACCAGCCAGCACCCTGCTCTCGCCTATACTTAAAAGGTTTTCGTTGTCTCTTTTCAGTTCGATCAGCTGCTGTTCCAGGTCGTTCTTTTCTGATTTGGAAGTAGATAACTCTTTCGTGAGTGTGTCTACTTTGTTTTTCAGCTGTTTTGCTTCTTCTCTCGCCTTGTTTCGTTCGTTGCGCACTTTGGTCCACTTTTCCCGCCAGTTTGCTGTGCAATCAGACCACCAACGCATGGTTTTCTCCATCTGCGTGGCTCTAGCTCTGGCTTCGTCCAGTTCTCGTTGGTAAAGAGCCTCTTTGGCCTCCCAGTCGGTGTTGGTGTACCGCATAGCGCCTCCATCGTGGTCTCTGCTCCGCCGATGACTGCCGCCATGGGAGCTTTGAGCCATTTTTCATTTACGTTTATCTGTGGAAGAGAAAACTAGACTTCATAAGGATTGCTGTAATGGATAATTTTCTGACCAATTCCTGTAGAAAAAAATATACAATTGCTTATTACTGCATTGACAGAACGACCAATGTGTGCTATCGAAAACCACGAAATCTATTTGAAACTTGCATGCTTGTTTAGTTTGTGCCTTAAAATACACTCTCGAGATCCCTGACATTCTCAAAAACAATAAAGAATAATATATATTGTGGAAAAGTCAATCTAAAATTATGTCCATGAGATAATATAACTCAAGTTGGGTTCACTCTGGCGTTGTACGACGCCATTTTGACTCTCATAACCTATGCGGACTAACACTAATTCTCTCCCATAAATTCTCTGCAGCACAATGAATCCCTGCGACCTTCCGCCGTGTCCCCCGTGCCCGCCGCCTCCGTACCCGCCATGCCCGCAAGTATGCCCTCCACCAGCGCCACCTCCGCCCCCCTGCCGCTCGAAGCCGATCATGCGTGGCTTGCACTGGGCACAGACTAAGCGCGTACTGGCCCAGGCGATCATACTCTCAGTAATTTCTGGGGTCATTGTCTTCATGTACCCTGGATTACGTAGAAAAGAAGCCTATAGGGAATTTTATGCGTAAGGATTATTTATTTTTACTATCCCATGATCACACATGACAAAATTGTGATAATAGACGATATTTATATGATACGACGATATGTAAATAGATCTTTTACACGAATTAAACTAGATAGCACTGGTATATCTACACCCCAGTATTAAGAAACTTACAAAAACCGATGCCTGCCTACCAAGGGTGGATTCAGGATTAATTTTAGGGAGGGGAACAAGGGCCAAACATACTGAATGTCAGAATGCCTGATAGGGAGAACTTTCTACTCAAATTCTGCAATTTTGCAATTACTTTTCGTACAGTCACGAGCAAAAACATGTATACTAACAAAAGAGCTAAAGTACTTTTCTCCTAAAGTACTAATAGAACTTTTGTGATATTACGAATACAGTATCATTCTCTGGCAATCTAATACTTCATACTTGTCTGACCTTGGTGAAGAAATACCCCAGATTCACCTTGTTTACATGAGCACCTACCTTTTCATTTTACGCAGCCAAGACAGGTTTCATAGGTTGTTGAGCCTGAACCCATTTGCACATGAGCAAACAAATGTGCTGGACTTTATACAAAATATAGTTATTTAAAAAAAAACATTTAGGGCTACCCATACACACCCATATACTGTCCACAGGTCTTCTCAATATACTGTCCCATTACTGGGTACAGGTCTTCTCACAGTATGAGAGGGATTAAGCTATAGTCCACCGGCCAACATTGATATAATACGGTATACAATTTTTTTTTTTTCTTACCAATTATAAATATTCCGTTAAAGCTGTTGGGATAAGTCTCATAACATTTTGATCTTTTTTCCAAAAAGGTTACCCTAGTTATTATCCTACTAAGCGCTCAGATAAACTTTAAAAAAATATTATTTTCACTTCCACACTTTAATTTTATTGAAAACGCTACAGAGTACAGAAAGAAATATTTCATAAAACTAAGAAATGGTTCACAAAAGCAAGTGTTGTCATGTTGAGAGTACTCAATTATAATGTCTAGAAAGTATTGGATGTTATTTCCATGGGCCTAATATAATAATTAAATGGCCCACCGGGCACCGGGTTTATCTTAAACCTAAATACTTTCTTTTACCTGTATTGGTTTGTGACAAGTGAAGTCAACAAAACACTGGCAGTTTTGTTTAGTAGACTAATTATTGTGAATTAATTACTTCGTTTCAATGTTGGATGCAGACAGACGTAGGCAAAGTTTAAGCACCGCATAACACATTCGTAAATATTATACTAAATGCAACTAAATGAATATTCATCTTTAGTCAATCAAAATCGTAAGCATCGCACTTTTTCGTTCATTAAAAATATTTTTTTTTTGCTTGGGGTTGCTACCTATAAAATATAAATACTCAAAATATCATAAAATACACTATGAAATTAGTCGATTTTTAAGTAAATTATATTAAAACAAACTAAACAAAATCATTATTCATGTTTGATTGGTTTGACAAAGATAAAGTAGACAAACACGTGCGCTACTACAATGTTATTTTTATCGAGAAAGAAGTATTAGAAGTAGGGTAGTTCCTTCTTTTTACTTTTCAGATACCCTGAGGTAAATTGAATATTTTTTGTTTTCAGAAAAGGAGAGTTTGAAGATTGGGCAGATGAAATGGCTAGAAAAGGCCTGTTTCAATCGGTGCCGAAAGAAGCGTTACAAGAAGGGGGAGCGAAGAAATGATAAAATTGTTTAATGTAATGAGTTGATTTGAGGGGTTAGTTTTAGTTATTTTGTTTCATAGTATTGATGTCTGATAGCGATAAAATAACGAAAAATTAAAAAAGTTTTCACATTTTATCAAGATTTTCCGTTTCCCCACTCCCCTGAACATTACCCCGAAACTTTGCGAGATCTCGAACCTTCTAGATCCGATAACTACGCACCGGACTAAAAATTATTAAAGCGCTTATTATGCAAGTTAAAAAAGAATACTTAAACTGGAAATGGTTAGCAATCTGATAGCCTCGAGTAGCTTAGTAGAAGTAGTAGTAACTTTGACTTTTCGGAATCACCTCCATAGTAGTCCATAGTAATCACCTGCCTACCCGTGTTGTTATTAGCATAGATAATTTTATACTTATAACGGGATTTGGCTGGGTGGACCCGTAGACCTTGGTAAGTAAACCATTAAACCTTCACTCTCTGAGAGGAGACTTGTATTTCCTTTTTCAGAGCGTGCCCACTGTGATCCTGTGGGACAAAGACTTTTAATACTTAAAATCTCTTTAGGGACAGTAAATGTGTTGACGATGAGATGTCGTCCCTGTGGGGCAAAAGTGTAGTCCTTATCCTTAACAAAGTCCTCCGTTCCGTCCTTTCATTCCTCTTTTGAAAGGCATTTGTGGCCTGTCCATTCAGCAGTTCTGCCGCCTGCTGTTTTGTGTGACTCGCTTGGTAGTGTTGGTATGTTTAAAGTTGGTCCAAGGTTTAGCCCATAGCTCAGCTCATAGCTCAACTTATTTGACAGTCATGAGAATAGTACCTACCGATGGCGATGGTTAATTTTATTTTGACATTTCTTTCAAAATTAAATCGTATGTAATTAAAAAAATAATAACAGGAAGTGATTCGTGTCCTCATCATTCATGGCGGCAGCTTCACGGTAGCCAATCAACATGCTTTGTATTATTAAAAAATATGGAGATTATTTGATCTACCAATCAAAAATAGCCTTCAGTCGAGCATGAAAGTCTGATGCTGTGACTTTGAAATAGCGCCTTCGAATAAAAAGTTACTAAAAAATATAATAACAACACTTTTTACTGAAATTATAATCGATCTGAATACATTCATGTTTCTTTTTTATTTGTCTTAATCAAAATGGAATATTTACGTCAATAAAATACTATTAAAAAAATGTGAATACCATACGCTTGTCCAAGGCTACGTCACGTATGTTTGTCTACTGCGAGTCAGTGCGCATGTCAAGTTGAAAATTGCAAATGGCGGCCGTTGTTATTGTTCGTACCGAATTAACTATTTGTAAATTATATACCAATCTTTTTAGCGATTTTTCTAATAGACTGTTATATTGATGCGATGCTTTAACTTCTCATAATTCGGCGCGACACGTTTTATGTACGTTTCTAAGTGTTTCGGGTGTTTTTTTGCTATTTTATGTGTGTCATGCAAATGGGGTAAGCTGGAATTATCGGATGTCGCTTAGGTTGTTTTGGATAGTTTCAATAAGAAAATGGAGTGAAGTTCTGTGACCTAAAGTGTTAAAATGGAAACTGCATAAAGTTTTTCAACGATCGCTCTAGTATTAGAGTGTAGCGAGAGACAGGAGCGGCTGTAATTTACGAATGTTCCATGCTGTGACTGTTCTCCCCGTACATTTCAAAATGGCTGCTGCTCTTCACGATATATGAGCTTTGCGTCACTGGAACATAATTCAGTGGATTCGATTCGTGATGATATTGTAGTGATTCTAGTCGTGTGATTATCCGTGTAAAAGCGAAAATAAGCCTCGGACAGTTTCCCAGGTGCACTTGAACCAGGACAGTAGTGGTGTGTCATATGTTTTTGGTGTAGAGTGGACACTGACCATAGGACCGATATTGCTTTGCGTCCGAGCCGGACGGTAATGTTGCGCTTGATTTTCCACGATGATTCGGGACACAAGGGAATAGAAATTGTGTGGAATTGAGCGGAATGTGACATTGTATGAGAGGTAAGTTTATTTCTTTAGTTTATTTACATTCCGCGGGATGTTCGGTTGTTCGATGTTCATTACAAAATGGACACATTGGTGGGTGACAGGACGTCGGTCGGCCGGCGAGGACGTGCCCCTCACGGCACTCGCCTGAAAACGCCGATTACAGTCGAAAAACTGCCGAGTCGAGTGTCACAGTAGAGTTTATAAAGTTGTGTAACATGCCGCCGTGTTGTCGATACGCAGCCGTGCTTGCACGCACGTCGAGAGGGATGCTCGGTGAAGGCTATACACCTGTAAGTGCTAATAAAATCGCTCTTACAGAAGTGTTATTTTCGTCCAATTACCTGCTAAATGTTTGCAAATAATGCAATCTGTCAAATATGTGTTATAAGGTTAACAGTTCAGTAATGCACTCAACAACAACACTATGTACATCATTTTATTTCTAGAATGTGAATATCCTACACTTCAGAAAGGACAATGAATAGTTATCATCACAAATGAACAACTGAATATAAACCATAGACAAAACACATAACCTATTTGTATAACACATGATGGATTAGTGATTAATTATTGGAGATTACAACCTACTTGGCTTAAATTTATAAGCTAGTACTAGTTGGTGTGTGAATGTTTCAATTGACTTACTTCACTTTCAGTACTGTACATTGTCGAAATAGAAAAAAATATATACATTTTATGTTTTCCAGAAACAATAACAAACTAAAACTGATACCCTAATAAGTTTCCTAATGACTTGCTATATTGCTATTAAATGTAACTTTTTACACATTGTCATTTTGGTTGGATTGCAAATATAAATAAATAAAATTTGCATAGTTTTATATGACAAATTAACTTCATCAAAGAATATTATTTACATAAATTTTTAGGCCACATACTTTCTTATATATAAACTATGATAAGTACTGTTGTCATTTATTACTAAAAAAATGCAGTTTTGACTACATTAGTTTTTTTGCAGTTCTAAGACCAAAACCTAAGTGTATTATAATAAATTATATTTTGTTACTTGTAGTTTTGATATTATTTTGCAATATTTTAGTTCTTCTAATGTTTTTTAATAAGTGACTTCTCAATTTGACTATGTATAAAATGTTGAGAGCCTACCATAAAATTAGATTTAATTTAAAAATAATGTTAATCAAGTCTTTGGTGAACAATTAATTTTTAATCTCTATAAAAGTAATGGGTTAGTTTTTTAACATGTTATGTATTAAATCTGTATTTTTTTAATCATTCACATTTCTGCTGATTTCAGTAAGTTCTAAATAGTAGTATACCTTACCTTATTACCTGGTTACCCTTATTTATATCTCATATTTAAATTATTATTTAAAAAAATCTAAGCATTATGTAAATCAATTTTGGATGGATGCCAGGGTCCACTGTTTCTAATGTTGTAACAGGTTATAATGTAGAACCCATTTGTTAACATAACAAATGCTTATGGACAACATTTTATTTTAATAATAAATTTTAATGTTCAATAAACAGTGAAATTGTAGGTTCCTGTCACACATTTACCCACTCTCACTGCTGCTGGGCAAAATTTTTTTTTTTAAAGAAGATTTAAATTCTACTTGCATTGTTTTCTGTTCATTATTAAATTATGCTTCTGGTTGTAAAAAAAAGCATCAACTTTTTCCTAGTTATATATTAGGATTTCCAAGTAAGTAATGTTTGCATTTCAACGTACTTATCTGTAATATGTTAGATAGCATAGTAGCATTTTGCTTTATTAAATTATGTGGTTGACTCCTTGAATGAAAAACTTTGATAATTTAAAAAACTTATGGATGTTACTGGCATAAGACTAATGAATGACATAAACTGCTAGGAGATAAAAGTAAATAAAACTAAACTAGGCTAGTTAGCTAATTATTACATACAATGATTATGTGAAATCATTAACACAGAGTTTTTGTTGTTGTTTATAGTCAATATATTCAACAATTTGCAAACTTAATTTTGATAAAAATGTGTTTTCAATAAAATATTATTTCAATTAAGTTGTCATCAATTATACATCTATTAATTGATATTATAATAATAACACGAGTTGTGAACAACCCTTACCCTTAGAGTTGTCTATAGGTGGAAAGGCTACTTCACAATTTAAGGTCTTTTTATGACCAATCCTTCCAGAAGTTAAGCTCATCTACACAGTATAAATAGTTAAGTACCTTGGTGACCAAGATCTAGAAAAATTTAAACTAATGAAAATTTATTTTCATTTATAATAATCGTTTAATCATTTTTGAGAAGTGATAACATTATACAAATATTGCTGATTTAATAGTATAGGATTTTTTAAAATAGATTAGCTGATTGATAATGAGATGAGAAAGTATGGACAAATCTAAAGATATGAGAAAAGAGGAAGGATTTAAATTGGTTTTGATATAATTAAATAGCTTAGTTTGGGACTAGATGGTGCTGTGTAAAAATGTCCCAAGATATTTATTTATTATTATTATTACTTAATTGACATAGACACCATAGATAATAATAATCTCCTTAATTATACATGAATTTAAAAAAATTGTGGGCCCATGTGTTTGAGATAGATTAACTCAATATCATAACATTTTTTAAACACATATTGATATATTTTTTTTTTATACAAGCATATTAATTAAAAATCTGCATACTAAGTTGTTTTTTCTAATATGAAGTAAGGCTTGCATTTTTATGTAACTAATGGCATTGCATATTTTCAAAATACTTATGTAACAATTCATTTTTTTTTTAATATATTACTGCCATATTCCATAGTACTATTTTTATTTAGTTATTCATCTTTGAATTATGAGCTTGGCACCATTATAAGAGTGGTTGTCACTTCACTTAATTTCACATACTAAAAAGAATTAATCATAATAAAATTGAATGCAAAATATTTTACTGACGCAGTAAATAATTTAAATTAAATCAGGCTTGGACCCTGCCTGAGATTGAATTTTTCTTTTACCAAGAAATTTAAAGCTTTTTTTAAATATGTATTATAATAAAAATTTATAGCAATTTTTGTCCTGTTATTAATTTTAAAGCACAGGATTCATTCTTGTTTTCTATTTTTGAGAAAAGTTTTCTATCTTAAATATTTAAGGCCAACCCAAACGTTCCACCCTGTATAGGCTGATGATGATAATGTACTGCTACTGTTAACTGTTGATATCATGATGACATAATAATTATATATTATCAGAGTAATTCCCTATTGCTATAATAATATTCTTATCAAATTATAATATAAAATGTGATGTCATTGGCACTTGATATAATTTTTATTGCTTTGAAAATACTAAACAATTTTATTTATAATGCATTTTAATTTTGGAACAATATTGTCGTTTTTTTTTGCTAAAATACTGGAAAATCAAAGAAGGTTGGTTTTCTTTATAAACAGACTGTTTATCTATGAAATTCTCCCAATAGCAGCTTGAACTTTAGAATTGTGCCCGGTTATGGGCAATAGGTCTGCCCCCTATTACATATACCTCAATATACTGGCGTACTGCACATTAGTACACCTTTCCCCATTCTTTCGGGGCATATAGGCTGTATGCACTATTAACCATAAGTGCCCATATTTATACAATAAAATATCCTTATTTGACCACTTCACCAATCCAATTCAGCAATTTTTATTGCAAGCACCATGAAATACATAAAACTAGAAGCAATCTTTTTTTTTACATGAAAGTTTGATATTTACAACTATTATTGTTGATACAAGTTATCTTTGTGATGATATAATATTTTAAAATGTTTTGAAAAAGCATAAACATTGAATGATTGATGAGATGAATACAAAAATCTTCCTGTGGTAAAAAAAACATTCATATACAGCAAAGTTCAGGAAAGTGGTTTTATTTGAAACATTAACAATCATTTACAGAATATCATAACATTTATAACTTTACATTATTATTCTTTAAAATTTGGTCTACATCTCTTCTATTAACGTGACTTGTTGCAGCTCCACTGGTAGAAGTTTCTTTAAAAAATAAGTAAAAATAATTTGTAATTTATTTTCTTTTGGGAATAGATTAATAATAAAAAAAAAAAAAAATTATTTAGACTTTTTTCATTCACTAAATATTTCAAATATTATTCTATTTTTAACACAACGAAAAATTAGAGTAGTTTCTATGTTCAAGGTTTTTTAAATATATTTTTGTCAATTAAGTAACAATATTCCATAACAAATGTTTCACTACCCTACACTTCACAGTAACTTTCCAATATTGATTCCTACATTGCCTACTACAACTCCATAAACAAGATAACGTTTGGACACGCGCAAATGTGTGCGTAAACAGGGTTGACTTTATCCATGTGTGTGTGTGCATACGATGCGATCTTGCATCGACCATCAGCTGACCTTTGCTATAGAGACAACAAACACTACAGCAAATTGTGGGGGGAGGGGGGGGGGGGGGGGCTGTTCTGTACGTAATACTATTATTACTTATTCTGTGCCTACAACTATAGGGTGAATTGCTACTTTCTCCACATACGAACATGTGTGGGTACTAACAGGTGGTTTCGGAATTGGGACATGTCAAATTGTTGGTCAAGGTCATACTTGTACTATTTAACTACTAGCTTTCCGCCGGCGGCTTCGCTCACGTGGTCTGGATATTTTCTTCTTTCATCCCCTATTTCGACCCCTTACAGCCGTTTTTTCGCATTAAAAAGTAGCCTATGTCTAGCCTTTTCTCAGGTTCTAGACTATCTCTGTACCAAATTTCATTTAAATCAGTTCAGTAGTTTTGGCGTGAGCCGATGGACGAGAGACCGAGTCACTTGTCGCGGTCTCCCGCCTCAGTCCCTTGTCTCTGCCGCGACGCAAACCGCCACGGCTGCGTTACTATCAAAGATATGATAGGAAGTTGAGCCGTGAACCAGGATAAAATAACCAATCGGCTATGTTCAAAACAGATGCATACGCAGCCTATTGGTGGAATTTCTCTTCGCGCACAGCATAAAGGCCCGATAGACAGGCGAGTGAGTCTGCCGTACTCTTGGCTCGGCGAGTTTGCTCGCCCGTCTTTCACCGACTCGAGCCGAGTAAGTACGCGAGCTAATCTAAGAAATTAGAAACCGTGCGTCTATCTGGCGTTTTAACTTCCTCTCACATCTCTGGTGGAAACGCAACCATATGCCATCGAAATTAAAACATTATTCACACCGGCCTCGGCCGATTTTGCGTCGATATAATATCAAGACTTGTGATGTGCCCGCGTATTTTTATCGGGAGTTAAAAAAGACGCGTAGAGATAATGTAATTGCCAAATTAGCATTGACCGTAGTAGAGTGCGTAGTGCGTAGTTTCCCTAATTAAAAATAAATTATTCTAAGAGAACCATTTATATTAATATCTTGACATTTTAAGTGAATGTCTTGTCACCTTTAGGCAAGAATTTTTCTAAATACTTATCTTAATCTTATTGTGTAGAATATCTTCACAAAATTTAGAGTAACATTAGAAAAAAAAAATAAGTCCTTGTATGCAAAGCTTTTATTAGGGATGAGAGAATTCTTTCTTCTGTAAGGTTACTAACCTCTTAACAAGAAAGACGCTCGCATCTGTTGCTAACTTTCAAATTAAAACTGAACTGACAGAAACTTTAGTTGAAGTTAGCCAAAATGTATACGCCTTAGGCATGAAAAATTTCCCAAACATCAAGTTGAACATAAAAGGCCTGTTTCACCACCCCTGGATAGCCGTTAACCATTGGATAAATTAAAAAATAGAACATAATTTGTATTAAAATTATCTGCCAAGTAATTAACGGGTAGGTACTTATCAGGAGGTGGTGTAACAGGCAAAGTATCGTAAATCGCTAAAACTGAACTCTTGCTACTTCTGAAAATATCGGTTTACCCAGCTATTTAAAGCTGGCTATCTGTTGCATACAACATATTCTGTAATCTTGTAAGCACGCTTTGCTGAAAGTAATGTCATCATCCACAGCCTATTGAACTCTCTTGAAGTTCTTGAACACTTCCGTTCTTCACCGTCCTCTCTTAGTCGCGATGTTTAAAGGACAGAAAAAAAGAGGAGTTCGACTGTTTGACTTGGTTATGCGATGTTTTCGCCGATTGTGACCTGATTTCGCCCTTAATTTTTATCTGATAGAATTATACTTCCAGTTCTGACTTCTTGTGTTTTTTAAGCATTTTCCATGCTAAGATTACCAATTAAGCTATAGCTAAGATATAGCTATTGCCAAGTTATTTTAATGAAGGAAAAAATCGACTGGCGTTGGATCGATTGAGAATCATTTGCTTTCCAATAGATGTCGCTAACGTCACCTTGAGACGTAAATCTAAAATGTGAAGGAAGATTCAACTTAACGAGTTGGACTCTGACTTAACGACTTTTTCCTTCATTATAATAAAATCATTGATTATAAGGAAATAAGTATTAAAATGTGATATTTGTATCCAGCATGGCAGCGGACAGCGATGGGCTAGGCTCGGCGGGCGGCGGGTCGTGCGGCGTGGTGGTGACGTGCGAGGGCGACCTGCGCGACCCGCGGTTCCCCGCGCGCCTGCGCCGGCTACTGCGCGAGCTGCGCGCGCTGCTCGCCGAGCCGCATCCGCACACGCTCAAAGTTAACAAGGTAAGCAATTTTGTGTTTTACACTTTTTACAGTTCTCGCCAAACTTATTGTCCGGCTGAAGTTGGCACGAGCTAATTTCAACTGTGCCGTAAAAATCGGAGACAGGAAAATATTGGATTAAATTATTTAAAATGACAGCCTACGACTTGAACTTTCGTTTTTATTTATAGTCTAATATTTTTCCTTCGCCGATTTTTATGGCCGGGTTAAAGTTAGCTCGTGCCAACTTCAAGCCGAGTTAATATAGTAATATGTTTGAGAACATATACAATACAAAAAAGTCAATAATTTTTAATTAAAAAAAAAATAACACCAATTCGCTCTTACAAGCGTTTTTTTATCTATATGTATAATAGTTTATTGTTTACTGAAATATTTTCATTATATTTTTAATTTCGTCCAGTTCGTATACGTCGTTCGTTTTAAGTCTTTACTAGGGTCAATTATTACCATATTAACTTACTGCTGTTGCTGTTGTTTGTAAAATACAACCGTATTTTTTCGAGCGAACTAGCGAATTTTCTATACTAGAATCCATTATTTTGTATTATACAAAAAGATTTAACTCATCGCCCGTCTGTCGCAGTTAAACTTTTGCATCAGAAACATTGTACGCGCGTACGCATTGTCTTTTATTAAAGAATATAATCACACGTACGCACATGCTGTGTTTTATCGTAGATGTGTACGCTCCCTAACATCACTTCATCAAGGGAGTAAACATTTGTACTAGTTAACTGACGGCGGCTCAATGAAACATAATATCTATGATGCTTTTTGCGTCAGTCAGTGAACGGTGTTAGAATTGACTTGTAGCCCCAGAGCGCATCTTCTAACATTGATGATTTTAAACTCATGTTTAAATATTACAGAAAATCTAACAGTCTCAGGGCCACAGTTTACTGATAAGTTCCCGATAAATTGCTGGCAGATAATTTCATACAAATTTTGATCAATTTTTTTATTGATTTGGCAGTTAGTGGCTATCCAAACGTGGTGAAACAGGCTCTAAAAGGAATAAAGGAAAAATATATTTAATACGTTTATTTTTCAAAATTGCGGCTCAACACACATGTTGTGTTTTTCAGAATTTCATTCATTTCATTTCAGAAAGAATAACCCTCCTTCGGCAGTCGGGTAAAAAATAGTAAAAAGCACACATTTGTGCGGGACATAGTTGAAATGTTTCATTTAATTTCATTATCGAATGAAACTTTCAGTAGGTACTCGCCATTCGTAACACAAATTATTTCACGTGGGGCATTCCAGGAACTGATTGTCAAACTTTTAGGAAAGATAAATAATAGTCTAGTTGACTGAATATTTGTATGGCCTCGTAAAAAGTTGACCATCAAGCTGAACAAGAAATATAAAATTAAAATCCGATCAAAAATAAGGAAGTTTTCAAGTATTTCAATTTTGTGTTTAAAAAGAGAACGTGCTGTAGCACTGTGTGGCGTTAAGTCGCTATACGCTATAAAAATTCTATACTAACAGTAGTTGGACGCGAATGGAATAGGGGATTGAGAGGGCTCATAACCACAAAAAACGTCAATCAAACGTCATTAATCATTTTTTTTTTGCAGTATACTTTAATTAATAAAACATCAGTCAACTTCCCTATTGTTTATTTACGAATGAAAAATAATTTATATATACCTACTTACAATTAGTTTTCCCGCCAGCGGCTTTACCCGCGTGGTCTGGTTGTTTCTTATAAATTAAAGCCTATATGTTACTTGGTAAAGATGTAGCTTTCTAATAGTGAAAGAATTTTTAAAATCGGTAGTTTTTTATTTGAAACGTAATAAAGAAACAAACATGCAAAAATCTAATCTTTCCTCTTTATGAATAGGTTGAGATTAAATAAGTTGTCAACATCATCCGTAGCCGTCATTATCCCACTGCTGGGTATAGGCCTCCCTGATACACACCATTTTCCTCGATCCTGCGCTCACGCATCCAGTTTGGACACGTGACTTTTACAATGTCGTCGACTCATCTTGCTTTGACGACGCTTCGCTTGCCTTCTCTTGGCCACCAATCTGTGTTTGTAGCTATAATAAGCGTCTAAATCACAAGTCATAGAAATAAATAAAAAGTTTTATAATACTTTGAGTTAGGTTCGCAGTTATTGCTCATTGAACAGTTTTATTGTCAAGCTAAAATAGTCGTTTGTCATTGAATAGTATTGAACCTTGAACCCACGTACTAGATGGAATGACATTTGACTTAGAATTGATGCGGAAAAAAATAATAATTTCAGTTTCACTAAATATCTGCAATATTTCATGTTATCATAGGAATTGATTTAAAAAATTACGTTATTTTGTCCCGGTAAAATGATTATTTGCCTTTGGTTTCTGACTAATGTAAAACTAATATTAGCCATTCCACTAAGGAAAAGAACCACCAGGGATTTAAAAGTAAAATATGTTTAGGGTTACCATAATCGAATTTGGACCTAAATCTTCTTTCAACATATCTTCTTTTTCGTCTCGATTGTAAGATTTTTAGCACGGAATATATTCTCAATTTACGGACTATTTCTATAAAACTCCCGGGTTTTCAAAGCAGTTCGAAAAATAAATAGAACAAATCACCAAATTAACATAAAATTTTATTGTTGGGTTTCCGCAATGGAATAATAAAATTTTGTTATCATTAAAATTTGGTGACTTGTTCTATTTGTTTCTCGAACTGCTTTCAAAACCAGGGAGTTTTATAGAAATAGTCCGTAAATTGAGAATATATTATTTTTTATTAGTATATTATTTATGTCTTATATTGTAATTATCCATAGACAAAAAATTCCGGACAACTCCTAACTTATGGTAACCCTAAATGTGTTGACTTAGTTTACCCATATGTGTAGAGCAAACATTAGTTTGCAATTAATGTTTGCTGAACAAAGTTTGTAGATCTAAATTTCTTGTATTGTCTTTTGGCAAACTGGTCACAATTCCATATTTTATAGGTCCTAATGTCACTTTTATTATTTATTGTGTTTTTACTTTTTTATTTTTATTATAAATTTGAGTGTACAGTACAGTGTACAGTTAAAACTTAGTTAAAATATTTGAATATATACGGTCAATATATAACTATACATTTATGTTAAATTATAAATAATAATGCATGCTCACTACCTACATCAAAATTATTTTACACTATTTAGTTCATAAGTTGTCTTGTAAAGTGAAATTTGTACAATTTCTTAAGACAATAAAGAATCTCTAAACCGAGTGCGTTTGGCAGCACCTCACCTACTGGTAAGTGACCATGCTGCCGAGGATGGAGCACGCAAACTCAAATAATGTCTATTCACTCTCGCCTTGAAAGTTTACTTTTAAACTTAGTTGCAAATGACATAATAATATGTGGGATAGGAGAGATAAATCCTCCTATAAGTAATACTTTGACTATTTTGAACCAATTTATTGGGAATATGAAAATTATAATTACATTCGCGGCGTTATGCATACTTTCGTCCGTTTTGTTAAATGAAAATATTGATACCAAATAAGCTAAATTATGTACTTTACAAATAGCTTGATGGTTATTTTTGCGCACACGCAAAATTAAAAATGTTTGGAACAGATTGTTTGACTTTGCGCACTAGACATGTCGCAAGTCTAGTCTGCCAGAGGATGAACTTAACCTAATTAGTTCCAATTCAGGCTTATTTTGTCATTACGTATAATACCTATCGAGATTAATTGGTACTTACGCAATATCTCCGTCATCCTATTTCCATTAACTTTATTATCCAATTTTATGACACTGTAGAAGTGTATCTACTGCACAGGTTAGTCTATACATATTTTATGTGTCTGTTTGTAATTTCAAATTAATAGCTTTTCATTAAATACACATGTGAAAGTATAACCGTATAACATCAAAATTTTGTCTCTCTGTCTGTTTGTTCCGGCTAATCTCTGAAACGGCGGGACCGATTTTAATGGGACATTCACTCGCAGATAGCTAATGTTATAAGGAGTAACTTAGGCTAGTTTAACATTAGAAATTACATTTATTTTAAAAGAATGGATGAACGCAATAAGTGAATTACATAGTCATAAAATTACAAAGACAATCGAAATAATTTAAGCAAAATACGCTTAAATTATTCTAATAAATGCAAAATTTTAACGAAATATATGTAGATTACTATTTTAGACAGTCGTAAAATTTAAATGCAATATATTTATATATGTAGGTATAGGTACTTAAATATTAAGGAAAAATAAATGTCAGATTGATACATCCAAAGAGATTTAAGGCCATTTTTTTAAATTTATTAGCATCGATTCGCAGGTCCGCACGCAGCTGGACATAATACCCTCCCACCCCCCTTGGTGAGATGTTTTAAGATTTGGCTAGACCCTCCCCTCTCGTAATCTCAAGTGAGATTTTTCAAAATGTGTATTTTAAGTGTACCAAATACGTTTAAACAATGGATGGGCTACTGTGCTACTTTATGGCTTTCGCATAACCGACACATGTTTTACTTAATTAAACCCAGTTTTCTCGCAATTTTATAGTTTCTTACAGAAAAAAAATACATTATATTTGCTGAGACCACCTCTCCCCCACGTGAGATTGGGTGAGATGTGGCTCGGCCCCCTCCAATAAACGCAAGCACTTAGTATATTCAAATATTTGTATCCAGTGGGAATCGAACTCACGGCCTCGTATACCAAACCACTACACGTGTGACTAGTATTTGTAGTAATTTTGAAATGTCTGAATATATCCCAGTCTAAAACGTGAAACAAAAGTCCTATTCGCAAAATCGATTGCAAGTTTCCCAATATCGTAAAAGCTAACTTTGCAGTGCTATTTGGGTGGGCTTTACTAAGCGACCACAAAATTTTTATGAGCCAATTTACGCGTTCGTTTCTCCTGGCCCTAACGTCATTTCCTAGTTGACTTACGTTTCTTTATATCGACTTTAATAGTTTATCCTCTATTGTTATGTTAATCGTGGTTTAAAGAGGCCTTATGTCATAGTATTCCTGACTTCCTGATTGTCGAAACGGGAATGTATTTGTATTTTCTTTGTGGAGTGTTTTTCTGGGTATCTATTTCTAGTTTAGTGTCTAAATTCTAGTAATTGGAATAGGGCTGATTTTAGTATACGTTTTTGAATTATTGAAATGTTCTACCTGTATAATTACATTTTAAATTATTTTGATATTTCGCCCTACCTAAGATAGAAAAAAATGTACATAGGTACATGTACCTCTAGTTAGTTAACCAATAAAACAAATATTCATTTATAATTTCATAGTCTTATTTTGCTCACCAATTTAACTGATTACCCGCCTTAAATTAGCTAAACTTGTAGAGTTTGGTTGGTTTGCTGTATAGTAATGTTGGACCTGGAAGGTACTCGGCTTTCTCTTGCAACATTTAGATATGCCGATGATGATGATGGGCTGTCCGGAATGAAAACTTAAACGGTATTAGACTTCAAAAAAGGAGGATTTGCGCTGATCATGGACCTTCAGCACCCGTAGACTGTAGAGTAATGCTTGCAGTCGGTTTTGTTTTCCTAAATACTAATAATGTTCCGTCAGGTGGAGCCTTGGAACTCTGTGCGCGTGACGCTGTCGGTGCCGCGCGCGGCGGCCGCCCGGCTGCGCGCGCTGGCGGCGGCGGGCGCGCCCCAGCTGCGCGCGCTCGGCATTCTGTCCGTGCAGCTGGACGGCGACGCCGCCGTGTCGCTGCGCCTGCAGCACGGCGCCGAGCTCAGGATCAACACCGACCCTGATGGTGAGTGCTATAACTATCCCTCCACATAGTACTGTTTTGCTACTGCTGAGTTATCCAATACTGAGAACGTTTTCTTTTTTAATAAACTCGTCTTTGAGTAGAGTATGTGAACATTCCACAGTTCCTGATAACTGAATGTAAAAACTCTTATTTCAAAAGAGTATCCATCGAGTTTCTTCAGTCAGATTCTTCCAGACAGATTCTTCTTCATAGGATCCACTTTTTGGAACCATGTAACTAAACTCACGTAACGTGTCCATTGTAGATGCAAGTACGTCAAGATCGCAACCGAACTCTGAGCTCTTAGCGGGCTTGGGTGGCATCGGTCGGCTGCTGAGCGAGCCGGAGGGCGGCGGCGCGGGTTCCAGCGCGGGCTCCAGCGCGGCGGAGCCCCCCGCGCCGCCCGCGCCGCCCGACAGCTTCAAGTCGCCCAACACCGTGTGCCCCATGGACGGCAAGATACCCCACAACATTCCCACGCCCTCCACCGACCGCTGCGAGTTCCCCTTCGGCAGTATGACGCAAGCAAGGGTTATACACCGCAAGGAGAATACCCTGGGTAAGTTTCCCATCATTCATTTTATTAGTCCTAACTCCTGCATTCAGGGACAATAACATAATAATAAAGTGACTAGGCCAAGATAAACAGACTAAATTTTTAAATGTATGATTTAATATCGTTAATTTATTGTGTTCTCTGAGTGCAGTAGAAAAAATGTGCTGTGATTTTATAGGAATACAGCTGATACTGTAAAATTGATGTGCTAAATGTTTATATTTTCAACAGATATCAATAAAATCTGTGGAGTATAATTTGGGCATTTGAATTAAATACCAGCGTTCTTATAAGCAACAGTGGAAAAGTGCAATTGTCCCCTAGGGTTATGACTCTCTGAAAGTCCTGCATATCAGTCTTGAATTCTTACATTTCAGGTCTGAGTGGTCCAACAAGCAGCATAAGGCCGCAAGCAGATGGTCCGTTCGCGCGGCCATCGACATCTTCTAGTTTCCCCGGGCCGCCGCCCCCATACCCCGCGGCGTCCCCGCAGCCCCCCTCGGCGCCCGCGACCCCCGGGCCGCCCCCCACGCCCCCTACGGTGGCCATGTCGTCACCACTCCTTGTTAACCTGCTACAAAATGATGCGCCCGCGCCGTCCCCGCGGCCGAAGCCGCCACAGCATCCGGCGAAACTTGACCGGCTTGAAGATGGACAGGTACAGTGATTTTCATAATGAGCACACATACTTTAGTCTATATTATTATGTAGAGTTGTCAGTATAGGTTTCAATAACAAAAGAATCTAAGTTGTTGCAGCCAGACGCTCTCGGTTTGCGCCATACGATAATGTTCGACCGCTTCCCGGTTTGGCCTCCATTGGAGAACTTTTGTGTTCAAATTATAATCGGTAAAACCTAAATGGTTTTTGATGGATTTCTTCAATCGGATTTGTCACGTTAAAATGCTATCAATAGGACCGATTTCTTTATGAAATGGTGGTTATTTACACGTGTATCGCTTGACTCCCACAGGTTGAGTTAGCAGTGGGTCGGCCGCCATTCGCGGAGTACCGCACGCCGCGGCCGGCCGCCCCGATGGGCGCGCCGATGAGTGCGTCAGTCCGCTCGCCGCTGCCCGCGGCGTGCACGCCCCCCGCGTCACCGGCGCCGCGCCCCTCCCCGCGGCCGCCCACTTTCGTGCGGCGGGCGGCGCCGCCCCCGCGGCCGGCGCCCCCGCCCCCGGCGCCGTACCGCGTGCAGATGTCGGGGTGCTCCCCGGCGCCGCGCGCGGGGTACTCGGTGTCGTTCCCGGCGCCGCCGCCCCCGCCGTACCGCCAGCAGGTGGCGCGGCCGCTGCGGCCCCCGCCCCAGCTGCCGCAGCACTCACGGGTCACGCCCGAGGACCTGCAGGCCCTGCTGCCGCCGCCGACCGCCTCCATGGATCAGAAGACGCAGTCGAGTTTCCAGGTTAGTTCATCAGCGCTCATACCAATATCATACTTTGTATTATTATTATTATTATCAGCCTGGTTGCTCCCACTGCAGGGCAAAGGCCTCCCTACCTTCCCTACTTTTTATTTCTTATTATAAAATATCTTTGATTACCTGTACTTGCCTGGAACTTGTTATAAAGAGACTAATTACTTAAATTACTTACATTAATCTTAATGTGCCTGTTCCTTTTTCCAGGAGTTCCAGAGGTATCAGCAGCAGTACATAGCGCGGCAGCGGGCAGCGTCCCGCGCCACGTCACAGCCCGACTGGAACGAGCCCTACCGGGACTCGCTGTCACTGCTGGATCTGCCCGACAGCGACCTAGAGCACCTCATGCCCACGCTCGGCGACGACCTCAACCTCGACGAGAGCGCTTTTTCTGCCATCTCCGAGCTGGACGCCAGCGCCAAGCTAGACCTGCTGCTGTCCGGAAACAGCGCAAACAGTGCCGGCACTCCCGACTCCGTGCTGCAGGACATCACCGGAGACCAGTACACCTCCAGCGGCTACGGGGAACCACAACGCCACGACGTGCCTTCAAAGTCAGAATCGTACGACGGTCCGGACACTTTCATGCCGCCGCCGCCCGTGCCGCTTCACCCCAACAAGTTCAGGAGACAAGAGTCGGAAACCGAACACCAAGCGACGACGACGCAGAACACGCCGACCTCAGTACAGAACACGGCAACAACGGTTCATACACCGAATGCTGTTCACACGCCGACAACAGCGCATCTGCCAAATGCTCTTCATACGCATAACGCTGTACAACACACGCAAAATGTTGTCCAACATACAATGAATGCTGTGCACCATAACCCGAATGCTGCACACCACATGCCGAATGCCGTACAACACACGGCAAATGCTGTGCAACATACGCCGAATGCGATTTTACACACGCATAATGCTGCGCAACATAATATGCAAAATGCTACGCCGGCTTTCAAGTCGCCGCCGTCGAGCGCGAGCCAAGCCATGCCTCCCCCGCTAAAGTTGCCCATACGAGCGACCACCTCCGTCGCCACAGCAACCGTCGGCTCCCAAGCCTCGGCGCACGAGATCGAGGAGCAAAGCAAGCAGTACCTCATCAAAACCCTCATGAGGGATGATGATGTACCGCCGCCGAAGGAGCAGGAGAAAAAAGTTGAAGAGGTTACAGTCGCCAACTGTGAAGTAAAGGAAGCAGTTGAGGCCGCGCCTGAAATGTTTGGCATCGCAAAGTCAGCGACCGACGAAGACACGCGGAGAGCTGACGATGAACTCAGAATGAGGAATAAGCTGGCCAAGAAAGAGCGAGACGACAAACTCGCACAGAAAGGCGGCAAGCCCCGTACCGTCGGCACTAAAGAGAAGCCCGCCACGCTCAAAGATAAGATCGTCCGCGAGAACAAGTCCACCAAAGTTGCCTTACCGCGCCCCCCTCCCCTCAAACCCCCCGCGCCTCCTATCGACGCCCCTAAGTCCCCGCAAACCGAGAAAGAGTCCATCAAACTCAGGCTCAAACTCGACAAGAACGAACCAGTCGTGCAACCAGTGTACAAAGCCGACATCAGCTTCGTCAACCAACAGAAGGGGGACAAGCCCACAGATGGCGAACTGAGAGTCCCGCCTCTACACATAAGTCTGCGAGGTCGGAACTCAGCCGTCATAAAGAACTCCAAAAAAGAAAAGAAAAAATTTGGGCCAGGAGATCTGCATACAAAGAAAATTAAGATCAGGAAATCCTCCGAATCTGACGACAAGTCACATCGGCGGGACTCCGTCGAATCTGTTGCCTCAAAATCTAGTGAAAGCACTGAGAACAAGACTGAAGACGAGTATTTAAACATGAAAGGCATTAAGCTTAACAACCATTACGAGGGGGACGGCGTCAAAACGGAGATCACGGGCGACAACAACGTAGTGTACAGAATGAAAACGATATCCAAAAACGCTCACATAGTCACGAAGTCACACGACTACAAGCTAAACAACAAAGTCCAGACCTTAGACCTAAAAATGAAAAAGAAACTAAAAATACTCAGTGAAAGTGGCAAATCCTCGGACAAAGAGCGAGACAAAGAATGGAGGAACGACACGCTAGACAAGGAAGGGAAATACGCGCAGAACGAGGGCTACAGAGAGCCAAACAACCACGACGCGAAAAAGAAGTTACCCACTCCTAAATCGGACGTGAAATGTGATAGTTTGAAAGAGGGGAATACAGTGCAATCAGACGTTGATAGTGAGTGTAAATCAGGTGCTAGTGAGTTGGACAGTAGGTTGCTCAAGTGTCATAAGGACCTCGAGTGGACGCTTAGTGGCGACGTGCCCGAATCGCAAAACTTTGTGGAATCGCGGCGCGTTGCCGAAGATGACAATAAGTTGAAACGGACAATCGCCGAAAGTGCTATTACCTCACCCAATGGACTGCTCGCCTCGGACAAGAAGAGGAAGGTCAGCCACAGTTCCTGTACAGGTATGACACATTTACTATCACATATATTTATGTAGACTTCTGGAGGTCACATTAGACAGTTAAAAGGCCCTTGGATATTTATGTAGTACTAGCAAACCTACAATTTCATTTATCTGAAAGGCTGTTTTGAGACAAACGGTTTATAGGATAGATAAAAAAGTAGTGATATTCTTTATTGAGGTTCTAAGGCACCTTCGTAATTTTCAAAGGGCTCTGATAAAAATAGTGTAACCATTACAATAAATAGAAAGGAATCTCTAAAGATAATGGCTACATCATCCTCCTAGCCTATTTCCCAACCATGTTGGGGTCGGCTTACACAAAACGATAGCCATCAGACCTTTGCAACCCAATTTCTGAACAATACCAACATTTGAAGGATAGACTAGTCGTCAGGATTAATGGGCTTCTTACTACCATTAACGTTCATCTTTAGATTTAATTGGGAAGACTAGCATGACAATTTAGACCACACAAATATCAATATTGAAAAGATCTTAAAACTCATAATTTCAAAGGAAATGAATGAATGCTGTTAAAACTAATGCGACCTACAGAAGTCTACGTTTTGAACACAATAACCCTGATTGTATACATAGTCAATAATCTAATATTAACTTGTGCTTTTTCTCTATTTCACTCAAAGGCAGAGAAAGCAATGTGGCATAGTCTGCTTTCTTTATATTTTTGTACATAATAAAATTGTCTAAGAGAACATTAGCAGCAACTCCTCTAGCAAATTTAAACTATAATATCATAGTCATTATTTATAACCAACTTAAAAAAAATACAATTTGACTGATTTCAATGTGTCTTTATCACCTGATACAATATACTTCCTAGTTTGTTTTGTATAATTTGGTGGTTGTCTGACTCTCAGTTCTGACTTCTGAAGATATCATAAAATGCTTGAAGTTGGTTTCTTTCCTAAGAATATTTTTATTGGAAAGAAAGAATTACATGATTAACAGTTTATCGTAGTTCTCTGTTAGACGTAGGTAGGTCTTCTCGCGGCGGTAATACGCCGCTGCCTATCGCCGGCTGGCTAGTTGAATGATTATCTGGTCCCGGGCTGGTTATCAGAGCCCCGCCTGTTAGACAGAACACACATGTGCAGGTGAGGCCGATGTTTATGCACTTCCTAACACTATCACACTACGCACCAAACTTTAATATGTCTCTAGTCAAGTATAATATACATAATGTATATACAACCGTGATTGACTTTTTGTGTAGTTCTATCATTTTTAGAGGCGTATCAACGTTTGGTGACAATACTTTAGTGCCCCAAAAAAATATTACAGATCAGATAGTATCATGTTCTCAATACGTTCCAGAACCGCCGGGCTCGACAAATGTGGGCACGATACCAACGAGCCGCGCGACGTCGCCGCCGGCGTCCCCGCGCCGCAAGGAGCGCCCTAAGGACAAGTCCTACTGCAAGCTGGTGGCTGAGCGCCAGGCGCGCCCCGACGACAAGTTCGGCAGCCGCTCGCCCGCCAGCCAGGCGCAGGGCGAGGACTCCGGCATCGAGAGCATGGACGCGCTCTCCGAGAAGTCGCCCAACCAGGCCAGCCAGTCCCCGCCCGGGCCGCAGCGCAAGGAGCGCCTCGACATGCCGCGCTCCACCAGCCCCGCCTCCGTGCAGAGGATAATAGGCGTCATCGAACCGCCGCCCGCCTCCGACGAGCTGCTGGAGCGGCTGTCGCTGGCGGGCGGCCAGCCGCGCTACGAGCCCGCACCGCCCGACATCGACGACCTGGGCGACATCGAGGCCGAGCTCGCCAAGATGCACGCCGACCACGTGAACGGCGACGACGCGCCGCGCCGCCCGCCCGCCGCCGAGCCGCCCGCGCCCGCGCACGCGCCGCCGCGCCCGCCCACGCCCATCCTGCGCGAGCGCGCCGCGCCGCCGCCCGCCGCGCCCGGGGAGCCCCGCGCCGCGCCCGCCGAGCCGCACCGCGACAAGCTCAAGCTGGAGGACTTCGACCCGCCTCCCAGCAGAGTGTCGCCGCCACTTTACACCTACTCGAACCAGGAGAAACTGGGGTCCGTCGATGACGTCAAAGAGGAGCGCACCGAGCACACGGAGAACGGTGACGCCAGCGCAGAGAGAACCGACTCCGACGACAAACGGGAGCCGAAGCTAGAGAGGTTACCGCTCAAGGCGGACTTCCCGGACAAGAGTCTATTAGAACAGCTGCTGATCGAGATCCCGACGCCGGACTACGCGGGCAAGAGGCCCGAGTCACCGTCGCCGTCGGCGCTCGAGCGCGTGGCGCGCAGCAGCGTGCGCACGCGCTCCAGCAGCAAGCTGAGCAGCCCCGCCGAGCAGCCGCGCACGCCGCGCCACTCGCCCGCGCTGGCCAAGCTCGAGCGCGCCGACTCGCCCGCCGCGCCCGCCGCCCCTGCGCCCGCCCCCGCCGCGCGCAACTGCCTGCGCGCCGGCTCCGTAGACAAGAGCAGCCCGCGGGGGGCCGGGCGCGCGCCGCCCCCCACCAAGCGCCGGCGCCGCGAGTCCGAGAGCTCGGGTGCGTCCACGCTCAGCTGCGACGACGACACGCGCCCGCGCAAGAAGCCGCGCCGGGACGCGCCGCGCGCCCCCGCGCCGCCCGCGCCTGCGCCGCCCGCCAAGCGGAAGGACTCCGACAGTGACAGCGATGAGCCGCTCATCTGCAAGGTGCGCGGCAAGATGGGCAAGGGCGTGCGCGGGCCGGCGCGCGGCAAGCCCGCCGCCGCCGAGGGCGTGGGCACGCGGCGCTCCGTGCGCCACGGGCCCGCGCCCGCGCCCGGGCCCGCCCCCGCGCCGCCCGCGCCCGCGCCGCCCGGCGCCGCGCCCGTCCGGAGGAAAACGAGAAGTGCCGGTGAGTCTCGCCTCAAAACAGACTGATTCGTTGTCACTTTAACCTCGTTGTGTGGTGGGTGCTGACGCGTTTGTTTGGTGTGGCGCAGCGGGCGAGGGCACGGGCGCCGCGGCGGGCACGCGGCGGCGGCGCGGCTCCAAGGACAAGTGACGGCGGCGCCGCGCGGAGCCCACCGCGCCGCCCCGCGCCGAGCTGCCGCCGCAGCGCGTCGACTGACGCCGCCGGGGCCTGCATAGGTAACGTCGCCTCCTTGTGTGTACACAGCCGTTATCTCCCGCAGACTGCGCAACCACCGCTCTAGAACTATTTGAATCTGTGAGAATCCGTATGACTATTGAAACTATGTTCAATGAGTACCTCGATAGAATCGATCGCGTCCGCGATACGAAACTATTTTAGCTTTTGGTTCGTCAGTATGGGTCAGTATGTATCTAAATTTTCTAAATTGTAAAATGAGTTGCGTATTAAAATTTAATCCGAATCCACTAATCAGCCATTGGTTATTATTCATTTTTATGAATCTCAATTCATTAAATTGATTGTGAATTAACACCAAAGTGTGGGGCTAGTAAAATTGCAATACTAACATTTGAGAAGTACTGTGTTGATATTTAACAAATATTACATAAAGATGTGTGTTGTGTATTTATGAATTCGGATGTCGTCGGCCGCCGTTCTTAGCTAGAACTTGACTACAAACGGCGATCTAGAACCGTGGATTAAATTCGAACCACAAAATATATTTAAAAGAGGTTCTGAGTGAATTTTATATTATCTCATCTATTTAATAGAAAAAAGTTAAAAAGTTATAAATCTGGATTTAAATTATCATTTATTTAATTAGTTTATTTATTTTGCATTGTATACTTGCAGTCATAATATATTGAATGAATCAATATGACTTGAAAAAATATGAATGATCCCTGGTATCTAGGTCCCCGCTTGTATAAATCTCTTCCGTCACTGATCAGGTACTGGATTTAGTTAAATTGATTTTAGAATAGTTCCATTTTTTACTGACGTAAAAACATAATCCACTAGTGAATTTAATCTATGTTTCTATAGGGACAAACCCTGAAAAAGCCTAGCCTAATTTTATCAATTTCAAGTGGCAAAGTAATTAAGGATTAGTTCTTTAATCGATAAAGTTCTCATTTGTATCACATAAACAACTGTCTATTCCAAAATTAATTCTTATTAAATCTGTCCTGAAATCCTAATCTGTTGATATGCATTATCGATTACGATACGATTAATCGATTACGCCGGACCCAATCAAATGCTGGCAGTCATACTGTTGGTATATTTATTTTTAGTGAACAAATGTTACCATTCACTATAAAACACTCGACTTTCTTGTTTTTTTAAGGTGGATGCTCCAGGGTAGCCCGCGAAATTCAAATTTCCGTACGTTTTTTGCAATTTGCAGCTGAGTATCGGATATTTTATTAATAGAAACTAAATTCGCGGTACTGGCATGTATGTATTTATATCATTATATTAGTTAAATTTATCAATGTAACCCACTAAGTTAAAATTTATATTAAACGTAAAGTTATTATTAAAATGGCACATTTTCTCTTTTCTCTAAGTTAGACAATTATATTGAAGGTTTTAATAAGTATAATTGTGTAAATACATACATGCCAGTACCGCGAATTTAGTTTCTATTAATAAAATATCCGATACTCAGCTGCAAATTGCAAAAAACGTACGGAAATTTGAATTTCGCGGGCTACCCTGGAGCATTCACCTTAAGTGTAAGTTAATTTCTATCGAGTAATTTTAAGAGTGTTGTCTTAAGTGTGAAAGCTGACGCGCTAGTTTTGACACTGCAATTAGTCGATTTGTATTTAAATCGATTTGTAGTTAACACAGAATTTAGTAACCATAGGTACATAATAGTGATGTTTATGAATTGACTAATTGCATTGCTAAAGTTAGTGTGTATGCAGGAAACTTGAAATGTTGCCACTTTGCAAGACTCGGTGGAGTTTGCGCAGTGGAGAGCCTTAGTTTACTAGTGAATAGATGTGTATCATTATTGTACAAAATGCACTCGACATATAGGCACATTGTTATAATAGTATAAATACCCGAGAGATATAAAGAGAATGAAATAAATGCATAAAGTTAAATATTTTCATACGTTTTTGCACGTAACTTCGTGACGTCTATTCGGTGACGAACGCAGCGTTGTAGTTTTTATAATGTTTTGGTGGCAGGGCGGCATTATTTTATTTGTAATATAATATGAAAAATCGACCAAGATTACATCGATTTTTAGCAGATATTTGAAATTGCTAAATATAATTGGTGATAGGTTCAATTTCAAGATGGCGCCCTCCCGCACAAAACGCTGGCCGCTATTACGATGTAACGTTAGCGTTTTTATATTTAAGAGAATTCACGACCAATAATTGTAATTAAATGTGGAACTTGATAATTTCTTAGTGAATGAGATAATAATCGCGACTGAATGTTTTAACAGTTTGTCTGTTTGGGCTTCCAGTAAAACTAAAATTTTATTTTGACGCCCCATTTATTTCGTTTTCCCTCTATTCGTCGACCGTACCCACCATTAATTGAACATTTTTATCCGAAGATTTTACACCAAATCCATAGACAATGAACCAGTGAATCTTAGCTCCTAATTTGCACTATGCTTAGTCAAGTATTGAATGAATTAAGTTTTATATTATAGATGCTAGTGTTTTTTATCACAATTGTTGACATCTTGAATGTAGGAACGTGTTTTGAACTCGCTCGCCTTAATAAATGTTCATCATTTTTATCAAATAACTAATCAATTGGCTGTAACTAAATTAAACCTTGCAATGTGGATTTTGTCTACAAAAACCAATTCTGTAATATAACATGAATTTAATGGTGGACATGACAGCATGGGGTGCCCTACAGATTTAATTCCAAGTAATAATATTTATGGGTTGGTAGCCCGTTGTTGAATGACACATCTGTGTTCTGTGGTCTGCATAGACTTTTCGTTCCTGTTTATAGGGATAAACCCAAAGCAATAATTTTGGATGTGACATTTTATTTAAAAGCACATTTTAGACAGCTTTTACACTATTAGCTTAGATTGCCGTACCGTACATTACAGTATTTTTATAATTTCTCCTGAATAATGTTGATTTGTTCCCCTATTCCTATTTTGATGATGTTCAATGTTAGTCTGACAGTGATAGTGCTACAATACATAACGTGTATAGTACGTACGTAGAATATAATGAGAAAATATTTTAATAATTAGTAATGAATTTATTGCCTGAATAAATTGTGCCCTATAACTGTGTGCCGTGGTGATGTGTCTGTATTAGTGTGTAGAGCGAGATGCGGCTAGTCTGAGCACGACGACGGCGGGAAACTGTTAATAAACAAGCAATTGTTTTTTTTTCTTAAATTATTAATAACAATAATCGGTCCGGCCGATGTACAATCTCTTGTAAATTTTTATGTATAGATGGGGATATTAATATATGTTACGTTTTAAGTACTTGTTTTCTTTTTTAAAATCATATTTAGTTTGGGGAGTAGCGTTTGTAAATAGACGTGGAGACTAGCGATTCGTTCCTCGTAAGGACCGACTCCAGTAGACATGCAAAAGCCTTATACTGTAATATAAAAAGTATGACTTGCAAGCTTGTACCATATAATTATAGTGAATGAACTCTCAAATAGCTGTGTATATTGGGTGTATAGTTATCATTTTTAGTTTATTTTGTTTTGTTTTTATTTTCGACTAATGATAGTAATTTATGCCGATAAATAAATATCTATATTGTACGTTTATATATCTACAATGAAGAAAGAGAAATACAAATAGTTTTAATAACACTTATAAATATAGTTTAGGGGTTACACCACACGAGAGTAGGTTATAGTTTTGTTTACATTCTATGGAACTTGTAAATACATACAGAAATAGTAAAATGAAAGAATTGATACAATAAAAGTTAACTTTATGTTATTTGTAATATTTTTTCTAGTTCGTGTTGGGCGGCGCGCGCCGCGGGGAATCAATTTAGGACAATGATAAACGATGCCTGTAATTATTTTTTGTTGCTGGCAATTTTATGAAGTTCAGTTTTATATTGTGCATTATTTTCTCTGTAAGTTGCTTTCACTGTCGTTTCTAGATTATTTTTAAAAATCATATAATTATTATATTGATAAAAACTACGATGAGTCAAGCTGATTTATCATATTATAACGATTGAAGAAATTATATTGATAAAAGTACGATTGAGTCATGCTGATTTATCATATTATTACGAATGAAGAAATAAGGAATATTATTGTTCTGCTATTATTAAATTTGTAAAGTTAGTTTATTAATAAATGAATAAAAAATACTTTGTGGTTTTAATTGTCGACATTTTTTCACACACACTATAACCATAATGTAACTTTATTACACTGTGCTATAACATCCGTGTAATGTCCGAGGCCGCTACTCCCAGTTGCGGCAGGATATCTATATACCATTTCTCTCCAGCAAAAATCTAATGTTGCTGTGTATTTGTTTGAGGCATCGTACGTTCTAAAGACTTAGGCTAACACGACCACTAGGCTAACAAGTAAAATAAAACACGGATTTTATTGATGAATTTCATAAAGAGAAAAGATTTGTATTTTGAATAAATTCAACGACCACTTTACTAACCAATAAAGAAAGAATGCTACGGTTTTTGTTGATTAATTTTATAAACAGAAAAAGAATAAAATAACAAACTAGTGGACTGAACTGAACTTGATCGTTAAGGCAACAGACAGAGCGGCATGGAAGTAGGGAAGGGAGGGCTTTGCCCAGCAGGGGGACAAAGTGGGCTAGTAAAAAAAAAGAAAAAGTGGACTGAAAGTCGTTCAGTCAAAAATTCATTGACTTCGAAAGGGTTAGTTAGTCGAAAGGCACACTGACATTATAAATAAATAAAGGCAACAGAATATACTATTAACCGCAATACCTACCGGTGCCGTACCAAACAATACTATTCAACATCGACTTATATATCTATTATTTACTGCTAGTGGGCACGGGTCTCTAAAAACTAGAGTTTAGTTAGGCTACATGTAATCCCCTATTGCTTATTAACTGGGCACAAATCAAAACACCGTACTGCAGCTGAGAATTTTATAGAAAATCCCAATAACAGTTTTGAAATTTCGAACAGAATCGAACCAAGGACCTCCAGCGTAGCAGTCGCGATTACGACCAAAATAAATAGTTTTATAAAGAAAAACAAATTGTATTTGAATTAATTTAAAAACTACTGGACCGACTTTCAGTCAAAAATTCTTATAATAATATTATCACTGCCTAGCATAGGCTTTCATTTTTTTAATTTCTGCCCATAGTAGGTAGTTTATAAGTCGAAACAACTTATTTTATAACCCCAATGCACGTCATCCACGGCATGGCATCCAAAAAGCATGCTGGCACCCGAGGTATGACGTACAAGACATGACATCTGATCAGGACATTCGAGTTGTACGCTTTCGAGGCGCATCCGAGACTATGTCGTGAAACAGTGTAAGACATCCTAGGTTCTTGATGAACAGGAATGTAATCTTGGGTACGACATCCATGGTATGACATCCAGGGCATGGCATCCAAGGCATGTCCTTCACGACATCTATCAAAGGTTCGGAACTTTAGAAATCAATATTTATAGTTACATGTAAGGTTTTGCATGTAACGGAAACTATGTAAAATTTTGTTAGAAACATTTCTTAGATTATAACTTGAATGAACTTTGGTTATAAATAATTATCAGCAAAACTAAAAAACATGTCATCCACGGCATAGCATCCAAAGAGAATGGCATCCGAGGTATGACATACAAGATATGACATCCGATCAGGACATTCGAGGTCTACACATCCATGGCATGACATCCGAGGCATGCCGTCCCGTGTGAAACTTCCTGGGCATCAAGAACAAGGTGATCCTGGGTGTGACAAGCTCGGTATGGCAACCTGGGCAGGGCATCCAAAGGCATGTACTTCACGACGTCTGTCAAGGGTTTGAAACCTAATACCTACTTTAATATTTCACTAAACCGGGAATACCTAATTCCGAAATAAAATAGTTTACAGTTTATATCCAAAATTTCCAGTTTAATTTAGTTAAAAAAACTAATTAATAATTAAGAATAGTAGTAGGAGGTCCTGGATTGAATTCCGAGATCAAGCAGTGTTTGGTTTTGCTAAAGATTTTGCAGAAGCCTGCAGTTGTCTCGGTCGGCCCTATTACTCGAGTCGAGACCATAAATAGCTTCACGCCTGTTTCCCATAGGGGTAGGCATACACTATACATTTCCACTTGCTACGATCCTGGCACACCACTTTCGCTTCATCTATGTTCTAAGGATGCTTTTGACCTTGCCTTTTTCAAAAACGTCCTTTTTTGAGACCTAAACATACCGGTGAATTGTGTGTACATTAGTACACCTCTGCCTAACAAAACAAAGGTATGTATGTATAAAACCAATTACATGCAGTACCATGTTTAAGAAAAAGGTAATAATAATTTCGAGGCTCGGTACCTGGTTCATCTAGGGCCGCATCACGTGTGGAGTCTTTCTCGTTCTCTTCTTCCACTACTATACCCAGCGATGATAACCTTCACCGCATACGCAAAAACAGCGACATATGATTGAATACACCGAATTTTTCACAAGAAGAAAACTAAGATGTTCTCTCGCGTGGCTCAGAGACCGTCAGACGTCAACTACTTTCGCCAATTACCCACAATAATTCACCTACGGAGAAATAGTAATATTGTAGTTTGATTGGAGGTAGTATAGAAAAGAATTTCGTCTAGAAACGACATGATGTCACAAAGATCGTTAAAAAATTATAAGCTCATCAATATTGATCATATTGGTTTTTCAACCGACTTAAAAAAAGGAGGAGGTTCTCAATTCGACTGTATATATCACACTAAAACTTTGAAAATAAATTATTTTTAAACAAAAAACAAACCGCCTCCAAAAAATACATAGGAACTAAAAAGCAAAAAATAACACATTTACATTATGATTTCTAACTAATTTGGCGAGGCGATGCCAAACTACTAATTTAATTCAAATATGTCTTTCGTTGATTGTCTGTTTGGCACCAACTCAAAATTTGTTAGAAATCATAATGTTATGTTATTTTTTGCTTTTTAGTTCCTATGTGTTTTTTGGAGGCGGTTTGTTTTTTTTTAGGTTAACAAACAAGGAAAATATTAAATAACACAAAGTAATAGTCACATCGAACATTCAAACACTTTATTTTACACATTACGTTAAAATTATGTTATCCTACCTACCTATGTATCTATCTACATTCAGTTAATTTGTTCGACCTTGCCCGCCAAATTCAAACTTCAAACTCAAATACCAATTTGAATTTGCTAGGGCAATCAAACATAATTGACTAAGAACTCAACAGTATAATAATTTTGCTTCATTATGTCGAACGGGGTTTTATTCCGATTACACAACAATAATGAATGAAAAATGTAAAACAAAACAGATTTAATTAAATATATTCATGATTACTCAAAAAGTATTTAAAAAGCATAATTATTTACAACATAAAAATTTAAAAATACACAATAATTCTTAAATTAATTTCTTTTTTCACGAAATATTTATATTGCCCTTAGCACCACTGCACAATCAATCTCACAGAGAAACACACAGAGACAGACTAGAGTAACTCTAAAAACTTTTCATTCAAATAAATTTGAATTTAAATACTTATTTATTAGTATTGTAACTGATCAACCTTTAATTATGTAAACCATAGAAAACTTTGGAATGATTTATTTACGGAAAAGTATCAAATTAGATGTACAAAAGCTGCCAGTGACAAAAAAACCAAGATCACCAGCACATACAGTCATCATTCAGTGTCCACAACGGCAGGAGTAGTCTGCAGAGTGGTGACAGGCTCTGACAGCTCCCTACCCAGCATCATCGGTAGGTCCAGCCTCAGCAGCCTCAGGGTTTGGCGGCAGTGATGCCAAAGTCAGCATAGTTGGACGACGACCATGGAAATGTTTCAGTTTGTTCTATACATCATACCCCCCACATTCGGAGCTCTGAATATGTACTTGTTATTGATCACGGAGCTTTCATTAGTAGAGGCATCAGTGGATTTCCAGGGATGGGTCAGTACCTCAACCATAAGTTCTATTGAAAAGGCTTTCGATAGGTTTTTTACGCATCGAAACGATGTAATCTCATTGCAATTTTTAGTTCCTTGCGTAACCACTGGAGGCGCTGCGAAGGTTTTCCATACAAATATTTTACGGCATCGCTAGCGAGTCTAGTGAGAAAAACTCATGGTCGAGGCACAGAAATGAATTGATACCGTAGAATGCACCAGGAATTAGGCACACATAATGCTTCCTACACCCGAAAATTGTGAAAAATTCCGCCACCACATCCACGGGGCGGGATGCTCGATTCGTGAAGCGAAGATATGCCCGGTGACTCGATTCTACACTTCTACAGATTTAAAAACAACACTCTCACCTTTATCGTTAACTTCATATAAAACATCTTCGTTAATAGCCATTTCTGAAATGATTATTCAGCAAAATTAACCAACTTCACTTTACTTTTCACTGCAAATCTGTAAAATCTCGCACTCCATTTTGAAACTTCCCGCTAAATTCATGTAAACGTCAATCAAATCTTGACATTGTTATACTCACTTCCGGTGGAGTTTTGTCAACAATGGCCTTCCGTCTACCAGATTTTATGTAGGGATGTGACATCTTATAAAAACAATCGATGTTAACACAAAATAATCGATTATTAAATAATCGTTTTTTTTTTCAAATAATCGATTTTTTTATTGAAATATCAAATTAAACATATCATAATCATGACTTTATTACCAAAAAAATCAAAAGTAATCACAGTAACAATCATTATAATAATCAGTCAGTAATGTAATAGTAGTAATTTGAAGACATTCAAAGTTGACGAAGAAAACGGATTCTATCCGACTCTATTCTGTAAAACAGTCTTTGCCGTAAAACAGTTCAGTAAAATTGATTGACTCACCAATCATTAAAGAAACTAAAACTTTACATATCTATTTACATATACAAGCATGCTTAGTTTGTGGCTCAATGTTATTTTGTATAGCAACTTGTTATTTTGGTTAATAAACATTTATTATTATTATTATTTATTTAAATAAGAGAGATTTATATTCTCAAATAACCCAATAAAAGATTTTCGATTTAAAAACTCGATATAATATTAGTATTGCTTTTTGACAATAGATAAGATAATTTTATGACGTCATTTTTGTTTTGTTTAATTGTTTTATGTTTCGTTGTTTCGTCGAAAACCGGAAGTTGTTGACAGTAACCATTACTAACCATAGACAAAATGTTAAGGGAGACACCATCTGCAATTACCCATTTATATTATATTTTTCGTACGAGTTTGTATAGCTTGTTTTGGATAGAATTTTTTGATTTATATGATTGTAACAGAACTCTCCCCTGTATATCGGTGGTATTCGCCATGACACGAGCACGGACAGTGAGCTGTCCCGTTAATGGCTCGTGCACACGGCGGCGGCGCTGGACGCACCAGAGGCAAGGCTCGCATTAACTAGTTAACACTAACAATTCTGGTGCCAACGTTAACGCTGCCCGGACGAATCTGAAGGATTTATATCTAGGGCTACTATGGACAACATTTAAAATCGTTTGAAACGCTATTTTCTATATCTTTGTTTTCACATTTTTAATCCTAAAACGTCAATTTACATAGATTAGATTACTAATCTAACTAAAATATTCTATTTACAGAAAATTCGACAAACAAGTGACAACTGCATCGCTTGATGTGTCGTCTCGTCGTGTATATTTTTTTTGTACCAGCAAACAAGGAATGGTTATTTAATGTAGCAACACTAAATGTAAATCCATAAATAAATAGCTTGCTACAGTTCGCGCCAAACTTATTGTCCGGGGTTGAAGTTGGCGCTAGCTAACTTTAACCCGGCCATAAAAATCAGAGAAAGAAAAATATTGGATTAGAATAATTTAAAACAACAGATTACGACTTGAGCTCTCGTTTTTATTTATTACAATCTAATATTTTTCTTTCTCTGATTTTTACGGCCGGGTTAAAGTTAGCTATCGCCAACTTCAACCCGGACAATAAGTTTGGCGAGAACTGTACAATAATAGTAATCTGTGATTTTATCGTAATCGTCTTCGTAGAATGGAACGTTATAGCTGATGCCTAGATGTTAAGAAGAACAAACATTAAAATTTCATCCAACCAGAAAGCTTAACTGTAGTCACAGTTAACCCTTTTTATTGGTTGTTCAGATAAAATTAAAATATTAACCAATAAAAACACCACGCTGTGAATGTCACCGTCATAACTGAATTTACTGAATTGTGAATGTCATAGAAAACAGTTACTTAAAATTAGCACTTGTTCTTCTCGTGTTCTGCGATTTTTCGTAAAATTATATAAATCAATGTAAGTTTGTTCATATATTTAAACATATTTATGTTTTTAAATGTAGTTTATTTATTTCAAAGTTGGAATTAGTTTGATTTGAATTAGCAAAAAATTAAACCGAAGTGTTATGTAAGAAGGTTGTCAGTATTCTCGTTCCTCACGAGAGCATGATAAAAAGGCATAAATACACAAATCATTTTACAGCCCGTTAATATGATCTTTATCTAGTAAGTAATTCTTAAATCCACAGGGTTCTCTGCAGAACAGTATAATTATTTGACTGTTGTAAATATAAAATAATTTAACTTTTTGTTATCATTCTTATCTGATTGAACTAAATCAATATTCCTACTTGAATTCTATCAGTCTACTTATGACAAATTACTATGAGGTACCTATTAGTTTAGTTATTCATTAGCATGCCACAAGTTATAGCATAATTTATTTTACCCAATAAATACAGCATAAAATGGCCAAAGACTAGGTGACACTGTGATTACAGCCCAGAACATTTCTTTTACCTAGAATTTAAATACTAAATGTCCTACGTAGTTCAGTCTTTCATAAGGCATGGGTGGTTTTCTTTATTAATAGAAACTTTCATAGAGAATCATCTTGCTAAACACTGATCTTGGTAAAGCCTATTTGATGGCATTAGAGTATTGTTACTAATCTATATCCTGAATGTGTATCCAGTTAGTATCTAATTGTAATTTAAAAGAACCTCTATAAAAATAATTATCTGTGTTTGCTAAGGGAAACAATCAAAACTCAATCTGCCCCATAATCATCAATATTTGGAGAATATATTCACCACACAGATCTATATACTACATTATACTTTAATTGTAATGTAAATATATTACAATTTATTTTGAGCAATTGGGTTTGTCATCAGTCATTGGCTATGACTACATATTACTAGGCTAGGAGCATAATCATTCGTATTCATATTGAAAAAATTTAAGATGTGGTCTTGACCAGATTAAATTCATTCAATTGTTTTTCAGTGACTTAGAAAGAGATGTAGGTAGGAAGAGGTTATATTCATTTGCAATCAGCACTATTATTTAGCTATTGTTATTTAATTGTACCCTAATTTCTCTCCTTACATCTAGATGGCAGACAAGGCAGTGTCGACCGCGAGCAAGCCCGTAATGCGGGGGCTCCTGAACTCCCAGATCAAGCGCAACCTGATTGTGTCGCTGGTACTCGCTGGCATCTCGGGCGTCGCCTTCAAACAGCTCATCGGCACCGAGCGCAAGAGGAAGTACGCCGAGTTCTACAGGTGAGAACCGTTTTTATTTAATAGCCTGGTTTGTTCTACTGTGGGGCAAAAGACTTCCTACCCACTAAGCCGCTCTGTCTACAGTGTTAGCGACCCATCGTCTCGTTTTTTATTTCTAAATTAGGAGGGTATGTTTTAAATATATTCTGCAAACCTGTAGGATTTACTTTTTGGTGCATTTGTCACAATTATTTTTAACTATTTCCAATTTTACAAATAAATATACAAAAATCATCCATTATTGAACTCAAACCCAACGTTTAAAATGCTTCAGCTTACTATGCTACAGCCAATTTACTCTGTATTAACTGTGGCGAATATGACGAAGATATTAAAGCAAAGATTATAATTAATGATCTCTTGAACATGGGTGGCTATTCCACAAGCTGAGAACAAGATTAAATGTCTGCCACCACCAAAACATGCTTGATTACGAAATTCGAGAGTATTGTTGTAAACACTTACCCCATGACTTTATAACACTTGGACTCGCACACTAACACTAATGCACCATCGACATGAAAATAATAACAATTAACTTCTGTAAACTGCAATAACCCAAATGGTTAATGGTTAAATGAAATAAAATTATTACGAAGCAGACCATCAGTTCTGTCCTCGTAATATCTATCACTCGTCAATTTATTTTCAAGCTACCCTCACTATTGAGACAATCTAACTAAAAATATTTAAGCGTGCATAGTAACGCCATCTATATCGACAATTAGGCATTATGATCATAAAATCATTATAAAGCAGACAGTATCAGTCCAGTATCATCAAATAAAAATATGTATTGATGATACTGGAATACTGGATAGATGGACTGTGTCACTATAGCCTAGGCTTATATTCAGAGACATATAATACAAATTTGCCATACGGAAGCATTACTTTACGCTTAGCATCGTCTCTGAATTAGGGATGTCGGAAATTAAAAAAATATCGATATATATCGTATCGATATTTAAAAAAAAAAATATCAATATCGATATTTATATTTTCAAAAAATATCGATATATCGATATATCGGCCAACTTAAAACTAAATTATAAAACAGCCAAAAAAAAAAGGTCATTTGTAATCTTTTAACTTTAATTTTTAAAAGATTACAAATTTAGTTTTAAGTTGGTCGGTTTATTGTTCTGAAAAAAATATCGATTTTGATACCTTTTCGATACTTGGAATTTTATATCGATACATCGATATATCGAAATATTAAATATCGCTCAAAAATATCGATATATTGAAAAAATAATATCGATATATCGATATTTTTTCAACATCCCTACTCTGAATATTAGCCCTAATCCGTCTCAAACTGAGAGGAGACCCTTGCCCAGCAGTTAGACAGTTAATGAGTTAATGATGATGATCATACTGACCAATTCCAGCAGTTAGCCGATCCAAATGGTCTGAAAATGAAACATAAATAATGTTCTTTTTTAATTATTTATTTTTACGACCCTGGATACAATGTCCTTTAAGTCTAAATAAATTGTGTCTGTTATTTGTTGCTGACGAGTTTAATTTTTATTTCCAGGACATACGACGCTGAGAAGGAATTCGAAGAGATGAAGAAGAAGGGTCTATTCCAATCCTGCTAAATGTGACCAGCTAGAGTGTAGTATTAATTTTATTTCGCTGTGAAAATGATTTAATTATAAATAAAGATATGGTGTAAAAATATTCGCGAATTTTAATTTGCAACTAGCAACTCGACATAAATTATTATAAATATGGGTTTTAATGTAGTACCTAGATATTGCAGTTGCAGACTGCAACCAGTACCACGAACGCTACCTTGCCAGTTTTAAAATAACAAATAATTGTTACCTAAACACTGATGCAATGCAGAGTAAAATAAACAAAAAATACATATTTTCCAATAATTTAATCAGGACATCAAGTAATACGTAACTTTCCAGAATACATAAATAATTTTAACAATTCAATCGATTACACCGTTGCCTTATCGATTATTATAATTACATTAGTCGCTTAGATTTTAGTTCAAATTGATCGCTACATTGACTAACATAGAATATCAGTTAGACAGGGACCAGCCTGTTTCCACTACAAAGTATTATCAATGCTAAAATAAATTAATATTTATTAAAATCACTGTTTACACAACAATTCGAATTTAGTGTTGCAGTTGCCGCCATTTTTTGCTCTTCACTAAAAACAATGTATGTGTATCAGATTTAAAAATGCGTTCCATTGATGTTCGCTCGAAACGATGCTTATAAATCTCCAGCGAGCGAATATGGAACGTAAATAGGAAATTTTGATTTTTAACCGATTTTATAATCATATTGCGGCACAAGTACAAATCAAAAGTTCCTAATATTTTGTGCGATAGATATTTTGGCAAGCAATACAGATTGTATGTACGCTTGAAGGGTTCCGTAAATACTCTATCACGAAACTTATATTGAGCAAACGTAACAGCTTAAATTAACACTTGAATCCTATGAAATAAATGAAGGTTCTTAGAAGGTATAAACTGAAAGCTGTCTTCATGCACCAGGCATTTGGAAATCAATCTTACGTAGTTAGTCTGCGGACGGACAAAATGGACGACAACAAAAACAAAAAGATTTACGGAACCCTAAAATTATAACATAATGCTGCCCCCACATTTGGCTCGCCACTTGTTAGTCAATGGCTCGAGTGAGGGCAGCTTAACTTACATAATTAAAATATTTAATATAAATGATTATTTTTTTAGTTATAAATTAGAAGTTTAATATGGCAGCGGAAGTTACGTTAAATAAATCACATAGAAGACATTAAGATTCAGTTCAATCACTTTACTCAATTAATTAGAGTTAGAATGAGATAAGTAGTCATCCATCGTTCAATCTTTTTAAACAAATCGAATTAATATTAAAGTGCTTTTTATATTTATTTCTATATTTTGCACGCTTTGTTAGTCAAATGAGGTACGTCAAATATGTATCAATATTTGGCTTTATTTGTATTTAATTAATAATAATAACAACCTTTTTACATGTACTTCCGTTTTTTAAGGCAAATATTAAGTTTATTATTTAATTTAAAAGTAGCATTAGAACATAAATGTGTATTAAAATGTCTGATATCCGGTTAGGGTGTGTTTTCACTAAGAGTAACAACAGTGATTACTTATCTCACGGCTAAAACGAGATTAAAACTAGATTATAGTATAGATTGCTTTGGTCGTATATAGTTTTTACAGCCACCGATAAAATTAACAGTTTTATGATGATTAAAACGTTCTTTTGTCGTCTAAACGATCAAAAGAAAGGTATAAGAACGCGTTGCCTATATTTTCGGAAAACGTCATATTATATTAATTCGAAAAACTTAATCATCAAGAAATATAAATTACATAAATTACTGCAGGTATGAGCATAGGTATAAATAAAAGCTTATATAGATGCAGTTTTTTATCACCAGTTTGGCTAGATTAAGTTGTATTCCTTAAAAATGTTGTTTAACATGGCAAGTAACCAGTTTTGCCTTCTAAGAAGTTTACCAAAAAATTACCTAGCATCATTATTTTATTTAGCATCGGAAATAAAACTTAACTGACTTTATATTTGAGTACTTAGGTACATAAAAGCAGTAAGATCCTAGCTCCAACCTAAACCATTCATTCACTGTTTTCTTCTAAATTCCTTGATTATTTTATACAGCAGTTAAGGGTTTCAAAATATAACCCAGAGGGTAGCAAAACATTTTAAGTACCTACAAAAATTTAAATTAGGTACGAATCTGTCATTGGTTTAACATAATTAAATTCAAATCATGGATGTTACCCTGCGCTAACACAAAATATAGTGCATTAGGTAACTATCGTGTGCATTCCTTAACCGATTTTAATTTTATTCGAACATGATTATTCTAATCTTAATTTCCTATTTTTGCTTATATTAAGAAGTATAAAATGGCAGTAGAAATAAAATGAGGGCATTTACAAGAGTAAGGGCCTGTTTCACAGCTTACCTACTGATAAATTCCCGTAAATTATCTCGCAGATAATTTCATACAAATTTTATTCCATTTTTAAATATATTCGGAAGTTAGCTGCTGACAAAATAGCTGGCAATTTTTTTTAAATGATCTGCCAAGTAGTTTAACGGGAATTTACGTGAAACAGACCCTTAATAATGTATGTCTGAATTGAAAAAATAAAGAAGAATTTTCCTTTTTTAAATTCAGACTAGTATTTTAAGTTATAATAATGTTAGAGATAATGCTAAGTTATTTATTTGGATCCCAACAACAACAACAGAAGAATCAAACCTTAAGGAAATGGTCAGATAAATTTCAAAGCTGTCGGTTCTTATTTCAATACATAAATCCGTGGGGCTGCATTTTTGGTGTGTAGCAAAACTGGTCTGACGCTGCTTTTCCATCGCATTTAATTTGCAGGGAACTACTTTGTAGTTTACCCATTGAATATGCGCCGCAGTCAAAAGGCGCCAATATTTCATATTAATGTCACGAACTCACATATGTTGTGTATTGGCGCCAAGTTCAAATTTCGACCAAGTTTAAACAGCGATAGTTTTCCCGAAGAATACCACTGACTGTACCAGTATGTTAAAGTTGGTCACACACAGTCATTTCTTAATCTGAGTGTTGAAATACCGTATTCGAATTTTAAATCATTCTACGAAATGTCTGGATGCGGTTCTATCATCTGTGGCGGGACTTTCAAAGACAAAATTATTATTTTATTGGGTCGGTTTGGAGGGTAGTGTTCACACCATAGCCCACTGTACCATAACAAAGCTACAGAAAAATATTAGGGTAGGAAAATGGTAGTAGAAATATGAAATAGACTTATTTCAATCTTATCCTAAATTCACCACAAAGTTACATCTAAACATCAACATTACAGATAATGAATTCACTAAATACAATTAATTTAATTTCAATAATGTAATTAATAAGCGTAATAGATCAAAACATTAATGTTTTTTTTCTTAAATTTCTTTTTTCTTGTCATCTTGGCAATATAAGCCACTGTCATGCTTGAATGCTTGTGATTCGGAAAGTACGTTTTAAAAACACAATAAAAATATTTTGTGTTAGTTTTTTTATAATCTTGATTTTTTTTTTAAAATTTTAAAGTCGTTACTGTCAAATTAAATGAAAAATACTTGTCGAACGCAAAAATCTTTCAGTTTGCAGTTAATTTATTTTTTAAATTCAGATGATAAATAAAATAATGTACAGTTCTCGCCAAACTTATTATCCGGGTTGAAGTTGGCACGAGCTAACTTTAACCCGGCTGTAAAAAACGGAGAAAGAAATATATTGGACAACCCGGACAATAAGTTTGGCGAGAACTGTAGGTACTGTAACAACTGCTGACACATTAGTATATTGTTCAACATTCCGGCCAATTGAGTTAAATCTATAGATTTGTATTAGCAAGACGCAACAACCATCTTTCCTTATCCACTTGGCCAGGTAAATGATACCTAAGTGGATTTGGTACTTTTACTGGTTAGGATACCTACAGTTCTCGCCAAACTTTAAGTTGAACTTGAAGTTCGTGCCAACTTCAAGCCGGACAATAAGTTTGGCGAGAACTGTACATTATTTTATTTATCATCTTTATCATATCAGCAAAAGAGGTGCACTGCTGAACCTAGGCCTCCTCACACATACACCTTTACAAGAACTGATCCGATAAATGGCCGCTTTACATAAACTAATCTGTCGCAGTTGTGCCACTACAAATGCAGTTTCAAAGTTACATAAGTAACTATTTTTCAGTGCATGACAGATTTGCGTTCGACAAAAAAAAAACTAAATCCAAAAAGCAACAGTGGCTCCCAATACGTGTTACCTTTGCCTAAAACATTGGAATCAATTCTGGAACTGCTATGAGTTCTCCAAACCTTTTACATCGAAGGTCCGCCCTTCTAGGGTTGCGTCGCCGTAGTCCCGGTCATCGAACTCGACGTCTTTGCCGCTCTGCACCGACTCCACCGGCGGACCATGGAGTTTGACGCATAGCACCTCTTTGTAGTTTTCTAACGCAAGTGCCAGGACCGAACCGCCTAATAGAACCTCGCAGGAGGTTATTCTTTCTGGTGGTGTGTATACTGCTATCAGTTTTCCTGTGGAGGTCGTAGTTTAATAATTAATGTTTATAGATTTATAGTAAAAGTTCTTTTAATTAACAATCAATGAGAAATAGTTAACAACGACCCATAATTAAAGAGGAACAGGTAAAAACGGAGAGAGATCCAGTTCTCTTAAATCTTTCACTGTTCGTACAGTTCTCTTAAATACAGTCCGGCTTAAAGTTGGCACGAGCTTCTTCCTCCGGTTTTTACGGCGGGGTTGAAGTTAGCTCGTGCCAACTTCGTACCGGACAATAAGTTTGGCGAGAACTGTACTCTTGACACGTCGACGGCCGCGAAAACTTTACGGCTTAAGGTCGATATTATGGAAAAGGGAGTGAATGAGCAGGTGACTGCTAACAGGGATGAGTGGAAGAATACGATAGTTTGCACCGACCCTAAATAAATTGGGACAAGGACAGGAAGAAGATGATGATGATGAAACCTAGAATGTGTTAAGCAACAATTCAGTTTTGAACCGGGCCAAGCAAACGCCTTAACCTAGAGTAGAAGCCACGCTTACCAGTGTGCAGGTCCCAGAGCCTGACGGAGAGGTCCCTGCAGGTGTTGTCGGTGGACATGAGCACCCCGCCGGACTTGGCCAGCCGCAGCAACGACGGCGCCGCCACGTGCCCGCGCAGCGTCAGCCGACAGTTGCCTGGTGGTAGGCGAAACAAGATTGATCAAGAGATGTTTATGACGTCATCTTATGACTATTTGGAAGAGAAATTCGAAATCATAATTTGCAGGCAGTCTCGGTAGCTTAGTAGAGACTAGTAGGAGGCTCATTAAATTGTCCGGTGTAAAGTTACGAGCAAAAACATGTAAACACTAAGAAAAGTGCTAAAGCGATTTTTTCATGAATGAATAATTGTAACTCTGGAATAACACCAATGTCACTATAGTATTGGTTCGTAAATACTGTATTCGTAATATCACAAAAGTTTTATTAGTACTTTAGGAGAAAATAGCACGCTCTAGCAGCTTAGTGTTTATAAGGCTGTGCTCATAATTGTACTTAGTCAGAAGGATGCAGGTTCGGACCCTGCCTGAGAAAAATTTTTCTTATGCTAAAATATAGATCTCTAATAATGCCCAGCCTGCTCTTTTCCCAACTATCATCTTAAACTAAACTAATCACACTTCTTGGGTGTCTATCAGTAACGATGACCATAGATGTTCGTTTGACGGGTTTACGTGCTCTCCGAAGTACTCATACTCACCTCGATAATAATGATCACCCATCTATATACTGACCGTAGCAAGCGCAATTTACTTTGCAGATCGAAAACCGTAGTCAATATTTTCTGAGATACATACTCATACGCAACAATAGTTTTATTATTGATGTGACAAATGAAGATCTAATTAAAAAAATAAAACTGACCTGTAACAAGGTCCCAGACCAATATCCTGGTGTCAGCCAACCCTGACACCACGCAGCCGTCCACGGAGCTGATGGCCAGCGCCACCGTGTCGCAGCCAGGCTTCCACTTCTTGAACAGGGTGCCTGACTGCAGGTCATACACTACGATGAAGTTCGGACTGGGTTCTTCCAGTTCTCTGGACACTACGCATACGTAGGAACCTGTGAATGAATAAAAAGATCAGAAATGTCTGCTAACCTGTAGTTGACACTACGTATAGTTACGTAAGAACCTGTGAAATAAAGAAAGAGATGGTCAATATTTACTTGACACTACGTATAATTACGAAGGAACCTGTTAAATAAAGTAAGAAATCAGCAGTGTCTGTGTTAACACAGTTGACACTACGTATAGTTACGTGAGAACCTGTGATATAAAGTAAGAGATGAGAAGTGTGTGGTAATCTGCACTTGACACTAGGTACTTATAATTACGAAGGAACCTGTAAAATAAAGTAAGAAATCAGCAGTGTCTGTGCTAACCTACAGTTGACACTACGTATAGTTACGTAGGAACCTGTGAAACAAGTCAAAGACGAGTGTCACTCACACTTTTCGGGTCGATGTTAATTGTGTAATGTTTTGGATGTATAACTATTCTGAAAAACATTTTGCCTGCCGTTCTCTATTAGAGGTGTGTAACTCAGCTCTGAGTCAGCTCAAGGAGTTAGATCGCACGGGTTTGAGCCGTTGAGCTACAGCTCAGCAACAAAATTAGGTCACGGCTCAATTCAGCTCCTGCTGTATTTGTGAATCCCTCCAATCCAATTCTCCTGAACGAATTATTATTCCGTTCTAATACATTAAAATAATAATTTATTGATATACATTTAATAATTCAGTTCGCAGAGTCAAACGAACTGTTGCAGCTCATCAGCTCATTCGGCTCGATTCGGCGCGCGGCTCGCAGTAGGCTCGCGCGAGTCGTTAACTGAATAGGTTCAAATTGAGCTGATCTGCGAGCTGAGTCATTGAATCAGCTCACTCACCTGAGTCATGAGCTGATCTGTAGCTCGCGTATTTTTGATGAGTTACCCACCTCTATTCTCTATACTCTAAAGTGATGAGTGGATTACAAAACACTTACCTTCATAAGTGATAGCGGCTTTACTGGTGATGAAGTCATGGTGCGGTATCCTCAGGTCGTACAGCAGCTTGCGGGACGTGAGCGACCACACCAGCAGCGGGAACGGCTTCTGAGTTTCGTCACCACACACTAGCACCCTGCGAGTTCCAAAAGATATATATAAGGTTCCTACCAGGTCCCTTGTTGATATGCTTAGCCTTTGAAAGGGCGAGGGTACCTGTATGGATCAAATATTTGTATGGACTGCAGGTTACAGGCTAAAGGGTATATTATGTTATAGTATCCTTTAAGTTTTAAGTATAGTTAGTTCGTAAATAGGAAAAAATCGACTAGCGGGCAGGACTCGACTCTGCGTCTTCTCAGTTCAGTGCCACGACCATGAGTTTTTCTCACTAGACTCGTAAGCGACGCAGTAAATTATTTGTATGGAAAACCGTCGCAGCGCCTCTAGCGGTTACGTAAGGAACTAAAATCTGCTATGAGATTACAACGTTTCGATGCGTAAAAAACCTATCGAGTCATACGATAGATCTCATGGTTGAGGGGCTGGTACTATCCTATGCAAGGAAAATACAAATAGATATACAAATCTCATATTTAACTAAAGAAGAGATCTCAGAATATACATATAATATGTTGAAAGTTAAAAAAATAATTCTATCATATAAATATTGTATGTCTTATGTAAGTACCATAACATAATTATTACCCGTAAGTATACTTAATTTGCAATCAATTATTTGAATTTGAATTATTTTTTATTATTTTCCGATCTTACCTTCCATCTCCAGAAACCAGCAGGGAGTTAAGGAATCTGTCTTCACCAGCTTTGAAAGTCGTCACACAGTCACCTTAAACAAGTACACGACATTATGGAACGCAATAAAGATGATAATATGATATGAAATTTACAGAAAATTGCAGTCAAATAACACACTTTATTGTGTGTTGTGTTCCTACAGTGAGTAAGGTCGCCAGAGCTCCTTCTAAGGATGCGCTGCACTGGCAGCAAGAGGAATATTCCCTCAAACTTTCGGCGCAGTGAATCACATAAACGTCTAAGAGGTTTTTAGGGTTGGCAACGCGCGAGTGATACCCCTGTTACAAGCGTCCATAGGCTATGGTAACCGCTTACCATCAGGCGTGCCGTTTGCTTGTTTGCCACCTTAGTGGTATAAAATGAAGTCAAATAGCTGCATTCAATGCAAGTTTCCTCAAGTATTAGTCTTTAGGAGGGTATCTATATATTTTTTTGGATCGGTGTTGGGGTATCTGTTCCATAGTAACAGGATTGCAATCTTTTTTTTTATTTTGCAAGTTCATGTCAGCGAGGAGATGCTTCATCATCGATAACATTTTCGCTAACAGTTTGTTCTTGCAAAAACGTGGCATCAATTTTCTCTTTCACTCACCAGTCTCAATGTTCATGAGGTTGACGTACATCCGGTTCCTGGAGAGCGCGACCAGGTGCTTGGGGTCGTGGAGCCCATAATACGGCATCTTCTGGTTCATCACGCCTTTTAGGGACACTAGGAACGTACCCTGGACAACGAGAAAAATTATGATTTCACTTTATTTCCAGATTTAAATTTTTTATTTTTTCAGAAACACTTGTGAGTTATTTGAATGAAGGAAAACCCTTGTCAGTCATTAGTCTAGTGGTCCTAAACGCCGCTGCTATGCTTAAGGTCTTAGTTTCGATTCCCAGGTCGAACAGTGTATCTGGGCTATTCTGAAAATTAAAGACATTCTCAGTGGCAGCTCGGAGTTTAGATTTGTGCTGGTAAATGGCACTGACATGGTTGGCGCTCTTTGCGGGAGGGCCTACGTTCAGCAATAGACGGCAATAGGCTAAATAATGGCTATAAGTAGTAGGCTTGCTATATTACATGGGACCCCAACATACCGGTACTGTGTGTGTTACATTAATACCACCAACAGGCGTGATGGTATTGTATTACTTACTTGGTCCAAGTTGTAGACTCTAAGCTCTCTACGACACAGCACCACGCACTTGTATTCGTCAATTGGCACCAAGTTTATTGGGTGGGTCACCCCCACCACCTTTCTTACTAGCTGACATCTGGAAAACGAAAAAAACATAGAATCTATTAAACAAAGAATAAGCATTGTAACCATGATTTTCTATGGAGTTATTTGCCTTTTTGGAACCATGCAACTAGTTTGACTTTTCAAAAGTACCTAGGTATTGATATTTAGGGGTCTAATTGTAAGACTTTGACGAAGAATTTGACTTTGACTTCAAAAAAAATCAGAAAATATCTTCATTACTTACGGGACATAAAAATGGACTCAGTGTTATACCTAATTATAATTAATTATTATAATTAAGGCAGTTTAATTATATTCATTCATTCGCATCTCGAAATACTTTTAGAACAAATGGTAGCGTGTGTTCTACCTCAGGATGCAATCGACATCCTTACCAAATTTTATTGGTATCTGTTTAGCGGTTTAGGCGTGAAAAGATAGCAAACACATAGTCAGTGTTACTTTTGCATTATTCATAATGTTATCCAAAGTTTCATTCGCCTCTGAAGACTTTTTGCGACGTAGTAGGTAGTAGTAGTAAGTTAGTAGTATCTCCTTCCTCAGAATACGGTTGTATTCTGGGAAAGGAGAAGGAGATAGGTTTAGCTCCTTGCCAAATTTTGTCAATATCTGTTCAGCGGTTCAAAGGATAACACACAGACAGACTTACTTTCGCAGTTACAATGTTATGTATTATTTCTATATACTCACTTCAAAACATCCCATACGCAGATCTCCTCCCGATCCGTAGATACAGTAGCCACAAACTTCCCCCTACTATCGAACCTCACGATCAAGTCATACGTCTTACTATCGAACCCATTGCTCATAGAAAACTCTCTTTTCTCCCTACATTCCATAGTCTTCCAGAAGTCTACGTTCTCAGGATACAACGTTGGAACAGGGGGCTCTCGGAGCTCCTTCATCCAATTCTGCACGATTTTACTTTTGATTTGAATTCCATTGCGTTGTCTTTTCTCCATTGTCATTCTTAGTAGCCCATAAAACTGTCGATGGTCGTAATCCAACGCGTAGGAATGGGTTTCGAAGACATCTTTTAGAACTTCCAGATGTTCTGGGAGTGGGTCGATGTGGACCAGAGCTATGTCTTCGAGGAAATGGCAGCAGTCTGTGGCGGCCAGTTTGTCATGCACCCAGTCAAGTTGGGTGAAGTAGGGCTGGTTGGCGAAGGTCTCTGGCTCGCTCTTGTATATGTGGTAGTGTTGGAATGGCAGCTCATCTAGCTTTCTTGTGTTGTAGCTGTAAGAAAAAGCTTTGGTATCGAAATTGTATTTAGAAGAGAGGATATATTTATTTATTTGGTTCAACCTTAATTAGAATGTCCGCAGGCAACTTACACTAACTAAGAGGTAATTAGATACACAACTAGGACACAGACTTCTCGCAGTACTCCAGACATACAGATAAGATTGTCTTCCATCCATCCACACAAATCGCAGTCCGGATTTACTTCAAGGAGAGCGTTGAGTGTCATAAGTACACGTGGAATGGATAAGTTAGCACGTGCCATAGTGCTATATATATAAAGGTAATAATTGATAGTATACAAAATTTGGAGCAAAAGTTGGGGTATGACAACATATTTCATAATATGGTCGTAAGATGAACGACGCTAATGTATTTTGTCTTTGGATGCATTTCCAGTATCCAGCAAAGAGGTGGGAAGAAGTTGAATAAATATATTTTTAGTCTGCAAGGCTGCATAGACTTCAAGTCACGAGTGATTAGGCTAGTTCTAGACTAGCGTGCAGTCGTCAAACGCAAAGCCTGTTTAATATAAAAACAAACTAGTTAATACGGCCCATTGATTGGTGGATTTTCTCCTCGCACGTCACTTAGCTACGCTTTAGCTTTTTTTTTGAAATATAATGATAGCAAAACTACTTACTATTCTTCTGAAAATTTGTTTTCTTGCGATACCAGACGGCCAGCCATCTTGGGATCGCTCTCTGAATACCATTTACCCTGCGAAAAAACAAAGAACTATTACATGATGGCATAACTGTGCAGTCACTGAGCAGAGTACAAGGAATTCACAAAGGAGTTATTCCGGCTTCTAGTCCTAAAAGTCATACATTTCTTGTCCACTTTTTGGGCGTGATCTCCTCTCAGAATTAGAGGGGTTAGGCTGCATACAGCCCACCACGCTGGCCTAGCGCGAGTTCATACGCCGCAGAACTTCTAAGGCCTTCACAGGTTTCCTCATGATATGCACATTCAGGGTTTAAGCATTTTTGGGCAATCACGCTGCCCAAAAATTTTATTAAAATCAATCCATGCCTTCGACTCGACTTGGAGATTCTGGACTAGGGAGAGTTCAAAGATAGGCGCTAGGCTATCATATCAGCTATCACAAAGAAATAACTACATTTTTTTTTAAACTTTGCGCCTCACTTCAATATTCGCTCCAATGACGTGGTTGCGTTTACATACACATAAAGAGTCGCACAAGCCTCGATAGCCAAGTGGTTGCAAGCGCGACTGCAGTGCTCGAGGACCTGTATTCGATTCCTGGGTCGAGTAAAACGTTGTTGGGGTTTTCTATCAAATTCTCAATAACAGCTGGAGTTTAGGTTTGTGCCCGGTTAATGGCAATAGGTTCGCCCCTTATTAAATGGGACCTAAATTTTTCGGCGAAATATTGGCGAGGGCGAACAGCAATAATTCTGTAGGGGTTCGGGTGAGGTGGTTACTTAATGAATGTCGTCACATTTTATATCTATATACTTTACTGCCAGGTGCCAGTTATAAATACCTATTGAACTTAACAACTAACGACTTAACTGCTTGGGTACGGGGAGACGACTGCCGCGCTGCGCTAGTCGCTAAGCTAGTACAATGCAAATCTAATGCGTCAGCAGTGGGACACTGCTGACGCATTAGATTGCCCAATGCCCAATTGCCCAATTGCCCAATTGCCCAATTACAATGCCCTTCGGGTAATACAGCTTGTATTATGTACCTCGTAGTAATCGATGAGGGTCTGCCGGACCTCCGCGTCGCAGTCGGCGAGGTAGCGGTCGCTGGCCGCGCCCGCCAGCGCCGCGTCCCGCCAGCGCGCCGCGCCGCGCCCGTCCCAGCGCAGCCACGGCGACAGCAGCGCCGCCAGCTGCGGCCACACCAGTGACGCTGGCGCCCACGGCACTGCGACACAGAAACAATAAGGTAGACGACTAGAATAACACGCTTAGTGAAAAATAAGATTAAAATACTTCGTATATTGAAAATAAATATAAAATCGACCAAGAAATTTCTGAGATATAAGCGTTTAAAGTTTTTGGTGGGGTTTGAGAGGGGATGCCTAGAAACACCGTGGGCTTTCTTTTTAATAACGAATTCAATATATTTCACGATAAGATAAGTAATAAGTAGTTTCATTTCAATGTCTAGTATTCGCGAATTGTCAGAAGTCAGTTTAATATCTCAATAGTCAACTTACAATAAGTCTCCTCACTCCTAAACAGCTCATCATGAGCCAAGATATCTAGTATCTCGGTATCATCCAGACCCCTTCTGGATGCTGTCAGCAGGGCTAGGCAGGTCTTCACTCTGTCAACTCCAAGCGCCGCCTCTGTGGTGATGAGTATCTGCGTCAGCTGACTTTCCAGGTCCTCACAGATGACCAGCTCTGGCGTATTCTCCGGTTCTGACAATTCCGTGAACGTTTCTGCTGATAGCGAAATTTGCCACGCTAGGATCTGGAAGAAGAGAAATGAGTAGAATAGATATAATATTGGAGGTTCCAGACTTCGCTTATGATGGTATTAAGACTAGTCATAATATAAGTCTGCTGTTCAAATATAAATTGTAACTTACGGGACATAGAGTTCATTTCCGCAACCGTAGTGGCGTATTTTTTTAAATAACCTCTAATCCTTGTCTTTCAAATTTAAATCCTAGTATGAAGCTGTAGAGTACACTTTTGCAGAGCCTTATTACTTAAAGCTGGTACAGACTAAAAGTTTACATGTTTCTAATTGAATTGTGTCAATGAAAATCCAACCTTAGCATAGAGCGGTAGTGTGCACTTTTGAACAGCCTTCACAGCGGCCTCAGGTGGGCAGGCCGCTCCGGTTTTGCTGTAGGTGGCAGCACAGGCCGTGAGTACCGCTTTGGCCTCGTCAGGCCCCACCGGCGGGGCCCGCACCACCTTCGGCCCATCTTCTGAAGACAGTACCGCCATGATGGCTGAGCTGGAGGGCTCGTCCTTTTCTGTGATAAAATCGAAGATTATAAGTAGTCATAGTTTCGCTTTATTCCCCCAAGGGTTGTGGAGGGAGGAGGTTCATAAATCTCAGTATCACTGATCATCATCTCATTATCAATGATCAGCAATGTGATACTATGAGTTTTTTTTGAAGACTTTAAGCGTAGCAGTCGCGCTTACGACCAACGCTAATAATCCTTTTAAAAAAAAGGAAAATAGGGAAAATGACTTGTCTGTATTTCTTATCGAAAAATATTTGGACATCCGATAGTTTCGGATACGCAGCTGATAGCGTCCGCGTCAGGACCCCAGCACCCACCCTCAGTGACGGTGACGATCATCTTGACGTTGTGCGGCAGTCGCTCGGGCAGCCAGCGCGCGGCGCGCAGCGCGTCGGCGCCCACCACGCACAGCAGCGCGCCGCGCGCGCGCCCCGCCGCGCCCAGCAGCGCCGACAGCGCCGACGACAGCGACTGCACGTCCTGCACACAAACACGGGGCCGGTTTTAGCAAATCCAAATTGTAATATCCAGGACCTGCGTAGCGTAGCAGTTGCGCCTACAAGTAACGCCAATGTGCATTCTTGGAAGAGGAATAAGTATATAAGTATTATATCAATTGTCTATTACCCATAGTACAAACTCTACTTAGTTTGGGACTAGATGGTGCTGTGTAAAAATGTCCCAAGATATTTATTATTATAATATTTTTATTGAAAGGCACTAGTTGCACATTTCCAAAAAAGTGGGACTTATGGATAAGAGCCGGCAAGAAACTCCATAGTCACTAACTGTTTTTAATAAAATATGTGTGGTAACAGTAACAATTGTTGTGAATAGTTTTGAGGATGATGCAGCTCAATGTGTTGATGCAGAGATTAAAGGATGGATATTAGGATTAAAAAGATAGCATTAACAGCGGCCCCTTTTTCGCTTTTTTTCTCCCTCTTTCTCTCTCCTTCTTTTCCACTTTTCTCTTGAGTTTCTTTGAGAAATATAAAAGTTGTTTGATATCAAGACCACAAGCCCTCAATTTTAAGAATATAATGTATATTTTTGTCAGGTCGCAAAAATTTGAAAAGAAAGAGAAAGATTAGATTGAAATTAATAAAATAGCCCGGCCAAAAAGATTGGTGAGTACTATTCATTCTGTATTCTAATGGCTTTAAGAGATAGTTTAAACTCAGAGAATCACGGTCTCTTTATAATCCAGACATAAATAAAGACCCAAGTAAATATTTTATTTAAAAAAACTAATGTAATATTGTTTCGATTCACAAGGTTAAGTAACCACTTTCATTTTTGACCCATTTATACTGCCCAGCCTACAAGCCATTGTGTTAAATCATAAAATGTAGACTTACATTACGTCCCCGATACACGGTGCCCGACACAAGCACGTGGCACTGATCCACGATGGACTTGAGAAGCATGTGCGAGCTGCTGGACTGCGGCGTCAGACCCACGAACCTGTAGACATAAACTCAAGTAATTCCAGCCATTCCACAATTTCAATCAAATACTCGAGAAGGCGAGTTACTCGACTGGGTTCATAACGGCAGGAGTTGGATTGGATTCCTAAAAAAAGCTAGCTCAAACTCGTCACATCAATTAAATGTGAGAAAGTTCCGGCACGGTGATTTAACTAGTCACACTAAAATCGATATTTTTTTCAATTGAGTCGTTAACTTTCAGAATAACACTGCACTCGAGTAGCATTTCTAGTTTTAAAACGTAGTCTATAGCCACTACAGAACGGGTGCTCTGCTACCCACCAGCATAGATACTGATATCTCTGGTTAATTCTCTCTTAATTCTGAGATACTCAATGCTCGGAGCTTATTTGGTGGCGAAACGAGATTTTTCGCCAAAGAACTAAAGTCACTGACAGTGACATTGCACGAAGAAAAAGCACGTGGAAGTGAGCCGGCCATGTCTGAAGACGGTCAGACCAGTGTAAAACTATGGTCAGACGGTCGATGGAGCAGACAAGTGTTAGAGTGGAGACCACGTTTGGAAAAGCGTAGTGTAGTACGCCCTGCGACACGATGGATTGACGATTTAAAGAAGGTGGCTGGCAACGGATGGATGTGCGCTGCCCAAGACCGGGATGGTTGGCGCTCTTTAGGGGAGGCCTACGTTCAGAAGTGGACGGTAATAGGCTGATATATATTGGGAGAGACAATTTAAACTTTATGAAAAGAGGTCAGTTATGCTACCTGACAATGACGGCGAGGTCTGGCTGGTAGGTGTGCGCGAGGGTGACGGCGCGCGCCACCAGCGTCGCCTTCCCGCAGCCGGCGCCGCCGATCAGCGCCAGCGGCACCGTGCTGTCGCCGGCTATGTACCTGCAACATCATTACAACAACATTGCCAGTGTTGTGCACTTCTTTCAGTGACAAATTGACCCTGCAAATAAGTGCCACATTAAAATTAATAAATAAATTACGTACCATCCATAGCATACCATCAGGCCTGTATTCCCAAAAGGGGTAGGCAGAGGCGTACTCATGTACAATGACATTTCGCGGGTATGTTTAGGTCCTATGTAATAGTGGGAGAACTACTTACGTCTTGAGCTCGTTGAGTGTGATCTCTCTGTTGGAGGTGCACTGCGCCGCTTTTTGACAGAACGCGAGGTGTTCGTTCATTTCGTCGAAAAGACTGAAAAGTAAAATATGAGCACGTTATATATCGGAAAAACTTTATGGTCGATTTTGGACCCCGGAATACGTGGATTAGAGTATTGTGAACCGCACTGCGTACCTGGTGGGTATGCCGTTGTACCCGGCGGGCAGGTCGTGCTCGGCGATGAGCGCGTCCAGCAGCGCGTCCAGGCGCGCGCCCAGCGCCGAGCTCACGCCCTCCGTGTACTCGTCCTCGCCGCCCGGCGCCGTGCGCCCGCGCACGCTCGCGCGGATCACGTTGCGCTCGCTCAGGTGTTGCTGTGGACAATAACATTAATAACATTGACGGGATTCTGTCTGATTTTTGTAGTTTTTATGTATATGTGAAAAGTTTAGTTAAAACCATGACACTGAAAAAAATAGCCTAGCTATGCATACTCTGCAGTTAATCTGTTGTTGTTCAGAGACTGTGCTAAGATATGACAGTTAAGAGTAAGGCGTTTTTTTAGAAATAAAGTAGCAAGATTAAGGGCCTGTTAATCTCTGGATAGCCGCTGTCTGCCACTGCCAAAAGACGTCCACTGCTGAATAAAGGCTCCATTGACTTCCACGTGGACCAGTCGTCTGCCTGCATCCAACGACTCCCAGCGACCAGGTCGTCGTCGGTCCATCTCGTTGGAGGCCGTTCTACGCTGCGTTTTCCGGTACGTGGTCTCCAATCAAATTTTTTACCATGTTTTTAGGTAAACATTAATAATAGTTACCTTAAGGTCCTTCTGCAGGTTGTTGAGCCGGCGCTGCAGCTCGTGGTGGTGCGCGGTGTCGGCGGGCTCGGCGGGCTCGGCGGGCGCGGGCGCGGCGCCGGCGCGGCACACCCACACGCAGCGCCGCGCCGCCTCCACGCTCATCAGCACCGTGTGCTGCACCTCCTGACACACACACACAGTATTATTGTTATTGGTTAATGAATGACCACTAGACTGCCAATTCAAAGGTCTCGAGATCAAATCTAAGGCATACTGATATCAACAATCATCAGTTATTGTTATTAAGCTATCGCTTATTTAGAATGTTAAACCAGAAACACTTATGCCACAGAATAAATAATAACAGAATGGCCACTCTCCGACCCTCCCTAAAGTCAGATACCTCAGATCCCCCGCATTCTGCCGGTGTTCTTGCCGGACGGGCTGCCAACAAACCCTACGCACTCTTACACACACATTTGCATTTGCACGTGTACAAACGTAATTTTGACAAGTTTGACATTTGGTATTGTAATGTGCAGCGGTATCGGAAAGTTTGTATGGAGTGTCACAGGTGTGCTTATACCCACGAGTCAAAAACACGAAAAGTCTAACAACCATATTAAACTACTTGGCATATACAACCATACGAAATGGCTATACTCAGCCTGGGCCATATGGTCAATCCACGTGCGTGTCATCAGTTTTCCTAATCCCACTAACCTGTTCCACCACGGTGGTGAGGTAAGCATCGCAGGCCTCCTGCGGCAGGGTCCTCACGAGCACGTTCAGGGTCTTCGCCATCTCGCGTCGCCAGCGCGCCGGCGCTCCCCGCACCAGCCGGTAGCATGGCGGCGTGGTGGTGGCGTCTAGACTATACCTGAATACCGAAACAATGAATTCATAACGACTTACTTAATAATGTAGTTGACTGGTGTTGGATTTCATAAAATTAACAGGCTTGGATAATAAAGGTATTATTGTATAATATATTCCTTGGCAATTGTTGTTCCACTGCTGGGTAAAGATTCCCCCTGGACTAAATGTCCCATATAAAATGAGAAGTACCAATTTCCCGATATTTCAATCTGTCACTTGGTCTTGTAAGCAAAAATAGACCTTGTTGATTTGTGATGTGCAAACGACATTCACTCTGTCTCTAAGAGTGGTAAAGCAATTATATGGTCGACTACACCTACAGGATTATTACACATACGTACCATTTATTTAACAACGTCTTATCGCATTCATCTTCAGCGGTTTCCAGGGCTGCCTTGAAGTCAGCGCACTCCAGCGTGTGGGGCAGCAGCGGAGTGCCCAACCCTGAGTTGAGGAACAGCACCGGCACCACGGCACCTAGGTCTGATTGACCTGGAACACATTATTGAATGGTAAAAATCTTTATTTTCTAATATATGTTTATGTATACGCGCAGGAACATGCAGGCAAATACGATCCTTGACATGATAATGCCCTTATGGCCTCTTACTGTACATTGTACAATGTTAATGCGAAAACATTTTTTTAAATAAAAATGTTGATATACTTACGAGCCAGCTCAGCAATGCAGAGCACTGGGAAGCGATGGTCCCGCTGCTGCTCTAGCGGCGAGCGCCAGTGCAGGTCTGCGACGTGCACGCGCCAGCCCCGGCGCCGCGCACGCACGCGCAGCCGCGCCGCTGCACCGCACTGCAGCGCGCCTTTCTCTGCGCAGCAGTCTGGAAATGGAAATTGAGAGATGAGATTCAGCCAGCGCCCGAAAAATGTACTTGAACTACATATTTGACCCTGTCAATTATTTCTATCGGACAAGATGCTAGGACTGACCCTAGAATCATTACGTACTCCCCCCCGGTCGCTAGTATATTAGGCTACTAATATAATTTAAACCCGTTAGTGTCACAGTAAGTACCCAGTCATAATCTGTGATAAGTTTTGAATGGGATTCGGGCTTACAGATGTATGTTACAGGGGTTAATTTGTGCTCTAGTAATAAAATTTTCGTAGTTGGATCGGAATATTAAGATACTAAAGGGCCGAATTAACGCACCGACGCCTGTCATGTCATCGGCCGAAGTTTGCTCGGGCGAAGACGGCCGAACTCGGACGATCGAATCAACGGTTGTCATACGATGAGGCTAGGTGTCCGTCGGCAGTGGGACAGTATAGTTCTCGCCAATCTTATTGTCCGGCTTGAAGTTGGCACGGGCTTAATTCAACCCGGACGTAAAAATTGGAGAAAGAAAAAATATTGGAGTATGATAAATAAAAACGAAAGCTCAAGTCGTAAGCTGTCGGTTCAAATAATTTTAATCCAATATTTTTCTCTCTCCGATTTTTCGGCCGGGTTGATGTTAGCTCGTGCCAACTTCAAGCCGGCCAATAAGATTGGCGAGTACTGTACCACAGACTATGTAAGTCTTGCTCCATGAAACTCACCTTGTGAGTCAGCAGCGCACACGTATATGAGCATCGCGCGGCGCCGCCTGGCGCGGAGGCCGGGGACCTTGCCCAGCAGACAACACCGGTGCTCCTCGGGCAGCGCCGCCACGTTGCTCGGCATCGGAGGCCCCTCCAAATCCTCCCGCGGAGACATGCATGCCACCGGCGAGGACAGAGATATGGAGTCTGAATAAAAAAACATGAGCTTAGAAATATTAATGGGAAAGATGTTTTTGGGTTAGCGGGACGTCTATTAATTAACTGAGGGGTTTAGAGGGGGGGGGGGGGGTCAATTAATGCACGGCCTCTTAATGGTTATGTGGTTATGGTGTAAGTAACGTTTTACAGAAGTTTTGGTCTTTTGGTCTAGTAGCTATTACCAATTTATAACTGTAAGCGCCTGTTCCACCATGTAGTGGCAGGGTATGCCCCCTATTACATGGGGCCTGTGTTTAGGCCCCATGTAATCTATGGTACCGGCGATCTATGGGTTTACAGCAGTGCACCTCCGCCTAACCCTTAGGGAAAAGGCGTGACGGCAAGTACATAGAACAAAAATACGTATGACTACAGGATTATATTTTATGTAAGTACTTAAGTTTTAGGCAAGAGATCCGAAACTTTTGCATAGGCATCCATCCTACAAATATAACGCAACTATATAATCCTAATGAACTGCCAAAATCCAAAAGTTGTTAATACAAATAATGATATCTTGTTCCCAAATAAAATAAAACATACCTTCAAATAAAGGCATCGTCTCAAAAGAAAAACATATTTTGTTGGTACATACGCCAATATTCATTAGCCTAATGTAACGCGGGCACGCTCAAACACTGTGCTGTTACGAATATTAAAAACGGTTGCTACTTTTAATATTACGATGGCCACCATATTTGTTTATGTAGACTATCGCAATGTTTTATGCAGAGTAAAGTTATGTTTTAATTACTTTATATCATGAATAATTAATTAAAATTAGCTTGTTTCGTGCTAGGAAAATGTGTTCTGTAGAAACTAGAGCACTTAATTTTATTGTAGGTAATTAAAATGCATTGTATGCATTTTCGTGTTACTGTACGATGTACTAATAAATACTTACCTCCTTTTGAGCTTTATATGGGAAAAGAAAGAAAACCCAACAACACTGCTCGACCCGGGGTTCGAACCTAGGACCTCTAGTTTAGCAGTCGCGCTTGGGACCACTAGACCAACGAGGCAGTAGAATAGATATTTATTAGGTTTATATTATGATACTAAATGTGTACTAGGAACTTAATACTGCCAATGTAATTTATACAAAAAGTAACGCAAATTGCAGAGTATGACGAAATATGCAAAGTGAAATGCAAACTGCAGAGTAATATGCATCTTACAGAGTTACTCACCCGAGACGCTAGAGCCGATTGGGCGTGGTCCTTTCAATTGGGGCCTGTTTTCCTTCATGGAGGACGAGGGTTCCAGCAGGTGGTGTGCGGGCATAGCTTGCGGGTCTGCGCTGGCATCGATCGACGGCTTCGTGACCCGGTACGACGGAGACCTGCGCGAGCAGCAGTTTGACCTGATGAGAATGATGCTAAGTTTGCGTGAAATGGAATGTGATGAGATGTTTTCTGCAGAGTTTTATTTTTGCAATTATTGGGGATGTTCGGTGAGACGAAAGTGTCAAGCTTTCCGTACAAGCTGAGACCAAGGGAAACGTTAATTTTGTTATTCAAATTATTATTTAGAAACAATTACACAAATAAAATTATCTAATTAATGACTTATTTTATTCAGTGTTTTATATATACAGTTTGAAAAAAAAAACTTCTTTTTTGTTAATATTGTTATTTCCATAAATAGTTAAAGACAGATGTTCAAGTTCAAATGTTTTTATTTCAAATAAGCTTTTCAAGTATTATGAAACGTTAAATCATCATTCTCCTAGCCTATTCCCAACCATGTTGGGGTCGGCTTCCAGTCTAACCAGATGCGGCTGAATATCAGTATTTTACACGAAGCGACTGCCATCAGACCTCCGCAACCCAATTTCTGGGCAATACCTATATTCGAAGGATATACTGGTTGTCAGGCTTTTTGGGCTTCTGACTAACACTAACGATTGTCATAGGTGTTCGTATGACAACCGGGACCGACGGCTTTACGTGCTCTCCGAGGCACGGAGGGGTCTCGATGTGTTAAGAATGGTCACCCATCCACAGACTGACCTCGGCAAGCGTAGCTTAACCTTGCAGATCGGTTGATCAGCATTGCTATAACTTAGCCACGAGCCATTATGAAACGTTAAATGATTCTTGAAATCGAAAGTGGTGTGTCAAGATTGTAGCAAGTGGAAATCTATGGTCTCTGCCTAGCCCTGTGGTAAACGGGCGTGAAGTTATGTATTTATGTAAACGATTCTTGTTGCACGGTTCCAAAAAGTTGATCCTATGGAGAAGAATCCGACAAGAAACTCCTTGGACACTCTTTTCAAATAAGTTGTTATATTCACTGGTAAAATATTGCAATAACAGGATTGTAGACATTGTAGGTACTCTCTCGGTAGTGTACTCAAAGATGAGCTTATTAAAAAGGTTTTTTTTGCCGAGGACTGTCGAAACTTATTTTTTTTAAACACATTATAAATTATCAAGTTGTAATTAAAATTATTTTATCAATTCGTACAACATAAACACGAGTATGTCATGCAAATAAAAAAATTACGTCTTAAAGACATTCAAAATAATACCAAACCTATTTATTTTCCATACAGTTTGCCCTTCAAAAATCGTAGTCACATATTATGCTACGAAGTACGAGTAAGGGCTACGGTGTCTACGAATGTCGTAGCGCCGTAGCATCGGCGTAGTATTTCAGGTGGATCATTATAAAAAATGGGGTTGTTGATTGTTAACTAGGAATATTTTAGATTTTGACGATTCTTTTGTATGAAGGCCTGTCTTCTACTTCCTTATTCTGTCGGTACTAGGTCGACATATCATCTTCCCAGTTGGTAGAAAAAGCATGGGGATTTTCCACACTATAAAAAAAATAAACGTAGCTCTCTCTCTTCCGTGACAGCTAGGTCACGTGATTGGCTCAAGCGATGTCATCGTGGGCTCCGTGCGGTGAAATTTGAGAGCCGCATCAGAGCCCATGACGTCACGATGACGTCACTTGCTGTCACGGAAGAGATGACATTAGTGACAGCCCGATTTGCCGAAAGTTTATGTCATTTCCATACATTTTTAACCCCCGACGCAAAAACTACGGGGTGTTATAAGTTTGACGTGTCTGTGTGTGTGTGTGTGAGTGTGTGTCTGTCTGTGGCATCGTAGCTCCCGAACAGATGAACCGATTTTGATGTTGTTTTTTTGTTACTGCGAATAAAAGCAAGCGCCCCACCCCTCCGTCCCACCGCGTGCAGGCGACCCCACCCCTCCCTCCCTCCGGCACTCACATACCTAAGGCGCGGCCAAATAGTTCCGCGCAGACTATTGGCCCGCTGGTGTAGCTTCTTATTATATGGCTCTACATACCTTCTGATCAAACCAAACCCACACACATTTTTCCACCGAACATGACGTCTTTATGTGATGTGTGGGTTCCTTAACTAACTATTGCTTATTATTTCCACAGATAAATAATATCTTTTCGTAAATATAAGAAATATGTTGGCGTTGATAAATCAACAACGGACGATCCGATTGCTATTTAGCCATTGGCGATATTATTTTTAACCCTAATTGGAGTACAAGGAAAACAAAAAGATTAAGTATAAGATTTTAGAGAGGTATATTATGACCAATAATGATTTGACTTTAAGGCTGTTTAGTCCATCACGCTGCATCACGCCGCACGTTAGCAGAGTTCTCTGTCGAGAAAATATCTTAGGCATGCCGGTTTCTTCACGATGTTTTTTTTTCACTGTTTAACCAACTAATAAATCGATTAATAATACGTACATCATTGCTAAAAGTCATAGAATCGTGCTTTGGATTCGAATTCGGGATCTACGCTTAGGCAGTCCAGTGAGTTTCAGGACGAGTGATTAGTCATAATCACTCGTCCTGAAATTCACAATATCTCAATTATAGATGCAAATCGAATTTAATTATCTCACTCGAGTCACTCAATACATTTCAAAATTGAAGTTTAGAGTAGTTAGAGTATTCTCAAGAATAGAAAATTTCTTGAGTTATAAAGTCGCGTGGTTTTCCAGTTCATCATAAAAAATATTTCTGTTATCTGAAAAATTATCCCTCACATCAAATCAATCAACAATTCCTTTTACACAGCACCATCTAGTCCCAAACAAAGCAGAGCTTGTACTATGGGTACTAGACTTTTTTTCGTAAATACATACTTATAATACTTACATAAGAAACCAAACACAAACACTTATGTTCATTACATAAATATTTGTGTCGTGTGGGAATCGAACCCACGAGCTCGTGATCAGCAGTCCGGTACTCGAACCACTAGATAACAGACATCGTCACTTTTTACCCGACTGCCGAAGGAGGAGGGTTATTAACTGTATCTTTTTGTATTCGATATTTTCCACTCGAGTCGTTATTTTTTAATTTCACTCGAGTCGCTCGAGTAACTAACCTAACCTAAATTAAAAATTTAGAAAACCCCCGACACGAAATGTATTTTGCCATTTTGTGGTGGCGGCCATCTTGGATTTGAAATTATCATAGTGTATAGTGTTCTCCTAGTTAAGCCCTTTCATCTGATACCCATATTGAGGGAGTTGTGAAAAAAGATATAATTCGTTATTTTGTGGCGGCGGCCATCTTGGACCGATTTTCATCAAACATAGCTAAGAACACTCCCGACTAATTCACCTTTCAAATAAAAAAAACAAAATCAAAATCGGTTCATCCGTTCGGGAGCTACGATGCCACAGATGTGTGTCTGTACACACACACACACAGACACGTCAAACTTATAACACCCCGTCGTTTTTGCGTCGGGGGTTAAAAAGCGCATCACTACTCTCAACTGTACCTTTGAGTTATCATCCCTTCAACCCCATTGTGTTATCATTGTTTGTAACACACAGACGGATACCGTGCGTCCATCTCATATTATAATCCTATGATCATCCTCACTGCGGATGAGGGAGGCTTGCCATAAGCCGGGTAGCTTTCCATTCTGCGTTAATTTTATAAAGGGTAGTATTATTTTATAATCTACACGTGCCAAGACTTGTGATATTTGTCTGTTTGCCATGTTAGGTATGTCATGTTTGGATCACGTAAATCAAAAATATACATATTATATAATTTCACGCTTGTCTCCCATTATGGTTGGTAGAGATAGAGACTACTATAGGTTTTCTACTTGCTGCAATCCGGGCACTCCACTTTTGCTAGCCCATGACCATGTTAGGGTCGACTTCCAGTCTAATCAGTACCTCAACCATGAGTTCTATCGAACAGCTCTCGATAAGTTTTTTACGCATCAAAACGCTGTAATCTCATAGCAGATTTTAGTTCTTTACATAACCGCTAGAGGCGCTGCGACGGTTTTCCACACAAATATTTCACGGCGTCGCTAACGAGTCTAGTGAGAACTCATGGTCGAGGCACTGATGCGGCTGAATATCGGTATTTAACACGAAGCGACTGCAAATAGCATTACCGTATCGTACCGTACCGTAGCATTACAGTACTGAAAGTCAGTCTTATATACATTTTCTGTATAAAAATATCGAGTAATTTGAAATACCTGTTACCTATATTACCACACACAAAGCACACACCCATGTCCACTAACACAATTAAGTGTCAAATTAAAGCATAAATATAAGTTATATATAATTATAAGTTAAACAGAATCGTGGTATAATTTGATCTAAGGTAAGCGCACCCCACGGGGGGCAGAATACCGGCTGTATTCCTAGCCAGGGGTGCCAACTGCCAAGGTTTACTTTGCTAATATTTAGTGTTGTCTAAGTACGTACTTCAAAACAGGGGTGTGTTGATAAATATGGTTTGGCTTGTTTAATTATATGGTAGGTAGGTATAGTCAGCATCAGATAAATCGGGACATAGCAAAGTGTTCAAAATCATCGGAACAACTAAGAAAATTGAACTTTATCTCAATGTGACAAAGTTTATTTCAGAATTACAGTTCCCGTGCAGTGTATTCGTTCTGAAATAGTCCTTGTGCCATTGAGATAAAGATTTTTTTTGTTGTTCTGATCATTTTGAACACTTTGTATGTCCCGATTTATCTGATGCTGACTGTACAAGTTCAATGTTGCCTTGTTTTACAAATAAAAAGCTTTTGATCAGATACATTAGATCTGTGTTCTATTTGGTGAAAGATTGCATTTTAATCTATATTATTATATTAATATAATAAAGAGGAAAGATTTGATTGTTTGTATTGAATAGGCTCCAAAACTACTGGACCGATTTGAAAAATCTTTCAGTGGTAGATAGCCCATTAAACGGGGAAGGCTATAGGCTATATACCATCACGCTACGACTAATAGGAGCGTAGTAGCAATGAAAAATGTTGCAAAAACGGAGAAAAAAAAATTATAAAGGCCGCTGGCGGAAAGCTATTATTCTATATTTTAATCAAAAGTACAGTTCCTAAGTATCACGCATGTATTACCCCAAGGGTTAGGCAGATATGTACTAATTTACACCCACATTTCGTCGGTATTTTTAGGTCCCATGTAATAGGGGGCGAGCCTATTGCCATCAACCGAGCACGAATCCGGACTCCGAGCTGCTACTTGGAATTTCACAAAAATCCGGGGCAACTGCTCGACCGGGGAAGCGAGCCCAGGACCTCAAGTCTCGCTTAGGACCACTAGACCAACGAGGCAGAAAGAATCAATTATGATACGAAACGTATTTGGGACCTTGGCACGTCGGCGTTACAATATAGACAAACGCCGTGACGTCTAACACGTGTCGGCCATTTTATTTACCATCACAACCCTTCTGACCGTTATTACGGTCAATCCATAAAGGAAGAGGATTTTATCCATATTAAGGCTAATGCTTCTTTCTATCCTTAAATCCATAAAAAACTCATCGAAAACACATTTCATGTTTTTTTAGGGAAGGAAAAAGGCGTTTAATTTACGCTTAATTTTAAACCAGCTTTGTTGTTATTTCTTATTAAAAAAAATACAATATTTATTATTTGCAATTTAGGTAGGTACAGCGAAACTCCGTGCCTCGGAGAGCACGTTAAGCCGTCGGTCCCGGTTGTCATACGAGCACCTATGACAATCGTAAGTGGTAGTCAGAAACCTAAAAATGCTGACATCCAGTCTATCCTTCGAATATCGGTGTAGCCCAGAAATTGGGTTGCGGAGGTCTGATGGCAGTCGCTCCGTGTAAAATACTGATATTCAGCCGCATCTGGTTAGACTGGAAGCCGACCCCAACATGGTTGGGAAAAGGCTAGGAAAAAGGAAAAAGGAAGGTAGGTACAGCGAAAAAAATTAAAATAAAATTGAAGTGTTAATAATAGTATTCTGCATGCATGTTTTCGGGGCGCTCGTGGCCAAGTTGTACCAACGCTGGTCCACCGATCTGCATGGTTAAGCAGATTTGCCGCAGTCAGTCTGTAGATGGGTGTCCATTCTTAACATATCGAGACCCCTCCGTGCCTCGGAGAGCACGTAAAGCCGTCGGTCCCGGTTGTCATACGAACACCTATGACAATAATTAGTGATAGTCAGAAACCTACCTAAAAACCATGGCAACCAGTCTTTCCATCGAATATCGGTATTGCCCAAAAATTGGGTTGCGGAGGTCTGATGACGGTCGCTCCGTGTAAAATACTGATATTCAGCCGCATCCTGATTAGACTGGGAGCCGACCTCAACATGGTTGGGGAAAGGCTAGGAAGAAGAAGATGCATGTTTTGTGAGGAATTAGTGTAAAGTGTTATACAAATGTGGTGTATATGGTGAGTAAGGAGACGAGTGAAACGAGTCAAAATCGAACTGGCATATTTCTGCATACCTAGTTATTCATTATACTACTTACAAGTTCTCGCCAAACTTATTGTCCGGGTTGAAGTTGGCACTAGCTAACTTTAATCCAGCCATAGAAATCAGAGAAGGAAAAATATTTGATTGTAATAAATAAAAACTAACGCTCAAGCCGTAGGCGGGTTATTTTAAATCATTTTAATCCAATATTTTTCTTTTTCCGATTTTTACGGCCGAGTTAAAGTTAGCTCGTGCCAACTTCAACCCGGACAATAAGTTTGGCGAGAACTGTACTAGTATATGGCCCCTCAAGCCGAATCCCTTTCCTTTTGAGATGAGCCTCGTGCCTAGCAGTGGGACGATTAATAGGTAATTAAACGTCATATGAGATATTTAGACTCCATGGAGACTATTCTATTGTTTTAGATTTTGGACCTGTTCCACCACCTACTAATAAGTTCCCGTTAAATTACTTGCCAGATAATTTCATACAAAGGAGGTCATCGAAATCGGCCCAACTGATGTACCGAAGGTACACCTATTTGAAAAAATACTCTGTATTACGCTGGTTAAAACTGTAGTCGTACTTTTTTTAATGTTGACTGGGAGATGAGAAATAAAACTTTTAATTTGAGAATTTGGCACACTATTGCCTTTTTCGTAATGATTTCATAGTAAAAACTGTCAGTGTCAGTTTCGGAATGGCAAACGCACCCCATTACGGCAGATTATTGTCAGTTTCTTAGTGATTTCATGCTAAAAACATGGTAAAAACTATCAACTTGACAGCTGACATGTACCGCTGGTACAATTTGGGCTGAGTTGTGTGGGCTTTTGATGACCTCCTTTTGTTCCACTTTTTAATCTATCCGGTAGTTAGCAGCTATCGTAGACTCCATGGAGTCTTCATCTGTCTGTCTGTCTGTCAGGTCCATGTTTTTAGGTTTAAAAGTGATTAAAATTTCTTAGGGCTCATCTTAACTAAAATAACTTAGTCAGACTTTAGATATTTAGATAAAGATATTGTCAAGCGAGTAGATGAGACACGTAAAATTATCCGAACGCGGTAAACGTCTAGATACCCAGTTAAACACGGAATAGAAAAGGGGGTTTAGAGTTATTCTTTGTAGATGACAAAGAATAACTCTAAACCCCCTTTTCTATTATGCTGTGGGTGTACATACTGTACATAAGAGACCCCTGTCTAACTCTTCGGTAGGTAGGTTATATATGAAAAAAGTTGTTCATGAGTGTAAAATGACAAAATGAAATAAAATCCCTAACCGGAATACGGTCTAATTTCAAAATCAGGATCACAATCCCTGAAATTTACATTTACACACACACTTGCACACACAAGGGCGCGAAACACACACAAACACAGCAAGTACGCAAGTAGGTTCGAGGCGTGGCTGGGGGAGGGGCGATGACGTACTGCCATGACGTCAGAGTGACGCGCTACCGACCTAGTTTACGCGGGCTTTCAGACCGGCATGGCGGCGGCGTGGTTTAAAAATTTGAATTGATTCGGTTATTCCTTTTTTACTATTTTAAGGTACGCATAGTTGGTAGTAGTCAGTTGTTGATTTATGATGCTGGTTATCGTACTGGCCGTTGTAGACAAGTTGAAATTTAAAGTTCAAATCGACGAACGAATAAAAACAAAATGTATGGAAATGACAGTAGCTTTCGGCCAGAGAGATTTAAAAGAATGTGCTTGCTTTCGGAAAATCGGGCGCTGGCCTAGAAAAGTTGCAATTTGACATTCAAATCGACCAACGAATAGAAATGACATTAGTGACAGCCCGATTTGTCGAAAGCTGTAATTTTTTTTGTGACCGTTTATTTTGGCCGGACAGTCAAAAAGCCTAACTATGTCCGGCTTTATCCGGACGCAACACTAGATGTCATCCAATCTCTTTGACATGGACAAAGGACCACTCTTATAGCTTTTTAAAGTAGAGACAGTAGGTTTTTGACAGTAGGTTAGTATTTGATAGTGGTGACAAGGTGGTGACAGCAATAGGAGGCTTGTTGCTTCAGTGGTCGTTAGCACGTAATGACATAGACAATTTCGCTACATTTTAACCATTTGACATTGCGCATTAGATGTTATGCGAATTTTATCTTCTAAGCTATTGTAATACAGTCTATTTTGGTCCACGTAAATGAATACGATTCGATAAGCAGTAATAGCATTGTGATATAAATAAATAAATATCTTGGGACATTTTTACTTAGCACCATCTAGTCCCAAACTAAGCAGATCTTGTACTATGGGTACTAGACAATGGATATAATACTTCTATACTTTTTTTTAATTCTTTTTTTGTAAATACATACTTATAGTATATAAGAAACAAACACCTAAGTTCATCACATAAATGTTTGTGTCTTGTGGTCTTTGGGAATCGAATCCACGACCTTGTGATCAGCAGTCCGGTACTCGAACCACTAGACCACAGACGTCGTCATATGATCAGGACTTCTGAATCATAGATGTGTTGAGACTTGAGTTTGAATCAAAGGCACGCACTTCTGACTTTTTAAAGTCATGTGCGAGTTGTAATAAATAATCACTCGCTTAAAGAAACACAAATAGTTTTTAAGGAAACCTAAATAATAATAGTAAATATTGAAACACGATTTTTAAGAAATTTCACACCGAAAATAAATAATAATTAACGCGGGTGTACGCGGGTAACACCATGAAGTATTTTAAATAGAATTTTACAATTATTATAAAACAGATTTGAATACCTTCTATTTCTTATTCATACTCTACAGTTCTACGAAACAGATTTTTATCATAACAAAAAATTCCTAAAATTTCACGTAGTAAACAATTTGAATGTGAACTGTGCCAAGATGTTTGGGCGAAAAATGTTTAGCCTTGAACTGACAGTGTAAAAAGAGGTGATCGCCGCGTAGTATCGTAGCGAATCACCTTTTTCAAGTAGTTTATATGATTTGATGGTTACGATGATATACCGAGTAGGGATTAGGTTATCACATTAACTAACCTAACCTAAATTAAAAATTTTGAAAACCCCCGACACGAAACGTTATTTGGCATTTTGTGGTGGCAGCCATCTTGGATTCGAAATTTATCATAGTGTATAGTATTCTCCTAGTTAAGCCCTTTCATTTGATACCCATATTGAAGGAGTTGTGAAAAAATATGTAATTCGCTATTTTGTGATTTTCATCAAACATAGCTAAGAACACTCCCGACCAATTCACCTTTCAAATAAAAAAAACAAAATCAAAATCGGTTCATGAATCCGTTCGGGAGCTACGATGCCACAGACAGACAGACAGACACACACAGACACGTCAAACTTATAACACCCCGTCGTTTTTGCGTCGGGGGTTAAAAACAGCGGTTATTTCAAGCTTAACCTAGTAGATCCTAATGATCCTATGATCAGCGTAGTTATACCTTAGCCACGAGCCCCTCCTAAAAGGTCTGTCTAGTACCTCATATCATTCTTATTAATATTATAAATGTGCTAGTAACTCTGTCTGTCTGTCGCGCTTTCACGCCAAAACTACTGAACTGATTTCAATGAAATCTGGTTCACAGATAGTCTAGAGCCTGAGAAAGGATATAGGCTACTATTTAATACAAAAAAGGGCTGTAAGGGGTTGAAATAAGGGATGAAAGTTATAAGACAAACCCGGGAGAAGCCGCTGGTGGAAAGCTAGTACCTACTTATAATTAATATGAATACGGGATTTAATGTCGCATCGGTCTATTAATAACAGTTGTTATTGAATTTTGGAATAAAAACATGTTAGATATACCATTAGGTAGCACTCCAAACCGTTAGTTGTAATTAGGAAATTTAAAAAAAAAGCAAACATTTCGTAAAAACCTTTCGCGGCCGCCCGATGAAATGGTGTACCTGGATAAAATAATTATAGTTATTATGAAAAATATAATAGAAAAGTGACAACTAAAGGCGTAGCTTAAACATACATAATTCACTGACTGTTAGGTTCATAATTGTACTTGTAAGTAATTCATACTTGACTGACAATCCACAGCCAAAATATTGAATAGATTTTTAACCCGCGACGCAAAAACGACGGGGTGTTATAAGTTTGACGTGTCTGTGTGTGTGTGTGTCTGTCTGTGGCATCGTAGCTCCCGAACGGATGAACCGATTTTAATTAGTCGGGAGTGTTCTTAGCTATGTTTGATGAAAATCGGTCCAAGATGGCCGCCGCCACAAAATAGCGAATTACATATTTTTTCACAACTCCCTCAATATGGGTATCAAATTAAAGGGCTTGACTAGTATAGTATTATGCAGTATGATAAATTTCAAATCCAAGATGGCCGCCACCACAAAATGGCAAATTACATTTCGTTTCGGGGGTTTTCAAAATTTTTAATTTAGGTTATATCAAAATAGTTTCCCAAATCAAGCAGTGGTAGCCTAACCCAGGGGACTGCCAAGTCATTTGACTGACTTTTCGAAATCATGTGCGTAATTATCACTTGCTATAACGGTGAACGGAAATATCGTGAGGAAACCAGCATGCCTGAGAGATTTTCTCGACGGCATGTGAAGACTGCCAACCCTAGGCTAGCGTGGTGGACTATAGCCTAATCCCTCTCATACTGAGAGGAGACCCGTGCCCAGCAGTGGGACAGTTTATGGGTCGATGACACGACAGTTTCCTAAATAATTATAATTATTTAAAACAATAATTAAATTAGGTACGAAATACTTATAAAAGGAATCGCTGTATAAATGTCGTTCTCTCGCGGCGTATTGGCGCGTATAATAGAGATATCAACAATTATATACTATCAAGTAACTAATTGTCTGAGGGGACATTCATCTTCAGTCGGTAGCGATAACCTATTAATGGTTTACGCGTCGACACATACAACTTTCTTTATTCCATTACGAACAAAGGTCGAGATGAACTATAACTTTCTAAAAAACAATTCTACAAATACAGTTTATTTTGTGTGTGTTATGTTCGAATTGACATAAGTCTTGTACGAATCGAAACAATACCGTAAATGAATGAACTTTCCAAAAATCGGGCGTTCATAAAATGTCATCACCATTTTGTTTTGACTTATTCGAATCGAACGTTTTTAATTGCAACTTGTTCGACGAATCGAACGTTTTTAATTGCAACTTGTCTATGATCAAGCACTATTACGTTTTAAACCTAAAAAAACAAATATGTAGTTATATAAAAAAAGAAATATGAATTTGTCACTTGGCACGGCGTAACAAAATATCCAAGTCTAAGCTATTTTAGCCGCAAAATGAAAATATCATACCTACAATTTAATTTAATAATGTTCTGTGACGTTGTCGGGCTCGCAGACAGAAATAACCCACTATGGAACTGCACAGTAGGGAGATACATTTTGCGACACTAACTTTATGGTAGTTTTAGCCTTAAAAATATGAATAGCTCAGGGTCTTATGTAACGTTCGGATCGACGAACGAATAGAAACCACGACTATGACAGCTAAAGCTAATATTTGTTTTCTTGTATGTTAATATTATTGTTTTGTGTGTGTTTTAAATAAATGTTATTTCTTTCTTTCTTTCTTTCAAACAAAATGTATGGGAATGACATTTATAAACGTCAGATTTGTCGAAAGCTTATGTCATTCCCATACGTTTTGTTTCTATTCGTTCGTCGATCTGAATGTTAGATTGCAACTTGGCTAGGCACTCAGGAATAATATTGGACATAAATCCATAAGGAACACTGCGCTCCAAAACTCAGATCACCAACATTGGCTCAAAAGCCGGAAGCTTGAAGTGGAATTGGGCTGGTCGTGGTCACATCTTTCGCATGTCGGACGAGTTGTGCGTGGAAGGAGGCCTTTGTCATGCAGTTGGAGGATATGTCTGATTTAAAACTGCAGCTAAATAACACACTTTATTGTGTTGTTTCTGCAGTAAGTAAGATTGCCAGAGCTCCTTCTAGGGATGCGCTGCAGTTGTTACAAGAGGAAGTAAATCCTCCATAAACCTTTTAAGAGGTTTTTGCAGGGTCGGCAACGCGTGAGTGAAGCTTCGGTGTTGTAAACCTCCATAGGCTGGTAACCGTTTACCATAAAACGGGCATAATACGCGTGTTTGCCACCCTGGTGGTATAAAAAATATTTTCTTGTAACCGAGAAAATACATAACTACTTAGATTCTATTTGCTTGTAATAAATAGCTCCAATCGCAGCTGAGGTGAAGGCAAGTGAATCGAATTTGATCGGTTATCGCAACACCTGACGAAACCAGAACGATTCAATCGTCGCGTACGCTTTGATGTTTTGCCAACGAGCACCGAGGCAATACACAGTGGACAAACAGAAGATTTAGCTGGTACATAATAGGTGTACTTTCAATGCATGTTACTGAAGTGTACACCCACAGTTTGCCGGTACGTTTAGGTCCCATGGAGGGTCGACCCTATTGTTATTGACCGGGCATAACTCCAAATACTGAGCTGCTACTGAGAATTCAGTGGTGGTCAAAACTTAAAGGGACTAACTGTACTTATCTTTTTGTGTTTTTTAAACACTTTACACGCTAAAATGTCTAGTTATTTTAATGAAGGAAAAAGCACAAAAGTAACCTAAAGGATACCTATAATAGGCCAAGCAGCACTTTAGCGAAAGTTACACCCATAAACAAGCTATTATACAGCCAAAGGCTGTTGTGTAGCTTTACTAGAGGATAAAATGATTCTGTTTTTTAAGCTATTGCATAGCTTTTATCGCGGGCCTTGAGCGTGGGGACCGAATCCAGAAATTCCGTAACGAAAAAAACCTAACACCCCCCACTCCGACCGGTACAGCGGTGTGTGTGTGTGTGTGTGTGTGTGTTTGTAAACTTTTTTTATGTGTAAATTAATAAAATTAATAAAATAAATAAATAATTATAATTGCATAAGTTGATAAAAAATGCTATGCAATAGCTTTACCGCGGCAGTCTCCGAGTGCCACACGTCTTTTTTATTTATTTATTTTATCTTAGATAGGCTTGCGCTTGACCACAACTCGCCTGATGTTAAGCAACGATGTGGCCTACGATGGAGCGCGCTTGCCTAGAAGAAACCGATTCACTCTCGTCTTGAAGACACCCAAATTATAGGTCTCCGGGAATAAGGATTCCGGCAGTGAGTTCCACAGTAGAGCAGTTCACACTATATATGTGAAGGCAAAACGTTTAGTGCGGGATTTAGGCACTTCCACCATGTAGCGATGGCGATCTCACAGTGTAAGATCACCAAGAGCAGTGACAGAGCTGGCTTATGGCTGTATAACCGGTAAGGTGGCATCGTACGCCATCGAACCAACTGTCAAGTAAGTTGTGCCGGTCGTGAAGTATTTGCTTTCCAATAGATGGTGCTAACGTCATCTTGAGACGTAAATCTAGAATGTAAAGAAAGATTTCGATTTAAGATTTTGGCCTACCGGTCATAGTGTCTGGTGTATTTAATCAGAAGACGCAGGCGAAACCGCCAGTCGATTTTTTATTTATTATAACCTAAACTAAATTAAAAATTTAGAAAACCCCCGACACGAAATGTAATTTGCCATATTATGGTGGCGGCCATCTTGGATTTGAAATTTATCATACTGCATAGTATTCTACTAGTCAAGCGCTTTCATTTGATACCCATATTGAGGGAGTTGTGGAAAAATATTTAATTCACTATTTTGTGTCGGCGGCCATCTTGGACCGATTTTCAGCAAAAAAGCTAAGAACACTCCCGACTAATTCACCTTTCAAATAAAAAAATCAAAATTAAAATCGGTTCATCCGTTCGGGAGCTACGATGCTACAGACAGACAGACACACACACACACACACACACACACACACAGACACGTCAAACTTAAAACACCCCGTCGTTTTTGCGTCGGGGGTTAAAAATAAGGACTTTCACGATATAATATTATGGTTTCATACATAATAGTGTGTGGTCTATCGCAAAAAAACTGCATCTCTGCTAAGCAGAATACGAAAAACCAACAACAGCATCCTTAAAATAATAGGGGAGGATGTCACCTCGCCAATCTTAAAAATGATGGTAAGGAAGGTGTTAAATTAAATAAATAAATATACGTGTCACTATACTAACATAGGTATAAGTCTTTATTACATTTTACTAACAAATTGGATCTTAGTTATCTGAATAAAGAAATTTATTATTATTATTATTATTATTCAATAACTTACACAGTTTCGATCCTATGAAGTAGGTACTGTGGAGGCTCTTGACCTCCACAGTACTCGGGAGTATTATAAAGAATATTCGTATTGATTTATTACTGGACTTTCTTTATTTAGAGTACTAAATTAAGATCACATGTCATGGTGTCGGTGACACAACTACTTCTAGAACAGTCTACGTCATTATCTTATTTTTATATGAATGTTTGCTAACCTGCCAGTTGTATACAAAATATTGGGAGCGACCTTTGTGGTCTCTACAGTACCTATTCTATTTTCATCTATTTGACATATCTATTGTTCTCGCCAACTTCAGATGAAGTAAAATAAGCCTTTTTGTAGCAGCCTTCGTCTGAGATGCCAGCAAAATGTCTCGTCTTTGTTGACTTGTCTCGGAGGGCTTGCCAGACATAGACATGTCTGATTGGATAAAAACGAAACGAGTGCTCAGCTCAATAGAAATCAATAGATGTCGTTTTTATAGGCGGTGGCAGAGTACCTACTTTTTATAGGCGCCAGCAACGCCAGTAATATCAATAGCGCATTATCATCTTGAGACCTCAGTGCACACCGACACAAAATGAAAAAAAGATCTGTAATTATCCATTTTGTGGTGGCGATCATCTTGGATTTGAAAATCATAGTGTATTGTATTGAGGGATTTGTAAAAAAATATGTAACCCGCTATTTTGTGGCGGTGGCCATCTTGGACCGATTTTCGAGTCAGGGCGCTAGAGCGTACCAGACTAGCATTAGATAGTTATCATGACGCATTCATTAGAAACGAGACTAACACTGGGGAAGAGCTAGTTAAAAATTACACATAGATTGTACAGTTCTCGCCAAACTTATTATCCAGAAAAAAAATTAGATTGTAATAAATAAAACCGAAAGCCCAAGTCGTAATCTGTCGTTTCAAATTATTCTAATCTAATATTTTTCTTTCTCCGATTTTTACGGCCGTGTTAAAGTTAGCTCGTGCCAACTTCAACCCGGACAATAAGTTTGGCGCGAACTGTACTTCTGCGACCAATCTGCCGAGGTACGAGGTACGCCGATGCACTGGCGCGGCGCGATGACGTGCATACATCGACCTACCACTACAAGAGTGACCTGCTATCATTACAACGATTATTACTAGAAAGCGTTGAGAACTTACGTCGTAGAGAATATTAAATCGCTTGTGATGTCATTACTTGGTATGCAAAGTTTTGTGATGCATTTAAAGCGATGGACATTGAGTGAAAATGGGGCTGTACTAGCCTAGCGGATTTAAATTGTAATTTTTTGATGAATCTTAATATGCCTATGTGGGCTAACCTTAATCCTACTAATTGAAAGTTTGGATGTTTGCATGTTTGTTACTCTTTCACGAAAAAACTATTGGACGGATCTGGATGAAATTTGGCACAGAGATAGATTATAGTCTGGAATAGCACATAGGCTACTTTTTATCCCGGTAAAATGTATGGTTCCCTTGGGATAGCGGGCGAAGCCGCTGGCGGAAAGCTAGTAATACTAATATTATAAATGTGAAAGTTTGGATGGTTGTATGTTTGTTACTCTTTCAAGCAAAAACTACTGAACGGATCTGGATGAAATTTGGCACAGAGATAGATTATAGTCTGGAATAGCACATAGGCTACTTAGGTATTATGTATGGTTCCCGTGCGTGGGATAGATTAGTTTTAACAATTCATAAGAAACGGGGAAGCCGCCGAAATGGCGAATGGGCTGGCGGAAAGCTATTTATGTAAAAGTTGTATTCATATTGTGGCGAAATTTGTACGTATACCATTGCCTACCCGTTCGGACAATGCAGGCGTCATGATATTAGAAGGATGATGTAGCCATTGAAATTACTGATCAAGATAATTGACGCTAGCCGATTATAAACAGCTTCTACCAAATTAATAACAATGCAAAAGTTCGACGCGCTGCCAAACTAGATAATTAGCTAAGACAGTGTTAATCAATCAATGTGATGATCAGAGATTGAAGTTTGTATTAGAAAACTTTCAGTCTCGTAAACTTTTCTTTAAGGGCAAATCGCTATTTGGAATTTCAGCGAAACTTTTTGGAATTAAGGCCTCGATTCTAGCAAAAGAATGCCAGAATAGTAGCAAGTGCGGCGGTCTGTAGTCTCTGCCTACCCCTATGGGAAAAATGCGTGAGTTTATGTAGGTTATAAGTTTTTTTTTTAACTTAGATAAGCCTATCTAAGATAAAAGACGTCTGTGGTCTAGTGGTTCGAGTACCGGACTACTGATCACGAGGTCGTGGGTTCGATTCCCACAGGACACAAATATTTATGTGATGAATATAAGTATTTGTGTTTGTCTGGGTGTTTCCTATGTATAATAAGTATGTATTTACAAAAAAAAAAGTATATAAGTATTATATCCATTGTCTAGTACCCATAGTACAAGCTCTGCTTAGTTTAGGACTAGATGGTGCTGTGTAAAATGTCGTAAAATATTACATAATTACAATGTGGTTATGGAATTGGCGCCAAAACAACCAATGAAACAAAAATGACAACATTTTACGTAAACTTGAAACAACAGTACAATTTTCCGTAAAATTTTCAACCAGTGGACTTTCCCTTAAGATAAAACAAAGTTAGTTCGTTGAGTGGAAGATTTTACGCTGTCCTGTACCGCGGTGTCTTGTTGGAGATCTATAGTACAGCAGAATACTTTGGATGTGTCTTTAATAGCTTTTATCTTGAAAAGTTACTTCGACTGGAGGCTTTATGGAACATGAATAGATGTACTCGTAATATCACGATTTTCAACAGTAATTTGAATTAAGTAAATTCTTATCCAACCATTGACTAATTGCAGCTTTTGGTCTGTTTTCATAAAATTTTTGGCAAGCGCACTTACTTTCCCATTTTAAGGACAGTCTGAAAAACATTGGCCGAAGCCTCAGATGGTTTAACCAAAATAATATTACTTCCATTTTTGGGTATAGTTTCAGAACCAAAATTTAATACCAATTTGACGTACGGATACCTAAGTTTGTCTAAATTCAAGGCGCCCATTCTTAAACTTGCATCAACAATATCAACTTAATAATAAGGGGATAAAGTTCATTTTTACAATATACGCAAGACGATAATGAGCTCAAGGCTCCTCTTATCATATGAGCGGCAAAACAAAAGCAAAAAGGTGTTGTTTGAATCCTATTAGCCGTACACAATGGCTGACAGATTTCAGGGACCCCCGCCCTTGTGTGGAAAGTGCACCGAGATGTATAACGCTCTAGATGTGGCTAGTAAGTGCCTTGGTTTATTAAGTATACAGTATCTCCACAATGTTATTAATAACTAGCTTCCCGCCAGCGGCTTCGCCCGCGTGGTCTTGATAACTTTTCGCCCCCGTTTTAGCAACATTTTTATTGCTACTCCGCTCTTATTAATCGTAACGTGATGGTATATAGCCTATAGCCTTCCCCGATAAATGGGCTATCTAACACAGAAAGAATTTTTCAAATCGGTCCAGTAGTTTCGGAGCCTATTCAATACAAATAAACAATCAAATCAAAACAAACAAAACTAAAAACGTTGGCAAAATAAACTTACAAAAATGTCAATAGACTATAAAAGAAAATAATAAAAACTTCCGCATTGCTATCTGTTGAAAGGTACTCTGAATAATTCCTGCATTGTCATCCAGCATGTATCCAGAAGTCTGTATAACTGTACAGGGGTCCTGACTTGTTCGGTGGTCAAAATTTTTAGAGTTTGACTAGCTAGCGACCACCCATACCAGGGTCCGTCTATTGGGCATGAGAGCTAGTTCTTCTTATCTTTTTGTATTGTTTTAAAACATTTTCCATGCTAAGATTACAAGTTATTTTCAATGAAGGAAAAAATATCTATTTCCTCTTACTTAAGGCGGCGACATACGTGGATTGCGCGTTTTGGGGGTACATTAAAACGTTTTTTCTCCCTAATCTTTATCGGAAAAAAACCAAAAAAAATATATGTTAATCTACACGATACAGAGCAAGTGCGTCTCGGGCCAGATTTTTTAAAAAAACATTTGAAGTATTAAAAATAAATGACCAAAGTAGCCTCCGTTTTCTTCGTTACAACCTTTTTTCTTTTAAACTATGAACTGTAGAATTTTTTTTAATCCATCAGAATATTAAATAGTACTATGCCGAGAGTACTCTCGGCTCACTTTTTTGAAAAACTTTTTTAATTATTTTATATGATTTTTTTACGTAATCGATACTCGCAAGTTCCCTGAGCAGCCCCTCTGTCGCCCAATACTTTAGTGCGGGACGAGGCGCCGTGCTGAACGGACCTGTGCAACTTTTTTCCGCAAAATGGAGCTACACACTCGATACTTTTGTGTATTAGTAGTAGTATAAAGGGTTTATCAGTGTGTGTAAATCTTACAATGTTTTGATAGGGTGAGCACGGTGCTAGCTACAAAACAAAATTTTAGCAGCTCGGGATACTATTTTAATTTTTAACTAAGTTCAAGTACAATGTTACCTTGCGTGTTAATATGCAATTATTTTTTAAATTATAGGTACCTACCTATTGATTTTAACTTTATAATGTAAAATAATTTTTAAATTAAATTCAATATGGCGAACCTACTTATTTTTTTAATTAAATGATATGGGTATCAATTTCGAGGTTTTTTGGGGTGTTGATTACGAAATTGCCATTTGTTTTGAAATCCAAGATGGTGGACATCATTTTTTTTGTCATAATTGACATGGGTATCAATTTCGAGGTTTCTTGAGGTGTTGATTACGAAATTGACATTTATTTTGAAATCCAAGATGGCGGACATTTTTTTTTCCAAAACTGTGACATGGGTATCAATTTCGAGGTTTCTTGGTGTGTTGTTTACGAAATTGCCATTTATTTTGAAATCCAAGATGGCGGACATTATTATTTTTTCATTAATATGACATGGGTATCAATTTCGAGGTTTCTTGGGGTGTTGATTATGAAATTGCCATTTATTTTGAAATTCAAGATGGCGGACATCATAATTTTTTCATTAATATTACATGGGTATCAATTTTGAGGTTTCTTGGGGTTTTGATTATGAAATTGCCATTTATTTTGAAATTCAAGATGGCGGACATTATTATTTTTCTATTAATATGACATGGGTATCAATTTCGAGGTTTCTTGGGGTGTTGATTATGAAATTGCCATTTATTTTGAAATCCAAGATGGCGGACATTATTTTTTCATAAATGTGACATGGGTATCAATTTCGAGGTTTCTTGGTGTGCTAATTACAAAATTGCCCTTTATTTTGAAATCCAAGATGGCGAACATTATTTTTTCATAACTGTGACATGGGTATCAATTTCGAGGTTTCTTGGCGTGTTGATTACAAAATTGCCATTTATTTTGAAATCCAAGATGGCGGATATTATTATTTTTTCATTAATATGACATGGGTATCAATTTCGAGGTTTTTTGGGGTGTTGATTACGAAATTGCCATTTATTTTGAAAAAAATTGCGCATTGTATAAAAAATATCCTTTATACATTATAATATACCTCCACGGGGCACGCAATGCCAGCGGTACCTACGGCCTCCGGCAATACTGACAGATAGCTAGGTAAATTAGATCTACTGTAACTATAGGCAAGTGTATAAATATAAGAAGTATGGTCTACGCACACTATATGAGTTAGCCATTTGGGTTTTGCCTATTGTTATCAAATCTTAAAAATATATAGATTAGAAACGTACACATTTACCATTTTACCCTTTGTATTGTCCTCTTGAGTCTTTAATTTCGAATTATGTTTTTTACATTTTCTTTTGTCATCCATTTTGATAATATAAATAAACATAATTATAACGCACAGAATTACTTTATTACAATTACAATAACGACTAAGTATATTTAAATAATTTATGTACACCAATACACGCTAATATTAAATATTATTATGTACACAGACACACAAAAATAACCCCATTATATGATTACTAAAAATCGATGCAAGTATTACGAAACTACGAGTATGTAAGTACTTCGATTTACAAAGAAAAGTGTCGCAGGTCCATTCAGCTTAGTGTCTCGTCCCGCACTGAACTGAAGTTTAGGCAAGATTTGACAAGAGGGGTAGGTCTCGCGATTTGCGAGTTAAACGTAAAAAAATAATTTTAAGTAAATAATTAAGAATGTTATTATTACAAAATCTGTTAATAGTATTTACTTGCTTGTTTTTTGCCTACACATTTTGTTTTTTATAATTAGTTAGAAAAAACAAAATATATCTATAAGCAAAAACTTGTTATCGGCTATCAGCTGACCAAGTTGCTGCTACTTAGCTTTTAATTAGCTGTAAGTTTTCCGTGCAATAAATAAATAATAAGCAAAAGGTTCCTTCAGTATCATATCTAAATTTCTTATAGAAAAAATATTATTCAACGAAAACATGTCTATCAGTAGAGGTATTTATTATAAATTCAATACAAGTGTTTTTTTAAAGAACTCCAAAGCATTTTATGCCATGCCTTTAAACTGTCAATTGATATCATATATTATCTGAAAGTCTAACACTGATAATAATAACAAGCAAACAAACCTTTTTATCATTCCGTATAAAAAACTATAATATTTAAAATTATTTATTTAATCGGCCGAAAAATGTAGACAACCCTAGTCTAAACGGCAGTGGGGCGCCCAGTCAATGTGTGAGTGCAACGCGTAGTCAGTACCAGGGGGTGCGGCAGCGCGCGCGGTGCTATTTATCGGGAACGCCCACTCGAGCAAGGTCAACGGCGTATATCGCAGTCTTAATTTGCAGTCGGTAAGGGCTTTTATGGGCTGGCAACGCATCAGCTACGCAGTTGAGGGGAGAGGAGAAAGGTTCCATAATTGAAGAGAGTAAACTTGAAGAAGAAGAAGATTAGTCTCTTCGATAAGCTTAAACCTTCTTTTACAAAATGTGACTCCAATAAACCAGTGTACGGTAGAATTGTCAAAGCAATATATTATTGCTTCTATTTTGAAATGTGATGCTCGTTTATTTATTCTTGAATATGGCTGCAAGGACTTTCCGTGCGTCATTTTAAGTACCACTTTAATATCATTCAGATGATTGATGGTGTAGTTATGGGACGATTACTGTTATATTATAATGGGAGTACTTAGATAATGTTGTATTAACTTAGTAACAACTATGCAAATCAATGCAGGCGTCCAGTCTTTAAAAAAAAATCGCAGGAATTCACCTCCTGACTGTCACACTGGCCGTGTGATTGACAGGTCGAGATTTTTTCGGTTTTTCTATTAGGAAATTCTCAATAACAGCTCAGTGTATTTTGGTTATAAAATAGTTACTTAAGAAAAAGTTCTCAAAAAAGACGAGGTTAAGAGTACCCCTCGTCATGGTCGTGGCGAATGTTCCTGATCCCAAGGAAATGGCGCAAAGTGCAAGTGATGACAAGTACGGTTTTTAGGCATATACCCTCGTGTGGCCTGGATCCAAGAGGATATTACGCACCCAAAAAAAAGGTTAATGTAAATAGGTCATGCACGGGAGGTTGATGAGTACAGTTCTCGCCAAACTTATTGTCCGGGTTGAAGTTGGCACGAGCTAACTTTAACTCGGCCGTAAAAATCGGAGAAAAATAATAATAGGATTGTAATAAATAAAAACGAAATCTCAAGTCGCAGGCTGTCGCTTTATATAATTTTTATCCAATATTTTTCTTTCTCTGATTTTTACAGCCGGGTTAAAGTTAGCCCGTGCCAATTTCAACCCGGACAATAAGTTTGGCGTGAACTGTACATCTGCATATGAAGCGAAAGTGGTGTGCCAGGATCTTGAATTATGTAATTTATGTAGCCTCTGTCTACCACAATGCAATCTAAACAGGCCTGAAGCTATGTATGTATGTTATAAGTAAATTTTAATGAATGAAAAAGAAAGTTAGAGAGAAGAGTAATTATAGAATTAAATGAAATTCTTCTTTCTTTCAGCATTTAACAAAACCATGATTGTTATGATTTTTTTCAAGATAACCTTTCAATTTCTCATGGTTCTAATCTGATACCCACTCATTGAATACTTCCTATCCTTTAATTATAAACGAAATAGTAATGATAATTGAAATAAAACTACTTTTTACGGATTTTATCGCGTTATATTGATATTATTTTAATCCCGACGTTTCGGACCCTTTACAGCGTCCAGAAAACAAATATAGTTCCTTACGCAGCATCAAGACTTCAGGGTCATGAGGCTTTAAAATTCAAAAACATTTAATTCCAATTCTAGCCCACCTCCACAGCAAGACACAGCCATGAAAAATGCAAAGAAAAGCTAAACTTGCTCCGTAACGAAGCGTTCATTGTGATTCAAAGTGCCGGTTCTATTCTCTATGGATCTGTGGTGACCTACTTACTGTATGACGCACTACTGACGTCACGCTTTGTCTATGGTTCTACATTGTATTTAACTGGCGTGGAATTGGCGGTATGGCGTTTATACACATGTATGGTTGATGATCTAGGCATCTAGCCTTAGAAGTTTAGACATGATTTGGGAATTCGCGTGATGTCGTACAGATTAGTCGATATGTAATGTTATGCTATGCTTACCACGGTTAATCAATGGATAGGTGATAGTTTTAATGGATAGTTTTTTTGTGATGTTTGCATTTAAACATACCATCACGCCTGTATTCTCGAAGGGTTAGGCAGAGGTGTACTAATGTACACCCACAGTTCGCCGGTATGTTGTATCATAATTTATAATAGTGGCAACCCTGTATTCACAAGAAAAAGATTATAAGTTAATGGGCAATCTTAATACTAAAAATAAACATAAAATAGAAGTAGGTACCTTTTAGAGTTTTAGGCTGAGATTCAGAGAAGAGACTCAGTATGAACTTACGCTTCCGTATGTCAACGGAAGCCTTACTTTACGCTGAGCATCGTCTCTGAATGTTAGCCTTAGACTAACAAAAACAAATAAATGCTTTCTAGGAAACTGTGTGCGTTTTTACAATAAACTCTCAAAATCTGTCACCGATCTCACTGGTAAGAACTTCGATCAAGAAATTTTAAAAATTATGTCATAGTATATAAAAAAGCAAAAAAAATATATATTGGTATTATGATTTCTGACCATGTAATTTGGAGTCGGCCAACCAAAAAAAAAGGGTTTTTTTTAAGTTCGTTAAAAGTTTTTTTTACACTTAGGAGAAGAAGGTTTTTGTAACCTTCTAAACAAAACTTTTCTGAAAACCGCATCACAGTCGGTTCAGGCAAACGCGAGATAATCGCGGACAAATATACATACATACATGACCAATTGAGATCCTCCTGTTTTTGAAGTCAGTTAAAAATCAAATCAGATTGACCAATGTAGTACCTATTAAATTAGGCAGACGACCGAAGAACGAATACCTTCTTTGTATTGAATCATCTACTCTGTGCTGTCTTTAAGTCTTTGGCAGCGCGCCAAAATTTGACGTGCCGCAATTTTTTTAACGTTGTTTACAAACGGTTAGAAGAGGTAATGATCCTCGAATCTTAATTGTTTTTTTTTGTATTGTTTTGTACTTGACTTGATGATCTAGGGGTTTAAGTCTGTTAAGCATACAAACAGAAGTTTAAATAGACGTGTAGATTTAAATCTAAGACACTTATTATATCTTAAATAATTTTAAAAAATAGTTCTGGTGTATAAATCCTTATTTTTTCACTAGTCCTTACTAATATTATGAATGCGAAAGTAACTCTGTCTGTCTGTCTCGCTTTCACGCCAAAACTGAACCGATTAAAACGAAATTTGGTTCAGAGATAGTCTAGAGCCTGAGAAAGGACATAGACTACTTTTTAATGCGAAAAAGGGTAACAAGGGGTTGAAATAGGGGATGAAAGTTATAAGGAATACCCAGACCACGCGGGCGAAGCCGCTGGCGGAAAGCTAGTTGTAAATAAAGGATATTTTTTAATCTTGTTTAATAGTTACAATTAACAAGTCATATTGTTTAAAAAAAAAATTAACTAGGATGCGGCTGCATTTCCTTTCTAACGATCTCTGAGAAGAAACGCTGAAACCAACTTAGAGAACCATGGACTCTTAGGCTGATATTCAGAAACGAGACTCAACATGAACTTATGCTTCCGTATGTCAAATTTGTATGACAATTTGACACGGAAGCCTGAGTTTATGCTTAGCATCGTCTCTGAATATTAGCCTGAGGCTAATATTGATGATAAGCGTAAAGTAATGCTTCCGTATGTCAAATTTGTATGACAATTTTACTCTCTTTTCAAAGTTAAGACAGTCGCACGCAATAATATATGAAGTGTTACACAATGCAAAGCAATGTTTGAAATGGCAAGTGTCTTGGGATGTCCCTAAAATAATACCTATCTAAGTAGTTACTTTATATAGGTATTTTTTTACCCGACTGCCTAAGGAGGAGGGTTATGTGTTTGTAAATCATCGCTCATGTGATCTCTATTTTCCAAATAAATATATATTAACGCCACTAAACATTCAACAATTAATAAATCTCACATTCACTTATAAACTCATTTCCCCCCGTCCACCATATTTCATAGAAATAACTTCCCGCCAACACAAATGTCAAAAACTTTTTAATACAAACGCGGTACGGCGATTATTTGCAAACAGCCTATATGTAATTTATCGGACTAGGATAAGGAGTCTTCTAGTTGTGAAAAAAAGCAAAAGCAAAAGCTAAAAAAGTAAAAGCTCAGTTTTCAGCAGGTTAGTGCTTCGTCATTAATTTAAATTTAGTTTGAAAGTTATACGAGATAATTACAGCCTTATTCTGAAAACTATTTGTGGGCTAAAAATATCTCAATCCATCTAACACACGCGGCAATATTAATGGCAGTTTGTTACCCTGGTGAAAAGCTATTAAAAACGAAGGATTTTTTTAATCTGTTATTTTTTCGATTTATTATTAGACTACTTCGACACGAGTACGCCCATGGGTATTCGTCATGGTTTGCGTAAAAAAAATATAAATGCGTCAGAAATTATGACATTACGCTTTACTTATAAAAAGAAGGCACGTGATCAATGGTAATTTTTATTTTATAATCTTCGTAAATTGATAAAAAATCATTGGAGTAATTTAACAATTTTATTAGAGTTAAGAGTTTATTACTCTTAATTACTAAGTTCCTACCACCGACAAATTCCTATCACGGAATTACAATTACATATTTGGAAAACGCGGGAATATTAACTTTTTTATTTGAACCGGCACAGGCACGCGCACCATAGGCCACGGAGCGTCACAGAGTATATTTCAACATTATATTTATTTTTAAATCAGTACGTAGCAACGGCCTTCATAAAGCTCGTAAAATACTCGTCACACGCTTCAATGATGGCTATTGGTTAATTCTTACAATAATAAATTACTTAGGCGTTTAATGGAGATTTTGGCGCGCGTGCGAGCCTAATAGCGCGTGCTTGGCAGAATTTATATTGCAAAATTCCACGGTTTCTTACTATAGATAATATTTTGATGAGTTCATGAGTACGTTATGACCTGAGAGCGTATTTACGTATGATTCATTTCGTTATACCCTCGCACCTTAAACAACAAGCGTCGAGTTTGCAACAAGTCCCTAAATATACAGCTGGGCTACTGGTAACACGGGGTTACTAAAATTTTACTGAATGTATCACGCAAATATTATAGTAACCTTAATTGGAACGCTCCGCCGAAACGCTCGGGCTGTGGGGTCTGAGTTCTCGCCTCTTATTTCAAAGAAATTGCCATAAGACTGGTCGACTCTTCTACTGTCACTGTCACTTTTGGGCACGGAACCAGCGAATCATGACAGGTAGCGACGTTTAGGACCAGTATAATTGGGCTAAAAGGCAAAGGACTCGAAGGGATGGTGACCCATCCGCAAACCACAGCAGTTGCTTAACCTAGCAGATCAAAATAACACGCACAGTTGTTTTCGTGTCATTCTCATTTGTGTTGTAAGTTTAAATGTGTTATTCTATTTATATGCTCCTTTAAATAGCGGTCGTTTGTTATTTATACCGCGTGGATGTTACTGTGCCTATTAAACTTTACTTTTGTAAATGAGTTCAGGGGGCTAGGCAAGCTAGGCTTGAGAAGGATGCGAAGACACAAGAGTTTGACAAATCGGGCTGTCACTAATGTATTTTCCATATATGTTTTGTTATTTTTTTCATACCACTAAGTTGGCAAACAAGCATACGGCCCGCCTGATGGTAAGCGGTAACCATAGCCTATGGACGCTTGCAACACCAGGGGATCATTCGCGCGTTGCAGATTCACTGCGCCGACGCGACAGTTTGAGGGTATATTCCTCTTGCTGCCAGCGCAGCGCATCCTTAGAAGGAGCTCTGGCGACTTTACTCACTGCAGGAACACAACACACAATAAAGTGTGTTATTTGGCTGCAGTTTTCTGTAAGGTGGAGGTACTTCCCCAGATGGGCTGCATAAATGGCTGTGCCCAACCTCTGTTAAACTTGTAACCTGTTTCTATTCGTTTGTCCTTTCGAATGTCAAATTGTCGGATCGGAGGTATTTTCCATTTCTTCAGAACATATAAGTATTTGAATATGAGATATACATTGTATAGCAACGTGGGGCCGAGTACATTTAATTCAAATACTTTATCTTAACTAGCCAGTTTCGCTTAAGTGCCCAATATAACTTGAAATTCCAAAGCGACACTGCTAGATTAACCAAATGTTAAGATCAGTATATTCGAATTTAGTTCCATATTCCGCCGCAGATCAAGTAGTACTGGTTATTGTATGAATGGCCGCCACTCCAGGCTGTCATATGATTGATCTGTCTGACACTTAGCGCTGCATCTTAATTGGCACAATTATGGCCGAGTGTTGATGGTAAATTAGCCGCGTGAGTCTATGAACACTGAAATAGGATGCCACGAATATTAACATGATATTTGTGTGGGATTTTAGTAGGTAGGTAATATATAGACCTAACCGCGTGCAATTGTCTAGCTGCCTCGGGATCAAACCCACTCAGGGTTGCCATTTATAACAATTGACCCTTAAAAACCCTGAGAATAAATAATGCACTCTGAAATGTTAGTTATCTCAGAGCCGAAATAAAAAAGATCGTTTCATCGATTTTCTACTTGCTGAAAAGAGACCTGTGCCTCGACCATGAGTTTTTCTCACGAGACTCGCTAGCGACGCCGTAAATTATTTGTATGGAAAACCCTCGCAGCGCTTCTAGCGGTTACGTAAGGAACTAAAACCTGCTATGAGATTTTCGATGCGTAAAAAACCTATCGAAAGTCATTCGATAGAACTCATGGTTGAGGGGCTGAACTTTTTTCTTAGAAACAGTCCAATTTGTTAAGATTTCCGACAAGTCAACCTTTTTTCACGGTTTCAATGTTGGTCCAAATTATAAAATGTGAACGACTATTGGATCTACGACAACTGCAAGTTCATAGCGTAGTTACGTATAGGTACTTTCTCATAGTAGTGTACATAAAGAACATAATATAACTCCGTAAATGCTTGCAGTTGATTTAAAAAGAATTTTTAATTAAGATAAGATTTTAGTCTGAACAATGGACTTTCTGAAAGTAAGAGCGATACGAACAAATTCCAACAATAGAATAATTAAATTAAAAGCATTTTTCACTTATTTGTTCTTGGGAATAATGGAGTGATCTGATATGGCAATTATTCGCCAAAATACTCTTGTTTGTAGATCTTCAGCAAGAGATTGAGTGACGATCTCATTTGACATTCTACTACGGACTATTTTGTTAAGCATTCCCTACTTTTCAAGCCAAAGTAAATAGTTTCAGGAGAGGCGAACATTGGACTCCCTAGGAGATACCTATAGTCCGCGCGGAACCAGTTGGCCGCGCTTAGGTAGGGACGGGGGTGAGGCGGTGGGTTACTGTGAACAAAAGCAAGCGCCCCGCCCCTCCGTTCCACCGCGCGCAGGCGACCCCGTCCCTCCGTCCCGCCGCTCACATACCTAAGGCGCGGCCAACTAGTTCCGCGCAGACAATACTAAATCTCATGCCACTAGTCCAACAAACTGTCATTTTCAGCAGCTGAGTAAAAACCACCATAGTGTAATAATTCTGAGAGACATTGAGAAAGTAATGAGCGTACGTTTTCTAAAACATTTTGTCAGCAATTATTTATTATCTGTTAACAAATTACTGGAAGAAAGTGTCTCATAGCCAGACAAGATTATATTTATTTTTATTTGCATTCCTTGCGGTATACCTAGTAATGTTGTCTTAATATCTTATTCAAAATAGCGAGTGAATCACACGTGCTTAAAGTTTTTATTGCAGAAATATATAAAAATATAATGAGTCAACCATTTATTTCGGGTAAACACACTATTTGAAACATTTATCAACAATTTTGAAGGAATTTCTAAGCTACTTTAAGAAACTTATTATTTATAGGGTACATGCTATTAAATAAAATATTTACATAATATACAAAATTAAAATAAGTTAATTTCAGCACTTAGGTAACGTGCCCAGAAGACTGGCAGCATTGCCACTTTGAATGACAATGCTGATTCTCTGGCCCAAAAATAATCCAGCCCTCTGGCCACGAGTAGAGTTGACCAGTCTTCTAACAGTTATTTTTTAATTATTGTATAAATTGGCATGCGACCTATCTCTAATGCGACATCAGTCCGTTGTAATGTACAGCACAGTGTGGTGCTGTCGCATGTAAGTACGCGATTAATAATTATGATTCATCAAAAGTAGACTCTTTTGCTGATGATATACAAAACTAATGTGCAAATCTGACCATTGAGTACAGACTGATACCAACTGTACTAACCTCAGACTAATGAGTTAAATACACAGGTACTAAGAATTATATTGCACTGGACTTTCTTTTCAAGTCAGAATAGATCCAGGTTAATTAGAAGCCACAAGAGACAATGGCGGCGAAGAATATATGAGCCCCACAAAGGTTTTCTGAGAAAATGGTTAATTTGCTTGGAACGGAAGTTTGGAAGGAGAATATATATGAACACAAGGAAACAATTTATACATTTCCTTTATCTAAATATAAACACATTGTAAGGGACTAAAGATGGGTGGTACTCAGCTAAAATCTATAAGGAAAACATTTAGAAAAAGATTGAGGGTTGGTAAAATAATAGGCATTCAGCATTGTTATAAATACTGTATTTAAGTAAACTTCTGAATTGACGAAACCATATTAAAGGGTACATTCGTTCTCAAATTCGTTAACCCAATACTACATTGAACAACAATAAATTCAATTATCTATTGTTCATAATTACTATGCGAGGTAATTGTAATTAATAACTTTATTATGACCCTATAAATATATCGAGTTGACCTATTAATTACCCCGCCCTTTCGGGTTCAGTGGTAACTTGGCTCATTGTCGCTCTGTGTAAGCTCATTCGACCGCCAACACAATGGCGCCTTCTAATAACATTAGTATAGTTTCTATACTGACCTATTGTTCAGTTAATTTCACAGCAAAGAAAGTATTTGTGTTAAAGTTTGATTTAAATATGGTTCTAACACTTTTTTTAACAGTCTCGTCACGATTTTGAGATCGGATATAAATCTAAATTATGAGCCGTACTTTGCATTATTACAATAAATTCAAATATTTGGGCAGATCATCAGCAACATTTTAAAAAGAAAAGTTATAAATAACCTTTTAAAGGCCGAAACAATAGGGAAACTATTGTTATGGCAGATGAAGGCATAAATAAATGCGGAGAGCACAAACCGTTTTCAACAGAAAAGAAGCCTTTATTTACTAAGCTGTGGTTAGATTTGAGATAATAATATGATGATGATGAAGATTTAGTTACTTCTTCGCAATACACCAATTCAGTCCTTTTATTGGGGGCTGAAAATCCCCATCGAGCCTGCGACCTGCGGAGGCTTCGGGGTATATCAGACTCGTACCAAGTTACCGACTAAAAATCACATTAGCCTAAGCTTCCCTTGCCCTATTCAAGGGCACATTCACCACGACCGTAACAGGCTATGGTCCGTTACAACCACCAGATCCCATAATGGGCTACTCGCTTCCTGAAAATGATGATTCGAAATGAAATGATGATGAAAATTATATTAATTTATTCTAATAACTAGATTTTTAGAGACAATTTTTGCCGAGATGACACCAAAATTTCCTAATTGACGACCTCTGAGAAGAAACTTCGAAATAAATTCAAAGATCTTCATCATGGGAGAAGCTAAGTAAGTAAGTGTAACAATGTCGGGTAATATCTGGAATGGTCCATTGGCCAACGGTCACTTCCTTAAAGAGGGAATGAAACTAAAAGTTATAAATGCGCTTTTTTCTCTTAGGACAGCCCAAATGGAGTTTCTTGACGGTTCATCATTCACAAGTATCTTATTGAAATAAATAGTTCTGACTCGGGTATACCGCTAGTAGTCCGTGGTGACTTTGTTTCGATTGTTTGATTTGTTTCGTGCGTTGATAAAAACACATTAAAATGTATCATATTTAATTAAATTATTTGTTGTAAAGTAAGTAAATACTTTGGAAATGAGGCCTTCCGGAGACATTACAAAACTCCGCAGCCACAAACTCCGGAAGCGTGCATTTGTCGACAACTTCTTTAACTTTCCGACATAATTTCTTCTTATTTCGAAATTAAAATATATTATTCATGTAATTTATGTTTCTTAAATACTTTCTTCGTTGGAAAAGATTTCGTCTTATTCCCAGGGAAAATATATAAAAAGATGGCAAGTATAAATGAAATAGTGTTTTTGACGAAATATTTTTGAATCTATATACCTACCTACAAGGTATACCAAAATAACTTGAAAAAAAAAACTTCGACAATTTATTCATCTTCCCCATTACTATAAAAGTTGGTATAAGAAAACCCAGGGTATAATAGAGTCTATCTTTTGGTTATGACACTAGAAAATTTTTGATGTATTTTTAATGTGGGTCTAGCTTATCTATCTTTTATAAAAAAGCGACTTAAGTTTTATTCTGAATCTTCTACTGGCTTAAACGAACACTAATCCTCAATTGAATTGAATCAGAAATCTTCTAACATCAAGACGTTTATTCCACACATTTGATTCAGATCTGAGAAAAAACAAGACCAAACTAGAACAACAAATGGATTAAACATGAACTCTACTAATTCTGAGCTTCGGTCTCGATTATCGGAAATCGTGGAAAACATCTCGACGATTGATTATAAAGCTGGTTATAAGTATTTTTTCCATTATTTCCTCCTTGTAGATGAAAGGCAACAAATAATACAAAAACACTCTGAACTTTTTGTGGGTGTTGAAAAAGGCAGTTTTTGGAATTTCATATCTATTTTGATAGATGAAGTTTTCTTGACTAGCAAAGCTGGCGTGGTTATTTTCCACCCAATCTTGATGCTTTAATTATTTATCCTGGAGTAAATTGGAGTTGAGGTGAACTTACATTCCTGACTCATAGATTGGAGATTGGACCTCTGATTCTTGCAAGATCTGTTTCTTTGATTTGACTGATCTGTTTCTGACAGAGACTCAAAATTGCTTAGTCATTTTGGGAAACAGTTACATGAAACAAATGATAGGTTTGATTCATATTCATCTCTAGAGCATCTCTGAGATTTATTTTGCTGTAACAAGAGAGCTGTTTCTTGTGCAGATAAAATGATAAATTTTGTGATGATCCATTTATCCTTAACTTTAGTTTGCAAGGCGAACTTCAATTTGTTAGCTTATTTCTAATCAAAGTTTTATGGATTAAATTGAATTTTCTTTTATTTAATTTATAGATGGCCTTTTATTTGTGATTCGAAAGAGGCAGGACTTTTTCGATTTTCAATATACCAAATTATAGATAGTCGTAGGTCATTTTTTAACTGCATAATCGTTACTGTTATCATTTATGTCTGCACCTACTAATGTATGTAATAGTGGTCATTAATTATGATACTTGTGCCCAACGTGGTCGTAAATGACCATTATTAAATTGAAACTTGGATATTTTCTTGATTGTGTCCAAGGTTGTTCCAGACATTTTTTTAATTATCAAATGATCTGGTCTTTTCGTAAATAGTCCAGACAACCTGTAGGCGACCGCTGTAGATGTATTGATTTATTTTGACGATTTCACAACAGTGCGCTTATCTGGACGGGTAGCGTACAACAAATATTAATACACAAATAACTACGTTGTTTTCTTTCAACCCATTTAGCTAACGATGGCATTGTGAGCGCCTCGACCTTCACGCGTCAATCCATAGTCACACGGTACTCACTCTTCAGAATGTTGTGATACATTATCCTTGTCCTTGTGTGCTTGCCCCGAACTGCAAGAATTGCCCATCTCGTCGCCGGCTCGGCCGCGCCGCCCTTAGCTTGTCATCACCCGCACCACCGTCACCTCATGCACTACACACAGCTGTAACACGGACACACGCGTCCAGACCCGACAAAATCTAGTTTCATGTAATAATTTAACATTTCCCGGCGTCGCGATCGTTTCGGGCGGTAAACCCGAGCGTGATAGCGCGCGTGCAGTCGCGACGCGCTCTCGCCGCCGAATAATCGATGCGCAGTCTCCCCCCGCCTCACCCGCGCGCACCTCTCGCGCGCGCGTTCATTATCTACGCTTTTCACGACACATGCCGCGACGAGAGCTTTTCTAAACCGTAGAGGTTTCCCCTCTTTTTTATATTGGCAATATTTTAATACCGTTAATATGTTACTTGCAAAAGTAAATTACATTCTGATTCCGTGAAATACATTTAAACTTGGAATTGATCACGTCGAATTCAATTTTCACCGTCTCGTCATCAATAAATTCATAGATTCTTCAGTGAAGTTAATGACATCTTGGCGGCAGATCAAAAGATTGGGCACGCTTCATCACAACCACTCAATACTTTTTCTTGCCATTAATTCAACACGACAGAATGTGGTTGGTTGAGGTGTTTTATTAACAAAAATATAAACAAATAATTATTTTACAGAATAATTGGCGCGGTCTATGACCCATAGAGGTTTAATAAAAACTACAAAAGATCTAATAAATAAAACCTTCGCCGACTGGCAAGCAATGGCCGTTGCATTTGAATTTGGAATTCTTTTGATAAAATTTAAAATGTCGTTTGTTTCTGTCTTTTCCTGCAGCAAGTGCTCACAAGTACTACGAACTAGTAATAATTTGATTTATAAATTTTAAGTAAAGTGTAATATAATAAAATATTTTTATGTTGTTGGCATCATGCCCAGGTGTTTTATAAACTCTGTACGACGTCTCAAGAGGAGTTTCATACAAGAATTTGGTGAATTTTCCGTCGAAAGTAAGTCACTCTGTATTCCAAGAATTGCTCCTAATATTTTTCCACGCTATCTAAAAGGCAGGTATTTTGATGGATAAAACATCAAAGAATACGTTATTCTACAATACGTACTGCTTTTTCCAAGATTTCACTAGTTTTTCAGCTTATTTATCAATATTTTCTAAACTTTATCTTTCGAACTTACATATTGACAATGTCATAATATTTTTTTCAAATAAAATATTTGTATGGTTGCCAATTTATATAAAACAGTATTATAAATTATATTACTTACTTTCTAATTATATTATTGTGTTAACCTGTGTTTATCCTACGGTGTGAGTTTTTTAGAAAAATATAGGTAACTAGGTAAGTAGGTAGGTAGGTAACTACTTCGTTAACCTGTCAGTCATGGTTGTAAAGCCCCCTGCTCTCTTTCCCTCTCCCTCAATCTATTCTGCTCTCTCGGTGTAATTTTGGCTTCAAAATTTCCGTTACTGTCATACAGTGTTCTATGAACACCCACTACCTAGTGCCTTGTAATGTTAAGGACTTGTAACGATTTTTTTATACCACTAAGGTGGCAAACAAGCTTACGGCCCGTCTGATGGTAAGGGCCGTAAGCGGTTACCGTAGCCTATGGACGCTTGCAACACCAGGGGTGTCACTCGCGCGTTTCCGACCCTAAAAACGTTTGGAGGTTTATAGAGGGTTCACTGCGCCGACAGTTTGAGGGAATATTCCTCTTGCTGCCAGCGCAGCGCATCCTTAGAAGGAGCTCTGGCAACCTTACTCACTGCAGGAACACAACACGCAATAAAGTGTGTTATTTGGCTGCAGTTTTCTGTAAAGTGGAGGTACTTCACCAGATGGGTGCTTCAGATTTGAGCCATAAATGGCTGTGCCCTACCTTTCTTAAAAAACTTCAAAACGCAATAGAAAACTTAAAAAAACAGGACTGAGGAGTCAGGACTCTGCCAAGCGAGGATTAATGGTAATTAAAATACACACGCAACCTTCACAGAGGATGCGTCCATGATGGTAAAGTAGATCCTTCATTTGATATCAGCTATCAGGACTTGCCTAATCCAGCTTTATCCGCTAAATGGCTTGCAGACTGTGTATATATTGCATTATAATTATTACGACTAATGTGAAAATAAAAAGCTTTTTTACGAGCGCGATAATCTAGTTCCATGAATGACGAATTGGGATTCCCACTCCATATTATTTTTTAGTAACTATTTTTTATGTATATGCTATATTTAGATTTAGTTTTATTTATATACTTTTAAAATGGCTTTCAGGTGAAATGAAGTCGTCAAGAATACCGAGATTAAACATAAAGCGTCAAAAGAATCTCTTAAAGACCAATGAAACGATTTATCACGATAAAGTGCCTATATCCACACGATTCTACCTTCAATTGCTAAAGAAAAGCCAATTCTTACAACATTTCCAAGATACTGAACCTTATGAATACGCATCGGAGAGCGAAAAAGCAATAAAATCTCCTGAACTATCAAAGAACAAAAATTTCACAAAGAGAGATACGGACAAAACATACAACTTAAGATCATCCGAAGCAAAAACGGAACGCAAAACATATGAAAAAACGAATAGAAGGAAACGAAATGGGTGCGACAACGAAACGCAATCCATTTCCGAACTGATACAGGAAGTTAACAGGAAGCGGAAGCCGCGGAAGGAACCTTTGGCGCCAATTATAGAAGAAATTAAAAGCAGGGAACCTTTGAAATTCAATAACAAAGGTATTTATTTTCCTTTATTGTAAGCTCCTGTAATACTAAACTAAATGTTTAATGTTAATGTTTAAAGTGCTAGCTATGAACTGCCCTCTAAGTAAAGAGGAAGTATGTATGTATTTACAAAAAAAAGTATATAAGTACTTATCATTATCCATTGTCTAGTACCCATATTACAATTTACAAGCTCTGCTTAGATTGGGACTAGATGGTGCTGTGTAAAATGTCCCAGATAAGATACAATAATAGTATTTAATATAAACTATACATATAGAATTATCATTATTAAATACAATAGACGTTTTGTTAAATTTATTTTTGTAATTTTATGATCGCTTTTTTGAGAATAATATTATTGAGGAACTAACAGGTTTCTAAGTATAAAATTCAAACTTTATTTTGTAATAAAATTCCTCAAACAAAAAAAGAGGTCGCATTAGATTCCTTAAACACAACAAAAGCGTTCAGTCAACAAAATATAGTCATTGACATGTTTTGTTGACACATGGTTTTCCAAAAAAATATTACTTACCAAAATAATAAATTATTTATTAGTTACAATTGCATTCATTGGCTAAATTCTTTTCCTAGGGTGAGTAATTAAGTGTGTATTATGTACAATGTAAATAGAATTACGTGCAGGTATTTGGTTAAAAAACTAATGAATAATTTACTTGAGGCAAGCCAAAATTCATTTTCATTGTATACTTTTCTGGTTGGTCACGACTGTAAGGTACTTGGAGCCTTTTCTGCCGAATTAAGTTTTCTTTTATAACACTAAGGTGGCAAACAAGCTTACGGCCCGCCTCTTGCAATACCAGGGGTATCACTCGCGTGTTGCCGACCCTGTAAAAATCTTTTCACACACTTTTTGAAGAACCCCATGCTGTAGTCTCTTGGGAAAACCTCGGTGGGAGAGATTTAATGACTTCATCAAATATACGAGCAACATAGCATACCATCACGCCTGTATTCCCCGAATGGTTAGGTAGCGGTGTACTAATGTACACCCACAGCTCGCTGGTATGTTTAGGTCCCATGTAATAGGGGGCAAGCCTATTGCCATGAACCGGTCACAAAGCTAGCCTCCGAACTGCTACTGGGAATTTTAGAGAAAAACCCAACGGGTTTGGTCGACTCGAACCCTAGACCTCTACCGTAGCAGTCGCGCTTGGGACCACTAGACCAACGAGGCAGCCTTAAAAATAATAAAACGTTAACTAATAGCATGACAGTCTCCCCAGGGGGTTCAGAGATCGACAAGATAGCCGAGAAACTGAAGAGCCTGGTGAAAGCCAGCGCTGATGAGAAGCTGGACAAGGAGTTGCTCACGTGCACCGAGTCGTTCGACAAGGAGAGCGTCGACGGCGCCGACAGGGATGCCGACAAGGAAAATGGTGAGAGATCCGAAAAGTGACTTGACGGTTGATTGGCGACGCTTAATGTATCCGGAACATAGGTAGAATACCGAAAACATCATTGTGTTGCATTTTTTTGATGAATTCTCTCATTAATTTGCCCTAAAAAACACCCAATATATTTAAGGTTATTGCGAATAATTCGTATTGTTTGGAATATCTACATTATTCCATCATTACTTGCAGGTGAAATTAAGTGTAGGCATAAAAGCGCAATGACTTGTTGAACCATCCGTATTGCTTACATTTTTAATTTTGAACCTATTTTTCGAAATAAACAAGAAAATTCATAATTTTTACAATACGCAGCTCAAAGCACCTATTCATCCGAAATAATGTAAAGAAGACTCGTAAATCAATTCATTTGAACTCTATGCTAGGGAGATATGGATCACGGCGCGTACCTTCATAAAATGAACTTACTATCAGAGTACAGAGGTCAAACGCTCAAGATCATTGAAATGGGTAATGGAAAACCCACCGCGGCGCACGCTGTCCACGTAGGTTCATTTGTTAACCCCCGACGAAAAAACGACGGGGTGTCATAAGTTTGACGTGTGTGTGTGTGTGTGTGTCTGTCTGTGGCATCGTAGCTCCCGAACGCATGAACCGATTTTGATTTTGTTTGTTTTATTTGAAAGGTAAATTAGTCGGGAGTGTTCTATGTTTGATGAAAATCGGTCCAAGATGGCCGCCGCCACAAAATAGCGAATTACATATTTTTTCACAACTCCCTCAATATGGGTATCAAATGGCTTGACTAGTAGAATACCATGCACTATGATAAATTTCAAATCCAAGATGGCCGCCACCACAAAATGGCAAATTACATTCCGTATCGGGGGCTTTCTAAATTTTTAATATTGTAAATCATTTGACTGGGTCCCTACGTTGCCACCGCACATATACACGAATTAACACAGCGTGCATGGCGTTGAGCTACGTGGGCATCGTATCCGAGCAAGCTACGCGTGTCATGACGTCAATTCGTGCGTAGCGTGTCCGTGGGTTGCAGTGGATACAGCTAGGCATAGTAGGTTTACTTATAGGGTTAGGCATAGGTCTACAGTTCTCGCCGAACTTATGTCCGGGTTGAAGCAGGCTCGAGCTAACTTTAACCCTTCCGCAAAAATCGGAGAAAGAAAAATATTGGATTAAATGATTTAAAACGACAGCCGACGACTTGAGCTTTCGTTATTTATTTATTACAATCCAATATTTTTCGTTCTCCGATTTCTACGGAAGGGTTAAAGTTAGCTCGAGCCTACTTCAACCCGAACAATAAGTTTGGCGAGAACTGTATTTATTTAGACCGACAGTTCGCCGGTGTATTTAGGTAGCATGGGGTGCCAGAATATATTGCCACTAATCGAAATCCAAACTGATAAAAAAGCCCTACATGGGTATCGAACCCAGGACCTCGAGTGTAGCAATCGCGCTTTTGACCACTAGCTGAAGAAACAGATAGGTATTTTTTTATCAGTCCGTAGAGTTTTCTTTCGACATCTATGGCAATGTCAAAACATTTTCACCTTTGTGAAAAGCTGAATACAAAAAGTTTTGTCCTTGTAAGTTCTCTGGGGAGCCGTATACTAAAAACTTATTCATCTAGAATTCTAGGTCATCCCACACGGCAAGATCGAAGAGCAAAGCTAAATAACTAAAGGCTTTTCTAGAATAGAATTCGTATAGTTGGTCGAGAAAACATAAATCATGCACAATACTATTTGAAACAAAATATCCTGAAAGTATTTTTGCTACAAATGCGTCTCCAGTGACATCGAGAAGAAAAGAAAATATTTATTTTATGTATCAACTTCTAGTTATACTTTAGAGGTCAAGTTCAAATGCTTTTTATTTCACAAAAGCTTTTACGAATTTATGATACTTTTAGTCTAGTTGGACGGTTACAAAAAGCCAATATTTGACGACGTCTGTGGTCTATTGGTTCGAGTACCGGACTGCTGATCACGAGGTCATGGGTTCGATTCTCACATGAAACAAATATTTATGTGATGAATATAAGTGTTTGTGTTTGTTTGGGTGTTTCCTATAAGTAAATAATAAGTATGTGTTTACAAAAAAAAACCTATATAAGTATTATATCCATTGTCTAGTATCTATAGTACACGCTCTGCTTAGTTTGGGACTACTTAGATGGTGTAAAAGTCTCAGAATATTTATTACTAATATCGTCGATATCGTCATAAGAATCTTATTTATTTATTTTATTTTGGATCTCCAACAAAGAATACACAATGCGTTACAAAAGTGTTACAAAAATTTAAACCTTGTGCTTCCTTACAGGATGACCACAACATGCTTTAAAAACAAACAGATATATTAAAATTAATATTAATTGCAAAATTAATAAATAAGAAGCTTTTCGTATGGCGTAATTAGAGACATATAGACTTAGAATTATCTGATGAAAATGTTTTGAATAGTATTTCGTGCCCAAATCCTGCGATTTTAGTATCTATTTTACGATTGAATCGTAGAAATGCTGATAATTCAGATTCAGATAATTCATGGCTACCCAGCGAAGCAATAAGGTTATGTTTCAAAGGCACTTTCATACCTCAGTATGTTTATGTAGAAGAGTTGAGAATTCAGGTCGAGCCTTATACATTTCCCGTAACGCAATGTTCGCGCTGTTGGAAGTACGGGCACTCAACAAAAAAATGCCCATCTCAAAAAATTATATGTCCAAAGTGTGGCCAGAATCATCAAAATTGTGAAGTAAGTACTTTCAGCTGCGTTAACTGTGGTGGTAACCACATGGCCCTTGTGAAAACATGCCCATTATACGTAAAAGAGAAAAGGCTCAGAGAATTAATGTCGGAATTTAACTGTACATATAGAAGGGCACTTATGATGTATGTTCCGCCAATTTCTACCACTGAACTAGAGTCAAAACTTGCTCCAACATCATATGAACCGATTCAGTCCGTGGAACTCTCAGAAAGACCAGTTCCTCTAGCACAAAGTACACCTACTTTTGCCGAAGTAATTAAAAGTAAGGCAGTTATAGTTAACAGCTCAGAAAAGCCTGTAAGCAAAACATTTTTCCCTAAGAAACACATTCAGAAGAAGAATGAGACGGGATCTGATACGCCTTCAAAGACCTTTTTCACTGGACCTCGAATGTCTGAAGAAATATATGAAGTTCATAAGGATAATGATGTTCTTAAAGAGGATAAGTGTCAAAGAATTAAAGACGTTAAATTTAGTGAACTTTTAGATAGGCTAAAAGAGATCATATTCCTTAAGAGTGATTCTATACAGGTAAAATTTAAAAATGTCTTAAAATGTACGGTTGAATGGTTGATTTTAGTTGTCGTGGATAATATTGCAGACTGGCCTATGTTAAATCTCATTCTCGATTATTTTAATGGATAATACAAACTGTCAAGTTATTAAAGTTAATATTATACAATGGAACGCACAAAGTCTAAAACCAAAATTAGTAGAATTAGAACACTTATTAATGAAAGAAAAAATTCATATTGCGGCCATTTGCGAAACTTGGTTTGAACCAGAAAGCCCCATAAAATTGACAGACTACAACTTTTTTCGCAGCGACAGGTTCGACTCTTACGGTGGGGTGGTCATTCTCACACATAAATCTATAAAATCTAAAATGTGTTCAGTACGTAGTGTGAATGCTGGCATTGAAGTCGTCAAGATACGTATTTACAACTGTAATGATATTGAATATATACTATCGGTATACTGTCCTCCATCAATACAAACTCGAATACAAGACTGGAACTACATATTTTCTCTTTCAAATAAAAAAACATTGATTCTAGGCGATTTCAATGGACATCATACAAACTGGTCCCCAAAAATAGACCAGAGAGGCTCTCAAATTTTTGACGCTTTGATAGATAGTAGATTGATAACTTTAAATGATGGAGAGATTACGCGCATTAAGTTAGTAAACAATCAACTTCAACAATCCTCTCCAGACATTTCTATCGTCTCGTGTGACATAGCTCTGCAATTCAATTGGTCCGTTTTAAATGAGACTTTAGGAAGCGATCATCGTATTATTAAGATAACTACTCATTTTACAACGTACCCGTCACCATCACTGCGTAGAAATTTTAAAAAAGCAAACTGGGACGCGTATCAGTCACTTTTACACGATCTATTTTCTAAACTTGATTTATCAGATGATTTACAAGCTGTTTATGATACCTTTGTAGACTATATCAATATTTCTGCAGAGCTACACATTCCATTAATTAAAATTAGTAATAGCCCAGATTGTAGATTTGTACCAAAGCCCTACTGGAATTCCGATTTATCTAAGCAGGTTGCGGAACGTCGTCTAGCCTTGGCAAAATTCAGACGAAATCCAACTCCTCAAAATTTAGATATTTTATTAGAGAAAATTCGAAATTCTAAAAAAATACTTCATCAAGCTAAAAGGGACAGCTGGCAACAATTTTGCTCGTCTATAGATTCATCTAGCTCTCAGTCCGATATGTGGCGCAAGTTGAGATGGATGAAAGGACTGAGAACGCCAAAACCCTTTGTTGATAATGATATGTCTAAAGACCTGCTACGTAGCTTGACTCCCGATTATGTTTCTCCGTTAATTCCGGTGTTTACATCCTCAAACATTTTATTAGAACAGGATTTTACATTGCAAGAAATGATCAGTTGCATTCGCTCCAAAGATACGTCACCCGGTTGTGATAATATCTCATATTCAATGCTCGAACACTTACCAGACAACGGGAAACAGGTCTTACTATACCTTTACAATAAATTCTATTTCTACTCCTTTGTGCCAAAACAATGGCGTGATATTGCTATAATCCCTATTCCTAAACCCGGCAGAGATGCTCAGTCAATAACATCCCTTCGACCGATTGCAATGATTTCATGTCTCTGTAAAATTTTTCATAACATCTTAGTCAATAGATTAGAATGGTATATCGAAAAAAACAACTTATTGTCTAACAATACTACGGGTTTTAGAAAGTGTCGGTCTACGTTGGATAATTTAGCTACCTTAGTGTCTCGAATTCAGTTAGGATTTTCAGACGGGCTTAACACGGTGGGCTGCTTTATGGACATAGATAGCGCCTACAATAACATCGACATTGTTAGTTTATTACTCATTTTGGACCGAATTGGCGTGGGATCTAATATCTGTACTTATTTATGGAATTTTCTTCGTAAAAGAAATCTTAAAATACGTATTGAAGAGGATAATTCTTTCTTAATCCGTAGTACTGGTCGCGGACTGGCACAGGGAGACCCGATATCCCCCCTCCTATTTAACATTGCAACGCTATACATTTGCAAAAGTATCCAAAATGTTTATATTTCCCAATATGCTGACGATTTTGTTATATACTCATCGGGCAATAATATGGCACTCATTTCTGAAAAATTACAGTCGGCACTAGATATATTTACGAAATTACTTCAAGAAATAGGACTAGATATCTCATCTACCAAGAGTAAGGTTTGCATTTTTAGTAGTGGATTCCGTAAACAATTGGTTGACCTTAAAGTCAACAATACGACTTTAGAGTTAGTGGACAATATCAAATATTTAGGTTTATGGCTTGATCGGTCTTTACGTTGGGGTAAACACGTCAATGAAACCAAAGATCAGTGTTCCAAATTCCTTAGAATCCTCAAACTGGTAGCAGGGTCGAGATGGGGTATAAATCCGACCCACCTCAGACGTATTTATTTGAGCATAGTTCGAAGCAGGTTAGACTAGTTGTTTTCTGATAGATAACAGTTGCAAGACTCATTTAAATAAATTAACTTTAATACAAAACCAATGTATGAGAGTGATCGGTGGTTTCATTAAAAGTACTCCTATCCACGTAATGGAACACGAACTGTTTATTCAACCTTTACATATACGTAGACACTATCTAGCCGGAAAGTTTTTGTTAAAATCTAAGTCTTTTAAATATAACGAATTATCTGAAATCCTTGATAATCTTTCGGGTCGGTGTTCAAGCGCTTTCTGGAGACATAAAAAGAAACCGTTGTTAGTTACCAGCCACGAATACCTGCGGTCAAGCCCTGTCTATGCGAGCAGTATAGTCGAAATGTTTTCTTTGGATATATGGATGAGCAGTATGGATTTATCTAAAGTAGTGTACCCTAATATAAATATAATTAATAAGTCAAAAAAATCATACAGCAAACTAAATTTAAAAGAAATCTGTCAAAATTTCTTGGCTAATACTTATTCTAACTGGTATGTTATTTATTCCGATGGTTCCATCGACGACCAGGGCGTAGGAGCGGCCTTTTATGATTCCCAAACAAGCAATTTACTAAAATTAAAAATTAACCCTAATATATCTATAATGAATACAGAGCTTATTGCGATCGCGGAAGCTATATCATATATAGACTCAATGCATGAGGGTAATTTTCTAATCATAACGGATTCAAAAAGTGCCCTTCAACATTTGTTACGATGTACTTTGAATTTTCGTGGTATTCCCATTGCTTATACTATTATTAAATCCATCCATAAATTAAGAGAACAAAACAAAGAAATCGTACTACAGTGGGTTCCATCTCATATTGGATTGAGAGGAAACGAGATAGCCGACCGCTTAGCTAAAGAGGCGACTGTTGATGGTATCAATTTTACATGTACTCCTGTCCACACTGATTTGCTAAACATAATAAAAAAAAAGGGTTGTACAATGTGGCAAGAATACTTTAATGAAAGGTCCTTAAGTAAAGGAATTTGGTATAAAACCATTCAGCCAAACATAAGTCGTCTGCCCTGGATTGACACAACTGATATGAGCAGAACCGATATGATAACCGCTCTAAGACTTCGTTCTGGACACATACCATTAAACAGTTTCGGATATTTAATGGGTAAAGTTAGCTCACCAAACTGCGATGAATGTGACATTATTGAAGGTGTCCATCACATTTTGTCCGAATGTGTCCGGAACGAGGCTGAGAGATTTTTATTTATATCTACATATAATATTAATCTATATGATGTTGGCAAATATGTAAGCATTCTTGCAAACCCGGTCTCTTTGGAGGCAAGAATGATCTATAAAATGGTGCACGCTGGAATATCCCGAAGAAATCGAATTACTCAGTAGCTTTTAGATACTTGAATGTTATTAATAGTTAAGTAAGTAGTCATAGCAGTTTAAAGTGTGTAATTAGACTAATGTAGTAACGATGAGGGTGGCATGATCTCTGTAGATCAAACCCTCGTTAAATTTGGAGAATAAAAAAAAAAAAAAAAAAAAAAATTATAACAAATTATTATTATTGCACAACAATTTACACTATCATTGCTCAAGTAGCAGACACAATAACAAAACTCGACTTCGCGTAATTTGCAAATGATAGCTTTGTCGAAAAATATAAATTTGCAAGCATTATAAAATTTATGGTAAAGGATCTAAGAAAGTCGTTGTGTCGACCAGACACTCTTTTAAAATATTTTTTTACTATATTTATTGAATTCTTTACAACTTGATAATATTTTATGCGAGTTTAATGGACGAAAATTTAAGTAAATCCTTTTAGTTTTCTTTGTAGGTACTATACACAAATAAAATTATTATGTAACAGTAGGTATATAAGAGTAATAATAAATCAACCCTGTTTAAAATTGATAAAAATTCTACAGAGGCTCCAGAAACTCGAGAGTGGTCCGAGCCGCGACGCTGCGCACGCGCCACTCATACGTGTTCGTACTGCGGCAAGGGGTTCGACCGGCCCTGGGTGCTGAAGGGCCACCTGCGGTTGCACACGGGGGAGAGGCCTTTTCCTTGTCCACATCCGCATTGTGGCAGAACATTTGCTGATCGGTGAGTTTGGAAAGGTTGATTTAACCATTCCTCCATTTGAAATTCCTCTCCTAACTCGGTAAGCATGAATGAATTATGACACGCCCCTCATCCTTCTGGCGGAATGTGGATCGCTGATACACAAGCTAAAGAGGCCAAGATATCTTAAGCCCAGATTAAATTTATAAACCTACCCCTAAGCAAATCCTGCAGTTTGTGTTAGCCGCAGGGTTTAGCGGTGCACTCCAAAGACCATCAAGCGGCGATCATAGACCTATAAGATCGAAACAAATAATAGACGAAACCAAATAATGATAAAAGTCGGTAAGCACAATTGTAAAGCTTACAGTTCTAGTCGGAACTTGAGGCGAGTCGCTGCGCAGTGCGCAGTAAGTAACGAATTTATGTGAAAGCGTAGCGAGTAGCTATAGTACGCGCGGAACTAGGAAGCCGCGTCTTAGGTAGGGATGGGGGTGAGGCGGCGGGTTACTGTGAACGAAGAAGCGCCCCCGCCCAGCGGTCCCACCGCGCACAGGCGACCCCGTCGCGCCGCTCCGTCCCGCCGCTCACATACCTAAGGCGCAGCCAACTAGTTCCACGCGGACTATATGTCACTTCCGAGCTGCCATTAAATTTGAATCGAACTGTACCCTTAAAAAACAGTTGTTGAGATTGTCTGTTTACCATCCTTCGAAGACCATTCGTGTTACTTCACTAAGGTCGAACCTGCGCGCGCATCAGCGCACGCGCGGCCACCACTCGTGGCAGTGGCGCTGCGCCGCCTGCGACAAGGCCTTCAGCCAGCGGCGCTACCTCGAGCGGCACCGGGACGACGCCTGCAGGAAATATAAGTAAGCACATACCTGTATAAACTTTCAGGGTCGATTTGGGGTAGCTCCCTCTACCCAAAATTCTGGGACTCAAAAACCTTGAGCTCGTAAGGAGCCGAGCTCCGACACTGTTAACTTCCACTCTTCCGGCAGACTGTAGTGACTGCGGTCTGCGCAGCACTACTCAAAACACGTCTATAGTCTCAATTTCAATAAGGTCTCATTTATAAGTTGCACACTATCGAGTTCTAACTTTAGACGACACAGTAAAATTTGTTTGGTAGGTAACTTTGTCATTACAACTGTAAAAATGATCGTTTTCGTAATTATTTCACTGAATATCACAAATTACACAACGTCACATTCGTAGAAAACGAGGTTAGTGATAATTTTTCGAAGTACCCTCTCGATGAAGTAAGAAAAATGTTCAAGCAACCAATTTACTCGTAATAATGTTTGCGTACTACCGTACATTTATTATTGTTGTATGTGGAAAAGATTAAACCCTTGACAAGTTGATGAGAATAATCGTAAAAAGCCGTGTCTGTACATTGAAGATATTAAAAAAATAAAAAGTATTCCAAACTTCTAAGCCTCGCTAATATTTTAGCTATTCTTTTCACAAACATTGCAACAATTTCCTAAGTCTGCTACTGGATTCGTCTGTGTATTGTGCCAACATTATTGGTTCTGTTTAAAAATAGAAATGTAGCCAGTAAAATTACTGGGCAAATGAGGCTTAAAAACTGAGGTCTCGAGATGACATTGTGACATCATCCCGCAGTCTATGATTCAGTAGGTATATAAGTTGCGTTTGCCGCTTAACTACAATCAGGCGGCAATTATGTTTATCAACTTGTACAAAAAACAGTAACTGTTTACTGTACTGGGTTTTTTTTTCAATTAGACCAGATTATAAATAGGTATTTTTGAAAAGTGAAACTATAGTCACGGTTCTAAAAAATCCTTACTAATATTATAAAAGCAAAAGTAACTCTGTCTGTCGCGCTTTCACGCCAAAACTACTGAACCGTCTTAAATGAAATTTTGCACAGAGATAGTCTAGAGCCTGAAAAGGGACATAGGCTACTTTTTTATGCGAAAAAAGGACTGTAAGGGGTTGAAATATAGGATGAAAGTTATAAGAAGTACCCAGAACACGCGGCCAATGCCGTTGGCAGAAAGCTAGTATTACTTATAATATAGAAAAAGCGGCAATTAATCCCGCCACTCATAAAAATAATAAGTTACCTAAATAATTCCTTCTTTTCAGGATGCACACTAGAAACTCCTCAAAATACAGTAGTACCGTGAAAGTGTTACCAAAACCAGATGCGACAGTGCAAGTGCCGATGTATGGGATTATTCGTCACAACCCTGACGCTAAGGTGGCCGCGGACCCTGGCGAGTGCTGCGAGGGCCCGATAGACCTCTCCATAGGCAAGCGCAGGACGGAGGACGAAGATTTAGGTTAAGATGATGTTTTATTAAAAATAGTGGACTGATTTTATTGAATTTTGTGGTTTTATTTAGGCAGAGGTACCTATACACACTAATATACTTTCATAGTTGGCCGGTATGTGTAGGTCCCATATGTAATAAAGGGGCCAGTCTATTGCCAGTAACCGAGCACATATCCAAACGAGCTGCTATTGAGAATTTTATAGAAAACCCAATAAATCTGCTCGACCTGGAAATCGAACCCAGGACCTCGAGTGCAGTGCTTAGAACCTAGTAAGCTAACGAGGCAGTTGAATTAGTAATCCTTTGTACGTAATTTTGGTTCACATGCCCAAACAGCCAAACGACATCAACCGTCGGGCAGTGGCCCGCTAGGTACAACACCCGCCTGGTCGGAGGATCCTCCCTTTGCTTGGAGGGGCAACACAACTCGTTCACACTGATGTCGACATAGCGACATCTATCGCGCTACAAATGTATTATAATGTGATAAAAAATACATAAATTGTTTCAAATTAATTTAATTACAATAAATCATAAATTAAATAAATACGATTTGTACAACTTAGTTTCACTTTGTTATTACATCTAAGCATTCAGTTGCGTTAAAACTACGATCGACGTACAGATTATTTTATAAATTAATTTCATCATTTATAAACAAATGATTGGATTGAGTCATTGAAATACAACTGAGTGGCTAATGACCAAATACTCAAAAGTTCAAACACTATTTATTCAATGGGTGTGTTTGGCCGATAAAAGGGTTTGCGGGGAGCAAAATGGCGATGGCTTACAAATTTTAAGCAAGTATTCGGCTGACACGTTTGCTATCTGCGGGTAACTGTCATTATTATAAGTCCCGCAAGTTGCTGATGGGCTGAATAAAACCTTGTTTAATTAACCTCCACGTGACATCATCCGCCGTACTTGCCGGCTAGTTGTATTAACGCATACCGAGAGCGGTTACGTCATTTTTACGTCACCAAGATGGCCGCCAGGCACATTATCAATTTGTGGCGCTTATAGTTCTTGTTGACAGCGTGTTGACAGCGATTACTGCTTACGATCGCCATTTTGCTCATAAGAATCTGTAAGCGCTTTTATCGGCCAAACACGCCCAATTTTAAGATGCTGTTTAATCTAGTACATTCATACTCACTTTTACATAGAGTCGTAGAAACAGAGACATAAATGAATATAATACGATAAAGGCATCTTGAAAATGAGTATTTGGGCATAAGATTGCTACTTTTGGAGAAAAAGCAACTACTACGGGTTCTAAATATGAATAGGGTTGAAGATATTGCTAAAACTGTTCAAATAAAACAAATAGAGCGGTCTTCCCGTCTCTGGTAATCTAACACCCGTTACTAACGTCACTGTGGTGGCCTTGCGCCCCCCATTCAGAACTAAATACTGGATCTACCCTTGTGCAGAACCCGTAGTAATTCGAAAACCCCTGAACGCAGTTCTAACCACAAAATGTCATATAGCAAAATTGAACTTTATTCACAACATGATTCAAGCTTTTGTTAATTTAATTTACTATATTTTATAAGCTAAGACTTATGTGTGTAAGAGTAGTATGCTACTCGCCAAATTTCTCATTTCTTGTACTAGGAAAGATATTGAATATCGGCCTATCACCCTTAGTTACATAGATGGCACCAAAATAATACAGTGTTATAAAAATACCTTAGCTATTTTCGACCCTGTGAATTAGAATCAGGCATAGACAACATTGGTAAAGAAATAAAATTTGTTTTCATCATTTTGTCCTTATAATGTCCGAAATATTCTAAAACGATAGAGCTCCTAAAAAGAGAATTCCCTTAAGATAGAAGCGTTTTCGCACACTTACCTAAATAAAGATTGCCTATGATTCTACGGCCGACTATATGGAGGCACTAACCTTAAGGTAATTCTCTATTTAGGCTCTCTATCGTTTTAAAATATTTAAAATTACAAAAAATTCATAATAAAATCATATTATTTTCTTCACTAATGTGTTCTATTCCTGATTCTGAGTCATAAGGTCGATAGCTAAGGTATTTTTTATAACCCTGTATATCATGATAGTTCGTATTCGTGCTTCAAACACTAAGGGCCTGTTACACCGTCTCTGGATAGCCGCTATCTGCCAGATAAATTCAAAATTAGAACAAAAATTCTTTGAAGAAGTTATCTGCCAGGTATTTTAACGGGAATTTATCAGGAGATGGTAAACAGGTACTTAGAATTATAGCGTTTGGGCCTATAGACATAAGGTGCAAATTCGAACCGAAGAACAAAATTAACCATAAAAGTTGTCGACACATTTGACAAAGCTTTTATACACTACAGTACAAGAGAAATATATCGTTACGAATAAGGGTCTATGTGTGTGTTATATTAATTGAATGGCTTGGCACTTGATACTGGGTTAAAAACTTATTTAAGCAATTTTGGCACTAATTATTATTAAAACGATAAGGTTTGATTTCGTTTATTTTTTCGATTGAATTTTGGAACAACCATATAGTTTTCTAGTTTCATAGTTTTCAAAAATATTTTAAAATTAAATCGCTGTACATAGGTGCTTCTAATCCAATATGCCATGTCAGAGGAGATACAGCTGTTTGTGAAATTATTTCCCATTTTCCAAATATGCAGATTTAGGATTACCTAGGTACTTGTTTTACTTATATACAGAACTACAGCTCTCGCCACTTATTGTACGGCTTGAAGCTAACTTCAAACCTGCTGTAAAAATAGGAGAGAAAAGTATTGGATTATTATGATTTAAAACGACAGCCTACGACTTGAGCTTTCGTTTTTATTAATTAAAGTCCAATATTTTTCTTTAACCGATTTTTACGGCCGAGTTGAAGTGAGCTGGTGCCAACTTCAAGCCGGACAATAAGTTTGGCGAGAACTGTAAGTTGCGAACACTTTCCAAGGTTCACATAACGGAATAACCAGGAAAATGTATGAGAGTGACATAAATAAGTATACGTACGATGGCTTTAAGAAATAATAATACCTACTAAGATCTTTGGATAATTAAAACGATTCGTCATTGGACACAGGAACCTTGTATCTTTAAATTACAAACAAGACAACACGATTGTAATTATAATGATTAAGCGCTGCACAAACTTGTGGCGTATCGGCACGTCCGTAAAATATTGTCGCGCTGTTTCGGTTATTGTTTGTGGCACAACCACAGACAGTGACAGAGACAAGACTGGAGCAAAAATCTATGGTTCGGAACGGGCGCCCCATCCGCCGGACCGCTCGCTCACTCTCTTCCGCTGCCGACCTCTGATCGACTCGCACGCATGTCGCGTTGCACAGTTCGTAACGGTCCGCCATATTTTACTACGCCACTGATTATTATGATTATCGCTCAACTTTGTGTACCAGTGTAATATAATATTTTATGAAACACATCGGCGAGTATTATTTCCCGGCCCGGAGTAGGCCGTTTGATCACCTTATAAAATACTCCAAAAACTTGTTGGGACCCGAGACGGGACATTATTTAGTTTTTTATCTATACAAGGACATCGACGCACATCCGAATACCATGAGTTCGGTACATGATTCTGGACCCCCTGCATTGAAATTTTCCGGAACTCTTTTCATCAATTTTTCAATTTCTTCTGCAGTTTCTTTTTACTTGATCGTGTAAAATGACATTATTTCTATCTAAGTAGGTACCCAAATAAGATTTATAATTAAAAATCATTATTTCATTTATTTGGGATCGCGCTCGCGATAACATTCACCGCGGAGCGTTGTAATCGCGTTTTTAGTAATACACTGCGCGCTCAAAAAATGTCAATATCTGTAATAACCCATCATTTTTTACATGAATGACCTAGGTCATTTTATTTTTGACCTTGAGTAAAACCTTGTCACGATGTTTGTGCGTCGATGTCCCTTCCACCTTGTAAATAAAAATAAAATCGTCGAAATGTTTGTACGCGCATAACTTCCGAGAAACTGAACCAAATTGAATAATTCTTTTTTTGTTGTGTTCATTATTGTCAGGACAAGGTTTGTGTGTATTTTTTTTAATCCACCTGTTCACGCAGGCAAAGCTGCGAAGCACTTAGGGCCTATATTTGCGCAGCGCTTAAAAAAACTTAAGCTGTAAACAAACTATGAATTAAATATAATTGTTCTAAGATTGATATAGGTACGCAATTAATAACAATTTAAACATAATATTATAATAATTTAATATATATAGATATATGTAATGTATATAAATGTATGAACTCACAGCAATGACTAGCATGACGATGGTACAATTTGAAACTAACTACGTACAAATACAGATGTTTTTTTTTTGTCAAAGCAAGCTTTAAACCGTCCATATTGATGTTTATATAAAAACGTAAAGCCTTAGTTAAACTCTTGCAAATAACAGGATATTTAATTTTTTACAGTTACAAAGTGCAAAAAAAAATTAAAAGAAAATTTTGTTGATGAAGAAAATATTTATTCTCCTTCCGTGTTTATGTCCGAGAAACTCGAGAAAGAGTCGACGGATTGACTTGAAATTTTAACACAACAAAGAATATTTCTATGCATATACTTTTCTTACTAGAACATTAAATTCCAAGCGATTCGTGTTCCGCTGAGTCACAGCTAAGCGATGCCGGAATAAGCTAGAGTACACTTGAGAACTTTTAAAGTACTTTAAAACTTTTTTTCTTGTGATAGTTGTAGCCGACTTTACAACGAATAGAAGCTACGATAATTATATACACAGACACAAATACAAAGGCACCTCACTATTAATTAAATGCACTTTTTACTGCTGGCTACACAAGACACACTTTTTAATAACATTATTTTTTAATTACCGTAATACTGAACTACATAACACGGATAAAAGAAAAACTGAAAGTCGCGACGTATAAGGAGGTCCAGGCAGGCTAACATGCGCGCCACGACAAAATTTTGTCTACTCTTTTGTCTCGCTCTTGCTTGTGCGAAAACGAAACAAAAGCACGACATAAGCGTAGACAAAATGTTCTCGCGGCGTGCATGTTAGCCCGGCAGGAGTTGGCTCTCAACAGAGAGCAGTGGAAGACGCTGCACTAACAAGAGCGTAGCTCTTAAATAGAAGAATAAGAATATTGAAGGGTCGTTCTACTCATCAAACTGATTCAATGATCGATCAATGTGCGGCTTATACCACTGAACGGATTGGGCTGACCTTTGGCACACAGATACATATTATGACGTAGGCATCTGCTAAGGATTTTGGGAAATTCCCAAGTGATTGGGAAAAATAGATGAACGTAAGTATAATGACGGGGTGAAGCTAGTTTTTTTTATTATTTATTTATCAGAACCGCGTTCAGTACAATTTATTTTATCTATAATGCCACTTAAACCTGTTGGGTATGTTGTTATGTATGTTCATAGTTACCTATATAGGTACATATAATTATGAAAAACTTTTACTATAGGAACTTGAAAAACAGCTGTTCTATACAACTTATCATGGAGATTTTTTTACGGTTATTAAAAAATAAAGGTATATAAATATTATCCGAGAAATTCATACTAAGCCACATTCAAGCAGAAGCGCAAAGACATTAACATTTAAAAATGTATATATCATAAGATAATTTCATAATAAACCATATAGTAATAGTACTAAAGTAAAAATTGTGCGATATACATAATATTATTTAAGTATATTATGTAGAATATTGTATATTGGACGTTTCCGCGTTACGGACGAGAGAATAAATTGATAAATTGGTAACTAGGTATTTTTTTACTAACGGGAGAAAGGTGACAGTATATTAACAAATCTTGGATTCTATCACAACAACAAGTAATACCAAAAAGGTTTGACATACTTTTTCCTTCATTAAAAATAACAAGGTTTAACACATATACATAATTTAAAATTTGATAATAATATTATGGTATAATATACTCTTTTGTAAGTAACGACAACGTTTTGTGTGCATGCAGAGTTTACCTGTAACTGAATGTTACACTTTATTCTAAAATGTTGCTTCTGTTTAATTTGCTTATTTTGGTTCACCAACAATTGTTTACACTGGAACAATGAACCAAAATAAAACACACAAAATGTCTATTACATTTTTGTTGAATACTTTATTACATACACACATATTACATTCCTGTGCTTTATGAAAATATAATATTGATCTGTATAAAAAAACTGGTTGATCATGGATTGTCATATATCCGTGTCAATTGTACAGCTCTAGAGCTTTAAAAGCTGCTTTCTCACCCCCCTCCCCCCCAAATAGATAATAAGGCTGAAATTCAGAGAAGAGACTCAGCATGAACTTACGCTTCCGTATGTCAAATTGTAATACAAATTTGACATACGGAAGCCTTACTTTACGCTGAGCATCGTCTCTGAATGTTAGCCTAAGAGTACCTAGTAAATGGGTCACTTCCCAAGTAGGTAAAGTACAAAAAATATTACCAACGGTCAATATTCTCTCATATTATATATTTTGTTTTTTACATCAACACGTCAATTCAAAAAGTCGTAAGAGGAATAATTTTCTTAAATATAATTAATAAGTTGTACAAGTCAAAGAGTAGATAGGAAATATAATATACACTTTCATTTCATTCAAAACTTTTGATATAAACATCGACTTAATAATATTGTTCGCATAAAGTCTATCTTACATAATGACTGGCATACATCAAGTTTGGTATAAATACTAGATTCTTGATTATATTTTCTCATTTTGTATAGAGTATAAACTTCTATGTCATATATTTTACTTTTTTTTTTGACAGAACCGCGTGCCTATATCGGTCCACCAAGTGTTGTTGAATTCGAATAATGAAAAAAAAAATGCTATTTATTATCATATTGTTGAATTGTTATTGTACGAAAAATATACTCACAAATAAATTATACTGTCATTAAAATTAATGGCACTATTCGAATAAAGAAAAAACAGGGTTTCGAATAAAGTTATTATTTCTATATCAATCTATTACAAAAGGTGACGGGGCTCGGAACACTTTATTTCCTATTATATTTACTAATTATTCCATGATAAATTTCGAATAAAGACTTTTGAATAAAGGTCTTGTAACACTTGTTTTCCTTATAACAGCAGATTGTTTCTAGACAATTAAAAGTTTAAACTTTATACAAAATGTGTGCTAGTTACAAAGAGAAAGCTATACGTATAAATTCAGCTAATTACATTATAAGGGCGGCGGCTCCCGGATGCCCTCGCTGTGCCTCGTGCGGCCGGCCATGTCCAGGATCGCCTTGGCCTCTGGATTCGTGTCCAACACGCTGTAGTCACGCTCCTCGTCCTGAGGACACAATATAACGCCTGTATTCCCCGAAGGGTATGGCAGAGGCGTACTAATGTACACCCACATTTCACCGGTATATTTAGGTCCCATGTAATAGGACAATATCACAGAAAACACAACAACACTTTGATCGAACCCAGGACCTCTAACGTAGCAGCCGCGGATGGGACTACTAGACCCACGAGGCAGTCATGACAATATGAAATCGTATCTTATGCACACCAAAAGAAGAGCAGAGCATATTTTATGACACTTGAAAATAAACTTTAAAACAATTTGTATAAAGTGTAAAAATGTTTGCTCACGTGGCCTCGAGACCGCAAGATAATTTTTTGGCATGTTCAAACATTTATGGACTTTATATCAATAGATTTAAAGCTTATTTTCGAGTCTCATACAAAAATGCTCTCCGCTGCTCTACTCTCGGTCTGTGCTGACCCTTATACATCAAACTGTATTCTCCAAACTACATAGTATACAATTACGCCTTATTTCCTTAAGAGTATGTTTAGGTCTCATGTAATATAGGGCCAGCCTATTGCCATTATCGAGCAAAAATCCAAACTGTTAGCTGCTACTGAGAATTTCATAGGAAAATCTAATAACACTGCCCGAGAATCGACCCCGAGCGTAGCATAGCAATAACACACGCTTATATTTTCGAAGGGTTGGTATGGTATAGCGGGCTGTTTTCCCCGCCAGTGCGCAGAAGGGTACAAATATACACCCATAACTTGTCGCTATGTTAAGAAACCAACATAAATTTCATAAAAAAGAACCATATAAATTTCTCGACCTAAGAATTAAACCTCTGCAAACGCAATTGCAGCTCTCTGTGCTAATTATTAGTTACATTTGGCTGAGTTTTATTTAGCCCCAAAATGTACCGAATAACTGCTTATTCTTTCTTCAGATTTGAAAACGCACCCTTAAAACTTCTAAAATTCAACATATCTACTGTCTTACTTCAATGAGAAGTGACGTCATATCTCCAATTTTCGACGTACACTTGTCTCCATAAGTTCCAAAATTCCATTGACAGACTACCCGTCAGTTTCGTTTATGTTATACTGGATCTCTGCATTCATCTCTATACCCTTCGCTATGCTTCGTCTGTTTTCCACACATTTCTAGAAACTCCCGTTCGGACTTATGCGTGGTTAGGACACTGCTTTTACTGCTTACCGCGGATACCTAGGGAGGGGAGAATGATTAGGATAGGGTAGGAAAGGGTTAAGAGCAACAACGAAGGTCCTACAGATGCCAGCACTTTTGACATTTCCTACCTTTTTGAAGGATATTCTGCCATATTTTGGCATTGCCAAACGTTCTGATTCTAACCAATAAAGATATATCATCATGCCTCTATTCACCAAAGGGCAGGACAGACAGGCAGAAGTAAACCTAAGGCAGGCAAAAAACACTAACAACAGCACTATCTAGTCCCAAACTAAGCAGAGCTTGTACTATTGGTACTAGACAATGGATATATATATTTTTTTGTACATACATACTTATTATACATCAATACATACTTATTATACACACACCCAGACAAACACAAATACGTATTCATCACACAAATATTTGTGTCCTCGTGATCAGCAGTCCGGTACTCGAACCACTGACGTCGAATGTCAAAAATACATGAAGAATATGACAATCCAATCGATTCAAACCAATTAGTACGCTACAGTCGTTGCTAACGTCCGCCATGTTGATTTTGCAGTCAGTGCGCGCACCCAGCGCAGGCGACGTTCCGAGACCAAGTGAAGTCTGAACGAACGCATTACTGACAGTTACAGTTGTCGCCAAACTTATTGTCCGGATTGAAGTTGGGACGAGCTAACTTTATCCCGGTCGTAAAAATCGGAGAAAGAAAAATATTGAATTGTAATAAATAAAAACGAAAGCTCAAGTCGTGGGCTGTCGTTATAAATCATTTCAATCAAATATTTTTCTTTCTCGGATTTTTCCTCTCGGAAATTTAGCTCGTGCCAACTTCAACCCGGACAATAAATTTGGCGAGAACTGTACATTGACTTTGACAACTAGCCAACGGTTTGACGTTTGACAACTCGCAAGATGTATCTATAGTACTATTCAGTGCCACCAGGTGGCGTTGACGTCTCTAAAAGTCAATTATATTATAAATGCATTCTCCGACATACTTACAGTATCTTTGTCAATACACGGCTTGTCGCCTACGCCCCATACTTCCAGACTCTTGATGCGGAAGGTCGGCTCCTTGCTGAGCCGCTTGTACCCTTTAAACGTGCTGCAAGACTCTGCTGAAGACCCTTCTCCGAATGGGTCAGCATTCACCCATATGCCACCGAAGTTGAATTGACCACCCATTAACTGGAAGCAGCAAAATATTGTCATACATCACGCGAATCCTCGAAGGAGTATACAGAGGTGTATTTAAATTTCGCCGGTATGTCGAGAGCGAATCGATTGAGAATGTCGAATTAAGGTAGAGGTTGGAGGAAAATGTTTAATTTAAGTTTATTGTTTGACCAAAGGTTCACAGTTGTGAATCCTATGCTACTTCCTACTAATATTATAAATGTGAAAGTTTGTGAGGATGGATGGATGGATGGATGTTTGTTACTCTTTCACGCAAAAACTACTGAACGGATCTGGACGAAATTCGGCACAGAGATAGAACATAGTGTGGAATAGCACATAGGCTACTTTTTATCCCGGCAAAAGGTATCGTTCCTGTGGTATAGCGGGCAAAGCCGCTGGCGGAAAGCTAGTACTTTATAATTAAGAGACCTAAAAATTGCGTAATACCAATTTAAATTTCCTTCCTGCATAGAGGGAAGGGAAATCTTTGTCAAGAAGAGGGACAAATTGTGGTAGCAAAAAAAAATTAAAAATATTTTCAAAACTTAAAAAATAACTAGTAAGATGAAATATTCACAGAGATTATCTACAGTAAACATATTTTTCGTGGCACTAGATAGAAAACTAGCTTTCCGCCAGCCTTACCGCGTGCTCTGGGTATCACTATCACTACATATTATACTAGCTTCCCGCCAGCGGCTTCGCCCGCGTGGTCTTATAATTTTTTCCCCGTTTTTGCTACATTTTTCATTACTACTCCGCTCCTATTAGTCGTAGCGTGATGATATATAGCCTATGTTACTTGGGGATAATGTAGCTTTCCAAAGGTGAAAGAATTTTTGAAATCGGTCCAGTAGTTTCGGAGCCTATTCATTACAAACAAACAAACAAACAAACAAATCTTTCCTCTTTATAATATTAGTATAGATATAGAAAACAAAGTCCTCCGTCGCGTCTGTCTGTCCCTATGTATGCTTAGATCTTTAAAACTACGCAACGTATTTTGATGCGGTTTTTTTTAATAGATAGAGTGATTCTTAAGGAAGGTTTATATGTATAATAATATACCACGCGGGCGAAGCAGCTGGCGGGAAGCTAGTGTAGTATAAATTATAACTTATTGTTACTCGGCAAAGATGTATCTTTCTAATGCTGATAGAATTTTGGCCCAAATTGACCCAGTAGTTTCGGAGCCTATTCAATGCAAACAAACAATCAAATCTTTTCTCTTTATAATATTAGTATAGATTCCCGCCAGCGGCTTCACCCGCGTGGTCATATTAATTTTCCCCCCGTTTTTCCAACATTTTTCATTGATACTCCGCTCCTATTAGTCGTAGCGTGATGGTATATACCATGGTGATGGTAGGCAGAGGTGTACTAATGTACACCCACATTTCGCCGGTATGTTTTTAGGTCCCATGTAAAAGGGGGCGAGCCTATTGCCATCAACCGGGCACAAATGCAGACTCCGAGCTGCTACTGAGAATTTCACAGAAAAACCCAACAACACTTTGCTCGATCCGGGATTCGAACCCAGGACCCCTAGCTTAGCAGTCGCGCTTGGGACCACTAGACCAACGAGGCAGAGGCAGATGGTATATAGCCTATAACCTTCCCCGATAAATGGGCTATATAATATCAGTGTGATCCGCGCTTGACATCGGACGCGCTTACGACGTACGCAGAATTTAATTATTTTTCGTCGAGCGCGGCGCGAGCCGCTGCTATTTCACCATGCGTTCGGAAGAGCTCGTGGCGAACGAGGTCCTGGCATTTCTGCAGTATCAGCTAGATGTTATGGATGAGGTTAGTGTCACCCAAATATGTACCTCAAACTTCAGTGAAGAGGAGATACGCAGGGCCAAAACCTTGCTGTACGAGTCGCTAGATATAGCTGACCGAATGCCGTCCCGCAGGAGGGATGAAAAGGGAGAGAGAAGTCTCCAGGACATTATAAAAGTGTTGAAGGAGACCGATCCAGACGACGTGCCTACTTTTGTGGCAAAGGATTTGCGCAAGCTGCCGCCTGTCACATTCGACCACGTCGACGTCACCAGGCTGCTAAGGGACATCACATCTCTTAGATCAAGCCTAGTCGAGATGCAGTTGAAGTTGGAAGCTTCGCAGTCCACCATCAGCGATCTACGCACCGAAGTGGCAGATTTGCGCAACTCGGTATGTAGGTCACACGAGCCGGCCAACAACAACAGAATACGTCATGGAGACGTCAATGTATCGCAGCCGAGTTTCGAGTCAGCACAATTCGACTCGTCGCCGACCGCTGTCAATGCAAGCGTTGCAAAACCTCACCACGCGTCCCCTGTCGTGGAGAGGTCGATGAACGTTAGTACGTCATTACCAAGACGTGCTTACTCGGAAGCCGTTACTGAAACTCTCACTAAAGATCAGCGGCAACCCAAATCTGCCCAGGGGCCCCCCGCACCAGTTCACCGCATGCTACCAACCCCACTGGTAACAAGCCAAGGACGGGCCGACGAAGAAGGTTTCATAAAGGTAGAGAAGAAAAAGAAGAAGAAGCCTACTTGCCGTAATCAGTGCGGAACTGCATTGACCGGACCGAACATGCTACTGCGTCCCGCTACTCCTTCGACGCAGCTGTACGTGTCGCGATTACATTACTCCACGAAGATAGAAGAAATCGTGGAGTATATTCGAGTGAAAACTAACTTCACCGTGAGGGTTGAGAAATTGGATTCGCGACACAAAGTGAACTTTAAATCTTTTGTGGTGCGAGTCCCGAATAGCCATTTAGAGACCTTCCTAAAAGAAGAATTTTGGCCGAAGGGTGTCGTGTATCGGCGTTTTCGCGGAAGGCTACATGACACCACGCAACGTACTACGTCGCCGACACTACGTAGTCAATAGATATTATTATAGTTTATATTATATGTATTAGTTTATTAATTATAGTTTGTATTTGTGTATTGTTCTCTATGGGTCTTAGTTACCTGATAATAAAGAATAAATAAAATAAATAAATAAAAAATAACACTGAAAGAATTTTTCAAATCGGTCCAGTAGTTTCGGAGCCTATTCAATACAAACAAACAATCAAATCTTTCCTCTTAGTATAGATTATATTATAAGTATAGATATATGATCTTACCAGTCCATTTGGCAGCGTCTTAGTGTGATAATTAATATACTGATAGTGGTTGTTGTACGTAGTGGCCTGGTACACTCTTATCTTAGGCGCCAACGTGAACAGGAAGGCCTCTTCGCTGCCCGTGAAGTTGGGCCCGAACGCCCACGAGGTGGACGCGTACCCGCCGAAGATGTAGCCCGCGTTGTCCTCGATTATCACCACCGATGGGCCTTGGTCTTGGATTCGTCCTAGAATTAATCGTTTTTGAGCTCAGTCCTTTTTGCTCGACTGCCGAAGGAGAAGGAGGGTTATGTGTTTGACGCGTATGTATGTATGTCCGTTCCTATGTCTGGTCGTAACTACTTAACGGCTCAACCGATTTAGATAAATGACACCTCATAAGATTCGTCTTCATGGCACGAGTGTCCCTGGGTACATTAAAAAAAAAAACAAAATGGCGGATTTAATAGGCTTTAATGTGCGAACTGATTTTGAAAATTATTTTTAGTTGTATCAATTTTCATATTAAATATCATTTAGGATATATCTAGTGATTCTATGATGATTCATAAACTAAAAAGTAGGAAACAAAATCAATTATTAAATGAAACAAAAACTTTAGTTAGTACTTTTTACGCAGTCGGGTATTTTTTAAAGGTTACAGCTCATTACAGCCACTCGGCACCCGCCTCGCCTCGTGCGGTTACTATTCTCTATATGAACTTGTGTGGATGTGCGCTCACTACATCAACTACGTCCACGCGCGGACAGCGAGTGGACCACTCGGTGACAACTCGCTGCTCGCATGCTTGCCTTGCGTTGCTGCGCATTGTCACACAGGAGTCCCGCCCGAGTGGACCCACGCGGGGTCCTCTTGTGACGACACGAAGTATACTGGTGATAACACGGCGTCCACGTGTGGACCACGTGCTGACAACAAGTGGACGCCGAGCGACGAGGCGGTGCTTGTCGGGTGCCGGGTGGCTCTAATGAGCTGTGACCTTTATGATTTAAGCCGACAAGCGACCTGAAAGGGTTTGTATTGGAGTTTCTTCTCTATGTCTGTCGGGACTGGTTAGCTCTTACTGCCTATAGCTATATCTTCAAACTGAACTATCCTCAAAACTCACATATAAACTGTAACCATTTTTTTTTTTAAAGAGTGACTGGAGTTTCTTGCCGGCTCTTCACCATTTTTTTAGAACCATGCAACTAGTTTGACTTTTCAAAAGTACTTATATGATGTAATTGAAATAAAATATTTAAATTGATATAAAATATTTGACTCTTTTAAAAATCAAACACATAACCCTCCTCCTTCGGCAGTCGGGTAATAAGGGTTGTTACATTTTAATCCGGTACAATACTGCGGTGTCAGGATGGATATTATAGAGTTAAAAGTATAACATAAAACTGAATAAATTGTAATATGGTATACATACCCGCCAGAGTGGAGAAGGACTCGCCGTGTATGTGTGAGGAGAAAAGGAATCTCCACTTTTTCTGATGCTTCTGCGGTATATGATTGTTGATCCACACTATGTGGGAAAGGTCAATGAACGCAGGGTAGTCTGGCATCGCCTCTAAACCTGACAAGTAGAAAGAAATATTAGAAACTATCTGATGTCCACGGCTTTACTTGGATTTTTAAACCTGTGCTATAAATTTGACCTACTGAAACCAAATAAAATTTATTATTATTATTATATTCTACTAGCTTCTGGCCGCCACTTCGTCCCGTCGTAGAAATTGACCCCCCCCCCCCCGTTTTACACTTCGACCCAATGGGATCTTTTGTGTTGTCGAACAAGTTGATGAACACCATCTCTGCCGTATGCTGCAGCAGTGTTGGGGGCTTACCTTGAGGCTCCGGCAGCAGCAGGGGCCCGACCTGCCGGCCCGGTGGCGACGGGCTCTCGTCGCCTGGCCTCTTGCTGATGCCGTACAAGTTGATGAACACCATCTCCACCATCCGCTGCAGTAGCGTGTTGAACTGGAGCCTTTACAGTAAACATTTCGGTATTTTACTCGGCAAATGGAAGTCGGTCAAAAACTGGCAAATGGAAGTCGGTCAAAAACTGGCAAATGGAAGTCGGTCAAAAACTGGCAAATGGAAGTCGGTCAAAAACTGGCAAATGGAAGTCGGTCAAAAACTGGCAAATGGAAGTCAGTCAAAAACTGGATATACCCTAATGATAACACGCTGTCTCTGATTGTCATTCGATTCTAATAGGTCGAGTCAGCCTATTTTTAGCTGAGAAATAGTACTCGCCAATGGGTACTATTATGGGTGTATATGAATATACACTTTCAGAGAGTAAAAGTTTGACGACATCTGTGGTCTAGTGGTTCGAGTACCGGACTGCTGATCACGAGGTCGTGGGTTCGATTCCCACAAGACACAAACATTTTATGTGATGAACTTAGGTGTTTGTGTTTGTCTGGGTGTTTCTTATATATTATAAGTATGTATTTACAAAAAAAAAGTATATAAGTATTATATCCATTGTCTAGTACCCATAGTACAAGCTCTGCTTAGTTTGGGACTAGATGGTGCTGTGTAAAAATGTCCCAAGATATTTATTTAACAGCAGTATATGACCTTTTCTCTTTCAAATTCACCTCAGTCTCCTCACATCTCTCTCTCTACCATGAAAAGAGTGAAAAAGTGAGATAGGAAAGAAAGATACATTTCTTTCTTCTTTAGCTCACTATCTCACACTCCTCCCCATCTCTTTACCTTTGCTAACATTCTACAGGAAAATCCAAATCTTCCTAGCCTTTTCCCAACTATGTTGAGGTCGGCTTTTAGTCTAACTAGATGCGGCTGAATATCAGTATTTTACACGAAGCGACTGCCATCAGACCACCGCAACCCAATTTCTGGGAAATTCTTATACATATTCGAATGATAGAAGAGAAGAGAAAGTCTGACAACTAGGTTAGACTTTCAGCTTCTGACCACCACTAACGATTGTCATAGGTGTTCTTAGAACAACCAGAATCAATAAAAAAATACATACCATTTATTCAGCTGATCTGCCGTACAAGCGTCCTTAGCGGCGTCCGCATCTCTCCCGACGCTAGCGGCGATGGCCTCGCCCAGGGCCTGCACGTGTGACGCACGACCTTGGAACCCTTTGTTCATCCACAGCTGCGCAGGATTCGACGACGACGCCTTCAGTATTTTAATGTACGTTGAAGCTATGCTTTCGCAGTACTGTGGAAACAAAGTGTCTTCAAAAATAAAACAGCTTTATGATTTAAGGGGGGGATAAAATAGCCATTTTTGCCTAGGCCCAGACGATCCCAGCAGATCGACTAAGAACTGCAATTACTTTCCATACCATCACGCCTTTATTCCCCGAAGGGATAGGCAGAGGCATCCTAATGTACAACCACATGTCGCCGGTATGTTTAGGTCCCATGTAGTAGGGGGTGAGCCTATTGCCATCATCCGGGCACAAATCCAGACTCCGAGCTGCTACTGGGAATTTCACAGAAAACCCACCAACACTGCACAACCCAGGGGATTGAACCCAGGACCTCTAGCCTAGTCGTGCTTGGGACCACTTGACCAACGAGGCAGTTACCTTCTATTACCCTATAATCGAGGGTTAACACCTAGAACTTTACATTATAAAGAAAAAAAAAAAATGTGTAGTGTGTAATTATGTAACCAGCCTTATAATATTGGAAATGTATTTAATCGTATGCTATTCATTTAATAAATGCAGTCTTATATCGATCTTCGTGTCTTTAGTTTGTTCTAATTACCTCTCACCGTACAATGAAAGTATTTCGTCATACCTCTTTTAGTAGCTGGTAGGGTAGTTCTAAGGAATCATTGTATGCCATGCCGAGGCTGTTGTATGTCACCATCATCCGCTCGTCTGTGGTGCCTGCAGCCAAACCATACACAAATTAAAATAGACCACCCTATACAAGATGGAAGGGACATCGACGCACATCTGTTCAGTACATGATTCTGGACCTCCCTGAGTTGAAATTTTCTGTAATATTTTCACCAGTTTTTCAATTATTTCTTCAGTTTTTTTTTTACTTGCAACTTGTAAAAAAACATGATTTCTATCTACCCAAATTAGATTTGTAATAAAAAATCATTATTTCATTTATTTCGGATCGCGCGTGCGATAATATTCACCGCGATGCATTATAATCTCATTTTTAGCAATACACTGCGCGCTAAAAAATGCCAATATTACTATATTAGCGTACTCTTTCATAATTATCTAGTCGGAAAGAAAGCGATGTAATGATCATTCAGTGCTGTGATGTCGCGACGGCGTGTTAAGATAGTGGTATTCAATTTCAAATCACTAAGTATATGTTTATGTATACGCGCAGTAACGTGCAGGCAAATACGATCCTTGATGGATGGATGGATTAGGACATAAGGCCTCTTACTGTACATCAGTATACGCCATACGTCCATACGGGCGGAATGGAAATCTAAAATGTAGAAAACTCACCTCTTACATTATAAACGTACAACTCAGCAAATCTGTTGAAGTCACAGGAGGCAGTCTTCTGTGCGCCTGCGCCGAACAGGAAGTTTGATAAGTACTGAGCAAGCCGCGGGTCTATTTGTGGACCCCAAAACCTCTGGAAAGTAAATAAAAAAACTGTAATTAGTCTTAAAAATCATATTCAATTTTAGGTCAATTTTGGAATATTGTTATTTGTAACGTTCCTAACTTGTTTAAATATTGAACGTCTTTTGTGATTTTTTCATAATTTCAATTCGAATGTTTCATTTAAATTAGACCGAAAATAAAATGTCACACCGGAACAAACGTTAAAAAGACGTGTCTTAGTTAAAACTATTTTCGTTTGGTTTCATTCGATTGAGATAACAGTTATTTTATTAGATAGTCTAACGAACAAATGATTTGGCGATTTTTTGTGTCGTGAGGAAAAACTTTCGGAATACGATCGACCGCTCCGGTCTAGCCTAGTTTCGAAATGTAGTATATAATGTAGAAATTTGACAATGAATTTTGGAGCTACGATCAATTTTCGACAAGAACAAGGGATACTGGAATAACTTTAGTGTGTTAAAAAGTTATGAACGTCTGTCTGTCCGGTTGAATGTTTTTGGGGATATTCCGAAACTACGGACATTTTCGAATTTCACTAAATAATCCTGCAAACCTATAACATAGTAAATGGTAAATTTATAATTAACACACACAAATAGTAGCTTTAACTGTATGCAAACTAGGTCCATTTCAGAATGACATGATACAATGAGGTCTCAAAATTTTTTCAGTTACAGTTTCAGTATGTCTGTAGAAATTGAACTTTCTACAATCGATTTAAGGTCGCTTATTATAAAGCTTTTACATTCAATGTGGTTTAGTTAACAATTCTTCTTTCTTTTCCGTGGGTTATGGATTTAAGAGATGTTGGATAGGTAATGTTGAACCTAACACGTTAGAACAAATTTAAAAAACAAATAGATATATGTGTGCGTAAGTTGTTATTACTTGTTGTATAACAATTTCTAAAACCACGATTTTTTCTCGCATGACTGCTGTCGAAAATACTCATCGAAGTACATTTTACATCACGGAAAGGAAATGTCCCGCGTGCTTTTTCATGTGTCAAAGCTAGTTCAAATATTTTTTTTTTATTTTGTGTTGCAATTCCTTACTACCAAAACCAAGCAAATATTTGTCAATATTTTAATGGCAAGGTCAGTAATACGGCTATGAAACGTTTGGAGACAGTCATTTATATGTCCAAAAGTAGACTAGGGACGATTATATAATTCGTAACAATGGGCAATCATAAGTATTTGAAAGCAATAGCCCGCCCGACCGCTAAAGGTCTGGACCATATTATTACTCTAGTCTGGGACACTAGCGCGCAGATGCGCGCTAAAACGCGTTGTTTGAGGAGTCGCAGATAACCTTATAGTCTGCGCGGAACTAGCTGGCCGCGCCTTAGGTGTGTGAGCGGCGGGACGGAGGGGTGGGGCGCTTGCTTTCCTTCACAGTAACCCGCCTCACCCCCGTCCCTACCTATGGCGCAGCCAACTAGTTCCGCGCGGACTATAGTATGGCATTTACGGCGTCATAACGGATGGGTGGTATGTGATGTAAAACTGTACAAGAAACTAATAATTGTAGGTTTATAGGTACATTTGGTGATGCGATAGTACTTGAAATTGTATGTGCGGAATTGCGGATCCAGCATTTAACAATCCAGCTGGATAAATAACAATTTTATCGGTATATCATATCAGCCAAAAGAGGTCCACTGCTGAACACAGGCCTCTACAAATATTTTATTTCAAACATTATGTAATAAATGGTGACGCTTATTGATTTAGATAAGCCTGATAATTGCATCTACTTGAAGTGTTAGATTCGCGCTGGATCTAACTGGAATTATGTCGATCCAGCAAAATCCAGTTGGATTAAAAATCCCGCTGGATTGCAATCCCCAGATTTTGACCCGAGAAGAACTCCATTAGCCGAGACCTATCACCTTATAAAGTCGTTCCGTGTCTGGGAGGTTTCTTCTTCTTCTTAAATTTAAGAGCTCAGCTCTTGTCGGTGGAGCAATCGCCACTGTTCTAGATCTTCTGCCTCCAGTTTTACCTCTTGAATGACTCGCTCCTCACTTTTTCCTTCACTTGTTCTATAAAACTTCGTCTGGGTCTTCCCCTTCTCCGCTGTCCTTCAATTTTACCTTCCTATATTAGAAGGTAAAATTGAAGAAGATTATAAGAAGAATATAGGAGAATATAAGAAAATTACAAAGAAGTTGTGGTGTCGCATCAAGTGGCCAAACATCTTCTCTCCTGTTCTCTGTGGTTCTTAACAACTGTCTTTTCTCGTCTATTACTAATACCTACTTCATTTGTTTTCCTTTTCTTCCAAAGAGGTTTCTTAAAGAGGAGAAAATAAAAAAAAGAATATTTTCTTTGACTCCAACTTAGTAAATACAGTAGGTACTTATATATAATGTAAAAGCTTTAAACATCGACTGCATCAATGGACTATTTGAAGTCTGTTTATTTTCAATAAAAGCATGTTCTAGGCCAGCCAGTTATAAAACTATACCCACACAATAGCGCGGTCAGTTTTACTTTATAACGGAATTTCTTCATATTTCCAGCGTAAATTATCTTTGATAGGTAACAACATACCATCACGAATGTATTCCCTGAAAAGTTAGACTGAGCTACAGTTCTCGCCAAACTTATTGTCCGGCTTGAAGTTGGCACGAGCTAACTTCAACCCGGCCGTAAAAATCGGAGAATGAAAAATATTGGTCAGTAAGTCCGCCGGCTCAATACTCAATATGTAATTTTTAGGGCCCCATATTGAGTGTAAAATGGGGCCCTAAATTGCACAGAATAGTAGTTATTATGCTTTTTGCTAATTTGATGAATGAACATACAAGAACCATAAAAGCATAACTATTTATAAAAATAAGCTTTCCCTCCCTCGTATACACGATGCGGAAAATCCTCTTGGATCAGACCGCCAGGGTAGGTCGTAGGGGATGTCGTACCCACTAAAATCCCCATTTTTCTCTGTGCGGAATATTCTCACGCATAGTACCTACGTAGTTTACGTGTACGCCACAACAGTTAAAAGGATCGCCCCCTATTACATGAGACCTAAACATAGGTACCGGCGATTGGTTGTTTGTTTGTCAGTACAACTTTCGCCAAACTTGTTGTCCGGCTTGAAGTTAGAACGAGCTCACTCCGTGCAATCGGAGTAAGAAAAATATTGGACTATATTAATATTAAGTATAAACGAAAGCTCTTTTTCTTTCTCCGATTTTTACGGCCGGGATGAAGTTAGCTCGTGCCAAAAAAAAAGTAAACAAATAAATAAATAACTTCAAGCCGGACAATAAGTTTGGCAAGAACTGTACATCTCTGCCTAACCCTTGGAGGAATTTCTCTTAACCGGCGGTCGGCGCAATGAATATCGTGATCATATTTGCCTCACATATACCTATTATTAGACTACTAAAACGCAAATAGCATCACCTCCATTATATCTTGCTCAGTCGGGTAAATTGAGTGAAAACTGTTCACGCGGACTTATTATAACAAACAGTAAATTCCGCAAATAGTTTACATTATGAGTAAAGCTCTCGCATACCGATACTCCTAATTAACTGCGTTATTTCAGTGGAGCTATATACTAAAAACGTTTTACGACTTCGGCGGGATTGAAACGGTTCGGAGTGTTCGCGTTTAGGTGGCTTTCTTCGGTCAGTAATACGATGGGACATCACAGAGAACTTGCCCTGAGATAACGGGGATGGCAACGTTTCTAGCTTTATTCCGTAGGCAACTCTTCTGGCTTTCTTCGTTCCAAGAGAAAAAAACTGCTTCAGTCGACGCGGGGTCCGTAGTAGGCAGTTGCCTACTTTGCTTTTATGTAAATTTGGTCCTTGTGTTATCGGCGCTGTACCCCTAGTGGTTATAGGCACCTGAAAACTACATCATGCCATTATATCTTTATAAAGATTACCTATATTGTTTTTATAAAGATTTCTTTTCATAGAAAATAAGCAAACACAAGTCCACCATAATATCATTTTATTCTTCATTATTCTATCAGCTTAGTCTTAACCGAGTGAAGATCCAAAATTATCATCCGCCATCCGGTTAACAAAGCCTAATAAGTCGGGCAACGTATTAAAAAAGTTTAAGGTGTTTCCATGCTTCGCATCTGACCTCTTTAATATAAGAAAACCATAATAAAAAAATATCGCGAGGGTCAAGCGTGCTTTCATGTATTTTATGTACATTTTATTGAACACACAACACAACACGAAAATAATTTAACAGTTTTACTAATTTTACTACGGTCTCGTGTATAGATAATGTATTTTGTTTTAATATGTTTTTTTTAAATGATATCCAAATTTTTTTAAATGATGTGGTCGTTCGTCTTTGGTGCACGTCTTGGTATGCGTCTAAGCAATAATATATTTATATTATTGTGTTCCATTAGGTATTGCAAGTGAAATTATTGGTCATAAGAAACTTAACAATTGAGCTCTCAAGATGACAATGCAATGCCCTAGTTATACTACTGGTGTTGCTAGCGTCTATAAGTAAAGTCTAGGCTGCGGTTACTACTTCAGGCGATCCAATGCTAGTTTGCCAGTTTATTGAAAACTGAATTTACAATTATTTTAAGAAAAAACTGGCTGTCGGACTCAATCCAAATTTGTATAGAGCTATTGAGTAAGTATTTTTTTTGATCAGAATCATTCTAAAACGGTCGAAGAATCGGCGAAAATATCACGTAACAACAAAAAATCTAAATGAGAACCTCCTCCTCTTATCGTCGGTTACCAAACAGCTGCGTTCATCAAATCCAAACAGTAAACCAATCAATCAGGCGGCCATAGATTCTCATTATTATTTTTTCTCACAATATTTAAGGTCGGCTTCCGATGTTTATGGTGGGTGCATGGTTTTCCTCAGGCTCGGTCTATGTTGCTAACTATTGTTTAGGTTTTGGGCCACGCAACTCGGGGTTCAATGAGCGGATGGACGCGAGCGATCGTTAACGGCGTATTTCATCTGTTTATTAGGTGCTAAACACATGACTAACACAGAGTAAACACGTCTTAAGTACATAATATAATTATCTCCGGTCACGCACGGGTGTGAAAATACAAGGTGTTGATTTGTATTCGTGCGATATTTTAAAGGCAAAACAACGTTATTTCTAAACATTACTTCGATACGTATGTGTTTGAATATGAGCCTTTCTCTCATCTTAGTACAAATGTTATTATATCTCATTCTTCGTGTCGATAGCTGACGCTTTACTAACGTCGCGACGATGGGAAAAAGCCTCTTTAAATTCAAGGTTTTTTATTTTGGGGTCCAAATAGAATTTTATTTCTTAAAGAATACGAAACTACTTTACAGTAGTAGTTCCGTATGTTTCTTTATAAAATACCTATAAAAAATATTTCACTTTTTAAGAAAAGAAAGTCGACATGGTCACGGTCAGTGGCTAACCAAAATATGGGATCATCTCTGAAATATACTCATATTCTATTCTATCCAAAAAAAGAAAGTCGATAGCGGTTCGCAATAAATGAAGACATCGGGTATCGTACACACAAATTGAGTCATACTGTTAAATTGACAACCTCCTTTTTTAAGTCATTTATAAATATCCCAATTTTAATATCACTTTGCCAGCGAAGCAATCGTGTATCGTACACACAAATTGAGTCATATACACAGTTATACAGACAAATTGACAACCTCCTTTTTTAAGTCCTCCCAAAATCTCCCAATTTTAATACCACGTTACCTGGGAAGCAAACGTGTATCGTACACACAAATTGAGTCATATACACAGTTATACAGTCAAATTGACAACCTCCTTTTTTAAGTCCTCCCAAAATCTCCCAATTTTAATATCACGTTACCAGGGAAGCAATCGTGTATCGTACACACAAATTGAGTCATATACACAGTTATACAGACAAATTGACAACCACCTTCTTTAAGTCCATTAAAAAATCCCCCAATTTTAATATCACTTTATTAGTATGTAACCGCTACCAACGCCGCTAACTTCGTGGCCCTACAACCTCCTACCCAAAACATTCCAGCAACATCGTTCAACACAATATAAACACCTATGACGTTCATTGGCGGTTGTTTGATCAGTGTCTCGGTGTTAGGTGGGTAGTGAGGTTCACATCACACGTCAAATAATTTTGGAATGAAATATGGGCATAAATAAAGCCAAGTGTCCAAATAACCAGCCAGTAAAGTATTTTTTATTGCAATAAAATGTCGTCTATGGTCTGGTCGGATGGTAAGCGGTATCCGCAACATGCAGCGTAGTCATATTGAGCCCTTAGTTGTTACATCACTAATAAAGTATGTACCTTTACCTAATCCTTAGGGGAATAATTGCGTCATGGTTGATGGAATGGTAGTGAACCCAAAAATGATCCCTTTCAGACGAATTTAAGAACAATTTATTTCTTATAATCATATAAGTAAATATAAACTGAAGAGTGCGTTTGTTTGGTTGAACGCACTAATCTCAGGAACTACTGGTCCGATTTGAAAATTTATTTCACTGGCAGATAGCCTGTTTAATGAGGAAGGTTATAGGCTATATATCATCACGCTACGACCAATAGGAGCGGAGTAATAATTAAAAATGTTGTAAAAACGGGGCAAAATCAACTTCTACGGGGACGAAGTCGGGCAAAGGCTTGTTTTCCTATAAAACCAACATATCTAATATGTATACAGTACGGGGGAAAAGGAAATAATTACGTACCCTAATTAAGTATACCATTATAGTAGGTTCTCACAGTAGTGCTATAAAAAGGAACACCTAGAACATTAGCTAATAGCTTCTGATACAGATCAGAAACCATATAATTATTGCTCTATTCATGTAACTAATTACTAAATAGCCCACAATAGGGGGCAATAGTTGGCAATACAAAAATATTAATGTGTTGTGACGGAGGCAATAAAGCATTAAGTCCGCCATGTGTACCATTTTAATGTACATAAAGTTAAAATAAAGTAATATTTAAATAAAGTAAAGTGTCATAAAGTTTAAGGGTCTAAGGGCCGCACTTAGAAACGTCAATTAACCGTTAACAAACAGTGGCTACTAAGTATATCTTGGTCTATTTTTTAACCCCCGACGAAAAAACGACGGGGTGTTATAAGTTTGACGTGTCTGTGTGTGTGTGTGTGTGTGTGTGTCTGTCTGTGGCATCGTAGCTCCCGTTTTCCATATTTGAGTTTGATGTCAGTGTACTAAGATATAGGTAAGGTAAACGTCCCTATTTCCGGCAGTGTCCCAGTACCCGGTAACCAGTCAGTTTTTTTTGTTTTCTACCTTCCTATCAATAACAAATTAAAGTCTGTAAGCAGTAACACATTCTTGCTATTATTTTGTACCGTTATAATAGCAAAACTGACCAAAAAGTTGAATGGTAGCAAAACTGTGCAACAACAAAAGTGTGCTCTGCGAAAATATTTAAAAAATTCTAAGTTTTGTCCCTGAACTATGAGATCACCCCTTCGCATTGTTGAGCTTGCCATGCTGCTACGGATGACCATACGGTAAAGGGGATAATTTATTAAAATATTTAGGTAAACTATATATCGATATAACCTGTAAAATAAGATGAATCTAATTGAAAAGTATTTATTTTTGCATGTCACATCTATTGGTACACACTAATCCCGACCTGACCTAATACCCGGCATTTTTTGCCGGATATTGGTGCACACAATGACCATTGTACCGATACCCGTTATTGTATCCTTATTGCCTTGGAATAGGTCTCATTTTCCTTTGATACTGGGGTATAAAGATCTGCCGGGTACTACAACGTAGATTAACAGTTGCATAATGATTCTTATTACCTTAAATTAGGACTTATTTTCCTTTGACTTCATTTTAAAACTGTACTTAATTTTAAAACCACGTGGATTTAATTGGTTTGTACGTTTTTCTGTATTATTTCTAATCGATTACGCCTATAACAACTATATTCCATGTACTTACCACGCCACGCGGCATACCGCTGTACACTGGGACCCTTTCGTTCAAGGTAGTGCTACAAACTGACATTTAAAAATGGGGGTATATTAATAAAGACTCAGCTGAAGGTCGTCTTAGAGGGCTTGTGGCTAACTTATAACTACGCTGATCAACCGATAAGCTACGCTTACCGCGGTCAGTTCATGGATGGGTTCATGGACCATTCTTAACACATCGAAACCCCTCCGTGCCTCGGAGAGCACGTAAAGCCGAACACCTATAAGTACTCACTCCAGCGAGCGGGGAAACAGCGACGCGAACATAGGGAAAGGATGCTACAAGAAGCGGCTGGACTTAATCTTTGTCTTCTCAATCAGGGATCTGTCGCAACATGCGTCCGATGGCAAAGGGATTCGATTTATCGTGGGCAAGATCTAATGCGTCCCGTTTAGTGCCTGGGTGGAAAGCAGCGTAGGAGGTGGTCACATTATCCAACTACCGTTATCATTTTCGATGTCCTGATCCAGTCCTGATCAATTGAAACAAGAGACCCTGCAATGCCATTAATCCCTGAATCAGCTCGTCTGAAATTTACTCGTCGCAGCTACCTTTATCGCTGCGTGGAAAACAGAATCTAACACCGAATGTATCCTGCCCGATCCGGAAGTGGAAGCAGCCTGGTATAAGAACTAATGCAATACATCGATGCTTAGGGTAAGGTGCGCAAAGCTTCGGTCAGTGTATTGGTGGTCAGAAGACACAGCTGAGACAAGTATGCTTAAGGTCTTGATGGCGGGCGGTATTTGCGCACCCGGCAACGACGTCGAGCTACAACCGATGAGATAAACCTGACTTATGTGGCATACTAGGCAGCCACAAAGATGCTCCAAAAGGACATTGCAGAAGCTAGATCTTGACCTTGGTTAGATCTTATTGAGGGACTGGACTGGATCCGTGGGGGAAATCATATAAAGTGGTCATGGGCAAACTGCGTCCTTGGGTCCTCCTACTTACAGAAACCCTTGACCCGGACTTGTGGGGCAGACTTGTTAATACGTTCTTTCTAACAGTTCAGGAAGGTCACCCATTACCCTTAAAATCCGCGTCAGACTGGTTTAACGAGTTAGAAGTGACAGAAATGGAGCTGGACTGAACTGTAAGCGGCCTGAGGGTCCGCAACGCAGTGGTAGGCCCTGATGGAATTTCAGGTCGGGCATGGTTGCCGGCTGTGTTTGTTCTGTACCTAGGTTATATAGATAGTAAATAACCGCTACACGGTTATTGATAAGCTTCCTTCATCATAGTATGTTCCATTCCAGCTAGAAATAAAAAAGAAGGCCTCGTATATCGGCCATATGCCTGCTTGATGTGGCGTTCAAACGGCATTTGAGAGAATTGTTGCAGGGCGCCTTGTCAGGCATCTGTCACGCGTCGGCTCAGACCTAGCTGTTACGGCTTCCAGCAGCGGCGCTCTACGGTGAACAACTGGTCACCATCTTACGCGTTCGCTTGCTGTCGGAACAGACAGTGTCTCGGAGTGGAGTAGCGTCGGCGTAAGTTTTGATATCGTCAAGTGGCGTTATCGTGACAAAGGCAAAGCACAGCAGGGCCACCGGTGCGTTCATCAGAAATCCCGGAGCCCCCTCCATAGTTGACCGTGTGTTTTTAGTCGGTTTCTTCTTCTTCTATTTAAGAGCTACGCTCTTGTCGGTGCAGCGTCTTTCACTGCTCTCTGTTGAGAGCCAACTCCTGGACCTCCTTATACGTCGCGACTTTCAGTTTCTCTTTTATCTGTGTTATGTAGCTCATTCTTGGCCTACCCCTTCCTCTGCTTCCCTCTGTCTTTCCTTCTATGATATTTTTTATGAAGTCGTCGTGGCGTATAAGATGGCCTATCATTTTACCCCTTCTGGTCTCTATGTCTTGTAGGAACCGCCTTTTTTCTTTTCTTTTTTGTAGAACTTCTTCATTTGTTATTTTCTCTGTCCATCTGATTCCTTCCATCCTTCTCCAGCACCACATCTCAAAGGCTTCTAATCTTTTTATATCTCGTTTACGAGTCCGAAATAACTCTCTGGCTTCCCTTGTGGGAGACGGAGGTTATCCAATATCCATGAGGATTTTCACACAGTAAATAAAGGGTAACGAATGCGTTGGGCATATAATTATCCCATTTTCTGTATGTGTATTAATGCAGATTTAATTGTGTTTTTGGTATTAATACTGATCCCTCTCTCTCTTTCGAATAATGTTTGTATTCAAAATTATAGGGGTTAGTTAAATACAAGGTGGAAGGGGACATCGATGCGCAAACGCCGTGATAAGGTTTCACTCAAGGTCAAAAATAAAATGACCTAGGTCATTCATGTAGAAAATGATCGCGCAGTGTATTGCTAAAAACGCGATTATAACGCTCCGCGGTGAATATTATCGCGCGCGCGATCCAAAATAAATAAAATATTGATTTTTTAATTATAAATCTAATTTGGCTAGATAGAAATAATGTTTTGTTACACGTTGACGTAAAAAAAACTGCAGAAAAAAATGAAAAATTGATGAAAAAAGTTACGGAAAATTCAACGCAGGGCGGTCCAGAATCGTGTACTGAATCATGGTATTCAGATGTGCGTCGATGTCCCTTCCACCTACAAGGTACTTCCCAAATAAATTCAATAAATATAACTTTAATTACTTTTCAAAAATAATTTGATTCAAAATTATAGGCAAGTCAATGTATAGAAATTTCATAAAAAATATTTGATGGTTACAATTTATACCTATAAGTAATTAATTAATTATTAATATGTTTCAAGTGCATATTTAATTAGAAATAATGTATTTTCTCTGGATACACATAATCCCTATTTTTACCCTATTTATTTTTAATCACAAAAATGCAATAATAAAACTTATTTCTGTGAACCTTAACGTCAAGCAATAGAGTTCATATTCGCGGTAAAAAATACCGGATTCTGGGACAGTAAAACGATTACTGGTACAAATCTACCGGATACTGGTACAAATGGCCCTTTTTAATTATTTTGTTGTATTATTGTATATTAACGTTTATATTCATTTCGAAAAAAGTAATCACAAAAGACTAGAATAAATTACCTATCCATACATGTAAATATCATTGTTGTAAGTCTACTGGTTTTAGCACAGCAGACCTGCAAAGTCGGCGAAGTTCAAAACTTAACGGTTATTGGGACGTTTACCTTACTCGGTTTTTATTAGCTAATGATGCATTACGATGAGTGACGTCTCTAGTTCAACAGTAAGCCGTGATATGACGCGCAAAGGCAATGCGTCCACATTTTCGCATCGTACATATCAGATATGGGTCGTATCAAAACTTTTTTTTTTTGTATAGCATAGCTTAACATCACGCCTGCATAGTCGACCATAAAATTGCTTTACCACCCTTAGAGTGAAAGTCGTTTGCACATTACAAGCAACAAGGTCTATTTTTGCTTACAAGACCATTTATGACAGATTGATAATGAGCCTTAGTAAATTTTTTTCAACGTTGTAACGCTATTTTGTGGTCGACTTTTGCCGGTACATTCAAATTTAGGTTCCATGTATGTAATAGGGGGCTGGATAGACAGATGACCTGATAAAGGTGGCTGGAAGTCGTTGGATTCAGGCGGCATATAACCGGTCCTTGAAATCTATGGTGGAGGCCTTTGTTCAGCAGTGGACCTCTTTTGGCTGATATGATGATGAATAGGGGGCGAGCCTATTGCCAACACCAAGCTGCTTACCATACCATATTTCATTTAGGTATGTGTAATGTAACAATTAAAAATTTAGAAAACCCCCGACACGTGTAATTTGCCATTTTGTGGTGGCGGCCATCTTGAATTTGAAATTTATCATAGTGAATAGTATTCTCCTAGTTAAGCCCTTTCATTTGATACCCATATTGAGGGCGTTGTGAGAAAATATGTAATTCGCTATTTTGTGGCGGCGGCCATCTTGGGCCGATTTTCATCAAACATAGCTAAGAACACTCCCGACTAATTCACCTTTCAAATAAAAAAAACAAAATCAAAATCGGTCCATCCGTTCGGGAGCTACGATGCCACAGACAGACAGACACACACACACACACACACACACACAGACACGTCAAACTTATAACACCCCGTCGTTTTTGCGTCGGGGGTTAAAAAACAACCTCAGTACTTACTTAGTGAAAAAAGTATGCAAGTACCACAGTCGGAATCAATATAGCAAATTGACAGTAGCACCATAAAGCCGCGCCCCCGAGACAGAGTGGCAAATAAATTACAGGGATAGACAAACAGACTGCTGACGTCAGCCCCCGCAAACATGGCCGATATCATTTGAGTACTCGTAAACACGTTACTGTGTTGAAGCTACTACCTTCATCATTTTGTAAAGGGTTTAATCGTTTTGAAACAAAACCAAATGTATCAGACACAATGTAGGCAACATGAATGCAATAAAATGATTTATGACCAATCGCCGTTAAGAAACTGTGTAAATACCATCAAATTTCCATTCCAACCCATATACCGTTCTACTGCTGGGCCCCGTGCCCAGCTCCTCTCCTCTCAGAATGAGACGGACTCGTCTATAGTCCACCACGCTGCCCTAATGTAGATTGGCAAACTTCACATGCTGTCGAGAAAATCTCTCAAGCATGCAGGTTTCCTCGCGATGTTTTCCTTCACCGTCAAAGTGAGTGATAATTATGCACATGATTTCGAAAAGTCAGAGGTGCGTCCGTGCGGGCCTTGGATTCGAACTCGAGACCGACTGCTTGGTGTTATTATCAATTGATAACTTATCTTGTCCCACTGCTGGGCACGGGTCTCCTCTCAGCGTGAGAGGGATTAGGCGACAGTCCACCATGCTGGCCTAATGGGGGTTCGCAAACTTCACATGCCGAGGGAGCGACGTATCCAATAGCGTCGCTACCACGCCTACGCCAAAGTCGCGACACAAGACGAAGAAAATGAGAGTTTTTATGTAATAAATTGCGAATCAATAAATGTTAAAAAAAAAAAAACTTCACATGCCGTCGAGAGAATCTCTCAGACATGCAGGTTTCCTCACGATGTTTTCCTTCACCGTCAAAGCGAGTGATAATTACTCACATGATTTCTAAAACCCAGAGGTGCGTGACTCGAGATCGAGACCGTTGACTTGGCAGTACAAGAATGGTCATATCACTAGATTATCACTGCTCGTTATTATTATCAATTGATAATTATCATGCTAAATATATTAAGATAATTGTCATCCTCATCATCCTAGCCTTTTTCCAAACCATGTTGGGGTCGGCTTCCACTCTAACCAGATGCGGCTGAATATCAGTATTTTACACAAAGCGACTGCCACCAGACCTCCGCAACCCAATTTCTAAGCAATACCGATTGTCGAAGGATAGACTGGTTGTCAGGTTTTTTGGGCTTCTGACTACCACTAACAATTGTCATAGGTGTTTGTATGACAACCGGGACCGACGGCTTTACGTGCTCTTCGGAGCACGGAGGGATCTCGATGTGTTAAGAATGGTCACCCATCCACACTGAACGCGGCAAGCGCAGCTTTACCTTGCCGATCGGTTGATCAGCGCAGTTATAACTTAGCCACGAGCCCCCTACATCAAGATAATTATCATTGATAATTACTTCTGTCAAACCCGAAAATAATAATTCTTTTGCCACGTTGAGTTAGTTCCGAAAAACTACTTTAATTTTCACCAATAGCAACCGCTAAATTATAGGAACCAGGCATATAGTATGTCTAAATATTGTTGTGTGTAGTGTTGCTAAATCTGCAACTGGGTTTATGGTAAACAATGTTTCATCAGAAATGCCCATTGGAGCTCTTGCTTACACCGGCAATGGTATTTTAATTTAATTTCCGATTCTACAAGCTAATTTTAAGTGCTACAAAAAGACTGGTCTAGACTTAGGACCTGTTTCTCCCATAAAGTTCCAGTTAAATAACCTGGCAGATAGTCTATACCAGGGATGGCGAACCTTTACTCATCTGTGTTCTAATTTTTATTAAAAAAAATTAAGAGACCGTGACGTGCCGATATACAATCTTAATTCAGTAATTAATGGGGGAAAGAATATCGATGAGGCACCTAAAGCCCAAAGTTTAGTGTCCAAAATATTTTGACACGTGCCAGCAATGGCACGCGCCATTGCCATTGGTTCGCCATCACTGGTCTATACTATATACTATAATATGTATTATAGAGCTAAAGAGTTCGTTTGTTTGGTTGGTTGAACGCGCTAATCTTAGAAACTACTGGTTCGATTTGAAAAATTCTTCCAGTGTAAGATAGCCTGTTTACCGAGGAAGGCTATAGGCTATAGATCATCACGCTACGGCTGAAAGAAGCTGAGTATCAATTATTTTTTTTTACAAAAACGGGGGAAAAATTCAAAGGCTCGTTCTAGATAAACAGTATAGGGATAATTATTTCTTCTTGTACCACCCAACTCTGACAGAAACTAAACCACCAAAATAGGTTACAGTCTTTAAAAAGTCGTACACCAGTCTACGCAAGCACTACATTCTCTATTTCCAACAAAGTTTACACCAAAACACCGGTTTAGTGTGGTGTAAATCATTTCAAGAACGTTTGGCCAGAATTATAAACTGGGAATGAAACACGTGCGTGGTTTTATGAATGATGGGTAGAAAAAATATCAAAGCCTTTACATAATATACCATCACGTCTGTATATCGTGAAGGGATAAGCAGAGATGTACACCCACAGTTCGCTTACAAGTTTTTTTTTTCCGAGCTTTTTTCCTTTTTGGAAACATCAGCTCCATCATACTAAGAACATGATAAACACTTAAACTATGTAAGTTACTACACAAATACTATTGGGAGAGTTGCTGCCGATTCGGAGGCAGTAATCGATAAAACACGCTTACAAGTATAAAATAATATATCGCAATCTCTGCATTTCATAGCGTGTACGTCCCTACAGTTCTGCCGAAAAAATTTGCATTGTGCTTTGAGTCGGTGAAAAATCCCCGAGGGACTTTTTGCACGCCATGCAGACTTTTTGTGCCCGGGGACTCAGACGCACAAAAAGTGTGTCGTCTGCACCGCCTCTTATTTATTTATTTATAATAAGCACACCAACAATATAATCGCTCAAGATGTAAAATAACAATCTAATCTATACTAATATTATAAAGAGGAAAGATTTGTTTGTTTGTTTGTAATGAATAGGCTCCGAAACTACTGGACCGATTTCAAAAATTCTTTCACCTTTGGAAAGCTACATTATCCCCGAGTAACATAGGCTATATATCATCACGCTACGACTAATAGGAGCGGAGTAGTAATGAAGAAGCCGCTGGCGGGAAGCTAGTATTGTATAAAACAAAGTCGGGTTTGTTACAGCACTTATAGAGAGAACTGCTGGATCGATTTTCACGGTTTTTGATTTGTTGGATTTGTTACAACCTCGAGTAACAGAATAAATAAATAAATATCCTGGGACATTTTTTACACAGCACCATGTAGTCCCAAATTAAGCAAAGCTTGTACTATGGGTACTAGACCATGGATATAATACTTATATACTTTTTTTTGTAAATACATACTTATAATACATAAGAAACACCCAGACTAACACAAACACTTAAATTCATCATAATAAATGTTTGTGTCCTGTTGGAATCTAACCCACGGCCTCGTGATCAGCGGTCCGGTACTCGAACCACAGACCACAGACGTCGTCATAACTATACAATAAAGTATATATAAATAAATAAATAAAATATTACAATGTAAACACTTCTGTAAGCTAGAAATATTTCTCAAAATTCCAACCAACAATATTTCACAATATTTACGCAAACATTCACGAGTTTACATTTATTTCGAGTTTATATTGTTTATATTTTATTTTATTCATATTTACGTCCCTTTGCGTGAGTCATAAACTCGCAAGTCAATGTATTGTTTGAGTTTTATTTACTGCTCTGAACAAGAATTACGTAGAGAACAGAAAATTTATGGAGAGAAAAAGAAAATAAACTTGATACACCTATGCCTACGTTCGATGTAGGCAGTATGTGGCAGGTCCTTGTGGAGGTCTATAAGGGTGGCCTTTGTTCAACAGTGGACTTCTTTCACCTGATATGATGTTATAATAGAATAAAAAATTTAGCGTAACATATTACGACAGACCACGAAGCCAACCAACTGAAAATCATGTAGCTATAGACGTGTGACGTAGACCCACGAATTATTGAAATTTGAAATTCATGTCAATAAAATTAGGGTTGTGACACGTGTCTTGGAACCACAAGACTAACGAGGCAGGTCTAAAGAGGCTCTAATCAGATGCGGCTGAATATATTCTCTATTTACATGAAACGACTGCCTTATTAAAACCTAAGGAACCCAATTTCTGGGCAATACCGGTACCCTGAGAAGAGATTGCTTATCATGTTTACGTAGTAGCTTTAGACATGCCATAAAACTCGAAATTCAAAGATAGAATATCGTTATCAAGCACAGATGCCACAGACACAATTTTTCCCAGCAGAGTGATTCATACAAATTGTTCCAATCGATAAAATATCTCTTATCTAACACATTACTTGATGCGGTATCATAATCTTAGATGAGTTGTAACATTTGCACATTATCTTCATAATATTAGTGAAAGCGCTTGAACACGTGACATAAATGTAACATGTATATATTGAACATATAAGATGCCCTTTTGGAAGAAAAAAAATGGGCGAAATAAGTAGTAAGACAAGATTAAATTAAAAATTTAGAAAACCCCCGACACCAAATATAATTTGCCATTTGTGGTGGCGGCTTTCCCTGGCGGCGGGATTCTAAAATCATTTACTAGACCTTTCGTTTGATACCCATATTGAGATAGTTGTGAAAAAAATATGTAATCCGGTATTTTGTGGCGGCAGCTATCTTGGACATATTTTCAACAAACATAACCAAGAACACTCCCGACTAATTCACCTATATAACACACACCCCGTCGTTTTTGCGTTGGGGTTTAAAACCAACTTAAAACAGCGGCGCCAAAGATTTTGGGTGTTACGTCTTGTTAAAAAAATACTGGTCCTTCGAAACGAAGAACTGGTCCTTTGAGGCTTCGAAAACTATCTAACGTAACGTACCTACGTCCTAAGACTGTTGATGCTACTATATCAGTTACTGTGTATTTAAATAACTAAATCTAAAAAATAGGCTAGTCAATAGTACTTAGAATAAATAATGAGTTATTAATAGGACACCAGTGGTTCAGTGCCTTTTAATATCATGAAGGATAAATATAGCACCAATATAACGCGATAAAATCCGTAAAAAGTAGTTTTATTTCAAGCATAAAGGACTTTAGAAAAGTATATTTGTTTAAATTTGACACTAATAATAGAAAAAGTATCTTGCATCGGTATCAGTAAGTCAATACATTTCAACGCGTATGGCAATACAGCTACCGGCAACCTACCAATATCCAGACAAGCAAGTATGCGCAAACGTTGAATTTCGCGTTGAAACGATTTTCTGCACCCACAGACGTAAACAATCCTATCCTTAAATTACGTAAACATGTAAATACTTATTCCGCACCATTTCGACTGTAAATCGCAATAGTTTGTTTACAGAACTGGCTGATAAATTAATGACATTGGCCACCTGCGAGCTATCTGAGCAAATCTGATTGATTCAGATTTGCGTACCATTGCGCTGGACCTGAATCGTATAGATTTACGACTGAAGTTAATAACTTAGGTACCTATCACTCGAGAAGTAATGTCATATACTTAATCATATTCCGAAGTCATGCAGTCATGCGATCAGAGCATTAGAACGTAATTTTATTTTACTGCCGATTTTTATGCTTCTATAAAATTTGCTGCAAAGTTTATCTCATACAACTACCTCTAAGGCTAACATTTAGGCTGATATTCAGAAACGAGACTCAGCATGAACTTATGCTTCCGTATGTCAAAATCGAGTGCTTACGTTCAAATTTGTATATTCAGAGATGTTCGGAACACTGCTTAAACTTCGCGTAAACTATGCTAAGCCTAAGTAGTCAATATCGGTTACTTTAGCTGTCTAAGCAGTGGATCTAGCGCCACCCGGCGGACAAAGCTGTAGTTATTTTTGGTAGTTTGATATATTTTTATTTACTTAGATTTATTAAATAGCTGTTTCATATCATTTTGTTTAGTTTTTTTATAGAATAGATAATATGTCGATGTAAGTAAATATTGTTTGTCAATAAAAACTTTTTATCTTACCATATAACTTTACAATAAATTTGTATGTGGTGCTTTTATTGTGAAACCACATCTACTTAAAAATATTATCATTATTATAAAAAAGATATTTCTTGGCGAAAATAATAGATGTTAGCGCTGTTTACTGTGACAATGTTGCAACAAAAATAATTTCTATCTCAGATATTGTTGTTTCGCTCACTCTTATGACATTACATATATTGCTATCCTTTATTTATAACAGAGCGTAGGCTAAGTTAAGACGGACGAAGTTTGAGACGTAATATGTTTCTGAATACCACTTTTTAAGATGCGGTAAGCCGATTCTTGTCTTAGACTGATCTAAGCCCGTCTTACATGAATATCTCTGAATTTCAGCCTTAGAGACGATGCTCAGCGTAAAGTAAGGCTTCCGTATGTCAAATTTGTATTACAATTTGACATACGGAAGCGTAAGTTCATGCTGAGTCTCTTCTCTGAATCTCAGCCTAAGCCATAAACTTACGCTTCCGTATGTCAAATTGTCATACAAATTTGACATACGGAAGCCTTACTTTACGCTCATCATCGTCTCTGAATATTAGCTTAAGACCGATGTATATAATCTGCCGTAAATTATACAATTAAAATAATGTGCAAATACTATAATACATTTCTATTTGAAGGGCAATGTTGCCTACATTTAAAATGTATGTTTGGCTACGTAAAATGATTGTTTCAGTGTTGGCAAATCTATAAACAAGTTTCCTTTACTTCTTCGTGGAGACAACAAATCGCAAATATTAACTCGGGTATGTGGGATTTTAATCTGTTACGCAAATAAGTACTGCATAATTCCTTGATCGATTGAGTGTAATTGAAGATTAAATTTGAGTGTAAGATTGCTGGTACTTATAGCACAGGGTAACCTATTTTAAGTACCAGCAGAACATTAATTAAGCTTTTTCTGTACCTACCTTCTGAAATCTCTCTTACCATTTATATATCTACTTTTTGTGGCAATAAAGATTATTATTATTATATTCTCTTTATTTATTTTCATACACATTATTTGTATTTTTAAATATTTTTATAAAAAGCAGAAAATATAAAAACATTTAAAAATTAAAATTAAAAATTATTATATTATTATTATAAACACACAAAATAATAGTAATGCTATTCAGCAAATTATCATCCCACAGCAGCGCCTAAGATTTTCTACCGACAGTTTACAACTTTCTGAGATTGGTCCTTCTAGTAAACGTTCAGCTCCACCCCCCATTTTATAAACCACCTTTCACAAACACAGCCCGAAATTAACCAAGCGCTATATACTAATTATTAACGCCTACATCGTTATTACAAAGTGAGCAATGCCGCTTAAACCCACATCTATCAACAAACAAACTGTAAACAGTCACTAATTAGAGTTTTGACAGGTCGCCAGATCGTTCTCTATGTACTAATGGTTTACGCAGACCGAATTAGAATGCATGCTACTGTATATTGGGCCATTGAAATTGTGAATTATCGTAGTTCTGCGTCAGAAATCGAGGAAATGCGGGCCGAAAGACCATAGTGTTCAAAATATCACCAAGGAGTCAATTTTGTTACGTTATTGTGTCAAAATAGTTTCAATAACTTTAGAATCTATTTTTAAATAATGAAAAAATCGGCTGCTGGGCAGGATTTGAACCTGCGTCTTCTTGTTCGGTACTGTACACATACACATAATATAGTATCTAAGAAAAAATACTCCGGCAGAATAATTATCTAAGGCAATTTAAAACCACAAAATGTCTGAAACACACTGGCATGGGCATTGATTTGATCCTTAAGAATAAAGGACCAAATTAAGGGTCTTTACCAACATAATTTGCAAAACATTGTCAAAATCAAATTCATGCACAGAAGCTGTACCGAAAACTTGACCGGCGCTGGCGCAAGCACTTGCCTTATGTGCATCAAACAAAACCAAATCGAAGCGTGTGCTTTAATAAAAACAAAAACATTTTTAAATCTCATCAAAATAAAAAGGGTCTTGGTGTTTACGTATAATGTGTGTGTGTTACGTATGTGTGTGTAAGCACACTCACGACGGAAAAATCCTGTGCGAAAACGTATAAAAAAGGTTGATTGCTAGTTACAAAATTATACCACCACCTACATATAAATCTAAAAGCATCTAAAATCGGGAACATAAATAAAAAGTAGTGACATTGTAATAATTAAAAACAAAATGGGACAAAATGTAACTTAGAATTAAATACTACATACAAGTTACTTTTACATGGAATGTTATTACAAACAATGTACTCATCTTTAAAACTATACTAGAAGGTAAAGTTAAAGGAAAACGGGGAAGGGGAAAACCTAGACGAAGTTTTATAGAACAAGTGAAGGAAAAAGTGAGGAGCGAGTCTTATTAAGAGGTAAAACGAAAGGCAGAAGATATAGAACAGTGGGGATTGCTCCACCGACAAGAGCTGAGCTCTTAAAGGAGATCATCGGCCGAAATGATGTACCGAAGGTACACTTATTGGAAAAAGTACTCTGTATTACAGTTCTCGCCAAACTTATTGTCCGGGTTGAAGTTGGCACGAGCTAACTATAACCCGGCCTTAAAATTCGGAGAAAGAAAAATATTGGATTAAAATAATTTAAAACGATAGCCTACGACTTGAGCTTATTTTTTTATTACAACCCAATATTTTTCTTTCTCCGATTTTTAAGGCCGGGTTAAAGTTAGCTCGTGCCAACTTCAACCCGGACAATAAGCTTGGCGAGAACTGTACGCTGGTTAAAACTCTAGTCGTACTTTTTTTTATGGTGACTGGGGGATAAGAAAAAGAACATTAATTTAGAGAATATTAATTTGAGAGTAATCACGCCATTTTGGCACACTTATTATCTGTTTCGTAATGATTTCATAGTAAAAACTGTCAGTGTCAGTCTCGGAATGTCAAACGCACGCCATTACGGCAGATTAATATCAGTTTCAGTGATTTCATGGTAAAAACTATCAACTTGACAGCTGTCATGTACCTCAGTACAACTTTGGGCTAGGTTGTATGGACTTTTGATGACCTCCTTTAAGAAGAAGGGACACAAAGACTAATCAATCATTAATTATGTATTTCTCCTGACTAAGTATAAGGGTTGATGTTTACATAGCTGGATAAAATATCATGGAAATCTATACAAATAAAAATGAATCAATAAATGTGTTGCTACGCGCAAAACTCGAGATCGGTTAAACCGACTTGACTGATTTGTTTTTAGTTGTGTTTGATGAAGTCTGAGGAAGATTCTTATGGAGAGAAAACGTAAAAAATACGCGGAAAAACGTGTAAACACGAAAACGCAGGCGCACGGGTCGCTACTTAGTATATATATAATAGCTTATTTAGCAAAATTTACTGACTAGCTGACGCACAACTTGCTGAAATTTGGGAAATAGACAGTTATTATATATATTAGGCATCAGCTAAGAAAGGATTTTGGGTAATTCCCACGGGATTGGAATTATTAACCAATTTAAAAAACCCAACGCTTTACGTAGCAATGAATAAGACCACAGACATGCCAGAAGAATAAAAATCCTCTATGGAAATATTGGCCCAGAGGCTCAGAGGTCGGATAGTCTAGTTCTGGTTAACATAGAAAAAGAAAAAAATAAGATATTCGAAGAGATGACTGTCTTCCAATTCCGAGTATTGAAGTCGAACGTGGTTCCGAGTCACAAAATCTTTCTGCTTCATTAAGATGCATTCATTCAAATGATTCATTAAACTATTACCAGGAAGAGATGCGTTAAAATGCTACTTATATGAGTACATTATTTAATTACAAGATATTACATGAAACTACTACAAATAAAATGTATGAATGTATGTATGTACTTGTACTTACAGATCCTTGTATGTAATTAACGACTTGGTTGGTGATTAGATATAATAATTCATCAATATGAAATATGCGCTTGTTAACTTCTATTAATTAACATGAAGAAAGCTTTAGTATACTTGTTTTAGGGCTGATTTTTCAATAGTCACATAAAGCTTATCGTATAAATGAAAGCTTTGTTAATCTTAAAATGAATAATTAAATCAATAAGTTATTTAGGTATAAACTTAATTATAACGGTCCGTAGGCCACTTACATATTAACCCTTTGACCGCCACGGTCGGCTATACTCGACAAATCAGAACGTGCTCACGACGCTTTCGTCGGCAAATGTCGACAAAAATATAACTATTATTGTCATAATCGTGGCGCAGGAAACATTTTTTTTCTTTATTGACGTGGCGGTCCAAGGGTTGAGTAAGTACACAACTCGCACACATGACTGATTTCTCAAAATACTTCGGGCATACTATATTCAGGGATACCATACTAAGCATACCATCATGCATATATACCCGAGGATTTAGGCAAGGTGCACAGTCACGAGCAATAACAAAAGTGCTAAAGCGATTTTCTCCTAAAGTACTAATAGAACTTTTGTGATATTATATAAACACAGCATTTATGAACCAATACTATACTGACATTGGTGTTATCACAAAGTTGCAATCGTTCATTCATGAAAAAAACGTTTTAGACCTTTTGTTAGTGTATTCACTGTATACATGTTTTTGCTAGTGACTGTACACCGTGACATACGCTCACGGTTCGACGGTATTTCTAGAGCGTATATATAAAGGAGAGCTTCTAAAATCCAAGCTTCGAGCTAATACTGAGAATTTTATAGAAAAGCCCAATAGTGCTGCGTTTCCAAAGATGTGCGAAGAAGCTAAGCGGTGTGCGCGGAGAAATTCCACCAATAGGCTGCGTTTGCTTCTGTTTTAAACGCAGCCGCTTTTAAAACAGAAGCCTCCTCGCATATCTCTGGTGGAAACGCAGCCTAACACTGGTGGTAGGCGCGCCTGCCATTAATAAGCTGTAGTATAAAGCTGACTATTGTAAAATCGGCACTTGGGCTGCAAATTCAAATTAATAGAGCAAACTTTGAACTCAGTTTACGCGGCAAAAAACTTATTCAATCCGTTATAGAGCATTTTGAAATATACAGGGCGGCGCATTAACAGAGGTACATTTTTTTTTAAATTAACATTCCAATGATTAATCTAAAAGCATTGTGTTCCGCGAAAATCAGTAGTTTTTAAGTTATGAAAACCCTAAAATATTACCTTACAATAGGTTCTTTCAAATTGCATTGCTTCTAAAAGTCCAATTTTGAATTTACAGCATGGCAACCCCAAAAAGTATCTAATCACCAACCAAACGGAAACTAAATCGAAAATAATAAACAAAAATGAACACACTTCTATGGACACTGCGTCTACTTTGCCACTCACGATGAGGTCCTCCTCACGGATCTTGTCAGAGTTCTTGCTGGCTGCCCTGAAGGTAGTCGCGACGTACTTCTGCTCGTCTTTTGTTAATAGCGTGCATTTTGCCGCCAACTTCTTGCTAGTGTTGCCCATTCTGAAAATAAAATGAAAATTAGATATTCTTCTTTACGTACCATCACTTCTGTATTTCTTCAAAGGGTTAGGCAGAGGTGTACTCATGTACACCCTCAGTTCGCCGGTATGTTAAGGTTCTATGTAATAGGGGGCGAGCCTATCGCTAATAACCGGCCACTAATTAAACTCCGAAGCTACTTAGAACTTCATTGAAAACCCCATTATCACCTGGCCCATTCTAGAAATCGAACCCGGTACCGCGAGCGTGGTAATCGCAGAGATACTATTAAGTTTACATAACGCCTGTATTGACTGTATATCACACAGCCACTGGGAAACAAAACATGCCATCACGCGGAGCAGCCGACCTTACCATCGCTGGAACAATGGGGTAGGCTCCTAGTAGAGTGTGACCCTTTTATTTGGCGGGTGCGGAAAATCCTCATTGATCACCGCCACCTGGGGAGGCGGCAGTGTATGTCGAACTAATACCGACTAAAAACCGCACTTGCCTTCACTTGCAGTAATCATGATCAGTAACATTCACCACGACCATGAAGGATAGCAGTGTAACCATAGACAATATGACCATGTAACCCTTATGGAAGTCCCAAAATGGCGTAGTCATTCTATACGTCACTACGTCACTAGCTTGTAGCTGTAGCCCGCGTTTTCACTTGCGTACATTTTCTCTTCTTACACGGCTACTAAGGTAAATATTCAGAGACGAAGCTAAACGTAAAGTAACGCTTCCGTATGTCTAATTTGTATTACAATTTGACATACGGAAGCGTAAGTTCATGCTAAGTCTTGTCTCTGAATATCAGCCTAAGTGTCGTAGCGTGATGTAAATAGCCTATATTCTTCTTCGAGATTTAGGCTATGAAATGCAAAAATAAATAAATAAATATCTTGGGACATTTTTACACAGCACCATCTAATACATACTTATAATACATAAGAAACACCCAGACAAACACAAATACTTATTATTTATCACATAAATATTTGTGTCCTGTGGGAATCGAACTCACGACCTCGTGATCAGCAGTCCGGTACTCGAACCACTAGACCACGGACGTCATCAGAAAATATGTTTTCACATCCGACATTTGGTTCCATTAGTTACGACTTACGCTTGTTAGTTATAGATAAGCCGTTAAAACAAGCAAACTCTTCAACATTGTTATATTAGTGTATACTATAGATTATATAACTTTCACTTTCAATTTGTTTACTCTGGCTGATAAATCCAATACATACTTCTCAATTACATGTTCCATCCACAAAGCTATCAGTTTTATCTATTGGTATCTGAATTTAAAAGTAAATACGTAGGTCTACCGCGTGCCTGCAGCAATAGCATGGATTAAGTACTTTTTGTAGAATGGTAATGGAGTGGGGTTGTCTTAAGCCATCCCCCTTGGGCATAAGTTACTTAGGGGGGGCCCTAAAGCTTATATTAGTAGTCTAGCTAGATGCGGCTAAATATCACCAAGTATTTTACGACGAAGCGACTACAATCTGAGTTTATGCTATTCGATTTTTAAGCATATCAAGATCCTAGGTATAAAGAACCACTTAATGCCTAAGATCTCAATGCTAGGTCAAGCTTTTCGGACTTTCAGAAGACTCAGACTCGGAGGTCAAACTTTCAGAAGACTCAGAAGAATGACAACCACTAACCAAACCATCAATACCGATCGTCAAAGATGTTCTTATTACAACCGGGACCAAAAAAACTAACGTGCTCACTGAGGCAAGGAGGGCTCTCGATATGATAAGATCACCCATCCATATACTGACCGCGGCTTAACCTTGCAGATTGATTGATCAGCGACGACCGAACTGATTCTAAAAATAATAGATGGCTAAACATACATCACAAAAACTAGACCGATTTTGTTGAATCACGTGAATTCTATCGTCATTGTCATTTTAATGGGTTACGTGAGTATCGTCATTCGTCACGGACGCAAAGTATGGAGGGGGGGATGTGTGTTCCTAAGTTAATATTGAGGAATGACGTCAGTTCTCGTCATTTTGTATACGTACGACTGTCGCACGTGGTATTATACCATCATCATAGTAACTACAGTAGTCGGCAATCTTATTGGCCGGCCTGACGTTGGTGCGAGCCAACTTCAAGCTGGTCAAAAAAATTGGAGGGAAAAAGATTAGATTAAAATTAATAAAGAACAAAAGCTAGTAGCAGTCTTTTGTTTTTATTAAAAAGAATATAAAAAACAAAAGCTAGTCATAGGCTTTTGTTTTTATTCATTTCAATAGGCGACTAGGTACTTTACTGTAGCTGCACAGGGGGGCTAGACAAGTTGCATTTTGACATTCGAATCGACAAACAAAATGTATGTAAATGACATTAGTGACGGCCCAATTTGTCGAAAGCTTGTGTCATTTCCATACATTTTGTTTGTCGAATCGAATGTCAAAATGCAACTTGTCTAGCCCCCCAGTACAATTGATATAAATACTGAGTTAGAATCCAAGAGATGCCCTAGTTTTCCTAATAAATTGCGTATTAATTAATTATCACTTGCTTAAACAGTAAAGGAAAACATCCTGAGGAAACCTGCATTGTATTATAAAGATGAATGTAAAAAAAACTATGTTAAATAAATATTTCATTCAACTATCTACTGGAGAAGCAATTACATTTACCCAACATCAAACAAATTATAAATACATAAAACAAATTCATAAACACACAATTTTAAACGTTTCAACTTTTAAATGTTTTCAACTCATTTATTTAGGTTTACAATATATACTGCGGAGTCATAAATTCAACATTGCATGTACTAACATTGGTGGCATCAGAATAAACTGTGCTGAAGACAGATTTATTTTCACATTAATTTCTTTCAAGTAGAAATTGAAGAATTATATTAAACTTTTAATGAAAAAAAAACTGATTTTATTGATAGAATGAATAGTTAGTTAACTGCTTATTAAATTTATACTGGATTATGTTGAAAGTACTCAGTTGAAATAAAAAGAAAATCTCTTGCAAAACTTGTGAATATTAGAGATATAGACATTGAAATTAAAATTCTTTTGACGTTACAGTGACCATGGTCATGGATAGACTCAACCCATGACTAAACCCTTATCCCAATTTACTTGCTGTTTTCCTCTATACATGTCTTTTAGCCCTAATCTCTTCTTTCATTTGTAAAGGTCCAATAGGTTGGGATTTAAATAATATTAATATATTTTGAAAACAATCAAATTGAGGTCCTCTCAGATTTTTTTAATAACATTACCTATTAGATCTATTGTATACTAGCTGTCCCGGCAAACGTTGTTTTGCCATATAGGGGTGGGTCATTTTAGGGGGATGAAAAATAGATGTTGGCCGATTCTCATAGATACCGGATAAGCACACAAAATTTCATACAAATCGGTCCAGCCGTTTCAGAGGAGTATGGCAACTAAAACTGTGACACGAGAATTTTATATATTAGATTACCATAGAACAAGCTGTGTTTAGTTTGATACTTGATGGTCCTGTATAAAATGTCACAATTTTTATTTCTTATTTATTTTGGACTCTTTTTCATACAATTACCACAATTTAAACATCCAGATCTTTTAAAAATTTTTAAATGTAGAACTGTATTGTCATCACATCATGTGATATTGTTTGTTTTAGCACATCATTATCATAACAGAGGCAACCTTGTCACATTACTATTCTACCTTGAATCAACAGGAAGGTAAAGCAGAAGTAAGACATTTATTCTTTCTTAGAATCCTTATAAATGTTTTCCTGACTACCAAACTTGTATTGCAATGTCAATGCCTAACGCCCTTATTAAAAGTTGTTTCATAAATAAATAACAAAACTAAAAATCAGTCTTAGCGGCGAATTACATTTATTTAATTCCAAAAAATATTCCTTTATATTTAGAAATGAAATAAACTTGTAAAAATATTTAAAACTATTCAATTTTATTTTAATATTTATATCATAAACGTAACGTAAACATTACCTTTATCACAACAATAGGTACCCAACTTTACGACTACACTGCACACGAAATTACTAGTTTAATCGATTGAAAACTTTTATTACACATAATCTCGATTATCCTCACATTATTAAACACAAATAAAAAAAGACCCTGCTGTGAAAATAATAAATTAAATAGCTCCATGTAATAAATCAATATTTTTTGACAATATTACTAATTACCAAATTAGGTTACCTGTCAACGTCAATGTCAAGGAATATTTTTTTTATGTTTATCTGCACCCGGAAAAGGTATTTGTTAACACGTCACCGGTCACACACTGCGCGCGAAACGACTTGCGCTCAACGTCGCGTCACAGCGACTGCCTTATCTATCGTGATTTCGGGTTTCGATACTGGAAATAAACCACCTATAATACAAATAATTGAGGTTTATTTCACCTAAAAGTTTACTGGTTATAGATTATTTATCCGTACACGATTAATATCTAGACCGACAAAATTTTACACTACATACCTACCTCACTTAATAGGTCTATCTGAGACTTATTTCTTTTATTCGTGACGATCCATTAGCTGGAATTTCATATGTAAATAATTATCAATCACGAGACTGCACGAGACGTATTTGTGCTTTTACTTGCTTCGGTCCAAAAATTAAAATTACCTATTTGTAACTACATTCTGATGGAAATAAAAATAAAAACTGCAAAATTAGATTCATAACTTTATTTCCTTGTAGGTTCTGGTTCTGATAGCTTTTGTGCTTAAGTGGATTAAGTACCTTAGCACTTAGGATTATAATAGCTTAACATTTTCGTGGCAGGCCGGAAATTACTCCATGTGTATCTCTACTCTTCCATTTGAATTTTTATTCCAGTGTATAAAACCAGTACATTTATTTATGACTTATTTTTATAGATAAATTATTAAGACGTTATCGGTTTCTTAAGAGGGAAAGAATGCTCCACAAGGTGGAAATTAAAGTTATCGCCGTGTATGCTTGCATAGATTTAGCAACTGCGTCGTTTTCAAAGCGGTCTGCTAGGTTTCTTTGTAAAAGTAGTATCATATGTATCTGGGGAGGTATACTCAATGCAGTAGCAAGATATTTAAATCTTGGAAATATGAATGTGGGTAATAATGTACCGATCGCTATAAAACTGAATACACTTGCGCTAAAGATTAAGTTTCCTGTAGCATCGCTCGGATACAATGCATTTCCAACTATGTAACTCCAGTGTGCTAAATTCCCCATCCGTATTAGCCATAAAAACTTTATAATAAGTGTACTAAATGCAACAACAATTAATGTTGTCAACAAGCACATTTTTAATATATTCTTCATTGGTTTTGTTTATTTGTTTTCGTTTGGGTTTCCATGCTATGGCTGAGTACAGGGAAATTCGGAAGCGTGAGGATTTACATTATATTCAATATTTTCCGTTATTTCATTTTGAAAAGGCTGAAACCGGTTGGCTTTTGAGTTTGAAACTTTGAATTTAATGTGACACGCATGTCACGCCACTCTGGTGGCAATGGCACAATAGGTCGTTCAAAAGCAAGCAGCATAATTTTGTGTCGGCGGTCCACTTAGGTCCACGTCTACTAGTTATTTCTTCACGATTTTTTAACATACCTATTATTTGTATTACTTGGAAATACAGTTTTCAATTTGATTTTTTTATCCATTTACAATATGTATGTATGTACTTTTATGTATGTATCAAAATTATAATTTTCGTCACCTTACTATTCTACGAACGCAGCCTAAAATATTTTTTTGTTAAACTGAACGCATTATAATTATAATGTTACCAGCTTTATAAATTCATTTTTGGTTTGGTAGTTTTTGCAGACAAATGGGTTTATAATTGAAATACAAATTGTAACATCAATGTAATAATTGGTGAAAACAATATTATTATTAAGTATAATATAATAGACGTCTAAAAATATATAAATATCTTTTTAAATACTTTAATACCCAATTGACATTGGCTAAATATGAATCATCATCATCATCATCATCACTTCAGCCTACTGTTGTCCACTGCTGGACATAAGCCTCCTTCATGGCGTGCCATTTCTCCCGGTCCTCTGAAATATGAATAAACAGACATAAATCTAGAAAATAAAACATTCATTCAATATAGTAGAATTTGAACATTTTTAAACGCCACACGTCATCGTGACTCGGAAAATATTTTGTGGCCGAAATTATTGTGTTGAACTAAAAGACAAAAGTGGTTTACTATTGAATGTCGTAAAAATATAACAATAAAATGACTCTCACCGCTAAAATGGAGGTGGACTCCGGCAAAGGCGAGGGATTCCGGCCGTACTACATTACAAAGATTGAAGAACTGCAACTGATTGTGGCCGAGAAGTCTCAAAATCTTCGTCGTCTGCAGGCTCAGCGTAATGAGCTCAACGCGAAGGTCCGTATGCTGCGTGAGGAGCTCCAGCTTTTGCAGGAACAGGGCTCCTACGTGGGCGAGGTTGTCAAACCGATGGACAAGAAGAAAGTGCTCGTAAAAGTCCACCCTGAAGGTAAATTCGTGGTTGACTTGGACAAGAACGTAGACATCAACGATGTCACTGCGAACTGCCGCGTCGCGCTTCGCAACGAAAGTTATACTCTTCACAAAATCCTTCCGAACAAAGTTGATCCGTTAGTGTCCCTCATGATGGTGGAAAAGGTTCCTGATTCCACGTACGAGATGGTTGGAGGCTTAGACAAGCAGATCAAGGAGATTAAAGAAGTGATTGAACTCCCAGTGAAACACCCCGAGCTGTTTGATGCTCTGGGTATTGCTCAACCTAAGGGTGTCTTATTGTATGGCCCCCCTGGTACCGGTAAGACCCTTCTAGCTCGTGCTGTAGCCCACCACACTGAGTGTACCTTCATCCGAGTCTCTGGTTCTGAATTAGTGCAGAAATTCATTGGTGAAGGCAGCCGTATGGTCCGAGAGCTCTTTGTTATGGCCCGTGAACATGCTCCCTCTATTATCTTCATGGACGAAATTGATTCTATTGGTTCATCCCGTATAGAGTCTGGCAGTGGTGGAGATTCTGAGGTCCAGAGAACTATGTTGGAATTGCTCAACCAGCTTGATGGTTTTGAAGCAACCAAGAACATTAAAGTAATCATGGCAACTAACAGAATTGATATCCTTGACCCTGCATTACTTAGACCTGGACGTATTGACCGGAAGATTGAGTTCCCCCCACCGAATGAAGAAGCCCGTCTGGACATCCTGAAAATTCACTCAAGGAAGATGAATCTTACTAGAGGCATAAATCTACGTAAGATTGCGGAGTTGATGCCCGGTGCATCTGGTGCTGAGGTGAAGGGTGTCTGTACTGAGGCTGGTATGTACGCTCTCCGTGAACGCAGAGTTCATGTAACTCAGGAAGACTTTGAAATGGCCGTAGCAAAGGTCATGCAGAAGGATTCGGAGAAGAATATGTCTATCAAGAAGCTCTGGAAGTAAATCTTATTTTTACTGTATGCTATGTTTTAGGAATTAATAAGTCTTTTTATGTAAAAGTGAGTTTTATTTTGAACTAATAAATCTTGAATAGATATGCATAAAGATATACTAAATTACAGGAATAAACTAATTTTGATCACACTAAATTTTTTTGTAGTGTAGTATAATTATTACTTTTTCTGAGGGCTGTGCTCTTATTGATGAAGCAGATTTTGTTGACTCTCTGTAATAACATTTATAAATGACAAATACATTCATTTAGATGCCAGGTGAGTGTTATTCGCGTATTTTGCGACAAAATTTAAATTATCACTTAACAAAACATTACCTAAAATCACCATAGGCAAAATAAAACTATCCTTTGAAATCTTTAGATCATTATTTTTTATTTTATCATACAAAACATTTTTAAATTTTTAAATATACATAATTATGCTTAATCATAATTAACTTATTTAAAACATTGGTTTAAAATAAAACATTTTTATACATAGTAATAGCAGCTTGCTAATTCCAAGCTTAAAATCATAAAAATAAATTACATATTTATCACAAATAATAAGTACAATACATAATTATTGTAATTATAATATTATTTAGTAAATTGATAAATTACTACACACTAGGAATAAATAAACAAATTGATATCCTTATTTATTTCTTATAATTCTTTTGTTTTCTTTATCATCTAAATCTGATTCAGTGTCGGACAAATCCTGTTGGGGCGGTGACGTTGGCATATTGACGGGTAACGCACCGGTGTACTGAAATAAAAAACAAAATATCGAAATCATAGGCAGTGGTCTCGATAGATAAAGCGCCCGGTATCCTTAAAGGCACACAGGTTTCAATCCAGCCTAAGAATCGTAATTTTGCTTTATATCTTTCATTTAATGAATGTAGGTAAATGAAAAGATACTATACTTTATCACCTTTCAACCAAAAAGAAACAATCGAGAAACAAAATCAAAATCGGTTCATCCTTTCGGGAGCTAAGATGCCACAGACAGACGCGCAGACACACACACACACCAAACGACACGTCAAACTTTTAACACCCCGTCGTTTTTGGGTCGGTAATTAATTAATTAATAGCGATGATGAGACAACGACGCCTAAATACGTCAGCAATATTCTCATGCAAGACCCTCTCATTTGCCCAAATTTAATTGGCTACATAATTCTCCAAACCGAATGTGCTAAGCGGCGAAATATTTGTAGCTAGCAGCAGTCTACGTTTACCACCTCAAAAGGTTGACAAAGGGTTTTAAACCTATCTATGAATTAAATAGAAACTATTTTAACGTTAGGCCTTAACTACACGGCTAATGTGGTTTCCTTGCCTTCTTGGTGCATATGTTCAACTTACGTTAGGTCTCGTGTGCTTCCGGAAGGATCCATTCCACATGTTTCTCATGTACTGTAGAGGGTTCACGAACTCATGTGGCACCCCACTGAGGATGTGACACCAAAAGATTATTTTTCAGGAGAGATTTAAGTTCAATATCGCGTCGCATTCTAATCTATGAACAGGCCATCACGCCTGTATTCCCCGAAGAGCTAGGCAGAGGTGTACTAAATGTACAGTCACCAGCACTGCCGTCCTCAAGCTAAAATGCAGTTATCTGACATCCCGCCGATTTTGAATTTTTAATGCCAACACAATCAGAAGTCGTGAGATCTGTTAGTCAGTACTTCTAAGTCTCAAATATGACTTCTAGTTATTAAGTAGCGTACATTTTAAAAAACTGCCCACTTTTTCGTGCATAACTCAAAAAATTGTTTTGGTACATAACGGCATTTTAGCTTGAGGACGGCAGAGCAAAAACATGACTGTATACACTAACACAAGTGCTAAATCAGTTTTCTCCTAAAGTACTAATAGAACTTTTGTGATATTACGAACACAGTGTATTTACGAACCAATACTATAGTGACATACGTCGTACTTTAGGAGAAAACCGATTTAGCACTTTTGTTAGTTATACAATATGTTTTGCTCGTGACTGTACACACACAGATGGCTGGTCTGCTTAGGTCCCATGTCATAGGAGAGCCTATTGCCATCGACCGGCCACAACTCCGAGCTGCTACTGGGAATTTCATAGCTAGAAAAACCCAACAACACTGCTCGACTCGGGGATCGAACCCAGGACCTCTAGCGTAGCAGTCGCGCTCAGGACCACTAGACCAACGAGGCAGTACGTAATATAGGTATTAAAATACTTACCTAGATGTATTCATCTGAACTGAAGGATGGGCAGGAAAGGGCGAGCTCTCTAGCGAAGTGTTCTGAAAACGTACTCTGGAAAACAAACTAATCTTGAGCATCTACTACTTATCCATCATGCGTGACATCTTGTCAGAAAGAAAGAAAGAAAACTTTTTATTTTTGGACTCGCACAGAACAAGAAATACAATTATAAGAAAATAAAAACATAAAAAGAATGCTATCCTGCGCAAGGCCAAAACGGGCCATCATTATCAAACATCTTATTGTTCAGAAAGCGTATACAATACAGACTGGAGAGCTATTTTTTTTATATGGTACAGTTAAGTAGATATACAGTTCTCGCCAAACTTATTGTCCGGGTTGAAGTTGGCACGAGCTAACTAACCCGGCCGTAAAAATCGGAGAAAGAAAAATATTGGATTAAAATTATTTAAAACGATAACCTACGTCTTGAGCTTTCGTTTTTATTTATTACAATACAATGTTTTTATTTCTCCGATTTTTACGACCGGGTTCTTAGATGTTATTAATCTAGGCCGAGTTAAAGTTAGCTCGTGCCAACTTTAACCCGGACAATAAGTTTGGCGAGAACTGTAGGTACTTCATTTATAATATACTAGCTTTCCGTCAGCGGCTTCGCCCGCGTGGTCTTATAATTTTTTCCCCCGTTTTTGCAACATTTTTCATTACTACTCCGCTCCTATTAGTCGTAGCGTGATGATATATAGCCTATGTTACTCGGGGATAATGTAGCTTTCCAAAGGTGAAAGAATTTTTGAAATCGGTCCAGTAGTTTCGGAGCCGATTCATTACAAACAAACAAACAAACAAACAAACAAATCTTTCCTCTTTATAATATTAGTATAGATAATATAATATAATATAGTATAGTATAGACTAGCTTTCCGTCAGCGGCTTCGCTCGCGTGGTGTGGGTATTTCTTATAAATTATGGCCTAATATGTTACTCGGTAAATATGTAGCTTTTTTAATACTTAGGGCCGCACTCAGAAACGTCACAGACGTCGTCAAGGATAGTATTAATAGGATAAAGAACTTACTCAGTATAAGCAGACGCTCTGTCTCTCCTGGGTTTGTACACAAAGTGGTAGTACACGAAGACACAGAGATAGATTACAACCAGCACCATAACCGCGGTGATGACGGTGAACGAGACGCTGTGGGCACTCGCCAACTCCTCATAGGACCAGCCGTTGAAAAGTGGCAACTAGAGGAAATTACACCATTAGATACCTCTCTAGACGTCTCCCAAAAAATATTATGGGGTCTGAAAGCTTTGGTCAGATATACGATTTAGGAAGTTACAAGGAAATTACAAGTATTTCAATTGCAAATAAATTAGGCATGACATGCTTAAGTAATGGAAATTATTTTTATGTTACGTAATTTAACAAAAAATCTTACATATTCCTTATCCAACGTTGGACACTGTCCATCTTTCGCCAACGTTCCATCATCACAAATACACTTGGGCCCATCTTCGTCCAAAGCACAAACATTGGCGCAAACAAGTCCTTCACACTCATCCTTCAGATCATCTCTTTGGACGCTCTCGTGACGTATCACAAATGTGTTGGCGTCAAATACGCGGTAGATGTAGGTCTCGCAGTGTTTGGAGCTGAACATTAAGCAGCGACCGAGGCGGAACGAGTTGGCTACTAAGTAGTAGATGTGGTCTTCGAAGATCGCTAGACCATGAGGTGCTTCGAGCTGTGGGTGGTCGGCTAGTATCTTTTTGCTGGAAATTTTAATATAAGTAATTTATGGTGGGCTTATTTTTTGTATAATATTGTATGGGTGATTTTCGTATAGAGCATCTCTCTTTTTGTTATATTTCGTGTTGCTATGTTTCTTAACATAATTACGGACGTCAAGTGTTATCAAAAGCTAAAGTGGATCATTGATAAATCCAGCCAAAACTAAGATTTTCAAAGGGATCGATACTAACTGAAGTGGACACAGAATCGACCCTTGGGGAACCCCATTGCTTATATCGCAAATTAGATGACTACACTAGATTTATTTACTAATACGTCTTCTTAATTTATTTCTTATCGAATTGGAGAGGTATATAATAACAGTTCATGTCGTACGGCCGTGATATAGTGATTAATCAGCAGTTAGGTGTATCAGATGCTTCTGGAGGCTCTAAACATTTTAAGCTTTAGTAAGAAAATCAACTCACTGACTCTCCCCCTCATAGTCCATCCTGATAATATGCGCCGGCCCAGTCTCCGCCACATACAGCTTCTTTCTAAAGGAGTCTACCGCCAACCCAGTGCAGTTACGAACTGTGGTCAGGTCGGTGACCAGCCGACCCGTGAGACTGGCAGACCAGATGACCGACTCTAACTCCCGGGTGACGCAGTAGAACATGCGACGAGAACTGGGGTCCACGATGAGAGCTGTGACCTGGAGAAGAAAACCATTTTGTTTTGTATAAAGTTGACTAAGATTACAGGCTACATTTTGCCTTTTATCTTTCGCAATCGTTTGGGTATTTCAATTTCCCAAATTCCCAATTTCTTTAGCGGACGTCTAATAGGGAGCTATTAATGACCCGCACACGAAAAAAAATCTAAAATATTTAGAAGAAAGATTTAGATTTTTTGTGTGCGGGAAAACCTCATAGATCCACGCCGCCTGGGGAAGCAGCAGGGTATGTCAGACTCATACCGACTAAACACCCGCACTTGCCCTCACTTGCCCTTTGCGTCTGGGTAATGGGATCAGGGACCATTCACCACGACCATGACGAGCAATCTAATAGGAATCCAAGAAATTGTTCCAACAAACGTGTTTAGCATGCTTCTAAAATGTAGAAATGAGGTCAATAAGGGTAGCACCGGGGTAGAAAGAGTTACATATTTGACGGGCAATCTAATAGGAATACAAGAAATTGTGCCAACAAACGTGTTTAGCATGCTTCTAAAATGTAGAAATGAGGTCAATAAGGGCAGCACCGGGGTAGAAAGAGTTACATATTTGACGAGCAATCTAATAGGAATACAAGAAATTGTGCCAACAAACATGTTTAGCATGCTTCTAAAATGTAGAAATGAGGTCAATGAGGTTAGCAGCGGGGTAGAGAGAGCTACATAGTTTTGTAATTATAATTTTCATCATGTTTTCGTCTACAAAAACACCACCATTCGAACATTAAATATCTTCCGTGGAATGCGCCGGAGTACCTTGGCGTCAGATGGGAGCTTCTGCAGAGTTGCGCAGCGCTTCTTCGTCACGTGGCAGACCCTCACACGGCTGTTGGACGGCGTCGTGTCCACGAAGTATACGTTGCCCGTCACCCAGTCCACTGCCACCTAAAATGTCAAGCTCTAGTCAGTACCGGAATAACTTATAAACGTATCTTTTTGTAAATTTTTCTAGCAAAAAAAAAAACAGGCTGAAGATATAAGGACTTGAAGTTGAAGTGGAGCAAAATAGACACTCCAAAAGCGTAGGACAAAAAATGGAGGAAGCAGACTTGGAGGACAGAGGATAGGATAAAAATGATGGTCTGTAGTGCTTTTAAAAAAATAGTTTAAAGGAATTCAGCGATAAGAGTTTTTATAGTTTTGAGAATGAAACCCCACAAAGACCACGACGAGGAGTCGGTAGATATCTACTTCTACATAAGACCTATGATTCTTACCGCACCAAGCAATTAGTTTTTGATACTACTTAAAATATTTTGACTTTGTTACCCTCGTCGGTATTCCAACGTTAGTGACGGCGATCACGTTTTGTGTGCTGTTCACCTCCACCAGCCTGGCAGCCTCTGCCGACGTCACATACAACTTTTTCTTCCTAATGAAAATTACCAAGTTATTAGTAGGTACGGCCTATACATTTACCTACAAACATAACACATAACATAAGCATATAAGATTTAACTTCTCTTACTCTGTTTAAAAAGTGTCTAAAAGAATATTTAGTTCTTAAAGAACATTTAAATAATCTTTTAGATTATCTAACAGAAAAGGTCAAGTAGGTACACCCATCACTTGTAAATGTTTGCACACCTAATCTTTAGATTATGACGGACTGTAAATTTTATATTTTATTTTGTCAACTTTTGTAACTCATATTCATGCAAATAAATAATTCTTATTCTTATTCTTAATTACTCAACGGAACCCAATTTAATAACAATTGCGGCACAGCAGGCCTACCCAAGTTGCAACCTAACGTTCGGATCGATGAACGAATACAATTAAAACGTATGCTAATGACATAAGCTTTCGACAAATCTGACGTATACGAATGTCATTCCCGGACATTTGATTTCTAATCGTTCGTCGATCCGAACGTTACATTGCTACTTGGCTAGGCCGCCAGGATGGGTACTAACCTGACATTATAGCCCATATCGCTGATACTGGGGACTTCTCTGTCCGTGTACTCGACGGCGCCGTAGCCGTCAGCAGAGATGGACCGGACAGTGTTGCCAGACACATACAGGATGGACATATTGCCGCGCGTCGCTTTGCACGACCGATGATCAAATCTGACGGGATAAAACGATAGCTAGGTAAAATAAGACATTACATACATACGATTACATACATACACTTGTATTCTTCGACTGGGTTTGGTAGACCGCAAAAGTGTACTAATGTACACCCACAGTTCGCCGGTATGCTTAGGGCCCATGGGGGAAGAGGGCACAAATCCATACTCCGAATTGCTCCTGAGAATTCCATAGAAAAACCCTTGCCTAACACTGATCGACCTGGGTATCAAACTCAGGTCCTTGAGCGTCACTACGTTCATGTTTAATTAGAGTCTTGTCCTTTTCTTCACATTATGTAAGTCAGACCAGAAAGATACAGTTTACGGGGATAAGTCGAGAGGAAAAAAGAGGTTGATCAAGGCCTCCCCCCATAGACTTCAAGCGACCTTGACCAGGTCGTCGATCCATCTCGTTGGAGGTTGCACTGGGCTTTCCTGTGCGTGGTTTTTCGAGGAACCTTTGTGCACCAGCAGCCAGTTCCACGAACTATATCGGTATGTTAATGTATTACTTGTCACCTTAACGCATATCCATGATGACAGGAGCATAAGAAAGTCCCGGGCACGTTGACGCAGGCCTGTGAGCAGACCTCCTGGGCGCACTCGTCCACGTCCTCGCAGGACACCTGGTCTGCCGCGACCCGGAACCCGAGCGGGCACAGGCAGCGCGGGCCCACGGGCGTCGGTTGGCACAACTTTGAACATGTGCTATTGAAACACGCTGATGCTGAGAAGAAAGACCTTGCGTTATTAATAAATCTTTTTGCTTTCTTTCTTCCTTTATCACTTTTCGATTATTTATGAACTGCTTCAGTCAGTTAGCGCGGTTGGGTGTTTTTATGAAATTCTAAGGAACATTCTATCCTTCCAATATCGATATTGTCCAGAAAATGGGTTGTGGAGGTCTGAAGGCAATCGTTTCGTTTAATATTCAGCCTCATCAGGAAATAAAAAGAAGAGGCAGAAGACTTACCTAACTGCAAAAATATTGTTCTTTTGTTTTATCGAGTTGAGGCCTTGTGAGTATACATTATATGTAAGATCAGCTGTTTTTTAATGATTAGGTTAAGTATAATTAAATCTTTCAAGTTAACGTTTTGTGGCAAAATGGAAAATTATAAAAGAAACATTCCGAATACGTCACTAGTTTTACAATCTGGAAATTGTCACTATAGGTACGCCTGCACTAAGGTAGACATTCAGGCCCGGCCTAGCCAAGTTGCAATCTAATGTTCCAATCGTCAAACGAATAAAAACAAAATGTATGGGAATGACATTTGTAAGCGTCAGATTTGTCGAAAGCTTATGTCATTCCCATAAATTATTTTTGTTTCTATTCGTTCGTCGATCCGAATCATAAGGATAGAGGCCAAGTTATTTCCTTATCTCGTTACCACAAAGTCCATTTTCGTCTGATCCATCGATGCAGTCTGGCTTCTTGTCGCACACCCGATGCCAGTCGACGCACTGGCCGCTGCTGCAGCGGTAGCCACTGCATTCGGTTAACGACTGAACCAACGGAAACAGGTGGGATGTCTTGTTCACTGTTAAAACCGAAGATATATTTATATATTGGCTTTATATTTCTGACTTCAGCCCGGATAATGGTAATACGCTCTTCGCCTATTACATGGAACTCGAAAAGAAATCGCAGTCAGCGATAAGGGTGAGCCAAAACCGGCGAATCCCTAATCAAGCTGGTAACCGGCGGATAAATTAAAAAATGGAATAGTATCTGTATGAAGTTATTTGACAAGTATTTTAACGGGGACTTATCAGTAAGCTGTGATCAGTGGGCCTACTCCCTAAGCACGAAGTTCATAGTTTCTGTCTTCGTTACGGATCTTTCCTACTTCGTATCACCTACGGACGGATGCTTCGTTTGGGTCCCGAACTAAGAATGGATGACAACACAATTTGACAGTTATATCTACTCTCAATGTGTTTTTATCAAACCGAAAAATTTAACTTGACCTAGACAAGTTGCATTTTGACATTCGAATCGACAAACAAAATGCATGAAAATGACACAAGCCTTCGACAAATCGGGCTGTCACTAATGTCATTTCCATATAATTTGTTTTATCCCCCCCCTTACCCCCCCTTTTAACGGATCGTTATTGTTCGATACTCATCGAACACATCATCATCAGCAGTTTTGGCTCAAGTAGGTCAAGCGACCTAACCAGCGAATCTACGTGAGTCAGTGCACGATCAACCGGCATCCTTGTAGCACTCATCATAATCATTAGCATTAATTAGCCTAAAGTGTCGGAATAATCTTAAGATCTCAGCTCGGAATTATCATTTAGCACCCGAAATGTCTAGCAGCTCATACATTACCGTTCAGTTGGACGGGCCCGTAACTTCGTTGACGGAGATATAAAGACCCCGAAGCCCTGTATCTTGCAGCAATAAATAAATAATGAGTGCATTGACCTGTCCGGCAGGCGTCGGGCGTCTCGTCGGAGCCGTCGAGGCAGTCGAGGCGCGCGTTGCAGAGCGCGGCGCGCGGCACGCACTGCAGCTGCTGCGCGCACGCGAACAGCCCGTGCGGCGCGCAGCGGAACTCGCAGCCGTGCTCGTCCGTGCCGCCCGGACACTCCACCTTCATGTTGCAGCTGCACCACGCCGGACATGATTAGAGCAGTGTTTACACAAGGAGAGATTCGTATAATGCAAGAACGAACAATGCAAGAGCAGCGTGTCTCGCCTTTGACACTTGAATCCAAGTATCCCATAAGTGCTACGAGTTATGGTCATAGTGTAAACACACTATAGGAAAGAATCGCATGTAGAGTTCTTGCATACGATAATCGTTTACGATTTTTCGCCGCTCGCGTTCGAGAAATAGAACTTTCTCCTATATTTTAGATGGGTTTACAAACACTTGTCTGACATGCACTAATACCTAATACCTAATTCCCAATCCAGCCCTAATATGAGCACCGCAAATTGATAATGTGGCTGGCGGCCATCTTGGTGACGTAAAAATAACGTAACCAACCGCTCTCCGTCCGTACGCAGCACTGCCGCGGCAGCCGGCAAGTACGGCGGATGACGTCACTTTGAGGTTTATTAGACAAAGTTCCAGCCCATTAGCAACTTGCGAGACTTACACCCTTTATTAATTAGGTACTGTAAAAACCGTTAGCGGTCGTTGTACTCGACAACTTTTACTATATAGGAACTAATTTCAAGCCTGTTTGTAAGTTTGAGGGAACATGAATGTATTTTATAATGACATTTCAGACCTAGTTCAATACTAACATTTGTTTTTTATGATATATTACATATATACATTTATTTTTTGTTATCAAACAACACCAGAACCGAAGATCAGTTTTAATTTTTGCAATTTTGGCCAAATACATTATGTGTTCACAAAAATACGAATAGTTTATTACTTTCTTTACATGATTTAACCCACAATTTGAAACTCCCACTTGACTTCATTAATACAAAAGAAATAGAATCCCTCCACCAAAAACAACTATTCTACCACAGCACAGAACTATATGGTATTAAGCATATTTAAGAATCTAACCGAGCTGTGTGAGGCAAGCAAATGCTCTTATTGTGTTCGCAAGTGTACTCCCAAGGTGCGCAACTCGGAGTCTGTTCCTGTGGATAAGTGGCGATGGTTAGCATTAACACAAAGCTGCAAGAAGAAGGTTGGAGACTTGGAGCTATAATATGCTTGTTTATAGGAGGTAAGATGACATAATTTTAAAATGGATATTAGCGCCCTACAAAAACTTACACCGACCTTATTGGTGACATCCTTCAAGGTCAGGTGCGTAGTACTCATAACCGGCGCGTGTGTATGACAAAATGTATGAAGGTGGAGAAAGGAAAAGAGGTATGCAAGAATTGTGGCAAGCGGCGGTTTCTGCCTGCCTCCGTGCGAAAACGCCGTGAGGTAGGTATGGATACTAAAACACTACTATTGAAATATCTGCTAAGATTCTTGTCAAATGTGGGTCCTCCATAGCTATAGTTGGATACAGAAGGTGGCGCCGTTGTTGAGATCCAGAAAATGTGAACTGTTTTTCACGCGTAAAATTCGAATCACCCACAGAGGTGCTTCCGTACTTCACGACACTCAAGGGCTGTCTTCAGTCAGTGAGACCTCGAGAGGCGACTCCTAATCTGAATATGTAGTGACTAGTTCGTGTATGCTACCCCTACTTACCCTGACCTCCACAATCACCGGCTCATCACAATCTTCCTCATCAGAGAAATCCAAGCAGTCTTGATGGCCGTCGCACCTCCTCCGTAAATCCACGCAGTCCCTGTTCCTACACTGATAAAACCCTGGACGGCAAGTCATGTTCACTGCAACAAGAAAGTAGATTCTTGTCACCCATCAGAATTCAACAATCCTGGCTTTGTGATAATTTCGCTAGGTATAGCTACGCTAGCCGCGGTCTGACAGGTATGGAGGGTCTCGATTTGTAGAATGGGTGCCCGCCGTGCCTTAGAGACCAAATAAAGCCGGCGGGTCCCGGTTGTTCTACGAATACCCATTAATCGTTAGTTACAGCAATCTGACATACAGCCCCAAATTCTGGGGTGGTGGAGGTTTGATAGCAGTCGCTTTGTGTAAATATCTTATATTCATCTGATTAGACTGTGAGCTGACTCCAAGCAAGCTGGGAAAACCTAGAAGGGTACATGGGTCACTTACCACAGTCAACTTCGTCGGAGCCATCGAGACAATCTTCATCACCATCACATGTCCAAGTCTTCAATATACAAGAGCCTGACGCACACCTGGAACGAAGATTTTTGATAATCCATCCTTTTTATCGTTGTATCTTGCTAGAATATGTTTAGGTCTTTATTCCCTTGCAGTGATTTCTCACTGAACTTACATAAACTCGGTGTCAAAACAAGCGTGGGTGTCACACTCAGTGGACAGCTCGTCCGCACCATCAGGACAATCGCGGAAGCCGTCGCAGACTTGAGAACGGGAGATGCAGATTGAACTATTACTGCATGCGAACTCTGTTGTACTGCACATTGGAGTTGATGGTACTGGACAAGAGGAGTTAACATCAAACTAAGTATTGAACATTAATACAGTCATATCGTAGGAGAAAGTTTTGTTTGTCAAAAAATGGTCCTTTAAAAATATGTCAAACAATAAATGCATTAGGACCATTATTTAAGAAAAAATATGAGTGCGCGCGCGTGATTGTGTGTACACCCACACAATCACGCGCGCGCGTTTTTATTATGCATCTATGCTACTAGATAATTATAGGGATTCAGAGAGAGTGAAAACATTATTGAAATATGTAGCTCACCTGGACCGGATGTGCACAACGAAGCTCTGTTTTTATTTACACACAGACCGTGGCAGAATACTTCATCATACGAACAGATGTTTGAGGGTTCCACTGTAAACATGGAAAAAAGAATCTAGGAGAGAAAGCATATAAGTAATATCAGGTGTCTTTTGACCCTTAACGTAAACGAAAACTACATAATCTTCACATCATTGCCAATTTTTTTTTACTCAGAGAACTACGTTTTGGAGACGCTTTTATTGCTTCAGCCTTTTAAGCGCCTTATTCATTGTCCATCTTGCTGTAGGTACGTCCCGCAAAGGTCACGCACTATGCGAAAAACGACCGTAAATAGTTTCAACGTACGTCAAGATTTTTCCAGCACCGCGGCCTTGGCGGGACGTACAGCCGGGATGGACCGTGAATAAAGCGCTTTAGTGATGGTACAGTTTTCGCCAAACTTTCTCCGATTTTTACGACCACGTTAAAATTAGCTCGTGCCTACTTCAACCCGGACAATAAGTTTGGCGAGAACTGTATATTATGTATTTATTATTACTCACCAACACAGCCTTCTTCATCTTCTCCCTTCGGACAATCCACCTTGCCATCACACTTGTAACTTTTCTTCACACAAACATTGCTCTTATGACACAAGACCTCATCAGAACCGCAGCTCGCCAACTTGGTGCACTGGCCATCTTTGACCAACAGCCCAGGGGGGCACAAACATTTGTACCCCATTTGGAAGTGAAAGGAGTTCTGGTGGGGACTCTCGTGGGGTACTTGCACGCAGACATCGGAACAGGGGTTCTTGAGACAGGGATGGTTTAGCAGAGGGTCTTTAGGATCGGGAGGGGAGTTTGTCGCTTGAACAAGGAGTTGGGTGTTGTTTGGAAATAAGGCTGAAAGAATAAAATATTCACTAGCTGACATAATGTACGGTTCATGGGGTTAGAATGGTTCAAAAATAATTAAATAATAATAATTGAAAGGATTCTTGATTCATTTCATGTAAGTACCTACCAAAGTCTCGGCAGTAGCTGACACAATAGAGTTTCCATGATTATTTTTATTCATATTACATTAGGCATAGCCTATGCCTTGTAATATATAATATGCCCTGTAATATTTAGGCATATTGCTACAATATTTTTTTATCTACATAAGTTTAAGTTTTATGTTGGACCACTCTAGTAAAATGTAAGGATTTGCACCGTAAGCAGCTTAAATCTTAAGAAAAAAAATAGGTAGCCTATTTTTGTCCTACTGCTGAGCAAAAAAAGGCCCCCTAAGTTCCCCAAGTCAGTACAGGGTTTTCTATACTTCTTCTTTAAAAATACATACCCAGATCAATCCTGCGTATCTTCTGCGTAGTCTCATGTATATCTGACCAGAAGAGTCTGGAAGTTCGTCTGTCCGTCCAAAATACGTAATTATCAGCTATGGCCAGGCTTGTTATCGTCGTTGCGAGCTCGCGATAGTTCTCTCTGCCGGTGCCTAAAGGAAATGGGGAAGATAGAATAGAATTGCTACTTCTGTTAAGGAAGTTGCAGCAGCAAGACTGCATTTCCTCTTGTCACGAATCTCGTAGCTATTAGATAGAGATGAAGTGCGGTTTTTACTCGGTATAAGTCCGACATAGCTTTCCACTTCCTGAAGTATTGCCATTCATGTTTTTTATCATCATCATCATAAAAAAACTGCACTTCAAGAGGAGATGCAGTGTTATGGAATCAAATGGGGAACAGCTTTTCTTTGCAAGATTAGATTAGATATGAGGAAGGAAACCGGATCTAAAATAGAAAATATGCAATTCCAAAACCATTTCGGGTCCTGACACATTTTTTCAGCCGTTACAGTCCCATTGCTGGGCAAAGGCCTCCCCCGGGTCCTTCCATGTACTCTTTTCTCCCTAGGAAAACAATATCTGTTGTGTACCGTAAGCTTACGTCAGCAGTCTTGTAAAGATGGATATTGGGTCTATCCTATCTAGACCTAGACCTATGTAGAGCCTATCCTGGCTAGACCTAGACTGTAAATCCCCATTTACAGTCTAGGTCTAGCCAGGATAGGCTCGTGAGAGGAGGTCACTCCCCCTAAGCTGATACCCCCATACCCTTGTTACTAGTGGACCTTACCTTCAGGGTGTATGTAATCGATGACGCCGTTGCTCTCGTCTGATATGCACACTTGATCCATTTCCTGGATGTATCGGAGTCGTATGTGAGGCCCTACAATTTATAGACCGGTCAACATGTGATCGAAAATGTGTTTCTAATTATTTATTTAATTTTCTATGGAAGACTTACAGCTAAATAAAATAAAATAGAAACAGTTGGTTAATCTGGCAGCCAATTACAAGTCTCCACGTATAACGTACAAAAAGTGTCTGTTAACAACATACGAGTAGGTATCTACTGCTAACCAAAAATACAACAAGTTATAAACCTATGCACTATCTAAATGTAGTGTAGACTATATTAAGACAAAATATATATTAAAATATTCATGCTTACTAAGTAGTTTGTAAATGTTTTCCCCTATTTATTGAAAAAGTTATGGCTTAACATTTTTCTAGCGCAAGACACACTTGTTGTAAAAATATCAAAATTATGCTGCTTACACAGATTATTATTGATGACCTTTCTTTCTAATAATAAATCATTAGTTGTTTATAATAATAGAAAGACAAAAATAATGATATCTAGTCTGTACTTAGAATATCCATGTTATTCCATACTACTCAGAAATTAGGTTGTGGGGGACTGAATCTGAGACTGGAGGAGGCAGTCGCTTCACTTTACGTAAAATATTAATAATCAGCTGCATCTGGCAAAGACTAGTAAAGGCTAGCAGGATGATGAATAGGACATTTTTACACTATCGAAAATATGAATAATTGAACCACTAAAATACCTTTACCTTTTAAGTTGTTAGAGATGACGTGTCTTCTATCCTCGCCGTCCAGTCCTATGCTGTCAATGTGTATGTTGTTGTGCAGTTCACTCTCCACCAAAGCAACCATCATCCTCCTAGAGGTTTAAACCAATAATAATAGCTAGTAGGTAATAGGTACAGAACGTACGCGTGGCATACCGTGACCGGACTGAAGTTGGCCGTTGGGCTGCGCAGTATACAATTTTTAACCTAAACAATCCATTGCGCATTCAAACGGCGAACTTCAGTCCGGCCAGAGATAAAGTCACGTAGGTGGTAGCTGAAGTCCGTAAAATGCAAATTGATAGATTGATCGTCTAAGATGTCTTATAACAATAATCTGAATGTTATTAAACATCGACGCAAGCATTTTAAAGAATGGCTGGAAGGATGGATTTTTAGTTATAATTACCTGTAAGTCATTTAAACAAAAATTACATAAGTTCTAAGACGGTATTTCCCACATACCCATAGTCCGGCATCACACAGAAGCTGATAGGCGTCTCCTGCTCTTGGAACCGGTGCACTAAAGCGCGCTTCTGTGTCCTAAGAGAAACAGCTTCTACCAGACGATGACCCGCGTCTAACACATACAGCGTGTCAGTGGCATAATCTAAAACGGATAGACAAATGTTAATCGCCACAAGTGCTGAAGAAGTACAGAGAAGTGAAAAGCCAGAAGTTGCACTACATGATTAGTGGAATCATGGGAATTTTCTCTTAATTGAATTCCGTCTTTGGCTACGTTGTACTTAGTAGGAATCTACCAGCTAAATTACAACTAGGTCGAAAGTAAAGAAACTGATACTTATGATTGGAAAATCGTATTGCAAGTACAAAAATCCTGTACACACCTATATACCTCTATATATTAAAGTACTCATATAAAGTGAAAAAGTATCTCATCTGTCTGACTGATCGTTTACCGCACAGCTAAAACCTCTGGATCAATCCAACTCTAGAAGATGCATGTTTGCACAAATGCTACTACAATAAGGTAAGTGTGCACTAAGAAAAAAGTTTGAGAAATGAACACGTGTAACACCGCTTGGAACATGCTCGTTAGCAAAGAAAAGGTCACGTTTAGTTCGAGCCATAATTATATCGAGTGTAGTATAAGCTCCAAAATTAAGCTCTAAAAAGCTTGTTAAAAGGTCAACCCAGATCCAGCCGTAAGCGTAATGGTGCCTAATGAAATGTCTTACCATAATCCAAGTCCACTACGTTGTCAAGTCCGCTGTACACCAGCATGTGAGTGAGGCCCAGTGTGAAGTCACTCATGTTTATATAGTTGATGGTTTTCCGCTGACCGTCGTAAAGATATAAGGAGTCTGCAATTAAAAACTTCTAAGATGGAGGTAACTAGTTTACCTAAAATTAGGCGATTTTCACACTGCCCCGCATCATGCTGCATATTGCGTGTCGACGCACCTACGCGCGTTCCTGCGGGAGTGCAGATCTGCATCATCGTGCGGGTTTTTTGCGCACTCACGCGCGTAGGTGCGTTTTGTAGATTCACGCACGGCGGCTCTCATTCATTCGCCGTTCTCTGTGGTCGTGCAGTACACACGTCACGCCCATTCAAAATCACGCGCGGCACTGCGGGATTCGGTGTGCCATACCTTGCGTCTCGCCCCGCACCTACGCGCGGGGGTGCATGTTTCTCCGCGTGTATGCGCGTGATCCGCATGAACGCGCGTGGATGCATTTTCTGTGTGTTAGACTGTGCGTGTTTTCCATACAAACGGAGATACTTACAAGCAACGGAAGAACACGCATCCACGCGCTACGCTGCATCATGCGGGGCAGTGTGAGAATCGCCTTAAGGTCTAAAGTGCGACTCAACAACCTGTCAAATGTTGTATAGTAGGTGTGAGGTATGCCGCTGCAGTGCTGACAGATTAGTTTATTGTATAAATATTACAGCCAGTCAATTTACACCTACAAAATTGTATAACATGCCACAAGTGCCGTCTCCCCGCAGCCACCCGGTTAGGTGGTATTTTTTATTAATTTATTATATTCTTTATTGTACACCAGAAATACAAATAGACACATACTTAACTAAGTACATGTACAATGGGCGGCCTTATCGCTTAAAGCGATTTCTTCCAGGCAACCAAAGTGATATGAGCACTGGACAAGAAAAACGGTTGTACATAATTATGTAGATTACATACCTATATATTTATAACTGGTACCAGTAAAGTAATAGTATCTAATGAGTTCCATATTTATTTCTTCACAACATCATGTTCATAAAGTGACAATAAATAACCCTAAGTACAAGGATAGGGTAGACACAAACAATAGGATATTTGACAGATTTTAAAAACTGCTTAATCACTGATGTCTAAGAAAATCTACAAGGTGGAAGGGACATCGACCCACATCCGAATACCATGAGTTCAGCACATGATTCTGGACCCCCCTGCGTTGAAATTTTCCGCAACTTTTTTCATAATTTTTTCAATTTTTCTTACAGTTTTTTTTACTTGAACGTGTAAAACATCATTATTTTTATCTACACAAATTAGATTTATAATTAAAAAATAATTATTTTATTTATTTCGGATCGTGCGCGCGATAATATTATAATCGCGTTATAATCGCGTTTTTAGCAATACACTGCACGGTCGAAAATGTCAATATGTTATTTTTAATGAAGGAAAAAATCGGCGGGCGGGCAGGATTCGAACCTGCGCCTTCTGGTTCGGTACACCAGACGCTCTGACCACTGAGCCACCGCTCGCCCTGCTCGCCAGTCGAAATCTTCCTCCACATTCTAATTTACATCTTAAGGTGACGTAACTTGAAATCTTAGCATGGAAAATGCTTAAAAAAATACAAAAAGATATGTCAATATGTGTAATAACCGATCATTTTCTACATGAATGACCTAGGTCATTTTATTTTTGACCTTTAGTGAAACCTTGTCACGACGATTGTGCGTCGATGTCCCTTCCACCTTGTATATTTTACCGTTTACGTTCCATGAATGGTGCGAGAAAATGGTGGATGGCGCAAAATGACCCCAAAGTTTAAGTAGGTGTATTTCACGTATTTGACAGTTTTCAAATCACAAACGACGACGACGACCGGCGGGACAACACCCGGAGTGACTCACCCCTGCAGCTGTCGTAAGCCATGGCCTGCACTCGCGCGATGTCGAAGTGCGTGGCCTGGCACTCGGCGTTGCCCAGCGCATCGTACTGCAGCCGGGTGAACAACTGCCCGCCGCCCACCACTAGGTACTTCGGCCGGTAATCACCAATGTCTGGACATAAAAACATGGTATATGGCCATTCTTGTTTGATAATAGAATCCAGTACACAAGGTTGCGTGCAAAGATTTCCAGTATAAGCTGACCTTTCACTTTTAATGCACACATTCCAACCTATATCGGGTGGCAGGTTGAAGGTGCACGATTCATATAATCTAAACTATTAAGATTGTTCGAAGAATTTCGCAGTCGTCTTATTTATTTCTGCAAATAAATAAATAAATATCCTGGGACATTTTACACAGCACCATCTAGTCCCAAACTAGGCAGAGCTTGTACTATGGATACTAGACAATGGATAAGTATAATACTTATATACTTTTTTTTGTATATACGTACTTATAATGTATAAGAAACACCCAGACAAACACAAACACTTAAGTTCATCATATCAATATTTGTGTCTTGTGGAAATCGAACCCACGACCTCGTGATCAGCAGTCCGGTACCACTAGACCACAGACGTCCTCAAGTAATCAAAATATATCTTTTCAGACACTTTTACAATGTGTTTTGCGGTTTGATGGCGTCGGCATTACCCAACTGACGACTTCTGAGAAGAAACGCCGAAACAAACAAAGTCCAGACAGTTTTTTTTGTGTCCAATATGTGTGTGCCACAATGTAGGACTAAGTCTGTAGCCGGCATTTTGAGGAAGCAGCCGCAGCAGCCAATAACTGAAGAGGAGTGGAAATTTTGTGCAAATCTATAGGTGGATTTTTACCTCGCTTACTGTTCGCTTCGCTCCTAAGGACAGCCAGCCTTACTATCTGCAAATATTGAGGAAAGAACCGCAGCAGCCAATAAATGAAGAGGAGCGGAGATTTTGTGCAAATGTGCAAATCTTTTGGTGCGTTTTTACCTCTCCCTTACTGTTCACCTCGCTCCAATATACAGGCAGCCTTACTGTCTGCAAATACTTACGATGGCACTCGTTGTTCATAATGTTCATGCCATCGGGGCATGCGCACACGTGGCTCACGTTGGAGGTGACCAAGCACAGATGAGAGCAGTTGTTGTCGCTGCAAGGGTTCCAAGTGGCGTTCATCAGTACTGGGTGGTACATGTGCATGCCTGGTGGAGAGAGAGGGAGAATCTATACTAATAATAAAAATTATTTTTAAACAAACAACAAAATACAGTCGAATTGAGATTTTTTTGAAGTCGGTTGAAAAGCTGAAGTTTGTTTGTTTTTTTTTAATGAACGCAGTAATCTCAGAAACAGCCCGATTTAAAAAAAAACAGTGTTAGATGGCTTGTTTAACGAGGAAGGCTATAGGCTATATATCATCACGCTACGACCAATAGGAGCGGAATATCAATTAAAAATGTTGCAAAAACGGAGGAAAAATTCAACTTCCACAGGAACTAAGTCGCGGGCAAAGGCTAATATATAATATACTAGCTTCCCGCCAGCGGCTTCGCACGCGTGGTCTTATAAATTTATAAAACTTTCCCCCGTTTTTGCAACATTTTTCATTGCTACTCCGCTCCTATTAGTCGTAGGGTGATGGCTAACACTAAAAGAATTTTTCGAATCAGTCCCGTAGTTTCGGAGCCTATTCAATACAAACAAACAAACCTTTCCTCTTCATAATATTCGTATAGAAGTATAGATATGTTGAGATGGTTTATCTGAGCATATATTATTATTATAAATATGGTATTCTATTAGATTTTTTATCTTTTTTAACTGCAACGTCTTTTATCCCACTGTTTCTCAATCTATCATTCCAAGTTACACCGCACATGCTTCGGAAATCTTAAATTCAAATTCAAGGCTCTCAACAGTATGATTATGTCATAAACACCAATAAAAATAAGTAAGTTTAAAAATAAACTGGCAGGATCTGGCATCACATGCTATGTTTGATAGATCGGTTTACTAATAGTCAGCTGACTAACATTGTTTACATTGTCTAGGCCGCGTTCATTCAACTTTTCCATCAAGATAATAATAATAACATCAAATAATAAAAATGCGTTTATTTCATCTGCACAAATTACAAAATTAGGGATACAAAATTGAGAAAAGTTTTACAATTGGTAGGTCTAGGTAGTAGTAGGTACTTATTTTGAACATTTAACAAAACATGACAAGTTTGATCTGTAATTTGTGGGAGATCTGGAGTCTAAACTAAGCCTAGGCCTGTATTTTAGCACTCCTCCAGGCCCACCAAAACTCTAATGTCAAAGTTGTCAGGAAATTAATCATTTCGTGTCTGATTTGTGTGTGTGTGCGTTGTGTGTTTTGTTTTTGTATGATAGATAAAGAAGCATGCGCTGATGCAGATTCTGGATGACGTCAGGCATTGAAAATGGCGCGTAGTGACGACACAGACCTACCATATTCCTATTTTATTCTGTCAAACTCCATTTTTAACCCCCGACGCAAAAACGACGAGGTGTTATAAGTTTGACGTGTCCGGCTGTGTGTGTCTGTGTGTGTGTGTGTGTGTGTGTGTGTGTGTGTGTGTGTGTGTGTGTGTGTGTGTGTGTGTGTGTGTGTGTGTGTGTGTGTGTGTGTGTCTGTGGTATCGTAGCTCCCAAACAAATGAACCGATTTTGATTGTGTTTGTTTTGTTTGAATTAATCGGGAGTGTTCTTAGCTATGTTTGATGAAAATCGTCCAAGATGGGGGCCGCCACAAAATAGCGGATAATATATATATTTTAAACTCCCTCAATATTGGTATCAAATGAAAGAGCATGATAAATTTCAAAAGATGACCGCCACCACAAAATGACAAATTACATTTTGTGTCGGGTTTTTACTATTTCAAGTCGTTGTTACTCGAGATGTGTAGGAGGTTTACGTTTTGTTACGCGAATATGGACATTAAAATAAAACAATTTTTGATATAGTTAGGGTACCTAGTACCTATTTTATAAAAAATCACAAAACATACAAGATACCTACAACAAAAAAATAAGTAGGTACCCATTAAAGTAATTATACATTTATACAAAATTATTTACTAGCTATGATAATAAAAAAAAGTACAGTCGACGGCCAATATGTTTGTTTGGCCGAAAAAAGCGCAACTGCCGAAGTACCTAAGCAAAATGAGTATCGCTAAGCGGTGGGCGCTGTCAACAGTGTCAACTTCTAAAGCAATGACAGGTAGCAAAGGCCGACAACTTTATAATTCGTTGCTCAGCGCTAGCAAGCGCTTTTTTCGGCCAAACAAACATATTGGCCGTGGAGTAATAAGTTAGTTAGGTAACAAGTTAATGAATCATAGTAACACACTTGTTACTATCGCATTGCGATATTAATTCAAGTAAAATGCTGATGCGATGATTTACTGCGTTATTAATGTAAAAATGGCGTCGAATCATTTCTGTACCCAGGGGTTAACTAGGGACAGAATCAGGACCATAAAGTTAGACGGACATCCAAGCGTATAGGTGTCCCATAAATGCCTAAGCAAACGATCAAGGAATAAAAACGCGTGTGATCGTGAAACGCGCGTCGGAAATAATCGCTACGATCGACTGACCGCCTCTGAAGAAATTGGCTTGTGATTTTCGTTTATAAACCGTGCCTGTTGAAACTACTATAAAAAATATTTATGAAGCAGGAACCAATTTTTTTCAATGATCAAAAGATTACATTAATATTTTTAGTTTTTAATATGAAAAAAACAGGAAAATTTGACGATGTTATGACACTCGGATTAAGAAAACTATAGATATAATTATTAAAAATCTACTCAGCGCATTTTGAAGACAACTATCTTAAGTTAATTTTGCGCTGACTAGATTTTTGAATTTATTCTTGATTACCCCGATTAACGTGCACAAACATGACTCTAAATGGCGTTGGGCGTGAGAGCGCCATCTTTGACGCCTGATTTATATAACATAAACTAACCAGAGGAACGTGAAAAAAATACTTAGATAAAGCTAATTTAACAAATATTCTATCGCAATAAAAATATATGACACTATATGGTCATATATTTCGACGACCTCTGTGGTCTAGTGGTTCGAGTACCGGACTGCTGATCACGAGGTCATGGGTTCGATTCCCACAGGACACAAACATTTATTGTGATGAACTTAAGTGTTTGTGTTTGTCTGGGTGTTTCCTATGTATTATAAGTATGTATTTACAAAAAAAAAGTATATAAGTATTATATCCATTGTCTAGTACCCATAGTACAAGCTCTGCTTAGTTTGGGACTAGATGGTGCTGTGTAAAAAATGTCCCAGGATATTTATTTTATTTTTATTTTATATATCCTTACTTTGCTTAAAAAAACGTTGCGAAAATGAGCTAATAATTTGACAACTGCAAAATTTTGCTAGACTGGGGCCTTAACCCAGCCGTTTAAATCGGAGAAACAAAATTATAGGATTGTAATAAATAAAAACGAAAGCTCAAGTCTTAGGCTGTCACTTCAGACAATATTTTTCTTTCTCCGATTTTTACGGCCGGCCGGGTTAAAGTTAGCTCGTGCCAACTTCAACCCGGACAATAAGTTTGGCGAGAACTGTAATAATTAGAACAATCCTTACTAATATTATAAATGCGAAAGTAACTCCGTCTGTCGCGCTTTCACGCCAAAACCACTGAACCGATTTAAATGAAAGGTACACAGACTGATAGTCTAGAGCCTGAGAAAGAAAGGCTACTACTAATTAAAAAGGGTTGTAAGGGGCTGAAATAGGGGATGAAAGTTATAAGAAATATCCAGACTACACGAGCGAAGCCGCTGGCGGAAAGCTAGTTATTACATAAAGGTACGGTGACAGAGATTTGACGGCCACTGTCACTGTGGACTAGCAGTTTGAGTTCGAGTGTCGGACTGCTGATCACGAGGTCGTAGGTACGATTCCCACAGGACACAAATATTTATTATTAGTAGTATTGTCTGCGCGGAACTAGTTGGCTGCGCCTTAGTTGCTTGCTTTCGTTCACAGTAACCCGCCGCCTCACCCCCGTTCCTACCTAAGTCGCGGCCAACTAGTTCCGCGGGGACTATAGATGGTGCTGTACACAATAAAATGTCATCAAAATATTAAAAAAAATTATAAATCTGGGCTTTCAATGTTTACAAATTCAATAGGCATCGCGTCACTGGGTACAAAATCCATTTTTGAGGTCTCCTCATCCTCTTCGGTCTTTTCTGGAGGGAATTGTATTTTGCCTTTATTTGGGTTAAAACCCATTAAATTTAGCATTCTATATACAGTGTTAAAACACCCCACGAAGGCTGTCTTTTCTTTTAGATTTCTGTGAATCGTTGTTACATTTGGTAATTTATTGTATTCGTTGTGATACTCTTCAATTATCTTAATTATATCCGCTTTCTTAGCTTTCATATCTGTTTTACGTAACCTTGGTTGTATTTTTTTAAAAGGTGCTGGGAATTCGCTGGTAGGTAACGGTAGTAGCTTTTCTTCTTGCAAAATCTTGGTCACGCTGCGCGGACTGACCCCTGTGGCTTTAGCCGTACGCTTGTTTATGTTTTGCAAAATACTCAAGTCACAATTATCATAGTTAAATTCTTTCATAAACCTGTATTCTTCTCGAAGATAATGGACGACATTTGCGATGATTGCTCGGCCCTAAAAATTAAATGTTTCAAGTAATTATGACAGGAAACCCGTGCCAAGCAGTGGGACAAAGTTTTTTAATTTAATAATTGTCATAATCGTATCATTTTGTAAGGTTAAAATACAATAATTAATTATGAGTATGTTATAAGGATTGAAGAAATAGTTTACCTCACTCGTAATAATTTTGCGCCGTTGATTTTTATTGGTATTCGACATTTTGGCGTTACTTCGTGGAAACAATTACACAACTGGCCGAGCGCCTGCTCACGTGGCACGTTGCGACCGACTAATGAACATGAAGCCCACACACACACACAGACGAAATTCCTCGTCTGTGCTCCGCACGTCGCGGTCGCCGCGTCGACACAATTCCGACCCACACACACTAGCACGATATCTGTTCTCATCGACTTATAATAACTTATTTTTTGTAACAAAAGCTTTGTGTATCTAAGAAAACTCTAAGTTCAAATTCAGAATATGCGTCCACACTCTAAAAACATCACAGGTTCGATATAATTGTGTTTTTTCTGACGAAGCACAAATTAATGACAGCGTTTATTCACGAAGCCGGTTTCGTTGCTTGTGTAAGCGCCCCACCCGGCTCCATCGCGAGTGCTACATAATGCGTATGTGTTTGTGACGCGAACGCAAATGATACCAGCGCATAAAGTTTACCAAAAAACTAGGGAATTAAAAATATGTTTAAGTACCTATGTAGAAAATATTTTTAAACGATGAATAACTAGTTTCTATCACTTACGCGAATATTAGACATTGAAATAAAACTAATTCTTATAGATTTTATATCTTCTAATTCTCAAAAATTCTCGTGTCACGGTGTTTGTTACCACCTCCGAAAAGGGTGGACGGATTTGTATGAAATATTGTGTGCATATCGGGTAGGTCTGAGAAACGGCCAACACCGATTTTTCATACCCCTAAATGATAAGGGTGACCCACCCCTATAAGGCAAAACAACGTTAGCGGGTCAGCTAGTTATATTATTTTATACGTGACCATTGACGCTATACGAAACGATAAAACCCTAAAAATAGTTTAAAATTTAACATGCACATACATATAATGTATGTGCATGTTAAATAAAAACCGTTTTAAACAAGCAATCATTTAATTTTGTAGGTAACTAAATATTATTAGTTTTGCATTGTGTCAGAAAAATGGGTAAATAGTTGGCAACACTGAACGCTTGTGGCGTCGCAATATAATTGTTTATCGGTTCTATCATGAAGTCCGTTTGCTTATGATTGTTGTCAGGCGTGTACATACACATTGTTTTAGTGTGTGTAACCGCAATACCGCAGTAGATAAAGCAAATAGTCCGAGAGACCGCGACACTACACTATCAAAAGTGTTAAAGCGATTTTCTTCTAAAGTACTAATAGAACTTGTGTGATGTAACGAACATAGTATTTACGAACGAATACTATAGTGACATTGGTGTTATCTCAAAGTTGCAATCGTTGATTCATGAAAAAATTGCTTTAGCACTTTTGTTAGTGTATACATGTTTTCAAAAACTGTACAATTTTCTACGTTTCGACAGATGAACTGAACCTATCCCTTGATACAAGGTCAAAAAAGCCTAACAAAAGCTGAACACCGTCTAATTTAGCCGGACAAGTAACTAAAAAGAATACATATTACAATAACTATTAATAAAATTTAATTAAATATATTAAAAAAAATATATGATAAAATTTAGAATTTAATTTTGTATAATACATAATAAAAACAATTGATTAATTTTTCAATTAAATTTTAAACAAAATTAAGCAAATGTCATTTGTAATGTAACCGTAATTTAATTGTACCTAGATATTCCTAAGCATGCTGTGATTTCCTGTAAGTGAAAAAACATAAGACCATTGTATTTATTTTGAATGTAATGTGTATTTTTCGTTGGAAATCCTAATAAATAAAATAAAATAAAAAGCCTGATTGTGTCCGGCTTTATTCCGACGCCTGGCAACGCTACCCCTGGTTGGAGCCCTCGCTACTCTTCTAATTACTGAACTCACAGTAACTCACCAAGCACAGGTGTATCCAGGGTCAGGAGTACGTTCCTCTTCTGCGCGGTGCCGTGCAGCTTGTCTGTCGTCTGGATGCTGTTGGAGGTCCAATCACTCCAGAACACCGTATTCTCGAACACGGAGATGGAGTACGGATGGTGGAACGGCTCTTCGAACAACGACTGAGGGAAATAGAGAGCTTGACAGTGAAATTATATTGTTTAGTTATGGTCAACCAAGATTGAATTAATTTTACTATGTGCAGTCAACAAAAAGACAAAGATTGTCTAGCAATGTATTACGCAAAATGTGTTGAAACGCTGGTGTTGTTAGCTGCATACAAACCTAACCCCTTTTGATGATAAAAAAAATAGGTAAGTACTTATATCCCTATTTTTCCGAAACAGAGATTATTAATAACGGAATTGACGACCTCTGTGGTCTAGTTGTTCAAGTGTCGGACTGCTGAGCGCGAGGTTGTAAGTTCGATTTCTACAGAACACAAATATGTTTTTATGTGATAAACGTATTTGTATTAGTCTGGCTGTTTCTTATGTATTATTATATTTAAATATATTATCTTATGTAGAATCAACAAAAGAGATAAGTACACATGATGTTAATGTAATGAGTTTGCTTCCTTCAATATAAGTGGACTGTAGATGAATAATAGGCCGATCCAAATGCACGATCTTACTATGAAAAGTAGGAAAAGGTACTCACATGAGCGGCGATTATGACGGTAACCTGGGTTGATGAAGTCATTCACTCACAAAGCAAAAAAAATATGTCCCAAATCTGTAGCCCATCTGGAAAAGTACCTCCACCTTACAGAAAACTACAGCCAAATAACACACTTTATTGTGTGTTGTGTTCCTGCAGTGAGTAAGGTCACCAGAGCTCCATCTAAAGATGCGCTGCGCTGGCAGCTAGAGGAATATTCCCTCAAACTGTCGGCACAGTGAGGTTTTTCAAGCGCGAGTGATACCCCTGGTGTTGCAAGCGTCCATAGGCTACGGGAACCGCTTAGCATCAGGACGGCCCGCCTGATGGTAAGCGGTTACCATAGCCTATGGACGCTTGTTTGCCGCCTTAGAGGTATAAAAAAAGCCAATAACTTACATAGACATGCTTTCCATCGATCATGACGACTTTGACAGTCTTGTCCACGAAGTACAACCGTCCATTGGGCGCGTCCACGGCCAGGCCGCTGGCGAAGCCTTCCATCTGGTCCACCAGCACCGAAGGCGTGGAGCCATCCATGCGTGACGACATGATCACTGCTTTTCCATGCCAGTCTGCCCAGTACATCTTACTAGAAGGAGACAACAATGAAGAGCTTTTCAGCTTGCCTTATAGGAGGTTACTTTCCTACGAAGTGATTGGCTTCAAGCTTATACCAGTGGCTAAAATTACCCTTTGTAGCCACCAAGAGTTAACGGTCTATAGTCGCTAATATTAATGAATATACCAGTGTTTTGTACCACGCTTATTACCAAAGTCTAAAGCAGAGGAGACTTTATTTATCTATATTAGGTACACCAACAGTATATTACATCACACATACATAATAAAGAACAGAGAGTAAGGTCGCAACATATTTTTATCACAATCGGTTTTGTTTTTTTGGTTGCGGAGGTCTGATGGAAGTCGCTTCGTGTAAAATACTGCAATTCAACCGCATCTGATTAGACTGGAAGCCGACCTGACGAAAGGCTAAGAGGATGAGTATGAGGAATTGGTTGAATACAAGTCACTATTTGAAAGGTTGGAGTGTACGTAACGGGGCACTGAGGAAAAAAGACTTAGAATTTTTTAGGCAAAACATTTTTGATTTGCGCAAATCGTTGATTTCGTGATTCTATCGTATATAACACATAAATACAAGGCTAAAAGCGTCTTGGTGTTTTTTGGATCCGACCAGCCGTTTGTCGTAAAAACGATGTCGAAGGGATCGGTATAAAATGCAATAATATAGATTCTTCTTCTTCTGGTGCCTCTCCATTACTGGAGGTTGGCCGTCAGCTCAGCGAACTTCTCCCGATCTTGTGCCAAGCGAAACAGATCTTCGACGCTGGCAATTCTGGTCCATTCTCGGATGTTTCTCAGCCAGGATTTCTTTCTCCGTCCAGCACGTCGTTTGCCTTTGATTTTACCCATCATTATTAATATAGATTAGTAGTAGTAATACTAGGAGAATCTAGGATGCAAGAGCGAGCGAAGCGAGCTCAGAACTTGGGGCACCCCGACTCAGACAGGTTAGGTTGGAAGGGGATGGTGGGGTCTGCAAGACCCCGCCATGCCCTTCCTGGGTTTTTCTTTTTAAACCACCCGGAAGTAGGAGCCCCGCCAAAGCGGGGCTCCGTCAACTACGCCTTATTACTATCCCACCGGGTCCCGAAGGCTTCACTAGGCGACGGTTTTTGGTCAAAAAAATTCTAAGTCTTTTTTTCATAGTGCCCCGTTTCGTATCCACTGACCCATTTCTTGCATCAAGGGTGACAAATCTGGGATGCTTAGTGTCTGTCTTGATTGTGGTGCATATTGAACCATCTGCTCTACACGCAGAGATAATGCCGCGCTCAGCATCACTAAAGTAGATGTTCCCGCCAAGGTAGTCCACTGCTATGTCTCCAGGGTCCTCGAGACCCAGTCCCACTAGCACCTGTGAAGAAAATGTTGGGCCTTGTGTATATCACAAGAAGAAGTACTTTGAAAAGTGGTGGCAGTAACCGATGCTACACGTGATACAAAGCGTACCAGGAAGATTTTGAGCATTAATTTGGATGGATAGAAGGGAAGAGACTAACAAAAGATGGATGGACTGTGTGACAGATGATGGACTGTATAAGCAGGGCCGGATTCAAGGGAGGGCAACAGGGGCTACTGCCCCGGGGCCTCCATAAAAGAGGGGGCCCCCACAATAGAAACTTAAAAAAAAAACCTTTAAATTCTGACTAGTAAACAACTTTTCCTTTGAGATATTTTTTTTCGCTGTTCTACCTTTACCTCTGCCTTTGTACAAACATGATTATGATTATTTATTGAAAAACTCGACTGAATTTTTATTTTATTTTATTTGTATAATAATTTGGGATCAGGGGGGGGGGCTCTACTCCTTTGTTGCCCCGAGGCCTCCACACCTCTAAATCCGGATCTGTGTATAAGATAATATTCACTTATGGCGACAAAAGAAGTGTATGACAGCTGATAGAAATGTATGGAAGAAAAAGACCAATGGTGGATCCAGAATTAAGATCTGGGTGTGAGGAGCTTATACAGAGAAATTAGGATTTATATCAAGATTAATTTGAGATTTCGAATGAGTGAACCCTAATGTTAATGTTAAAAATATATAAAAAAAGGTCAAATAATAAGAATATATATTCTTTAAAATATATAATAATTTCATCATAAATAAATAAATTATGGTATTAAAACAGTAATCAATTATAACTTAATCATAACTATGTATACTATAAATAATAATAATAAATACATTAGAAAATATAATAAATAATAATAATTGAGTAAACTATAAAAAAGAAACGCTCCTCCTCCCTTCTACTTTACTAAGACTTTGCTGCGCCCGACAGGGTCCATAATTGACACTTACTGTAACTAACCAACAACTTTATACATTATGGAATGCAATAAAGAATTGAATTGAATTGAATTGAATTTTGGGGGGCTTGATCCCCATAATCTGAAACCGCTATTGAAAAAGACATACTGCGTCGACCCCAAGTAAATAGTGACTAACTTGTCATTCAATCAGAATTGAGTAAAATCAGCCAAAGAGGCTCAGGCAGAAAAAGCCACAATCTAAGTCTTAAATAAATTTTGATAGTAATGGAATGTGAACTTTCAACTTTGGCGTTAATTTTAAAACTTGATAAAAACACACTCACCTGCTTGGTCTCCTTAACATCATCTAGCTGAGCTTTGAATATGGACTGGTGACCCTGTGCCGTCTCAACCCAGTAGATGTATGTACCGTCGAACGACACACCATGAGCCTATTTGAAATGAGAAAGTGTTTAAACTGTTTCACCATGTCTGGGTAACCGCTAACCACCTGATAAATTCAATAACCTAACCTAAATTAAAAATTTAGAAATACCCCGGCACGAATTGTAATTTGCCATTTTGTAGCGGCGGCCATTTTGGATTTGAAATTTATCATAATGTATAGTATTCTCCTAGTTAAGCCCTTTCATTTGATACCCATATTGAGGGAGTTGTGAAAAAATATGTAATTCGCTATTTTGTGGCGGCGGCCATCTTGGGCCAATTTTTATCAAACATAGCTAAGAAAACTCCTGACTAATTCACCTTTCAAATAAATAAAACAAAATCAAAACCCTGTCGGTTTTGCGTCGGGGGCTAAATATGGAACAAGCCAAGTAATATAAATATAGTGGTGGAATTTTGGTGATATTTTTTAATTTATCCGGTGGAGAGGACGGTAGTGAAATAGGTCCTTAAACTCGTAGCTATGACACGTAGATACGTAAGGCGATTACTGACCTGTTTGATGTCAGTAGCCACGGTGACCATCTGCTTGGACTTGACCTTCAAATACCTTATGTCGTTACGAGTACTGAAGAACAACATCGCCTCGGGTCCTGAAAAATATATTTTTACAGATCCAAGAAGATGACATGTGTAAAGAAGAAAAAGGTGAACACAGAAATGAACGCAAAAGAAAATATTATTAGAAAAAACTAAACAGGCCACTGGATTTTAGCTGTGAGAAAAACCTAAAATCTAAAAACTCTTTTTTAAGTAGGTAGATACTTATAAACTAACTGACTTATCAGACGTCCAATTTTTTTTAGTCTTATCTTGTGAACTTTTTTCAATAAATCATTGATAATCTGATGGTCGCGGCGTAAACGCAGTCCGCGTTGTTGAGTTTTGGGCAGGACAAGTATGAGCCCATAAAAAGAAAAAAAAAAGAAAAGAAAAAGTATTTATTTTACACGGTGGGCGAACACACACGAAACAAAATCAAGTACAAATAAAAAAACAAAAAATTGATTGCAAAAAAACAAAATGAAGAAATAAAAAACAAAAAGAACACTTAAATATACAATACAATAAACTGGTGTGCGTCGCATCCGTGAAAAACACGGTCGTCATTCAGCATATTGCCATAGTGCATGCTGAGCAGGCTGGTTTTCAATTACGGCCTTAGTAATTACCACATATTACCATACCATATTACCATAACATTTACCACAATATTTTTTTGCCATCGACCATGAAATAACTCATTATTTCCCAAATTTTCCAATTTCCGTGCCGAAAGTTTGTTCAGTCAAAACATCTTACCTGTAGCATAGCAGAGGTATCCATACTGGTCTTTTGTATATCCATGATCGCATTCACAAGTGTAATGCCCGTCAGCATTGACACAGGTGTGGGAACAGTGTGGCCGTTCCAGCAGACACTCATTGACGTCATCGCAGCGGTTGGTGACGTAGTTGTACTGTCGCATCGACAGTGAGGGCAGGCAGAGGCACGCGGGCCCGTGGCGCTCGGGGGAACAGGTCGTGTCGTTAGCGACGCATTTGTGGTTGTCGCACATTGTATGCCCTGCAGAATGAAGGGAGTATTGGGGACTTCATTATTCTTAGCATGGAAAATGCTTAAAAAAATACAAAAAGATACTTCATCATTTTATTCAATTAAGGTGTCATTGTAGTAGTCATTATGAAAAACTTGTAAGTAAGTACCTATAATTATAGGGACGAAATCTGAAATCGCAAAACTTCATGTTCAATGGATTCGAAAAAATGTAGAAAGTAGGGATTGATTTTGTCGCGAATTCAGAGTTGGTCCTCCAATAGTAAAAGATGGAGAAGAAGAACTTATTTTTTTTATCTATAAGGATATTTATAAAGAACTGGCCGATGCCTGTCCATAGGAGATTAATATGAAGGGCTCAGATTACATTAGATTTAGATTAAGTATGTTTTACAGTCAGTCTGAATGTTTGTATGCGCATCACGCAAAAACTACTGTGTGAAATTGGATGCGGTTTTCACAGTTGTATCTGGACTAGTGAAACACCTGAGTAATTAACAATAATGGATGGGATGCGAATAAAACCTCGGGATATAGTTATACCAACATACATTTAGCACAGAATGGTCCCTCATCGCTGGCGTCGCGGCAGTCCTGTATGCCGTTGCACATCATGCTGCTGGGCAGGCAGTACGAGGAGTCATGGCACTTGTAGTTGCGCTCGCCCAGGCTGGGCAACTCCTGGCAGAACGATCCGTCACGGATTGTGTGCGGGAGCGACACGTGCCCTGCAGGAAACAATTTAATTTGAAAAGAAGTAATAGTGGCGGACCAAACATACCATCACGCCAGTATTCTCCGAAGGGTTAGGCAAAGATGGTAGCTACTTAACATACAGGTATGACCTATCGGGAATTTCACAGAAAGAGTCAACAGCACTTTGCTTTTAAAGCCAAGATGGCCGCCATCACAAAATGGCGAATTATAACTTTTTTCATTAACCCCCAAAGCAAAAACGACGGGGTGTTATAAGTTTGACGTGTCTGTGTGTGTGTATGTGTGTGTCTGTCTGTGGCATCGTAGCTCCCGAACGGATGAAGTCATGATTTTGATTTTGTTTATTTTATTGTAAAGGTGAATTAGTCGGGAGTGTTCTTAGCTATGTTTGATGAAAATTGGTCCAAGATGGCCGCCGCCACAAAACGGCAAATTACATTTCATATCGGGGGTTTTCTAAATTTTTAATTTAAGTTAGGTTATGTGTCGAAGGATTTTGAAACGTTTTATTTATAACTAGCTTTCCGCCAGCGGCTTCGCCCGTGTGGTCTTATGATTTTTTCCCCCGTTTGTGCAACATTTTTCATTGGTACTCCGGTCCTATTAGTCGTAGCGTGATGATATATAGCCTATAGCCTTCCCCGATAAATAGGCTTTCTAATATTGAATGTTGAGCCTATTCAATACAAACAAACAATCAAATCTTTCCTCTTTATAATATTAGTATAGACTAGATAACAGAGGCAGTAGATAATAACCTAACCTAAATTTAAAATTTAGAAAACCCCCGAGACGAAATGTACCTAATTTGCAATTTTGTGGTGTCGGCCATCTTGGATTTGAAATTTATCATAGTGTATAGTATTCTCCTAGTGGTTGAGTCCTAGGAGTTATGAAAAAAAAATATTATTCGCTATTTTGTGGCGGCGGCCATCTTAGACCGATTTTCATCAAACATAGCTAAGAACACTCCCGACTAATTCACGTTTCAAATAAAAAAAAAAAACAAAATCAAAACACACACACACAGACACGTCAAACTTTTAACACCCCGTCGTTTTTGCGTCGGGGGTTAAAAACCACCAGGTTAATCATATGATCCAGCTATGTCCTGCAATACTCAGGAGACCAAGGGTAGGCCACAGCTATAATACCTAAGTAAAAAACAATAGTCAGCAACACTTACTGCATAAATCTTTCGCGTACTCATCGCTCTTGTCTTGGCAGTCATACACGCCGTCGCATACCCACAGGAACGAGATGCACTGGCCGTCACCACAGAGAAAACCTTTGCACGTAGACTGTTGAGAAGACAATCACATATTCAAATTCAAGTTTAAATGTTTTTATTTCAAACTAGCTGACCCATCGAACTTCAAGCCAATAAAAGATTAAAGAGAGAGAGAGATAAAAGAGAAAGCCAATAAAAGTTTTCTTACCGTTTAAACCTTCCCTGGACTTCACAAATATTTCAAGACTAATTATTAATTAAATTAATAATTAGTCAAATCGGTTCAGCCGTTCTCGAGTTTTAGCGAGACTAAAAGTTTTTTTTTTTGACATTTTACACAGCACCATCTAGTCCCAAACTAAGCAGAGCTTGTACTATGGGTACTAGACAATGGATATGATACTTCTATACTATTTTTTTTGAAAATATATACTTATAATATATAAGAAACACCCAGACAAACACAAACACTTAAGGCCCCAGTCTAGCTGTGCATAACAAACGAATTCAGTATATTGACAGTTCGCGGGCACGAACCCCGCGAGGCACCCTCTGTATCATCCTGTGATACGTAAATTACAAAGTGTAGAGCAGTGCTACGAAATGAAAGTTGCTCTACTTTACAAAATAAAATATTTCTATTTATTTTTAATAAAGGAAAAAATCGGCTGACGGGCAGGATTCGAACCTGCGTCTTCTGGTTCGGTACATCAGACGCTTTGACCACTAAGCTACCGCGAGCCCCAACCAACCGTAGTGTACCGTGGTGTACCGAAATAGAAGACGCAGGTTCGAAACCTGCCCGCCTGCCGATGTTTTCCTTCATTAAAAATAACTTGTAATCTTAGTATGGAAAATGCTTAAAAATACAAAAAGATATTTCTATTTAATTATAATGAACAACACTACTGTGGCCTGTGGGATTATACCCTGAAAATCTGAAAAAAATATCTGTCGTTTGAAATAATTTAAGTACTTTATGATTTATGGAACAGTAGATATTTTTAGTCGAGGTTTTAATTTCGTTTTAACAGACATGAAAAAGAAGGAGGTTGATTCACTATAAGGTCAAGTTTCAGGAGATGGTTTGCTTTGGAGTAGACCTTTGTGTTTTATTTCTTGATCTAAACTGGTTAGAGGTTCAAAATTCAGAGCGAGAAGTAAGAATTTGACATAGAATACACTTCCAAGACTGCTATAGCCGTCTGGATATCATTAGAAGTGTGTAAACTCAGCTTTCAATGAGCTAGATGAACCAGATCACACGGGTTTGAACCGTTGAGCTTATAGCTCAGCAACAAAATGACTAGCCCACGGCTCAATCCAGTTCTTATTGTATTTGTAAATCCCTCAACAGATTAGTCTTGTAATTCTGTTACAAATTTCTTTTAAATTAAATGGGATCATGTAAATCTATTCAGCCGTCCAAAAGCCACAGCTCATGTCCTAGTTGGGATTAGAAATGTTTAACACCAAAAAATCGATCAAAAGACTTCTTCTGGGCACATGAAGTGGGGTAAATGAAAAACCGCGTGCAACACACTGCTGAGTCAGGGCCTCTTCTCTATTACGCCACTGCCATATTAACCGACAATCGGGGGGTGATCTGCCCTGCAATCGTTTACATCCAGCCAGTATATCATATTTCCATCTAGCTTGTGTATGTACACCTATAGGCACCACCTCACCTTCACTTGGGGTCGGCGCATTGTTTTTTTCTTACGTACATCGTCGTCATTCTCACACTGTCTATTCATCTTTTCTTTGGTCTTCCTCTTCTACTATATCCATCCACATTTATGTTCAAAACCTGTTTTGTAACTAGGCTCTCTACTTCTACGCATTATAATATGTCCATATATCGTAGATAAGCGGTCACTGCACAACTTTTCAGTACTTTTCACACTCACTTTCAAACTAAGTCTTTCCCACTTTCTAACTATGGTCTAATGACCCGATAAAGGTAGCTGGGACAATGGTCCACTGCAGGACTAAGTACGAAAATTGAACACACAGGACTTCATCATCATTGAGAACACAGGAGTGGGTTTTCAATGATGATGAAGGTCGCTGGGAGTCGTTGGAGGCAGGCGGCATATAACCAGTCCTTGTGGAAGTCTATGGGTGAGGCCTTTGTTCCACATGTACAGTGGACTTCTTTTGGCTGATAATTATAATTATATTAGGATAGTAATTATTCAATTTGTGTGATTCAAACCGGGGAGGGTCATAGGTAAATTTTTGGGTGTCGGACAAACTTGTTACCTAGTGGTAATAAGTTAACGGACCATAGTAACGAACTTGTTTCCTAGTGATAAAAAGTTAACGGACCATAGTAACAAACTTGTTACCTAGTGGTAACAAGTTAATAAACCATAGTAACAGACTTGTTACTATCGCACTTTACTGCTAACAAAACAGTCTATGTCTGTTATTAATGTAAAAAATGGCGTCGAGTTGTTTCTGTACCCAGGTGTTAACTAGGGACAGAAGAATCGGGACCATAAAGTTAGACGGACATCCAAGCGTTTAGGTGTCCAATAAATGCCTAAACACACCGCATTTTTAAAACAATCGATCGATTAAACTGCTTGTGGAATAAAAACGCGCGTGATCGGGAAACGCGCGTCGGAAATAATTTCTGATAAATTGACATAAAAATAATGAAGTAGAGCAAGTTTCAATGCCCGATAGTACGCCAGCAAGGTTAGAGAGAGAGCAAAATTAGAGCGAGAGGTACAAATTTGAATTTGACATAGAATCCACGTCCAACCGCTACGACCGACTGGCCGCCTCTGAAGAAATTGGCTTGAGATTTTCGTTTATAAACCGTGCCTGTTGAAAACACTATAAAAAATATTTGTGGAGGAGGTACACATTTTTTTTAAATTGGTTGTGTCATTTAATACACGTACTTTAAAATGATCAAATGATTTCATCAATATTTTGAGTTTTTATTATAAAAAAAACCGTTTGTTTTGGGACCAAAAACAGGAAAATTTGACGATGTTATGACACTCGGATTAAGAAAACTAAAGGTATAAGTAAAAATCTACTCAGCGCATTTTGAAGACGACTATCTTAAGATAATTTTGCGCTGAGTAGATTTTTGAATTTAGTCTTGAATATCCCGATTAACGTGCACAAACATGACTCTAAATGGCGTTGGGCGCGAGAGCGCCGTCTTTGACGCCTGATTTATATAACATAAACTAACCAGAGGAACGTGAAAAAAATACGTAGATAAAGCTAATATAACATATATTCTATCGCGATAAAAATATATGACACTATATCCTTCCTTTCCTTAAAAAAACGTTGCGAAAATGAGCTAATAATTTGACAACTGCCAAATTTTGCTAGACTGGGGCCTTAAGTTCATCACATAAATGTTTGTGTCCTGTGGGAATCGAACCCACGACCTCGTGATCAGCAGTCCGGTACTCGAACCACTAGACCACAGACGTCGTCTATTCATTTTTATTTATATAGATAGCCTATGTCACCCGGGGATAGTGTAGGTTACCAACGCAACGGTGAAATAATCCTCTAAAAACTTCTCTTTATAATATAGTAAAGATAAGTTTTAGTTCAAAAATGTTGATCCTATGGAGAAGAATCCGGCAAGAAACTACATGGACACTCTTCTAAAATAAGAGCTGTTAACCTAAGTCTACAATATGTCGCTTACATTGTCCTTAGGGGTCGGCAGCGCGGTGCAGTTGGCCTCGTCACTGCCATCATCGCATTCTTTCTCGTTGTTACATATCCAGGTATTGGGGATGCAGCGCTTGTTGTCCTTGCACATGAACTGGTGCGTTTCGTTGCAGAACTCTTCGTCGGGCGCATGGTTTACTAAGAAAGGGACACAGGTTTTGAAAACTTAAGCCGCATAACGTTTGCATACGGTTAAACCCGAACAAAAAGCCGAACCACAAAATCTTTAGGATTTGGAAATATTTAAAATCAAAATAATAACTACGTAAATTCTATTTTCGTATTTAGAAGCCTGTGCCTCGACCATGAGTTTTTCTCACTAGACTCGCTAGCGACGCCGTAAATTATTTGTATGGAAAACCCTCGCAGCGCCTCTAGCGGTTACGTAAGGAACTAAAATCTGCTATGAGATTACAGCGTTTCGATGCGTAAAAAACCTATCGAAAGTCATTCGATAGAACTCATGGTTGAGGGGCTGATTCTCCACCTTCAAGTACTTAAGTTCCCGTTAAATTATTTGGCGGGAACTTGGCAGATAAATTCATACAAATTGTGTTCCATTTTTAAATTTATCCGGCGGTTAGCGGCAATCCAGAGGTAGTAAGTCCTGCAAGTTGCTAATGGGCTGGAACCTTGTCTAATTAACCTTAAAAGTGACGTCATCTGCCGTACTTGCCGGCCATAGATGCTAACGCGTACTGAGAACGGTTACGTCATTTTGACGTCACTAAGATGGCCGCCAGGCAAATTATCAATTTGCAGGGCTTATAACAGGCCGTAAGGGTCAACAGTCAGAGTAGGTGGAAAGTGCTATTTTTTAATTAAATAATTCCATGAAATAGAGTCATCAGAAAAACTTACCGCAGAAATTCTCATCGGTGCCATCTTCGCAGTCAAAGAAGCCGTCGCAGTACTGCGCCTGCGCAATGCAGCCGCCGTTCATGCATGGGAACTTGTCCTCGCCCAGGCACTCCGCCTCGTACACCTGCATATCGTCGGCGAACTCCGCCGCACACCACGTCACGCACACCACCAATATTATAATTATGTACTTCATTCTGTAACAAGATTAACTTTTTATAAATAAATAAATATCTAGGGAAATTTTTACTCAGCACCATCTAGTCCCAAACTAAGCAGAGCTTGTACTATGGGTAGTAGATAATGGATATAATACTTACTTATATTACATAAGAAACACCCAGACGAACACACAAACTTATGTTTATCACAATAAATGTTTGTGTCCTGTGGGAATCGAACCCACGACCTCGTGATCAGCAGTCCGGTAGTCGAACCACAAGATCACAGACGTCGTCAAGTCTTTTTACTTTCCTACCTACATACAGTTCTCGCCAAACTTATTGTGCGGGTTGAAGTTAGCACGAGCTAACTTTATCCCGGCCGTAAAATCGGAGAAACAAAAATATTGGATTATACATAATAAATAAAAACGAAAGCTCAAGTCGTAGGCTGTCGTTTTAAAACATTTTAATCTAAAATTTCGCTTACTCCGATTTTCACAGCCGGGATAAAGTTAGCTCGTGCCAACTTCAACCCGGACAATAAGTTTGGCGAGAACGTCCAGAGACTGTGGTAACCGTCTACTATCAAGCAGGCCACATGATTGTTTGCTACCCTCGTGGTATAAAAAAAATATAAATACGACATCATCAAGCCTTATTCCCCGAAGGGTAAGGCACAAGTGGCAAATAGTCCTAATCGGGACAAATTAACTCCAATAAAAAAAAACACTGCACCTGGGAACGGAACCCAGGTCCTGGAGCGTAGCAGTCACGCTAGGCCAATATGCTACCTGTATTCCCTAAAAATATATGAGGATCGGCGCAGGCGGCGGGGTCCGTTACGCATTGTACTTTCTATTTAAAGTACTTTTTACCAAGTGCTCTATTATAACTACTTTTAAAGAGAAAATAAAAGAAGTAAAGAAAATAAAGCCTGATGAAACTACATCCATCCAGATATTTGTTAAGTACTTAAAATCGGCAAAAAATATATAAATCGACTCACCTAATAAGTTTCCTACAGTTTCTTCATTAACATAGTATTTAGGTAATTGTAAAATTAAATTACAGTAACGTAATTCGAACTATTGAAATATTTTACTTTTTTCACGTGGTTGCGGTGCAAAGCGGAAGGCAAAGAGAAACGGAAATAGATATTTTATTAAAGTTGCAGGTTTTTTTCAACTACCCGCCCTTTACCTGATTATTTTACATTTCGTTGTAGATGTAACAAAACGATGTAAAATCGAATTTATTTAACTCTGGCAGTAAATATAGATATTATTTTCTCACTAAGTAGATTGAATGAAAATAATAAAATCTTGAAGTTTTACTGCAGTGAGTCGATTTTATTATTGTAAAAATATTTATTTGTTTGTCAAAATGGTAAGAAAACGTAGTAACGAAACGTACAGGAAAATAATGACATTTCACAATACTTGCCAATCAAAAATATACATAGTCTTTGGTAATTTGATTTGAGGTACAAATGGTACATTATGGCCTGCTTTTATTATTTGTTGATGAGATCCTATAACATAAGATATTGTTTTTTAAACAAGCCAGTCAAATATTTAGCATAAGTTTTACAAATGTAAAGTCTTTTGTTCATTTCAATAAATTATTAGAATCTACAAAATATTATTTACAGCAGTAATTCGTAAAATTTGATCTCGGCATCCCCAATTTTTATTCTGTGGTTGACAGGTCAGAGTCCAACTTTCTTCTAAGTTTATTATAAGTTTTAATTGGTATTTATTGTAGTTAATAAATTACATTAATTGTTGTAGAAGTCTCCGTCGTGTCCAGTGATAATCGGCATTCGTTTTCCGGCAGCCATGGCATCCCAAATATCAAAATCCTTATTGAAAGTTTCCCACGTTAGCTCCACGGCTAAATTCGGTAGGTTTTCGTATTTTTTTAATTTTTACTGTATTCATAAACATATTTCTAGTAATATTTTTATTTCAAATTAACGACATATTGTCAAATAAGTTTACCAAACAGAGAATTCTTAGTTTTCCTATAAATCTTAAATGGATGTAAACTTTGGACTTTTGTAAGAAATGTATAAATTGGCATTGTTGGCAATTAATTTCATGTCGTTTCCGTGCCAAAATATGAGTGCAAGGTTCATATTATATTCATTCTGGAAGGAATTCTCGATTCTAAATTTAAATTGTTGTTACCTTGTATAAAATTTCAAGTTCATGTTACCGTAAATCTTGTACCATTTATAATTTTTTTAAATCTTGTTTTAGACACAGCTAGGCGAGCTCTCAGTGTAGGAGCAGCATTACAGCAGAAGAAGTCACTGCCGGACCGCACTGGCAAAAATGTGGTGCTTGTGGACGGAGTACGGACACCATTCTTGGTTTCCTTTACTGATTATTCCAAGATGATGCCCCACGAACTTGCAAGACATTCCTTGTTGTAAGTACCTACTCATATTTTTAAAAGCAGCCTGCAATTATGTAGGTCAGTGACCAAGAAGTTTATAAAAAATAAAAAAAATACTTCAAAGACTTTACTATCTATACCTTATATTTTTTTTACCTATAACAGGGACAAGCCTTAGGGCCTATTTCCCCACATCTAGATACTCGGTAACCACCATATAAATAAAAAAAAATTTAAAAAAATTGTATGAAATTACCTGCCAAATAGTTTAACAGAAACTTATCAGTAACCTGCGAAACAGGCCCTTAATGTTTAAAGTTTAAGTTATGTTTTTTTATAAATAACTTGAAATAAAGCATTAACTTTTTTAAAATTTCAAAGCATAGTAAATAATGTTTATAAAATGTAATCTTTGATGTTTTAAGATGTGCATATAATAATACTTTTACAGGTAATTATTTAATGTATTGGTAATTTTATTAAATCAGTATTCTGGGACAAGCTTCCATGAACCTTACTTACTTAAGTCTTCCTGTGCTAGGCTATTTAATAAAACCTGTGATAATTTTATTATGAAAACTATAATAATGAGTGCTAATTTAAGAACATGCCTATCTACAATTGAACTTTACAAAGTCCAAATTAAACAGTTTTGCACATGGTAAACAATCTGAAGGACCCAAGTATTACAAAACAATAAATCAATGTTTAATATGACAAGATTAAGTTTGTTTTTGTAATTTGTTTATCATCATTGAAGAGGATCATGCTCATACTAGTTTTATCCTGTGGTGTTAATGTTACCTACATTATTTTTATTACTATGCTGCAGACCCTCTTTATTTTTAGTTACCATAGGCTGAGGTAGGCTGAAAAGCAGCGATAGCCTAGGGGTATGGTATGACCACTGGATTGCCAAGTCAAAGGTTTCGAAATCATGTGCATAATTATCATTCACTTTAACGATGAAGGAAAACATCGTGAGGAAACCTGCATGCCTGAGAGATTTTCTCAACAGCATGTGAAGTCTGCCAACCTGCATTAATCTAGCATGGTGGCCTAATCCCTCTTATATTGAGAGGAGACCCGTGTCCAGCAGTGGGACAGTTAATGGGTTGATGACTACAGACTGAGGTGTACATGTACACCCACAGTTCGCTACTATGTTTAGGTCTCATGTATTAGGGGGCGAGCATATTGCCATCAACTATCCACAAATCCAGACGTCGAGCTGCTATTGGGAATTTCACTGAAAAACCCAGCAACAGTGCATAACCCGGGGAACAACGGATCAAACCCAGGAGCTCTAGCATAGCAGTCGCATTAAGGAATACTAGACCAATGAGGTAGTTGCAGGAGAGTTCAATGTTTGTAAATTAAAAACATTAAATGGTAGTAAACATAGCCATTAAGTGTATAAAGGTTGAGAGACATTACAACTGTACATTGTAATCAATCATATTCATGCTAAACATCACAACAAATGGTATTTTGGCACTTTGACAGTATTCCCTACATAGATTTCTGTTACTAATTGCATCTTTTGGCACCTATTGCGCTTACTAGATTTTCCATTCATCAATAGGAAGTTTTTCGATGCTACAGGCTTTATTTATTTATTTAAGGCACATCAACAATGATGCTTGAGTATTAACTTCGATGCCCATTTAATGTGTTTGCTAGCTGACATGTAGCAGTGGAAAAATTAAGTACTATAATAGGTACTGCCCTACGTAAAAATAAAAATCGTTTTATATAACTTGTAACACCCCAATAAATTAACAGAAATGTGTTGCTGGGGAGTTTGTTGCACCGTTTCTTCTTCCCATACTAGGAGGCGGTAAAGAGCGGGCGTTATGGGGGCTGTCTAAAATGTAAAACTGACCTGCAAAAAGTACTTCCTTACCTACTAATATTATTAATGCGAAAGTAACTCTGTCTGTCTGTCGCACTCTCAAGCCAAAACTACTGAACCAATTTAAATTAAATTTGGTACACAGATACTCTAGAGCCTGAGAAAGGACAGGCTACTTTTTAGTAGGAAAAAAAGGGCTGTAAGGGGTTGAAAGTTATAATCTTCAATAAATGATTATAAATTTCAGTATGAGTCAAGCTTGTCTTACTATCTCACTCGATCGCGTCGATTTGTAAAGTTTTGTACAGTTCGCGCCAAACTTATTTACGGCCGGGTTAAAGTTAGCTAACGCCAACTTTAACCCGGCCGTAAAAATCGGAGAAAGAAAAATATTAGATTGTAATAAATAAAAACGAAAGCTCAAGTCGTAATCTGTCGTTATAAATTATTTTAATCCAATATTTTTCATTCTCCGATTTTTAACGGCCAGGTTAAAGTTAGCTAGCGCGAACTTCAACCCGGACAATAAGTTTGGCGCAAACTGTACATGTGTATTTTTTTTTATTTGTCAGGGGTCTCCTCCAAAAGACTGGCATATCAAAAGATGTGATCGACTACATCGTGTATGGCACGGTCATCCAGGAGGTGAAGACGTCCAACATCGGGCGCGAGGCGGCGCTGGCGGCCGGCTTCAGCGACAAGACTCCCGCGCACACTGTCACCATGGCCTGTATCTCTTCCAACCAGGCTATCACTACAGGTTAATGGCGTTATAATTTTGAAACTGGATCTTTTGTGTATCTTATAATCATTATTATTATTTGTTAAAACACACTGGCAGCTAATCAGCTGATGCATGTGTATCAAATAACTTAGAGATGTTTTCTTTGTCCAATCTGTTCTTGAAGTAGTCCAATGTTGGAGCCATGACATGACAGTTACTTCTGGTAGTTTGTTCCATGCTTTTACGCAAGAAATGCTTCATTTCTTTCTTTTATGATGTGTTTTCCCAAAGTGTTAATTGTTGGCCACGCAGTGTTTATTTCATGAGTAGTAAAAATTTGTATTCAATATTTTTGTTCCCCAGGCGTGGGCATGATCGCGGCGGGCGCGTACGACGTGATAGTGGCGGGCGGCGTGGAGTTCATGTCGGACGTGCCCATCCGGCACTCGCGCAAGATGCGCTCGCTGCTGCTGCGCCTCAACCGCGCCAAGACGCCCGCGCAACGGCTCTCGCTCATCGCCTCCATCAGACCCGACTTCTTCGCGCCTGAGGTATTACAAGTATTTTTAAGAGAGAGAGAGAGATATAGGGTACAGCCATTTATGGCTCAAATCTGGATCAGCCTGTCTGGGGAAGTAAAACTGCAGCCAAATAACACACTCTATTGTGTGTTGTGTTCCTGCACAGAGTGAGGTTGCCAGAGGTCCGTTTAACGATGCCCTAAGCTGGCAGCAAGAGGAATATTCCCTTAAACTGTCGGCGCAGTGAATCCTCCATAAAGGAGAGGTTTTTAGGCGGCTGGCGTTGCAAGCGTCCATAGGCTACGGTAACCGCTTACTATCAGGCAGGCCGTATGCTTGTTTGCCACCTTAGTGGTGCAAAAAAAACGGACCAGTACTTTCTAAAATTAGCGCGTTCCACCAAACTCTTTAGTTTTATAATAATATAATGTACAGTCAGCAACGAAAGTAGCTGAACACTATAAAATCTTCAAAACGCTTTAACATCTTTAATATTCAGAATTCAATGACCCTTGAAGGCAGTACAAATTCTCATAATGGAGGACAATTATATGTTTTACCTAAGTCAAAATCGTATGAATAGTTTTGGTACTGTGATGTTTTTAAACTTTCGCTGTGTTCAACGACTTTCGTTGTTGAGTGTACATTTGTCGGTCAGTTGCCGGCCGTGGCGGAGTTCTCGTCGGGCGAGACGATGGGCCACAGCGCGGATCGGCTGGCGGCGGCCTTCGGCGCCTCGCGACAGGAGCAGGACGACTACGCGCTGCGCTCGCACAAGCTCGCCGCCGAGGCGCAGCAGAAGGGGTACTTCACCGATCTGATGCCCGTCAAAGGTATGTACAACTATACACAAAGAGTAAAAAATGAATATACGGCGCCCACGTAGCTCAACGCCATGCATGCTGTGTAAATTCGTGTATAGCGTATGCTGCGGTGAAAACGTAGAGTCATGTTGTCAAAAAAATGAATCTACGTGGCTAACGTGCGCCGCGTGGCCGTGGACAGCGTGCGCTGCGGTAGGTTTCCGTCTTTATAAAAAGTTAACCATAAATAGAGCCGATCAAATATACATACAAAATAAAAATCGATTAAAAAGTAAAGAAGTTATACGCATTTGAATTATATACAAACCTGTGACGTCAATAACTGCGTGTGGCATACAAATTCTATAATAATACTCGTTTTGCGATTTTGAAATATGAAACCTTTTCTGTGAAGGGCGAATAATTTATTTATTTATTTACTTTATTTTACAGAAAGCTTACAGAGTAATGATAAATTTCAATAGTTTACAATATAATAGAGGACAATTGCTAATTACAAGCTTCCACATATATAAATTATTATTATTATCCTTACTTCCTTACTAATATTATAAATGCGAAAGTAAGTCTGTCTGTCTGTCTGTTTCACGCCAAAACTACTGAACTGATTTAAAAGAATTTTACACAGATACTCTAGAGCCTGATAAAGGACATAAGCTACTTTTTAACACGAAAAAAGGGCTGTAAGGGGTTGAAATAGGGGATAAAAGTTATAAGAAGTACCCAGACCACGCGGGCGAAGCCGCTGGCGGAAAGCTAGTCTACACTAATATTACAAAGAGGAAAGATTTGTATTTTTGTATGTAACGAATAAACTCAAAAAGTACTGGATCGATTTGAAAAATTCTTTCCATGTTAGATAGCCCATTTATCGGGGAAGGCTATAGGCTATATATCATCACGCTACGACTAATAGGAGCGGAGTAGTAATGAAAAATGTTGCAACAACGGGGGAAAAAATTATAAGACCACGCGGGCGAAGCCGCTGGCGGGAAGCTAGTTATTAATATAACGGTATTTGTGGTGTCCAGTGGACGGCAAGGATGGCGTGGTGGACAAGGACAACGGCATCCGCGTGTCCACGCCCGAGCAGCTCGCCAAGCTGAAGCCCGCCTTCATCAAGCCGCACGGCACCGTCACCGCCGCCAACGCCTCATTCTTGGTCAGTTCATTACTCATTAACTGTCCCACTGCTGGGCACGGGTCTCCTCACAAATTGAGAGGGATTAGGCTATATTTACTATAGCCTAATCCCTCTCAATTTGTGAGGCTCTCGCTGGCCTAGTGCAGGCTGGCAGACTTCACACGCCATTGAGAAAATCTCTTAGGCATACACTGCCGTCCTCAAGCTTAAATGCCATTATGTACCAAAACTACTTTTTGAGTTATGCACAAAAAAGTGGGCAGTTTTTAAAAATGTACGCTACTTAATAACTAGAAGTCATATTTAAGACTTAGAAGTACTGACTAACAAATCTCACGAGGAGATCTCACGACTTCTGATAGTGTTGGCATAAAAAATTCAAAATCGGCCAGATGTCAGATAACGGCATTTTAGCTTGAGGACGGCAGTACAGTTTTCCTTCACCGCTGTAAGCGAGTGATATTTAATTATTATACATGATGAAAAGGTATACCTTTATTTTTCCTATAAAATTATTCAATTCTGCTATTTAATTTTTATATAGGAGCTGAAATTACTCAACAAATTCTTCTAAAATAAACAATAAAAAATTTAATAATAATAATATGTCAAAATTAACATATTAATTCAAACCGATCATGTATGTTATTTCCATAATGCATAGATTGAATGCCCTATTATAATTTTCAATATTCATGTTCGATGCAATGTACGTATTATAATTGTATTATGTTATTTATTCTATTATGTTTATTAAGTATTTCTGCCGTAGCGTCGTTAGTGGCGTTCAACGTTAAAGATTCTGAATGATTCAATGATAAGGGTAAATAAAAAAAGGATAGCACAGTCACATAAGAGTGCTAAAGCGATTTTTTCATAAATGAACGATTGCAACTTTGTGATAACACCAACGCCACTATAGTATGGGTTCGTAAATATTATGTTCGTAATATCACAATGGTTCTATTAGTACTTTAGGAGAAAATCGATTTAACACTTTTGTTAGGCAGAAAAGTGAAAATGGAAATTAGAACAGCGTGTCCAACGCACTTGACTGGATCTCCTACAAATGATTTCCCTATTCTCTCAACAGACTGACGGCGCGTCGGCGTGCTTGGTGATGTCAGAGGCCAAGGCCAAGGAGCTCGGCCTCAAGCCTAAGGCGTACCTGCGTGACTTCACGTACGTCGCACAGGTGAGAAACTACAAACTGCTTACACTATATAAAACTGTCGCGTTAAAATACTCGTTTGTTTTTTAACCCGACAGTAAAGTTAACAAGCACTAATTTCAATATTACCGTCATCCTGTTATTTTTATGTATTTTAATTATGTAGTTATTTAAAAATAGTATTACCTATATTATAAGTACTATATCCATTGTCTAGTACCCATATTACAAGCTTATTTTAGTAGAGTTGGGTAAAAATCTTCCAAATATTTGTTATTATATTTATCCATGTTGCCTGTGTGTAGGATCCCGTTGACCAGCTGCTCCTGGGACCCACGTACGGCATCCCCAAGATCTTAGACAAAGCTGGTCTCAAGATCAGCGACATCGACACCTGGGAGATCCACGAGGCTTTCGCTGTGAGTGTGAATACAATTTTTTTTTTACCAATTTTAATGTGGTTTTTGTTGGTTGCCTCTAATTATGGTCAACTTTTATAAGGCCCTAAAAATATAACAATAATTATTTTTCCTTAATTATAAAATCAGGGTGAGATGAATGGATGAGCTTGTCTCGTACTGCAAGGATTGGATGCAGAAAGCTCTCAATTGAGAAGATTGGGTAAAGGGAAGGGAGGTCTTTTCATCGGATCACTGCTGAAAATAAATAATAATATAAGCTAGATGACCGATTGATTTCATGTCTATTCCACCGTCATAATAAGTTTTATTATTGAATTTCATGACATCGTTTCAAATATTTCAGGGTCAAATTCTGGCCAACCTGAAGGCCATGGACTCCGACTGGTTCGCGCAGACCTACCTTGGTCGTCAGTCTAAGGTAATATAAGATGCGACAACTATATCATAAACTGGACTACTCAATCTACATATCGTTGATGAAATTGTTTTGATGTTTACAGGTGGGCACTCCAGATCTGGACAAGTGGAACAAGTGGGGAGGCTCGCTTTCTATTGGACATCCTTTCGCCGCCACTGGTGTAAGCATACATTTCATTTAATACAATGAAGTGAGACGTATCATTTGCGCGTAAGACGCAATTCCCCCTTGTTGTTGTTTAGCGGCCGGTAGGGGGCTTTTAACGGCCGGCAACGTATCAGCGATGCCTCTATGTGATACTGTTTACCATTAGGTGACTCGTTGGCTTGTTTGCCGGCAACGACAAAAAAGATAGCCCGGTGTACTTTACCGAAGGGACGCAGGTTCAAACCCTGCCTGAGAATGTATATCTTTAGTTTGTCATTTAAAAAAAAATACCTTTGCAATAGTACTCTGCACGCAGAGAAATGTTACAAAGTAAGGAACCGGCTATATCTTTAGATTCAGCTTTCTTTGATGGATGTGTATTAATTACTATATCAACGTGATCTTCCGTGAGGGTTTCTCATTATTTGAAAGTAGTAGCAGAAATACCAATGTTTTAACATTGTAACATAATTGCAGGTGCGGCTGGCGATGCACACAGCTCACCGGCTAGTGCGCGAGGACGGACAGTTCGGGGTCATCTCCGCCTGCGCCGCCGGGGGGCAGGGGGTCGCCATGATCCTCGAGAGGCACCCCGACGCCACATGCAACTAAACCGCCACGATACGACGTAGCTGCAAATAACATATCCAACCAAAACTGAGCTCGGAATTGCAGCAATATTGGCGTACAGCAACACCAAGAAAAAAATATGGCAACACTAAAAATGTTTTGTAAAAGTACTCATTATGGCAACACTGTCAGTGTCACTGTCACTGTCATACTAAAAATGTTTTGTAAAAATACTCATTATGGCAACACTGAAATAGTGTTGCCAAAATGCCGAATAATTGAGTTTCACCAGCAGACCTTTAGCTCAGAGGCTACGTCTATAAATAATTAGTAAGCCTTATTAAATCGAATGGTTTTAAGTGTAATTGCGAGGATATGTAATACAAGACTTCCTAAATATACGGATTAAGCGTAATCATGATCCTTTTAAAGTAAGCGGATAAATATTTCTATCAATAAACAAATAAACTTCGTAAATTTTAAAGAAATTGTAAAAATTCAATTATTAAATTATGGTCATACTATTTTCATAGAAAATCTATAGTAAACAAAGTTATACGAACAGATACACCGATATATTTTACAATATTTACAAACATTTCAAATTGGATTTTAAATTATTTTCATTTCGTTGATATAAAAAACGAGAAAGATAATATACCAAACCGTTAAAATATTAATATCAAGTTTTTATGAATAAGGCTTTTAGTTTATTTATATATTTATAAAATTGTCTTGTAATCTGTTAGTTTGGTAGCATGCCCGTGTGTGAGGTCGTTGTCCTTATATTTATTTCATAATCCTTAGTCTTAAGAGAATATTATGTATCTGACGATTTATTATTGTTATTAAAATGTATCTGGAAAATTCAACAATTTGTTTTTGTCTTATTACCTACATACATCTCTAAGCAGTTTCTCTAAATACTGACTACTATTTTACCGAAGACAATGTACGGGGATTTTCTGCCTGTATCAATAACCATGGCACAAGATCAGAGTACATATAGGAAAATAATTTACTTTAGAGAAATGCCAAACTGCAGTTTATACTGACAAGGTGCCAATAATACTTCGTAAATGCATCTATGATGCTTTTTTAGTTTGGAACAACTCATGGTCCAGTTATTTTTCTTTATAAAAGCAACTATATCACTCATTGACTAAACGTGACATCTCTTACTAGATAATTCCTTAGAGAGTGTACACATATTGGGGAATTCCCACAGGACCGCTTCTTCGAAATAAAACAAAATATATTTATCGGCAACCATTTATTCACAAGTCGCCCTTGCTTAAGAGCAAAGTTGTCTTTAAACCTATATAACCTAATTATACAATAGATCCTGCGTCGGTACCCAACAACTAACAAGCTTACTGCACCATCCTTAATTTATCCGTTCCATCCATTGTCTGTAGAGCTTTTTAGGTCCATTTATAACTGAATACATTAAGTATTCAATTATAAACTGGTCCTGAAGTTCCCAAAAACCCAAATTTCAAGATATAAAACAACTAAGGTATCGATAAAGTAAACATTTGATTACTGTGACTTCAGGGTATCATAACGTTTGTTTCTAAGCTCTAACAGTGACGTAGCAGATAAATCAAGTCGGTGTCTACTCCACTTTGTAATAAGCAAGTCATTTACATTTTTACATTAACACAAACCGCCACTTGTAGGTGGCCCCGCCAAAAATAGAAACTAGAATACAAGAAGCATGAGTTGTAAGAGATTATAAACAATAGACTTTATAATGTCTGATGACTGAACACTGAATCGTCAAACAATCTGCTGAAGGGTTGAGTCATGAATAGATGGGATTCTACCCGGTATTTTCCCGGGTAAATATTATTTTGGGTAAAAAGCGGGTATTTACCCGGGAAAATACCCAAAGCTGGGTATTTATTTTTCTAAGAACGAAGTATATAAATATATTCGTAATTACTTCTTAGAATGTTATTGGTGCAAAAATGGTTGCATAGTTAGCAGTTTTCAAAATGCTAGTTATTACTAAACTGTACTGGGATAACGTATTGTTTGTAAATTGTATCAATTCACAAATCAGGCATGTCATTTACATACTACCGGAATCAGCACACAACGCCACGATTCATGTTTTATGCAACCCTAGTATTCCGAAGTCTCTCAGAACATCAACGTCATACACAGCGCCCCCCGTGACGAAAACCAGTACCTACTATCTTGGTACAGCTTATGCTACCCTAGTACTTTCCATCGGATTGCTTAAGTTTGTCATCAGCTGTCATGGTAAAGTAGTAGTAGTAGTAGTAGTAAAAAGTATCCTATGTCCGTCTTCTGGTTCTAAGCTACCTCCCAACCAATTTTCAGCCTAATCGGCTCAGCTGTTCTTTTTTTATAAATTGTGTAACTAACACGACTTTCTTTTATATACATACTAGTCTAGCTCTTTGCCGCATGATTGACATGATGATTTTGGCTCTGTGGTGTTCACTAAAAGAGGCCTATGTCCAGCAGTGGATGAGTACGGGCTGATGATGATGACGATTACGCTTAGGTTGTACAATGAATCCCCTAAAAGGTTTTCTTTGGAGATTAGAGCATGAGATTTTACAAGAAGGAAGTTAAGAGGTTTTTCAGCTTGATGCTTCGGTGTTGGAAATTTCCTTAGACTGTGGTAATTGCTTATACCATTGGTTTATACCCAAGGGCAGCAAATAAGCGTTTGCCACCCTTGTGATATAAGAAAAAACTATGAAGACTATTTCCTGAAGGGTTAGGCAGAGGGTTAGTTCAACGTAAAAGAGGGCAAGCCCGAGCAAAATTTCAAACTCCGAGCTGCCACTGAGAATTTCATAGAAAAACCAAAAAGACTACTCGACTTCGAAAAAAAAAACAGGATCTCTTCTAGCTTAGCCGTCATAGAGTAGCTTATCAGGAATTTAAAAAACTACTACATAACTAACTTCATCCTAGTGCAGTGAAAACTGCTAGTTTTGCAACCCATAACATGCTAAGAAGTAATTACGAACATATTTGAATACTTCGTTCTTAGAAAAAATAAATACCCACCTTTTGGGTATATACCCGGGTAAATACCCGATATTTACCCAAATGGGAATTTACCTGGGTATTTTCCCAACGGGTATTTACCCATCGCCCATCTCTAGTCATGAATCATGATATTTTGATGTTTATGTATGAACTATTAGTAGTGAACATTTATATACAATATATAGCCTCCACTACGCCAGCAATGCTTTTAGCAGTTATATCAAAATATCATAAATTGATTAGCGTTTCAGTATTTAGCCACAAATTATACTAAAAAGCAGTATTATTTAAAAACACGAGTCATGGTGCTAACGCCACTGTAAAAGATAGTTATGGCTTCGAAGCATGTCATAAAATTCAGGCATAGATTATTATCGTTTTCGTTTTTAATTGTAATTTCAATACTACTTTAACGAATAAAGTATATCTCAGCGATATAAAACCAACACATATTTAACTATACCAATTAAATCTACAATGACATCTTTGACGTTCGATCATTATTTTAACGTTATGGGTAGCTGGTGGTTTTAGTCGGTATACTGGTCATCTGGTTGGAGAGCCCGAAAGAAAATGCAAAGAGCGCATTTCCCCATCCACAAAAAGGTATGTTATGTCAACCAGCATACGTCGTGGAATGATTTTACAATTCGATAAAGCAAATTCAAGTGTCGATACAGTAATTAAAATGTATAATCGGAACACAACGGCCGATCAGCCGACCAGTTTTATAAGAGGCGTCTGTCTCGAGGAAGAAGAAATAGCTTCGAAGCCACGAACTATTAATTTTAAACGCCACGAAAATTAGTTAATAAAGACCAAAGACAGAAAAGTACGAAACACAAATTATAGCAAATCATAAAATTCTGAGATCTTGATTTTGGTTACATTCTCAGTTGTAATTTGTTAAGAAGAAAATAATATGTTATGTATCCCGCAAATTATAATAATAATATTTTCATAGCCCACGTGATGCCCCGAAACCGCCTCAGCAAACTCCATCGGCGCCTCGATCCAGTAATTTGTTTAATCACTTATTTAACTAATAACCTTATAAAATATAAAACCCTATGTAACAATATGGTGTTATTGCAGTATCTTTATCTATATTCCGAGTCGACTTATGACACTAAATTTGCCTTATATATCAAGAAAGAAATATAAATAAATAAATAAAATCATGATAGTTACAATTTAAAGATCTGTTTATATTAAATAGCCGGCGAACATACGTTAAAATTTCCCCATATTAAAACAATAATAATATCAGGAACAGTTATAATAAAAACTGATGAGAAATCAATAAGGTTGACACTGATCATGTCTCGATGGTCTTGCAAGCTAAAATAGTCCTTATTATTTTATCATGTGCGAACGACATTCAACCTAGAACAACAAATTTTTAGTTGATTATAAATAGAGTTGATACACATTATTATGATCAAAACTCGACCGAGGCGCCCTCTACTCGCAAGCCCTTGTACTTCACATATACAAGTGTAAAAATATAATATATTCAAACATTGCCACATAATTTTACAACTAATTATATGTATAAAGAAAACTGTTGACATCTGAAACACTCACAATCATTCGAAAAAAAAAACTATTCAAATTTTAAAGTAACTTAAACGTCAATATTTGAGAGCGGTACAATAGTAACCATCATGTATAGCCCTTTCATATAAAGATTGTACAGTTCTCGCCAAACTTATTGTCATGGTTGCTTATTTTTCTTTCTCCGATTTTTACGACTGGGTTAAAGTTAGCTCGTCCCAAATTCAACCCGGAATAAGTTTGGCGAGAACTGTACGTCTTTTTTACAACTGAATGTCTATTCTTAAACCAATTTCAGTAAACAAACATTACAAGTGTTTTTTTAAATAGCTTGATATAAATCAAGAAATATTTTATACGGTTTGTGTCTACGAAGGAGCAGACGAGCCTAATGGTAAGTGATCATCGCAATGGTATTATCGAGTGTTTCAGATATGAACGCGTTTTATTTGTAAGTAGATGAAGTCGCGGACGAGACTTGATCTACTACAAACGTCATTTTAAAATATCTTGCTCATCCAATGTTGTATGGATCACTTGAACGATAATTTTCATTTACAACCTCACTTACCCAAAGACAACAAATACCGGTATTTATCGTTTTTTTTTTGGATGTCTGAGACTGAACAGGTGAACTGATTTTGATGTGAATTTTTGTTGCGTTTTAAGTTGATAGAGAAGTTTAGCGAGTTGATATTTTAGGTACCCGATAAAAATAACAACTGTATAAATCTTGTAATGACATAACATACCATCACGCCTATATACGCCAAAGGCTTAGATAGAGGTGTACTGCTGTACACCCACGGTATTAGCATATAGAAACCTTGTATAAGTTATATATTATTTTTTTCTTTTTTTTCTATGAAACCAACATAAGATTATAAATGGGTCCTTATTGCTTTTATAAATAAATACATAAAACATTGGATATGCAAGTTATTCACTACATTCATAAAAGCATAAAATATAACGCAAACAAGACTACACAATTAACAATTCTCTTTTATTCGTGTCGGACACAGTAACAAAGAAATTATTGCTAAAATGTGTGGTCGACTGTTCACATTTTACCTTCTGCTCCCATGAATAAGTTTTACAAAACTATGATTAAAATAAATTTCACGCATTAAACTTGATAATCACGCCCGTCGGCCTGACAAATCAATAATAGGCACTGATCACTAAACTAACTTAGAAAATATTTACAATTCTTACATTAAAACATTTTATATAATATTTCTATGTTCGCATTAAATCTAATAACTTCAATCATAATAATATAATCTAGTACTTCATTTACAGTCAAACGATTAGTAAACTTTCAACAGACGTTGAGTTTTGGAAGTCCGGTAGTTATAAAAATATATCTATGTATGTATGTACGGTGAATTACGTTGGCGGCTGACAGTTTTTCAACCTTATCACTTTAGAATTAGGGCTTAAAACTGGTCAATCGCTAACATTGTTAATTGTACCAAATACAAATCAGTTATTGGAGCATACTAGCTAGCTCTTTGCTGATATTTACTGCTATATAATATGTAACAACTTTTGATCTACAATTCCTGAGAGTATGAAAATAAAATGTTCATCTTCCTACACAAAATCACTGGATAGGTAATATTTAATTTTGTATAACAAGATGTAATTTTACAATCAACTCAAAAACTGTGTCACAAACTTTGTTAACATACCATCACGCCTGTATTCCCCAAAGGGTTAGGCAAAAGTGTAGTAAAACTCACTCATAGGGGGCGAAGCACCAAACTTTGTTAGTTTGTTTATAGTAATAAATAGTAGCAAAGCAACTCGTATTTTTCCAATAACTAGATATAAAGATCCGCGACACTGAATCGCGATAGGCGAGTGAACGTCAGTTTTATTACAACACACACATTAATTGTGTGTGTCAAGCACGTGTGTGCATAACATTTAGCAAGTACAGTTCTGCCAATCTTATTGTCTGGCTTGAAGTTGTCACGAGCTAACTTCAACTTGGCCGTAAAAATCGCAGAGAAAAATATTAACCTATAATAAAATAACTTGTAATATTTGCATGGAAAATGCTTAAAAAATACATAAAGGTAGCCTATAATAAAGAAAAACGAAAGCTCAAGTCGTAGGCTGTCGTTTTAAATCATTTTAATCCAATATTTATCTCTTCCATTTTTACGGCCGGGTTGAAGTTAGCTCGTGCCAACTTCAAGCCGGACAATAAGATGGGCGAGAATGTAAGCTATGTTAGGTTCAATGTTACTTAACTGTCTTATAATATACAAGCTGTTGCCAGCGTATTCCCTCGAATCCATAATGACTTGTGAGCTATATCCTTCTTGAAAATAATATCTATCGCCTTGCCGAATTTTATCGAAGTCGATTCAGCGATTTAGGCATGAAATGGTAACAGATTGACGGTTACTTTCGCATAATATAAAGTAAATATGCGGAATGATTATAATGTGGATTCTTTAAAGTCTGATGGACTTCGACCGAACAGTATTTCCGGAAATCAATCTAGTGTGTATTCACTGTATAAACCACTAGAAAGTATTTTAAAATGCCTTTCTGATATTACGTATTTTGGAAAGTACAGTGGTACAGACAAGCCTTATATAGCAAATAAAAATCAATTCATAATTAAAACCCATAGAATTGATCAACAATCTTTATAAGAAAAGTAGCACTCACTCATAACACAAGATCCTTTTATGATATAGGCATCCCCTAAAACAGGATTTTGGGACTTGCCCAATAGGTGGGGAATAACCACCAAAGTGATGACAGCGGGTTCACACGGGACACAGCTACTCTTACTTACATTACAGTCAAGTAAAATCGTCCTAACGTATGTTTTATTGCTCAAATATTCTCCGTAACGGTGAAATAGTAAATGTACTACATACTGTAAAACAATAAGCCGCAAATACCAAGTGGCACTATCAACATTGTCATTGCTTTATCTACTTGTTGCTAACTTAACTCGACACTGGCGGGAATGACGTCACAATACATCCGAAAGAGGTAGTTTCTGGGAGAAAGTGGCTTCGTTTATCTGTAAAGCAATTTCGCCACTAATAGCGTAGTCGTCCGAAAGTAAATCTTTGAACCCATTTTCCAGTAAACCCGCTTATAATAGTTTTAGGAACGTCATCAAGTAATTTATCTATACGATGCCGAGTTAAGTTAAAACGTTATTAACTAAACCAGCTATAACCTGTGTATATACTGAACAAATATATAAAAAATATAATATACTACTATAAGTATATAAGTGTTTGAAAGTAATACAAATGTTATGTAATGCTTTACATAATGTCATATTGCTAAGATATTAAAATATTGTAATACTTTTAAGTAATTTAGCTCGCTTATATAAACCTTTTTAGACATTTAGAACTTTTTGGGAGGCTGACACTGTAAAGTAAAAAATTGGCTCCGAAATAGATTTTGATTGGTAATCTTAGAGATAAGAAAGGTGCTATAGCCTAAAAGAAGTTTAGTGGGCTATCCGCCAGCGACTGACAAATATTTTATATGGAAAACCTGTATAGCGCCTCTAGCGGTTACCTATGGAACTATTTTGTCCATACAAAATATTTGAGGGATAATAATTATCGCTCGCCAACAAACTGCTGGTGCTACTGAAGCCCTAGTGTAAGTCATCACCAGAGATCGGCGTAGGTAGTGCTATTCACGGGAATTAGTGACCTTTAACTTAACATGGATATGCCGTCTAAATCCCGGAATACATGTTACATATTAATTTATATCACATTAACGAGCAATTGTAAAGTATTGTAGTTGTACACATGACGACATATCATGCCACCTGTTTCGGGTATAATCAGATCCTACCTATTGACCAGTAAGTAATATGGCAAACAGCACTGTGCGGGACCAGTTAAACCAGAAATAAGTAGTCTGATATGACGCAGTGCATATTCATGGTATCTTTAACAGTATAACTTCATTTACATCAACATTCCGGAAAATATTCCCGTGAACCCCGAAAATCCCTGAACATGTCCATATTAACATAATCATTCAGGGTCATGGACCGAAAATAGCACTACCTACGCCGATCACTGGTCATCACAATTTCACGCATCGACCGCGGTTGGTGTTGAAAGGGGTGAAGAGTTCGGAGAACCCCTATCTCCGTCAACGAAGTAGCAAGACCATCTGAAAGTAGCCCAGGCATAACGATCCGTTAAAACCAGTGTCAGGTTCAATTTTTCGGATGGGTAAAAACACACCGGGGGTACCGAACCAGAAGACGCATGTTCGAATCCTGCCCGCCCGCCGATTATTTCCTTTACTAAAAATAACTTGTAATCTTAGCATGGAAAATGCTTAAAAAATACAGATAGTTAATAGGTAAGGTTGCATCATATGACATCGACCTATCTGTAGTTAGTCGTGTCGGTTGTGAAGCATTCACAATAGATGTCGCTACGTCACCTTTAAAACGTAAATTAGAATGTGAAGGAAGATTTCGACTGGCTCGCGGTAGCTTAGCGGTCAAAGCGTCTGGTGTACCGAACCAGAAGTCGCAGATTCGAATCCTGCCAGCCAGCCGATTTTATCTTTCATTATAAATAACACCGGGGGTAAGTCAAATTCATTCATTCTCATTCGTTCTTAGTTTGGGCCCGGAACAAATCATCCGTCCGTAGGTAATGCGAGTAGGACCACCGGTGCGTTCACTAGAGATCCCGGAGCCCCCTCCACAGTGTGCTAGAGAAGGCCGTGTGTTTTTAGTCACGTCGACGGCCGTGTGTTTTTAGTCACGTCAACGGCCGTGTGTTTTGTTTTTAGTCAGTAAAAAAGGTGATGCGAGTAGTAAACCCCCGTAACGATGGCGGAAACTACGAACTTCGTGCTTAGGTAGTAGACCCTCGGCCAATGGGCACACAGTACTAAGGCCTATTGTTTACGAACGAAATTACTTAAAAGTACTTTTATTTTAATTACAGATATTATGTTTGATGTAACACTAGCGCCCGTCCCTACAATATACACATAATGTACAATATCACAATTTATATACTCTTCTAATTCTAATGTAATAATCGATTGTTTGATAGAACTCTATCTTTAAGGCGTTTGGTTACTATTTTGCAAAATATTGTAATTTAATATTATGTCTAATTTATAATGACTTTACTAAACGATGTTAGTTAAAAAGGTTATAATCCAAAAGGTTTTATTCTGAGTACATTTTTTTTATGACCGTGCAGAAAAAGATGTATAATTTACAGTTCACGCCCAACTTATTGTTCGGGTTGAAGTTGACACTAGCTAACTCTAATCCGGCTGTAAAAATCGGAGAAAGAAATATATTAGATTGTTATAAATTAAAACGAAAGCTCAAGTCCTAGGCTGTCGTTTTAAATAATTTTAATCCAATATTTTTCTTTCTCCGATTTTTACGGCCGGGTTAAAGTTAGCGCGTGCCAACTTCAACCCGGACAATAAGTTTGGCGAGAACTGAACTAAGTAAATGTAGTATTTGGTTGTGCTGATTTTGGATATTTTTTATGACAAGATTTTTCGATTTGACATATACCTGCACATTACACCTACTATTGCATGAAGCCTAGTAAATATTTCTCTGACAATAATTTTATTCTTTATGGAAAAAATTAGTACCGATGTTTTTTACCCTATCGTTATCTAATCCCTTGTCTAACTAACATCGAGTAGTCTTGCCATATATATTGAAACATTCTACATAAAAATATTGCTATAATATAAACCTTAGAACAGGCAATATCCGTCGACGTTAAAGTGCACCTAGTTTCCTTAAAAAACATAACAGGCATTTATACATTTTGGCCCAATTGTGGACGTTAATTTAATTTATAGCGGTCCAAATCTAGAACTCCTTCCTACGGCATATAAGAATATAATATATATCTAATGATATATGTACATAATATATGTATACAATTGGCAGTATTAACGTAAGCGCTCATGTAGACAATATCGTAGTACGCTATATGTATATCACGACGTGTTGTTTGAGAGTATCGTTATTGCTCGTGTTTGCGCATACGACGCGAAGGCATACACTAAGAGACGAACACACAATCAGACTCGGCCTCAGATAATTGTTTGTAAGTGTTACATGACGTAACTTATTTATATGGTAACGAGTCAGGATATGTATAGTGTACGTTTAGTCCGTGTGGGTGGGCGCTACTGGAAGTCTGCGAGCGACTGGCGCCAGGTGGCGTGGAAGGGGATGCGCAGCAGCTTGAGCTTGGTGTGCGGCAGCTGCTGCGAGAGCAGCCGCTGCAGCGTGGGCAGCGGCAGGATCTCCACCTGCGGCGGGCCCGCCACGGCCGGGTGCTCGGCCGGCAGGCGGCAGCCCGGCACCGGCTTCAGCACGGGGATGCACTCGCCCACGTCGCGGCGCTTGGCCTCGCCCGCCTGCTCGCACTGGTCGATGAACAGCTCGGTGACGCGCAGCAGCTCGATGGTGACGCCCCACATGAGGTGCGTGAGCGAGTCCTTGAGGCGCAGCACGCCGGCCAGCACCTGCCGGTTGGTGGTGGCGGACTGCGACACGTACGTGGGGATGATGAGCAGGCGCTGCACGTTGGTGCAGGCGGCCAGCGCGTCGTCGAAGCCCAGCTTCACGTCGATGTTGACGAGCTCCAGGCGCGTGAGCAGCGGCAGCGTGGCCAGCGCGCGCAGGATGGCGGGCGCGGCGCAGTGCGGCGTGCCGCGCTCCAGGCGCAGGCGCCGCAGCCGGCCGAGCCGCGCCAGCACGCCCGCGAACTCCGCGCGGAACGTGCACTCGCCCAGCTCCAGCGACTCCAGCGCCGGCAGCGAGCCGATCACGTCGCACGCGCACCACCCCAACTCCTGCGCATGCGCACCGTTAGCATAACTAGTAACCACCTAACATAACAAGCACAGTAAGTAGCAGGTGTTCACCTTGATGGAGGTGAGCGAGAGGTGCTGCAGCTTGGTGAGCGCGGCGAGGTGGCGCAGGTCCTGCGTGAGCGAGAGGCCGGCCATGCTCTTGAGGCGCAGCTCGTGCAGCAGCGGCAGCGCGGCCAGCGGCGCGGGGTCCAGCAGCGCGTCGCGGATAGCCAGCGCCGACAGCGCGCGCAGCCCCGGCAGCCCGCGGCACACCGCCTCCACCGCGCGCGCCGGGCAGCGACACATCTCTATCCTGCACGACAATCAATACATTATAACGACTTCTGCTCTATAGTCCAGTAGTTAAGTGTCCGACTGCTGGTCTTCGATTCCCACAGCACACAATTATTCAATGAATATAAGAAAACAACATGATACCTCGATCATTTACAGTAAAATTATCTTGATTATATTTGACAAATAAAAATCGATATTTTAACAATGTTGACGGTTCCATACTCGATACCCCTGATTTATTCAAATAAATAAACTGACCTTTCCAACGTGTCAACAGTGGATATGTGTTCAGCGAACTGGTCCCAGAACACGGTGTCGTTCTGTGGCAGCAACATCTTCCGCAGGTCCAGTCTCTTGGTGCCGTGGCGTTTAAGGGCTGCGCATAGTCCTCCCCAATCACTTACCTAGAAACACGATAATAACTTGTAACTAAATTTAGCCGTGGTAAAATTTTCTTCATTTGATGATATTTAACAGAAAAATTAAGGGAAACTACATGACTGACAATATTATTACTTACGTGTGAGTTTTTCATCCTGACGTGTCTCCAGAGCGCCGGCGTGGCCGCCAGCTGCCGCCACAGCTTGCACACCCGCGCGCAGTGCGCCAGCTCGCGCATGCCGAGGTACTGGAAGATCTGCAGAAAGGCAACATCAACAATCCGATACACTTCTGCTCAAATATATGGAGGCTAAGCAACATACTAATAAAAAACTTTCCTCAATTAATCAAATCAATCGGGTCATCAATTTATGTTACTATCAGGGTAACGAATTTTAAGGAAGGATTTTTAAGGGTTTCCCATGAAATTGTGAAAAACCTGATGAACGCGTATACAGGGGATGGAAGACGAACGAAGGAAAGGAAGAGAAGGGAACAACGAATTTTTATATAAATGGCTAGTCTAAGTTCTGAAATACTGTCTCTATTAAAAAGTACCGGACAGTTGCCAATTCATTAGTAACAGAAATCCCTAATATGACAAAGCGCAGATGAACAGACCTGTACGACTACATTATAGTTCCTCTCCTGCGCCTTGTTGTAGAAGGCGGTGAAGTGGTCGGTGTCGTCGAGGCGCTGGCGGCCGCGGCGCCGCGGCGACAGCAGCGCGCCCGGCGGCGGCGACGCGCCGTTGGCCATGCGCCCGCGCCGCTTGTCCTCACTGCAACCAGACGACATATACTCAGCCAATGACATTGCTGCAAGGACTACAAACAGCCTTAAACACACCTATGACTACTGGAAGAGGGGAGGACGCTGAGCGATGCGAGAGAAATTCCACCAATCGGCTGCGTTTGTTTCCGTTTTAAACACAGCCGATTGGTAGATATTTTCTTCGCACATCTCTGGTGGAAATACAGCAGTGGAACAAATCGGGCTAACTAATAAATAAACTAAACTAAGATAATAAACAGTCAAGAAAATGGCGTTCTGGAATTTGATAGTAATTCCTAGAATAAGGAAATTCTGCTGTGTACAGGCAAAAGTTAGCCATATTTATTGGTTTTAATATAATATATGCACATAATTATTATATGCAACGGTTGTAATTAGTGATAGGCAAATATTTATGTATATTTACAGATAATTGTTTTTAAGCTTTAGTCTCAATGACAAAAATTTTGGAGAACCCTATTAGTTTACCTAGATAGTACCTCTAAAAATTAAATATGTACATACCTTATTCTTCAACATAATTCTGCGGTGTCAAATCAAAAGTTGAGACGCATTCCGACTATTTTATTTCGCACTTTGTTTAAGTTTGATACATTCCTTTACATGTGTATGGATAAATAATTAAATAATAAATAAATTAGGTTCAAATAATGACCACATAGTCGTAGTAAAATGATTGTTTATAACAATTTTGACAGAAATGCTAAAGAAAAACTGATTTTTATTACTGACTACATTTAAATCACACTTTTTTTAACAAATAAGGAAATTCAAAATCCAGGAAATTCAGGAATATTAAAAATCCATGAACAGGTCAACACATGACCAGTATGACCACAGTAGTATTACAAATGAATGTATTACAAACATTTTTTTTAACAAAATTTAATCCAGTCAAATCCGTTTGTCATTTGACTGACATTGAACATTTAAAGGGCAGGTCCTGTACATTTCGTCGTAACATCCGGAAAATCTATATAAACGGTTTTGACTGTAAAACATGTAACAACAATATGGTCGACTACATAATGATGCAAACGCCATTAGACACTAAAGAGTATCACATACTGAGAGTTCATAGATTTTTTTTTTTTTTTATAATAACTCAGTAACACAATTCAATATAATGTATATAACATTATATTGAATTGCGTTACTGAGTTCTGTTCGTAGTCTTTAGAATATAGTACTACCTTTTTGCAAGTATTACAAGATTGACTATTCATCATTATATGAATACATTTGTAATATGGCTGTAATTCTATACAAAAACAAATCACGGAAGAGATAACACATTTTCAAAGTATCTACCTTTATCCCAGTCTCGATCTACCTGAGAATATACCCATACATTTTGTACTAAGACTGTCAGGACGTCCATACAAATTACCTGATGGAAATTATCTCAGTACGTGGTCAGATTTACATTTATCCATACTTAGATTTGTGTATTTTTAATCCTTATTAAGGAATTGTTGCATAGTCTATACTAATATTATAAAGAGGAAAGATTTGTTTGTTTGTTTGTTTGTCTATACTAATATTATAAAGAGGAAAGATTTGTTTGTTTGTTTGTTTGTCTATACTAATATTATAAAGAGGAAAGATTTGTTTGTTTGTTTGTTTGTAATGAATAGGCTCCGAAACTACTGGACCGATTTCAAAAAATCTTTCACCTTTGGAAAGCTACATTATCCCCGAGTAACATAGGCTATATATCATCACGCTACGACTAATAGGAGCGGCGTAGTAATGAAAAATGATGCAAAAACGGGGGAAAAAATTATAAGACCACGCGGGCGAAGCCGCTGGCGGGAAGCTAGTACCTAGTAATTTGTTTACAATTTGTTCTTCAGTAAATTATGTATACCAACATGTAGTGCCATAACTAGGGCTAAATGACCAGCCTAGACTTTCAAGGACGCATAAAAGTCTAGTTACGGTGCCCCCTACATGCAAACAATCTTTACAAACCTCACACAATAGATTTACGATTCGATTTTATTCAGTTCTCTAAGTTTTAGACATGAAATATAATGTTTCGAATCCATGAAATCCATTACAGATCCTCTACAAAAGTATGTAGTTATATTATTCAATGGCATGGACACATTTCATATCTAATTTAACATAAGGATGACACGTAAATAACAGTTATTTTAATGTTCTCGCTAAATATCGTTTATCTTAGTCCAATGTAACGTTAAAATCAAATAGATTATATGACATCTAATGACTTGATCAAATATACGAGAAAACACTATTGAGGCAACTGTCAAAGAAATTTCATCAAACCTTGAACCAAGTTATTGGTAAAGAAATTTTATCAAACCTTGGACCAAGCTATTGGTAAACAAATTTTATTAAACGTTGGACCAATATATTTGACAAAGGGATTTGAACAGTAGCATACCGACCTTATACTATACTATTATAAAACGAATTTACACAAATTGTAAGAAAACAATGTTATTTTTTTTTATACAGACTAGATAGACAATAGACAATTTGATCCATAAATCTTTACAAACCTCACTTTTCAATGTTCCAAGTACAACTAGCATCTATACTCGACTTATAACCCATTAACTTTACGTTTATCATACTACAGTTAATATCTAACCACTTTAACTAAGCTATATTGTAAGGCAACTTGCTCACTGTTACTATAAAAAACTATATCACTGCTAAAAAGCCCGCTAACCTTGTTCTTGTATTATTTTTAAAACAACGATACATACAGTTATAGCACCTGTTTAGTCTAAAGCTTCATTTATTAACCGACTTAAAACAGAGAAGGTTCTCACTTGGTCTCTATATTTTCAGAATGAATTCTAAATCTGAAGTTGGGTCTTTTCTTTGGAAGGGGAGGGGAGGGGGCTTGAACCTTTCTAGTGTATTGTAAAGCAATTTTCTTGATTCACAGTCTTATAATATACTAAAATATCACCTATTTAATACAACTAGTATTTTTTGTTTATAACTAATTGTGATTACACGCAAAATTAGTGGTTTGAACTACCTGCTAAATGCTAAACATGCCTTGGGAGACCTGTCCAGCAGTTAGCAGTCTATGCCCAGCTGTGGACTGGCGTACGCTGACAATGATGATATATAACTTCTGATATAAAGATGGACTTAAAGCTTGAAATATGTTTAATATTATAAGTGTAGGTATGTGCAACGTGTGTATGTACCATCATACCATTACGCCCATATTCCCCGAAGGGGTAGGCAGAGGCGTACTAATGTACACCCACATTTCGCCAGTTTGTTTAAGTCCCATGTAATAGGGGGCGAGCCTATTATCATAAACCGGGCACAAATCCAGACTCCGAGCTGCTATTGGGAATTGCACGTGGAAACGTGTGTATGTTTGATTTATTTATTAGTATTGTGGACACCTGTACGAATATTTGTCAATGTAGGCACTTTCATGAGAATACAAGTTCCATTGCAAGTTTTTGATGCTAAATATAAAGTTACAAACAGGACTATTCAAAGATGAAATGTTTGGGATACCTGTGTTCAAGATCCCAAGTTTATCATTTCAAATGTATCTAAATGACACACTGTTACTGTCACTAACAGATTTTCAAACCAAACTGTCAAAATTTTGACACTAGAGCAGACTTGAGGCCCAGCGACCGACAGCAGGTCAAGTGTGAATAGAATTTCGCAGTAGCTGTGGATATGTTCTCAATAAATAACAATATTACTACATGTCCATATAAATACTGTCCTAATTTTAATAATGATATTATATGGATATTGAAGTCTTTTGTGTAACATCTTGATACTTGTATCGTATATCATTTAGCTGAATGCTGCGCGGCGGCATGCACCATGTTGCGAGGCACTACGATGAAGCGGCGGCCGTTGAGCACGGCCAGCCCCTGCGGCAGGGCCGGCCGCGGGGCGCGGGCCCGGCTGGACACGGGGCTGGGGGCCGGCGCCGGGAGCACCGGTGGGGCGGGTTGGGGCGCTGGCGCCGCCGGGCTGGGCACGGGCGGGGCTCCCGCAACTGCCCACACTCGTTCCCCGTCTGGAGTGCCGCCCGCCACCTATTACGTTTATTTCATTGTACTAGTTTGTCAACTTTGACAGATGTGAGTAAATAGCTCGGAATATGCACATTTTATGTGTAAATGCTAAAACGCCAACGTTTTAGGTCTCTTTTATAGAGAAAAGGTCAAAATATTATCATCATATTCATTTATCACTCATATATTCACTGTGTGCATCCACAACTGCAATCTTTTTCATAAGATTTCAGGACGAATCGGCGAGCAGAGCAAACGTTTCTGTCCGGATGAACACATTAACATCACAGTAAAATACACCTTATTCGTTAACAATACTGCACTCGTATGCAACCTCAAATTAGTAATTACAAAAGACCTACCTTCATTCTCAACAGCACCCGTTTATCTCGCGGCACTTTAGCAGGGACCGGTACCGGGACGGGCACGCGCCTCGGTACCGGCGCCGGTACAGGCACAGGTACTGGGACCGGCAGCGGTACTGGTATACTGGTCGTCGACACGCCGGACTTGTGAGTGAGAGGCGGGGATTCTAACGGCGGCGATGATGACTTGCGGCAGTTCTGGACACAAAAAGCTATGCTAACAACTATGCGCGATATGATTGGGTGGTGAATAAAGATCAGTACTTTTGAATATCGAGTTAGAGAAAAAATATTTTTTCAATAAAAAAGTAGTATTATCGTGTGACTTAAAATTGTACAACCAAGTTTATCATCGGTGAAATCCAGAGGTTTAGATTGTGAGAAAGGGATGGCGCTATTGAATAATGTGTAGAGCGGCTTCCCTGTCTCTCGATGGCACGTGGGTGTGGTACCTTGCAGAAGAAGGGTTGCGGCGGCGGCTGGTGCGCGTGGCCGGCGCAGGCGGGGTGGTACAGGCACAGGCACGCCGCGCACGACAGCGACGGCACCGCGCCGCGCCCGCACGACATCGAGCACGGCTGCACCGCCTGCCGCCCGCCACCGCCACCGCCCCCGCGCGCTGCGGCTGGAGGACACTAAACACAAACAACAATACAACCCACGAACTACGTCTACAGGAACATGAAACAGTGGCGAAGGGTCAAATTTGATAAGAAAAATTATTATTACATTGACTTAGTGATGTGTAGTGCGAAAAGAGAAATTCTGCCAATAGGCTGCGTTTGCTTCTGTTTTAAACGCAAGAGATTGGTAGATTTTCCTCGTTCATCACTTAGCTTCTTCCCACGTCTCTGGTGGAAGATGGCCTAAAACCTCTTGTTCATACAGGGTCTCTACTATACGGGAGGAATATGGAAGTTTGTTTACAAACACGGCGCCGGGCCGTAACGCCACAGTGCCTACTGTCTATCAACAAACTTCCTCTAGTCCTCCATACAGCACTGACGACCATTTATAAACCGTACGGCGTCTGTACCGAAAAAAAAAAACTATTTGGTTTCAATATTTCAACTTTGTAATCAAATTTGAGAATGGACGAATTTAAGCTTAAACCTTAAAGGCAAGGCCCTCAAGGCTTCAATTCACCATTCACAGTGACTTTCCAAAAGGAAAGCAAGAATAAATGAGGCTTGTACAAAAACTATGGACCCTTCGCCACTGTCAAAGACAAGATAAAAAAATCGAGACAGAATTTTTGAATCGAGACGGAATTTGGATCATCTCTTTTTAAATTAAGATTATGTTATAAAATATCTTACAACATGAAAACTATATATTATATGTATACTGTCTGACATTTTGATGTCGATCAAAGACCATAATAATTAACTTAATAACCCATCTGGACTTTATTTATTGAGTTAGAATTTTTTTCAAGCTTAATTTTGATTTGGTTTCTCTGGGTTATCTCTGGTACCGTCGTTAATGTGTAGTGTCGTCTCGATTATTGTGCAAAATGATTGAGAAATTACTTTTTTGTGTCGTAAATGAGATGACACTAGAGATAACCCATTCCCAGTGTTTTAGCAAATAAGTGTTTTGGAAAGTAAAGGTAAGGTGTGTAGTGTGTAAGTAGGTATGCGTGTACTCACGGCGGGGTCGGGCGGCGGCGCGGGCGGCGGCGGCGCGGCGCGGCCGGGCGGCGGCGGCGGCGCCCTGCCCGGGACCGCACTACACTCGCCTCGGCTCAGTGCCCGCACGGAGACGGAGGGGCCATTGCACACCAATGGGCCCCCCACACTCACGGGGCTCGGGTTACCGTCATATAATCCAGCGCTAACGCATCCATCACTGACGTGCACATTCAAGTTAACTGTTCAACTATATACTAAATAGGTTTTCTCTTGTTCATGTATATAAGAATATGTTTAAAAAGAGTTTGAGAATAATAATATCTGCACGCCACTGACGATGTTTTTAGATAATGTTGTCCCTGTTCCATAATCATTATTTAGATCTAGTTTGAAATATAAATATGGTAATAATCTGTTAGGGAGGTAAAGTAGAGACCAATCTCTCCAAAAGACCTGGCCCCCGACATTTATAAATAAGGATCAGTGCAAAGAGGGCTAATGCTTCTTTATAAAATGCCCTTCATCTTCTAAATTAAAAACAGAATGATTATGTAACCGGTTACTTATTTATTTGTAAATTATAAAATATAATTTTAGCACGGATTATATGACAACTTAATACTAAACAACAAATCAAACTTTGAAAATTGATTGCAACAATCTGCAATAAATTTTCATAGTTCTATTTAGAATATAACAAGTACAAAATAACATAAAAACGGTACGTAACATAAATAACACCTAACTTCGTATGTAAAGGAATGTATCAAACGTTTTCCGAAGTGCTGAGAATTGGCGGCATTTTACGTAAAAATCGCTTATATACTAATACGTTACTATATTCGGTTGTAAAAGGATATTGGAACAATGTAAACAAAACAATACTCAGTAGTACTCTTTTTATAAAACTATTCGATAATCATACTATGAAGTAAAGGTGTGTATGAAAGGGATAGCGCTATACAAGATGAATAGCGTTATCCCTCTCTAACACTGCCACAAGGAGATCAGCTTTATGATAGTGTCAACAAATATCATATTATTTTGTTTACTTTGTTGGTTATTGGAGTTAAAAAGTAGTATACATGTATATTGGTACCTCGGTTTCTTCCACGCAGCGGTGTTGTTGTTGTCAGTATTGCTCGGTGTTGTTGGTTGTTGTTGCGGTTGCTGCTGCTGTTGTTGTTGTTGGGTTTTTTTCTGTTTTGCGGGCGGCGTGGCCGCGGCCGGCTGTGAGTTATTGCTTAGACGGGAGCCCATTGATTTCACCTGGTTTCAGAAGTAATGATACTATTTTACAAGAAATATCACATAAAAACTTCGCATATTTATGTGTATTAGGTATGTCACTGCATTCTTGTATTGAGGTAAAAATATTTTTAGTTTCATAACATGTTTGGAAAAAGCAGTTTCTGTATGCAATTAACCAATGATAACTCCTTTAAGCGGTTAAAATCAGTGCACATATAAACACATTTTTATACTTTTATTAAAATTACTCACAAATCACACTAAATAGAATAGTTTGTTGTTATTTTATACATTGCAGGTTATGTTTTTCATTGTTTTTACTATACTGATGCCTGGTGGCAAAGTGTACCTTAATCTTGGAGGGCGGTGACTTGGCGGCAGCTGGTTGCGCAGGGGGGGCGGGCTCTGGGCTGGCGCCTTTGGGCGGCTTGGGCTTGGGCGTGCGCTTGCCCTCCACGGGCGCCGGGGCCGCCGCCACGGGGGACTCCACGCGACGTATCAGCTTCGCGTCTCTGTAGGTTACACCAATATTTTGTGAGCCTTGGACTTATTACTAACCGAGCAAAAATCCAAATTACGAGCTGATAAAAACCCAATAACACTTAGGGTTAGGATTCGATCTGGGTATCAAACCCAGGTCCTCGAGCGTGGCAGTCGCGCTTAGGACCACTAGGCAAATGAGGCAGAAATAGTAATTACAGGCTATAATAATAATACAGGATCTAATCGTTGTGATATTTTTGCTTAGTTAACTAAAAAAGCCAATCCGCATAAGGCTAGCTAGGTGGACTGTAGCCTAATACATTCTGAGAAGAGACCCGTGCCCAGCAGTGGGACAGTATTTGTGATGATGATGATAAATTAATAAAAATAACAAAAAAATGTGCTCACCTAATAATTTCTTTCTCGGGGTCGTCGACGCCTAGTGGCTCTTTGAAAAAGGAGAAATTTTCCACCGTCAGTCCTGTGCCAGCCAAGTGTTCTGCAACCTGCAAATTAATTAAATCGTGTAACAGTGTTTAGAGATAGCCTGTATTCCAGAATGATTAGGCAGAGATGTACAAATACACCCCCCGTTCGCCAGTATGTTTAGGTGCCGTGTAATAGCGACCCTATTGCCATTAACCGGACACAAATCCAGACTCTGAGGTGCTACTGGGAACTGCGCTTACAGCCACAGCGATGCAACTATATACCATCAGTACAGAGCTTTCCAAAGTATGCCCGACTATTAAGTGGGGCTTGAAAAATAGGACGATAATTTTTTTCTTTATTAAGAGTAAGAGGTGAGGTGGGTCGTATGCTATGTTATATAGTCGTACCTCTCTAGTCGAGCGCAGCTTCTTCCCGTATGGCGTGTAGTAGTATATGTCGGCGTTGCGGCGGGAGTGCGAGTCGAGCGCGGCGCGGTACACGAGCTCGCGCTTCCAGCCGCGCTCCAGCGGAGAGGTGAGGTGGGTCGTATGCTATGTTATATAGTCGTACCTCTCTAGTCGAGCGCAGCTTCTTCCCGTATGGCGTGTAGTAGTATATGTCGGCGTTGCGGCGGGAGTGCGAGTCGAGCGCGGCGCGGTACACGAGCTCGCGCTTCCAGCCGCGCTCCAGCGGCACGCGCAGCAGCGGCGACGACATCTCCGTCGTGGCGCGCCGCCCGCCGCGCTGCGCCGGAGACGACGTCGACGACGCCTGAGTTTAGTGAGCGTCATTGTAAGCAACATTATATGACATACCATAACATACGGCTCAGGCATACTTATGTACCGTCGCCATCAAATATATCAAACGAACGTACTGTTCATAATTATCTAAACTACTGAAGAAATTAAACTTAATCTCAATGTGAAAAAGTTTATTTTAGAATGTCAGTCGTCGTGCAGTGTGTAATTAAGATATAGTTTAATTCTCTAAGCTGTTCAGATATTTATCTATAATGCTGACTCTACACCAGTGTAATTTTAAGTCCCAGCTGCCTTCTTGGAGGCGAGGCTACCGCCATTATGAACAACGCCATCAATTTTAAAATGCATTTTCATCAAGCCATTTATTGTTGAGCACAGGTTCCTTCTCAGAATGAAAGGGATTCTATTTTAGTCCACCTCGCTAACCTAGTGCAGGTTGGCAGACTTCATTATATGCCGTCGAGTAAATCTCTCAGGAATGCAAATGATAAAATTAAGCGAGTGATAATAATTATTGACACATAGTTCTGAAAAGTCTGATGTTGACGATGATGATCAATATCATCATATCTGTTTAATGTTCTGTTCTGATTGTTTAGTCTTGGATTCGAACTAAGACCTTTAACTTGGTAGTCCAAAAATAAAATATGATTATAACACTAAACTTGCTTTTCACCAATCATTCATTAATAAAAAAACATCAAACAACCAGTTTATAAGCAGCCTAAGAATACGAATAGACAACCTCCTTTTTTAAAGTCTCTTATAAAAAGCATTAAATAGCAAATCAGCAGCCATCATGCTACACGTAAATGTAAACTAAAACATGTCAGTTACAGTTAGGACTCCACCTAGACGACCTGATCATGTCAGTCAAGTGACAGGTCACCGACTGGGGTGATCGGATGGCAGCAGGGAGCTGAATTTCATTAAAAACAAACACCTTGTTTCTAGAAAGTTAGGTACAAGTTAAGTGAGAGAAACAATGTTTCGCTGAGCTAAGTATAACTACATAATACACTACCCAAGACACACCTCTGACACTCCATACACTACATGAACAGACACACGCACACACATACTTTTTTTTGTTTAATTGGATGCGTTTATCTTATTATTTACTTGAAGGGAACAAACAGTTCATAACAGCAAAAGATTGAGCTACAAATTAAACAAAGTAATTCAAGCTTAGTTATACTCCTTGCAAGCATTAAGACTGTTTTTTTATATACCGCTTCCATGGCTTGCACATGCATAACACAAAAATACGACGCCAAAAAGGTCCTAACCTTGTTTCGTTTGATTTCAACCTTAATGTTAAATGCTGGCTAGATAAAAAAAATGGGTCAAAATGTTAGTACAAAAATATTTTAGCGCCTACGAATTTGTTCTATAATTGTGTACAGTTTCGACCAGAAAAAAAGAAAATGTGTGCCCTCGGCGCCAAGTTTCTTATTCATCCTTTAACTTTTTGACCGCCAGTCATGTATAGACGACAAGTCAAAATGTGCCCAGCACGCCACGGTCGCAACTGGGTGACAGATTTTAAAACGTAAATGTCATAAAACGGCATTGTTTTGATTATTTTCTTTATTAATTATGTACCTAGACTCTTCAGAATTTATATGAAGTTTTTTTTTAGATTTCACCTATAGTAACATAAAAAGACAAAAAAATATTAGTCATAAAAATAGAAAAATATAGTGCCCGCGACGCCACAGTCACCATATCATGACACGTAGTGATGTAGGCAGGAGTCAATATAACAACAATATCGACCTCGACGGCAACCTACGTTATATTTACTTTACTCTGAATTCTGCACTAATCGCTCTTTAAAAGTCAGGGTTAGTTGATTATCGAGAAAGTAATGACTGTAATCCCCATCTCTATTACACTGTTGTATTGTTTATGCCTGGTACGCCACAGTCGTCTCGTAACTGTCTCGTCTATACGATACAGTTCCATGACGTCACAGGCGGAAAAACACAGTATGTAGTTCCTTTACTATTATTTATAAATATTATTAATATTGGGTGACTATAATGTAAGTAGTGAAGACTTAAATATACTTTAAGGACATGGCATAATGAAATGAAATGATGAAATCATTTATTTCTGTAAGTAGATCCTTTAAAGACACTTTTACAAGTCATGTGTATTTAAAATGTGGATTTAAATTATAATGAACGCCGTAACTGTGACACATATTAATACATTTATGTCATAAAGGACAAATCAGGAAGAAATAAAACCCAAAACAAGGATGGTATAATGTTTTATTATATAAATTGCCCCTTACAGCATATAATTAAAATGAATATCTTAAAAAAAAACATTAAAAGCGGGGCCAAAGCGGCATTAATCACTACAGTCGTATCTACAACTAGCTTCCCGCCAGTGGCTTCGCCCGCGTGGTCTTATAATTTTTTCCCCGTTTTTGCTACATTTTTCATTACTACTCCGCTCCTATTAGTCGTAGCGTGATGATATATAGCCTATGTTACTCGGGGATAATGTAGCTTTCCAAAGGTGAAAGAATTTTTGAAATCGGTCCAGTAGTTTCGGAGCCTATTCATTACAAACAAACAAACAAACAAACAAACAAACAAATCTTTCCTCTTTATAATATTAGTATAGATGAACCCGGGCAATAAAAATGGATCGCCGAAATGTTTGTTTGCACACAACTTCCGAACAACTGCAGCAAATTGAATAATTATTTTTTGTTGTGTTCAATATGGTCGGGGCAAAGTTTGTGTGTATTTTTTTAAATGCATCAGGATACGCAAACGAAGCTGCGCAGGGTCGCTAGTTTCATATAAAATTGTAAAGTAATTATTTAGCTACTTTGTATGAAATTTCTTAAAACACGGTGCCGCACATAGATATACTTTGCAGGCAGTGCAGAAATAACGCGTTGATTTCCTTTTTTTTTCAATGGAACACTGCCTACAACGTAGGTATTTTTGATGTAATGTAGGTAAATGTGCAACTGCATTTTCAGGCAGTATCCTAAGCGGATTATTCAAATGGTTTATAGGAGGAGTACGCAGTATTTTATCAATATTGTGTAAATCAATCATTTGTCTTATGACCTTTAATTGATACTCTGCTAAATGCGCATTTGGTAAATCGTTTATGAGTCGCCAACAGTAAAAACCATTTAATAAACACATATCAATAACACGGAAAAACATTTTTTTATGCCATGCGATACTTTTTCTAATGCACTGTGTAGAGCTAATCATCATGTCAGAGGTATCTACAGAGGTCATATTTTTGGAATACTCTTCGATACACAAAGGCTTCAGCTTTGGTAAGCCAGAGGCTGTATCTGCTCTTGATGTTGGCACTATTATTGATTTATGGATAGTAGTTAACATGTGTACATCTTTTTTGTCCCCCCACTTAAGTGCTATCAATGGAGGAGAAGCCTTGGAAAGTATTTGCCCTTTTTTTATTTTGCCAAAAACGGGCATTCCCTTGCAATTCGGTTTTACAGTACCGCAAGCGTATATATTGTTATCAGCAAGGTACTTTAATAAACGCGGACTTGTACACCGGTTATCAATATATAAGTGACGATTTGATTTAAAATAGTCTTTAATGAGGTGAATTACTACTGCTCCACCTACTCCTAAATTTAAAAGATCGCTGATTTCGGTAGACGAACCACAATATACTACGAAATCAATAATTATGCCACTAGTTACATCGCATAATACGAACAGTTTTATACCAAATCTATTTCCATTATTCGGTAAATATTGTTTAAAAACTAATCTCCCTGTAAAGGGCACAATGCTTTCATGAATACAGAGGGTTTTAAATGGCGTTATAATAGTTTTAAATTTATTTCTGATGAATTTTATAACCATATCAATTTTGTTTAGTCTAGATTCGGAAGTTTTATATGGATCTGAAAAATTTAATAGTGCTAGAATTGAACAGTATCGATTTCTAGTCATTAAACTACTAAAAACTGGAGTGAACAATAAAGGGTCGGTTGACCAGTGCTCTTCGATAGTAAGGTGGCGATTCCGTGTCATAAGCATACATATCGACAAAAATATATAGAATTCGGGAACCGTTACATCATACCACTTTTGGAGTCTTGAATTTTCTCTGATGTCTACATTAAGTACACTATATCGATGAAACCTATTGATTTCTTCAACTATTTGTGTTATGAAAGCGGTATCCACGAAATATGAAAAGAAATCTAATTCTGTCGAGTTTTTTGTAAGTCCACTTTCAGCATTGATGCCCGACGTAAGGTTCTCAAACGGTTCTACCACAGGATCATAGTCATCGGCTTTCCAATTAAATTCAGTTTGTGACGTTGATGGGTGTAGCGGAGGTGATGGCGAGCCAGGATCATCGCTGGAAATATATCCTGACAGCTGAAAAAAAACACATTTATAAAATAACGGCAGATTTAATATAATATATTTTGGATCTTGATATGATTACAGACCGTTGACTATTCGAGACGATAGCGCCACTGCGACACGAAATAGAACCAATGACGTCACAGATGGAATGGGCGCAGCGGCGCAGTATCAGATTCACTTTATACAAATGTAGCATCGGAGTTATACTAAATATAGGTAAATTTAGACGATGCTATTAGTGTATAGAGATAATATACAAGGTGGAAGGGACGCATACGCACATCCGAATACCATGAGTTCACTACATGATTCTGGACTTCAAAGACTGATGTTGATGAAAAGGCTTTTTTCATCAACTTTTCAATTTTTTCTGCAGTTTGTTTTACTTGAACGTGTAAAAAAAACATAATTTATATCTACCCAAATTAGATTTATATTTATTTTATTAAAATTATAGAATAATTAAGTACTTATAAGTATTTTATATTTGTATCTTTTTAATAACCATAAAATTAATAAACTTACCGCAAAATCTTCGTCTTCTAGATTTTCAGCACTGTCTTCCATGATAAAAATGTGTCGGTGTCACTCCTTGCAGTATATTTTTTAATTCTTCATTACCCATTCACTCATTTTTAGTAATATTTAAGATTAGATTTAAAGTTTTTCCACCTGTGACGTCATGGAACTGTCCTGTACATACGACCGTGGCGTCCCGGGCATAGACAATACAACCGTGAAAGAGATGGGCATTACAGTCATTACAATTTATCGATTATCGACTAACACTGACTTTTAAAGATTTATTTATAAATATTGTTTATAAAGAATAGTTCAGTATTATAACATTTTCTTGATTTCTCAAACATTAAAGTTCAATATCAAATGTTTTATTTATTAATTAGTGCAGAATTTAAAGTAAATTGTATATAACTTAGTTTGCCGTCGATGTCGATATTGTTCTTATATTGACTACTACCTATATCACTACGTGTCATGATATGGTGACTGTGGCGTCGAGGGCAATATGTTTTTTTATCTTTGTAACTGGTATTCATTTTTGTATTTTTATGTTTCTATAAATGAAATCTAGCAAAAATTATGTGACTTAACTTTTCTTAATTTATGAGAACTGCTTTCTTTATATTTTTTTTTTTCAGGCAACATTTATGTATTGTATTATATAATTTTATATGGGCCTTGTTGCCTGAAATAAATAAATAAATAAAAAAATATATAAAGAAAGCAGTTCTCATAAATTAAGAAAGTTAAGTCACATAATTTTTGTTTTTATAAAAGTGTCATTTTATTTCTACACACACAAAAGTGACAGATAACAATTGCAAAGATTTTATGATAAATCAATGTTAGTCTTGTTTCCATATTTTTTTGAATTCATTAGTCAGTATTTTCTGTAAGTAAGTATTGTTTTCTATAACTGTAGTAGAAATCGATTATTAATTAGAACAAATTTGTGGGCACAGTTGATTAGTTAAGAATATTAGTAAAGCTCTCTGTTTAATAGGCAGTTTCCCAAAAAGTTTGTCTTATGGAGAAGAGATGGCAAGAAGCTTCATAGACATTTCTTTAAAAAAATCATTACATTATTTATTTATATTGTATTCGGCAATCCATAATAAAGCAATGCATAAATTATCATCATCAGCCCATATGCTTCACCTGCTGGACATAGGCCTCTTTCAGTGAACGCCATAGTATAACGCCAACTTTCTTTTATCCAGTTGCATTGCATATATGTATAATTAATTAATGTTACATAATGTATTGCTTTATGGAAGCTTCTGAATAATAGCTCCATTTTAGAATCGCGCATATACCATTTGAATTTAAGCCTTATTCATATTTTTTAAAGTCACATAATGCATAAACTTTGAAGTTTCAGGTTATTATAGCAGTTTTGAAACAGTCTATTGAACAGAGAACTATAAGCAAAGTTAGTAAAAAAAGTTCTACAAAAACAACAACTCACATCAGTGGCTCCTTCGCCATCGGACCTTGATGATAATGCTGATGAGGGCCTGGATCCATCTGTAACAACAATTTATAAATTTAAATATTAATAAAAAGGAGAAGCCTACTTGCCGTAATCAGTGCGGAACTGCATTGTATTATTATATTCGAGTCAAAACTAACTTCACTGTGAGGGCTGAGAAATTCGCGCTGCAAAGTTAACTTTAAATCTCTCGTGTCTCGAGTCCCGAATAGCCATTTAGACACCATCTAAAGGAATAATTTTGGCCGAAGGGTGTCGTGTATCGGCGTTTTCGAGGGAGGCTACATGCACACCACGAAGTGTACTACGTCGCCGATACTACATAGTCAATAAATATGAATCTAGTTTATGTTGTAGGTATTAGTTTATTAATTATGGTTTGTATTTGTGTATGGTTTTACTATGGGTCTTAGTTACCTGATAATAAAGAATAAATAAAATAAATTCATCAACAACCTGCTGGGCAAGGTTCCGCTCTCGAAATTCGGATAGGACATCTATCGGTTCAGCTATTATTATTATTAGCTATTAGCTGCTATTATTATTATCTTTTAAGGCCCAACCTTAATTTTGGAGTGCACCATGAGATCTTATCTGACAACATACTTTGCAGCAGATTTTGCTCCACTTCCCCTGTTTTTACCTGTTCCATGGTAGGGCCATATGATGATAATATAGAAGATGATAATATTTCTTCATTGCAACTTACCGGTGTCTTTCCGCGGTCGCTTGGAGGCTCTGCCGGGTGCGGGGGGCGTAGCCATCACAGTCCTCAGCGGCACCAGGTCCTTGCTGGCTGCTGTCACCTCCGCCTCCAGCCTCTCTGAATAAAGAACAAAGACTCATATTACAGAATAGGAAATATTTATTTATTTAAATAGTACTGTCACATCACATCAAATACATTCATCATCATCATCATCATCAACCATATACTATCCCACTGCTGGGCACGAGGCTCTCAGCATGAGAGGAAATAGACTATATTCCACCACGCTGGCCTAATGCATGTTGGCAGACTTCACGTGCCGTTGAGAAAATTTCTCAGTCATGCAGGTCTCCTCACTATTTGCCCTTCACCATTAAAGTGAGTGATAATTACGCACATGATTTCGAAAAGTCAGAGGTGTGTTGGATTTGAGCTTGAGAGCAGTCCAACGGTCATATCACAAGGCTGTCACTGCTTTCATCCAACACATTAAACTTCAGTATTAGAGACAGAACTTGAAAATTATTAAGTTTTGGCCAGTTGTGTGTAACATTATCATACCATAACATTAAAATAACTCTGTAGGGATCTATGACGATTTGCCCACATTTAAAAAGTGTTTAAGTGCAGATTTTCCAACAAAGCATTAGTACAGTTAACTTACCCAAAACGCGACTGTAGTTTTCCGTTTTAATTTCAACTTTAATATTTTCAAAGCCTTTGAAATCTTCATCAGCAACATCACTGAAAGCCGACGATGCTCTCCTTTTAATCCCTCTCTTAACTTCCTCTATGTCATGTTCAAATGTCTCTATCTCGTCTTTCAAGTCTATTTCTTCTTTCTTTATGTCCAGCTCAGCTTCTGGGTCAAGCGGTATATCCAGGTCATCAGATTCAGGTTCTTCTTTAACTTGGGGTACTTCTTTGATTGTTGGCTCCAGTTCAGGTTCTGGTTCCGGTTCCGGTTCGGGTTCTGGTTCAGGATTTGGGTCTGGAGCATCTGTTGAAGACAGAAATAGAGATACAAAAGAGTCCAAAGAAAATAGTTTATTTCTGTGTGTCAAATGCTTTATAAATATGATTGATGATCTATAATCTATACTATTATAAAATTGTAAAAAAGTTGTTTCTGTACATTGAAGATATTTAAAAAAAAACAATTGGGTTAGAGTATTGTACAACTGTTTTGCACACCATGTGTGCAAAAAAGTTGGCGATTTTTTTTATCATGGAAATTCGCAAAACTATATTTTTCCTGCTCTAATTTGCAAAAATTGTTTGAAACGAAAAGGATGGCAATTATAGTCATATATGCACCCGCATACTGCACATTTTCGCATAGGTTGCATTCTAAGCGTGGGAGAGGGAAATAAAGTTAACAAGAGGACATATTCTAATAAGATATTTTTTTAATAGAATAATTATGTTCAGCCAATTCTGCAGCTGCAGTTTGCAACACAACATATATTCTATTATTATCTTACAAATTATTTATTAGAATATGTTCAGCCATTTCTGTTGTCTCTCTAATTAGTTGCTTGATACCATACCTTAGTGTATATGAAATATACACTAAGGTATGGTACAATTACTTAATGACCTAAGGTCATTTAACTCAATGGCAATTAAAGAAACACCATTACAAAAGTAATGAATGAATAATTATGTAATATTACCAAGTAACCTACTGCAAGTTACTCATAGTGATAATTAGATCTTCCTAATTTAGTTTCAAGAAGTAGGCAATAAAAACTCCACATCCTAGCTTATCCTGTCAAATTGATCTGTTTTCATTAAATTATTGATCTATTCATTAATTTAGAACTTACAAATTACACAATGCAAAATCACTGTTTTATGTGTCCACTTTGCTACATTAAAGTATTGTGTAATGGTACATGGGCCGAAAGACAAGGCTAAGGGAGCTAACACCTTCATGTTACATTAAATTAATAATCAAGCAAATAAAGTGATTGAGTTAATTTTTGCTAGAATAGCTATATTAATATACTTAAAATATTTTATGCTGCAAACAGCTAATATATGTAGCATTCTTTTACAATTAATTCATGTTTAGAACTCATTGCAGCTTCTTTAAATGTGTATCATATTATGATTGCTCCAGCGGGCGTTTAGCCCTGCCACACCACAACTCCGAGAGAAAAGTTGTCAGGTTTCAGTGTATATTGTAAGCTTTATTTCACCATCATAATCTTATCAAGTGGTTTTGCATGCAGATTGGGTTTCTCCAAGCTCTTTACATAGAACAACATTACTCATCAACAACATTATAGTATGTAATAATGTTCTCATGATATCATTGATTCATATTCCTGGTTCCGGAAGGTTTTCCGAGAGCAAAACTAACATATTTTTGGAATTAATACCTATGTCAAAAAACTAACAGTTAATGTTAACTAAAAATCCTCTGTATTATACAAATCAATAGAAGAGGTCATATGCCCTTAACTGTCTCACAACAAGATAATGATGTCATCATCTCGTCTCCAAACCGATACCAAATCAATCATAGATTTCTATCAAATAACAGTTAAATGAGTTCGCTTTAGCATAACAGAATCGTTTGCGTCTATGTCTGATAACTGCTGTCTAATTGCCACTAAAATAATGCTCTGTTTATATTCTAACCAGATAACAAAGTAACAAGTTGGGAACAACAAACCAAACTATTTTAAGCCCATCTAACTTTAGGAAGTGCACACATTTGACCTCAATTCATCACCAAATGTTGCAACTGCAGTTTGGAACAGTTTAGAGGGAAAAAAAACACTCGGAATGACGAAAAAGTATGTCGTGATGTTGGCACTTAGGTTATGTGAAAGTTTTATGTTACCTCCAGCCAAAGCCGATGACTCCTCGAGTTCAGGCGCTACGGGCTCGCTCGGCGCCTCCGCCGCCACCTCTTCAGGCTCCGCAACCGTCGCCGTTGCTGCCTCATCATTACCAACTTTAGCTTCTTCCCCATTTGTGTTATCAGACACCGCCATTTCCTCCGACATTGTCAAATATAACAATTTTTATCACGAGTCCACTGTCAAAATATATATGACCACATAACCAGGCTGTTACGACACTCCGCCAGTGCTCGCGAAGAATAATCACGAATTGTGCGCGTCACAGCGTAGATTTCCCGCTATAATGGTCGTGAAAAAAACTTTTGCCGTATTGGCATACACATAACGTTCACGCGTCACTACAATAAGGTGTCTTTGAACAATTTAGCAAAATGTATTCTGCGCAGTTAATGTTCATGAAATAAACCCCAATATACGAAACTTTTCTTGAATTTACGTCCACTGTAATATTTTCCAAGATTCAGAAAATGTCGATCATAAACAATATCCGCTCGGACGACGCCACAGTGATATTTGTCTATGGGTAATTTTGTAGTGTTGCTTGTCGATGAATTTTTATTTTTTTGTCTATGGTCCATTAGGCGCTCATCTAATTTTTTTACTATTTTGCAGGCGTTCGGGTAGCCCACCAAATTCAAATATTATTTTACATACTTTTGTACTAGATCTATGTGATAGGATAAAGGGGCAATGGGCCTCTCTTCTGAAAATACATAATGTTTTAAATACTTAAAACTAAAACAAAGAGCTGCAGACTTTTGTGGCTTTTTAATTATGATAGGTGGGGACCTAAACCCTGTCCGACCCGTAAAGGTATTATTAGGTATCGATATTAGAATATATTTATGTAATCCTTTTCAGTTTTCAAGTGTAAAAATATACCGAATAAAAGTAAATATTTTTTTATAAAACATTGAAACGTATTTTAGATAGCTACTAGAGCAATCGTCACAGGTGCCTAATATACCACGGGTGATAGTGTTGTCACATTCAATAAAATTGCTAGATTTTGGGTAATTTTTGTACAAAAATTTGTACAAAACATTTTATTTGGAAATTGATTGGGATACCTTTAAAGCCCTTTCGGGTCTGACAGGGTATTTTAACATGTTGTATATTTAAAAGCCTGCATTTATTAAGTACCCTTCATATTGTTTTTGTCGTCGGTCGTAAGTGTCGTAAGTAACAAATTCAATTTCAAGTGTCAATTTTATTTTATTTTAAAATACAAAAGTGCGGAGGGTTGTCTAATTATAATCGGGATCCTTTCTTTGTATTTCTTCAGTCTTAGCATCAATAAGTATCTGTGTAATATCATCAATGAGTTTCAATTTTAATGGTTCTTCTCCAATACTTCGAAGAATCGCTCCCGCGAAGCGTAGGAAATTCTCGACTGGATCCTGGCCTTTTAATGACCATTTGGCGCCTGTAATTCTCGTAGCGTTTTGTTCGGTTCTAAAGGTCACAGTAAGATCTTCTCTTGATTGACACAATTCTTCGTCGGATGAATCTAATATAATCAGTGGTTCATTTGTGTGAACCGTCCGCTGTTCACCAACATCAGTAGTTGAAGTACACGGCATTAGCACGGAACCAGATTTAGTTTTCTTAGGTACTTCATTGCTATCTTCCTCTTTTTGTAATAGCACTCTGTCACTGCACTCCATTTTTTCAGCTAGCTATTCCTACAACAAAAAAGAATATTAGCCCGATTTGAAGAAATATTAATATCAATCGAGATTGCCGAAAATACGTACCTTATCAAAATTGTACGTAATCGATCCTTTTCAGTGACCATCACATCTTTATAACACAATACTAAAGTTTATTTTTTTTTTATCTGGAAAAATAATATGTAGCATTAGGGTAATACAGTGTTTATGCATTTGAGTCCTAAAAATTGACGGCGATTTTAGTAGTTAGTCGTGAGTTTCTCGAGCAACGAGATTATCACGGTTCTACAGTCCCGTACCTCGTAACTTGCAGAAAAAATATTTTTGAAGTCATGAATTTACAAAGCCACCGAAAATGGGACCACCTGGATTTCAGAAATCACATAGTTTTACACAAATCTACTCAAGCCAAAATCTCCCGTCCCCCTTTTGCCATTTACTAATTGTATCTATGTTATTATTTATTTTCAAATCTTTCCAAGCTAAACTACCAAGTGCTTACCAACAACGTATGCTAATTTACGTAATAAAATTACAATCACGTACACAAGTTTTCCGATCAATACTTCCCGCCCGCCCACTTTTCGCCTGTACGGTTTTGGAACGATTGGGGTTTCAAGAATAAAAGTTCCAAAGCACCAACTCAGCAAGCACTTGCTTCCATTTTTGGATCGGATTAGTGATTCATCGCTAGCAAATTATTAAAAACACCACAAAGTTTATAACGAGTTGTGAGTTCTGATTCTCTTAATTTGCGTTTGATACAGAATACTGACTGATAAGTGTATACAGTAGTGTTTGTATACTTGTTTACGCCCCACTTCACCTGCTGTTACCCGCGCTTCTCTGGTCTAAAGCTGTTTATTGGTCGAAGAGACCAAATGATGTCTACATTGAGGTATTGGTACTATAGGTAGGTATAAGTTAAATTTATTGTTTGTTTAGGTCATAAAATCAATAGACGATACGCTGACAGCGGTGATAGTGATGTTTGTTACCTGTCGATATTAGGCGATTGGAAGAACATTTTTTTAGCAATCTGAGGACGCCAGTTTCTTTTTTGTTCATAGTTCAAACTGACCATGAAATACTATTATTTTGCTACTAATACTAGACAATAACGAGTTAGAAATAATGATCTAAGTTGTCTATAGTCCACCTTTATAAAACCTTATGCAATGCAATGCAATAAAGTATTGATTATTAAACATCTGTGTACAAGTAAAAAAGCAAAAGAAAATGCTACTTTAAATCGAATTAAAAACACAAATAACACTGATTTTAATCACATCTTACTACACTACCTATTTATTTATAAATAAATAAATTGGACATCACTAAGCTGCCTATTCCAGTGTTGCCAGTCTATGAATGTGGTAAGTAAATATTACCACGAATCCTAATATAGAATACTTACATATCCTAGTAGAACAGGCAATTCCATTTTTGCGAGAACTCTTTTACAATAAATAACTGCCAAGATAGTCTACTCTTGGGCCTACCTCGACTACTGGAGTCGGTATTTTTTCATGAGCTACCATGATGGCGCACACTAAACCTGTGCGCTGCTGCCGACCTCTGGCGTCAAGGCATGCCGTGCATTGACAATGACCATGGGCATCGCGAGACTACACATTTATCAACACAGCCGAGTTAACTAGTTAAATTGATTATAATCGTGCAGACGGAAATAATGCTGCTAAAGTTTAAATGTGCCTCTATTAGAATAAATTAGGAGTGTATCGCACTTCCTATACGATTAGGTGGCTGTGTTTCTCGGATCCCATGGTCAAGACCAGACCAGACCAGTATCCTATACTAGTCTTTGGTCAAGACTATAGGGTAAGGGAGGCAAGAGCGGTTTTCTCATCGCTACGAGTCTGAAGTCTAGGCAAGCTTAGTGTAGGACGCCCACCGGTCAGGTGGAGTGGCGACTTACGAAAGGCAGCTGGCAGCGCCTGAATGAGGAAATCCGAAGTCGGGCTCTGTGGAGTTTACTAAGAGCGGCCTACGTCCAGCAGTGATCTGACATACCCTGCCGCCTCCCCATATAACAGGGATCCATGATTTTTCGTACCACAAAAAAATACCCACCCCTTTTTTGTAGGGAACGTACAGACTATATGGAAAAATCAACACAACATTCAGAACCATAAATAAAACTACAAATTACAGAAAAGCACAAGTTTATTTTTTCCTTCGTCCACCTTGCTTTCCAGCTTGCGGTTTGCCGAAAGTTTTGGCTTTAGCTTGCCCCTTTCCTTTAGCAGGCTTTCCTTTCTTCTGCATACCTTTCCCCTGCATACCCTTTCCCTTTTGGGCCTTATTAGCGTCGTACCGAAGCCTTTTCGCCGCAGCGCGGGACGTGTCTGTGAGGTCGTTGGCAAAGTTGCTCTGTTTCTTCTTGCTTTTGTTGAAGGACTTGGGCCTCTGTTGCGGCAGGTCGTCATTGTCGTCCACCGCGCGGATCCTGCGCTGCTTCTTCTTGCGTTTCGCCATGCGAGATTGGAGGAGAGCCACCTGTTAATTTTAGTTGGTTAGTGATTTTCCATAGGCTATGCTTATAAACTACATCTTAATACCAGACCAGTTCCAGATGGGCATCCATATGAACTTTTTTGAAACGCAAAAATTGCATTGGTTGTAGTAGAACTGCTGTTTTAGCATTGCAAAACGTTATTTTATAGTTTCTTTAACAAAGTTGACCATAGATAAATTCTTTATTGCACACCAAAAGAACTAGGACTAGATGAGTTTTATTTATGATGTTTTGGACTGGACTTTTACCCATTGGTCATTGTGGACAAAACTATAATTATCTTTATAAACATGTTATCTGTTTTTCGTAATTCCAGAGTCAACACCTCGACGTCGCACCTGATGCCTCGCGGAGAGGCGAAACACGTGTCGTCACAAAGGTTTGGGTATGCATGTTGCACTAACAACTGAGTTCTCCCTGCATGTGCATAATTTGCGGGCGCGAGGGCGGTGCTCTTGCATCTCAGCATAAGCGGAATTAAAACTAAATATTTTCATTGCAATTTATTTTCGTAATTACGTTAGTCGGCACTCTTTGGTCTTTGGATCTTCATGGTAAGCCAAAAGATATAATCAATGAATGGTTATTTGCGGAATATGGGTATGTAATATCTTACCTTCTCCATTTCTCTGTTGACTCGTTCTTCTGCCGTATCCTTAGGTTTGTGTTTCATTGGTTTCTTCTTCTTCCTTCCGCCATCATCACCCGAATCGTCATCATCATCATCGCGCTTACGTTTTTTCCCCTTGCCACCTTTTTTTTGCTTGTCTGTAAATAAAAATTATATATAGTATTCTTATGGGTGTTGCTTCTACACACACATTACAAGAATAAGAACTGAAAAAGGACAGATTGACAGAATTGTCAAATTAATAAATGTCATTGTCATGTGTCACATTGTGTTTATTTTCCCGTAGATTCAAATTAGAAGTCAAAAAATGATTCAGGAATTAAAAAAGGCTCATTTATTCTCATTTTTCTTGTAAAGGTCAAGACTTTTGTCCATCAGGAGATTTTGTGGGAATATCTGACAGTTAACATCTCACACAACCTTTAAAAGGTTACTCATTCTCTTACCCATATCAGGATGCCTAGTGAGCGCCAGCCTCTCCTTCTCTTCCCTCTTCTCTCTAGGCGTCTGGAACCATTCTCTCTGCCGCTTCAGCTCGATCTTGGGTCCTGAAGGCTGTTCTCCTTCCGTCTTGATGGCACCCTCTAGTTTAGCTGTTTGTTTCTCCATCTTATTCATTTGTTTCTCTGCGTATTCCTCGTCTAGGATAGCAGCTGCATAAGAAAAAAGTAAACTATAAGTTTCATCATTAATTTCCAAATACGTTTTGTTGTATTGTATTAGTCTATGTCTATGCCCATAAAATTGCTTTACCACTTATGAAAAAAAAAATCAAAAGAGTTTTGTGATCACTGGTTATTATATTTTTTTTTATATAATATAGAGTATTTGAAGGTAAATTGATTGTATTTATTAGAAAATGTCATTTGTCTGCGGGAAAGGAAAATCTTTATAAACAATATAGAGGCTATATTACAAAAGAAAAAACTTGATTTTAGTTAAGGAAAATATGAGGGTGTGCTTACAGATGTCGGGCTCGAGGCGCGCGAGCCGGGCGCGGTACTTGGCGACGATGTCGGGCGGCACGGCGCGCGACTTGACGGGCCTGCGCGCGCGCCGCACGATGGCCTTCACCAGCGCGCGCTCCGCCTCGCCCGCCAGCGACACCGACACGCCGGCGCGCCCCGCCCGCGCCGTGCGCCCCACCTGCGGACGGGAGAACGTTCTGACCCTATAGTCTAAGAGCGTTTGTGTGCACTACAAGGAATTTTACGAAACGAAACTCACACTAAGACCTCAGACCAGCTAAACACGCTCAGAATAACCAACCCACAGCAAAATGTGTAGCTTCATCTAACAAAATTTGTCAACAGGATTTTCCCTATGAAAATATACAATTCAATCTTTTTAGTCTTGAGAGGTTTATTTCGTTCCTTTCATGAGTATCATACAATGTCCGCCCGTCTATTTCCCCCTTAAAATGACTCCTGACCTCCTACTGTTGGGCAAAGGCCTCCCTTCCCTCTTTCCATGTAGATCTGTCTGTTGACTTAAAGATTTAACCTCTCTCGTGAGCTACACGGACAGCTACAAGGTGGAAGGGGCATCAACGCACATCCGAATACCATGAGTTCAGTAAATGATTCTGGATCGATGTCCCTTCCACCTTGTATTACAATTTTTATTTTATCGACACAATCCTATCCTATAAAATAATCCCGACCTCACCAACCTTACATCCTCTCACAACTTACCCTATGTATATAGTGCTCCAGCGTGGCCGGTAACGTGAAGTTAAGCACAGTCTTCACGCCAGGGATGTCCAAACCCCTGGCGGCCACGTCGGTAGCTACCAGCACATCGACCTGCTCCTCTTTGAACCGCTTTAGAGAGTCTAGACGCTGAGGCTGATTCAACGCGCCGTGAAGCTCTGCAACCTAGGACAAGAAAGTGGTGGCATGGGTGTAGTACTTGCAACTGGTGTGTATGATAACGAAATCCGAGTACAATTCCTAGGTCGACCAGTGTTATTGGTTTTCTGTGAAATTCTCAGTAGATTTGTGCTCGATTAATGATAATAGGCTCGCCTGTTCATTAAATTAGTACGCTTAAATTCTGCCTAACCCTTCGGGGAATACAGACGTGATGTTAAATTATAATATCGTTAACACGATAAAAAGAGATAAAGTCTACGCATTGTCTGTATATGTATATCTATATATATTATATAAAAGAAAGTCGTGTTACTTACACTATTTATAAACTCAAGAATGGCTGAACCGATTTCGCTAGAAATTGGTGGGGAGGTAGCTTAGAACCAGGAGACGGACATAGGATCTTTTTATGCCGTTCCTGTGGGACGTGACATATTTTTATCCCGTTCCCGTGGGACGTGACATATTTTTTTGACATCGGGGGCAAATGATGACAAACTTCGTCAATCTGATGGAAGGTACTAGGGTAGCATAAGCTGTACGAAGATAGTGGACACTGGTTTTCCTCACAGGGGCGCTGTGTATGACGTTGACGTTCTGAGAGACTTCGGTATACTAGGGTTGTATAAAACATGAAACTTGGCGTTGTATGCTGGTTCCGGTAATGTCTACCCGTGTGAAGCCGGGACGGGCCGCTATTATGTATATATATATAAAAGAAAAGGTCGACTGACTGACTGATCAATCAACGCATAGCTCAAACCACTGAATGGATTGGGAATCTGTCATCTCACTAAAATTCGGCACACAGATAGATATTAATTAGGCATCCGCTAAAAAGGTTTGATAATTTCCTTGTAACTGGTGACATTGATATTTCTATTCTATTTGTTATTATTCTAATTTCTTTTCTAATTTTAATTCAGTACGTATGTTTCTCTTTTGACTTTGTTTATGCAGACCAATAACTTGATTGTGTGGTTCTTAACTGTTAAGGCAAGTTGGTTATAATCAATAAAAAAAAAAAAAAAAATTTTTGCTAGTTAAAAAATAAAGAAGTAATAATATTACCTTGACTCCCAAGAGGCCTAAGGCCACATGCAGCCTGTGAGCTTGCTTCTTGGTCTGCACGAAGATTACAGCTCGATCTCTGAACGTCCGGCACACCAGCGCCGCTAGCAACGCCTCGCGATCACACTCGCGTTCGCGACGTATTCTAAAATAGACCTTAATATTATGACATCAAATCGCAAAATAGCACACGATACATTATGACGACAGAGGGAATTTGAGTAAAAGGTTTTGGAACTAGGAAAAAGGACGGTTCCACTGACTGGACTAAGGACTGGCCGGACCGCATGTCACAATGACAGCCCCGAACTTGGTCATCTCTAAACCGAATTGCATGGTGCACAATTAGTCCGCGATCGGTTAAAAAACAAATGCTATGCGATACTAATAAAGATGGATTTCGATTTATATTTTTAAGGGATGTTTCACGACCTTTGGTTATCCAGCAGAGGTTGTTTGCAGTTGGTTTTAAAGGAAGTCATCGAAATCAGCCCAAATGATGTACCGAAGGTACACTTATTAGAAAAAATACTCTGTATTACGCTGGTTAAAACTTTAGTCGTACTTTTTTTTATGTTGACTGGGGGATGAGAAAAAAACATTTTGTTAAAAAAAAATTACGCCATTTTGGCACTATTATCTGTTTCGTAATTATTTTTTAGTAAAAACCGTCAGTGCCTGTTTCTGAATGTCAAACGCACGCCATTGCGGCCAATTACGGCAGATTATTAGCAGTTTCATAGTGATTTCATGGTAAAAACTATCAACTTGACAGCTGTCATGTACCTCCGGTACAAATTTGAGCTGAGTTGTGTGGGCTTTTGATGACCTTTTAAGCGGAAAAAATGTATTTTTATTTACAAAATTATATGCCAAAGAGTAGTGAAACAGGCACTTAAGTTTTTTTTACCAATTTCGTATAGATATTTTTGTGTACAGTGATGTCAATAGCATAGATTCAAGATTTATCACCTCACAAACTCCTGCCTCAGATTGAAGGCGACATCTTTGTTGGAGTCAACGAACAGCTTGACAGGCTTCTTGAGCGAGACGGCGGCGAGGTCCTTGACCTGCTCGCTCATGGTGGCGGAGAACAACATGCTCTGACGCTTCGGGGAACACTGCCGGATAATCTCCTTCATTTGCTCCGCGAAATATTCGTCTAGCATTCTGAAGAATACAGTTACAATATTATCATCACTACATATTATAAAACAAAGTCCTCCGTCGCGTCTGTCTGTCCCTATGTATGCTTAGATCTTTAAAACTACGCAACGAATTTTGATGCGGTTCTATTTAATAGATAGAGTGATTCTTAAGGAAGGTTTATATGTATAATAACATACCACGCGGGCGAAGCCGCTGGCGGGAAGCTACTAATTATTATGCAACAGTTTCTATACAAACGTATCCTACTAATATTATAAACTAGCTTCTTCCCGCAGCTTCGTTCGCGTCAAGGTTCAACCCCGTTACATCCCATTCGTTTTTTTTTTTTCGTGAAATTTTCTAATTTTTTGTTAGTTATTCTGTTACTCGGGGCGGAGACAAATTCAACAAATCAAAAATCATGAAAATCGGTCCAGCAGTTCTCGAGTTGTAAGTGTTATAACAAACCCGACTTTCTTTTATATATTAGATGTGAAAGTTTGGATGGATGGATGGATGTCTGTTACTCTTCCACTCTAGAACTACTGATCGTATCTGGATGAAATTTGGCACAGAGATAGATTATAGGCTACTTTTTATCCCGGTAAAATGTATGGTTCCCGTGGGATAGATTTGTTTTAAGAAGATGATTATAGACAATTATATCGTCAACATAGAATAATTTATAATAAATACCTAGACCACACACGGGCATCAATTTATCGTCCCAATGCTGGGCACGGGTCTCCTCTCAGAATAAGAAAGATTAGGCTATAGTCCACCACACTAGTGTGGGCTGGCAGACTTCAAACGCCGTTGAGAAACCTCTCAGGCATGCAGGTTTCCCCACGATGTTTTCCTTCACTGTTGTAAGCAAGTGATAATTAATTATCAATATTTCATGATTATAAAAAGTCAGAGGTGCACCGTGCGACTTGGCAGTCCAGTAGTCATATCCCCAGGCTAAATTGCTTGAAAAGCAAAACGCTATGAGCTTTTTAAAGCAGTTCTTTAAAATGCTCATAAAGTTTTGCTTTTCAAGCCATTTTAATTTAGTTTTTGTTGATTGTTTCTATTTACAATCAACTTTTAAATGAAACCACATAAAAAATAAGTCAACTAATTTGTTTAACATTTTAACAATTTTTTTCTTAGCTCACCTGTCCGCTTCATCGAGGACTAGTACTTCGATGGAGTGGAGGCCGAACGACGGCGTGTTCCTGATGTGGTCTATCAGCCGACCTGGCGTCGCTATCACTATGTCCGGGTTGCGACGTAACATGGTTTCCTAGAACATAGCATAAGATAAGCTACGGCTTTCCTCCCCAACTGCCTCATTGGTCTTGTGGTCCCAAGCGCAGCTGCAACGCTAGAGGTCCTGGGTTCGATCAGGGCCGAGCAGTTGTTGGGTTTTCTGTGAAATTCTCAGTAGCAGCAGCAGGGTCTGGATTTGTGCCCGGTTGACGGCAATAGGCTCGCCCCTATTACATGGGACCAAACATATCGGTGAAATGTGGATGTACATTAGTACGCCTCTGCCTACTCCTTTGGGGAATACAGGCGTGATGGTATGTATGATGATATCAGATATATACCCCCATCTTCTTCCCCGTTCCCTCAACAAGAAAAGTCGAGAATATCAACATTGCATCCGGGTTAGGTCGCTAGTTACAGTATATAGCACACAAAAATGATAACAATATCTACTATATTTGAACCTAGCTTGAACCATGAAGCTAGCTTTGAATAACGACTGCAGAGCCTGTGGTGAATTCAAGGAAACTATGCAGCACATCCTGTGCGATTGTGATGTCCTGGCGACGAAACGGATGAGTCTTCTCGGCAATGGGTACCCGAAGCCGGACGATTTTAGGTTCCTTTCTCTCAGTGGGTTAGCCGCTTTCGTAAACCACGTCTTCAAAAAGTAAGGAATATACGGTAATGGGGACAACACAAAAGATCCCATTGGATCGAAGTGTTGCTGGTTGTACCAGCACCCATAGTAAGATAAGATACTTGAACCTACTGACCTGATATTTGACGTCTAATCCACCAATGGACAACCCAACAGTCACCGATGTGAACTGCGATAGTTGCCTAGTAACAGAGTGTACCTGCAATGTCAAAGTGAAATGTTTTATCAACCGACTTTAAAAAAAAAAGTTTCTCAATTCGACTGTATTTTTTTTTTCAATTAGACTCACGCACGCTGTGTACGTGCGCATTTTAGCCGCTTGGGTTCATTTGTTTGACAACGTGGGTCTATGTTTCCATTGCAGCACACACTATACATATATATTTAAATAGATATTATATTTACTAACATTAATTATAAGTAACTAGCTTCCCGCCAGCGGCTTCGCCCGCGTGGTCTTATAATTTTTTCCCCCGTTTTTGCAACATTTTTCATTACTACTCCGCTCCTATTAGTCGTAGCGTGATGATATATAGCCTATAGCCTTCCCCGATAAATGGGCTATCTAACATGGAAAGATATTTTCAAATCGGTCCAGTACTTTTTGAGTTTATTCGTTACATACAAAAATACAAATCTTTCCTTTTTATAATATTAGTGTAGAAGTGTAGATGTAGATTTACTAACACCATGGATCTTATGTTGTCCGAAATAAAGAAATCTATGATTATTATTATTAAACACGAATTCGTGTTCCGCGTACACAGCGCGCAAAGCGTTGAGCTACGTGGGCGACATATAACAAGCCACGCGTGTGCCAATGACGTCAAGTGTCCATAGGTTGCAGTGGAAAGAGCTCCATACCATATATTTTCTTACAAAGCGAAGCTTGATGCACGTGCGTAGCCTCTCCGTGTGCCACCGCCACGTACGGTTTCCGCCTTTAAGCTACGTAAGTGCCATATCCGAACAAGCCACGCATTTGCCAATGCATTCAATTCATACATAGCGTGTTGCAGTGGATACAATTCCATAGTTTTGGCAAAGTAACGCACGTGCATAGTGTGGCAGAAATAAATAATACAAATTGTGATTCTCATCTTTGTCCAGCATTGGGCAACCTGGGCATTTATATACTAACCTGCGCGCCCAACTCTCTGGTAGGAACTAGTACAAGAACGCGAGTCACTCTCTCGCCGCCAGTGGTCTTGTACAGCAACCGCTCTAAGATGGGCAGCATGTACGCAGCAGTCTTGCCGGTACCAGTGGCTGCGCACGCGCACACGTCCTTGCCTGAGAATTTGTTAGTATGAAATACAAAACTGTATGACAGCGCGCACGTATAAGTAATTTGATGTGCTTGCGTCTATGTGGATCAATCATAACTTGTATGTCGAATCCTGATACTGAATACAACAAAAAATAATAGTGTTAGGATCTGTTTCTCCACTTCCTGATAAGCTCCCGTTCTTATATTTCATTTTTTAATTTATCTGGTGGTTAGTGGCTACCCAGAGGTGGTGAAACAGGCTCCTAACCTCCAAAACTTTAAGCTACTGAGATCACTAGCTGTTTGAAGATAATTTAACATGTAGAATAATAGAATTTCGACACCACAGGCATGCAGGCGTGTCATTTCGGAAGCTTAATTGACTAAAGCATGCAGTATACCCTGTATACGTTATACCAAACGGGACACAGGTTAGAATACTGTCTGAGATAGAATTATTCTTTCGCATTTAGCTGAGTAAAGAAATTTCCTGTCTGCCTATCCGCATTAAGTTAGCGTGGTCGACTACAGCCTTGCATACTCGAGAGGAGAGGAGACCCATGCCTCGCAGAGGAAAAGTATATTGGTTGATAAAAAAACAACCAGACCCTAATATGAGAAGTAGTTTTCGTAAAATACAAACGAAAACACTGAATAACTCACCAAGCAAGGCAACAGGTATGGTGGCTGCTTGTATAGGCGTTGGATGCACGTAATTCAGTGCGCCTATCGCCTTCAGTAGTGGACGAGACAAGTTCATCATATAAAAGGAAGCATTCTCATCATACGGAGGTGGCTCTTCAAAGAAATCCGAGTCGTATTCTATACGGACACCTTGTTCTGCCTCGTCCTCTAGTTCCTGCGTTGGTAAAGGCTTATTATGAATTATATTCTATTAATTCTTACACATCAAACTGCAATAGACTCATATTATTCACAACAAAAAGAATGTTACTGTCTCACTATCTTTTTTTAAAAGAGTGACTATGGAGTTTCTTGCCGGCTCTTCTCCATAATTCCTACTTTTTTGGAACCAAGCAACTAGTTTGACTGTTCAAAAGTGCCTATTTATATGGTCTATTTGAAATAAAATATTCAGAATTTTGAATTTTGAACAAAGTAGCGGGCACAATATGGATATATCTTGCTTGTGTCTTGCTAGACATACCATCCATCCATCCATAGATGCAGAGACCTGGAGGAGGCTATGCATCACAAGATCTTATGATACCAATGCCAATTTATTTTATGAAGTTTAGGGGTACCCTTTTTTTTTTTTTTTTTTTTATCTATTTTTTTTTTGAGGCTTCAGTACACACTTGGTGACTATGCCAGCCTCATGGGTTCATTCATACTTTAGTGCAATTGAAGACAAGCTGGCTGCATTACAATCCCGCCTGCCCCCAACTACACCCTACTAGCTCTCACAGACATGTTCTTTCGAATCTTTCTTTCATGCATAATTTTAAATATTTCAGTATCCTCTGACATTTCTCCGACAAGGGTTGGCGTAGTATTAAATTAATTCCACCATTGTGAAAATCTATACCTCTTAATATTCTGTTTCTCAGGTCACGGTACCGATCACATTCCATCAAATGGATACCATCCTCTGTCTTGTGGCACACATCACATAGTGGTGATGGTTTCATCCCCATAAGATGATAGAATTTATTCAATGGAATATGACCGGACCGCAACCTAAGAGCCATCACCAATGTCTCCCTGGAGAGGCTGGCACATTCAAACCAGGGTATTGGTTCTATGGTCTCCTGTATTGTGTAGTACCAAATACCTTTATTTTGTGAAATCTCCCTAAACTCCTGTTTCCATTTATCCCTACAAATATTCCTAACCCATGGTACAATTTCACTACTGTATGGTCCAAGAACTACATTCACACCCTCACAAACTGCATTTCCAGCCAGTCGATCCACAAAATCAATATGAGAGGGTATCCATTGAAGCTCGACACAAATACCATTCTCTTTCATTTTGTTTAAAAGCCGCAAGGCTTCATAAGCTATCGGCATACCTCGGAATGCCGAGACACACCGAGCCAAATGCTGTAGGGCACTTCTAGAATCCGCTAATATCACTACTTTGCGTTCCCCTACAGTACTAGCGTAAGATAATGCTTCTGTGATTGCAGTTAGCTCAGCCCTCATCACAGAAACATCCTCATGCAATCTAAACTGCATGTTCATGTCAGTTTGTGGGTCAAAGAATGCTGCTCCCACCCCCAAAATACCCCTTGATCCATCTGTAAACAATTTATAATATCCATTATATTTGTGTCGAACCTCAGCTTGCACCCTCTGGCAAAGATCCGAGGGATCAAAACTTTGCTTAGGCCCATCTATACTATCGCAGACGTCATGAATACAGGATACTACGTCAATACTCGAGACCCATGTATCCAAGGAATACATTCCCAGCACAGAGCTCCTATACATATGCCTATCAGCCAGTATCCTATGCACTTCTATTAAAATAGGTTCATTCTTCCCTCTCCAATATCCTTTTAACCTATATATTTCTTCTATTATACCAATTGTGCTACTGGAAAGTGAAGCAGCTCGCAACCAATATCTGTTTCCAAGCCAGAATCTTCTTACACTAAGTGGTTGCAAACACATTTCACTCTCCATTACATGTATCGGTGTGGTTCTAACAAAATTACCACATATCCTGAGAGCTCTGTTCTGTAGGATTCTTAATTTTCCCAGGTGACCGGTGGCACAACTACTGTACAGAAAGCTTCCATAATCTAATCTGCTTCTGATCAAAGATATATAAAGTCTGCGAAGGTGTTTTGGGTGTACCCCCCATGATTTACCAGCTAAGGTTTTTAAGATGTTTAAATATTTGTAGGCTTTTTCACAAGTCTCATTTATGTGTGCTCCCCAACGCAACTTACTGTCCAACCACAGACCTAAGTATTTAATTTTATGTTTAATCTTTATTCTAACCATATTGATATCTATAGATATATTGTATTGTTTCCTTGTCCTATTGAACACACATAAACTAGTCTTAGCTTCTGATATAGACAATCCAATATCTCCTAACATGCCTATCATTAGCTGTAAGGACTCCCCAAGACACCTTGCAGTATTTCCAGCATTCCTGTTGTCTATATGTTTATACATGACAAAGTCATCAGCATACTGTGAAATATTTACATTTGTGAGACTCTTACATAAGTTCATGGTAACAATATTGAAAAGTAGGGGGGACAATGGATCTCCCTGAGCTAGCCCTCTATTTGTATGCCGCATTATCATATTATTATTTAATATAACTTGACATCTTCTGTCTGATAAAAGATTCCACAAATAAAAATTAATACTACGGCTTACCCCAATATCCTCTAAAACTCTAATCAACGCACTTATGGAAACATTGTTATAGGCGCTATCTATATCAATGAAACAAGCTAGCGTGGGCGTGTTCCTGGCGAATCCTACTTGTATGGTTGTTACCAGACGTGTCAGACTGTCTAGGGTAGAATGTGCTCTTCTAAAACCAACCACCGACGTTGAGAGCAACTGTCTTTTCTCTACAAACCACTCTAGACGTCTATTTAAGATAATATGAAATGTTTTACAGAGACATGACATCAAAGAGATTGGGCGAATTGATGATAACATGTTAGGATCTTTCCCCGGCTTTGGTATTGGAACAATTCTAATATTTCGCCATTGCTCTGGAACTACGCCCGTTTGTAAAATTAGATTATATAAATGTACAAGAAAGGCCTTTCCAGGCTTTGATAGATTGAAAATCATTGAATATGCAATGTTATCCGCCCCTGGGGCGGTGTCTTTACGTTTCAGACAGTTCTCTAATTCAATCATAGTGATTTCCTTGCTTAGGTCAGTGTCACCATTATTATGAAATTCTGGAGGTGGTTCGCCCACACTATCCGGAGTTAAGGAGTATAATAAATTTTTAGCTTTCATAGGGTCGACTGTCTGCATTGATCTGTTTCCTTTCATCCATTTCATTTTTCTCCACATTTCCGCAGGTGATGCCTCATTCCCTATACTTGTGCAAAACTCTGACCAACTCTCATTTCGTGATTTCTGAATAAGTTTTTGGGCATTCATTATCTCATTCTTGTATTTATCATAATTATCTGGAGTAGGATTACGCCGTAGTTGAGATAAAGCTAGCCGACGTTTTGCAACTGCTTCTGAAATTTGAGAATTCCAATAAGACTTTGGTGCAAATTTGGAGCATGGGTCTTGACAGATTTTTGTCCACGGTATGGTTTCTTCGGCCACCAAATTTATTTTGTTTTCAAATATATTATAATTTGTTTGAACATCGCCATAATGTGGTAGAGATGAAAATTCCTGCTCAGTTTTCTTTTTAAATTCTGTCCATTGAGCCTTCTTATAGTTTCTTTTCTTTATATGTAAGTTCGATTTCTCATAACCCAATGTGAATTTGATAACAACATGGTCACTGCCTAACGATTCATTGATGGGTTTCCATGTTATTTTGATTGCTATATCATTTGTGGCAAATGTTATATCTGGCGCAGACTGCTGCAATTGGTTATTGGTCATCCTCAGTCTTGTAGGTCTTCCATCATTCATACATATAAAGTCATTTTCAAACATTGCTTTATATATCTTTTCACCCCTTGCATCTGTTTTGTATGACCATAATATATGATGAGCATTGAAATCTCCCGCCAGTATTGTTTTTGAGTCAAAAAGATTGAATAAGTGGTCCCAATCAGATTGGTTAACATTAACTGATGGTGGGCAGTATAAATATATGATATTAGATAGCCCTGGGACATTAAGTACTTCCATAACTAGAATTTCTATTACTGTATTTGCAGGTATATATGATCTTTGCACCATCTTTATTGTCTTATGGAAGCATATACAAACCCCTCCATATCCATCTTCTCTGTCGGCTCTTACTATATTATAATCCTTTATTCTAATTGTATCTTCTTCTGATAGCCATGTCTCACTCACTAGTGCTATATGTATTTTTTCTTGCTGAAGTAGTAATTCCAAAGCCCTGGTCTTAGTTTTTAAGCTGTTTGCATTCCACTGTGCAACATTAATATTACTATAATTTGTATTATTCATTATTAGTTGTTCCTAGTAACTTCCACACCAAGTCCATAGTAAAGTATTCTGTTAACCAATATATTATCTCTTTAATCATGTATTTTATCACACCTGTAACCTTTTCCCCTAGCTCTTTATCTGAATATGCAATCTCCTTCAAATCACAAATAATTTTTCCTATTTCAAACCTTTTTTTCCTTTTTGATATATTCTCTTCTTGAGTGTTATCTCCACATTCAAAATTTGGGATCCAGTCATATTGATTTCCACTCTGGGGACATTTAGACTTATCACTTTTTTTACTGCTCTTTGTCTTTTGATTACCATTCTGACCTATTCCACTAGTATATAAGGACTCTGTACTAATCGCCTGTACTGTTTTTAAAGATGTTTTTGTCCGTCTTGCCACTTCAGCATAACTATTATGCACTCCTGGTTCCTGTAACTTTCCTAAGTCCCTGTCATTTATCACCATTTCCTGTACTGTTTGCACTTCTTCACAATTTTTCCCTTGGTTTTGCCTGGTAGTACTAGTATTATCAACCTCTTTTAATGCTATTTTATATGAGCAGTTATTTTTAGTCATAATTTCTCTAATAATTTTTTCTTTTTTGAAAACAGGACATAGGCTCTTTACTAGTGACATATGATTCCCTTTGCAATTGATACATTTAACCTTTGTTGTCTCACAGTTATCATGTTCATCTCCGCATTTAGGGCATAATTGGGCTTTTCTGGGGCAGTAGTTCCTTATGTGTCCATATCTCCAACACTTGGAGCACTGTGTTACCGGAAAAGTAAATGGTTCCACCTTCATTCTACATCCATATGCCATTACATATGGTGGTGAGGTGGGGCCTTTGAAGCATATGCGTACCGTCTCACTGTCTACAAACCGCCCTTCCTTATCTTTTTTCTTCAGTCTTTTTACACTAATTATCTCCACACTGCTTTCTAATATATTCAAGATTGTATCATCAGTCATTTCAATTTCTATGTCCCGAATCATCCCATATGAAAATGGTACTTCACCCGTTCTCCTACAAGTCCAGCCTCTATTTCTTATGTTTTGACATTCCATTATAGCTACAGAGCTTTCATAATGATTAAATCGCAACAAGACCTTGTATGGATTCTTATATGTAACTTTTACAATCCCTTGAATACCTGTTTCTTTCAGAACTTTAGCCAATCCTATTTGTTTTGGTAAATTCTCTTTAGACGTGATTGTAACCTCACATAACTCACCCTGGTCGATGCTAACAGAAGATCTGCTATTACGTCTCTTCCCACTTCCTACCGTTACCCATTCTTCTGAATCTCCGTCGTCAGAAGTAGGCCTAACTCTCTTCTTGCCGTTAACCTCTTTTTCGTTCTGATTCAGTAGGGGTACCCTAAATAAATAATAAGCTAACAAACAAACTATTCTTTCTTACCTCTTTTAACTTCTGTTTCTTGGTCATTTTCTTGGGTTTTGTCTTAATCTCATCCCTCTTGAGCTCATCATCTGATATCTCAAGCTCATCAACATCACTGTCTAAAATATAAAAAAAAAATGTAAATTAGACTAAAACTAGATTCTAAATTTGTTGGATCATAGTATAAAAATCACACGTTATCGATATTGCATTGCATTTCGTGGGTTTTAGTGACTCAATCGTCGCGTTTTTAAGTGTGCAGTGTGGAATGTTATGTTGAATAAATTGCTGATTGCTTAAACATAGCAAGCGCCTTGTGCGCTGTGCGGTGGTGGCGTTTTGGATGTTAGCTATGTTTTGTTGCATACAATTTTATATATTTTAATTGAGTCCACGAAAAGCGGCGCACGGGGCAATTGATATATATGATTTATATGATTCAAGCCTTACTGCGCTACTTGAGGATGGCAGATAACTCATATAATAAATGTTACCTTTCTTATCTACATCTGAGTCGGTTTCCACATCCTCAGCGTTGCCGTGTACTTTGACAGCAGCTCTTCTTTTTTCAATCTTTTCATCTATAGTTCTTTTTACATTACGTCTGACATACTTTTGGAGATCATCCCATGTGTTCTAAAAATAAAATCATATTTTTTAATTTACTTGTATTATTAATTCAGTTTTGTAAACAAGGTCAGTGCATCACCTCAGGGGCGATCCTGTGTGTAATCTTGTCTTGGTAGGTTAAAATTAGGTAAAAAATAGTGTCACATACCTTGTTGTAATCATCCACTGAACCTACAAATTGGAACTTTGGATTGAAATCTGCCTTTCGTTTCAATTTCTGTTTAGATGGTTGATGCTGAAAATAAATGTAACATGTAGTGTTAAGGCTATTTCGAAGGACATCGCGTACCCAAACCAGACCCTTCGACCTCAAAGGGTAGTTCGATCTCATTATTCAATAGTATTTGGTATAAGTCACGATATTTTTTAGAAATACATCAAAGTGCGCCTTACCTCAATTTCTTCATCAGATTCTTCAGAGTAATCTTCAACTTCCTCACCATCGTGAATAGTTTTAATAAATTCAGGTATTTCTGGAGTTTTCTTCATGATTGATTCATTTAATCACACAACATGCCTAAACTATTTTTGTAAATAAATATATTTTTGAGGTTATCAATCCTTCAAAATCAAATAGCATGTTGGTACTGTTACGGTCCATTCCACAGTTGCACGCAGGTTTTTAGGTGAATAAATATCAATTATTGTCATCCACTGCAGGCTGACTTCACTTTTACTAATAAAAAAAAGAAAGAAGGTTTTATATTTGTTGTTCTAATATTATTTTATCCATGTCGCCTGGCCTAGAAAATACGTAAGTTTGTTTTGGCCTATTTTTTTCTTATCTTCTTATTTGCGTGTAATGGTTTTTCACTTCGTTCAGAAAAGAAAGTTAAGGAATATGATCAATATGAAATTTTAAAAAGGTTCTATAGGAACAAATAATTTCATGCATTTTTTTAATAGAACTCATGATCAATAAAATAATAGCAATAAATTTCTTACGTTTATTATTATTTGATTACAATAATTTAAAGAAACTCCTTTCCCGGTATTTTATTTGTTTGGTAGAAAAAAAAAAAAATTAATAATAAATAAATAAATAACCTGGGACATTTTTACACAGTACCATCTAGTCCCAAACTAAGCAGAGCTTGTACTATGGGTACTAGACAATGGATATAATATTTATATACTTTTTTTGTTGTAAATACATACTTATAATATATAAGAAAGAAATATCCAATCGTTTTCATTTTACAGTTGGCACTTGGCACTGCGGCATTGGCACTTTGGCACATCTGGGCTGGGCACATCACTAGTGTCATGTCATGTCATGTCATATTGTATCGTCAATTTGTAATACATGTCAACTTTTCGCAAGTGGATGATAGAAAATTAAATTTATTTCACTTTTAAATCGTTAAAAATGGCAGATCTACTGTCTATTCACGATGATATCAAATTGTAAGTTTGTTTTCAATTATTATACTTAACTGTTTACCTGCTACTGTGTGTTGTTCGGGTTGTTCAAATCGTACTTCGCGTATCTCTTCCTTTCATGTTTTCCCCGAAGCCGTATAAAATTATGTCCATTATGCTATGTAACTGTGATAAATAGTCCGTGAAAAACACGTTAAAGATCATGTCATTCTAGAAATAAATCGTTTTTCATGCAATATTTAATAGATTTAATCACCTTCATTAGCAACATTAACGTCATGGTATAAAATACTTATGGTCGTAAATTTTACCGAACCGATGGTAATTATTACGTCATGGCCAAGAACTTGATGTCTGCAGCTGTTGCTTTGCAAATAAATGCTGTAATTATGCTACCACAGGTGTTTATAGGTAATTAGGTACTATGTATCATACTGGGTACTTGTATCAGAATCTTATTTTGGTACTATCAAAATCCTACACCTAGTCACTAAATAGTATACAGTTAAGCCTCTGTTGGATTTACCATTGGGGGCCCAGACCAGGATATGTCTCACTTACTGGAGTGCCCGATGTGTCCATGCATCTGCATATTCGAGGATTTAATAAATGCAACGGATGCAGCAATTAAGGTGGCCTCCTATTAGGCTCAAACTCTATAAATAATATGATTTATTATTGACACGAAAAAAAGAAGAAGAAGCCTCAATTCAATTCAATTCAATTCAATTCTTTATTGCATTCCATAATGTATAAAGTTGTTGTTAGTTACAGTAAGTGTCAATTATGGACCCTGTCGGGCACAGCAAAGTTTTAGTAAAGTAAAGTAGAAGAGAGGAGGAGCGTTTCTTTTTTTGAAATTAATTAAAATTAGATGGATGATAGATGGATGGTGTGTTAAATTTATACATTTACTTTTAATAATTTACTCAATTATTATTATTAAGTATTTATTATATTTTATAGTGTATTTATTATTATTATTTATAGTGTACATAGTTATAATTAATTTATTATTGATTACTGTTTTAATATCATAATTTATTTATTTATGATGAAATTATTATATATTTTGTAGAATATATATTTTTATTATTTATGAGTAGAGTTATTTATTTATTGTTAGGTTATCATTTATTATTGTTATTGCAATATTATTATTACTTTTTACTCTTTTTTATATATATTTTGTATAATGTGTAATGTGTGTTTTATTTTGTGTATAATCTAGCTATATTTATGTTGTGTAGTTTTTTATTGTTATTATTTATAGTTATTATGTATTAGTTATTTAATTTTGAGTCTGTTGTATAGCATGCAGGAGTTAAAAGGATTTATCGTTTAGGTATTCATCGATCCCGTAATAGCATTTCTTTAGGAGGAACTGTTTTAGTTTGTGCGTGAATATCTTAATCTTTTTTTCAGTTCTAATTGTTTTCGGTAATTTATTATAAATTTTTATTGACATGACTAAAGGGCTAGTTGAGTGTATTTTTAAGTATGACTTCGGCAGATTTAATCGTGTTTTATGTCGTAGTGTGTATTTTGTTTGTATGTCTTCGCGTTTTGTGTAAAAGTCTTGGTGTTGGTGTGTAAATTTACATATTTCCAGAATGTATATGCAGGGTAAAGTTAATAAATTATATTTTATAAAATAAGGTTTGCAACTATCTGTTTGTTGTATATTTTCTAGGATACGGACTAGTTTTTTTTGAGCTGTAAAGAGTTTTGGTGCGTCTGTGCTATTACCCCACATGATTATGCCGTAGCTAAGCCATGCATAAGCGTATGCATAGTATGAAGTCAGGGCTGTTTGCAGATTTGTGGCTTTTTTTATCTCACAAAGAGCATAAGAGAACTTAGACATTTTAGATTTAGTTTTTTGTATGTGTGGTTTCCAATTAATATTGGTGTCTATTGTTAAGCCTAGTAAGGTGAATTCGTTAACTAATTCTATTTTGTGGTTATTAAAAGTATAGTTTACATTTAGAGGAGTCTTCTGGTAGGGATGGAAAGTAATTAATTTGGTTTTTGTGAAGTTAATTTCAAGGTTATGTTCGTTCATCCAGGTTATTGTTTTCGAAAGTATGGCGTTAAGAGTGTTGTTTAGGTTTATGTTATCCTGACATGAGGTAATAATGGAAACATCATCTGCAAACAATACACATGGTCCCTCTATGGTTTTTGGAAGATCATTTATATATATGAGGAATAGCAGGCATCCAATAACGCTCCCTTGTGGTATTGAGGCGTTAATCATTTTGTTTTCAGATCGGAAGTTTTGTAGTTCGTTTGTTTTGTTGTTAGTGAATTCTATTTCTACTTGTTGTATTCTGTTTTTTAAGTATGATTTGAACCACTCATGTGGTTTACCCCGTATTCCTATACCATAGAGTTTATTTAATAATATTTCATATTGCACTTTATCGTAGGCCTTAGTCATATCAAGCAATATGCCTATTGCGTATTTCTTATTATTAATTATATTAATAGCTTCCTGTATATATTTATATACCGCTAAGGTTGTTGATCGGTTTTTACGGAAACCATTTTGACATTCGTTAAATATTTTATATTTCTCGCAGAAGGCGTATACGCGATTACACATTGCTTTTTCAAAAATCTTCGATGCTGTAGGTAGTAGAGCTATTGGGCGGTAGTTATTAGGGTCTTTTTTACAATTTTTCTTATGGATAGGTTTCACTAATGCCTTTTTTAATTGATCGGGAAAAATACCTTCTTCGAAAGATTGGTTAATTAAATTACAGAATGGTAGAGTAAGTTGGTCTGCACATTGTCTAAGTAGGATCGGTGGGAATTCGTCTATGCCATGGCTGAGTTTGTTTTTTAGCCCCTTTATCAAATTATTTACTTCTCGAGGGTCTACAGGATTTAGGAACATTGTATTTTCGGTAGGAGAGAGCACTGAGGTTCTTTCTGGTTTACTGTGTGTTTGTTGAGAGCGACTCTCTCCGATGGATGCAAAGAAGTTGTTAAAAATGTTGGCAATTTGTTTGGGATCAGAGGTTAAATCATTGTTATCTGTTTTTAGTGTTATGTTAATTTTGTCTCTTTTTATTGTTTTATTTGTTCTTTCGTTTATTATTTTCCACATGGTTTTGACTTTGTTGCTAGATGTTTTTATTTTGTTGATATAGTGCAATTTTTTTGATGTTGTTACTAATTTTTTTAAGATTTTTTCATATGTTTTGTAGTATTGTGTTAATATTGGGTTTTTAGTTTTCAGTGTGAGTATTTTTAACAGTCTTTTATTTTTACAGGATGTTTTGATGCCCGTGGTCAACCAGTAATTCTTAAAGTTTGATTTTAATTTGATTTTACGTATTGGTATACATTCATTCATAATGTTTGTTAATGTGTCATTAAATGCTTTATAGTTATCATTTATATTTTGGCTTGTAGTTATAATATTACTCCAGTCTTGTGTCTCTAATTTAGTCTTAAACTTTAAAATGTTTGTATTAGTGAATAATCTCTTTGTAGTGTACCAAGTAGATTGATGTGTTGTGGGATGTGGTATAGAAAGGTGTATAATTATTCCACTATGGTCTGAGAAACCTAATTCCTCCACTGCTGTATATATTTTATTTGTGTTTACATTTGTAAATATCAAGTCTAAGCATGTAGATGTGGTTTTTGTAATACGCGTAGGATTTTTTATGTGTTGTGTAAGTCTATATTCCAACATTAGATCTAGAAACTGGCTAGTTTTTATGTTATTCTCAAGGACGTTTATGTTAAAGTCACCGCCTATTATTATATTATATTTTGAATATTTATTGTTTATATGAGCTAAGATTCGTTTTAATTGACCTATGAATAAGTCTTCCTCTCTCCTATTCCAGTAAATAGTTATTAATAATATATTTTCTTTGGGTAATTCAATTGCACATAATTCTAATATATATTCTATGGACATTTCTGTGAAGTCGTTTCTCTCTATGTAATCGATATGTTCTTGTAGGAGGATGCAGACGCCGCCACCTCCCCGTGTGCTGCGGCAGTATGAAGCTACAATTTTATATCCGCTAAACTGTATCAGGGTTATTTTTTCTTTTGATAGCCATGATTCTGAGAGACATATGGCATTATAGATTGGTGTGTGTTCAATATAGGCTTCCAGTATATCTTGTTTGTTGTAGATACTCTGGATATTTTGGAATAGAATTTTAAATTGTTGGTCTGTGTTTTCGAAAGGAATAATTATTCGTGTCTTCTTGACGCTGTGTTTGAGAAACTTGGCTGGCATTGTGGTCTGTATTCAGACAGCTATTTTCCATATTAGGTTGGTAGTTTTGTTGTACGTTAGTTTCATTCTTTGAATTAATTAATTTTCCTTCTACATATAATTGGTTACTTCGAATTACTGCAAATAAGCCTTTTTTTCTTGCCTTTATCATTTCTTCTCGCATTTGTTGTCTTTCCTTGCGTGCATTTTCATCAAGAAATTCGGATATAGACAGTCTTGTTCCTTGAAAGTAATGACTATTATTTATGATGTACTTGGTCATCCTTTTGCTTATTAGTTCGATTACCAGTGGTCGGGTACTAGTATTATTTTTGCCTAATCTGTATATGTTTTCTATGTTTGCCTCTGTCTGTTTCTCTGCTTACTTCTAAACAATGCCACAGATTTAAATAAAATGGGGTCCATGGTAGTATGGGTGGTGAGGTTCACGGCATCAGGGGTTGGGGTGGATTGGAAAACAAGGAAGGTATGTGTGTATAATGTAAAACAAAGAAAAATTATAATGGACAGTAAAAATATCCCTTTTTGAGTAAGTCTGAAACCCACTTTAGGTATTGCTGTTCTAAAATATCTGAACTTTAACTAAGTGCTGTATTTATGTTGTATTTTATCTTCCAGATACACAACTTCAGATAAATTCTATTTGGAGCCTACAATACACCCTACACAGGTTCTGGTCATAGACCGAGTGACCGGGGAGGCTGTGGTCAAAGGTAATTTATTTTAATTATTTACTAATCATCAATATTTATTATATTTACTAGAGTCTATAGCTGTCACTTACCTTTTGGCTGTAAAAGAAGTTCTAAAACAAATCTCAATGGCTCCTGCAACTGCTGCTGTGAGAGTGCTCTCCTGGGTTTGATTCCCAGGTTGTGCAGTGTTATTGAGTTTTCTATGTAATTCTTATAGTAACAGCTCAGCCAGTGGAATTAAAGTAAACTACCTTCAATACACTTCTATTCTATTCTATTTATCTTCGGGGACCCCTGCAGCACTAGGCGGGCGATCAGTCCTCTTGTTGGGATTATTTCGCCCAGTTCCCCATTTTTGGTGGATCCCTTCATGAGTTACTGGCGCTCGGCGTCGCGAATCTTCTGGTTGCTTCAATACACTTACAAATTTGTATCTTTTCTAAGTGAGTAATGGACTTTTTGTTAAACTAGTCCCACTTCTTCGTGTCGATGGTACGATTTTTTAAATTAAATAGTCCCACTAGCTATTATGCTATTTAACACTGAAAGTTGCTGAATTTTTAATTTGAATATTTGGTTAACCAGAAAAAGAAAAACATGGACAAGTAGTCTATGAGACAAAAAAGTTTAGGGACCTATGCTGTAAACTATGGGCTTATAACGAGTGGGCGACGACGTCTGTGATTTAGTGGTTCGAGTACCAGACTGCTGATCATGAGGTCGTGGGTTCGATTCCCACAAGACACAAACATTTATGTGATGAACTTAGGTGTTTGTGTTTGTCTGGGTGTTTCTTATATATTATAAGTATGTATTTACAACAAAAAAAGTATCTAAGTATTATATCCATTGTCTAGTACCCATAGTACAAGCTCTGCTTAGTTTGGGACTAGATGGTTCTGTGTAAAAATGTCCCAGGATATTTATTTATTTATAATAAGTACACTCCTACCAACCCCTTTGGGGAACAGGTGTGATCATTTATGTATTATTTAATTCTTTACAGATATTGGCACAGTCAAAATTCCAATACCAGCGAATGCATACAGACCCGTGTGTGGCTTCCTCGGCTCCATCAAGCTTATATCTGGACTATACCTAGTTGTAGCCAAATACAGAATATTGGTAAGTATTTGAGAGAAAGAAAGAAAGGAAAAGAATTTTATTTCTCTTTTGTGTATAACCCTAAATTTTACTAACTAGCTGTCCCGGCAGACTGTTCTGCCCTATTTATCTAAAACAAAGTTTTTACGTTTTTTCTTTCCATAAGAACCTTCCTCAGACTTCTATCTTCTTCATCAACAAAAAGAAATCAGCCAAATTGGTTTAGCTGTTCTCGAGTTTTGTGCTTAATAACACATTTAGTTTTTTTTTCTTTGTTTATCATGCGATCAGCCCGTTGACTATGAGCAGATGTGTTGCCAGATCAAATGTCGTGCAGAGCCAATGCTCCTTTGGGATTGACTCTTTCTAAATTGTAGCCTATTGTAGACTATCCAGGTTCAGAATTTTACGTCTCTTAAGGCGGTTCAGTGAGGCGGGGATTTAGTGATTCATTTTTGTTTATATAGATAAACTGAAGGCACAGACTCAGTTATTACAAAAAATAAAATAGACAAAAAGGTCTTGAACTCAGCATGATGGCCGCAGTAGTTTTTTATGTATTTAAAAGAATAAAAGTGTATTAGTATTGTCTGATACCGATAGTACAAGTTCCGCTTATTAGATACTAGATAGTGTTGTGTAACTATGTCCCAATCTTTGATTATTTTAATCAACAGAAACTTGCTTCACTGAGCAGGTCATGCACCAAAGACTACTTGTATACAATGCGTAAGAGTCTGTATTTTTAACCGACTTCAAAAAAGGAGGTTCTCAGTTTCACCTGTATGTATGTTTGTCCGCGATTATCATGCTTTTGGCTGAACCAATTTTAATGCGGTTAGAAAAGTTTTTGTTACACTTAGCAGAAGGTTTTGGTATTTTAACAGATTGTTGTTTTTTCTTCACTATATAATATTATAAAGAGGAAAGATTTGTATGTATGGAATAAACTCAAAAAGTACTGGACCGATTTGAAAAATTCTTTCCATGTTAGATAGCCCATTTATCGGGGAAGACTATAGGCTATATATCATCACGCTACGACTAATAGGAGCGGAGTAGTAATGAAAAATGTTGCAAAAACGGGGGAAAAAATTATAAGACCACGCGGGCGAAGCCGCTGGCGGGAAGCTAGTTATTAAATATGTATTCTCTACAGGTCGGCAAGCTGAATGGTCATGATATATACCAGTTGGCGGGGTCAGACATAGTACCATATGCCCGCTCCAACACACATCTCACAAATAAACAGGTGAGCATAACATTGTGATTATCGATTTTCGATCGACCAGCCGATTTTTTCCTTCATTATAAAATAACTTGTAATCTTAGCATGGAAAATGCTTTAAAACAATACAAAAAGATATTGTCATTACTTGTTTCTGAAGAAAAAGTTTACAGTTTTCAAATCTTGTATTTTTTTTCTATGTAAGGTTATCTGTAAGAGATCGCTATTAGCGATAAAACCCATTAGACCATTCATAACTTATAAGATTGATCTTTATAATGGTTTTCGGTGTGCAATAAAAAGTATTCTATTCTATTCAGAGTTTCTATTACCTTGCGATTTTTCCAATGATAAATAGTTAAATAACAACCTTATCTGACCTAGATAGAGTTGTAAATATTGATACTAATGCCACCTTGAGCTCCAGAAGATTATTTGCATTCTATTTTCAACATTTTAATCAGAAAACTGTTTGATATTTTCCTTGTAAATTATCCTTATAATGATTCAGTTAGAGTTGAAAATAGAATGTAATGCTTTAATTTATTTCAACTTTTATTCAAATCAGATTCCACCAAACCATTTTGTGGCTTGTATTAACAGTTTTATTTTATTTATGTTCGGGAACGCCGGCAGGCACCAGGCGTTCGATCAGTCCTCTTGTTGGGATTATTTCGCCCAGTTTCCAATTTTGGTAGATCCCTCCATGGGTTACTGGCTGTATGGCGGATTGCCTTACACCTTGTAATAATGTTAGGAGTACCGCGATCGCGATCCGTGTTTCGGGAATATGATTGAAACGATGTTTACTATCTTTTTATATTTTTTAAGCAAAATGCTTAAAAAATATAAAAAGATAGTAATGCTAAGATTACAAGTTATTTCCTTTTCTTTTCCTTCCATCCGTTCCATGGATTTATTGGTACTAAATAATATAAGCTAACAAAGTAAACACGTCGAGTTAATAATCGTCGCGAGCGTCAGCATAAAGACTAAACATAGCCAACTATACGGGTTTGATCGTGCACTTTCGTCGCAAATCGTCCGGTTGTTTTGCAGAAGTCCACCAGTTGTCCGATGGAGATGCAAGCTGCTCTTAATTAACTTCATCTGTATTTACAGTTACATAAGGTTTAATATCACCCAAACACTTAACAGATAGAGGACAACAACACATACGAGCGTATGGTACGGCTGGCGCTGGACACGCCCGGCATCTACTACTCGTACAGCTATGATCTGACGCACACACTGCAGCGGCTTCACTCTGTCACCCCCGACTTCCATAGGGTAAGTGAACAACGTTCATCCAAATGCAATAATACTTTATTCCTGTTAATCTTATTATTATTAGCCTAGACTGTTCCAAAATTGAGCAAAGGCCTCCCCCTCATTTTTCATGAGACTCGGTTGCCCGCGACTATAGACTGGTCCGGTTGAAAAAGGTGAGCGTCCTCGTCGTCGCCTAGAAGTTACATGTTATTCAGTTATAAAACCGGCCCAGTGATGATTTGTCATGACTAATAGACATTTTTACTAGTCGAACGGTTCAGTTTTTTTAGAGTTCCGTTCCTAAAGGTTGCAAACGGGACCATATTACCAAGCCTGTGCTGTCCGTCTGTCCGTCCGCCTGTCTGTTAGCAGGCTGTAATCTCGTGAATCGTATAGGTAAAGAGTTGAAATTTTTTTAGGTACACCATGGAAGGAAGGACAAGGAAATCCCGGTTTCCTTGCCTTCGATCTCGAAGATCAATCAATTATAGGTGTACTTATAATTTCCCATTCTATAACCTAAACCTATATATATTTCTCTATATTTCAGATGTCGATCACAAACCGTGCGGACCCTCGGTTCCTGTGGAATGGGTTCCTCCTCAGAGACTTCTCACATCAACAGTATTCGCGGTTCACGCTACCTCTCATACAAGGATGTATCCTTTTTAAAGTACTCATCTATACTAATATTATAAAGAGGAAAGATTTGATTGTTTGTATTGCATAGGCTCCGAAACTACTGGACCGATTCGAAAATTCCTTCTGTGTTAGATAGCTCATTTATCGGGGAAGGTTATAGGCTGATGGCTCAAAACTGGAGCAGCCCATCTGGGGAAGTACCTCCACCTTACAGAAAACTGCAGCCAAATAACACACTTTATTGTGTGTTGTGTTCCTGCAGTGAGTAAGATTGCCAGAGCTCCTTTAAGGATGCGCTGCGCTGGCAGCAAGATGTCTATTCCCTTAAACTGTCGGCGCAGTGAATCCTCCATAAAATATTATAAATGTGAAAGTTTGTGAGGATGGATGGATGGATGGATGTTTGTTACTCTTTCACCCAAAAACTACTGAACGGATCTGGATGAAATTTGGCACAGAGATAGATATACAGGTCTGGAATAGCACATAGGCTACTTTTTATCCCGGTAAAATGTATGTTTCCCGTGGGATAGCGGGTGAAGCCGCTGGCGAAAAGCTAGTCCTCCATAAACCTCTAAGAGGTTTTTGCAGGGTCGGATACGTGTGAGTGACGCTTCGGCGTTATAAACGTCTATATCTGCGGTAACCGTCTACCATCAAAGGGGCCGCATGCTTGTTAACCACCCTTGCGGTATACGTAACCGATTTTATCTATAGTCCGTGCGGAACTAGTTGGCCGCGCCTTAGGCAGGGACGGGGGTGAGGCGGCGGGTTACTGTGAACAAGAGCAAGCGCCCCCGCCCCTCCGCCAATCCGCGCGCAGGCGACCCCGCCCCTCCGTCCCGCCGCTCACATACTATAATATAATAGTAATCAACCCATATACAGTCCCACAGCTGGGCACGGGTCTCCTCTCAGTATGAGAGGGATTAGGCTATAGTCCACCACGCTAGCCCAATGCCGGGCCCAAGCCCGGGTTGGCAGACTTCACACGCCGTCGAGAAAATCTCTCAGGCATGCAGGTTTCCTCACGATGTTTTCCTTCACCGTTAAAGCGAGTGATAATTACGCGCATGATTTCGAAAAGTCAGAGGTGCCTTTGATTCGAACTCGGGACCTTTGACTTGGTAGTCCAGTGGTCATACCCCTAGGCTATCACTGCTTACTATAGTATATTGGTATTCATGTAAATCCTTAACCATTGATCAGTCGTGTCTATAAACAATGTGACGCTAAACGGCCACCACATGACGTGGTCGCTAGTGTCGCGCCGCTGCGTCGAGAGAGCCGGCACGCGCTTCTTCATGAGAGGAGTCGATGCCCAGGTGAGTAACTTTTACTCTTTGCTGTGTTATTGTATATCTATAGATCATACCACCATTATAATATGGTTCCCTGAAATAACGTTGTTTTAACTATTAATATGTGTGTCAAAATATTTTTTAATGATTGGATATGATCCAGGTTTGATATTTATATTAGGTTGAATAAGTTCATTTTACTATGAACATTTGAGTATTTTCAGAAAAAAGTGTTTGAATGTAAATTTTTAAGTTCTTGAAAGTTTTCCTTCAAATTTCAACACATTTGTATGGCCTAAAAATTGCTCTTCAGTGTAATATTATGATTAAAATTACTCTTCGATGCTAATTTAAACTTTAAAAGTACTCCTCAATGAATACTATGATCTACAAAACCACTCTTCGGTATTAAAATTTTTAACATAATTGCTGTTAGTACAAAACTGCTCTTTAATATTAGAATGTTCTACAAAACAATTCTTTAGTAATAAAACCGTCTAGAAAACGATAGAATGTACCAATATAATTAGTTTATTCTACAAAATGATTCATCATCAGGGCAACGTCGCGAACTTCGTGGAGACCGAACAGATAATAGAGCGAGGGGGTGAGAAGTCCTCATTCGTTCAAACCCGGGGGTCCATCCCGTTGTTCTGGAGCCAGTACCCCACCATCAAGTACAAGCCAGCGATGCAGCTGTCTCATGAGGACCATGTGGCTGCGTACACCAAACACCTGAGGGACCAGCAGCAGAGATATGGCAACCAGGTGTTAGTGAATCTGGTAAGTTTTATTTTCTCACCTATGTGATCCCAATGCTGAGTAAGTATCTCCCCCATCTCCTTGAACTGTAGTCATCATCAATCAGTTGTCCTCCTTTAACTGTAGGATCATAAATATCATTGTAATTAAAAATATAAAAATCTATTACTACTATTTACATTGTTCAATCTTGTTATTAATACGGGAAGCACTGTCCGGCACAGACAGCGAGGTTTCGGAGTAAACCATAATATCATCTAAATTTTTTTTAATTTTCGTCGTTATTTTTACACACTTTTAGCACTTTTGTTAGTGTATACATGGTTTTGCTCTTTGAATCTCGGCAGTAAGTTCGTTCCTCTTGGTTAGATCGACCAGCAAGGCAAGGAGGAAGCGCTGGAGCGCGGGTTCCGCGCGGCGGTGGCGGCGGCCGCGCTGCCGGGCGTGCGCTACGAGCCCTTCGACTTCCACGCCGAGTGCCGCGCCATGCGCTACTACCGCCTCAACGTGCTCATCGACAGGATCGCGCACGAACAGGTACCACCGACAAGGTGACGAGGAAGCGCTATAGCGCGGATTCCGAGCGCTGGGTGTGTTCATGAGTTGCAAATTTAACGGAATCAAATTTTATGCGTAAAAGTTATATGTTGGATTTTATTGCTTTTTAAGCATAATCGCTTTATCGAATATCAAAATAATCGAATCGATACATCACGAAAACGCAGCCACGATACGAAAGAAATGAGAAATATTATCTTCAAATCTCTCACCCCTATTACATGAAACTTAAACGTACCGGCTGTTTATAGGTGCTGGTGTAGACCTCAACCAAACTCTTCCGGGAATACAGGCGTGATGGTATAATATGTTATAACTAAGATGGAACTTTTTATCACATACATTTTTTCCTCAAACAGACGGAATTCGGCTACTTCCTATCTCGGGGAGGCACAGTCCTCCTCCGTCAGAACGGCGTGTTCCGCACCAACTGCGTGGACTGCCTGGACCGCACCAACGTGGTGCAGAGCCTGCTGGCACGGCTGCAGCTCAACGCGGCGCTGCGACTCCTCGCCGTCACCAACAGCGATGAGGAGAAGCATACACACTTCGACAACCTGTTTAATAATGTACGTAGCTTACCCATTGTCGCATGTCATTTGTGGTGTAGTGCCCTGTAAGAGCTCCAATGACAGCTCGGGCTTTGTCCCTTCTGTTGCTCAGAACGAATTTTGAGACTCTTGTGGTGCCGCAGCCGAGGAAACGTCGTGAGTGTTCTAACCCTATGTTAGTTAATAGGGCCTTCTTAGGGCAAGCGAGGGCAAGTGCGGCTTTAGTCGGTACGAGTCCGACATATCCATGAGGATCCATGAGGACTTTCCGCTACCAAAAAAAAAGTTGCTTTTGGTATTTTATTTTTCTAGAAATAGAGTTGCGAATGTGCTTACACTTGGCTCGACTCTGAAAGTCTCAGGTTTGTGTCCAGTTAATGGCAATAACGTCGGCCCCTATTACAAGGGACTTAAATAAACCGGCGCAATGTAGGTGTACTTCTTCCTTACCCTTTGGGAAAAATTCCTAGGATCACCAAGATCTGTAGCGGATATACTGAGGAGGCCGGGAAGACTAATCTGTTTCTGGAGGGAGTTGGGCTGGCTAGAATAACAGCCCCTTGGCACACGTACAATGGTCCACTGCAGCACTAAGTGCGGAAACCGAAATCACACAGGAATGGGTTCTCCATAATGAAGAACCGTTCGGGGAACACGGCAGTGATGGTATGGTTGGCTTCGAACCCTTTAGGGACCACGGCCGTAATATGATCGACGTCGACATTGAGATTCACTCCAAAGATCTTACGTAGTGTTTTCAATATCAAATAGCAGAGTATACCGAAATAAATCACACCATTGTTCTCTCAGGTGTGGGCAGACCACGCAGATATGATCTCGACCCAGTACTCGGGCACGGGGGCACTCAAGACAGACTTCACGAGGACCGGCAAGCGGACACACTTCGGCCTGATGAGGGACGGGATGAACTCGCTCACTCGCTACTACAAGAACAACTTCAGTGATGGATTCAGACAGGTATGTTATGCTGAGATGGTTTGTCCTAGATTTCCTTTTCTACACCATTAAAATATAACACATTATTTTTAACTAGCTCAATATCAACACAAAAGATCCCATTGGGTCGAAGTGTTGCTGGTTGCACCAGCTCCCATAGTAAGATAAGATAACTAGGAACTAGCTCAATAGCTGCTGTTCTCTGCTGTGCTGCTGTTTTTCTAATCTTATAGGAATTTCTTAAAATCCTTAAAAATGCTCTGTCGAATTGGGGTGTTCAGGGGTATAAGGTCTTGATCTGTTTGCTGAGTAAATAAAACTTTGATTTGCGTTATTACTCCAAGAATATTTATTTAATTTTAATTTTAATGTATGTGTGCAGTATGGCTGTGTGCGTAAATGGGTAACTACTTAGGACTAATCTATTTATTATGTATTTATCTAATTAGACAGGGGGGATATGGAAATGTAGGGGCGATAGTATGCTAATTTTATAAACAACCGATCAACAAAATTAAAATCTGTTAAAGAATAACGAATACCGTAGTTATAACAAATTTATTTTAACTGTCGCCGAAATTGCGTTTAATTCTATACTGACACTCGTTTTGCAGGAAAGGACAGAGAATGCCCTCTCAATCCCAATATACAATACATTACAGTAATTAATACATTAGTCTTCAGTCACGAGCAAAAACAAAGTGCTAAATCGATTTTCTCCTAAAGTACTAATAGAACTTTTGTGATATTACGAACACAATATTTACGAACCAATACTAGACATCACAAAGTTGCAATCGTTAATTCATGAAAAAATGGCTTTAGCCTTTTTGTAAGTGTTTATTTGACTGTGCTCATGACTGTACACCCTCAGTTCCGAGGATATAGGCCATATATTAAACCAGATAATAACTATTGTGTGCAGGACTCCATAGACCTATTCTTGGGCAAATACGTGGTGTCGGACGGCGAGGGCAACACGCTGCCGTGCCCGCTCAGACGGGACAGAGACTGGAAATACATTACAGTAAGTTCAAAATGTTTTAGTAATTTTTGTACTGTCACACCCACTTTATGGAAGGTTTGCTATTTAAGATGAAAATAAAAAACTGCCCAAATATAATTCATATACTAAGTAGGTATAACTAGGAGAGTCTCCCACGCTTATCCTAATTTACTTGGGGTTGGTGCAGTATGTCTTTTCTGCCATACATAGATATGTATGGCAGAATTGATGTTAACCACGATAAGTGGTAAACATCACAAGATCAAACAAATGTTTCTTTGAAGTGGCATAGCAGCTATAAGGGCGTGGACACATGTCTACGGTACGGCACCCGCCACCGTGTATGACGCCGCTACCGGGAGACGGCACGGCGTCTTGCCACGGCACGGTGCCGTGTACGGTGCACCGCGGGCACAAGGCAGCAACCATCGTTCAGTTTTTGTCTAGATATGGACCGCGAAAGACGTATTATTCTGCTCCTATTATTAAGGCGACGAAATTATTAGGCAAATTTTTATCCTTATAATTTTCCTTTGTCTTGTCCCAGAGAACGGGACGTGCTTCCACTATAAGTGAAATTAAAAAGTCGACATCAAAATTGTCAGCCATTATCACTACATATTATAAAACAAAGTCGCTATCCGCCGTCTGTCTGTCCCTATGTATGCTTAGATCTTTAAAACTACGCAACGGATTTTGATGCGGTTTTTTTAATAGATAGAGTGATTCTTAAGGAAGGTTTATATGTATAATACATGACCACCCGGGCGAAGCCGCTGGCGGAAAGCTAGTTATTCATAAGTTAACACTTGCGAACTAAACAACAACAAAACATTGACTATTCGCCTTGTGCCCGCGGTGCACCGTACACGGCACCGTGCCGTCTCCCGGTAGCGGCGTCGTACCGTTACACGGTGGCCGATGCCGTACCTTAGACATGTGTCCACGCCCTAACTCAGAACAGTTGTAGCTGATAATGCATTGTTTGGTGACAGTTCCCGTCGGTGCTGCTGGTGGCGATGTCGATGTTCTGCGCGAGCGCCACGCTGCCGCAGCGCTACACCAGCGAGGTGCTGCTCTACCTCATGTTCTGGGGCGCCGCCGTCTCCGCCACGCTCACCTTCATCTTCAGGTACGGAAATCATTATTAAAAGAGGTCTACTGCTCAACAAAGGCCTCCCACATAGACTTCCACAAGGTCAAATGCTGCCTGCATTCAATGACTTCCAGCTACCTTCACCAGGTCGTCAGTTCATCTCGTTGAAGGCCGTCCCGCGCTATACTTTCCTGTAATTGGTCCCCACTAAAAAACCCTGCCGCCACAGCGGCTATCTGTTCTACGAGATATGCTACTCTTGCTTCTCCTTGTTGGCAACTTTGGCTAGGCATAGCTCGCTTGACTATGGGACTATGGGTGTCATAAGAAATCTCAACTTTCTTATAAGGCCCATAGTAAGTGACCACATTGACATAAGCTTCCCTAAGGTTTTATCACAACATGTAGCTGTTGGGTTTCCTACATCAATTGTGTGGATTCAAAAGGCATGCGCAAGGGCACGTAAATTGGCAAAAAAGAGATCATTGCAGTCGTTTTGTTTTCAATCTCCTAGATAGCTATGATAATTAGCTGTGTATCTGTGAACCATTGGTGCTTGAAAATAAAGTTTATCTAATATATAAAATTCTCGTGTCACAGTTTTAGTTGCCATACTCCTCCGAAACGGCTGGACCGATTTGTATGAAATTTTGTGTGCATATCGGGTAGGTCTGAGAATCGGCCAACATCTATTTTTCATACCCCTAAATGATAAGGGTGACCCACCCCTATATGGCAAAACAACGTTTGCTGGGTCAGCTAGTTTAATATATAAAATTCTCGAGTCGCGGTGTTTGTTACTAAACTCCTCCGAAACGGCTGGACCGATTTGTATGAAATTTTGTGTGCATATCGGGTAGGTCTGAGAATCGGCCAACATCTATTTTTCATACTCCATAATGATAAGGGTGACCCACCCCTATATGGCAATATAACGTTTGCCGATTCAGCTGGTTATTCAAATAATATTGTTACAGACACGGCAAGGAGTTCGTGGACTGGCCCCGGCTGGACGCGGGCGGGCTGGCCGCGGCGCGGGCGCTGCCGCCGCCGCAGTCGTTATGATCGCAGACCTGCCGCTCGTCGTCGTCGTCTAATCTCTAACTACCCTCGCTCGCGGGTAGCTCGCACTTGACTGCTGATTTTAAACTAGTGTTGTTTAACAATAGGAGAGTTAGGGCCACCACCTCCTGCCAGGCTAACATGCGCGCCACGACAAAATTTTGTCTACTCTTGTCTCGCTCTTTCTCGTGCGAAAACGAGACAAAAGCGCGACATAAGCGTCGACAAACGTGGGTGAGGCGGCGGGTTACCGTGAACGAAAGCAAGCGCCCCCACCCCTCCGCCCCATCGCGCGCAGGTGACCCCGCCCCTCCGTCCCGCCGCTCACATACCTAAGGCGCGGCCAACTAGTTCCGCGCAGACTATAATAAACTGAGGCTGTTTTGTTTAGAAAACGTTTATTCAATATATTATATTAGAGGTAAAAATTGATCAAGATTTGTTATTACGGTTGTGGGGTGGGAAAGGGATTTTATTATACAGTTCTCACCAAACTTATTGTCCGGGTTGAAGTTGGCACGAGCTAACTTTAACCCGGTTGCAAAACTCGGAGAAAAAAAAAATCGATCAGTTTATTAAATTATATTAAATTAATTAAATTTATCAGATTAATTTAAAACGACAGCCTACGTCTTGAGTTTTCGTTTTTATTTATTAAATAATAAATAGTAAAAGAGGTTGGGCTATTGTCCAGGTAATATTTATACTCGTCTCCTATTACATCTCATCACGCCTGTACTCCCCGAAGGGCTAGGCAGAGCAGTAATAATGTGCAGCAAAAACATGTATACACTAACAAAAGTGCTAGTGATTTTTTCATGAACGAACGATTGCAGAAGATAACACCAATGTCACTTTAGTATTGGTTCTTAAATACTGTGTTCGTAATATCACAAAAGTTCTATTAGTACTTTAGGAGAAAATCGCTTTAGCACTTTTGTTATAGCTCACGCGGAACTAGTTGGCTGCGCCTGAAGTAGGGACCGGGGTGAGGCGGCGGGTTACTGTGAACAAAAGCAAGCGACCCCGCACCTCCGTCCCGCCGCTCACATACCTAAGGCGCGGCCAACTAGTTCCGCGTGGACTATAGTGTATACATGTTTTTACTTGTGACTAGTGTACACCCACAGTTTTCGTCGGTATGTTTAGGTCCCATGTCATAGGGGGCGAGCCTATTACCATCCATCGGGCACAAATCCAGACTCCGAGCTGTTATTCATATTCATAGAAAATCCCCATAACACTGCTCGACCTTGGAATCGAACCCAGGATCTCGAGCGTAGCAGTCGCGCTTAGGACCACTAGACCATTGAGGCTGTCTGGTGTAGTCTAATATTAAAAAAAAAAACAACACTAGTTTATAATCACCAGTCTTAGTAAATACGCCTATTAAGACCTCATTCTTCAAACTATTTAGGACACCTAAATCAACATCTACCACAGTAATTTAAATTGTACTTTATTCATTTTCAAATAGAGTTTATTTTGAATCTTTAACGAGGATATCAAATGTCTTAATGTACAAATAATTGAAACATATTGAAGGTATTTTATGGTGATTGTTTAAATAGTTGGTCTAATGAAGAATTTCTTGATATATAGCGTTGAAATAAAACTACTTTTTTAAGGATTTTATCGCGTTATATTGATGGTATAAAATTCCAAAGCTCATTACAGAATCCTTAGTCACCAGTAGAGAAATTACTAAAAACTAGTTTTATGTCAATGTCTAATGTTCACATACGTGTCAGAAATTCGAATCTGGGATTCGGACACCCGAAATCTTAGGCTAATACGACGTCAGAGACGACGCTAAGCGAAAACTTACATTTCTATTGTAATACATATTTGACATACAGTGCCTCGACCATGAGTTTTTCTCGCTAGACTCGCTAGCGACGCCGTATAATATTTGTATGGAAAACCCTCGCAGCGCCTCTAGCGGTTACGTAAGGAACTAAAATCTGCTATGAGATTACAGCGTTTCGATGCGTAAAAAACCTATCGAAAGCCATTCGATAGAACTCATGGTTGGTACTCAGAAGTGTAAGTTTACTCTTAGCGTTGTCTCTGAATTGAATTTGCTAAGCATCGCACATGTAAATTATCCATTCTGAAATAATTACATTTTTACATTCTGAAAATTCATTTCGGAATATTGCCGGTGCGCTCTAAAAAACCGTAGGGCTGAGGCAGACGGAATTACTGATCTGAATTCCTGATTCGGAAAAACGGCAGTGGTATTAGCTGACTATTTAAATAATAACCATAGACTATTTCGTCGACCAAACTTGTTGCTATTTTTGCTTAGTGTCAATCGAGATGAGTATTTATTAGGCACGTATTCAAACCTACGCTAGCTTGAATGAGAGGCTTTTATATTTTATAAAAATACTGATAATATAGTGGTCCTTTTGGGTGATTTCAACAGAAAAGGAAGACATGATAATAACACAGTAATATCGACTCTTAAGACATAAATTAGAAGACATTTCATTTAATGAAGGCCGTCAAATTATTGAGATTTGAACTTTATGTCAATGTGACTAAGAGTCTTGGTGACTAAATAACTATAATTGTAAGGTTTTTTCACCTAAGGTTAGTTACAATTGGCAGAAGACCCACCTAATGTAAAGCAATACCTTCTGCCCCTTACAGGCAAACACAGATTATGGTGGAGGTCGCAGCAATTTAATCAGCGTCTTCGTTTAAACTGGCGTAGATTTGAAAATAATCCTTCATAGCTGATGATTAAGTATTAGCATTCCATTGGTGTTAAACGTGTGCGATTTGTCGGACTTAAAACATTTTTTATTTAACCTCTTTTGTGTCCCAAACGCAACGGCTTCCTCTTCCTCTTCTCTTCTTGGCCTTTTCTGACCTAAAATATTATAAATTAGGATGGAAACGTGCTTCTAGAAATTTGTTGGATAGATGTCGCTACAGCCGAATAGTTTTGCTAGTAAATTTGTTATCTCTTTAAACAGGTGACATTGGACAAAGAAATTTCACAAATTCATTAAACTGATATTGGGAATAAATTATAATATGACTATTGTATAAATTGCATAGGGCACAGCAATTTAATTAAATCTTGGGCCAAGATATTGGAAAAAGACATTTGACCAGACCCCCATTCGGTGCGCTGTAATTAAAAACTTAAGCTAAGCTTACAATGTTCTTCCATATTGATTCTATAAGGTCCGATAAATCGCACATCCGCGCGATTGAAATGCGAACAAAATTGTGAGAATGTCGTATAATTATATAAATGCGGGTTAGCTTCTAAATTTGAATAGAGAATTGTTTGTCGCTGTGGTCCATCACCATGTTCCTGGTCAAGGAATTGACAGTTTGGTAGCACAAGTGTTTGGGTTTTTAGGTTCTAGTAAATTCCTGCTTTATAAAATAAATTATGTAATATGTATTTTTTAAAGGGTTTGGTTGCTCTGATTATTGGCTTGATTTGTTACCCTAAATTATCATAATATGATTTCAGAGTTGATGTTTGTCGTTGTCTATTTCTTTATATTGTGAGAAAAAAATATAATGACGAAAAGTACGACCTATTATAGTGTTGCCCTCTATGGCCCTTCAGGCTAAGAAATACAATAAAAAATTTATGTTATTTTTAATGAAGGAAAAAATCGGCGGGCGGGCAGGATTCGAACCTGCGCCTTCTGGTTCGGTACACCAGACGCTCTGACCACTAAGCCACCGCTCGCCCTGCTCGCCAGTCGAAATCTTCCTCCACATTCTAATTTACATCTTAAGGTGACGTAAATTAGAATGTGGAGATTTTTTCCTTCATTAAAAATAACTTGAAATCTTAGCATGGAAAATGCTTAAAAAAATACAAAAAGATAAAAAATTTATGTTATTAGATAAGTCTTGAAAGATTTATCTAATATAGTTAACGAACCAAGTTAATGTTCTTGATAATATTGACTTGAAATATAATAATCATACAAGACAAACATCTCACAAAACAACTGATTCATTGGAGGCATTGAACCTAGTCATTGTTTGACAATACAAGGCAGGACAACGACATTGCCTTGGAAAAAACCTTGTACTGCTTTAATTTAAAAAACTTATGATGTTTCGGTGGCTTTGTATTACTTTCGTAGCCTTTTTTAACCGACTTTAAAAAAGAAGGAGGTGCTTATACCGTCAGTATTTTTTTGTGTATGTTACACGAAATCTTCGCCGATCATGAACCGAAGTAGATAAATTCTTTTTGTTTGGAGTAATCTTCTAGTGGTGGTGGAATCCATAAGGAATTGAGGAAACTCTTCAATTATAAGAAAGTGCCAAAGTCAAACAAAACTTAACAACCCAAACACCTGTGTATAGTTTAGTTTCCAGTGCAGAATTTTAACGACGACTCGAGACGGCCGGTTCACAGTGGCCATAGGAATAACATTGCGATTATAAAACATTATTGCATTTATACCCTTCCCTTTGTGTTCTGTAAATCTTTGACGATATAGTGATGTATAATTTGTTATTTTTTGTTTATTTTTTTTATAGGGAAGACCGCTAGTTTATATAAATCGGTAATGGATGTTCCCGTTTTTAAGGAGATAGAGATGTATTTATGTAGATTGTGATTTTAATATGCTATGTATGAGCCTTTAATCTTTACTGATTGCCTTTCTATCTACCTCTTTAATGAATTGGAAAGTTGGCGGTTACTATACCTGAACGTTACTTGAAAATAATTATATTTTTTATTTACGCAGTGTTATTTCAAATGGTGTTATTATAATAATATTGTTATATTTTGTCATCTTGTGTAATTTAATAATTTTAATCTTGTAATTTTTATGGAAAAGATATTTCAATAAACAATGAATCAATATTTTTTTTTTACTTTATCTTTACCCCTATCCCTCCTGGAGCGTGGCAAGCATTCGATGTCAGTTCTGAAAAATGCAGCACCTTGACGCTGATGATGAAGCTAAACAAATTAAAATTCATTAATACAGCAGTCAATAAACTTGGTAGTTATAAAAATGAAATGCAAATTCCTTATGTACTGTATGCATAATCAATTTTGATTAAAATTTATTCTACACGAATGCGTCATTACTCGAACGCACTCATATCGATTGCTGTCAGTCAAACTGTCACCGTTCTGTCTACGACTGTTCTGAAACCACATCATTATTTTGCAAGATCACTTTCAAAAGTAAAATTCAATAGGTTCTAGCCTACATTTTCATGAAAATTACAACTTATTTGGGTGATTATATCACGTATGATTTTATAGTCATAATATCAGACATACGCAATTTAATCCAGGTATTTATAGTTATCAATTTCGTTATCAGTACTTATCAGAAATTGGTTGTCATTTTGGTGTTAGTTTCAGAACGCAAGTTCCGTCGGCTGGAGGAGAATGAATACGCGGACGGATTGACTGAATTAAATTTATCGCTTTATTGTCTCGGACGCTTACATAAAACAATAAATCTATGATAATATATTTCAAATATTATACAGTCATCAGTGTTAGTTGTGATGTGCGCAAGTTTTCAAGTGTTTGGAGAATAAAATGTGTTGAGTAGACTAAGAGATTTTTGCTTGTTTTTTTGCGAGTGTCGGCGCCAGAATGTCTGATGAACTCGAGGCTCGGATGTGGGACGATGGGGGCTCCCGTTACGAATCCAGGAGCCACGGACCTTACTTCGAGTCTGCGTTTGCCTCGTCAGAACATTTGGACCGAGCTCCTTTGTTGTCTGAGGTAAAACAAATGTTTTATATATTTTTTATCGTATTGTATTAAAATTGATTGCAGTAACATTTTATTCTATATAAAAATAAAGTGCTTTTATCGCTTCTTATATCAATAAAATTCAAACTTAATTTTTTTACTGCATCTCTGTAATATAATGTATCTCCTTTTCCTTCATAAAATCGTAGCAAGGTGAATAACAGAATAAAAGTAATAAAAAATTAGGATGTACAGCAGTCTAAAAAATTAACAGTTTTATATTGTTCTAATGTACATTTGTTTCAGCTTATATAAAAGTACTCTGGTTCATTTAGTCCATAAAAAGTTCAATAGGTAGTATCTCTATCATGAAGGTAAAAAAACCTTGTGTGACGCAGAATTATTATATTACTTACCAGGATAATTATTGTTTGAAATAAAAAAAATATATATCCCCTTTTCCCATGGCAGAAATGACAGAATGCAAGTTATCTTCTTCTTGCACTGTGGTTGTGAGTTTATGCACCTGACCTTTCTTTAGTAAGAGAGGTTCCAATCCTGCCCGCCAGTCAACTTTTTCCTTCATTAAGAATAAAAAGTTGGTGTATGTTTTTACTGACGTAGCCCCCTCCATGCACTTCTGCTACCATTGGCTTAAAAAGTCCCTTTTGTTACTTGTGTCTGGCAATATCTGTTACAAATTGTTTAAATATTTATTTGTGCATGATAAGATAGTGTAGGGATTGGGCCACTTATCAAGTACTTATTTAATTTTTCATCAATTATCACGTTTCACCCTCATTACTTACTTTTATCATAACTTCTTTTAAATATTATATTGGTGTTTAGTACCTAGCATAATTATCAACCCACAAATAATATATTGAGGCATAAAGGCTGTTTGTTTTGTTTTTAAACATTGATAACTAGCTGCCGCAATAAATATTGTCGTATCTTAATTTGATTTACATTGAATTAATACAAAAAACACAAACAAAAATTAAAAATACAGGCTCCTGATTACCCTAAGAGCGGTTTCACACTATGTCCGATCCGAATCCGAGCAGAGCCTGTGAAAATACGGTCCGGAGTATTCTTCTAGAGAAATCGGATGACGGAAATCAGATCTAGTGTGTAGACTGCCATACAAATAGTTCTAAGACTACACCGGACCTTATTTTTATGGATTCTGATCAGACATAGTGTAAAACAGCTCTCAAAGATTAAAAAGACGAAATAATTTCTAGTTTATTCTTTCATATATAATAATAAATATTTTTACTACAAGGGCACATAAACCTATAAAATTCCCTTTTACATGCAAGATATTAGTTGATATCATGTCATAAATTTTTATCATAATATTTTATTAGAATACCTGATCTACATTTTTTTTATAGCTTAGTTTTATTATCATTGTTACGTATCTTATCATTAACAAGATAATTATTCAAACATGTAGTACACCATACACCTAAAATGATACATTTCATGTCATTGTTATGCCCTACATATGTATATGTTATGTTTATCAAATGCAGAGATTTTCATAACATAGTATTCTACTGGAGTGCTAAGTCGTAGGTCTTGAGTTGGAATCTAACGCCTGAACCTTTGACTTTTGGTAATCGGCGGCATGTGAACTGTAAAGTCTGCCAACCCGCACTAAGCTTGGTGGACTATAGCCGAAAATATCTCATTCTGAGAGGAGACTAGTGCCCAGCAGTGGGACACTATGGGATGATGATGGGTTGATGTATACCTAATACCTATCGGTGATTCACTGCTGCCAGGCCAGTTCCCTTTGTGTGTTGGGGGCTACATCAGTTCCAGAAAAGCGTTAGATTCCTTTAAACAAGTGTGATTTTAAAAAAGCGCTAGATTATAATGCTATTTTTAAATAAGGAGTTAATTAGATGCATTCCGCGTAACCACATAATATTGGTTTTGTTGCCGTTCCCCAGTTTTGCATACATCCAATTTTTTTAATTAAATTAAAACCCTGAGTAAGTAAAAACATTCAGTGGAAATAATGTTCGTTTAGAAATGGTTATAAATGCTATGTATTTCATAATTTAACAACCATTTCGGTAAAGTGCTAGATTTTCCGCTACGAGTCAACTTCTAAAATTGGGAGTTGATAATAGTCCGCGCGAAACTCGTTGGCCGCGCCTTAGGTAGGGACGAGGGTTAGGCGGCGGGTTACGGTGAACGAAAACAAGCGCCCCCGCCCCTCCGTCCCACCGCGCGCAGGTGACCCCGCCCCTCCGTCCCGCCGCTCACATACCTAAGGCGCGGCCAACTAGTTCCGCGCAGACTATACATACACTAAAACTCCGCTAGATCTAGCGACGTAAGCGCTAAAATGGCAGCACTGATTTCTATAATATACTACCTACCTAAGACATAGAACCTGGTAAATGTCACTGGGACAACCTTAAGGTGATAAAAGACAAAGCGTGGCTGTCAAAATTAACAAAAACAACATAAGTATACATAAAATGCATAATTTTATGTATATGTTACGTATTCATAGCATTCTAGACACAATATCTTCATCACTACATATTATAAAACAAAGTCCTCTGTCGCGTCTGTCTGTCCCTATGTATGCTTAGATCTTTAAAACTACGCAACGGATTTTGATGCGGTTTTTTTTAATAGATAGAGTGATTCTTAAGGAAGGTTTATATGTATAATAACATACCACGCGGGCGAAGCCGCTGGCGGGAAGCTAGTGTTAAATATGTCTGAAACCATAAATACACTAGTAACACTAGAAATATTATAACTTTAATTCACAAAGTTATAATATTATTAGAAAAGATACAATGAGGTGTCTAACTACATTATTAATTTATTAGTAAATATTAGAACCTTGGACACCAGTCATGGCGCCTGTTATCATTATCAATATACTGTATCTAGGTATTTACATAATCTCGTATTTATATTTTAGATATTGTCATTATCAATTTATAAGTAGCATGATCAAGTATTTTTACTGGCTTATAAATTACCCTTTACACTGGAACACAACAATGATAGAACATATAGTCTGCGCGGAACTAGTTGGCCGCGCCTTAGGTATGTGAACGGAGGGGCGGGGTCGCCTGCGCGCGGTGGGATGGAGGGGCGGGGACGCTTGCTTTTGTTCACAGTAACCCGCCGCCTCACCCCCGCCCCTACCTACGGCGCGGCCGACTAGTTCCGCGTGGACTATAGAACATTGCTACTTGGCAATTCGGCGGTACAAAACCAGACGAACTGAATAGAGTTTTACCAATTCAGAAGTTGGTTGGTTGAAGAATATTCCAAATATTACTCTTTCGGGGTATGAGAAAAAAATCGATGAAATTACCCCTATTTCTATACCCGGGTTCGCGATACCTACGCATGTTACACAACATTACCCCTTAGTCCCTTCCCTCAACCGCAACAATCCATTTTGTTGCTGTTTGCTGTACTTTGGTTTTGGGTTGCAAAGTAAACAACTTGTACGGATTATGTATGAGATTTTGTCTGTTTTCCTTCGTCATTGATGTGACTGACAAATTGTTTTGTTTACGTCTTCTGTTATAATGGTATGGAGTTTAGACAGCAATTTTATCAATGAACACGTGTTACAGTTCTCGCCAAACTTATTGTCCGGGTTGAAGTTGGCACGAGCTAACTTTAACCCGGCCGTAAAAATCGGAGAAAGAAAAATATTGGATTAGAATGATTTAATACGACATATTACAACTTGAGCTTTCGTTTTTATTTATTACAATCTAATATTTTTCTTTCTCCGATTTTTACGGCCGGGTTAAAGTTAGCTAGCGCCAACTTCAACCCGGACAATAAGTTTGGCGAGAACTGTACCTACTTTATTCATTTTTACAGCAGGTTTTTATACAGCATTGATTTATTAAGAAGGCAAGGCTTATTACAAGGCCTAACCTGTAACCTAGCTAGGGTATCAAATCTGAATATCTATTGTAACTCACTTAAATTTTAACTATTCCTAACTTGTTATCCTAATTTGTAACAGACCGTACCAAAAACAAAGAACCGTAGTGAATGAATACACCTAAACTTTCCTCGTGAAAACCGTATATGAAAATCTATTCTGTAGTTTTTGACGTTTTTTAACGACGATTTCGTTTTATAATATGTAGCAAACGCTCTTTGGGTTTGCTGAAACCGTGGTAATATAACCACCATTATTACGATATCGAACCGGTTACATTCTTACACAATGAAACCGAAGGCCATGCTGCAAAACTGATAATAGTGATAATGCGCATCGGACGCTCTAACCTACGTAAATAACTTTTACTTAATTAATCTGCATACGAACAAGTATAACAGACAAGCCTTTGCCCGCGACTTCGCAACATTTTTAATTGCTACTCTGCTCCTATTTGTCGTAGCGTGATAATATATAGACTATAGGCTTCCTCGTTAAACAGGCTATCTAACACTGAAATATTTTTTCAAATCGGACCAGTAGTTCCTGAGATTTGCGCGTTCAACCAACAAAACAAACTCTTCAGCTACATAATATTGGTATAGACGCATATTTCAATAGTATTTCAAAGTAAGATCTAACAAAATATGCTGGTGGACACGACGCCAATGTCCAAGTCATGAGGAGGTCGGTTTAAGGGGGCTAGATCACCAGTTTGAGTATGTGAATATTCCTCTTGCTGCCAGCGCAGCGCATCCTTTGAAGGAGCTCTGGCGACCTTACTCACTACAGGAACACAACACACAATAAAGAGTGTTATTTGGCTGCAGTTTCCTGTGAGGTGGAGGTACTTCCCCAGATGGGCTGCTCCAGATTTGAGCCATAAATGGCTGTGCCCTACCTCTCTTAAATCTACTCTCCCTAACCCCTTACTCTGATAGGAGGAGACCCGTGCCCAGGCGGGAGGCGTGTGACTAATAAATGCGATGATATTAAACAATTTATTGTAATTGAAACGAAACAAACTCCCATCATTTTATCGTTATCATTTTTTTACGAATACGTGCCAAGATAAGTGTGTACTACATTTTTCAGCGGCAGGGGATTTTACATCCGTTGCGTAGATAAATTGTTACAGTTTGCGTTTATACCTAATATAAGTTTGCGTTTATAGCTATTATACTGAAAATATAAATATAATCTACTAACTTTCCGCCAGCGGCTTGTGGTCTTGTGGTCTGGGTATCTATCTATTCTATATAAATAAAAATGTATCCGTAAATGTGTTGCTAAGCGCAAAACTCGAGAACGGCTGAACCGATTTGGCTGATTTCTTTTTTGTTGTGTTTCTTGAAGTCTGGGGAAGGTTCTTATGGAGAGAAAAGCAGGGAAACATAGGCGAAGCTGCGCACGGGTCGCTAGTTTCTTTTAAATTATTAAAACAAAGCTATCTTACGGGAACCATACATTTTACCGGGATAAAAGGTAGTCTATGTGCTATTTCAGACTATAATCTATCTCTGTTCCAAATGTCATCTAGATCCGTTCAGTAGTTATAGAGTGAAAGAGTAACAAAAATTCATCTATTCAAATTTTCACATTTATAATATTAGTGGGATACTTATACGAGTACATTAATATAAAAAAACAGGCGGATGTCTGCACATTGTATATATTGAAACACTGTGAGACATTTGAGTCTTATCTAGTGACTAAAATAGGGGGTCTTTATTAGAGCTACATAAGCCAAAACAGCAGTTTTGAGAATTTTTGTCTGCCTGTATGTTGGATGGAATTGAATGAAATGTTCACCGTGTATTGCTAGAAAATTAGGCTCCATGAAATAAGAGTACCCGGGCGAAGCGAGGGCAGTTCGCTAGTTGTTTTATTATATTGATCTAGTAACGGCTGCTAATCATTTTTGACGGCGTGTGAATTCTGCCAACAATAAAATGGTGTACTTCTTTCCGCCAGTGGCTTCGCCCGCGTGGTCTTATACATTTACCCCCAGTTTTATCCTATTAGTCGTAGTGTGATGGTATATAGCATTCCCCGATAAATGGGCTATCGAAGACTGAAAGAATTTTTCAAATCGCTCTAGTAGTTTCGGAGCCAATACAAACAAACAATCAAATCTTTCCTCTTTATAATATAAATATAGATTACAATAAAACTTTGACTGTATTCAATGAGAGGAGTGGTTGTGTCCTAACTCCACTCATTGTTTAAGGGGACATGTGCCCCGAACTGATACTGTAAATACTTTGATATGATTAAATACCTACTTACCATCAAATTAGCAAGGCCTCGACATCCCCAATTTATTTTATACGCCTCTGTAATTTTACGCTCCGAAAGAATATTTTAAGCCCGGTTTACGGTCTTTAGGGTCGTACTATGGGACTGTAATCTTCTTAAAAGCCATTGAATATGTCTCCGAGGACTGAAAATCCTCTTCGCGACGTATTTGAAGCCGTTTAAATGCGAACAGACCCAATTTGAATTTAAGGGTCGGCTTATTCTCCTACAGTTAGCAAAATATGATGAAACAAAAGCTTATGTAAATTGACAAGACCGTATTCAATGATGTAATCAAATATAAACATGATATCATCACGACTGTATTCGTCGAAGGGTTAGGCAGAGGTGTCCTAATGTACATTAACAGTTCCCCGGTATGTTTAGGTCCCATGGAATTGATCCACAAACACAACAACAACTTACAGAAAACTGCAGTCAAATAACACACTTTATTGTGTTGTGTTCCTACAGTAAGTAAGGTTGCCAGTGCTCCTTCTAAGGATGCGCTGCGCTGGCAACAAGAGGAATATTCCCTCAAACTGTCAGCGCAGTGAATCCTTCATAAACCTCTAAGAGGTTTTAGGGTCGGCAATGCGCAAGTGATACCCCTGGTGTTGCAAGCGTCCATAGGCTATGGTAACCGCTTACCACCAGGCGGGCCGTATGCTTGTTTGCCACCTTAGTGGTATAAATAAAAACGAAACATCGAGCTACTAAGTACCTACTGAGAATTTAATGTAAAAACCCAATCACTGACTCGACATGGGAATCGAACCCAGGCCCTCTAGCCTAGCGTAGCTATCGCACACTAATGAGACAGGAGATAGCATTGCAAATTGCATCATCTGCGAAACGTAACTGCAATTAATTATGCAGTTATAGCAAATTACGGCGTGGCGTGTTAAATGTAACTAATCGGTGTAACGCTCCACCGCCCCGTTGAGTTTACCAGACCGGTTAATCACCCGGCCATATCATTGACTGTTATTTTGAAATTATTTTTTATTCGCAAAAGCCCCATCATCATCATTATCCTTCTGTCCTTACCTATCTCTATTCACTTGGGGTCGGCGCAGTATGTCTTTTTCTTCCATACATCTCTATTAGCCGTCATCTCATCATTCACTTCCTTTGTGGTCATATCCTTTCTCACACAGTCCATCCATCTTTTCTTTGGTCTTCCTCTTCCCTTATATCCATCCACATTCATGCTTAAAACCTTTTTGGTAACATGCTATTCACTTCTACGCTGATCAATAAACAAAATCCTACCCGCCCGCTGCCGTGTCCTGTGGGGATACTCCTTCGGCGAATACAGTGCCTCAACCATGAGTTTTTTTCACTAAACTCGCTAGCGACGCCGTAAAATATATATTTGTTGGAAAACCCTCGCAGCCTCTAACGGTTACGTAAGGAACTAAATTGGCTATGAGATTACAGCCTTTCGTTTTTTTTTTTGCGTAAAAAACCTATCGAAAGCAATTCGATAGAACGCATGGTTGAGTTACAGGTGTAATTGTATGTTATGTGGGAATTCCCATAAATCCTCATCCCCTTAAAACCCACCACCTTCGTACCAAAATTTCAATTATGGGCAAAAGTCGTACATGAAAAGATTCTGTTTACGTTGTAGGTACTGCACAGAAATTCCACAAAAATATTTTTCACCATGCTTCCATTTCCTCAGATTTATCTATGGTTCAAAGGTACAAAACTCTTTCGAAGGCAAAAAAATGCCGTGATGAATTTACCAAATAAATACTTTATCCAAAAAGATTCATCCCTAAGATGTTTGATCGTCTATCATAATTTGGGGCAAACCTAGATCTATTCAGACGTTCGTTCCAAATTCAACAGAATTGGCAGGTCTAATTTGCTAAGTGACTTGCAATATGTATGGCAATAGAATCTGATGGTATTGGATAGCTCGAAACAGTTGCCGTACTAAGCTTTGTTTCCAGGTGTTTCTAAATTGAAAAGCAGAATCTCATAGTTCGATAAAATAGGTTGAATTTACTGATTTCTCTGGTGACTGAAGCTCGTGGCTAAGTTATAACAACGCTGATCAATTGATCTACAAGGTTAAGCTACGCTTGCCGAGGTCAGTCTGCGGATGGGTGCTCCGTGCCTCGTCCCCGTCGGTCCCGGCTGTCATACGAACACCTATGACAATCGTTCGTGGTAGTCAGAAGCCCAAAAAGCCTGACTACCAGTCTATCCTTCGAATATCGGTATTGCCCAGAAATTGGGTTGCGGAGGTCTGATGGCAGTCGCTTCGTGTAAAGTACTGATATTCAGCCGCATCTGTTTAGACTGGAAACCGACCCCAACATGGTTTGAAAAAAAGGCTAGGAGGATGACTGGTGAGTGCATACACGCCTGATTTGCATCCGTGACACCTCGCAATGGCTCAGTTGAAAATCAGCGTCAAGCACTAGTGGCCTGACATAATGCTGGGCCCCTTTGGCGCAGCCGCGAGGCACATATTAATATGCCATTGAGTAGGTATAATTTATATATTATATTTTTCTTTTTCTTTTCTGTTGCTTTTATTATTTCAAATGTATGTCTTGTGCTGTGTTAAATAAATTTATTTCTTTCATACTAAACGAAGCGCCTACACGAAGAAATTTGGCGTAGGTTAGCTCGTTAGTGGGAGAAAAATTTTAATCGAAATTACACCATCTCAATTTCATTCTTATTTCACGCAACGTGAAAATAATGCGTGCGATTTTCAGTGCCTAAAATAATAATACCTAGTTAGGTAGGTACAATTGGTTTTCTTTATATTAAGTTCGCAAGTATCGCAATCATAAATCATTCCAGTCCACCCCACAATGGAACCCGAAATTAGACCTCAATAAAGCCGAAATGAACAAATACTTATTTCGAACAAGACTTCTACCTTCGACTTTGAAATTAAAACAAAGAAATTATTATATTCCAAAGGCATCTTCATTCTATTGCCATTTCTCAAATGATTAAAAAACAATCTTGACTCCCTGGAAGGAGGAATAAAAATATCTACCCTCGTCATTTTAGTTATAACTTTTGTACATTTAAAGCGTGGCATTCACGGTGAAGCACAATCTAGGTTAGTTAAACAAGTAAAGAACATGAATGGCCTTTGTTCGTCGTGTGAAAACTATGTCACACAATTTTTACTATGGTATTTGTAGGTATAATATTGTAATCACTTGCTGGCTTTGTTAATTATGTAGTAATTTTATTATCTATGCTGTGCTATTATTACCCTGCATAAAATTAAATGCATTCTGAACAAGGTATTGAAGACTGAACTGGCTCTTACCAGTATGTAATCTGGTCAAATCTTTGATTAAAATTGGATAATAAAATTTATTACAGACACTTTTGAGTACCTATGTAACAAGAAATTAGATATCTAGGCACGGTTCCAAAAGGTGGGTCTTATCGAGAAGAACCGGGAAACCATAGTTACTCCTTTAATTAATATTCATCATGAACCCATCTGTCCCACCGCTGGGCACGGGTCTCGGGTGGTTAGTATTTTAAACTTCCATGTTAAGCGGCCTCTAGACGTTCAGTTTTCACTGAACAGTTCAACGGATCAGTTAAAACTGAACGTTTAGATGCCGCTTTATATTTTTGTGCTTAGGACTAATCAATCATGATTTATTTAGAAATCCTTCACACCCTGTATTTTCATCTACGAGTACTCTACAGTTCTCGCTACGTGCTAACTAACCCGGCAGTAAAAATCGGAGAAAGAAAAATATTGGATTAGAATGATTTAAATAGACAGCCTTTGACTTGATCTTTCGTTTTTAATTATTACAATCTAATATTTTTCTTTCTCCAATTTTTACGGCCGGGTTGAAGTTAGCACGTGCCAACTTCAACCCGGACAATAAGTTTGGCGAGAACTGTACTTAAATACTTAGTAAAACAAACTAAAATACCTATTGTTTTTATTGATCACAATTCACAATAAAAACGTAGCATTTTCACTGTCGTCGCGATTATTGACACAAAAACGCAGCGTCAATGGCCCGCTTTATTTTATATCTACCCACATAGTAAGCTAACATTATTTCTAAGAGAATTATGTTAGTCTTCGAAAGTTGGTTCAGCCGTTATAAACTCTCGTGGTTTCAAAGAAAATACTTATATTAGAATCGGTGCCAAAATGGAGAAACTTGATGTAAGTTGTTTTCGCTGCCAATTTGTTTTAAAAGTGTGACCTAATTTTAAATCTTTTGTATTAGGATAACTTTGTAGTTAGTGTTTTATGTGCTAATAGTAGAAATTTGAAATTAAGGGTTTGTAATTGCAGATCTGGGGATGCAATAGTTGTAACTAGATAAAGAATTAGAAAAATAGTTGATAGATAAAGAAAATATATAGTTTTCGAAACTGAGTATTTTTGTTTGTGAAAACTAGTACTAATGATGTAATCCGCAAAATCTAAGGAACGGGAATATCAAAGTGGCATGAGAGCACGGCTATAAATTGGACATCACTTTTCCTAAAGTGTTGGTCTCAATACAGTAAATTGTCTATAAGAAATGTGATTCTTGTATCATCTATTCAGTTGTTTTTTTGCTGGATGGATGCTTGCGTCGTCAGTGTGGTGTGGTTTAACAGAGTTTACGTTACGTTTTTTATTAGAATATAAAATTATTATTTATTTATTATACTTTCCTAGGAGTATGAATAAGTATATGAGGTACAAATAGGTAATTAATTTATTTTGCGTCTTTAGGAAAGTACTGTAACGACTTATTTCAGACATTTCGTTGCCCACAAAAACCCACCGCCATTTTTAAAGCTCGTGGATGTTTTCTCGCTCCGGATTTTTATTAAAGTTCTATTGCCTTTAATCACGCTTGAAAATTCTTTATCTTTGTAAACCGTTGCCAAAAACACCCACAGGTTTTGGTAGTGGTCGAAGATGGCTGCCGGTTCCTATAAAATCCTGATGAACAGCCTCTGGCTATGTTGAATAAACCTAAGTTTTGATTTTATGATAAAAATAGCATAAAATATAATTAGTCTCTTCAGAGGGTAGCCTGGTGATCTGTAACATAACATATCACAGACACAGTATCTATTTAAATTGCTAATAATTGTGACTATAATCACAGAATAAATAATAACAGAATGGCCTCTCTCCGCCCCTCCCTAACGTCAGATACCTCAGGTCCCCAGCATCCTTCCGGTGTTCTTGCCGGACGGCTAACCAACCCTACGCACCGTCACGCACACATTTGCACGTGTACAAACGTAATTTTGACAAGTTTGACATTTGATATTGTAGTGTGCAGCGGTATTAGAAAGTTTGTATTGAGGTATGGAGTGTCACAGGTGTGCCATAATGTAGAATAGAATAAAATATACCTTATTGTAGGTACACCATGAATCAAAACAGAAAATAAATAACTATTACAAGAGTACCATTGGTCGTCTTATCGCTAAGAGCAATTTCTTCGAGACAACCATGTACCTACCTAATGATGACAAAATAAATGTTGTTATTATTATTTATTTGTATTGTGTAACGGTCGTTATGATGGAAAAGGAATTGAATGAGCAAGTGACGGCTAGCAGGGATGTATGGAAGAAAAGGATAGGCTGCGCCGACCCCAAATAAATTGGGACAAGTGCAGGAAGATGATCTGCATCGTTAAGGCTCGTACAGACTATATAACATAACATGTTATACAACATTGCTATATAACATGTTTCAGATAATGTGGACACTGAATGTTATAAAACGTGTACAATAAAATGTTATTGATATGTACAACAATAACAATTGAAGAACGACTAACGAAAAATATGGTTATATAACATTGTTATTCTAATGTGTACGTGTACAGTATTGTTTTATGTTGCAATGTTGAATAACAAGGTTACATAATGTAGACGTGTTATTAAACACAAGTTATATAATATGTTAAATAGTTTGTACGCACCTTAAGTCGACATTATAGAGGTCTTCTGAAGGTTCTTGGAAATTCCCAGTAGCAGCAGTTAACACGGAGTTTTGATTTGTGTTATGTTAATGGCAATAGGCTCGCCTCCTAAACATACTGGCGAATTGTTGGTATACAGCTGCCTAATCCTCCATGTGAGTGTACAGTCACGAGCAGATGTATAAACACTTACAGAAGTGCTAAAGCGATTTTTTTCATATATGAACGATAGCAACTTTGAGATAACACCAATGTCACTATAGTATTGGTTCGTAAATACTATGTTCGTAATATCACAAAAGTTCTATCAGTACTTTATGAGAAATTCGTTTTTTAATTTTGACAAGTGTATACATGTTTTTGCTCATGACTGTACCTCTATCAGAGTCCGCGCGGAAGTAGTTGGCCGCGCCTTAGGTACGGACGGGGATGAGGCGGCGGGTTACTGTGTACAAAAGCAAGCGCCCCCGCCACACCGTCCCACCGCGCGCAGGCGACCCCGCCCCGCCGTCCCACCGCTCACATACCTAAGGCGCGGCCAAGTAGTTCCGCGCAGACTATAACTCATCGGGTAATACAGGCGTCCCTAATGGTATATTATTTTATTATGTGTTTGTTCTCAGGAGACGTATACGGACGTGCCGGTGACGCCCACCTCGGACGTGGAGCACTGCCACTGGAAGCCGCAAGCGGAGCCCCCCAGCGCCATCCCACAGCTGCTCACCGCACTTGTACTATGTGGCATATTTATGGTACGTATTATAATATAATCATTATTTCTAAATACATATAACCTAACCTAAATTAACAATTTAGAAAACCCCCGAGACGAAAATGTAATTTACCATTTTGTGGTGGCGGCCATCTTGAATTTGAAATCTTTCATAGTGTATAGTATTCTCCTATTTAATAAGCCCTTTCATTTAATACCCATATTGAGGGTGGTGTGAAATGTAATCCGTAATTTTGTGGCGGCGGCCATCTTGGACCGATTTTCATCAAACATAGCTAAGAACACTACCGAATAATTCACCTTTCAATTAAAAAATCAAAATCAAAATCGTTTAATCGGTTCATCCATCATCATCATTGCGTCGGGGGTTAGAAATCAGCTTGTTCCTAACTCGTAGGTTGGTATAATCATTAGCATAAACATACCTACTCTAGACAAATTTCAAAAACGTTTTTCTCCTAAAATACTAATAAAATTTTTGTAGCATTAGGAAAATGGTATTTTAGAACCAATACTATAGTGACTTTGGTGTTATCTCAAAATAGCAATCGTTTCACCACCTGCCAAGTTCCTGTTAAATTACTTGGCAGATAATTTTTTACCAATTTTGTTCCATTTTTTAATTTATGCGGCGGTTATCGGCTATCCAGAGGTTGCGAAGCAGGCCCGAAGCCACTAATTAGTTTTTTATCGGTCGGTATAGGTGTGCGAGTTGATCGGCGGGTACCTGGCCGGCAGCCTGTCCGTGATGAGCGACGCGGCGCACATGCTCAGCGACTGCGGCGGCTTCGCGCTGGCGCTGCTGGCCTTCCACTGCGCCAAGCGCCCGCCCGACGCCGACATGTCCTACGGCTACAAGCGAGCTGGTGAGTCGCTGGTTTTTTTTATGGGGGATCCGGCTCTGGTGGAGGTGTGTAACTCAGCTCTGAGTCAGATCGCACGGGTTTGAGCCGTTGAGCTACAAAATGACAGCTCAGCAACAAAATGACTAGCCCACGGCTCAATTCAGCTCCTGTTGTATTTGTGAATCCCTCCAGTCCAATTCTCCTACGAATTATTATTCCGTTCTAATGCATTAAAATAATCATTTATTGATATCAATTCAATAAATCAATTTGTAAATAAATAATATAAAATGTCTAGCTCGCAGAGTTAAAGGAACTGTTGCAGCTCGGCAGCTCATTCGACTTGATTCGGCGCGCGGTTCGCAGTAGGTTCGCGTGAGTCATAAACTGAATAGGTTCAAATTGAGCTGAGTCATTGAATCAGCTCACTCACGGTTAACTAAAATCTGCTATGAGATTACAGCGATGCGTAAAAAACCTATCGAAAGCCATTCGATAGAACTCATGGTACAGGTTATATTTTAAAAGGTTAATAAATCTGTCTCATGTTTCAGAGGTCCTCGGAGCGATGCTGTCCGTGCTGCTGATCTGGATCTTGACGGGCATATTCGTGTACGTGGCGGTGCTGCGCCTGCACACCGGCGAGTACAACATCGAGCCGGACATGATGATGATCGTGTCGGGCTGCGGCGTTGGCTTCAACGTCATCCTGGCGCTCGTGCTGCACGGATGCGCGTCCGATATCGGTGAGTTTATAGCCTGATATGTCACAAAAATGGGGGGGTGCGTCGAGCCGAATCTCACATTCTCACGCGGGGGAGCGGGGGGTTCTCAGCAAATGTCATGTATTTTTTTTCCGCAAGAAACTGTAACATTGCGAGAAAACTGGGTTATATTAAGTGAAACGTGTGTCTCCCATAAAATAATTATGGCTAAATCCAACACAATAATATTTATCGGTTATGCGAAAGCCAGAAAGTATTATTTATACAAAAAATACACGTCTTGAAAAATCTTGTACCGTTGCAGCTAATGGGTGTCCACCTCAAAAGGCGTCAGTATATCTATATTAATAATATAAAGAGGAAAGATTTGATTGTTTGTTTGGTATTGAATAGGCTCCGAAACTACTGGACTGATTTGAAAAAATCTTTCAGTATTAGATTACCCATTTATCGTAGTCTTATGAATTATTCCCCCGTTTTGCAACATTTTTCATTGCTACTCCGCTCCTATTAGCGCGTCGTAGCGTGATGATATATAGCCTATATCCTTCCTCGGTAAACAGGCTATCTAACACTGAAAGATTTTTTAAATTCGAACTAGTAGTTCCTGAGATACACGAATACAACGAAACGAACAAACAATCTCTTCACCTTTATAATATTAGTATAGATTTACGTCTCAAGGTGACGTAAGCGACATCTACGACCTCTGTGGTCGTGGTTCGAGTACCGGACTGGTCACTGGATCACGAGGTTCGGGTTCGATTCCCACAGAACATGTGATGAACTTAAGTGTTTGTGTTTGTCTGGCTGTTTGTTATATATTATAAGTATGTATTTACAACAAAAAAAGTATATAAGTATTATATCCATTGTCTAGTAGGTACCCATAGTACAAGCTCTGCTTAGTTTGGGACTGGATGGTGCTGTGTAAAAATGTCCCAGGATATTTATTATTATTATTTACTGTTGGAAGTATTTTATTTGTGTAATGTATCTTCCTCTAGCCCACCACCACTCGCACGGCGGGGCAGCGTGCTCCCACGCACACTCGCACAGCTCGGGCGCCTCGCGCGGCTTTCGACTGTTCAGGAGAAGCCGGGAGCACAAGCAGACCAACGGCGCTCTGGCCAATGGGGACTACACCATGAAGGATCTGGCTTCAGTGGAGGCCAATGTCGTGGGCTCACAGCCAAGGTACGTTACGTTTGTTCCGGATACTGTCTAAAACGGCTGGACCGATTTTTACAGGATTTTCACTCACAGATAGTTAATGTTATAACATGATAACATGAGTAACTTAGGATACTCTTAGGCTTTTTGTATTTTTATCAATTTTTCATGCTAAGATTACTAGTTATTTTAATTAAGGAAAAATTCGGCTGGCGGGCAGGATTCAAACCTGCCTCTTCTGGTTAAATACACCAGAGGCTATAACCGCTAAGCCACCAGTCGAAATCTTCCTTCACATTCTTAATTTTCTCTCTCTCTCTCTCTCTCTCTCGACAATACACCAGACGCTATAATATTGTAAATTTACGTCTCAAAGTGACGTAAGCGACATTTATCGTCTCTCCACCACCCTAAGGTTGTCTGGTAGAGAATGTCTATGGCATTAAGACCGCCTTTGTACATTACTTATGTGCATAAATAATTAAATAAATAAATAAATTTATTGGAAACTTCGTATAGTCGGTTGTGAAGCATTTGCTTTCCAATATATATGTCGCTAACGTTACTTTGAGACGTAAAGAAGGTCATCAAAAGCCCATACAACTCAGCCCAAATTTTCCGGAGGTATATGTCAGCTGTCAAGTTGATAGTTTTTACCATGAAATCACTATGAAACTGATAATCATCTGCCCTATTGGCGTGCGTTTGACATTCCGAAACTGGCACTAACAGTTTTTACTATGTAATCATAACGAAACAGATAATAGTGTGCCAAAATGGCGTGATTTTTCTCAAATTAAAAGATTTTTTTTTCATCGCCCAGTCAACATTAGAAAAAAAGTACGACTAGAGTTTTAACCAGCGTAATACAGGGTATTTTTTCCAATAAGTGTACCTTCGTGTACATCATTTGGGCCGATTTCGATGACCGCCTTTAGAATGTTATAGCGTCTGGTGTATTGTACAAATCTTGATATACTGTTGTGTTTACCTTTAATTTAAATGCACTCGAGATCATAATTGTATTTTAACAACATTTTAATGCTGTGTGTGTATTTAGTTGGTAAGCCTTAACTAATAAATAAATAAATATACCTACTTGTTAATATGTCTACAAAATTATTATTATTACAGGAACATCAACTTGCGGGCAGCGCTCATCCACGTCATAGGTGACCTCATACAGAGCTGCGGAGTACTGCTCGCCTCCATACTTATTAAATTCTATGTGAGTACATATTAAACTTAGTTCTTCGCTTATGAAAACGTGGTCACAGAAACCTGCCTGCTTTTATTTGGAGTGCGGAAGTTAAATTCGGGTTAGTAACACCATTTTATATAACTCAAGAACGGCCCGAACGATTTTATGATTTTTGATTTTGGTTTGGTCTCTGATCCGGAAGATTGGAGAAAAATAAAATCCTAAATGGGCGTAAGAAAGAAATAAAAATGGTTTATTCAGCACAATTTTACCTTAAATACTACTTACTATCTATAATTATATACTCTAATAAAAATTGCACTGAAACGGCGCTGGTCCAGCATAAGCCAGGCGTAGTGCTTAGCGCTGTTTTAAACCAGACCTAAACTGACCCACGATGGTACGGTGTACCGGGGGTTCAAACTAGGAGCGAGCGAAGCTGCGGGCAAAAGCCCATGGATCCCTGCCACCTAGGGAAGCAGCAGGGTATGTCGGACTCATACCTCGGGAACTTTCTACTCTTGATTATAAGCCCCGCAGATTGCTAATGCGCCTGGTCGCCATTTTGGTGACGTAAAAATGACGTAAGCGCACTCAGCGCCTTTACCACTATTGGCCGGCGAGTACTACGAAATACGTCACGTGGATATTTATTAGACAAGGTTCCAGCGCATTAGAAATTTGCGGAATTATAACACATATGATACTTGTTATTTTTAATGAAGGAAAAAATCAACTGGCGGGCATCGTTTAGATTTTTTCCTTCATTAAAAATAACTGGTAATCTTAGCACGGAAAATGCTTAAAAAATACAAAAAGTTAGTAATAGTATGGGATACTTTTCGTTTATTGATTACTTGACGAATAATAAAAATACTCTTACTACATAAACACAATTTTACGCAAAAAAGAATAATAGTTAAAAAAAAAAAATGTGTAACGCAAGGTGAAAGTGGTCGATGTTATAGCTGTTCTGAAGGTAGCCTATGTCTGGTTACAGCCTGAAGCGAAGGTAGTGGATCCGATCTGCACGTTCGTGTTCAGTTTCCTGGTGCTGCTGACGTCGGCGCGCGTCGTCAGGGACGCGCTCGCGATGCTCATGCAGGGCGTGCCCAAGGAGTTTAGGTTAGTAACAATACAATGGTTTTCTCTACAATTTTTAAGGCCGGGTTAATCTTGACTTGCGCCAAATTCAGAAAACATTGGCGAGAACTATACTTGCTTATTATTTACAGTGAATTGAACTCGATTAACATAAGGAACTATATTTGACACACACACACACAGATATACCAGTATACAGTAAGAAGTAAGTTTAGTTTAATTTGTGAAATTAGCAGAACATTAATTAAGCTTTTTCTGTACCTACCTTCTGAAATCTCTCTTACCATTTATGTATCTACTTTTTGTGGCAATAAATAAAGATTATTATTATTAACTTAACATAATTTCCAATTAGTCTTAGGTAGTTGATACAACGACAAAAACACCTTATTTTTAACATCCATAGACGTCATGGGATTTTGGAGCGCTGGTTCGCTCAAGTTTATAGACGTCATTGATGTTTCGAGCGCTTGTTCGCTCAAGTTTATAGACGTCATTGGTATTTCGAGCGCTTGTTCGCTCAAGTTTATAGACATCTTTGGTGTTTCGAGCGCTTGTTCGCTCAACGTCTATAGACGTCATTGGCGTTGGTGTACAAAATGTGCATGTTTGGTGTTTTTAACTTTATACTATAATTTTGAAGGCAATTTTGAGTAAATGGTTCCTATTATTTCGATGACTGGTTCTAAGATATGCGTCGTTGTGCAGGTACCGCGAGTGCGTGTCGCGGCTGTCGTCGCTGGGCGGCGTGCGGCACGTGCACTCGCTGCACGCCTGGGCGCTCTCCACGCAACACGTCGTGCTCACCGCGCACGTCGCCATCGGTCAGTATGCACACGTGCAGGTACCGCGAGGGCGCGTGGGTGACTGACATCGATTTATTTATATGACCCACAAGTAGGTGTTTTTATATGCGAGAATACACAGAAAAAAACAAAAAAGCATAATTTTTTCTTTCATAGAAAATAAAATGTCTAATAAGTTGACCTCTCATTGAAAGAAAAGCCTATGTAATGGGGGGTCAGCTTAAACTGGAAACAATGTTAAGTCACGCGTACAAGGGGTTAGACTCAATCTACTTCCAATTCCAACTTCCTACAATAATTTAGCTAATATTTGCACAGACGAGCTGACGGAGCCGGAGGTGGTGCTGCGCGCGTGCCAACAGGTGGCGCGCGCGGAGCTGGGCGTGTGGGCGGCCACGTTCCAGGTGGAGCGCTACAGCGCGCGCATGCGCAGCTGCGCCACCTGCCGCGCGCAGCCCGCGCACACGCCCTGACACCTCACGACGCTCGCCTAGCCACGTACGTACACACATTATAATAATCCGCCGGATCCCAAATCAGCCACATTATTAACTAAGGCCACAAGTTTGCTATTTTATTGTCAAAATCGTCATTTTTTTGTGACAGTGACATTTGTTTCCGTGTGTGGCTGGACTTTTTGTATTTCTAACCCCTACGCCAACAGTGGAATAATTTACAGGTATATCTGTCAGTGGCATTCTATCTCCCTAAAAACCCAAACGGATGAACTGGTTTTAAAAAAGTGAATCGATCGAGAGCTATATAGATTATAGAAAATCTGTTCAGCTGTTTGAAGATCATCAGTTCTCTTCTAGTTAATGATCTTCTAGATTTCCCTACGTCCTTAGGAAAAAGCTCGAAAGAAGAATGAACTTGACCAACTTCCACAATTCCGATTGTAATTTTTTATACTGTTACTACAATGATGTTGTAAGAACGTGACCTCACGCGAAGCTTATGGACGCAAATTATTTACATTTGTGTAAAAAAACATATTCTTTTCTCTTACAGGAAGTGACAACATAACAAATGAAGACTAGAGCCTCAGATTGAATGATTTGATTAACACAAACAGCTCAAAGGGCCAGGTGTCAGTGAGCAGAGCGATAGAAGGACAAAGTGATAATGTAAGTAAAAAGTTTTTGATTGATTGGGATGAAGAAAAATTACAATATTCAATCAATCGTTAGTTTTGTATTGACATTAAAGCGGGCTGAAAAGTAAACTGACCAAGTGATAAGTGACGTCAATCATCAATTTGATTGAAAGATTGATTGATTGAAGACTTAATTGTTTAAATAGTGTGTTATGAACTTTTGAAATGAAAATGTTGTAATAATGTAATGCGCTGATCTCAAGGAAATAAGTTTCAAATAGCTTATAAATGAAGTTTTATTTTATATTAAATGGAAATGTAAAGATTTTGAAACGCTCGCGTATCGGTGAATCGCGAATTACTAAATATTTCTTGCACAAATTACACAACTTGTATGTATTGTTTAAAAACAAGCCATTCATTTCCAATTTTTTTACTGGAAAATATATTCATGTTCCCAGGCAATTTAGTTATTATTTTTTGTATGAGAAAATGAAAATTATATTTTCGTAAATAAGTTGATGTATTTCAGGCATGTTTTATCTACCTTATTTATTGAGATTCCGCAGAGCGAGCGTTCATATAATCTTAAAAAAAAAGAAAACACAATGAATTCTGACTTGTAGAAAAAAAAACGCATAATATTATAATTGTATTTTTTTTATAAATATAGCAAAAAATCACAATAAAAAGTAGACTTCGCAAAGTATTATAATTCGTGCCAATTTTTGAAAAAAATAAAACATTCCAAATCGTTGACCTGATGTATTAAATTAAAAAGATATTATATGTATATGAAATTAATTTATTAAAAAGATATAGCATTTAAGCGAATTTAAAATCAATTATTTGTAGTATTAATTAATGTTATAATGATGTGTATAAATTGCAGTATTTATATTTTTTTATATTTAAGTTTTAATAAGCTTTTTCGATGTTATAAGGGATCATTCATAAGCTTCGTCATTGATATTGCCAATGCTTTTTATGCCATTTATTTTCCATTCCCAGGTCAATATTATCTACCCATCTCTAATACCTATAAATATATACTTCAATGAGTTTATATTCAATACTAGCTTCCCGCCAGCGGTTTCGCCTGCGTGGTCTGGATATTTCTTATAACTTTCATCCCCTATTTCAACCCCTTACAGCCCTTTTTTCGCATTAAAAAGTAGCCTATGTCCTGTGTTAGGCTCTAGACTATGTCTAATAAGATTGCCAAATTGGTCCAGCTGTTCTTCAAGTGATGCCTAATGGAGCCCACCCTTGGCAGTATATGTCGGTCTCATACCAACTAAAAACCTCATTTCTATTGCCATGTTTCTACTCAAAGACTTGTCTTCAAAGTTCAACACCTCCAGACCTACGTAGCTTATGACTGATCACTGAATTATCAATTCTTGTACAATCGATTCCAAATACGTTAGCGTGTAGCAGTAGCGTAATATTAACTTATTTATACAAACAAATGATGCTATTCATTTATACAGGGTGTCGTGTAACTGTCAATTGGACCAGTACACGTATATGGATGTACTTTCACGTCGATCTTGTTAATAGAATGCGTAAAGAGGATGTATTGACGACTTTGTGTGTGTTACCATAAAATTCCAACTTGGTCGGACTTTGAAAGCTCTTTTAGATTATAGATTGTTTATGGCTAACTTCAGTCCGGCTAATTTATGCCGCGCGATCTGGGGGGCTAGACAAGTTGCATTTTGACATTCGAATCGACAAACAAAATGTATGTAAATGACACTAGTGACAGTTCGATTTGTCGAAAGCTTGTGTCATTTCCATACATTTTGTTTGTCAATTCGATTGTCAAAATGCAACTTGTCTAGCCCCCCTGTACTATAAATTATAAATAATGAGTTCGTTAGTCTAAAAGCTTTATATCATAATACATTTACTCAGTAACAACTGAGTAAATGTATTGATATAAAGCTTTCATTCCGGACGTAGCATTATAAACAGAAATATTTAGGAAGAACATGCTACAAAATTATTTAGGAAGAAAATGCTACAATTTTGGCTTTTTATGGCAGCACATGCAAAAAAATGAATGTAAAATTTGGCCTCTTTAAACGCAAAAACAGGCTGTATTTATATGAAAAGAATTATAGTGCTTCTAGCAGTTATGAAACTCTCGCTACTGTTGGCTCATTTGATGATAATAAGAACTTTAATAAATAATTTCATACATAAAAATATATATTATGAGATACTTTTTGATAATTTTGGCAAAAAATCCCGTAGGTTTTCGACGCCCATAGAACATTTTTGCTTGACGTTTATACACATTAGCGTTCAAAAGGTTTTAAAGCGGTTGCAAATCAAATGAAAGGATAATATTAATGTTTAGTTAAATGCGCTAACAATAACGAGAGTAACCAGTTCACGATAGTTGTATTTAAAATAAATTGAACGCATAGTTAGGCTTATTATTGTTGTTTTAGTTTATTTATTGTATTTAAAGCGGCTTGAATGTGTTCACTGCTGAAGCGCGATTTTGAAACATAACTTCGTGAGTTAGTAGAGAATGGCTTAGTGGTTTGCGCTCTTCTGATGTGTAAGTGTACTGTGATCCCAGTTTGAACCCTGAGCAACTTAAAATTCATGTGTGATTTCGGAATTAAGTATCTGCTTTTGAAAGCCAAAGTTCCATATTCCGGACAATTTTTTTAATAAAAAATAGCTAGTAATAACCTAACCTAAATTAAAAATTTAGAAAACCCCCGACACGAAATGTAAATTTCCATTTTGTGGTGGCGGCCATCTTGGATCATCTTATTATACTGTATAGTATTCTACTAGTCAAGCCCTTTCATTTGATACCCATATTGACGGAGTTGTGAAAAAATATGTAATTCGCTATCTTGTAGCGGCGGCCATCTTGGGCCGATTTTCATCAAATATAGCTAAGAACACTCCCGACTAATTCACCTTTCAAATAAAAAAAACAAAATCAATATCGGTCCATCCGTTCGGGAGCTACGATGCCACAGACAGACACACACACACACACACACACACACACACACAGACACGTCAAACTTATAACACCCCGTCGTTTTTGCGTCGGGGGTTAAAAAGGTAAGGGAGCATCGTTCGGCATTGAATACTTGTATATTTCATATACTTTAGTAATGTGACGGGCAAAAGTCCAAACTCCAAAGTCTGCTACTGAGAATTTTATTGAAAAACCCAAAAGCATTTTGGTCGACCTGAGAATCGAACCCAGGACTTTAGGCGTAGCATATCAGGACCACTAGGCTAATGAGGCAGTTTGTATTTTTTCTCAAATTATATGATTAGAGGCTATCTTTTAATCGCGCTTCAGCAATTGATGTCTTAATTTTGTACTGTATTAGGCTTATTGTTGAATTTTTGTGCTCAAATAGTAAATTATTGTGATAGTTATTATGTACAATCGAAAAACTTGACGTAAGACCATTTTTTGACCTGCATGGTAACGCTGAAAAGTTACTTTCGTCCTTATATTCTTAACAATAAGGGTGAAAAAAATCCGTTTGTCCTCCCAAAGTTAAGGGTAAAAAGTTTTCGATCTTATGCTCTTTAATGATAAAGTTGAAAATTGGTCAACCGCCAAGATAGTCGATTGTACGCGTTGTTCAGTGCATTCCCTTGTTGTAATTTGTAATGTAGTGTTATTTATAGACGGACAGGGTACGCGGTGTGGGTAACAAATTTGATTCGTTTACAGTTTTTATTTTGAATGTTTTTTATAGAGTTTTGGAATTAGTATTGCCATTATTAATAAATAAATTAAACTTGACTAGACTCGAATTCGTGAACTTAGATACTTAATAAGTTTTGGAATTACAACTTTAATGCAACCATCGATAAAGTTCGAGTTTCATTGCTACTAAAATTTATTTTATTACTATTTTTTTTATGTCACTCAAATATCGACAAACTGATTGGTCCGTTTGAGCGTAATGAATTTCTGTGCGTAAAATGATTTGAAATTGTAGACAAAATTAAACAAAAATGATGAGGAATCTAATCCATGTTGCACAAAGCACAAATTAAAACACAGACACTGATTGGCTTAGCTGTCGGCTTATTAAAAAAGCTCAAGAAGTGTTATTTTTAAATTAAATAGGACTGAAATAAAAATTGTCTTCCATAAAAATATAATTTTATCTATCTTAGCGTCCGTTTCACCACCTTTGGATAGCATCTAACTGTCAGGTAAATTAAAAATGAAACAAAATTTGTATAAAATTATTTGTCAAGTAATTTAACAGGAAGAATGAAATCTTTAAGTGCTGTATGATTTTGAAAACTAGCAAAACTATTTTTCACCCGACGACACGGCAAAAAGACGAAGGAACGGTTTTATATTAGGCAGTCTATGTATCTTCCTATTTACATATACACTACAGCGCCTAAAGTACTCGTCTGATTTTGATGAATAAGTGTCAAAAGATTCGTTATTTATTAAATAGTCGTTGCAATACCTTCTTCTAGTCTTCCGTTTCCTACATATGTATATAATTGTATTTATAAACAAACAAGTTTGTTGTCCCCATCGCGCCTAAAGAAAAGTATTTAGCTGTACGGAAAGCGATTTAGTAATAAGCAAATAGTCGATTAGTAAGTTTTAATATGTTAACCAAATGTAAACGAAACAAGTGTACGTAGCTGTTGTAGTTAACTTTTTTATTATTGCGCTCTAGCTCCAATTATTATGATATTAAGGGCGATTATCTTATATGTACTTAAGGTCTATATTTGTTGAAAATATTTGCATGTACAGTCACGAGCAAAAACGTAAACACTAACAAAAGTTCTAAAGCGATTTTCTCGTAAAGTGCTAATAGAAATTTTGTGTTATTACGAACACAGTATTTACGAACGAATACTATAGTGACATTGGTGTTATCTCAAAGTTGCAATCGTTTATTCATAAAAAAATCGCTTTAGCACTTTTGTTAGTGTATACATGTTTTTGATCGTGACTATACCACAAATAATTATTCTCATGCGTACGGCTAGAGAGTTAAACTCCCTTTAACGTTTATAGCGACATCTCTTTCTCTCCCAATCGCAAAAATACATAGTTGTGCAGGTATTTTCAACAGAATCCGACCTAAATAGTTCTTAGAGCCAAAATGTAACCAAAAAGACATATTTTTGTAACTGATTTGTGTATAATTAGTAAGTATTGCATGTTCCGTTACCGTTATTTTGTCGTTCAGTGTTATTTCCGTCCTGTGAGTTTCGTTCTGTTGTAATGTACTGAATAAAGTCATTATTATATCCTTGCGAGTTTAATTTATGATTTCTTGATTACTTCTTACATCAGGCGAGTTGTGGTCAAGTGCCAGCCTAAGATACAGTTCGCGCCAAACTTATTGTCCGGGTTGAAGTTGGCACTAGCTAACTTTAACCCGGCCGTAAAAATCGAAGAAAGAAAAATATTGGATAAAATTATTTAAAACGACAGCCTACGACTTGAGCTTCCGTTTTTATTTATTACAATCTAATAATATTCTTCCTCCCATTTTTACGGCCGGGTTAAAGCTAGCTCGTGCCAACTTCATGCCGGACAATAAGTTTGGCGCGAACTGTAAAATAAAATGTATTATTTTGGGAAACAACTTCTTATAGCACTGAAAAAGAAACATACCGATTTGTTAGTATCTTTAAAAGATGGCAAGCACGAATGGAAGAGTCGGAAGGGGTAACCTCGGCGAACGTACCACAACTAAATTGCGGACGTTTTCAAAAAAGGCAAGGTTAAGGGCACCCTAAACCGACGGCATGCTCGTCGGTTTATGGGGAGGTTGATGAGCAAAGATGAAGCGAAAATGGTGTGCCCGGATCGTAGTCTCTGCGTACTGATTCCGGGTACGCAGAGACTACGATCCGGGCACACCATTTTCAGGGAATCAGTTTATCAGTATGTATGTTTAAAAGGTAACTGAAATATCATACTTTATTGTTTAGAAATATTTTAGCATTTTTTTCATCTTACCTTCGTGCCTCGAAGAATTTTAACTAAATTCAATCCTTATCTAATTACAATAAAGTTGAAAATCTCCAAAGCAAATACAGTAGGTAGATGTCTCCTAGAACGCCGGAGAGCTGACGCGTTATATTTGAAACTCAATCGTATAAAAATATTTTTAAATACCAGTATTCGCACTGACAATAACATACATTATGCTGCCTGAAAGTTTGAAATGAAATGATCGTTTACGTAAATAATAATTATAAAAAATGAAACACGTGTGAAACTTATTAATTAATATTTATTGTAATTATATGAAGGCTTCACTTCGTATGTAGTTATGTACAAGTACATGTCGCATCGTAACCGCTAACGTTTGTACACTTTATCACAACAGACAACATAATCGCTAAAGCTTATTCTACGGATCGACAGTGGACGTGGCAAGTTATAATAATTACTGTAACGATAATAATTAACGCACTCGCACTAGCCGGGATTATAACGACCACTATTGATGAATCATAATATTGACACTTCAAAAAAAACATAATAGCTTTGTAAAAAAAAATATACAGATTTTTCGTACAATCACGGTTAGAATTCTGCTTCCATTTATATTTAACAAAATATAAAAATTTACAAATGTCAAAGTATTGTTTTTTTTTAATTCTGTCGCCTCCAAAAATACAAAAAATTTGTTACGATTTTATTGCATTTATTCCATCAAGTACAAATTGACCTCTTATTGTACGAAAAGCCTATTCTACGAGATTAACCTATACCGGCAGGTCCAGCTTCATACTATGATTCATCCAGTGCCGATATTAATCTGAGCTGTTAAAATCCACAAAATCGAATGAATTACAAAGCGTCCAATGATATATTCCTATTTAAAATTGATCAACAGATCCATAATACAAAGCAGTTCGTAAATGCAAATAAATATTATGATATAACTTAGGTACTATACAAATAAATATTTATCCACTACGATCCGTGAACACAATTTATTTATAGCATTAATAAATTATAAGACAGATTTTCAGGCTGCCTAATATTATACAGTAAAAAACAAGTACACCAGATCATTAGTTAGGTACCTAAACAGGTAGTTTCACTGTTACTAGTGATTAAAAAAAAATACCTACAAGGTTTTGACAGCTGTCACTATAAATTCCTACAACTGTTTTTGTTTTCGGTAAAAAAATCATAGTCGTTTTCAATAATTTAGTTTTTATTTATTTTTTATAAATGAACAACCAGTGCATAGCAATTAGCACCGTTATTATAATCGACATAGAAGATAATATTGCAATTGATACCAAATTAAAATAGGTGCAAGATTGCGTGTTTAATTCGCTAATAATTGTACATTACTCTTTTCTAGAAGTTTTTTGTAAGAGAATATTTTAAATATGTATTACATTTTTAAATTTCATTATCATCATCGTTATATCCAATTAAATTTGTCTTTATCGAGGGGAATGACCATATTCTCAGTTATTTTTATGTCAAAATAGAACTAATGTGTATTTATTGACTGCCCAAGTGCCCATACTGAACTGTTTCAAGGATCATATAATAAGAGTATCAATAGAAAAAAAAATGATACAGCCTTAAATGCATTAGAATTGTCCTTATTTCGTGTCAAAAATAGCTGCACGTCTGAGATTCATAAAAATAGGATTATTTTGTAGCATTTACATATATTCTCCTTACTGTCTTAGATCGTCAATTTCTCAAAAATATGGTGCCTGTACAGTACATTGTATTGTTTTTATAATATCTATAAAACGCTACCTGCAAGTGATTGTGCTATATTATGCGTCTCAATAGCTAGAAGCGTCTAAACTCGACTCTAGTTAGCTTAATCAATATTATTGCGGTATTTTATAGTTATAAAGGTCTACTTAGCAATGCGTAAGGCGAATGGTCTTTATTTTAACCAATGGCATATCACCCTAAGCTTTGTTTCATAACGCGGATTAGAGATGTGGTTAAATTATACAGATTTAAACTTAACCGTAGCAGTATGATTCAAAATCTAATCCTTACTTAATATTATAAATGCGTAAGTAACTCCGTCTGTCGCGCTTTCACGCCAAAACTACTGAATCGATTTAAATGAAATTTGGTACAGGGATAGTCTAGAGCCTGAGAAAGGACATAAGCTGCTTTTTATTTAGAAAAAAGGGCTGTAAGGGGTTGAAATAGGGGAATGAAAGTTATAACAAATACCCAGACCACGCGAGCGAAGCCGCTGGTAATTATAAATTAAATTAATTGACGCAAAATCTCGAGACACGCATTGCTGAATAAACACATTAATCTTAAAATTAACCAGAGTCGTCAGCTAACACTACGCGCGTAGAAATACAACTTACATTATTTAACAACTTTTATAATGTAATAACGTCTCCATTCATTTCTATATTCTCGTGATTTGTTCTACTTAAATTATTTTAACAATATTATATATATTATTATGTGTGGAAGACGGCTGGTTTGTTTACGCGAAGCTTTAGGTATATGTTTCCACGCACAGCAGTTAAAATAAGTACAGTTGACACCATCAAATATATATGAACGAACGTGCTGCTCATAATGTTACTATCTAAACATTATAAACTACTAAAGAAATTAAACTTTATATCAATGTGATAAAGTTTATGTCAAAATGACAGTTGCCGTGTATTGCGTTCTTTCTGAAACATTTCTTGTGTCATTGTTAATTATTAATTTAATACCTACTAGAAAAGTTTTTATTGCTTCATGTTTGTCGATAACAAGAAAATGTTGACTGACAAATAATAATTATTCTAGAATAATACAAATGTTAGCAGAAAACCTGGTGCTTTTAATAAAATTCCGACACATAATCGAATAACAGTATCAGATACTGTTTCGTCAAAAGAAAAATACTGTTGGCATCGGTGCGATAGCTCGACAGGGAGGAAGTTAAAACTTGTGTTTTTACAAGGATATGGGACGAACAGGAAGGGAGGTTAACAATGGAAGACAACTCCAAAATGCACATAAAGCTGGAGGGAGCTTCAAACTGGAACATATGGAAGTTTCAATTCTACGAAGCCAGAACTTGTTGGACGTGGTAGAAGGAAACAGCGTGATGCCGAAAGATCCAGGTGCTGCAAAAATGGACGCTAAAGCCAAGACATGGCTGATAACGAGAATGTCGGAAAATGCGATTTTCACCCTGTTACACTTCTACGAAGTCAGAACTTGTTAGACGTGGTAGAAGGAAACAGCGTGATGCCGAAAGATCCAGCTGCTGGCAAAAATGGAAGCAAAAGCCAAGACATGACTTATAACGAGAATGTCGGAAAATGCGATGCTGCATATCATAACTTGTACTAGTTCTGCGGAGGTGTTAGCAGAAAACCTGGTGCTTTTATTAAAATAGTCATTGAGATACTATCTTACTGCAGTGGCTATGTTCTTTTGTTTGTTTTTTTGTCCATTTTTTTTTTAGTCATACACATCATACTGCATTATAATCACACTATTCATCACAAAATTTTATTGTTACTCGCCTATATTTTTTTTAAAAGAGTAACTATGGAGTTTCTTGCCGGCTCTTCTCCATAAGTCCCACTTTTTGGAACCGTGCAACTAGTTTGACAATTCAAAAGTGCCTATTTATATGGTCTAATTGAAATAAAATATTTTGAATTTGAATTTGATAATAATAGTTTATTTTTTTTTAGTTCTTCAGATATTTCTGAATGACTCTACCTAAACAGGCAGATGCATATAATGAATTTGACAAAGACTGTTACCAAACTATTTTAGAAAAACAAAACTGCAAGAAACTTTTTTGCTGATACTTTATTTATTTCATTATGTATCAAGAAACCAGCTGCGTGTAATCTTGTTTTTTATCAATCTACAGAGAATTTCCCTCCTGTGTAAGTTTCGCGCTTCTGAGCCCAAGCTATTCGTTGTCTGTTCAGTCATTGTTAGTTCTATTCAGTCAGTAGATTTGTGTCAAATTGCAGGTAACGTTAACTGCCTGAATACTTAACTTTTTGACCGACTGTACAAGCATGATCTTTTTCTTTATAATTTGATTTATTTGTTTGCTTCGCGTAAACAAAACAAGAGATAACACAGTTTGTACACGGAAAACTAATTATTACGTATTTTGTCATCGTTAAACAATGTATACATATTTTTAATAGGTAAGTATACATCAAAAGGTACATACAGACATGTTTTTATATATTTTAATAAAAAAAACTAAAATAATAATGTCATGTTATTGGAGTATTAGATTAGAATATGTACTGTTTAATATCACTATGATTTTTATTTTATATATTATATATAAACTATTTATATATTTAGATTTCTTATAAATAAAATTGGCGGGCAATTGTACTAGTTACATGGCTATTCACATAAATATCGACATTAAAGAATATACATAAAATAAATGTATTTAAAGCCGATGTCAAAATGATTACTTTATAATGTAGGTATTGCCAATTTTGATATTAAATTTTAATTCATTTAACAAATTACAATTTCTTTAATGAGTATACAAACAATCTTGTACGTAAATAAAAATATAAATTTGCATCAAGCTAAGTTAAAATATAAAAAAAAACTTCTACTTAAATATGTGGCAAGAAATATTTATTATATGTTTCAAGTTACATCGAATATCACGATCACGTTATTAGTCTCCATGTCGTATTGACTTGGGATTTGGGTCTGATTTCTGAGAAGAAAGGCAAGAGGAAAGGAGAGTAAGGGGCAGAAAGAAAGAGAGAGCAGAGGGCAAAAAGAGAGAGCAAGGGTCAGAAAGAGAGAGTAGGGGGCAGAAAGGGGTTAAACAATTTAGAGATGAATCAAAAAGAGTTTTCTTCTATAAAGAAGGAAGTAAGAAAGGGGTAAAGGTATGGAAAAAGAAGATACGAGGAAAGAGGAAAGAGAATAAAATAGAAAGTATCGTGAGAAAGATGAGAAAGAGAAAGCAGAGAGAGGAAACGTAGACTATAGCAGATATAAAGTTGTGACGAGAAGCAATTACATTTTATTTTTGCTACCACGGAATTTTTCTCAAAATGTAAATCTTCAATCAACACCACAAATTGCACTTGAGGATTGCACAGCCATAATACAATTAAATGAAATTAAACTAATAAAACAGAGCACTGGCTACTATGAGGTTTTTTTTTAAATTCTCAAAAAATTTGATTATAATTTTAAAACTATGTTATGTAGAAGAATGGTCACACATCTATTTATCAACCGCGTTAAGCACGTATCTGTAGAACGGGTAATGTATCTGTACCGCTACGAAATGTATTACAAAACTACTTTAATGTAGTGTAAAATTGGCAAAAGTTTACGTTACGTTAAAGTAGTTTCATTTTAACTCCATATTTCTGCACAATTACCCTTCATGATTCACAAAGGAACTTTAGAGAGCAACTAACAACATTCTCGACATACGATTACAGTAGTTAATCCATAAAAAAATAGGTTTAAATGAAGACATTTTCTTTAAAACCACACAGTAGCAGTCACTCTAAAACTTACGTAATTTCTCTAAAATTTCTAACAAGTTCTACCCACATCTAATAGTTCTACGACACGTATTCATAGGCAAGTGTTAGGCGAACGCTTACACTAAGAGTAGTTTATTATCTGTAGTTATTGCGAACCGTACAACGTTTTACTATCCTAAGGCAAGGGAAGGAGATCAGGATGCCCATGATTGATTCATGATTGTAAAGAAAAAGTTTAGCCGTTTTAATCTATACTAATATTATAAAGAGGAAAGATTTGTTTGTTTGTTTGTAATGAATAGGCTCCGAAACTACTGGACCGATTTCAAAAATTCTTTCACCTTTGGAAAGCTACATTATCCCCGAGTAACATAGGCTATATATCATCACGCTACGACTAATAGGAGCGGAGTAGTAATGAAAAATGTAGCAAAAACGGGGAAAAAATTATAAGACCACGCGGGCGAAGCCGCTGGCGGGAAGCTAGTCATTACTAATATTATAAATGCGAAAGTAACTCTGTCTGTCTCGCTTTCACGCCAAAACTACTGAACCGATTTACATGAAATTTGGTACAGAGAGAGAGCCTGAGAAAGGCTACTTTTTAATGCGAAAAGGGGGCTCTAAGGGGTTGAAATAGAGGATGAAAGTTATAAGAAATACTCGGTCCACGCGGGCGATGCCGCTGGCGGAAAGCCAGTTAATAATAATTATAATCAACCCCCCGCTGCTAGGCACGGGACTCTCTTCAAAATAAGACCGGTTAAAATATTCATAGAATATTTATGATTTGATAACATATATTATAGGTAGATCTCCTCCCCGTAATAAAAACATCACTGGAACACTTAATATTACGCGTTATAGCAACAACTCGACACAAATAGTAAGGTTTATAATATCTTTATTCTATTTAATGCTTTCTTGTAAGAAATTAAGTATAAAGTCGGGTATTCATTGGACGACTTATCAAATTTCAACAAATTTATAAAACAAATAGATGCTAGAAGCCCCGCAAATTGATAATGTGTCTGGCGGACATCTTGGTGACGTAAAAATGACGTAACCGCTCTCAGTACGCGTTAGCACCACTAGCCAGTAAGTACGGCGGATGACGTCACTTGTAAGGTTAATTAGACAAAGTTCCAGCCCATTAGCAACTTTCGAAACTTTTAGGTACTTTTTGGGTGCAGAGTCAGTCCGGACAATATTACCCCTCACTGGTGTCGCCCACTGAATACCACTTCATGCTGATATGTGTACTAATCGACGAATAAGCGTTATTGAGTAGCTTTATAATTGTATCCTATAATATCGATCTTATTATTTACTTGAATGATACTTCTTATGTAATGCCATATCTTCGGTACTACACAAAAATATATAAAATCATTGAGATAATAAAAAGAGATCGTATTTCTAAAATCTATGTTTTTTTAAATTAGAAGAAAAAGAAGCACTTGTTAATGTCAAATATTGTGTTTTATTCGTTTGACTCAAAAATAATGATCACGGAATTTATAGTTTATTGTTCTATGTTCTATATAAAATAGAGAGCATTTTTATTAAACTTGGCGATCACTGACTACAGTCCAGTCGATAATAATGAAATCTAACTAAAATAAAAAGAAAAGTCGGGATTAAAATAATATCAATATAACGCGATAAAATCCGTAAACTACTTTTTATAAAATAAAAAGGTTAACTTTTGTAGGTATCCAGCAAAATCACGGTAAAGCGTGTTTTGGTATCACGATTTTTAATTTTAATTCTATAACAATTTTAAACTCCACCTATGAGTTAATTTCACACCTCTGCCTCCTTGCAGGGTATAAAGGCGTTACTGTAAATATTCCGTAAACCGTTATTAAATCAAGCAAATCTGTAAGTAACTGGCATATCTGTTTGATCGTCAAAATAAAATACCAAACGAAAATAACGATCTTTGTACAATGTCACTTTAATCAGAGATTGGACATTTTATGACTGTAGGGAGCTGTAGTTGAGAACCTTGAATAAGACGTCTACGAGAGCAAGAATGATGACTCATCAAATCTTGGAACGTCTGATATTCGATAAGACATTTGAACCACCCTAATATACGCATTGACATTTAAATATTACGATAGCCGGGGACAGCGCGAACAAAAATAGAATAGCTACATTGAATATCGGCTCGGAAATTAGCTACTCGCTGCGCAGTACCCCAGCTCTCACCCCCGCTGTCACATAAATTCGTTACTGCGCAGCGACTTGCCATTAAGTTTGAATCAAACTGTACGAAGTTTTAAAAGCACAATACCTTTTTAATTCCGGACATTTTATCACTAGACACCGACCGTCGTCACTTTTAGTTAAACGCCGACTGACGGTGACATCGCGTTATTCTTGTGAGGCTGAGATTTTTTTTGTCTTACCCGCATTCCGCATTAGGAGTTAAAATGTCAAACATAAATATTTAACTGACGTTACGATAAACGTTCAGAAATAATATGTAATGAAATAATTTGTATTATGTAATATTTGAAATTAAAGTAAAACTTGTCTAAGAAAGTTTATGGCTACATTTTTTAAATAATTTATAGAAAGTAGTTTTATTTTAGATAATAGTAGGTATTAAACAAAAATTAGGTGTTCTTTTTAATCAAGTGCATTTTTAACCGACGTACGAAAAACTGGAGGTTCGCAATTAGAATGTTTATAATGTTTTTTATGTGTGTTCGCCCATTTTATCGTCAATTATGGACCGATTTTGAAAATTGTTTTAAAAAAAAGAGTGGTTCCCAATTCGTCCCTATTTTTGTATGTTGCCGAATATGAATGTACGAAGGTATTTGAATGACTCATACCAAATGAGTCGTTGATCAAAATAATATGGCAATACATAAGGAGTACAGCTTAACCTGGATCACACAGTATTAGGCGATAATTACAGACTAGTTAGATTTGTGTTGGTGCAACATTTTGCTTGCCCACTAGTGGGCTTTATTTATTACTATTTATTATTATTATGTTCTAGTTATGACACTAGCACTTAATTTGGCTATAAGAAGTCACTTAAATAAAAAAATTATACAATTTAGTCAAGTTTGTATGGTAAACTAGTTGCATAGGAGTTTTAGGGGGGGGGGGGGGCGGTCAAGTGTATAATGTAGAAAGAATTTAAGCAACATGTATGAAAATGAATGTCGAAACCTGTCATTTCCATACTTTTATTCGTCGATTTGAATGTTAGTTATTTCTTGTTGGTTCTGTAGATAACAGTTATATTGCATTGCCTAATGTACGGTTAACACATGGTATGATTAAGAAGCCTAGAGGAAAGTTATGTCAGATCATTTTTAGATTTGAAAGTCAATGGCTGTATATAACTTGATTAATGCAGTATTTAACAAAAAAAAACTTTGATCTCTATGATATTGTACTATGTTTCTTGGTACTTCTTGTGTCAAAAAGTGTTAGTGTCATATCAATGTAATTGTAACTAAGTGGAATGCATTCCTCGATGTACTATAAGTTTTACTAAGCGTATTTGTTCAACTGTGCTTCAATCTTTTATCATACTAACTAGTTTTGTTTTTGATGACTTAACCTGAAAATACAACAAATTATTATAATAATAAATAATGAGGAGTGTGCGCGTCCGGAGGCGAGATGGGTAGATCATATCAAGAAGTTCATTGGTAACATGTCGAGATTAACAGGACCGGAAGTTTATGCCACATTTCTCGATCTTGTGTCATTCTCACCCAAAGGGAGGCTCAGCTCTGGTTGGAGATGTTATATTTATGGACGTTATGTCAACATTTCTATATCTATTAAGCAAATCTATCAACTAATTTGATATAGTAACCGGCCGTATAACCAAATGGGCATAATTTCCCGAACATTATGTGAGCTTCCAGAACGAAAATGGAACTCGACCATTACCTGATAATTAAGACCCTAAAGAGCGTCAAGGTGAGGTGGTGTATCTTATAGTTCGGAACTAGTTGGCCGCGCCTTAGGTATGTGAGCGGCGGGACAGAGTGGCGGGGTTGCCTGCGAACGGTAAGACGGAGGGGCGGGGCGCTTGCTTTCATTACTCAGTAATCCGCCGCCTCAGCCCCGTCCTACATAAGGCGCGGCCAACTAGTTCCACGCAGACCCCTCCCCGTCCCTTGCTCGAGCCGGCCCGTGCCGCGCCTGTAGCTTTAAATACGTCCCTAAATAATTTAAATTCAGATCCAGCTGTCCCTAGCTGCTCCCCCAGCAACGCCTTAAGCCGAGGTCCGAGTCCCGTTAGGGGACGCCCTTAGCGGCTGTTGCTTAGTTTATAAGCGTCCCTGGAGGCACACACTCATGTCTCGCCACTAAGCCCGGTTAAGTTTGTAAAACTTCCTGAGTTATAGTCCAAGCGGAACTAGTTGGCCGCGCCTTAGGTAGGGACGGGGGTGAGGCGGCGGGTTACTGTGAACAAAAGCAAGCGCCCCTCCGTCCCACCGCGCGCAGGTGACCTCGCCCCTCCGTCCCGCCGCTCACATACCTAAAGGGCGGGCTACTAGTTACGCGCGGGCTACAGAAACAACAGTTCTCGCCAAACTTATTGTCCGGATTGAAGTTAGTACGAACCAACTTGAACCTGGCCGCAAAAATCGGAGAAAGGAAAATATTTATATATATTAGAGAAAGGTTATAAATGATTTAAAACGACAGCCTACGACTTGAGCTTTCGTTTTTATTTATTGCACTTTAATATTTTTCTTTCTTCGATTTTTGCGGCCAGGTTCAAGTTGGTTCGTGCTAACTTCAACCCGAACAATAAGTTTGGCGAGAACTGTACGTCCGACATAAAAAAAAAGCTTCGCGCGGAATATAGTTACCTGGTGAGTGCCGGCTGCGTGACGGCGGCGCCGGCCAGCCGCTCGCACACGGCCTCCAGCTGCGCGTCCAACATCAGCGACGCTATCTGATCGTCTGTCAGCATCTCCACACTGGAAATAATATTGTTTTGAGCACAGTGAACCCTTCTATACATTTTTAGATAGCTTTTTACTCGACTGAACTGAAGCCCACAAGGAAGGTAGTGTTACCATTTACATTTTTTTTTGGTAAATGTTCTTTTATTTTGAGGATTATACATATAATAAATGCATATTATTTTGACCTTATTTATTTAATGAATTACAGTAAAGTCATAAAAGAGTTGTCTGCATATTGAAGATATTAAAAAAAACAAGTTGGGGAATGCTTGTTCGGCTTGTTTGTTAGGAGGCCCACTCCTAACAAACAACAAAAAAATATCGAATAGATTCGAATTCGGTATTACCTGTTGGAGAGAATATGCTCCATATAAAACTGGCCTTCATTTTATCTAAATTTGTTGAATAGATCCCGAGATAGAGCTTGTATGCCTCTCCGTTGTATGCAGACATATAGAAACTAAAGATCATCACTGTTGGTTAGTGTTTTTTTTCTTCTATTTCCACCTGAGCGAAGTGGTGGAAAAAAGCTAGTTTTCTTAATGATACGGGCGAAAAATGGAAAAGCTCTTTATAAATAGGTACCTGGCGAGGCTGTCGGTGTCAGAGTACCGCTCGGAGGAGGCGGAGGACGCGGCGCGGGGCGACGCGGCGCGGCGCGGCGTGCGCGGTGCCGACAGCGAGCCGCGCCGCTCGCCGAACAGCGACAGTCCTGGCACACACATTATACATTACATGGCCACACATCATAAGCGGTGAAAGAAAACATCGTGAGGAAACCTGCATGCCTGACACATTTTCTCGACGGCATGTGAAGTCTGCCACCCCGCATTAGGCCAACGTGGTGGACTATAAGGCGGAAACCCACCGCCACGCACGGAAAGGCTACGAAGGCACGAGGCGTGAAGCTTAGCTTTTCAAGAAAATGTACGAAGCAGTTTCCAATGCAACCTACGAATTGACGTCATGACACACGCGTGGCTTGCTCGGATACGGCGCCCACGTAGCTCAACCCCATGCGCGCTGTTTAAATTCGTGTATAGCGTGTGCTGCGGTGGAAATGTAGACCCACGTTGTCAAAGAAATGAACCCAAGAAGCAAACGTGCACCGCGTGGCCGTGGACAGCGTGTACCGCGGTGGGTTTTTGCTTATAGCCTAAGCCCTTTCACACTGAGGGGAAACCCATGCCCAGTAGTGGGATAGTATGAGATGATGATGAGGCACATAGCTCGTAGATTTGATTTGGGCAGGAAGGTTTTGGAGTAGAGACCACGCACCGGAAAGCGCAGCGTAGGACGGACTTCAACACGGATGACCTGATAAAGGTAGCTGGAAGTCGTTGGATGCAGGTGGCATATAACCGGTCCTTGTGGAAGTCTATGAAGGAGGCCTTTGTTCAGCAATGGACCTCTATAGGCTGATATGATGATATATTAAATACACCCTTCATTTTAAATTACCGTTAAAATTCGGAAATCTTTGTACTCATGATTATAAACAACTTTTTTTTTAAATCCTCTATACATTTTATAGGGTCGAGTGATCCTGAATAATATACAGTAAAAAAAAGTTTAATAATGTGTTATTCTTACTTCAACTTGACACTCACCTTGGAACATCTCCTTGACCTTCTCACCAGTATCGTGCAGCAGCGCGTCCAGGCTCTGTCTCCGGGGCTGGTCGAAGTCCTCCCGCAGCACGTGGGTCCTGGGCGCGCTGCGTATGATCCGCCGCGGCTCCGCAGCAGACGCCCTGGACTCCACAGGACTCGGCGGCGACCACTTCTCAGGAGTCGAACGGGCGCGGAGAGAGCATTTTTCGAAGCTAACCTGTGATTAGAAATAATAACTTGACGTCGAAAACCATTTGGTGTATTAGACGCCATTTTTTATGTTAATATTTTTTAATTATCTAGGCAAAGTATACCTAGCGAAAATAATTGTCATGGGTGCACCGGACTGCCTATTATAAATGTATTTCGTCACTTTGAAAGCCCCAATAATACACATATTCATATATTAATCAATTTACCGATTATTACCGAACCCAAATTACCGATGTGGTTCAAAAGGCTGCAAAACTTAAATGGGACTGGGCAGGCCATGTCCGTCGGATGAACTGTTTGCTTCTATTGCACAGAATTGGAGCCCTAAGGCAAACCGGAAATGCGGCAGACCACGGAGGAGAAGGCCAGACGACCTGGATGCCTTCCTGGACAACTGGACACAAATAGCCCAACAAAGAGATAAATGGAAGAAAGGGGGGGAAGGCCTTTGCTCAGAATAGAGACAATACAGGCTAGTTAAAAAAAAACAATTTGACGGCAAGTTTGGCGTAGTGGCCCAGGGGTCCAGGAGTTGTAGGTTCGATCTTTACGCTGAACAAGTTGTTAACGCCATTGTTTTGTTTATTTGAAAGATGAACAAAAATGTAACTTCAGCTTGAGTTTCCTGTATCTATCTATTAGGTACACGTGTACATTATTGCTATCATGATCTAATTTGAGTGAGTGATTCATCTCCCGCATCAAACCCAACACAAGTGCTACTCCACCGCACATGTAACGTACCTCTTCGGGGCTGGAGTAGTCCAGGTCTATCTCCGTCCAGGTATCGTTGTCGGGCAGGCAGCGCGGGCGCTGGGCGTCGGCCGCCCGCCGCAGCCACTCGCGCACGCTGGCGTCGGTGCTGCTCTCGCACAACTCCTCGAGCTTGTCACTGTTCGTCGTGTTCGTGTCGCTGGCTGTGTCCGTGATCGTCGACCGATCTATATCTGTTAACATTAGTTATTGTAATGCTACGTCTTCACCTTACGCCTTAATTACGTTATACAAGGTGGAAGGGACATCGACGCGCAAACGTCGTGACAAGGTTTCACTCAAGGTTAAAAATTTAATGACCTAGGTCATTAATGTAGAAAATGATCGGTTATTACAGATATTGAGTGCGCAGTGTATTGCTAAAACGTTAATATAACGCTCCGCGGTGAATGTTATCGCACGCGCGATCCGAAATAAATGAAATAATGATTTTTTAATTATAAATCTAACCTAATCTAATGGCTTTTACACGTTCAAGTAAAAAAACTGCAGAAAAAATTGAAAAATTGTTGAAAATAGTTACAGAAAATTTCAACGTAGGGGGGTCCAAAATCATGTACTGAACTCACGGTATTCGGATGTGCGTCGATGTCCCTTCCACCTTGCAGAGATGGAATAGAATTCTCGCCTCTAAAAGCTATGTCTTGTTACTCACCATTTCTGGCCGACTGTCTCCTAGATCTGTGCTTATGTATTTCATCGGAAATCCTCTCCAGGTTCCTCAGCGCTGAAGAGTACTGCTGCTTCGCGTCAGCCACCTGCTCTTCCAACGTCTGGATCCTGGCCTTTTGACCTTCTAGAGCTGTGTTGATGCGCGCTTTCTCCTCAAAATAAGGTCTGCAATTGAAGTTGTGGTTTCGGATCGCGGGACAAATGTACTATTTTTATCTAAACATTGATAAATGTAATTAATGATTATATTATACTAGCTTCTGAGCACTCTCATACTGAGAGGAGACCCGTGCCCAGCAGTGGGACAGTATATATGAATATTTTCTGCCGAGACCTTGTCTGCGTGGACATGATAAAGTGTCCTTTTATCTTTAAAGGGAGATAACTTTTATCACTGTCATCCGATTTAAACAAAGCAAAGCCTAAATTTTGCTCCAAGCCCGATCTTACCTTAGTGAAAACCTCAACAAAATCAGTTCAGAAGTTTCGGAGAATAGCGTGTACATACAGACTGACAAAAAATGTTTTTTTTTGTTCTGTTACTCTTTTTATCGCTCACACTCGGTAACCGAATCGTGACACTTACGCTCATTAGCAGCACTTGCAGCCACTATACCATGGGATAGGTAAACAAAATCATTCTCAGTTCTATTTATATTCTAGATCAGAATAAGAAAATTGATTACATTGTTATAATTTACAAAGATTGAAACTACACTACAAAAACGTCATGCAACTATAGTCCTTCTATCTCGCGAAGACTTTTATATCATAAAGTTCAAATTTCGTGAAGAAAGAATGTCTATATAAAACTAGGCGACACTTCCTGGGAAAAAAATAAAGAGATCGGTTTTGTATATAGCGGAAAAACTCTGTTAATTGCAACCTTGTGACGTTTTTTCTCTTTCTGCCAATGAGTCATAAATACTGATATTTAACTAGCTGTTCACCGCGGTTTTACTCGCGTTTATTTATTTTTTCGCAATTCTAAGGGAATTTCCTGCAATGCTTTCATAGCTGATGCCTACGTTATAAACTATCTGCGTGGCAAATTTCTGGCCAATCCGTTCTGTTTTGAGCTGTGCATTAATAGATCAGTCAGTCATGAGTCAGTTACCTTTATTATACAGAATTATTTATATTTTTAAAACGTTCAAAGTTAAAGCTAAATTGTTACATTTTAATTAGACCATGGACTAAAAAAAAAAACAAAACTTGTTGTTGTAGTAAAAGTTGCACTGGTTGCACGGTTCCAAAAAGTGGGTCATATGGACAAATGCCGTCTAGGAAGGCTGTGTTGTCCCCCAATATGTCTGTGGAAGCCGAGCGGTCAACGAGGAAAAAATCTACCAATCGGCTACGTTTACAACAGAAGCAAACGCAGCCTATTGGTGTAATTTCTCCTCGAGCACCATTTAGCTTCTTCACACATCTCTGGGAGAAACGCAGCCTAAGGCTAATATACGAGACAAATTATACCCCTTCTGATTTTTTCCCAGGAAATGTCATAAATATTTGTTTAAAACTAAAACCATGCATAATAATAAAATGCAGTACCATAGTGAGTTTGCTGCGGCGGCGCGCGTGCCTGTGGAAGAGAGCACTGTGCGACTAGTCAAGCAATAATGTGCGGGTTAGTGTCATACACGTGTACAGGCAAATGCTATTACAGTAATATACAGGTCGTCCCAACAGCGACACTGGAAGTAGGCACCGGAAGGCATTGCAACTTGGCTATAGTCCACGCGTAACTAGTTGGCCGCGGCTATGGTAGGGACGGGGGTGAGGCGGCGGGTTACTGTGAACGAAAGCAAGCGCCCCCGCCCCTCCATCCCGCCCGCTCACATACCTAAGGCGCGGCCAACTAGTTCCGCGCGGACTACAGGTCCACTGTTTTAATGATCATTAAAAACCGTTATTCACTTACAGATTTGCTTGATTTTATTCATATACTAGCCGATACCCGCGGATTCACTCGCGTCCTTTTTTCTTTTTGCTCAGCTCTGAGCCGTAGTGTGATGTTAAATAGTTTATAACCTTCCTCAAAAAATGGGCTATTAAATGCAATAATATTTTTTTAAGAGAAATAAATCTATACTAATATCATAGAGGAAAGATTTTATTGTTTGTTTGTTTGTATTGAATAGGGTCCGAAACTACTGGACCGATTTGGAAAATTATTTCAGTGTTAGATAGCCCATTTATCGAGGAATGCTATGGGCTATACATATACCATCACGCTACCGCTCCTATTATTCATGGGAGCGGAGTATCAATTAAAAATGTTGCGAAAATGGGGGAAAATAATCAGCTTCTACGGGAACAAAGTCGCAGGGCAAAGTCTATCTTTTATAAAAATCTATTTAATAATGTTATTTTCTTAGCATTTGACTGTACATCATTCATACAAACTACTTAATTTAGTTTGAGTTATATAAAATCTAAGCTAGCTTTTCATCTACAAAGTATCAAGAGAAAAAAGTAAAAATATTGCAAGTAGAAAGTTTCTATGCACTGCAAGCATTAGGTGAAGCAATCACTAAAAAACAGACCTTAAAAAATTGATATTAAGGTTGAAAATATTAAAAGATATATCAAAATATTATGGTTTCTATATTTAATAAAGGCATCATTAGCAAGCTTAAGTACAGGAACTTGATTTGTGATCTTTACACAATCATATTGTCTTGATATTATAACCCTGGCCCGAGAGGGGTGTTTAAATATTTGAAGCTTGTCTGTTTGTGGCTTCATTTTAATAGATTTACTTTTAGAGATAGGATTTTGACATAACATACCATTGTGAGTCACAGTCGAAAATATTTGTTTAGGATTATGCATGTTTCAATCACATCGTGGCCGAGTTGTAACTACGCTGATCAACCGATTTGCGAGGTTAAGCTACATTTGCAGCGGTCAGTATGTGGATGGGTGACCATTCTTAACATATCGAGACCCCTCTGTGCCTCGGAGAGCACATAAAGCTGTCGGTCCCGGTTGTCATATAAACACCTATGACAATCGTTAGTGGTAGTCAGAAACCTAAAAAGCCTGACAACCAGTCTTTCCTTCAAATATCGGTATTTCCCAGAAATTGGGTTGCGGAGGTCTGATGGCAGTCGCTTCGTGTAAAATACTGGTATTTAGCCGCATCCTGGTTAGACTGGAAGTCGACCCCAACATGGTTGGGAAAAGTCTAGGAGGAAGATGCATGTTTCAATGCCTTAAAATTTTAATAAAAATTATATGCTTATAAGACGGTTCCTTATATTGGTTTTAGTATGCAATAAAGAATATTCTATTCTATTCTCTATTAACATAATGTCAAAATCATATCTCTAGTAATTTTCACGACCATTCTGACACAATTGAATAGCAGACTTGACCACCTGAACTCTAGACTATAGTCCGCGTGGAACTAGTTGACCGCGCCTTAGGTAGGGACGGGGGTGAGGCGGCGGGTTACTGTGAACAAAAGCAAGCGCCCCCGCCCCTCCGTCCCACCGCGCGCAGGCAACCCCGCCCCTCCGTCCCGCTGCTAACATACAGTTCTCGCCAAACTTATTGTCCGGGTTAAAATTGGCACGTGCTAACTTTAACCCGGCCGTAAAAATCGGAGTAAGAAAATTACTAGATTGTAATAATTAAAAACGAAACCTCAAGTCATAGGCTGTTCTTTTAAATCATTCTTATCCAATATTTTTCTTTCTCCCATCTCCCATCAAAACTGTACCTAAGGCGCGGCCAACTAGTTTCGCCCAGACTATAGACTTCTACTGATTACTACTGACCTGGACTTGGCGATGTGCCTCTTGAGTCCATTCTGCAGTTGCTGCACCAGCGTGGTGGCGGCGCGGTGGGCCGCCGCCTTGTTGCGTTGCGTCACCGTCGCACTCGCTCGATCACATTCCGCCTAACGACAGTAGAATAATTTAAAACTACTACTTTTACTTTTTAATTTTACATGGGCATAGGAGTATGAAATTTGGCACAGTTAAGTGTATATGGCGAAGGAGTGCAGGAAGCTAATGTTTTTATATAATATGCGTTAGAAATACTATATATTAACAAAAAAAAAAAAAACTAAATCAATAAAAAATTGTGAAATACAGGAGTTTTGTATATAGGTCTTAGTTATTTAACACATTGCAAACCTCTACAATAGAACCTCTATGCTGAGAAACACTGAATTATTATAAAAACATCTACACCCGTATACAAATTACATTTACTGGCGAAATGAAAATGTATGGGGTTGAAATTTGAGCATGTTCTATTCAATCACATGGTACCCTTCCGACAATAAACATAATTACTTATCTGGAAAACAGTTAGTTGACTTAGTTGAGTTAGTACCTGGTTGACTCTTTGTGTGGCATGGTTGAGCATCTCCTGCCAGGCAGGGTCGAGCGTGAGGCCGGTGTTGCCCTCCGCCAGGCGCGCCAGCCCTTGTTCCGCGAGGTACACCATTTCGCGCGCCGCCGCGTGCGCACTGTTAGCTTTGTCGTATGCGACTGTCGCTGTTTGGAGGTCCTGCGATGTCTGGAATGAGATTCAAGCAAATATATAAGTGCTAACACTGCTACCATTGATCCAAATCCAATCCATGATATGCCCCAAAATGTTAGAACAGTGTTCAGTTAGAAAAGTGGTAGTCAGAAGCTCAAAAATCTGCAAGTGGTCAGCTTTTTGGGCTTATTTATACTTTATATACAGAAAAGTACAAGGCGGCCTTAATGCCTAAGGTATTTTCTCCCAGACAACCTTTGGGTGATACGGAGACAGTCAAGGTAGGCTTCTGACTGGCCTAGGAATTGGATAGTTTGCAGTTACTTTCAAGTAAAATAATGATATTCAGCTGCATCTGATTATTCTGCAAATTTTTCCAAAAACACTTGGGAAAAGCAAGGAGGATATGAGCAATGACTTAGTGATGCTGTGGAAGTAGTTTCTATCAATAAATGAAAAAATATTCTATTTACAACAACAGTAGAGAGAATCACTGCCTACTCACAGTATTGGCCCTAAATCTGGCTTCATAGTAAGGCCTGGCCTTATGTACACTAGTCCCCAACTTCTTGGTGAGCTGTTGTATCCGCAGATGACCCTCAGCAAGCAAGCGACGGAACGCCAGCCTAGCCTCGTCCAATTCAACCTCAAGTCTATTGATCTCATCTGTTGATGTATTCAGTCGTTCCAGCTCAATCTGTAACACCAAAAATGAATATGAGATACATAAGTCCTCCACAATATTATGTAATTCTTGCAATGAAAATTTTATCATCCATTGTTGGTTGGCTGATTTTCTATTTATAAAAGGAATATTTTCAATTTTTTTTGGATCATCTCTTACTAGAATTTCTTCTTTTCAGTATGCAGTCGTAACTGGATTGAGAGGAACCCACTTAATTTAATATTTAATTATTCTTTCTAATAGATTAGATATTTCAACTAAGTTTAAAAAAACATCATGATAGATTTACTAAAGTTTAGATTATTTGTAATAATTCTATGTAAGCATAGTGTATCATTGTTAAATTCTATTCAGGGACAGTAATCTAATATTTCATTGATTAATTGACGATAATTATGTTGCATAACAAAAACATATGATCGACTCGGCGATTCTTAGCAGAATCTCACTCTCGCAAACTAGTTTTATTTGAAAACATAGCGAGCTATTCTAAATTACAGTTGTATGATAATTTTTATGAATTAAACTGGAATATATGATGTGGAATACAGTCGTCAGCCTAGAAAACTTCCTTAGAAAATATCGATTATCTTTACCTGAACTCGGGGATCCAGTGCTTCCGAGCATTCGGCAGCGCTATCGTTCATTGTTTCCTCAAATCAAAGGCATTTTAACAAAAGTTATATTCAATCGAACCTTTTCGCTTGTTGTTACTAGAGTTATTTCGTAAAATAAACATTATCATCGCTGAAAACAAAAAGAAAAGAAATAACTTTGGTTTCTTGATTCAATACTGCCCGCTGCCAAAACACAGACAGATTGTAAAAAAATGAAATGTCATCATTTTAGTAGGTACAATAGGGACAGGATCGTCAGTCGAGAAATTACTTTCAGTTTTGTAGTTTATACATAGTCGATTTTTGTGTTCCTTTAATTTTTATCAATGACGACAATGACATTGAAAATTGGTATGCCCTAAAATTGACGGTTTTCTGAAATGACGATGACGGCCACTAGGCAGCAGCACTGAGAAGTGTGGTCCAAGTCTGAAGTAGTTTTTACCATTCAATTAGTTTTTCCTTGGTGCCAATTACTTTTGCACCTCTCCTTTTAAGCCCTAGTTTTTCTTTTGGCCTTACACAGTACGTGAATGATCGATTTTAAAATTATAATGTAGGTTTTAAACTAAAAAGTTTATCGTCAGTCAGAACCATGTTTGTTTTGTTTTGTTGACAGCGCGGGAGACCTACTTTCACAGTGGGGCCAACTAGTGGCGTAAATTTTCGTAAACACCATCATTGTAAAATTCTACACTACAATTTCCCAATTACAGATATAGACAAATGCTTTGAACTTGTCAGTTTTTAAGCCTTCATCCCTTTGATTACCATTCACCACACTTGATAATACTGTCCCAGATCCACTGCTGGTGCTGGGCACGGGTCTGCTTTGAGAATGGTTGGGATAATAAAGTCGGGATTAGTCTTCACACGGGTACTTCTCTATATACAGGGTGTTTGGTAGAACGTTGAACAAACGAAAATGGTGGTTAGTTGGGGTCATCTGCTACCCACTGGGCCCAAATTATTTAACCTTGGCCGCAATGTTTTTTTTTTACTTTTTTTTAATTTCACAGAAAATTATCAGTTTTTTATCAATTTAAATTCGAATATCTTTACTTGTGATGGGTAAAACAGGCAGGATGTTGTTTTGTATTAATGTCTAATTATATTCGAATTTTAAATAAAAAAAACTGGTAATTTTCTGTGAAATTAAAAAAAGTAAAAATGAAAACGGTGCGGCCAAGGTCAAATAATTTGGGCCAAGTGGGTAGCAGATGACCCCAACTAACCACCATTTTCGTATGTTCAACGTTCTACCAAACACCCTGTATAATCATTATCAATATTGATTTTTTCCTCATGGTCATGGTTAGTCGGTTATTCGTTTTATTTTTATCTGTGTTGTGTGTATGTCAAATGAATGACAGTTTTCTGACAGCTGTAGTAGTAGTAAGCTGTTTTCATTCATCATTCACTTTCGCTCACAGAGGTTTGTCATCAAGTGAATAAATTATAAAAAAATGGTATTTACTCATATTTATCCTGTAATTTATATTTTTTAGTGCTAGAATCTATAACACTGTTTGGTATGTATTGCAGGCGACTGAAGTGGAGGACACGATCAAAAGAATTCAGGCCCATAAGGGTGTTATGGGTGTAATCATCGTGAATCACGAAGGTTTGGTCGATTTTCACTTATTTCCATGGTTACATTGGCTTAATATTCTATTCCGGAACTTTCCAGCATTGTATAGGGCCCGATCAATACCAGCCACTCTGTTTTATAGTAAAGAAGATACGAATAACCGACGAAGTCATGTAATGTTTTTTACACTTTCTAATTACAGGTATCCCAATCAAAAGTTCGTTGGACAATGCCACATCTGTGCTGTACTCTGGTCTGATCGGACAGCTCACTGAGAAGGCAAAGAATGTTGTACGCGAAATGGTAATTTATTCTTGTACATAGATTTATTGGAGTACCTACTACCAAGTACATTTCAATGTGCAAATATTATCTTCATACATAAGAACAGGGGTATGTGTAAACTCGCTTATACGTGGTTCTCTCATGGCACTCACATTCTCTTAGAGGCTGCTAATTGTGATATTTTTGCCAATGAATGGAAGATCAAGTTTTGAGAAATCGGTATGAGAGCTGTGTCCTCAACACTCACATATAGCTCAGCTTCTTCTTTAGGCCTGTAATATGTCCATCTTGCGAAAGACATCTACTGATTCTCGATTTACGTTAGGTACTTACTATTATCAACTAATGATGATTAGTTTATGGTACACAGTAGATAATGGGTATATTGCTAAGCCAGATTTTGTTCTTGTACTGATACTATGAAGTGCATAATTTACAAATTCTTTTTAATTTTCAGGATACCACAAATGAGCTGACATTCCTCCGTGTGAGGAGTAGGAGACATGAGATCTTGATTGCACCAGATCGTGAATTCATACTTATTGTCATACAAAACACTTCTGATTAGCTCCAGTGTGAGCTAAGTCTTAAAGGGGGGGGCCTTTAATTAGAAATCTTCACGAGCTAGTATAAGTTCAACATAGTTTTGACCCTATAGGCACTGACATCTTTTCAGCAGGCATTTTGATATAATGTTTATTGTCAAAAGAAGAAAAAAAAATAACAATGATTTATGTTTTATGATTGAGGATTTATATGGCCCCTAAAAATAATACATTGCACTTAAACACTACCTAATTTAAGATTCATTTAGTTTTGTAAGTTAAGCTTTCAAAAGTAAATGCTAAGGATAATTTTAAAACCTAACAACTGTAGCTGGCAGCAGAGAAATGTCTGAAGTGCCATTCATGATTGTGAATATATTGTGAACCTTTGCATAGTAGTTATAAGCCAGCCGAATGGTCTAGATTGGGCCAATGCTATATGACGAGTTTCACTTTTTGTATAATTAGTAATAGGAATAACTACTTACATATTTTTTTCTCGTACTCGTATAAAACTCCATTGTTGATATTTATGAAAAAACTTAAGTATTAGTAATTTATGTTTTATTGGTTTTTGTCTGTATGTTTTTTTATTTATAAAATTTAATAACACTAATAAAGTATTTATACACCACCAATGATTGTATATGTACCTATTTAAATAGCGTTTAAACACCACTCATTTTGGTTTCTCAATGACGCTCTCGAAATGGCCCGCCAGGGTCGGACTGAGCCGGAAGGGCCCGGGGTGGGATAGTGGTAGATAGAATCTCTCTCTGGGGTCGGTTTCTCGTGTCTGAGGATCGTGGTCAGCATCCGGGTTGCATCTGGAGCCGATATTCTGTCTCCACCACCGGTTTCTGTCCAGCGCATTTCGCATAACCGTGTAGAATTTGGAGGCCGACAAGTCTTTTACTTGATCGGTCCATCTTGCTGGTGAACGACCGCCGGATCTTTTGCCTTCGGTGTTCCCAACCACAATCAGTTTTTCCAAACTTAGATTTAGGTAGATGGAATATGGAATACTATCAGATAATTTTGAATATTCAATAATATTGTCTATTTTGCAATAGAATCAGGATGGGTATACCTAATTTAATTTTATTGCTCACAAAGAAATACTTCTTTGCAAGAATCGTAGCGAGGGGGTGGGGTCTTTAGTTTCTGCCCACCCCTGTGAGGGAAAAAGGTGTGAGTGTATGAATGTATGCTCACAAAACTTTATTCACATTGAAGGTAGGTAAGTAAAAATAAAACCATAAAATATATTTAAAACGTTTTATTATAAATCCTGGAAACATTGCAAAAGCCACATTATTCAGTCAGACAACGTTTAGACATTCATTGGTGATTGCCACCGCGAAGGCTGAAAAGACCTGGGGTCATCAAATAATAAAAAACACCGCGTTAGACGGCGGAACTTTCCAATGATCGCAAAATTTTTGTACGACGACTACTTAGTTGTATTAGGTATTAGTCGAACATTGAGCTGCGTAGTCCACTCCATTTTTGGCCCAAGTTAGCACCAACGACTATCGCACTCGGCGAAGTGCGCGAGATCCCAACTCAAAGCATCAAGCATCAAGGCGACGAATAAACACATCAGCTGATGGAAACCTCAAATTATTGAAAAAAGCCTTCGTAACTAGATAGACGCGTTTTTCATTATTTTGCAGGTATTGTATCGATTTTTGACAGGTCTAAACACCACCCCCAAACATGTTGGAGGCAGTGTTACAATTATAATGAAAACACATCTATTTTGTCTATGGTACTTACTCTTTGGCTGCTTCTGCTGTCGGTATGTGCTCCTTGGGATGTCCAATTGATCTCACAGCTTCTTCGTTGGATGACATAGATCATTTATATGTTTTTTTTTAATTATTATGCTTTGGAATAAGACATCAGCTTTTTGTTTCCTGGTTTTGTTCTATATTTTATATTTAATGAGTAGGGATTAATCTAATACTTAGATTTTATCACTCCATTCTTCTAAATGCAGGTATCCTTCAATTTATGGTTGTTGTTTCATAGAGAAGAATATAGTTTTACATTTTTACATCAGCAGCGGCCTTAGTGATTTTCTCAAATATAATATTGATTTAATACAATCTGTCACTTATGTTAAAATAAGGTTCTAATAGATTGTTTAAGTGTCTAGTGTGCTCATGTGAAAATACAAATTGTGTCCTGTTTTTTTATTGTTTTATTCTTCGTTTTGTTAACCGATCAGATATGCAATTATATCATAACCATTAATCTCAGTGCAGATAAAGTCAATGTGAAAGTGGACACCCCTTAGATTATTTTTATTTCTTGACCAAGGAGTTATTATATCTGTTTATCCTCTTATTTTGGAATTGCCAGTTTTACATTTGACATTTTATTAGATATGAATATTCTTGAGAGGATACCCAGTTACAAATAAGTGTTACTATGAAGTTAAATTTTTTAATTTTACATCATTCGATTTATAGATAATATTAGTCTGCACTGAATTTTATGTAAAAGCTACCATCATAAAATTTTGGGTTACTATTCCAATTGTATACTATAAAATTAAAGATTAATATTTTTATTATTTTATTTATTTCATAGTCACACAAAAGTTGAATACATTTATATTTTCTGTTCAACATGTTTCAATGATATCTTAATTATTTAAGAAAGTGCAAAACCTTTTTGATACTTTTGTAACTTTTACGGTTAGCAACTTTCTCTTATCTAAAGTCTAAGTGCATTACATTTACTAATTTAAAACATGTTGAAGTCGTTTTAAGAACACTAATATTATTAAAAATTACTTACTAACAAAGTATTTTTTTTTAAATTGTTTTTTTTTTAAATTTACATATGAATACTTTTATGACGATCCACCTCGCAGAATGCGCGCACGCATTTTACATATTTTTGAAATTGGCAGCACTTTCATGCTTAAATGCTGTTTGTATTACAAAACAAATTAAAAAAAAAAGTTATTCTTTTGTCAACATAATATTTTATACGATTTATACCATTTCGGTATTTTTTTCATCAAAAATTAACAATCAGTTTGGTCCATAAAATAATTATAATTATGTTTTAGTAGTGGTAATAATTTTGTGTACTTGGAAGTTGTATTGTATTTTCTTCTGAGTTTAGCCTTTTTTTATTGGTCTTCAGTTTTTCTGGTATTTATTTAAATATTATTTTTCTTGTGGTTTTAGATCCAATACAACTTTATACTCACCTGCTTACTGGGTGCGCTTTTTGACGGCCCTGAAAATGTAAACAAGATACGTAAGTCGATGAAAGTAACGTGAATAGAAATATGTAGTTGAAATAATAGAAATAAACATACATGCAACATAAATAAGAAATATAAAACAATGTTGTTGTTGTTAATTATAAGCAAACAAAAAAGATGTGCACGGGCGCTTTTTCCAGCCGAGTTGTGTTATTTTAATGGGATGTTGTTCAGATTTGTGTAATTGTGATATCTATAGATTTGTATTCAAAAATTTTCAAATTCAACTATTTTATTTTAATTAGACCATAATTACAAGTATGTACTTTTGAAAAGTCAAACTAGTTGCACGGTTCCAAAAAGTGGGACTTATGGAGAAGAGCCGGCAAGAAACTACATAGTCACTCTTTAAAAAGAAAATGGTTATATAAGTATAAAAGGAAAAGTGACTGACTGATGTATCAAAGTAGTCTCAAACCACAAAGGATTGGGTTAAAAATTTAGCACATGTTATGACGTAGGCAACCGCTAAGTACGGATTTTGGGAAAAAAATATGTGCGCGAGTAACACCACATGGAACAGCTAGTTAATGACACTGAATAAACAGGACAAAGCGAAAAATGGTTGATGTGCCTACGTGAACTGTAAGATGGCAATTTTGCTTTAACTTTCTGATAAAATTACTCTTGTCCTGTCAACATTAGGGCCATTTTTTTATGAATCAGGATTCACTGTAGTGCAATATATTTCATTTTTGTCAAGGTTCCATTAGCGGCAGTATTAGTTTCAGCAGAATTACTATCCCCTAGCACCGTGTGTGGAGCGAGCGCCGTCGTGCACTAAAAAAGTACGAACTGCAAGTGGGTCTACTTGGGCGGGCGCGCGTAGGGCTCGGGGCGCGCGTAGTGGCGCGGCGCGTGGTGCTGCGGCGCCGCGTGCATGGGGTTCTGGCGCCGCGTGCCCACTGCGCGCGCCGACTTGTACTCGCGGTTGTCCTCCTTGTAGCCGTAGCCCTCGTCATCGTAGTAGCGGTCGTGCCCGCGCTCGTAGTAGAACTCCGGCTCCGGCGCAGCACCGCGGACCGGCCCGCGGATCTGTGGGGTAAGATCACTTAAGCCCCCTACATACGTAACGATATATCGTATTGTAGATCTAACTAACGATTTGTCATACACACGATGTACGTAGCGGGCGTTAGGGTGTCTTAGCTTAAAATTCCCGTCATGGTCGTGCTGAATGTTCAGATGATAAGAATGTTAGTCGTAGAGTTAGCGACGAGTCAGTGACTCGTCGCTACAATAGCAACTTTGTGTTCAGTATTGTCTTTTAGATAAATGTGTGAATAACTTTGATGCCTTATATGACATGTTGATAATTATTATCATTCCAATTAACCTTTTAGTTAGCAGTTATTTTTTATAAATGTTATTATCATTAATTATTCCTTTATTTTGTTGTCTCTTGTATTCAATGATAACCCTTATAGTATACGGTACGAAGGTAAGGCTTATTTTTTTAACACTAAACAAGAAAATTATTGCTTATAACCAAAGCTTAAACCAACCCATAATTAAGTCAGTTGTGCAAACAAAATCGGAATTTAAATTCGTATGATGTACCCAATTTTATTTTCAATAAAATTTAACGTAATCTGGCACAGAAATGTTGTTATTTCTATTGATTTTAATGAATCATTTTCTTTTGTCATTGTGCAGAATTAAGTATGTTGAGCGAAAAAGTAAATAGAGTGTACTAACCGGCGGCTCCGGCGCCTGGGCGTACACATCATCGTAGGGGTAGGAGGTCTCCATGGCGGTGCGCGCGCGGTCCAGTATGCTGATGACCTTGTTCTTGGGCGGCATGGCGCGCTGCATGGGCGGCGCGGGCGGCATGCGCGGCGGGGGCGGGCGGCCGCCGCGCGGGCCCCCTGCGGGACCAGCTCGAGTTGCAGCGCCCGTGTCGAACGAGAACGAGCGCGGGGTCACCGTGCAATTGTAGTTGGGAACGCGCCGGCCGGCCGCCTCGCCTGCCGGGGAACCCCAATTATGTGGCTCGCGCGACCCGCGCTCGTCTCGTTACCACAACATAATAAGGTACAGCAAAACCACTCAAATAAAGGGTGCAGACAAATCTATATTACCATTACATAATTATATGAGTATTCGTCGGCATCGGAGGCAGCCGAGAACATTACTTTTTCTAATTACAATTTATCATTCCCTTGGTATTTTTAACACAACGCACGATAGTCGCTATGCCATCCATTGCAAATATAACCAATGGTACTATAGTTCTAGTTCCCCACTCGACCACTAGAGTAAAGGTTTTTATATTTTTTTCCATGCTAGTACCAATTAGAAATTACAAGCGACTATCGAGCGTACCCTGGCAGAGTTACAGGTCCACGAGACAAGAACAAACACATGTTATAACTCAAAAATAGGAGTATTAATTTGTACATTTGAGATCACTATTTTGTTTTGTGTGGATCTTCTGTATCCATTTATTTTGTGGTAACTGGGTATTATGGACTCAATTATGGAGGTATTGTTGACTACTACTACTACTACATACAGTCAGCAATATGAGTATCAAGTAGAGTTAAACACAGGTTTAAAATAATGTATATCCATCACATTTTACACACAAAAAGGGATAGCGTTATTTGAAAACCTGGGTTCAGGCTGCCTTTTCTGATGAGGGGTCATTAAAAAGGCAGCCTTAGAAAAGAATCCTAGGATTATAGTCTGCACGGAACTAATTGGCCGCGCCTTGGGTAAGTGAGCGTCGGGACGGAGGGGCGGGGCCGCTTGCTTTTGTTCACAGTAACCCACCGCCTCACCCCCGTCCCTACCTAAGGTGCGGCCAACTAGTTCCGCGCGGACTATAGTAGATATAAACAGTATTCAGTATCATAATTATTCGGACAGAAAGTTTGCATACATAGGGAGGATAAAGAGTATGTACTTCAAGCAAATAGAATACTTAGCGCCTCTTTCACATTCACCAGATATTTTCAAACAAGTTTTGTTCCATTATTTAATTTATCCGGCGGATTGCGGCTATCCAGATAGTCAGAAATAGGCCCTTAATACGACCATTGAGATGTAAAGGGTGATTTACATTGATACAGTAGCTGGCGACAGCATCACTGGATTAACACTGTGTCAATGTTAACATGTTTCAGTCCAGTCCAGCATTAGTGAAATAAAACATACTATCACGCCTATATTCCCCGAAGGGGTAGGCAGAGGCGTAACTAATGTACACCCACATTTCGCCGGTATGTTTAAGTCCCATGTAATAGGGGGCGAGCCTATTGCCATCAACCGGGCACAAATCCAGACTCCGAGCTGCTACTGGGAATTTCACAGAAAGCCCAACAACACTTTGCTAGGCCAGGGGATCGAATCCAGGACTTCTAGCGACCCAACGAGGCAATCAGTGAAACATGTTTACATTGCTACAATGCTGATCCAGCGCCGAAATCTAGGGATGGTGGCGCTACCTACTGTATTAACGTAACTCAGCCTTACTTCCTTAGGCTGGACTCAGACATCCGGAATTTTCTTCATAATCGGCATTCCGATTATTAATTTAAAAAGCCTAAATTCCATACAAAGTAATTGTTTACCACACACATTCTGATTTTTTCAGATTATGGAAATCTCAGATCAATCATTACTTTGTATGGAATTCTGGGCTTTCTTAATCAATAATCTGAATTCAGATTATGAAAATTTCGGATGTCTGAGTCCAGCCTAAGGGACAGACAGAAATTTGAAATGCAAGAAAGGAATGAAAAAGGATATTTCCACTTACCACCTCTCTCGATATCCCTCATCTGTGTCTGCCATATCATGTCGTTGGTGTCTGGTATGAGGTACTTCTTTACCTCTGCGAGAGCGTACGCAATGCGCGCATGCGCTTCAGCCGGAGCCGCTAGCGCGCTGATCTCAACGTGAAGCTCGTCTGACAAGTGCGCGTACTTCGGGTCTAAGGAGTTGCGTAACTCTTCCTCTTTTTGTCTATGGGACGAAATTTATGTATACCAGGTTAAAAAGAATGAAGTTATAACCTAGGTAGTTTCGTTTCAATAATAAGTAATTATAAAAGAATACATTGTTTATGATAGTCGATATTATTTTTATAGCGGTAACATGATTGATGTGAAAAAGGGTACAGTCACAAGCAAAAGCACTTTTGTTAGTGTAAACATGTATGTATACACTAACAAAAGTGGTAAAGCAATTTTTTCATGAATTAATGTTTGCAACTTTGAAATAACACCAAGTTACTATAGTATTGGTCCGTAAATACTGTGTTCTAAATATCACAAAAGTTCTATTAGTACTTTAGGAGAAAATCCCTTTAGCACTTTTGTTAGTGTAGGTAATTAGGTATACATGTTTTTGCTTGACTAAGAATTTAAGTTGGACTGCCTCCATAGATTTGGATAAAAGATTGGCAAGGCGATAGATGGTATGGTATAGCGGGCTGTTTTCCGCAACTCTACGTCAATGCGCGTATTTTGCGTATGTGGCGATAGATATGGACATAGTAGTTTTCAAGGAAGGTTTTAGTATATCATTTGTCAATTTTTACCCGACTGCCGAAGGAGGAGGGTTATGTGTTTGACGCGTATGTATGTATGTATGTATGTATGTATGTATGTATGTATGTCCGTTCCTATGTCCGGTCGTAACTACTCAACGGCTCAACCGAATTAGATAAATGACACCTCATTAGATTCGTCTTGATGGCACGACTGTCACTGGGTACATGAAATTTAAAAAAAAACAATATGGCGGATTTTATACGCTTTAATGTGCGAACTGATTTTGAAAATGATCTTTAGTTGTATCAATTTATATTTTAAATCATCATTTAGGATCTATGTAGTGATTCTATGATGATTTATAAACTAAAAAGAAGGAAATAAAATCAATTATTAAAAGAAACAAAAAACCCGACTGCGTAAAAACTACTAACTAAAAATCTTAAAACAAGCTCTGTGATGTTGGAAAATGTATTGCAGGCGGGACAAGCTGTTCGTTCATAAACAAAATTGTTTCTTTGCTTGTCCCGCCTGCAATACATTTTCCAACATCACAGAGCTTGTTTAAGGTTTTTAGTTAGTAGTTTTTATTATACATTGCCTAAAATATAATGATATTAATTTGTTGGCAATGGGGCTATAATTTATAAGACCACGCGGGCGAACCCGCTGGCGGAAAGCTAGTCTCATAATACATTAAGTATAAATACCTGTCCCTCATGGATCCTCTGCCGAGCACAGCCATTTTGCACATGGTTTCTTCCTGCAAGTGCTTCATTGTGTTGCCTTTTGGCCCAAGCAGCTTACCAACGAAATTGAACTGTCAACAAAAGTATCAATGAGATCTACATCTGTGTGAATTGACACTCAATCATGTTAAGAAAAATCTCATTCTCACATTATCTTATCCAACTATGTTGGGTTCAGCTTCCGTTGATCAGTAATTTATACAGAGACAGCTCAGGGAAGCTCAGTCAATTATTAATTGGAATTAGGTTAATTATTTTTGATGAAGGAGAAAATCTATTGGCGGGCAGGATTCGAACCTGCGCCTTCTGGTTCGGTACACAAGACGCTATGACCGCTAAGCCAGTCCTTCTCGCCAACTCAAGGTGACGTAGCGACATCTATTGGTAAGCAATGAATGCTTCGCAATCAATAGATGTCACTATTTCACCTTAAAACCTAAGTTAAGAATGTGAAGGAAGATTTCGAAGGAGTTGGCGAGCAGGCCTCGCGGTGGCTTAGCGTTCATAGTGCCTAATGTACCAAACCAGAAGACGCAGGTTTGAATCCTGCCCGCCAGTCGATTTTCCTTCATTAAAAATTACTGGTAATCTTAGCATGGAAAAAATACATAAAGATGGAATTAGGTTACACAACAAATTAAATAGTTTCATGGTAAATACAAAACAATATTGCGTAATAAAAGTTATTTCTAAGTATACAAAAACAATTGCTTTTAGTCTCCATCAACAAAAAGCAGAATACTCCTTGTTGGTGAAGGGTAATATTGGACTAGCTGCCTAAAATAACTGCACAATGTTCCAGCCTCAGGGCCATAGGAAGTGAGGGCTATTCAATGTTTTGGAGACAATATGATAGACTAGATTCTAAAATGTTTTTTTTTTAATTGTGACTGTATCATGGGGCTGGCATAGGTTACAGAATTTAAAAAATATGTATATTATAAACAAACAACAAAAAATAAGGCTTGGTAGGTTTTATCCTGTACCACAGAATAAATAATAACAGAATGGCCACTCTCCGCCCCTCCCTAACGTCAGATACCTCATACACCGGCAGGTCATCATGTTCTTGCCGGACTGCCAACAAACCCTATGCATGTTGCACTATTAAAATATTTCCTGTAGCCAATATTGCTGAATATGTCTTTTTATTTAAATATTTCTTACCTTGGGATGTTCTTTGACAGGTACCAACACCTTCACAGTCACCTTGGTAGGTTTGTCACGGAAGACATCCAAGTATTTGGAGTCCTTGCCAGGTATCCTCCCTGATGCCTGGACTTTTGTGACCTCTGTAACAACATGATTGATCGTAAATTATAAAGAAAAAAAATTACCCCCTATTACATCCCTTCTGAGATCAGGATGGGTAACACTAGGCTCTCTTTTAAATTTAAGTTACGGTAACATCTCCAGGATAGGAACTTGGCAGGTTCATCATCTCGACTTTGACCAAACATATATAATAATTATATATTACTAGCTTTGCCAGCGGCTTCGCCCGCTATCCCACGGGAACCATAATTTTACCGGGATAAAAAGTAGCCTATGTGCTATTCCAGACTATAATCTATCTCTGTGCCAAATTTCATCCAGATCCGTTCAGTAGTTTTTGCGTGAAAGAGTAACAAACATCCATCCATCCATCCATCCTCACAAACTTTCACATTTATAATATTAGTAAGAAGTAAGATTTAAGTGTATGTAATATTTTGTATGGTATGTAGTTTAAGTACTGATAGTATTATATCATCTTTTAAAGTTCCTTAAAGTGCATCTACTGTGTTATCATCTCTGCATCACCCTAAGGTTGTCTGGTAGAAAATGCCTAATGGCATTAAGACCACCTGTGTACCAGTTGTGCATAAAGGTTTTAAATAAATAAATACATGTAGGCAAACTTTGGGTATACATTATTATGCCTTTGTCTAACCTACATGTCGGAAATCAGAAATTATTTTATCTGATCTCATTAATTGCTCATGATCATGACTCTCCTAGCCTTTTTCAAACTTTGTTAGGGTCAAAATTTAACCATCAACTACCTACCCCCTATTTTAGTCATGTACAGTTCTCGCTAAACTTATTGTCCGGGTTGAAGTTGGCACAAGCTAACTTTAACTTGGCCGTAAGCCCCATATAATGCTCTTGAAAAAAAACGATAATTAAATGGAGATACATTGAAATATAGTATGGCCTGGCAAGACAATAAAAACTTATTGAAGAAACTTTTTGCAGACATGACCTTAGTGTCAATGACCTTTTGAGTCATAGGTTAGGGCCAGTAGATTCCAGTTTAAAAAAATTACAGTAACATAGTAAAAGTCAATGAAAGACATCAATCCTAATGTAAGATATTTTATCATAAGTAGGTAACTAAGGAATTTAAACAATGGAAGCTTGGCACATTTTCCAATTGCCACATAGTTTGGCAGCATACCATAAAGATTGGGTTCAATGACCATGACTTATCATATTACATTTTTATAGAGATTGTGAAAAATCAATATCGTCAATATAATCTATTGTTTATTTACTTACCTTTTATTTTCGTGGTATTTTTGTTGATGAATCGATTGAAAAAAAAATGTGTATATTCAGTAAACAAAATATATAAATTCGCATCCGTTTATATAAAAGGAAAAGCAGATGGAATGGTTTAGCCTTCGAGAAATATTGAAAGAAGAAAAACATATTGAATAAAGTGATTATTACACCATTTTTGAGATGATGCATCGCAGCATTGATATAGGTTAGGAAAAGCTTTCTGAATTTGATATTTACCTTGGTCAATAAGTTTTGTAATGATGGGGAACTTGGCATTATTAAGTTTAATCTTCTCGCTCAACAGCTCTCTCATGTATTCACCGGCTTTTTCATTTACTTTTGGATTATCTTCGCCATCTTGTTCTTGTTCGTTTTCCATACTTGTATCTTGCGGCGCATTCCGCTTGAAATCACTACTGTTGTATCCATTTTTATCGTACTTCTCAGCCATTTTTAAATAACTTAATTATTGTAGCAAGCACTACGTTATTTTTTAACAAAATTTAATAATGACACGCAGTTCTAGCGTCTGACATGCCACAAAGAAAATCAATCCGCTGTCCGCTAAGCGCTAACCCGCCAAAGCCGCCGAACCGAACGAACGAAACGCCAAAAACAAGATGAAGAAAAATTCAAAAGAAAGACCCAGGTGTCTATGGAATCGAAGTGCAGAACAAATATCTATCAAGATATTTCATAATTTCTTTTTAGTCTGTGGTAATAGTCCGTTTGTTGTCTGTGGCTTTGTGATGCACTGCTCTAGAATGGTCATAGATTTTATAACCATGGAAGTAGTAAGTATACTTAGTATACAATAGGAATGTGCACTTATGAAGAAAAACGGTCTAAGCGAGATAGTTAGGGTGGAGCCATTCATCTCGCTCTATTAGAGTGACCATGATTTTTGTCGTCAAGAGAGCATGCAAGAGACGAGACCACGTCAGTTTTATGTTATAAGACAGGATTTGTGAAATTAGTTTATTTTTCTTTCTACTAAAGAAAAATATTTGCAGTAAACATAGGCACTGTTGTTGTAATTGCATCTTGCCGTCTGTCGCATAAAAATTGGTAAAAGCGTTGAACTGTTGATCATGAGATAAATATATTTATGTGATAAGCACAAGTGTTTGTGTTGTTCTGGGAGTATCTTATAATAATAATATAAGCCTTTATCCAGACAACTATTGCATTAATTTAACATTGACGACTCTGGTGAGTCGATGACACCGACAACTTGGTCTGTTTGCCCAGCTTTGGCAAAGGCCTCCTCCAATTCTTTCTACTCTCTCCGGTTTACCGCTTTTCTAGTCCATGTTTTCCCGGCTATTGCCTTTATTTCGTCTTCCCACCTTCGAAACTATCTACCTCGTTTCCTCTTTCTATTTCTAGGATACCAAAATACAATATTTATGTTCCATTTTTCAGTGCCTCTTAATATGTTACCTGTCTTTTCTGCGTTTTCTTATTCTAGTTGTGACGTTTTCTATTTTTGTCCGTTTCCTAATAGTTATATTGTTGATTTTGACTTTATATTCAACATGCTTCTCTCCATTGCTGTCTGGCTAGTTTCTTGATTGCGCTTTAGTAAGTGCCCAAGTTTGGGAGTTTCTTATGTATGCACCAAAAAATATGCATTATACCATGTCTAATGTGCTAAAGAGGGCGCCACCGAAGTGTAGTGCGCGATGGCGGCCAGACGTCCACTGTCGTCTCAAAAAGTCAACTGGCCGTTCGTAATCATTAATAAATAATTATAGTCGACATAACTAATATTTTTGATTGTCGTCAAAACATACATGTCCTTTTAAAGTCTGACATAATTTGAAAACATTGTCACCCGGAAGGCCCCTCAACCCACCATTTGTGACGTAAATTTAAATTATATTATTGGTAGACTCGGTCCCGCGTACCGGGATTTTCAGTCTTAGATTTTGCAATAATTAACTTTAAACATAAATATTACCAACATTTTCAGCAAAATGAATAATCATGATTATTTAAAGTATAAGTAGGTTGATAATTTGGTTATTAAAATACCTACATTGATAATAAAACAAAGGCATCTTATTAATAACAAAGCTTGTTTATTAGTGTTTATACGATTTCACTTAAATAATAAAAAAACAAAATAATAAAAAACAACAGTTAAACAGTGAAATAGCTGGAATTTTTCGATACGTCCGGTCTCGTAGATATTTACGTTACCATTGGTGGGTTAAGTTTGTAACCTGTGAGTGGATTTGTTAGAGCCGGTATATGATTAATTTCCACATCCTTTTACGCAACACCATTTCACTATTTTATACATTCTTCACAAATAAAATAACAACAAAAAATCACGGAACGAAAATGACGCGATGTCATTACCATTGTTTTGAAGTTGTCATATCAAAATTTCAAAACTAACCATAAACCTATAAAGTTCTTTTTTTTAAGAATTTACTCAAAAGAAATACTTTGGACTTTTCTTATCTTTATTTCATAAAAAGATATTTTACGCAGTAGTTTATCTAGCAATGTATAACTCTATAATATTTTTTGGATCAGATACCCTACCCTCGTGCCAAATCTACTAGACGATCTGAAAATTCTTGTATGGCAATTTATTAAAACGAGACACAATCCCCTACCCTAACCTCTCTATCTGACCGTAACGTATTTCGGTTTAAATATAAAATTTAATGGATTGCAATAAGGTCGGTTTTACGTTGAGTTGTTGTGCCGAGTACGCATTCCGGATGTAAACGAAGTGTAACGAAGTTTGACATATTAGTTCCATGTTTATAACTATGAGAATCATAGATATAATATGTATTATGTATCTATGATGAGAATGGTATTACTGTCCTTTGTTTTTGTGCGCGCCAAAATTCGAAATAGATTCGCATCAATCAAAGTAAATAGTCCTTTTAACCTTAAAACATATTATTTACTACATAACTTGCGAATCTGTAAGAAAAAAGTTTATTTACTATAGTGATGCCAAACTAAAGCCAATAAATATTATGTAAACAATAAATTCTTGTATTATAGTAGTCTAGAAAGGTTTACCTTAGTTACCGACTATCAAACTACGATTTGTGCACGAATTTTTGTTATAATCCCACCTCTATTCTATTAATAAGGGACCTAAGAACATTATTAAGAACGGGCGAAACATTGGTATTAAATTTACGCGTGAAAATATGTTACGTCCTTATGATTAAGAAATAGGAAAACATAAAATTACTAATAAAGTGTATAATTCTTCTAAATACAGTATGAATGTCAACCCAAAACAACTATAAACGTATTTCGTGGTGCGCGCAATTCATTTTTCTTTGCCTTTCTTTTCCTTCACTTTGTGGCGTGGTCGGGCGTGTTGCATTACTGCAATGCTGAACTCGGAGTCAGGCGCGACCATTATTTCATTCTTTTTGGTATGGATTCGTAATATGATTATTTCTTCCGTTGGATCCTGAAACAATAATCAGTATTGGAGATTGGATTTAAATGGAGATTGTGGATTACTTGTCAGAGAGGAGCAGTGATTGACACTACGCTGCGGTACCAACACGGCACCTAACTACATACCTACATACATGTCCAGTATAAGCTCATGCCTCATTGTACGGGAAGCGTATACACACAGTGCTAGGTGAATTTATATTAGAAATGTATAGCTAGAAGAGTGCCCGTGTATACCACTCCATAGATAATTATCTAGTTTTTATATAGAGGCACACAGAGGGAGGTTTCTATATTGCGACTCCCGTAACACACAATAGTTAACGATCTCCTTTCTTTAAAATTATGTTTTTTCATCTCAAAGGTGCAAGTGTAAGTTATGCTGAACCTTTACAGTTATCAACGTGTAGGTACTATAAGTACCTAGGTACTATACCAAGTTTGTACACGTTTAGAATAAACTCACTATATAAATTTAATTCAGAAGTCAATCGTTTTATTTTCCGCAGATATAGACGTAAACTATGAATAAGTATTAAGAAGTCTATGTAAATATATTTTCTTACCAATTCTTTAACGTAAATTTGCGACAGCATACCGAGTCTATGCAGAGTTCTTGCTAAATTCGTTGCCCCGGTGACGCTGACATTCGTCAATATCGGGGCCCCTGTTACAAAGCACTCATATTAATATTAATACAGAATGTTTATTCTGTCTGAATTCGACGTGATATTCTCCGGAGATGAAACGTCACTGGAGGGCGAACGCTTTTGTCTTTCGCTCAATTGAATAATAAATAAATTGCAGATTGTTTCAATATAATATCAAAACTGATCTTTAGATCCGTTTATTTTTCTGAGACCTTTTGTTTAAAAGAGTTCGAAGATCAAACGAAGGAACAGATAAGTAGATGCTATATAGTAAGGGCAGATAAGTTATTTGCCTCAGTTGATAAAAGAATCTTATTTATTTATTTATTTATTATTCTTTAACAATATAACATTGTGTCAGAACTTATACATAAAAAAAATATTATAAAATTAAATTTAAAAAAAATTACATGCAATTAAAAATATTAAACATTATTACACATACCATAAAATTATTTTGAATTATGAATTATTTATTATATAAATGATAATATAAAAAGGATAGATTACAGTTATATTATTATCTAAGATCAGTACACAATTTTATTATAGGTCATCGATCGAATAGTAGCAACCCTTCAGCAGAAATGCCTTAAGCTTCAAATGAAACTCTTTTTTATATACATTTTTTTTTATTTCTATGGGTAGTCTATTAAATATTTTTACTGCTTTGTATCTAGAGCTGTGTTTAACAATGTTTAAGTGAGGTACTAATTTACTCTGTATATCTAGCCGTCTTGTCATTTCCCGACATTGTTTGTCCTCTTCAGATTCGTATTCATGTATATATTTAGCGAATCTCGTCAATAAGACCAAAATATATAGGCTAGGAACCGTAAGTATTTCAAGATCTTTAAAATATTTTTGACATGACTCCTGTTGCTGAATACGGACCATGGTCCTAATAGCTCGTTTTTGGATAATAAAAGCCTTTTGTATGTTATATTCATAACTGCCGCCCCAAAAGAGTATACTATATCTCAACCTAGATTCGACTAAGGCGTAATAGACAGACTTTAAGTGATGGATGCTAACCTGGTCTCTTAAGCTTCTCAGTACGTAGCATGCTGAACTGACGGCCCTTTCCACACATAACAATTCATGTTTCCAATTTAGTAAATTGTCCACATGTACTCCAAGGAATTTAGCATCTCCTACAGGTTTTATTATCTTTTCATCAATTACGCTGTTTAATTTATCATTGTTTTTGACTGTCGATTGAAATAACATTACATTTGTTTTGCTAGAGTTTACCTTCAGTCTATTGGTTTTAAACCAGTCATAAAATATTTTTAGTGTTTCATTCACTCTTATATTCAGAGAGTTTATGTCATTTGCAGATACAATAGCGTTTGTGTCATCAGCAAATACTACCACTCGAGATGACTCTGCCATGTTATTTGTAATACAGTATATAAGATCGTTAATGAAGGTTATAAAGAGGATTGGACCAAGAATGGATCCCTGCGGTACTCCCGTCTTAATATTTGTCATTTTAGACTTATACACTTCCTCCCATTTATGTACGCGCCCATGAATCATCGGTACTTCATTTGTAGCTTTAACTTCTACAAAGAACTTTCTGTTTTTTAGATATGACTTAAAAAGTTGCTTAGCAACTCCCCGTACCCCATAGTGATCCAGTTTCTGTAATAGCAACTCGTGATCTACAGCATCAAATGCAGAACTTAAATCGAGGAATAACCCGGCTACCTTCTTTTTATCATTCATTTGAGCAACTATATCGTTTATTAATGTATCTATTGCATCTATAGTACCAACATTATTTAGATATCCAAATTGCCGTCTGTTTATTACTTTATTTAGGTTTAAGTGTTTGAGTAATCTTGTTTTTAAGAGTTTTTCAAATATTTTTGACTTTGAGGTTAATACGGAGATGGGTCTGTACATTTGAGGGTCTCTTTTGGAGCCTTTTTTGTGTATTGGTACTATTTTGGCTATTTTAAATTGATCTGGGAAACAACCTTCTTCCATACACTTATTATAAATGTTACTTAACGGTTCAGCTAATATGTCTATATTGTCCTTTATGACTGATATGGGTACCTCATCATAGCCACAGGATGGTTTTGAAACCATTTTTGTCACTACATTAAATACTTCAACAGGTGTAACGTGTTCTAGATTTATATCATTTACAACCCTGTCTGTGTGTTTTTCAATGATTTCTAATGCTGTTTGAGAATTAACGCCAGTTAAGTTAAGGTTGTACTCAAATTGAGAAGCGAATATGTTAGCTATCTGCAATGGGTCTGCAATCTAGAAAGTAGTTGCGATTACTCAGAGCGTGGGACCATAGTGGGACTGACAATTTTACCTACCCTTTTTTCTTCATCAATGAAGATTTTCGTGTGCGGGAAATCCTCGTGGATACTTACCCAAGGTGGAAAACAATGATATTTTGCTAGATCAGAACCCGAAGACATGTTGCAATCTAACCTTCGAATCATCGAACGGATAGTAGGGACAAAACCGGGCGTTCATGTAATTTTCTTAATAATTTAGCCTCTGTATAGTTTCATCAGTTTGAAGGTTACATATTAGCTTTCACCCCCTATTTCACCCCTTACAGCCAATTTTTTCGCTGCCTAAAACGTAGCCTATGTCCTTTCTCAGGCTCTAGACTATCTGTGTACTAAATTTCATTTAAATTGGTTCGGTAGTTTTGGCATGAAAGCGCGACAGACAGAGTTAATTTCACATTTATAATATTATTAAGTATTGCAACTTGTTTATTCACTAGAGGTAAACATAAGCCGCCACATAAACGTAAGTTATAGATAACCTTCTTTGTTGGTCATTATTACGCCTTCTACAGAATCGTCGTCCATTATTCTATCCACTATCGGATTTGCTGCATTTATTGTAGCTGTCTGTAAGTGGAAAGAAGATACAAACATTTAATGGTTGCTATAAAGTTTACTTGTAATGTAAAGAATTCTGCTAATAAAAATATTATGTTCTTGAAACAAATTTGCAGGTAGTCAGTACATAAAAAATGTTATTTCCTAAGTATAATTTATTATGGTCTGGATACCGCGAGGGTTATTTAAATTATTGTCTATGATTATTATGTATTAAGTTTTTTTTTCACTAGATACCAACATGACAAAAACACCGCGATTTTGCAGATAATTATAAAAAAAATGCATAAGTATGTACGCGCTACCTACAGACGCGTAGAAAAATAAGAATAAGTTTATTTATTACTCTATAAAGTTTCCAAAAACATTTTTTCGCCAAATGCAGCTAGGTAAGCAAATACAACTGGTAGCTCGTACCAAGAAAAAGTATCTGAGACTGGTAGACCCAAAATGGAGGGTGGAGACAGGGTAACTCTTAGTTACCCCATAATAATATTGAAATAATGCAATTGAAAGATTATTTGTTATTATTATTATAATATCGATTCTTAGGCCCGAATTCCTCTGTCGCTGATGTCGGTCGCTGATGTCGGTCGCGCGTACTGATATACGTTGTGTTCTATGAAGCACCACACTGTAAAGCTGACATCAGCGGCGCGCGAGTTGCTACGCGCCGCTGATGACGCGCGTCGGTCTCGCTCGTCAGCGCCGCGTTCGTCGGTCGACTGACGCGCTATAGAACGCTATGAGCGTCCTCACTCTGTTCCCGACCGTCGGCACGCGCGCGTACAGTCGCCCGCCACCATGAACACTTTTCTTTCTTTGGAAAAACTTTTCCTCGTCCTGACGTAGCTTTTCAAATAAAGTAGAAAATTCACCATTCGTCACCCTATCAGCAACAATTCGGTGAATGTGATATCTTTTTTTTTCTATATTGACGCCGTCTCCGCTTGCGTAAGTATGCTGCAGCAACTAAACAATTTATAAACGGGTTCATAATAATATCCCAAATTCAAACTCCGCTTCACAAATCCACAACAAATCCACTTGGAGACGCCTGTACCGTGGAGCGGTCAGTATCGCACTACGGATGTTTTCATTGGCGCTGATGGTCAGCGCGCTACGCGACTGACGGTACGCGACCGACGTCAGCGACAGAGGAATCCGGGCCTTAGTTTTAAAATTTACAAATAAATAATTTACAATAAAATTTTACTGTACTTACAATTCTGACCAGCCACTCGTCTCTAGTATCTTTTAATAAGTTGGTAATTATTTTCATTGTTTATCTAAGTTAAATTATAGTCTGTAATCAGAACAAAGTGAATTATAATTTGATGTAAATTGTACATGAATAAGCACGGTAGTAAGTTAGGTGCTGTGCATTTGCAATAGCTGAAACTTATAGTAATATTAAGTTTGTTTATTATATCTAACTACATACATAATTATTATGTAGTTAGATATCTGTGGTCTAGTGGTTCGAGTACCGTACTGCTGATCACGAGGTCGTGGGTTCGATCCCCACAGGACACAAACATTTATGTGATGAACTTAAGTGTTTGTGTTTGTCTGGGTGTTTCTTATATATTATAAGTATATATTTACAAAAAAAAAAGTATATAAGTATTATATCCATTGTCTAGTACCCATAGTACAAGCTCTGCTTAGTTTGGGACTAGATGGTGCTGTGTAAAATGTCCCAGGATATTTATTTACCTATTTATAAAGTTTACTCACAGTGTATTATGAGTTTACATGGCAGATACCCGATATACTTATTACTTTCCTCTATGGTCCCTTACTACGCTAAAACCTTATGTCTTTCAATAAAAATATAACCATAAAATGTAGATAGCAATAACTCACAGTGTATTATGAGTTTACATGGCAGATACCCGATATACTTATTACTTTCCTCTATGGTCCCTTACTACGCTAAAACCTTATGTCTTTCAATAAAAATATAACTATAAAATGTAGATAGCAATAATAATATTTAGTTGTTCGTGTAGCTACTGAATGACTTGGTAAAAATCTACACTCTCTAGGCATAAAACTACGTTAAAAAAGATCTCCGATTATAGAAATTGGAAGAAAACCCTTTTTGCTATACAAAAAAAAACAAGATACAGAAAAGTTTTAGCAACCCTGCGAGTGGCCAAATGGCTATCTTTATGCTAAATTAGCCCTTAATTCAGCATAAGGCTGTCTGTCCACTGGAGCAGAGCGAGGTGGCGGAGCGGTGAGCGAGGTAAAAAACCCACCAATAGATTTACACAAAATCTCCGCTCCGTTTCATTTATTGGTGGGTTTTTACTCGCTCACCGTTTCGCCACCTTGCTCCGTTCCAGTGGACAGAAAGCGTAATGCTGTGACATCAGGTTACTGAGGATACGAAACATACCCAATACCCAACCCAACGAATTTTCAAGCTGCCTAGTGGTAATCAGAAAAAACATAATTAATAGAAATAAGCATCGCAGTATTGGGTTTACCTTTCTGAAGAAGACTGTTTACGTGTCCTCAGGATTAGGTTTCTTGGTTTTCCTATTTTTTTGATAAATGCAAATCGAGAAATCTGTGTCTCCAGTTACCAGTAGCTCCTTAGTTTTGGTTATGATTCGATATGCAACCAAATCATCCAATACATCCTGTTGGTTATGAAATGAAAAGGCGTAAAAAGGTTGTATTACAAAAATAAAAAGTGAATGGTTATAGTGTACGATGCAGGTACGTGTTGAACACTGCCAGCTCTAAAATTTTAACAGGGATCTTGATAATTGGAGTAGAAGTTCTAGACTTCAATATGAAACTGTATTTTCAATACGAAACTGTATTTTCAATTATGAAACTGTATTTTAAATTACGAAACTGCACCTATTTTCAATACGCAACTGCAATTCAATTACGAAACTGTATTTTCAATACGAAACTGTATTTCAATTACGAAACTGTATTTTTAATACGAAACTGTGTCTATTATTAATACGCAACTGTATTGAAATTACTTAATAACTGACCCAAATTAGAAACGGACCTAAGGCTGCTGTGCTCATCACTACATAGTATAAAACAAAGTCGCTATCTGCCGTCTGTCTGTCCCTATGTATGCTTAGATCTTTAAAACTACGCAACGGATTTTGATGCGGTTTTTTTAATAGATAGAGTGATTTTTAAGGCCACGCGGGCGAAGCCGCTGGCGGGAAGCTAGTATATTATAATTATGATATTTCTTAATACAGGACAAGAATTGAAGTGGGTATATTGACGACATTTTAAAATCTTCCAATGAAAATCTCAGCTCCGATATCACTTAGGACAAAAATAATTAAACATTATGGTGTATTTACCACAGCACAACAAATTAATGTTAGAGTTATTGGTGGCCGCTGACAAAAAAATGACGCTACTAGTCCATACAGTTACCCAAACCCCTTTCAGCCCAATCCATTCAGACGTGTGAGCAGTGCGTTGATACGTAAGTCTAGTTTGCTACAGTTCTCGCCAAACTTATTGTTCGGGTTGAAGTTGGCACGAGCTAACTTTAACCCAGCCGTAAAAATCGGAGAAATAAATATATTAGATTGGAATAAATAAAAACTAAAGCTCAAGTCATAGGATCTCGTTTTAAATAATTCTAACCCAATATTTTAATTTCTCCGATTTTTACGGCCGAGATAAAGTTAGCTCGTACCAACTTAAACCCGGACAATAAGTTTGGCGCGAACTGTACAATTATAGTAATCTGTGAATGAGTCAGCCAGTCTCGGTCACCTTTTTCTTTCCTTGAATACAGATAACGAATACTTGAACTGAAGGAGTGAGGAGCTTACCAATTCTTTGAGGGAACTCCGTAATTGACGATTGAATGGCGGCAATCTATTGAGGAACACTACTTCTTCTGCTCTAGGAAGTGTACACATCCCTACCATGTCTGTGGAAACAGTTAGGTACGGTTTTTGCCAATCTTATTGCCCGGCTTGAAGTTGCAGTAGCTAACTTCAACCCGGCCGTAGAAATCAGAGAAAGGAAATAATAAATAAAATCGAAGTTCAAGTAGGCTGTCGTTTTAAATCATTCTTATCCAAAATTTTCGCTTCTCGGATTTTTACGGCCGGATTGGCGGGAGCTGTTAGTAGATATTAGACGAAACGACTGCCATCAGACCTCCACAATCCAATTTCTGGGCAATACTGGTTGTCAGGCTTATTGGCCTTCTGACTACCACTAACGATTGTCATAGGTGTTCGTACGACAACCGGGACTGATGGCTTTATGCTCTCACCACCGAGGGTCTCTCTGCACCGAGGGGTTAAGTTAAGTTAATGTGTTAAGAATGGTCACCCATCCACATTCTGACCGCAGCAAGCGTAGCTTACATTGCCTCGCACATTTTTGGTGGAAAGTTTAAGTGATTGATAAGTAATAAGTCAAAGGTGTGTGCATTGGATTAGATCCAAAAATCCTATGATCCTCTCCAAAGATCCTGCAATGTTCACGAGATACATAAACAATAAAAAATGGCTTACCGTCTTTTAAATACAAGATACCAATGACATTTAAATTCAGTTCGATACGATTCATCGTTTTTATTGCTTCTTCTGGGAATTCCTGAAAAGAAAGTTTGTGTACTTAATGAACATGGAGGAAGGATCTAATGGCGGGTCCACACGCATGCCGAACCTCGACAAATCATCTCAGAAACGTGTGAATAGAGTTTTTGCCTTGCCTTGACTTGTGTGGACCCGCAAGCGTTTGCGACCGATCCGATCGACTGTCAGTTTTTGACTCCAAATCAGATTTGCAGCAAGCGCTTGGGAAGAAAGCTCAAGGTCACTCAGCGAGCTATGGAGCGAGCTTGGTGTTTCTCTACGCGATCAAATCAGAAATGAGGAGATCCGTAGAAGAACCAAAGTGACCGACATAGCTGAAAAGATTAGCAAGCTAAAGTGGCAGTGGGCGGGGCACATAGCTCGTAGAACTGATGGCTGATGGGGCAGAAAGGTTCTCGAGTGGAGACCCCGCACCGGAAAGCGCAGCGTGGGACGGCCTCCAACGAGATGGCCGATGACCTGGTAAAGGTCCCTGGAAGTCGTTGGATGCAGGTAGCATGCGTCCGGTCCCTGTGGAAGTCAATGGGGGAGGCCTTTGTTCAGCAGTGGACCTCTTTTGGCTGACATGACATGATGCTTGGGATCCATCTACACGTTTGTGCGTTTCTATAGGTTTGTGGCAAGTGGCAGGCGTGTGGAGCTACCATTAGAATCTTAGCAAGTGGCAGTCTCTAGTTTTTACTTACTCCTGTGGGAAAAAGGCGTCACTGTATACATACTATATGTGTAACGTCGGCTTAAAAACTTACCTTAGGTAATTTCCCCTTCAATAAGCTTGGTTTACTAAGTAAATTCTTGTAACGTTCGGCTTTCGGCATTTTAAGGTTTATAATAAAATACAGTACAATTCTATAAGGTACAGTATTTCTAAAAGCACTAAATTGTAAAAACTTTATCAAAATATATAATTAAAATTATAAAAAGGAGACAAGTACTACGCATAAAAAATCATGTGATCAAATTAAATGATGACACTGAAAATAATTCAAATGTTTGTTTTTTCTGCCAGAGTTGAAAAGAGTTTTTATCAAGCTGATTTATATTTATGATATTAACGGCGTGTTTCACTATCTGGAGAGCCGCTAACCACGGGATAGCACCGAATAAAAAAATGGAACTGTATGACAGTATCTGCCAGGTAATTTAACGGGAACTTACGATCCTAAAAACTGATAAAAACACAAATCAAACCATTGAACAGATTGGAATGTATATCACACAGATAGTTGGTATGACGTATGACTAAGAAACGTTTTGGGAAATTCTCAAGGGATTTTGAAACTAATAACACTAACTAGATGAACGCATGATGACGATATAAAATAAAATACAGCAATTTAAAAAAGGTCTGTATATTTTTTGTAGATAATAATAAGACTTTTTATTTAGATAGTAGAGATAATAATTTGACTTCAGTGCCTCGACCATGAGTTTTTCTCACGAGACTCACTACCGACTCCGTAAAATATTTTCATGGAAAACCCTCGCAGCGCCTCTAGCGGTTACGTAAACAACTAAAATTTAGCTTTACGTAACCGCTAGAGGCGCTGCGAGGATTTTCCATACAAATATTTTACGGCGTCGCTAGCGAGTCTAGTGCGAAAAACTCATGGTCGAGGCACAGCACAGGCAATAATGTTACAGGGTTCATATTGCGTATAAGTCGCTAATATGCAATAAAAACCAAAGAAAATAAACTAGAATAATATCTTTAACTAACATTATAAGTAACTGGATTTATTACTACTCATAGTGCGACGTCTGTTGGATGCTATGCAATTCTTTAAATATTCTATATCGTTACGCATTTTGTTCATATCTTCAATTATTTTCATCATTCCATTCTCAGCCCTCTTTGATTTACTTGCTTTAATGGAGTTCTTCATCACCAAAGCGTCATGAATCTCATTTAGTTTCTTTTTGAGCATCATGGAGCCTAATTCTTTGTCTGATTGTTTCTTCTGCAATTGGGCATGTTCGAAGATATTTTGTCTGATCCTTGCAGGCAACTGATTATAATAACTGCATACAGTCTTGCATGGTCGCAAGTTAATTACATTCTTCACTTTATAATTAGCTGACCATCTTTTGAATAAATTTCTTGGGAGTATTCTTCTAATGAATTTATGAAAAACAATATCTTCAAGCGATGTTATAAATTCAACTTGCTTCTCTAACCTTTTTATATTTCCTAACATTTCTAAATTGTTAACGTCGTTTACGGCTACACCGACTAAAAGATTCATCAGGACGATTGAAACTAGTATGAGGAATATCAAGAAAATTATACGTAGAATAATGACTGTAGATTCAGATATCCCTTTGTCCACATCCTCGCTTATTATTGTCTGATAATCAAACTCTGTCGTCATCATGACCATGGTCTTGACGAAAGCAGCCCAGGGTCCTTCAAATGGAAATTTAGCTCGGAATTGGATCATGAAGCACATGGAGAATCCAAAAATGAGGAAAGCGAATGATAGAAGTATCTGAAAGTAATAGTGATAACAATAAATGTGAAATTCTGGAATAAACTATAAGTGTATTTTTTTTTATCCCAGCAAAGTGGTGATGATTCAAAAGTTTTGTTGGAGTTTATGGTCCAATAATAAATTGATTAAAATGTATGTTTATGATACGATGGATAGACATACGTAACGGTTACAGAACCTTTAAACAATTTTTAGAATAAAAAACAAATTATGACAATAAAATTGTCAATGATTGGTTACCCTCACCTTAAGTACTTTGTCCGCGACCTTTCCAAACATAAGGACATAAAATCCCCAGTTTGGGAACCTGGAAAGCAGGAACAACATTTCAAACCAGGCGAACAGTATGGCGAATGTGGCGATTAGCCGCGCCCACTCGGTCTCGCAGTATACTACCAAGGGCAACATCGCCGCAAACGTAATTGCCAAAAGTTTCATCCACGTTTCTAAATACAGGAAGTACCTCTTGTCTCTTATATTTATGAAAAATATCTCCTGGAATGCAATAAAGCACTTATTAGCTTAGAATCTTTAAAATGAATATTTCTCTTTTATATTAAGTAGTAACTATTTTGTATAATTAATTTAATAATTACCTGTACTGTAATAAAGCTGACAGTCAAAAAAACAAAAAGTTTCCAAAAATTTGATTGCAAAATAATTGGCACAGTTTGTTGTTTATCTTTATAGTAGAACACCGAAAACGTATAAATATTCAGGAACAGTACAAAACACACGTGCAATGCCAATATACTGTAGAAAAATGGCAGCAATGCCTTCCATTTTAGATGAAGGAAGCTTTGCACCAATGGATGGAGGAGTAACCTGTTCTGATCAAATCTATCGCCTGTGTTAACAAGTGCCTTGATTACCCTCATTTGCTTCAAATCTGATTTATTTGGCATCAAAATTCCATAGTTGACAGAAACTTCACAATTAGCCTCTTGAACATTCATACCTTCGCTTGATATGAATGAATCAAATATTTCTTGCATGAATTCGGTTGGTTTCAATACGTTATTCATTAACAAATCGATGGGTGTAAGATTCGTTTTACAATCTTTATGACTGAATCCAGATAGATCAGCTCCTTTGTGGAGAAGTAGTGTAATCATTTCTCTGTTTCCAAGTCTGCAAGCTTCTTGTAAAGGCTTTCGGCACGCAGAGTTACCAACATGGATAGTACTGCTATCATGTTGTATAATAATTTTTGCTATTTCGCATTGGTTACTACTTGCTGCTATATGTAAAGGTGTAGTCCATATAACATGTTCTTTATCAATACTGTCATGGTATATGACATCAATCTTTACCAAAGCACCTTTTTTGATTAGCTGTTCTAAGCATACAGGATGATTATTTAATAAAGCGTAAACTAGTGGAGTGTAGCCTTGGCTATCTGCTGTGTTTATTGTTCTTGCTCTGACGTGGCTATCATATTCTAGTAAATGATCTAGTATGTCTTTATTACCATGTTTGGCAGCTGTATGAAATACATTCATTCCGTTTGGTATTTCTGTTTCGATGCTAGCACCAGCTTCGAGCAGCATTTTGAGAACATTTAATTGATTGTGACTGATTGCTTTGAAAATCGCAGTCTCTCCTTTTTCATTACGGAAGTCGATGACGGAATTGTATTGGGCGACGGCTATTAATTCTTGAAGTATATCTATGTTGCCCCTTTGTGCTGCCATATGGAGAGGAGAATCACCGTCCTGACCCTGAGAAATATTATTGTTTTGAGTGACAGGCCGCCTTATATCAGTAGTTTCAATGGCGCAATTATAATCTTATGACCTTACTTGCTACATTGCCGTTCAAATCGGAACACATTTTTGTTACGACAGTATTGTTTAGTGGCAGGATATTTAGCAATGCTGTGGTATCACCCCAGAAAAGCAAAAAGACGCTCTATAGATCTATTATTATTTAGCTATCGTCTTCTATCTGATAATATGTAGATATTACGTTTACGTACACGTGTATAAAATACTACCTTCATAGTGATGCTAGCTCCTGCTCCAAGAGCAATACAGACGCCTTGGGTCCATCCCTCAATGATCGCAGCTCCAAGCACAGTGTTGCCTAACTGGTCTTTAGCATCCACTGTTGCTATATGCGCATCATTATCCTCACACTCGTAATTTGCTAATAACTGGAATAAAATAAAAAATATTTCGTGTATGTAAAAAACAAAAGAAAAATAAAAAAGAAGATAGTTTATTAAAAATTCCATTATCAAAAATCGTCAAAAGAACACCTATGACATTCCCAAGTGGTGCTCAGCTAAAACTCTAACCGATATCCTTATAGAAACTAATGTAGCGGATGTTTTTATTTATTTATTTTTTCGGGGATTTTAGATCCTTGGAGACTGCTAGAGGGTTTCGCGAAAAATTGCAGATAGACGCTTGCGTCACTCAATAAATTCCGTTGTAAGTAAGCCATCTTAGGGCCTGTTTCACTAGCTCCAGATAGCTGCTATCCGCTGGATAAATAAAAAAAGGAACAAATTTGTATGAAATTATATGCCAAGTAATTTAACGGGAACTTATTAGGAGGTGATAAATCAGGCGCTTAATCTTCTCTTAGATGAAATTGCCAGCACCTGCAAAATATCTTTACTGCGCTTCTTCACGCAGATATGCATCGCAGTGTGCCCCTTGCTGTCCGTGGCAGTAGCTGAGGCGCCTCCTTGCAGGAGTTCCTCCACCAACTCCTCACTCCCGAGTTCCACTGCCGTGTGCAAAGGAGTGTTCACATTACTGGCAGGACGATTCTGGAACTTGCTGCCGGCTTGCAAGAGTAATCTTACGGTTTCCTTCAAACTAACAATAAAGCTTTAATTAGTTTCAATAATAAGCAACCCGTACGCGATGTAGACTTTCATTCCGAGAGCCCCTTGCACGATATTTGGAGCGCTATTAAAATGAACATATCTTACAGGATTTATCTGGAAGTTGTAATCAACATGGAAAGGCCTCTTATGGTGATGATAATGAACAAATATGGACAGAAGAAAGAATGCAAATATTTTTTAACTCATTGTATTGATAATATGGATATTTAAAGCACGAAATGTCGAGTAACCAGAAGAGGCGGTGCTTCGCTCCTCTCGAGTTCAGTTTACTGAACATAGTTCAATCCGAGAAGAGGACGGATGCCTTGACAGTATACTTGTTTCGTCTATCTCCGTTGATCCATCTTCTATAATTAATGTCCAAATTATCTTAACATATTTTTCTAAATCCTCGTTATTATAGCAAAGAATAAATAATAACAGAATGGTCACTCTCCGCCCCTCTCTAACGTCAGATACCTCAGGTCCCCCGCATTCTGCCGGTTTTCTTACCGGACGTACTGCCAACAAACCCTACGCATACGCACTCTCACGCACACATTTGCATTTGCACGTGTACAAACGTAATTTTGACAAGTTTGACATTTGGTACTGTAGTGTGCAGCGGTATCGGAAAGTTTGTATGGACTGTCACAGGTGTGACTATAGATTATCATCTTTCATACCTGTATAATACATTATTTATGACGCATACTATTATAATGACTTACTTTAATACTTCAATCTGATGCCCCATGTAATGTGCAGAACCAGCGACGTCTAGTGGGGTTCTGCACATAATGTCCTGCGCAAATATATTCGCCCCCGCGGCGAGGAGTAGTTGTACGCATTGTTGCTGCGCACGCGCGCTCGCTGCGTGCAGTGCTGTCCAGCCTGACTCGAAACATGGCAACTGGCGACATGAAATACCTTTTGAATAACTGATTGACTAATTGATAAACTGAATGAATGATTGCTTGATTGACGGCCAGATTGACTGATTGATGTATTGGTTGATTGAATGACTGATTGATTGAAAAATTTAATGACAATGATTTAATGATTGAATGACTGAATCATTAAATGTCTGAATGACTGACTGACTGATCTATTAACGGATTGGGCGGAGTTATTATAAATAAATATCCTGGGACATTTTACACAGCACCATCTAGTCCCAAACTAAGCAGAGCTTGTACTATGGGTACTAGACAATGGATATAATACTTATATACTTTTTTTTTTGTAAATACATACTTATAATATATAAGAAACACCCAGACAAACACAAACACTTAAATTCATCACAATAAATGTTTGTGTCTTGTGGGAATCGAACCCACGACCTCGTGATCAGCAGTCCGGTACTCGAACCACTAGACCACAGACGTCGTCAAATTATGATCTGCTAAGGAAGGATTTTGGCGAATTCTCACGGAATTGGGGAAAATATTTAATTCAAAAATAATATTAACAGCTGTTATAATATAACTTATGTAAGTATTAATAAAGACCTTGAAAGAAATCAATGGGAGTACATTTTAAAAAACTATCTACCGATTCCTTTGTATGCCTGCAGTTGTGTTCCATGCCATCAGTACAAATGTCCGGTATGGTGGACATAGTATTAATCTCACACGGAAAGTTGGTTAACGGGTGTACGTTGAAGGTAGTTCTCTTCACTTCCTCTAAGAATTCAGGCGACAAAACAGGTCCCATTTTATTCCTTAGTTCTGGAAATATAAAAATAACTCTTCAACGGGGTATCTGCTGCAGTCTGGAGTAGGGTTGCTAGGATCCCCAGTTGGCGGCGCGCGGGAATTCACGCGCACCTTAGGTAGGAGGCGAGGATGGACCTCGCTCCTGATGGGAGTCCGGTGGTTGCACTGGACCACAGCCCCTCATGGTCGTGGTGAATGTTCCTTATCCAATGGTCATGACGCAAAGGGCAAGTGATGGCAAGTGCGGTTTTTAGTCAGTGAGTCAGGTATGAGTCCGACACGCCCTGCCGCCTCCCCAGGTAGCGGAGATCCATAAGGATTTTCCACACACAAAAAAAACAAGATTGCTAGCAGTGCCGGCCTGCCCTAGCCTTGATCAAGGGCTAGAGCAAGAGTTCCACCCTGATTGTCTTTCAGCGCTGTTTGTATGACTCTTTCATTTCACTGATATTGGCGCCCCAATTGGCTTTCGGTGCTAGGTGACCGTCAGGTGACCTTTTTATTTTCTATCTTTTGGTCAATCCCGTGATCAGCATTCCAACATTCAGACCACTAGACCACAGACGTCATCAAAACCTACCTACCTACCTACTAACCTACCTTTGGGAAAATTAAGCAGTAAAGCGATTTGTTTTGTGTGCCCTTCCCATGCAGCTAAGTGGAGGGGTGTCCGGCCCAGCTTATCAGACCTCAAGCTCTCAGCCCCTAAAGAGAGCAGCAGTTCTAAAGCATCGTGGTTGTACATGGCTGCCAAGTGACAAGCAGACACGTGGATCAGCCGGCAGGTAGCATTTGGATTGGCGCCCATTGCTATCATTCTGGAACAAAAGATTTTTTTTTAAAGTTCGCTATCAGCTGAAGTGATGATGATGATTCATTTTTAGGTTACCATCTGGTCACTCACCTGCTCATGTATGCGGTATCCCCAACCTGAACAGACTCAATAAGGCGTGTGTTGAACTTGTAGACCCGCGTCTCGCTTCGTCTCCTGCAAAGAGAACCTTCGAGAATCTGGCGGGTTTCGATGGACATTGCCTTGCAGTTCATGGACCCATGAATAGATTTTGAAGTGCCTGCATTGTCTATCCTGAAAAAATAAACAAAACATACTGCTTAATTTAGTTTTGCTTGGCATTTTTCCGCACTTAGCCTTTTGATTGGGCCATTTTGTTCGTGTCTCCTAATTCTTCTTACTCCAACTAGCCCAGGCTTTCTCAGAAACGTATCAGCCTATTGAGACTGCTGCTGGCTTCCGGGAACGATGCTGGATATTGAACAATTTCATTTATGCTCGTTGATCTGCCACGCTTCTGCATTCCATAAGCTGGTGTTGTGGCGTTTTGTCTGCATAATATACTATACCTATACGCAAAGGATACATAAAGGGTAATTCTGGAAATAATTCTAAGTGCCTGTTTCACAGCTTACTAATAAGTTCTCGTTAAATTACTTGGCAGATCATTATCCAGAGGTAAGAATCTGGATAACCCCCTTATAAATTAAAAAAAGAAATATAATTTGTATGAAATTATCTGTCAAGTCATTCCTCTTCTTAGCGTGTCGATTCTTGTCGTACTATCTGTCATCGACACGCTAAGAAGAAGAAAATTATATACCATGTAATTTATACTTAGCGTGTCGATTCTTGTCGTATTATCTGTCATCGACACGCTAAGAAGAAGAAGAAGAAGCGAAAAAAAAGAAAATAAGTATATTTCACATTGCGGGGTCACACTTGCCAATGCCATTTGATTTATCGGGAACTGATAAGGAGGTCGTCTGCAAGGCATTTCTGGACTTAGCCAATTAGGGTAACCTACCGTACATCCTGTGGGACCTCCAAACTTTTGGACTTCAGCTGATTTTCGGCGGAAGTTCCAGAAAACTCTCCAATCCCGTTGTTATTTCTTTTCATACCTGTAATAATACAACAGTTTTAATTTTCTATTCAAAACAGGGATAGCCTAGTAATATGACCATTGGACTGCTAAGTTAAAGGTCTCGAGTTTGAATCCAAGGCACGCACTTCTTATCACTTGCTTCAACGGTAAAGGAACACATTCAGACAGACAAACACAAATATTTATGTGATGAATATAAATGTTTGTGTTTGTCTGGGTTATCCTTATGTATTATAAGTATGTATTTACAAACAAAAAGTATAAAAGTATTATATCCATTGTCTAGTACCCATAGTACAAGCTCTGCTTAGTTTGGAACTATATGGTGCTGTGTAAAATGTCCCAAAACATTTATAGTTATATTATTATTATTATATTACTCGTGATGAAACCTGCTTCTAGCTTAGTAACGCTTGAGACCACTAAACCAACGAGGCAGTAATTCGTAGGTAATTAGGTATATTGAAATGTATAACGTAACTATTACATTCTTGTTTTTTTTTTGCATTTTCTACACTTATTTTATCTAGCGGGCCGTCCGCAGCTTCGCCTGCGTTTCCCGATGATTTAAAAAAATATTTCTTAGATAAAAACCTTGTCCTGACAATAACGAACACAGCAATAAAAGAATTATCCAATTTGGTGCAGTTGTTCGGAAGTGTTGCGCGTACAAACATTTCGGAGATTCTAATGTACCTAGATGAAGGAAAAAATCGACTGGCCGGCAGGATTCGAACCTGCGTCTTCTGGTTAAATACACCAGACGCTATGACCGCTAAGCCACCGCGAGTCCTAACCACCAGGTCGTAATAATAAGTAAAATAATTAATAACAATCCTGTTTGTTTTTAAATTCAATACACGCTAAGTCGGGATTTCAGTGACTCATTAGAAAACGCGCGCATCATTAACTAGTAAACATGTTGTTATGCCTAATTGGGTACATCTTTATAAATAAACATTTTGTTTTCGTATAAGAGCTTGTCCAGATGACGCGTTTTACACGCGAGTCCACTCGCGCGTTGACACTCGCGTGTATTCGAGATACTAGAGCTACATATGTCCCGTCCAGATGCCTACGCGCGTTTCCTCATTGTAGAAATTGAAACGCGCGAGTGGACTCGCGCGTAATACGCCTCATCTGGACAGGCTCTTAGTATGCTAGCTTTTACGGTCAGTCTGTGAATTCTTAACATATCGAGACCCCTCCGTGCCTCGGAGAGCAAGTAAAGCCATCGGTCCCGGTTGTCATACGAACACCTATGACAATCGTTAGTGGTAGTCAGAAACCTAAAAAGCATGACAACCAGTCTTTCCATCGAATATCGGTATTGCCAAGAAATTGGGTTGCGGAGGTCTGATGGCGTGCAAAATACTGATATTCAGCCGCATCCTGTTTAGACTGGAAGCCGACCCCAACATGGTTGGGAAAAGGCTAGGAAGAAGAAGAAGTAAGGTATGCTAGCAGAACTCGAAAATTAGTCCATGGATAAATTTTTGTCTTTAATCGTCCCACTTGCTGGGCACGAGTCTCCTCTCAGTACGAAAGTCTATAGTCCACCACGCTGGCCTAATGCGGGTTGGCAAACTTCACAAGCCGTCGAGAAAATCTCTCAGGCATAGGTACAGGTTTCCTCACGATGTTTTCCTTCACCGTTGTAAGCGAGTAATTAATTATGAAGGCTTTTTTTTAATCAGACCACTAGTTCAACCAAATAAACACAAATTCTTCAGCTTTATAATATCACTAGCTTTCGGCTAGCGGCTTCGCCCACGTGGACTGGGTATTTCTTATAACTTTCATCCCCTATTCCAACCCGTGACAGCCCTTTTTTTGCATTAAATAGTAGCTTACGTCCTTTCTCAGGCTCTAGACTATCTCTGTAGCAAATTTCATTTTAATCGGTTTAGTAGTTTTGGCGTGAAAGCACGACACACAGACAGAGTTAATTTCGTATTTACAATATTATTATAAAGCTAAAGAGTTTGTTTATTTGTTTGGTTGAACGCGTTAATCTCAAAAACTTCTGGTCCGATTTGAAAAAATCATTTAGTGCTAGGTAGCCTGTTTACCGGGGAAGGCTATAGGCCATATATCATCACGCTACGAACAATAGGAGCTGAGCAATGTTGCGAAAACGGAACGAAGACCCGGGCAAAGGCTAGTTTATAATCTTAGTAATGATAAGTAGTATCTAGATAAAACAACTCACTTGACGTCACAACCGCGTACCATGAAACGGCTTTCTTTTGTAGATTTTTTTTCTTGCCCTTTTCCATATTGGCCGCACCGACTCACTTACAAACTTGTACTGATTTAGTAAAGTAAATACTAATAACATGAATTAGTATTGTTATGTTATTATAATAATATTTATGATTTTCCTCATTGCCTTCAGGAGGTGTAAAGATTTTGCTGGCGTGATTCATAGAGTCTTCTGCTTGGATAAGTACCTACTTATATTATTGACTAGCTTTTGCCCGGGGCTTCGCTTACGGATGTAGCTCTATTAGGGTTAGAAAGAGGATCCTGAAGAAAACAAACCTTATATAAGTTTCATCATCCTTCTATATTATCCTAATATATCTTGAGGTCGCGTTCCAGTATCCAATATAACATATTAATCTATGCGTTCCAGTCTAATCCTTTCCTACATAAGTGTGCTTGTGTCTATTTACTTTTTACTGCATGTTTATTTTATTACGTAGTAATATTTAAATGTTTTATTGTTTCTTTAATTAAATATACACACACATGCACTATCTCTTTTTTATCCATCATTTATCATCAGATCATGTATTTTAACGTTTAATGTCATAAAAGTTTTATTTATATTTATATATTTATCTCTGTAGCTGTCCATGGCATCACCACTAGGACCTATCTGAAAACCAGCGCTGCGGCATTTATTAAAATGGCGCAGCAATATGCTAAGATACGGCCTTTTCTGGTTTCGTGCAGGTTTTTTAGTATTTTTATCATTTTTAATATGTATTTTTTTTGTTTTCCTGCGCGGGACCCGAATAAAACTGTTTTCTTACTTTCTCTATTTGTGTTAACTTTAATTTAATTTTGTTGTGTGGGTACGTACTCAACCCGGCGCAATACTTTAATGGCCGACAGATGAGTACTGTGGTACTCTCTAAGATGATGCTGTTTCTAAAAATGTGTTCTTCAAATGATTCCAATAGAAAACGTAAACTTCAGTCAGTCGTAATAACGCGTAAGTAATTCTAAACAAACCATATAAGGTATTTAGGAGTTTAGTGTAGCACCAATTTAAATAAGTCTATGCCATTTCATAGGACTACAACTTATCACCAATCAGGATTTCAGCGCATTTGACAGCCAACATAAAACAACTCGGAATTTTTGTTTGAACTTCAATTAGCGAGAATTCAATCTCATACAATGATCTCAGCATACTACAGAGAGATTAAGCTAATCTCACATAATTGAAACAATTTATTGTTGTTGTTTTAAATTGAGGGAAAATGCTAAGAAAACAACTTAATCATAATTATAAAGCATCATTGTGTTTGTTTTAAACAAATGTTATTTCTTTGTTTCTTTAAAGATATCATCTTTTTTCTGTGTGTGTAGTACTTTACTTATGTAAGTAATAGCAAAGCAATGTCAAGCGCCTGCAATGGCCTATCAAAGGTTTAACGCCATTGCAGAATGGACCGTTATCCAGGTAGGAATTTGTTAATATGTACACTGTAGAGATAAACGGAAGAAGAGCAACATTTGGGTGACACGTAAGACAAGTACCTCAACCATGAGTTCTATCGAATGGCTTTCGATAGGTTTTTTACGCATCGAAACGGTGTAATCTCATAGCAGATTTTAGTTCCTTACGTAACCGATAGGGGCGCTGCGAGGGCTTTCCATACAAATATTTTACGGTGTCGCTAGCGAGTCTAGTGAGAAAAACTCATGATCGAGGCACTGGGCCTTAGTACTCATTAAATACAAACGTCTTCCTAAGTAAGATGTACAAAGGGATTTTTCAATACCATTAAAAATCTAACTGCCTCTGCGACTGCTACGGTAGAGGTCCTCCGTTCGAATCCCAGGTCGAACAGTGTCGTTGGGTTTTCTGTGAATTTCCCAGTAGCAGCTCGGAGTCTGGATTTGTGCCCGGTTGATGGCAATAGGTTCGCCCCCTTTACATGCGAAACGTGGGTGTACATTAGCACACTTCTACCTACCCCTTCGGGGAATACAGGCGTGATGGTATGATTATGAAGATCCCAAATTCTAGCCGAGTGTATCTTCTGCGTTATGACTTGAGTGTATCGTGAAATGGACGGTCACGAGTTACTTGGACAACGGCATCTTAATATTCTATCAATACAGAAATGCCATTGATATCCAATATTCCTATCTCAAAAATCTCCTTGCTTGGACGGGTTATAATAGAGGGAGATAGAAGTATGAAAGAGGGGGTAAGAAGGATGATATGACGACGTCTGTGGTCTAGTGGTCGAGTACCGGACCGGATCACGAGGTCGTGGGTTCGATTCCCACAGGACAGAAACATTTATTGTGATGAACTTAAATGATTGTGTTTGTCTGAGTGTTTTTCCAGTAAGTATGTATTAACAAAAAAAAGTATATAAGTATTATATCCATTGTCTAGTACCCTTAGTACAAGCTCTGCTTAGTTTGGGTGCTGTGTAAAATTGTCCCAGGATATTTATATATGGCTTAAATGATATACCTAGTCTTTTTGAGTCAAACGAGATGGACCGATGACCTGGTAAAGGTCGCTGGGGGACGTTGGATGAAGGCGGCATACGACAGGTCCTTGTAGAAGTCTATGGGAGAGGCCTTTGTTCATCAGTGGACTTCTTTTGGTTGATATGATGATGATGATAGCAGTGATGGCCTACGGGTATGACCACTGGACTGTCAAGTCAAAGGTCTCGGTCTCACGCACCTCTGACTTTTCGAAATCATGCGCGTAATTATCATTCGCTTTAACGGTGAAGGAAAATATCGTGAGGAAACCTGTATGCCTGAGAGATTTTCTCAACGGCATGTGAAGTCAGCCAACCTGCATTAGGCTAGCGTGGTGGACTATAGCCTAATCCCTCTCATACTGAGAGAAGACCCGTGCCCAGCAGTGGGACGTATAAGGGTTGATAAATACCGGTTTTGTGCATAAGAAAAGCCTCCCCAACTGATAAAATATAAATTGATTTGCCGGCACTGTAAGTATTTGTACTTACTATTCAAGTTATTCGCCTAGTCCTAGGATCTGTAGGAGACATTAAGCCGTCGCCTTTAAAGCCTCCCAGACCTACCCTTATCAACTGCTGGATACACTTACGACAGAAATATTTCAGTTATATTAATGTAGGTTTGGTTAAATTGATCGAATTGATTGAAAGAGAGATGATAAATGACCTGTACAACTACAGATTACATAATGGCAATGATATAATATTGTAAGCGACTTTTAAATACATAAATTGCACATTTTCAATCATTTATAGCGTGTGGTTGTATAAATCCATCCTGTCTCTGTACACCATTCATCCATCGGCCACCCCCTCCTCTATCTACGGCGTGGCTTGAATTTTAAAAACAATAAGCTTTCAAGAATGCACCTGTTTCGGAAAGGTTCCGTACGTTAATACGTAACGTTATTCTTTTTCTGAGAACGGTAAAGGCAGCATACAAAAGTTTAAAATATAATAATTAGTCCTTTTTGGACGCTCGTACTTTGCTTAGGCCTTATGACCGATTATTTTGTATGACCTCATCAATGACATTTAGTTAGAATTATTAATTAAACTACTGAACCGATTTAAATGGAATTATCCTTACTTATATCTAATATAAAAAATGTGAAAGTAACACTGTCTGTCTGTCTGTCGCGCTTTCACGCCAAAACTACTGAACCGATTTAAATGAAATTTGGTACACAGATAGTCTAGAGCCTGAGAAAGGAAATAGGCTACTTTTTAATGTGAAAATAGGGCTGTAAGGCATTGAAATAGGGGACGAAAGTTATAATAAATACCCAGACCACGCGGGAGAATCCGCTGGCGGAAAGCGAGTATATTATAAATCAATGGACCCTACGAAAAAAATGACTAGATATTGAGCTAAGCAACAAATACAACATTAAAATTGCTTAAAAAACTTGGGAGGTATACCTAAGCATTTTAATTTTGTGGTAGACAGAAAGGGTTATTATAACTTTACATAGTGATGACGTCAAGACTATAGAGTGTTACAAAAATTCTATACTAACACTTGTTTTGCTGGAAAGGGATAAAGCTCGCCCTCAATATCTCTCCACGTCAGTGATCTGAGTTTTGTAAAGGGCAGTATAACTACATCCTAAACGGTTTGATAATCTGAATCCTAAGATACTGCGCTCCATGGCAAATCTCTAATACTAGGGAGACACGCGGTAGCTTAAACATCATAGCTAGGTTCGAATCCTGTCCGCCGCTTTCCTTCATTAAAATAACTGGAATGGTAAGATACATCGGTGGTATCGTAAGTCATCGAGCTAACTGAAGTAAGTCGTGTCGGTCGTGATGCATTGCTTTCCAATAGCATGCTGGCGGGTGGGACTCGCGGTGGCTTAGAGGTCATAGCGTCTGGTGTATTTAACCAGAAGACACAGATTCGAATCCTGCCCGCCAGTTGTTTTTTTTTTCTTGATTAAAGTAACTGGTATTATCTTAGCATGGAAAATGCTATAAAATACAAAAGATACCCTTAAACTATCTTTTTGTATTTTTTAAGCATTTTCCATGCTAAGATTACAAGTTATTTTTAATGAAGGAAAAAGTCGGCTGGCGAGCAGGATTCGAACCTGCGTCTTCTGGTTCAGTACACCAGACGCTTTAACCGCTAAGCTATCGCGAGCCTGTCGAAATCTTCCTTCACATTCTAAACTTACGTCTTTAAGGTGACGTAGCGACATCTATTGTGAAGATTTCGACAGGCGAGCGGGGCTCGCGATAGCTTAGCGGTTAAAGCGTCTGGTGTACTGAACCAGAAGACGCAGGTTCGAATCCTGCTAGCCAGCCGACTTTTTCCTTCATTAAAAATAACTGATACCCTTAAAGCTAACATTTTGGACTGCGCCACACCTCTAAGGAACCCTATTAAACATGTTTTCTAAGCACATACGTCGAGAACTAACGTGCACGTCGTGTGATCGATTATTTAGAAGCCGAGGGAAATTATGAGCTTCCTCTCTAAACTTCAACTGAACTAAATTAAAAGTGAATCGTTTCAATCTAGAAAATGGTTTACGTGAGATACTACGTACATAAAAGTTTCTTTTTTACTATTTTTTTACAGCCAGGAACATCTAATGCTAAGCTTTAGAACCTTGACAGAATTCGAAATGAAAAATGCTAAGGGAAAACTAAAGATGTTTTCCAAAGATTTTGTCAGCACGCGCATACAATTCGCCATGTTGATATTACCTGGTTGACGACGTCTGTGGTCTAGTGGTTTGAGTAACGGACTGCTGATCACGAGGTCGTGGGTTCGATTCCCACAAGACAAAAATATTTATGTGATGATTAATATATGTATTTGTGTTTGTCTGGGTGTTTCCTATGTATAATAAGTATGTATTTACAAAACAAATAGTATATAAGTATTATATCCATTGTCTAGTACCCATAGTACAAGCTCTGCTTAGTTTGGGACTAGATGGTGTTGTGTTAAAATGTTCCCATTTTTTTTTTTTTTTTTTTTATTTATTACGAACACAGTACCTATTTACGAACCAATACTATTTGTGTATGCATGCACAGCCATATAAACCCTTTTTTTCATGAATGCACGATTGCAACTTTGAGATAACACCAATGTCACTATAGTATTGGTTCGTAAATACTGTGTTCGTAATATTACAAAAGTTCTATTAGTACTTTAGGAGAAAATCACTTGTACTTGACTGTACACGAGGGTACATGACCCATACGGGAGGTGACACAGTACATATTTTAAACGACCTTTCACTATTTCAAAGATTTTTGTTTTAGACGACGTCGGTGGTCGATTCTCGGGATATAAATATTTTAGTGATGAATAGGTTTGGTTTAAAAAATAAAAGTGGCGATATTTCTGAATTGGCCACTTATTCGATATGCAAGAATCGTATCAAGTGGTGGTTTCTAGATTCTGCCTATAGGTACCAGTGGGAATGCGTGTGTGTATGTAAATTAAATGAAACAAAAAAGCCCAACTGCGCTAAAGGAAGGTTTTTGTTTTGTTTCATTTAATAATTTATTTCAAATTCAAATTCAAAATATTTTATTTCAATTAGACCATATAAATAGGCACTTTTGAATTGTCAAACTAGTTGATTTGATTTCATACTTTTTAAATTCTCTCCTAAATGAATCTCTGTCCTAAATGATCATTCGAAATGAAAAATGATAACAAGATTTTTGTTAAACAAAGATTTTTTCAGCCCAACATTAAATCGCATAATATCCACCATTTTTTTTAAGAAATTTATGTACCTAGTAAGCTCGTGCCATTAAAAAGAATCTGATGACGTATCATTTATCAAAATCGGTTCGGGAAAGGCAGTTGTATTTCTAGATCTACTATAAGCCCCGCAAATTGATAATGTACCTGGCGGCCATTTTGATGACGTAAAAATGACGTAACCGCTCTCTGTAAGCGTTAGCACTACTAGAGGGCAAGTACGGCGGATGACGTCACTTTGACTTTAATTAGATAAGGTTCCAGCCCATTAGCGACTTCGATCTATACTGAAGTTGATACTATAATGTATGAGTATTGTAAACTCCTCATAACTTGAAATATTTGGCCAATATTGAATTATTCACGCACGCCTAGAAGTCAACTGTGCCTAAATTAATTTGGGCAGAACTTTCGCTGCCCACTATGGTATAGCGAAGGCAAACTAGTTAGTGAAACTTAAAAACAAACAGTGGTGTAGGTATTTTAAAAAAGGAACATGATAATTGCCTGGTTAACCTAGTGGTAATAAGCATGCTCGAGGTCTTTCTTCGATTCCCTGGTCGAGTAATGTCATAATAGGCTATTTGACTGTGTATTTTAGGAAAGTTGACCACAAATAGAGCCCAAAAAGTAAAAACAAAATTAAAATCGGTAAAAGAATAAGAATAAGCATTTTAATTTTATATTAGAAAGAGAGCGCACCATACTGGCTTATGACGTCACAAGCCAGTACACCATACAAATTCTTTATTAATGCACATATTGCGGGAAAGGGACAGGGCATCCTCGGAAATGACATCAGTGACAGCCCGTCTTGTCGAAAACTTGTGTCATTTCCGTACATTTTGTTTCTTTTCGTTTGTCGATTCGAATGTCAAATTGCAACTTGTCTACAGGCCCTGGATACTTGTCTGTTTTGTTGACTGCACATAAAGAGACCATGATTCTCTGAGTTGGAGGCGACTTTCTTGTCAGAATCCAGTTAGAGTCTAGTATAAAAAAAACTATTGACTTTCATAAAAGTATACTTTTCCGCGCACCACAAGAGGTCACTGGCTTCTAAGCACTTTAGAGGTTACCAATAAATTGATCAAACAACTTATAATGTTTAAAGTGAGGGTAGTTCTCAAGGCAAGTTAGATTAAACCAGACTAAAATCTCTCGTGGCTTTAACTTCAGCCCGCCGCGCCCCTATCACTGCGGTTTACTACTATATGAACTCGAATTAGAAGTCACTTTTGAATTCTCACTTGAAAATAAGACTAGATAAATATACATACATAGCTTCACGCCTGTTTCCCATAGGGGTAGGCAGAGACTATAGATTTCCACTTGCTACGATCCTGGCACACCATTTTCGCTTCGTCTATGTTTATTAACCTCTCCATGCATGCTCGAGATAAATATGAGTTGCTCCTATTTGCTCCGTGGCTTTATTTATTTATTAAACTACTAGCTTTCTGCTAGCGGCTTCGCCCGTGTGTTCTGGATATTTCTTATAACTTTCATCCCCTATTTCAAACTATAACCACCTTTCTTTTGCATTAAAAAGTAGCCTATGTCCTGTCTCAAGCTCTTAGACGATCTGTGTACACTTTCCTTTAAATCGTTTCAGTATTTTTGGCGTGAAAGCGCGACAGACAGAGACGGACCGACAGACTGAGTTATTTATTTATTTATACTTTATTGTACACCAGAAATAGAAATATAGAATAAACTTACTATCTGTAAAATTGTCTTCATCTCATGCCTCTTACTACCATCCTTTTAGTACATCTGCCGTGATCGTCTCTCCACCACCCTAAGGTTGTCTGGTAGAGAATGCCTATGGCATTAAGACCGCCTTTGAACATTACCTATGTACATAAAGAATAAAATAAAATAAATAAAATAACTATACATGTACAATGGGCGGCCTTATCGCTTAAAGCGATTCGTTAAAGCGTGTTAGTTTCGCATTTATAATATTAGTAAGAATTTAAAGGTCGATGGACAGGACAAGGGGATATTCTGACAGTATCATGTTCCATTCATTCATAAGAGCATTAATAGCGGCCAGTATCCAAGGAATAGGTTATTTGATAGGCCGTTTAGGATAGAAGATCGACCGAGAAACAGGATATCTTAATCTGCCAAAAAACCTTGGCGCCTTGCCTCGCTACGTCGTTGTACTTAGTGGTAATTAGAGAGCAAAGGCTGATATTCAGAAACGAGACTCAACATGAACTTATGCTTCCGTATGTCAAATTTGTATGACAAATTCACATACGGGAGCGTAAGTTCATGCTGAGTCTCTCCTCTGAATCTCAGCCAAAGACTCTCTAAATAAGATAACTTAATAAGATAGACAAAAATAAAATGGCATGCGATTAGTCTGTGAACTAGAGTCAATACAATCGGGGCACCTATCCCTTATCCCTACTACCTGGGGTATCTATCGATCCTGACTTCCCTCTTAAATATACCGAAGAGATACCATATACCATCACGTTTGGATTTTCCTAAGGGTCAGGCAGTGGTGTACTAATGTACCCACAAGGGTCCCATGAAAAATATATTCCACATCTGTATTATAAAAATGAATCACTAAATGTGTTGCTAAGGGCAAAACTCGAGAACGGCTGGACCGATTTGGCTGATTTCTTTTTTGTTGTGTTTGATGAAGTCTGAGGATGGTTTTGAGAGAAAAAACATAAAAAATACGAGGAAAAAAGTAAAAACAACAATTTTCTTTTCTCATACAAACCACTTTGGCTGTCAAACATTTGACGTCAATCAAACCAAAACAACGTAAGGAAGCAATAGAAATGATATGCAACCTCTAATCAACTTGAGGGCATACCAGAGATCATTTTAACGGGGCAGAACAAGATCTGCCGGGACAGCTAATTATTAGATATTTTTCGCAATGCAAAAATTTTAATAGGTATATGGATTTTGAATCGAGTTCCCCTAGTAGAATCCAGTTTGTAGTATAAAGTTTATGTTCAAAGGCCGATGTTTATCTTTACAACAAATAAAACGGACTAACTTGCCCGCAGGAACAAAAGGGCATTATAGTGGGTTCACAGTTACTATACGAGCATAGTTAACTATATTAGAACAGTTAACTAAGAACTGAATTTGAGCAGTAGCTCAAACATGAGTCACTAGTTAATAGTTAGATTTTTCGTTAACAGTAGTTAACGAAAAATCTAACTATTTGTTACCGATATTCAGCCTTCGAATTTCACGATACTCTAACTTAACTATCTGTCAGAAACGACAGATATTGACCACGCAGGCGAAGCCACTGGTGGAAAGATAGTATTTAAAATTATACATATAATATGATGAAATAAAATAAAATGGCAAATGATTTATATAGTATCTAATTAATATATCACCAAATAAATAAATCATAATGAATGGGAGTTTAAGTATTATAAGTACCTACCCAAAGATAACAATCGGAAATACCAAATACATACATATACAATTTTATATTTCTGTATTGGACTTATAATCAACGTCTTTAGTAATATTATCTGCTTGGCCGTTATCTGCTGATAAAGCCGGTTATACAGACTTACATATAGCGTAGACATGTACACGTCACAATCAAAAACATGTATACACGAACAATAGTGCTAAATCGCTATTCTCGTAAATTACTAATAGAACTTTTGTGGTATTACGAACAACGTATTTACGAACCAATACTATAGTGACATTGGTGTTATCTCAAAGTTGCATGAAAAAATCACTTTATTAGCCCTCTTGTAATTGTTTATATGACTGTGCTCGTGACTAAACATCTATGAAGTTTTTTACAGGCTCTTCTTCCCAAATGTAAACCTTTGAGTCAGGAGGGTTCATAGTCTAGGTCTAGCCAAGATAGGCTCCAAAATTAGGCTCTAAAATAAATTTATTAAGGTGTTTGAGTCAGTCAGTCTAGGTCAAAGCAGGCGGGGGGATTTCATGACCCTCACAAACTTGTCCTGGATTCACCATGAACCGAGCAACTAGATTTTTTTTATTTTTGACAAACTATTGGATACCGGCTTGAGGAGACTTCAGGAGTCTCGTCTATGTTGTTACCTGATCTTATCGGTATCATTAGTTTGAAAGTAGTTAAACCTCAAGGTTTACCAACATGCTGACGTTAATAGTAATGAGTTATTTGTGGTCATTGATGATTTTATATAAAAGTATGCACAGTCATGAACACAGCCATATAAATGCTTACAAAGGGCTTAAACACTTACAAAAGTGTTTTTTTTATGAATGAACGATTGCAACTTTGTGTTAACACCAATGTCACTATAGTATTTGTGCGGAAAATACTATGTTCGTAATATCACAAAAGTTCTATTAGTACTTTAGAAGAAATCGGACTATTTAGCACTTTTGTCAAAGCATACATGTTTTTGCTTGTGACTGTACCTAGTAACATGATAAATTGATGCAAGAACTCATTAATACAAAAAAAACACACATACACACACACTACCCACCATACAACACGCCACACCTCACGAGTACTTACATAAATGATTAGTTTTAGTATCAATTTGTAATATTTTTGTGTCAAAATATACATGTTTGTTAGCTTTATACCTACCTGTTTTATTATATAAACATCCGATACAGAAGAAAAGGTGACAAATTGAATATAATTATAAATTCTCTCCCCTCACTTGCAATAAAACCTGTCAGTGCTGCCGACGTCAGAGTGCACCGCACAGTTTTCCTTTATAAAAAATTAATTAGGTTTTTACTTCAGCAACAAAAAGAACACGCTTTTCTGCTGTTAGGCGTTGTGTAATTAATTGGTGTCAAAGTAGTTCCGAGATTTTATAATTGAAAAAATTAACTTCAATCTCTACGCGGTCAGTCTTTGGATCGGTAACCATTCTTAACGCATCGAAACCGCTTTGTATCTTGAAGAGTAGGTACGTGTTGCGTGAAAACTGTAGTGTGCTCTACGGAAAACTTCAAACTTCAGCGAACGCATACCGTGAACTGTGGGTGTACATTAGTACACGTCTGCCTAACCCTTCCGGGAATACAAGCGTGATCGCATGTCATAAAATTTCAAATGATGCGATAAAATCAATTTTCCGTGATGTGAAAACTTTGTTGACAGCAAAAAGTTTGATGTAAAAAGTTATTTATACATTTTTTTAAACTGGACATCTCTATAATATTAGTAAGTCTATTTGCCGATATTTTTAAAGGAAAATGATAAGCATCGTTAGTGCAGACGTTGCGGAGTGACCGCGTGTGTATTGTGTTGTGTTTAAAATGTGTTTGAAATTGGATTTATAATGCCTATAAACAAAGGTTTGTGTGAATTTTGACTTATATAAGGTCACTTATCTGGAATTGAAGCTTTGCTTTTGAATTTAGCATAGATTATAGATACGTATAGTATTATAACGGCCTGTTTTATCATCTCCTAGTAAGTTCTCGTTAAATTACTTAGCAGATAATTTCAGACCAGTTTTGTTCTATCATTTTTTAACCGACGAATAACCGGAGGGGGTTCTATGTTCGACTGTATGTATGATTTTATTTATTTTTTACTGATTACTTCGTCAATGGTTGACGGATTTTGATAATTCTTTTTTGTTTTAAATTCAAATATGACCATATAAATAAGTTCTTTTGGAAAAGTCAAACTGGTTGCACGTTTCCAAAAAGTAGGACTTACGGAGAAGAGCCGGCAAGAAACTACATGACAATGACTCTTTTAAAAAAAAAACATGGTAACACTTGTAGTTTATAAGTGAGTGTGGTGGAAGTTGTCACACACATAATGTAGTTCTTATGACCTTACAACATAATGGACACTTAGAGTCGACCTGATGATGGAGACGGAAGACAGTCGAAGGAAACTCTCAACGGTTTACAACAACTACCTCGTGTTTGAGCTTATTTCATTTCACTTCATGAGAACTTATGACCTGACTTAGTTAAAGTAAGGTTACTAAAGAACTATTTAGATATTAGATACAAAATTTAAATTGAATTCAAAAGCGAAAAATATACCTTTTTGAGTCTGAATCTGAGTCGGTGCCAAATAAATTCAATTCAATCTTCGACTCAAAATTGGTAACCGGGCACAAAACCAAGTTAATACTAAGAATTACATAGACAAAACCAATAACATTTTGCTCGATCTGAGAACCGAAGCCAGAATTTTAAGGCTAATGACGAACTAAATTATACACATGTTTATTATTATTATTTTTATCTGATGACATTTATTATAACTATTATTTGACATGATGTTTTGTATGACATCTAATATTATAGGTACATAATTTTATAAATCGAATTTATTAATATATTAGTTGCATTAAAATAGTGAATTTATAAACTGTGAAGTACGAGTATTCTGCAGTCTGATATTACTTTATGTTTAATATTTATCTAGCTCGGCTCGGCGGTCTGAGTATGTCATGCTCACTCAAATGTCCTGCTGATGGTGGCGTTGTGTGTCGGGTCGTTTTATTCCCTGCAACATGGTTGAGTCAAACGGCGCCGATACACACGTCATGCTCGTGAACGGGTGCTGTCTGTCGGGACTGGTCAGCTCTTACTGCTTATAGCTATCTTTTTTTGTTTTTTTTTTTTTAAATAGGTAAGTACTCTTTTTTTTACGTATCGGACTGCACTATCCTCAAAACTAAATGATTACTGTAACCATTTATACATTTTTTTTTTAAAAAGAGTGACTATGGAGTTTCTTGCCGGCTCTTCTCCATAAGTCCAACTTTTTGGAACCGTGCAACTAGTTTGACTTTTCGAAAGTACCTATTTATATGGTCTAATTGAAATAAAATATTTGGATTTGAATTTGAATTTGAACCATATTGGTTTAAAGTAGGTACCTGTGCATGCTAATCATTCAATGAATGTGTGACAGGAAAGTTATAATTAATTAATGGTTTAACCAGCACAATGGCTTTTTTCCTTCTAAAGACGTACGGATCTCTAATCTCTCTCACTATTGGCCTTCGGGTTCCGGCGGCGCTGTACAACAATACATACATTGTGCAATGTATCATAATATGTACTTTATATAAGTTTACATAGCTTCATGCCTGTTTTCCACTGGGGCAGCGATTTCCACTTTGTTACGATCCTGGCACATCACTTTCGTCTCATCTATGGTCATTAATATTTTTACACATTTTTGGGTGCGAAGAATCTTCTTGGACCCCTGCTATCTGGGGAAGCAGCAGAGTATCTAGGGATATTAAAGAATACAGCTCTAAATAACCACACTTGTTACAAAAAAACATCTATACCTCTATACTAATATTATAAAGAGGAAAGATTTATCTTTTTGTATTTTTTTAAGAATTTTCCATGCTAAGATTACAAGTTATTTTTAATGAAGGAAAAAATCGGCTGGCGGGCAGGATTCGAACCTGCGTCTTCTGGTCATCAGGTCGACTCTAAGTGTCCATTATGTTGTAAGGTCATCAGAACTACATAATAATATGTGTGACAACTTTCACCACAATCGGTTCACAAGTGACGAAAGATTTGATTGTTTGAATTGAATAGGCTCCGAAACTTCGGAGCCTATTACAGGTTATACGGAGCATTAGAAAACTACATCTGTGCCGAGTAACATAGGCTTATAATTTGTAAGAACTACCAAGACCACGCGGCCGAAGCCGCTGGATGAAAGATATCTTACTTATATTATAAAGGCAAAAGTAAGTTTGGAGTTTATTGCTATTTTACGGCAAAACGGCTGACCCGATTTGGCTGAAACTTGAAATGGTGATGGCTTATACCTTGAAACGGGTTCAAAGTTCCTAACTCCACGCGAGCAAAACCGCGTGCAAAAGCTAGTATTATTTAAAGATCAACATTTCCGATGCGACTCGAATCCACGACCCACGGCGCGACTACCCACCAATTACTAAAACTAAAACGTGGAAGCAAGATATTTGTAAGTCCACGTTTGTTTTAACAACTAGGTCAAAAGTCTTTTGCATAAAGTGGTCTCAAATCAATGATCCCAAATAGTTAGGCAGTCAAGTAAATAAACTGTTTGATCTTTGAACTTAGTTATTAGTTTAGGCTCGTCCCTGCCTTTAAAGGCATCTGTAAAATGTAAGGCTAAGATAATAATAATTAAACCCTCTGCATCTACACATCAAGCTGCATCATCCTCATTACTATTCACAACAATTGTTACTGTTACCACAAATATTTTTTAAAAGAGTATCTATGGAGGTTCTTGGAGCCTCTTCTCCATAAGCCCCCTTTCTTGACAATCGAATCGAGAACTCCTCCTTTTTTGAAGTCGGTTAAAAAGTCAAAGATCTTTATTTTGAGACCGAAGTTTGAGACAGTGGTTACAAAGTTGTTGTTCAACAAGTTGTTACAAAAAGTAGTAGCAATGAATGTTATTCTAATGGAATTCTGTTTGAAATTATTATCTTTCATAGGAACGGCAATCGTACGAGTATATTGTGTAACGGCAATCATTGGCCTCTTGTAAATAAATACCTACTAATAAAATTTCAGTTACCTACCATATGGCTTCTTGTAAATGATAATAAAATCTGAAACGAAAGTTCCATTATGTAACACACAAGCTCGTGGTTCTGATCAACCGATTCGCAAGGTTAAGCTACGCATACCGCGGTTTGTTTCTGGATGGGTGAGTATTTTTAACACATCGAGACCCCTCCGTGCCTCGGAGAGCACGTAAAGCCGTCGGTCCCGGTTATCATCGAAAACCTATCATATGATAATCGTTAGTGATAGTCAGAAGCCCAAAAAAGCCTGACAACAAGTCTATTATTCAATATCGGTATTGCCCCCTCGTGCCACCGCGCGCAGGCAACCCCTACGTCCCGCCGCTCACATACTTAAGGCGCGGCCAACTAGTTCCGCACAGACTATAGATAGTTGACTGAGACGGGGCTTCCTATGAGTAATGTAATGTCATCCTACTCAGTTTATTATCAGTAACCGAGGTTCATCTTCTGACTCAGACATATTATTATACAGGGTTACTTGTAATTCGACGTATATCCGCTAGGAGCTGATTGGGGGGCCAAAATGCAACAAATTGAACACCACCTATGTATGGCTGAAATTCAATAGTTTTCGAGATATTTTAATTATAGGGGATTTTCGATCTTTACCCAAAATTTGACACTAAATTCCAAATAAAAAAGAAACTACACATTGAATGGGTACCATTAAAAAATGATATTATATAGATAATATCATTTATGAGAGATAGAGCTTGACCTCTCTGTAGTATGTATTCCTATTGATATAAAGGATCATTATTGTTGGTTGTTTAATTAAGTTGTCATATGCGCAGAAATCGTGATTGTTGATTAGTTATAAACGTTTTAAGTGGTATAGACTTAAATTAAACAATAGTTGTAAAGTTTGGTTAGAATTACGAGTTATTACGACTAACTAAAGCTTCCGTTTTCTTTTGGACATATTTTTACAAACAGCATCACTTCAGTACCTCACAAAGTACCTCAGTACCGAGACTAATTGTCGACCGGAATCGAACCCACAATATTCATTGAGCTTAGCGCCGTTATAACTTAGTCACGAGGCCCTTTTTACAAACCTCTAAAACACTACTTCAAAATACAAGTTTTTTATGAATGGGTTCAATTTCTAATCCTAATTTTGTTTCTACATCCACGTAAGCGAAGCCGCGGGCAAAAGCTAGTACTATTATAAAATTGTAAAAAAGTCATTTCTGTACATTGAAGATATTTAAAAAAAAACAATTGGGTTAGAGTATATAAACGATCGCGAACCCAAAAATGTGATTTTTAGAATTCTTGTCTGTTTGTCTGTTTGTCTGTTTGTTAGGGGTTGGCGCTAAACCTACTGAATAGATTTGAATTTTGTATTAACAGTTGTAAAGCATAATTTCCAACTTAAAAACTGATGTAAAGCTTTTTTCAATTATTTGTATAGATCCTTAGATAGAGCTTGACCTCTCTGTTGTATGCAAGCCCATAGAAAGAAGAGATCATCATTGCTGGTTTTAGATTTTTGATTTTCTGTTTAAAAGTCCATCGTTCAACTAAAAAAATGAGGTATATCTCATTCCACTCGGTTGCGTAGATGCTGAGATAGAGCTTGACCTCTCTGTAGTATGTATTCCTATTGATATAAGGGATCATTATTGTTGGTTCTTTAATTAAGTTGTCATATGCGCAGAAATCGTGATTGTTGATTAGTTATAAACGTTTAAAGTGGTATAGACTTAAATTAAACAATAGTTGTAAAGTTTGGTTAGAATTACGAGTTATTACGACTAACTGAAGTTTCAATTTTCCTTTGGAGTGATTTTGAACAACACAGTTTCACAAACAGTATCACCTCAGTACCTCATAGAGTACCTGTAACAGTTGCTCAAACCGAGCTAAAAATTTGGCGAAGTAATAACTACGCTGAGCGATAGGTTAAGCAGCGATTTCTGCGGTTAGACTATGGATGGGTGACCATTCTTAAGACATCGAGACCCTCTGTACCTTATATAGCACGTTAAGAAATGGCAATTGATTCGGCATAGTAGACCTCATACAAAAACCTATGAAAATCGTTAATCGTAGTCAGAAGGCCAAAAAACCAGACGATCAATTTAAAGTTAGGATACCTATCGGTTTAACCAGTCTGAACGCTATTGCTTTGTGTAAGATATTTATATTTAACAACATCTGTTTCGATTGGAACCGGAGCCTAACATATTTTCGGCATAGGCTAGGAGTCTAGGAGGATGATAAAACTGTTATAGTGAGCTGCTTTTTATCTTATTCGGGATCGATTTCTTTCAATTCTGTTTCTTCATCCACGGAGAGCGAAGCCGCGGGCAAAAGCTAGTAATTTATAAAAGTGGCGTTATTATATATTTCTATTTTAGTTTCTACTTCGAGTTCATAAAAAGAAAATGCCTTTATTTTTCTGACCTACTCCTACATGCAGTCAGACAATAATATAAGAGAAATATTTCTTTAATATCCTCGGATCTTAAGCTTAATTATTATCACGTTGCTTTTTTATTACTAAGTACAGGTAGCATCAAAAAATGTCTCCACGTCAAAATTCAAAATTGAATTGCAAAAAAATAATTCCGATTGAAAAAAATATAAAAAAAAACTTTTATAAGGCATTATTAAGCCAGTGCTGGGCAAAGGCCTCCATGGGCCTTTGAAAAGATATAAACTACTAACTTTCCGCCAGCGGCTTCGCCCGCGTGGGTATTTCTTTCATCCCCTATTACAACCCCTTACAGCCCTTTTTTTGCATTAAAAAGTAGCCTATGTCTTTTCTCAGGCTCTAGACTATCTGTGTACCAAATTTCATTTAAATCGGTTTAGTAGTTTTGGCCTGAAACCGTGACAGATAGACAGTTACTTTAGCATTTATAATATTAGTAAGGATTTAGTGGAAGGAAAGTACGACCTCAGACAGGGTTCGAACCTGCGTCCATCCGTGCATTTCCTTCCTTTGTTTTATAGTCATGAGTCTAGTACTCATAATCGCTATAGACTTGAATACCATTATATTGGAGATCGAAATTTGATTATTAGCTGTAATGTCAAAACTGCCTCTTTGATCTAGTGGTCTCAAGCGCGACTGCTACGTTAGAGGTCTTGGGTTCGATCCCCGGGTCGAACAAAGTGTTGTTGGGTTTTCTGTGAAATTCCTAGTAGCAGCTCGGAGTCTGCATTTGTGCCCCGTTGATGGCAATAGGCTCGCCCCCTATTACATGGGACCTAAACATACCGGCGGAATGTGGGTGTACACTAGTACGCCTCTGCCTACCCCTTTGGGGAATACATGCGTGATGGTATATTGTGTCAAATTTATATCTCCAAAAACCAAGAACAATCTAGTCCTACACTGTGTACACATATTTTAGACGCTGAGTGTACATTCCTGTCATCGACATGATTCGTCATTGTTTAACCTTCGCACAGTTTGCCGACACTCTTAACATAGCCATGTCTGTTTACATAATGCTCAGTTGCCCGACATACGACCATGTGACAACTGGCCGAAAGATCTCTAAAAAAAAGAAAACTAACATAACCTCTTTAGTATTAATAGTGGATATTGTGAGTCGTTCAGTGCTGTAGTGATTAAAAAAACAACAGAGCTGATTGGATTTCAGTGCTTTTTGTTACCTAGTAACGCGCTCCGGTTTCGCACATTTCATAAATTATTTTATTGTGACCTTCTTAGATAAAAACTGTATGAAAATCGGTACAGTAGTTTCTGAGATTAGACTAAACCCTCAGTATAATCTTAGCGCGGCCGGGAATTTTAATTCAAAATATGTAAGTGATAAAGTGATTTTGTCACATGTCTTTGCTACAAAATATTGTGAATACCTACTCAAGGTATTTTGCAGAAAATTGCCTAATTGGGTCTCATCATCAACCCATACTGTCCCACTGCTGGGCACGGGTCTCCTCTCATTATGAGAGCGATTAAGCTATAGTCCATCACGTTAGCCTAATGCGGGTTGGCAGGTTCCACATGCCGTTGATAAAATTTCTCAGGCATGTAGGTTTCCTCATGATGTTTTGATTTTATTAATATTACTAGCTTCCCGCCAGTGGCTTCGCCCGCGTGGTCTTATGAATTTTCCCCTCGTTTGGGAAACATTTTTCATTTCTACTCCGCTCCTATTAGTCGTAGCATGATGGTATATAGCCTATAATCTTCCCCGATAAATAGGCTATCTAACACTGAAAGAATTTTTCAGATCGGTCCAGTAGTTTCGGAGCCTTTGCAATACAAACAAACAATCAAGTCTTTCCTCTTTTTATTATTTATTGCATTATGTAGTTACAGAAAATACTTAGTTAACATAACATACATAGACCCTACTGATTTCTGACACTTACGCAAATACTAGACATTGAAATATAACTACTTTTTACGGATTTTATCGCGTTATATTGATATTATTTTAATCCCGACGTTTCGGACCCTTTGAAATTAAAAAACATCCAAATTTCAATAGAGAAGATGGCTGGGTCTTACCACCTGCTTGGAACCCTATTATAGATTCAATTAAATCTAAATCCAAGCCTAAAACTGCAAGACCGAAGGATACGGTGAGCTCGTTCTGCGTGAATCGGATTGCCAATAATTAACAGAAATGTAGGGTAGTAGTAATTGAAACGTCAAGACCCCTACCACCTTAGTCACCCGTGACCATGGACGCTGTAAAGGGTCCGAAACGTCAGGATTAAAATAATATCAATATAACGCGATAAAATCCGGAAAAAGTAGTTTTATTTCAATACATAGACCCTGTTATGGTGTCGCAAATATTTCTTAATAATTTTTAATGGAGCTTTGATAACATTTTTTAATATATCTACAAAAGCTAAAAAGTTTGGGAAATAGGTTCAGTACATGAGTATTTTCTTTTATTACTAAAATGTATATACTATCCTATTATACTATTATTAGTATAGATTAAATGTCAATGTTTATTCGAAGTGTTAATCATTCATTAAAATCAGATGAGTACTTTAGGCGCTGTAGTGGAACATACGTAAATAGGAAGATACATAGACTCCCTAATATAAAACCCTTCCTTCGGTTTTTTGCCGTGTCGTCGGGTAAAAATAACCCGCGTTCAACTGTTTAAAAGTCGCGTCTGAATATGCGTTTACACACTTGTAAACACGTAAATCATAACTGAACAATGTAATACTTCATTTCGACACAAAAACCGTGCCGTACCCAAATTAATAGACTGGAAAATGGACTGCAAATGCTGTAAAAAAGTAGCATCATTATTCTCTGAAGGCAAGTATAACGCTATAACTCATACTGAGGTAGGCAGAGGTACAGAGTACCATAATTTATGACCTATTCAACATATGGGATATACCGCAGAGATATCATTTTTGTGAGTTTAATGATGGCTGTCTGGTTAGTCTAGTGGTCCCAAGCGCGACTGCTACGCCGAGTTCGATTTCCGGGTCGAGCAAAGTGTTGTTGAGTTTTTCTGTGAAATTCTCAGTAGCAGCTCGGAGTCTAGATTTGTGCCCGGTTTATGGGACTTAAACCGACTGAGAATTTCACAGAAAAACTCAACAACACTGAAATGTGGTTGTACAGCAGAACACCTCGGCCTATTTATTAATATGTTTTTTTTTGTTCGGGGCTGTCGTATCACTTCGACCCTGGTCTAATGTGATCGCCGCTTGATCCTGCGACTCACACGAACTGGATTTTATGAGCTCCTTTATTTCATCAGGGCTTAGACTGTGTTTCCCTAGATAAGCACTGCGCTTGTGTATTAGCGGTTCACATTCCAATAGAAACTGGAATGGCGTTTCACCTTTTCTGTCCTTCTTTTCAGATATAGAACGTGGTCAGCAAGATGAGGCCTCCCATCCGCTTCTCAACCCCGACGAAAAGAATGACTTCCGGACGAAGCTATCGAGACCGAGGCACCTGGCGCTCACTGACAGAAACCAGTAAGCATTAATAATAATAGAACACATAGAATAATAAAAATCTAATAAAAACAAGCTCTGTGATGTTGGAAAATGTATTGCAGGCGGGACAAGCAAAGAAACAATTTTGTTTATGAACGAACAGCTTGTCCCGTCTGCAATAAATTTTCCAACATCACAGAGCTTGTTTTTATTAGACTTTTAGTTAGTACTTTTTATGCACATATAATACAATAATACTCTCATATAATACTACAGGTATTATTTAGTTTAACAGACTTAATCTTAAATTTAAATTAATTGTCCCACTGCTGGGCACGGGTCTCCTATCAGTATGGGAGGGATTAGGCTATAGTCCACCACGCTGGCCTAATGCGGGTTGGCAGACGAGAGGATTCTTCTAAGCAAGCGCGCTCCATCGTAGGCCACCATCGTTGCTTAACATCAGGCAAGTTGTGGTCAAGCGCAAGCCTATCTAAGATAAAAAAAAACTACATGCCTTCGAGAAAATCCCAGGCATGCAGGTTTCCTCGCGATGTTTTCCTTCAAGAGCGAGTGATTACTGCACATAATTTCGAAAAATCAGAGGTGCGTGCCTTGGAATCGAACTCAAGAGTTTCGAGCTTTGACTTGGCAGTTGCATTATAATAGTGTTATTTAAAAATGTTTTAACAAAATATTATTTTTTAGCCCTCTATCAAAACGTCCACCGCTTCCCAAGCTGTCGATGCCGGACCTGACTCCATCGTCAGTTGGGTCTACGGTGAACAGTACGCCAGCCCTGGACACCGGAGCCAACATGTCCAAACCGTGGCGGAGAGGAGACAGGCGCCTGCAGAGGCTTAACACGGAACTGCTGGAGGCTATAGAAAACCATGACGTTGAAGAGGTTGAGAAGTGAGTAACATACTTGTGCATATGCATTGAAATGATTGTCATTAATTTTTCATTTTATTTGCAGTTTAGGCATGCATGTTCTTAAATAGGTGTTACGGTGACAACTCTTCAGGGGGCGCTGCAGTAACCATTTGTTTGTGCAACACCAAAACTACTAGTCTGATTTGCAGTTTTCAATAATGGGTTTGTGGTTGATTAGTGATGATTCTTAAATAAATAGGTGTTACAATGCTATTTAAAAAGTTTGAAATAGAAAGTAAAATTGAAAATTTTGAAATGTTATTTTAAAAATTTTCACAGCGAAAGAAAGGGTATTTTTTCCAATTGTTGTACTTTCCGTACATCATTTGGGCCGAATTCGATGACCTCCATTCTACATAACTATATAAGTACAGCAATAATAATAAAAAAATAATCAACCCATATACTGTCCCACTGCTGGGCACGGGTCTCCTCTCAGTCTGAAAGGAATTAGGCTATAGTCCACCATGCTATCCTAATGCGGGTTGGCAGACTTCACATGCCGTTGAGAAAATCTCTCAGGGATGCAGGTTTCCTCACAATGATTTCCTTCACCGTTAAAGCGAGTGATAATTACGCACATGATGTCGAAAAGTCAGAGGTGCGTGCCTTGGATTTCCTCGAGACCTTTGACTTGGCAGTCCAGTGGTCATACCCGTAGGCTATCACTGCTTTTTCAATAAAATAAAAATATGCCTTTATTTTTATTTTATTGAAAAAGCAATGATAAAATATCTCCAAATTATTCACGTTACTATAAAACTACTAACTTATTTTTCCTTTCTTCTTCTTTTAATGGCAGCCCCGGACGGATTTTCTTGTTTTTTTAAGTTCATAGTTTTAGTTTTTTGATTATGTTACATAATCAATAATCAAATCATGTTTTTTGAATGTAATAAATAATGGAAAATTTGGCAATAAACAGCCATGAAACAGACACTACACTATTTTAGAATACAAGTTGCTTTGTTAGTTTTGTCACGGATAATTAGATTCGGCGAATTCATTCATTTACATGTTGTTACTAAACTATGAACAATGAATTGTTGTTTTACATAATAGGCTGGTGAACTAGCGGCTCAATGGACGTAGTAGAGTATGTGCGATATTTTAAGGGTTAAATTCGCGAGAGGATAGAGTTTCTACTACTTACTATCACGCCTGTATTTTCCGAAGGGTTAAACAGAGGATCTCGGTAGCATGAGCATGAACTCTTCGAGGAATAATAAATGATTTTATTTCCTACTTTGTAGTTTATAAATTATCATAGAATCACTAATAAAGATCCTAAATGATTATTTAAAATGAAAATTGATACGCAAAATCTGCTCGCACATTTAAGCTTATAAAATTCGGCAATTAGTTTTTTTCGAATTTGATGTACCCGGTGACATTCGTGCCATCAAGACGAATCTAATGAGGTATCGTTTATCTTAATCGGTTGAACCGTTGAGTAGTGACGAGCGGATATAGGAACGGACATACATACATACACGTCAAACACATAACCCTCCTTCGGCAGTCAGTCGGGTAATAAAAACGCGATAGTTTACATAAGTACAAGTGAATATAATTAGTACACCACTAATGCTATGTTTAAGTCCTATACAAGCGAGTTTATTGCAACAAATCTACAAAGTTTTCACAGAAAAATGCAACAACAATGGTCGACCTTGGAATCAAATCCAGGATAGCGTAGCTGTCGTACTCTAGGGCCGCACTCAGAGACGTCACTTAACCTAATGAATCATTAGGTAATAACACCCAGTATATCTCAGTACACTGACAACAAACTCAAATATGGATAAATAGGCTAAGTTATAATAGCCACTGTTTGTTAACGATTTATTAAGGTTAAGTGACGTCTCTGATTTGGGGTTAAATCTCTAGATCATAAAGCCCCAGCCCCCCCCCACTTCGGTTTCATTGATGTGTCCCATCACCGTAACCCTTTTTTCTCAGGTTACTAAATGCCGGCGCCAGCCCCAACGCAACATGTCGCCTAGGTCTCGTCTCCGCGTGTCATACAGCCGCCCTGATCGGAGGAGACGCTTTGTCTCTGCTTATCAAGTTCGGGGCCGAAAAGCTGAGGACAGACAGGCTTGGCAGGACGCCTTTACACTTGGCAGCATATGCTGGGAATGCAAGACAAGTGGCTGTACTGCTGGACTTTCCTGAGGGTAAGTTAAGCATCACTTGTCGTGTGGAGATAGTTCTGATGTGTAGAGAAAATGGACCTGTTTGATTGTTCGATAGTCATTCGATTGTTTTAACGAATAAATTGACATTCGAATACAGTTTTTAGAATAAAATTCAGTTACAATCGCCCATCGCAACTGCGGTTTTCTCTGGGGTCACACATGATGGGCGAACAGAGCCTCTTCTCTGAACACAGGCGACCCCAAACTTTCTACCCCAATAACAAAATGAAAAACAAACGTAGAATAAACCAATATTTATTATTCTAACGACCTAAATAAGCAGGCATAAACATTTAAACAATAAAGAGAAAGTGTATCACTGATATAGCTAAAACAAATGTCAACATTTTGGCAAAACCCATGGTATAGTAATATATTCCTTATTATTATTTGTCATTAAGCCATTTACTGTCTGCTGGGCACCGGTCTCCTCTCAGAATGAGGGGGGGTTTAGGCTATAGTCCACCAGAGTCCACCAGGCAGACTTTACACGCTGTCGAGAAAATCTATCAAGCATGCAGGTTTCCTCACGATGTTTCAACGTTGTAAGCGAGTTAAGTCAGAGGTGCGTGCCTTGGATTCAAACTCGAGATCCACGACTTGGCAATCCAGTGGTCTTATCCATAGGCCAGCACTTCTTCTAATTATTATACCATGGTGGAATTAATCCGAAAGTTTTGACAAGAACTACAATCAAATTCTTCAAACAAATTGATCCTCCATGAGGATGAGAGATTCAAGTGGAGTTCAATGTTTCCTCATGACTACAATGAGGTGGAACTCTGCGTCCGGTGCCACCACCGCCTCAGTCTTTTTGGAGACCAGTCTTAATACCACCAGCTCGTCGGTCACGTCCTGGAATATCGATGGTTTTAGTAGGTTGTAGGAAGGAGTAAATACGCTCGGGCTCTTTGTTCCCATTTGTCTCCAAAACGGCTTATCATCAACGACCTATACACTGTCCCACTGCTGGGCACGGGTCTCCTCTCAGTATGAGAGAGATTAGGCTATAGTCCACCACGCTGGCCTAATACGGATTGGCAGACTTCACATCGAGAAAATCATTCAGGCATGCAGGTTTCCTCACGATGTTTTCCTTCACCGTTAAAGCGAGTGATAATAATTAAGCACATGATTTCGAAAAGTCAGAGGTGCGTGCCTTGGAATCAAACTCGAGACCTTTGACTTGGCAGTCCAATGGCCATATCACTAGGCTAGACCGATTTAAATACGATTTTCTGTAAAGAGTTTGATGATACATTGGCGATGGTTCTTAGCTATGTGATAAGGAGTTAGGCAGAGATGTACTAAAGTAAACCTTAGAGTACGTTTAGATCTCATAAGGGCTGCTACTGAGAATTTTATAGAAAATCCCAATAAGACTAAGAATTGAACATTGAAATCAAAAATCGAATCGAATCTGGTTTAAATAAAACTTAAAACAAGACTTGTAAAAGTGTCCTTAAAAGACCTATTTGGAAAAATAAATATCATTTCGTTTCATTTCGAACTTATAGGACCTCTAGCACAGAATAAACAATAACAGAATGTCCACTTTCCGCCCCTCCCTAACGTCAGATACCTCAGGTCCCCCACATTCTGCCGGTGTTCTTGCCGGGCGGACTGCCAACAAACCCTACGCACTCTCACGCACACATTTGCATTTCCACGTATACAAACGTAATTTTGACAAGTTTGACATTTGGTATTGTAGTGTGCAGTGGTATCGGAAAGTTTGTATGGAATGTCACAGGTGTGCTTCTAGTGTAGTAGCCGCGTTTACGACCCCTAGGCTAATAAGGCAGCCTATTTTAACAATAGATACGTAGATAGAAGAAGTTGGTTGAATTTATAGCACCACTTACAATTTCTTTGAGAGCATTTGAGGCGTGGTGGGAGAGGTTTCTCATATGGTTGGAGTAGGTCGCAGCCGTTAAGCTGTCCAGGGTTGTGGTCTCCGGGAAACCTGAATTGTTAACGAATATATTTTACTCATAAACTCTAAGAACTCAGTGACGTCACTACGCGGAATGAATCATTAGCTAATTAATATAGATACCCAGTATATCTATACAGGGTTATAAAAAATACCTGAGCTATTTTTGACATTGTGAAACAGAATCAGGAATAGACAACATTGGTGAAGAAAATAAAATTGTTTTCATTATTTTGTCGTTATAATTTCGGAATATTCTAAAATGACAGTGCGCCTAAAAAGTGAATTACTTTAAAGTTAAAACGTTATCGCACACTTACCTTAGTAAAGTTGCCTATGATTGCCTATGATTCTACGGCTGACTATATGGGAGCACTAATCTTAAGGCAATTCACTTTTTAGGCTCTCTATCGTTTAAGGATATTTGGAATGACAAAAAAAAACAATTAAAACCATTTTTTTTCTTCACCAATGTGTTCTATTCCTGATTCAGATTCATAAAGTCAAAAATAGCTAAGGTATTTTTTTATAACCCTGTATATGGTTGTTAATGATTCTTTAAAGTTAATTGAAGTTTCTGTGTGCGGCCCCAAGAATCATTTCAGAGAATTTTGTTTTCTAGCAAAATGACAAACAAGCATAAAGACGTCAGCAACACCAGTAGTATCACTAGCGCCTTGTCATCTTGACACCTGTCATTTGCCCAGTAATTTCAATGGGTACATTACGTGGCCTTCAAACCGGAACACTATAATCGTTCTCATAGTGTTACATTGTCTGCAAGTACTTTCATGCAGAACAATTTACTATTTAAAGACTAAAAGTAGCAGCAAATAATTAATCCTAATCATTGAGATCTACCACCCTTACACGCGGTAAATTCAAAGAGTTAAAGTGCAGAAAGTATGTAAATGTATTACACTGAGAAAGTGGAAACGCAGAATGTAAATTAAGATGTTGCCTGTTCATTTCATATCAGACAATAGTCAGCCAATAGACAGGCGATAGACATCCGATAGAATCCAATAGCCAGAGGATAGATATAAGACATATAAGTCAGCTGATAGTCAAACGATAATCAGCCTTGCTCTAATGCTGAATTATTTTAAACCACGGAATCAACTCATTATTAAGAAGTTCATACCGGAATGGTAGAAAAACAAAAAGTCGGTCCCAAGATACAAAAAGACAGCATAGTACTAGACTACTATATTAATTTGTATAGCAAATTTTATACAATGTGTTAAAAAAAAACCCTGTCCGATCCGAAAGGGGTATATAGGTATTCTAATCACAGTACCAAATAAAATAAAATATTCATAAAATTTTGGCTGTTAACGAACTTTTAAATGCACTATTTTTGTGCAAAAATTACCGAAATAACCCGAAATCTAGCAATTTTCTTGAATGTGACAACACTATCACCTGCCGTGGTATATTTGGCACCTATGACGATTGCCCTTTAGCTATTAACCAAAGTTTCCTTGTTTTATAAAAAAAAATACTTTTATTCGGTAATTGTAAACCTAGTAATACCTTGTCGGGTCGGACAGGGTTTTCTTAACATGTTGTATAGTTTTGAATAGGTTTTCTCACCTTCGCAGTTGACTATTATTGTTCCAACTACATTCCCATTTTCGTTGATCCGTAGCATCGTTTTTGTGGCTCCAGTACCCTAAAAACATAATTCTCTTAAGCTCAGTTACGTCTTTGTCGTGTCCGATTAGCAATTATCGTCGTTATTATCCTGAATAATAATTATATCAATTGCTTTTGACGGCGAAGACAAACATCGTGAGGAAACTTGCATTCCTGAGAGCATGACTATCCCCACTAAGCCAATGTGGTGTACATTGCTTAACCCTTCTTATTCCGAGACCCGTGAGCAGCGGGACATTTTTTTTGGGGTTAATAATGGTGATCAGCTGTTTCTTGACTGCTAACTGGTCGACAACGAGTGCTTTAGTTCTTAGATTCATTCCCAGGTCAAGCAATGTGTTGTTAGGATTTTCTATAAAGTCTGTAGTAGCTGAGACTTTGGATTTGTTACGGGCAATAGGCTCAACCTCTAAATACATCATCATATTAGCCTATTGCCGTCCACTGCTGAACGTAGGCCTCCCCCAAAGAGCGCCAACCATCCCGGTCTTGGGCAGCTCGCATACATGGCGACCTAAAAATACTGGCGATAACTTCTGCCTAAACCTTCTAAGAATACAAGCTTGATATTATGTGCTTACCATAAAATTATGAGCTATCTCCATGGCTGCTCAAAAATATTGAGTTTCCTCAAATTAATCGATTCTCAAACGACAACTGTTAAAAAGTTATTTCAAAAACTTCGTCACAAATGACAAATCTGACATATGACAGCCAAATTAATGTTCTTTTTCTGCAGTTTTTCTAGCATCGTAAATTTTCGGCCAGTGTTTTTTTTCTAATGCTGAAGAATGAGTTTCTTGCTGCGTCGTTACTTTTATTAGCTTAGTGATCGTAAACGCGACTGCTACGATCGCGGACCTGGGTTCGATTTCCAGGTCGAGCAGTGTTATTGACTATGAAATCTTTAATAGCTTTATATATAGATAAGTATTATATCCATTGTCTAGTACCCATAGCTCTGCTTAGTTTGGGACTAGATGGTGCTGTGTAAAATGTCCTAGGATAATTATTATTCGAGTAATATATATAATATATATATATATATATTACTCGAAGTTTGCATTTGTGCTCGGTTAGTGGTTCTCCCTCCCTGTTCATTAGCACACTTCTACGTAACTTTTGTGCGAATAAAGGCGTGATGGTATGCTATGTTCTTAACTCTTATAAATATACACATACATAGAAAGGGATTTATAAGGGTGCTAGCTTTCCGAACAGCGGCTTCGCCCGCTATCCGCGGGAACCATACATTTTACCGGGATAAAAAGTAGCCTATGTGCTATTCCAAACTATAATCTATCTCTGTGCCAAATTTTATCCAGATCCGTTCAGTAGTTATTGCGTGAAAGAGTAACAAACATCCATCCATCCATCCATCCATCCTCACAAACTTTCACATTTATAATATTAGTAGGATAGGAAGTAGGATAGGATATCAGTGGAAGCGCCGGGACTAGAAAGACTTATACCAACCTTATTGGTGAGGCCCTTCAAGAAGGTCAGGTGCGTAGTACTCACAACCACCGCGGATGTACGACAAATTAATAAACGTGGTGGAAGCTGAAGAGGTTTGCAGGAATCGTAGGAATGGTTTGCAGTCCACAACTTGGCGTTTCTCTAGAAACTTTCTGCCTCGCACAACAAAACTATAAAATGAGCTATCGCCTGCAGTATTTCCGGACCAATACGACCTTCAAACCTTCAAGAAAAGAGCGTACTCCCTTTTAAAAGGCTGGCAACGCACTTGCGACTCCTTCGGTGTTGCAAGTGTCCATAGGCGGCGGTAGACGCGTACCACCAGGCGATCCGTATGCTCGTTTGCCCCCTATCCCATAAAAACAAGCAAATAGCAATCTCTAGTATCTTGTTATCTCCTTTACCAGCAAATCGTGGGTGTATATTTGTACACCTCTTACACAAAACTCTACCTTCCAACCCTACTGGAAATACAGACCTGTTATGCTTGTTTTTTAAATTCCAGATATCCAAGAGCGAGTGGGTACAGACAGCATGTCTTCAGAAACAGAAGAAGACGTGAGGAGGCTGTGCCCACTCATCAAGGAGTTGACGAACGTGCGCTGCGACCTCGGGGAAGTGGACATGACGCTGCCCAAGCCCTGGAAAGACAATATCGACCATAACTGTCGCGACATTCGAGGGAGTGTAAGTGAAATTTGTTGCGAAAGTTCCAGGATTAGGTGAACGATGACTCCTGATTTTTATATGGGTTTGCCGCAGAAAGAACATATTTTATTAATCCCCGACGCAAAAACGATGGGGTGTTATAAGTTTGACGTGTCTCTGTGTGGCATAACGTTTCATAATATGCATTTAGTAAAGTGCAATAACATTATGTGGTTAAAAAATTCTTTTTATTTTTTATATTTATCATGCAATCAGTCCTTCCGACTATGAGCAGATGTGTTCAATGCCTTTATTCATAAGGAGATATTCCCCATTAGGAATATCCTAATATATTGGCTTAGTCAGCACCGCCGAGATCCAAGATTCTGCGCCGTTTCAACCGATTTAGGCAGTCAGGCAATGTGAGCGAGCAGCGAGCTGGTTGAGATGGTTGTCCAGTCTTATTTTGTATTTGATTGCGAATGCCTTTATTATTTAATATTAACAAAATCATTGGCAAAATGGTATTTTGACATTATACAAATATAATGATCTACATCAATTTTACTATAAGACTTATCCTACCTAATTTGCGGAGTAACAACAATGATTTCTAGTTTGTAAACTAAACTAAACTCGATTACCTACTTACATAAGTAGAACATGTAATTATAATGAGTACCTACATAGGAACCACTCACCGAGATTACAATCACTGTTATTGTTACAGCTAACTTTAAATGAGGTTATCAAATTATATTACTTTTGGTGTGAAATTTACTGCCTAGTTAATTTAGTAGTCCCAAGTGCGACTGCTACGCTAGAGGTCCTGGGTTTGATCCCTGGGTCGAGCAAAGTTTTGTTGGGTTTTTTTTTACCTGACTGCCCGAAGGAGGGTTATGTGTTTGACGCTTGTAACTACTCAACGGCTCAGCCGATGTAGATAAATGATACGTCATTTGATTCGTCTTGATGGCACGAGTGTCACTCGGTACATGAAATAAAAAAAACGAAATGGTTGACTTTATGCGGCTGATTCTGAAAATCATCTTTTGATGTATAATTTTTCTTTTTTAATGATCATTTAGGATCTATTGAAGTAATAAGTGATACATTTATGATTTAAAAACTAAAAAGTATGATATAAAACAAATTATTCAATGAAACGAAAACCCGACTGTGTTATTGCGAAACTATCAGCTCAGAGTCTGGACTTGTGCCCAGTTTTTAGCAATAAGATCGTCTCCTATTACATGGGACCTGAACATATCGGCGAAATGTGGGTATATATTAGTACGCCTCTGCCTACCCCTTTGGGGAATACAGGCGTGATGGTTATGTTATGCTATACTTTCTTTTCACCGAGTTTTTATTATAAAATTGACCACTGCGCATCGACTTGCGTCCAACTTCAGACAAGAACAGTTATGTCGACCGTTGAATCGTCGAATACAGCTTAGGAAGAAATGACATGTCATTTTTTTATGTATGTACCACTAAGGTGGCAAACAAGTATACGGCCCGCCTGATGGTCAGCGGTCACCGTAGCCTATGGACGCTGGCAATACCAGGGGTATCACTCGCGCGTTACCGACCCTAAAAATCTCTCGGAGGTTTATGGAGGATGCACTGCGCCGACAGTTTGAGGGAATATTCCTCTTGCTGCCAGCACAGCGCATCCCTAAAAGGAGCTCTGTCAACCTTACTCACCGCAGGACCACAACACACAACAAAGTGTGTTATTTGGCTGCAGTTTTCTGTAAGGTGGAGGTACTTCCCTAGATGGGCTGCTCCAGATCTGAGCCATAAATGGCTGTGCCCTACCTCGCTTTCAGACGTAGATATAGTTTAGTTTCTGCGTGTTAATTACGCCTTACGTTTAGGTATATAAGCTAGGCTACGTCGGAAGGGAACTGAGCTCTTATTTTCGTAGTCTTAAGCTTGGGTTATAGTAGCGAGAGAAGAGCGGAATCATAAGCGGAGCGATTTTCATTATACAAATGAAAACATCGCGTTTTTAACATTTTGTATGGGGTTACAAGGGGCTGACGGGCAACAACTATCAACAATTACAGTTGCTGTTAAAAATAAAATTGTAAAAGCCAGCCAGAAACAAGACAAGTTCACTCATGTTATTTTATTTATTTATTTTATCAACTTTGATAATGTGATTTGCCTATGTATGTACTTTAATGGAATGGAAATTCCATAACCGTCATAGGCACGTGCCCTTGTGTCCTAGGGTGAGCCTATTGCTAATAACCGGTCGCAAATCCAAACTCCGAATTGCTACTGAATTACACTTTGGTCGACCTGGGATTCGAACCTAAGATCTCAAGCGTAGCAGTCACTCTTAGAACCGCTAGACAAACGAGGGAGTTTTTTAAATTTTAAAGATTTTGTACCTGCCTATTTCTTAAGTATTATTTGTTAAAATTATTCTCAATTTAATACTCAATACTCAATCATTTATTACACTCCAAAAGTTAAATAATTTCATATTCCGCTACCGCTTATCACTATACTATGAGCCTGTCAGTAAAATAATTTCGTATTAAGCCAGAGTGACGCCCACACCGGCTAGTTACTGCCGACATGTTTGATGGATGGCGGGGAAACGTGGCTCCAATGTCGGAGACGACCCTTGCTAATGAAACCGCGGATATTACTCAACGCGCCCAGCTTCCGAGGGAGATTGAGTTATTTCTTCATTTGGGAATGAGGGATCAAATGAATAGTATATCATTGTAGAACTAGGGCCCTACGAACATGTGATTTCCACGTTAGTCTACTAGTGGTCCTAATTGCGACTGCTACACTAGAGGTCGTGGGTTCGAATCCCAAGTCGAGCAAAGTGTTGTTGGGGTTTTCCGTGAAATTCCCAGTAGCAGCTCGGAGTCTGGATTTGTGCCCGGTTGATCGCAATCCCCTAATACATGTGACCTAAACATACCGGCGAAATGTGGGTGTACATTAGTACGCTTCTGCATACCCCTTCGGGAATACAGGTGCGATAGTATATTATAACTAAATATTTAAAGTTGCTACCATTTAAAGATGAAGAAGTTATCTCTCTGTGGTAATTATTAGTTACATTTGATTGAGTTTCATTTAACCGCAAAATGTACCGAAAAACTGCTTATTTTTTCTTCAGAGTATGTCTGATTTGTAAATGCACTCTTAATGTAAATTTATTGAATTTCTCCCCCTAGATGCCCCTCTTCCAACCGGGCTGGACTCCTCTCCACGTGTCGAGCTCCTGCGCTCGGAAGCACTGCACCCGTCTGCTGCTGGCGGCGGGGGCTGACCCCAACATCACGGACGTGGAGGGCCGGACACCCCTTGACGTTGCCGGCTATGCGTACTACTATGAACAGGATGTCAATGAAAAGCAGTAAGTTTTCAGCCCTAAGGCCTGTTGTTTTTTATACCACTAAGGTGGCAAACAAGCATACGGCCCGCCTGATGGTAAGCGGCTACCGTAGCTTATAGACGCTTGCAACCCGTTGCCAACCCTAAAAATCTCTTTTATGGAGTCACTGCGTCGACACTTTAAGGGGATATTTCTCTTGCTGCCATCTCAGCGCATCCTTAGAAGGAGCTCTCTGTTTCAAAATATATTTTTCAACTTAAAATTAGTAATCTAAACTTATATTTTTGTTTGTTTGTTACTACTTAAGTCAAAAACTGCTGGACCTTTTTTATTAATTGTTTAACCATTAGAGAGCTACATCTTTACCGAGTTAAATAGGATATAATTCATAAGAAATGCTCAGATCGCGCGGTCGACGCCGCTGGTGCTTAGTTGTGACTTATGTTTCTTAGTTCCTGTTTCACTGCCTCCTGATACGCTTCCGTTAAATTGCTTGCCAGGTAATTTCATATATATATATTTTTTAATTATCTTGAGACATTTTTACTCAGCACCATCTTGTCCCAAACTAAGCAAAGCTTGTACTATGGGTACTAGACAATGGATATAATACATATATAAGAAACACCCAGACAAACACAAACACCTAAGTTCATCACATAAATGTTTGTGTCTTGTGGGAATCGAACCCACAACCTCGTGATCAGCAATCCGGTACTCGAACCACTGGACCACAGACGTCGTCATTTTGTCGTAATTTTGTATCATTTTTGTAATTATCTGGCAGTTAGCGGAAGCGTTAAGCAGACCCACAATCGCTATGTTTAGGTCTCGTATAATAGAGGACGAGGGTATTGCCATTATCCGGACACAAATTATTTGAGATGAGCAAGTTAAATGATGTGTGAGGAAAATTCCACCAAGGCTGCGTTTGCTTCTGTTAACTTCTGCGTTTGTTTTTTTTTTCATGCACGGCTCAGTTTTCTTGCACATCTCTGGTGGAATCGCAGCCTAATTCCCAAAAAAGAGTGAAATGCCAGTTTTATAATCACATGTATTCTATTCTCAGTGAAAAAAGATATATTATACTCCGGGGAAATTCAGGGTCTGTTTGTTATTTTTTAAATGTAAGATCAAGAAACATAAAATAAAAAAAACATTTGTGAATAATGTATGAGGAGAGAATCTTTGCTTTTGATACATTTAGACTTTATATTTTCTACTAAATTGAGAATCTATTCCTAAATATAAGTAAAATAAAATAATAATAAAATAACTACCTATTTACAATAAGGCATCAAAAAACTCCTCCGCATCGCTATCACCTGGAAGGACCCAGAAGGCTGGCTGCATTGCCACGTTGTATGGCAATACTGATTCTCTGACCAAAATAACGGGAAGCGTCTTTTGACTTTAATCTATTTAGTAGGTTTTGCCAGCGGCTACGCCCAGTTAGGATCTTTGAACCTGTTTCCCTTAAGAACTTTGAATTTTTCAGTTTTAAAATACACCCTCTAAACCCCTCAAGAAAATCCCAGAATAAAAAAATACTTTCACTCAAATACTACTAAGGTAAGGTGGAAAGGTAAGCGTGCACCATCGTCGACCGCACTGTTGCTTACCAACAGGCAACATAGTGGTAAGGGCAAACGTAAGCTTACCGCTTTTTTTTCTCTTACAGCCTAATAGAAGTCATAAAAATGCTGCTGAAAGCGGGTGGTAACTTCAATACGATGAAGGGGAAACGCCTGAACAACATGGACACTCCTCTCCATACGGCAGTGGAGATTGAGAGTTTGGAAGCCATCAGGGAACTCCTGGACGCGGGGGCGGCCGTTACCTGCCTGAATAGAGCTGGACAGACGCCGCTGCATGTGTGCGTCAAGAAGAACCTGGAGGAACACTTGCAGGTAGGAATTCCATCCAGGACGTCCGCGGTGGGATCGCGGGGAGTGCGAGAGCAATTCCCGTGATCCCGCTACTAAGTGGAAGGCCGTAGTGGTGATGGTTTTAGTCGGCATACCGGTATACTGCATACATGCAGGCCATCGGCCCGACATAACCATCCTGCACCCCCGAGCGGGGCGGCATCCTTAAGGAAATGCTCCTTAAGGATAATATATAAAAAAACTCACCCAATAAAAAAAAAAATTAGATCCATCCATTTAGTCTTATGGTTATAGCTGATACTCATAATACACTCAGTCCAGTAGACCTCATATAATCGACATCAATATCATCAACTGCATCATTGTTATAGTGGTCGTAATAATAACTGGTACACTTAGAGGTCCTGGCTTTGAGTAGTGCTGTTTGGTTTTTCTTTAAAAGTCCTCTAGTCCAGTTGGAGTCTGGATTTGTGCTTAGTTGATGACAATAGGCACGCTATTAGGCGCTTTTAGATTGGACCTAAACATATCGGCAAAGTGGTACAGTAGTAGGTACGCCTCTGTCTGAGCCTTCTTATAATTCTTTGTTAAACCTTAAGCAAAAGCCAGGACCTCCCACGTTGTTGTGTTTTCAACCACTAAGACAATATAGGGCCTTTTCTTCAAATTCTAATTAAAACACAGAACTGTAGTCGTTTGATTGATTTTTCTTCAATATTCATTACTCAAAGGCTTACAAAATTGAGGACACAATTGAAATTTTCTATTCGGATGGTATTTCTTTCCTAACGACTGAACTTTAGCAGAACCGATACCGTTTGATCTTGAATTACTAGACGACAATTTAGACTTAATGAATACAAGAAATCTAATCTAAAGAAGGAACTTGATTTTATTAAACTCTTATAAATCTTTTGATCGTAACCCTTTTTGACCCTTCAAAAAAGGAAAAGGTTCTGAAATTGATTGTAATAAATTGTTGTTATGTACATGTTACGCGGGATTTTTCCAGAATATACTGCTAACATCCTTTTTGTTTTGTTTTCCTAATGCAAGTAATTTTTCTAAAACTCTCGTGACAACTAAACAGCTAAAGAAATGATCTGCTTCTACCAGCGCAACAATAATTGATAATTACTCTGATAATAATAAATACATACATAATTCCCCGAAGAGTTATTCAGAGGTGTACACCCACAGTTCTAAGTGGTTGTTGATTAGTCCACACCAATCAATAGACTAGCCTAATTCAAAAATTTAAAGAAATAAACCAATTTTATTAATAAATGTCTGATTTGTTACAGCTTCTAGCAAACTATGACTACATGAATGTAAATCCACTGCTTGCAATAGTAGACGTGAAAGACAAGGAAGGTCATTCAGTGCTACAAGCTGCTGTAGAAGCTGCTTGGGTTCCTGGAGTATGCATTGCCTTGGAGGCAGGTGCTGACGTCACATCTAAGGCAAATGATGGAGAAACCCCAATCCATTCAGCAGCCGCTTTAGGAAATCTAGACGTTTTAAATGAAATACTAAGTATAGCCAAACAGAGAGATGCACTTGATTATCAAAATGAAGAAGGTGAAACAGCTCTTTACAAAGCTATCATACATGGTCATGTCGACTGTGTCAAACAGATACTCAACGGTGGAGCTAATGTTAAAATAAATCTACCAGGCGATGTTAATGTGTTACATGTAGCCGCTGATTATGGACATCTAGAAGTTCTTAGAGTACTACTGGAGTATGATGAAGCTGTAACTAATGCCCTTCTTAATACATTGACAGCAGCTGACAGAAGAGGCTTTGGGCCAATACATTTTGCAACCACAAACAATAATCCTGATTGTGTGGAATTGCTCTTATCCAAAGGAGCCGATATAAGATTAAGAACAACTTGCAGTCCACACAAATCTTCGACTCCTCTACATTTAGCCGCAGTCAAAAATCATGTAGATATAGCCAAAATTATACTTAAATATGACAAAACTACTGTTCATGAAGTCAATAGTATGGGATGGTTTCCTCTACACGCAGCAAGTCACCATGGCAGCCGAGATGTAATAACGTTACTATTGCGCGAAGGAGCAGATCTTTCAGGATACACAGATGGACCAAAGAAATTCAAAAGAACAGCTGTAGATATGATAATTAACAATCTATCGAAACCTACAGAGTTTATGGAGGATGTTTTTGATTCGTACATTTCAAGTAATGGACAAGATTTGCAAGATCATAATTGTGAAGTGACTGTAGATTATGGGATTCTGATGCCGACAGTTTGTGAGATGGAACAGATGAAGGTCATAGAGGCACTACTGAAGACAGGAAACAGACATGGACAGAGAAGATTACTCGTTCATCCTTTAGTAGAAAGTTTTCTGTTCCTAAAATGGAAGGCCCTGTTACCATTTTTCTATACAATCATAGGTTTATATGCAGTGTTCTTAACTTCATTAACAATTTTCATAGTATCAGTATTTTTCTATAGAGATACGAATGAAGAGACACCACTTTGGTTGGATCCTGCGATTTGGAGTTATATCATTTATGGCTCGATATGCTTAATCTTAATACAGGTTGGTATGCTTGTGTCGTCTTTACAAACAATACATTGCTTTTTCTTTCAATACAAATTTTCCTTTTCTTATAGTTATTAGTTATAAGACGTTTTGTCATATTAATTAGTAACATTTTTTTTTTTAGGGCTTTGGTTTCTAAGTTTATGCTTCATTCGTTCCATAAGTATGAAATTTGAAAAAAAAAATAAGGAAATAAATACTCCGTGCATTTCATTTACAGGAACTCCTCTACATGAATGTAAAAAGCAGTAGATATTTCCTACAACTGGAGACTTGGGTCAAATTTGGGTCACTTGGATTTGCAGTCATCCTTCCGTATACCGTGGTGGTAGTGAACTTACAAAATGATGAGTGGCCCCGACACGTAGCTACTGTAGCCTTGCTGCTATCCTGGCTGGAGATGATGTTCTTGCTGTCCAGGTTCCCCAACTGGGGCTACTATGTGCTGATGTTTGGGAAGGTCGCGTCAAATGTTGTGAAGGTATTTTTTTTATAGTACACCTGACGGGTATAAGAGCCCAATAGACAATTCTTTTTGATTTTATATTTTTCACAGTGGTAAAGAAACTAGAAACTCTGTTTCATTAAATGGTGTCATTTTGTTAGGTATTTACATAGATAAAGTATCAGTTTGTGGAAATTAGGCTTCCAAAAAATAAAATGTTTTAAATATTTAGTGTGTTCATCAGTACCTACCTAGTAGTAGATTGGATAATTTATTTCTTACAAACTAGTTTTATACTTAGTAACAGTACAAAAGACAACAAAAATTAACAGTTTCTGTTTGTTCTAGATTCTATTGACCTTCATGTTCCTGGTAGTTGGCTTCTCTCTCAGCTTCATGATCCAGTTCCGCTCACAAATGCCTTTCGACGGTCCCTGGGCTGCTCTTGTCAAGACCATAGTGATGATGACGTCAGAGTTTGATTACGTCGCCTTATTTGACGAGGAGCATTCCAAGGAACTTGCTACCTCTCTTGTCATCGTTCGGATCATCTTCCTAATATTCTTAATTTTAGCTGCTATAGTACTTATGAACTTATTGGTCGGTGTAGCCGTCAATGATATCAATGATTTAGAAGTTCTAGGTAATATTAGAAGGCTAGTTAAACAAGTAGAATTTTTAGGTACTCTAGACACTTTAGTTTATAATAGAGTGTTTAACGCAATTCTGCCGATGAGACTAAAATCAAGCTTAAAACACAAACGTAATGTACTGTGTGTGATGACATTACGCCCTGGAAAACCTCGATGGAGACACTCTAGAGCTCTGCCTTCAAGAATTAAGGAAGCTATATTCAATAAAGCGCAGATGCAGAAGAAACAAATTGAAGATGAAATGGGCCTACAAGCATTTAAAACAAAATTAAACGAAATGCATAATGCTATTATGAGTATCAATCAAAAGAAAGAAGACACACCTGCAGTAGTACCAACATTGCCTGAATCTGATCTAACAAAACGAACCAAATACGATGAAGTAACTACACAGTTAAATGATTTAGATGATGCTGTTGTAGAAATTAAAAATCAAAATAAAGAATATGTTCAAGAATCTAGGTCAGCGATAGATGTGCTAAATGTTAAAATAGATCAGGTGTCTGTGGAACTTGAAACCATTAAACAGTTCTTGAGTAGGTTAGAAAGTAAGCTCGGTAACTTATGATAATTCTTAATCGAATAAAGTGCCTACGGATTTTTTTCAATATATTAAATTGTTTTCCTTTATCTGCAATGTACCTTTAATTGAAGCCTTGATAGCTATAATTTAGTGTACTTAAATCCAGGGCGGGTTCTTAATATTATCTAAAAGATCATCGGTTTGATCAATTTAATCAAACCTACATTAATATGTATAACTGAAATATTTCTGTCGTAAGTGTATCCAGCAGTTGATAAGGGTAGGTCTGAGAGGTTTTAAAGGCGACGGCTTAATGTCTCCAACAGATCTTAGGACTAGGCGAAGAAATTTTATAGTAAGTACAAATACTTATCAGTTGGGGAGGTTTTTCTGAGGCACATATTAAAAAAATAAAATTGTATAAGAACTAAATCCTTCATTGCTTGCTCAAAGTAACGTGATAATTTGTAACCCATTGCATTTGATGGTGAATTGCAATGGGTTACTATATGGTATATTGTACGTTTTTCTAATTACATCTTTATGTAGAAGTTGTTTTTTAATGTAGATTTTATTTTTTCTATATTACTTTTCAAATTGTTCTTGAATTTTTTTAAGGGTTTTGCATCATCGTATGCTCCGCGATCCCACCGCGTCCACCCGCCTGTTGCCGGACCCTCAGGTCCAATGGGTGACTACCGACCCCGAGTCCGCCGCCCAAGGGCCCCTTTGCGGGACAGATGTTTAGCTCCGCTGCCAACCACACCTCGGCTGCAGAGACTAGGGTGGGTGGTGCATCGTAATACCGACACTCCTCTCTCGCTGTGGCCTCGCAGCCGATGCCACAGTCTCCCACGCTCGCTTCTTCTTACGTTCTAGTCTTGTCACCTGTCAGTTCCCCAGCTGTTTAACTTATAGCATTAGTATTCCTTTGGTATGTAATAACAAGCAATTATAACGTGCTTACAACACATAACTCCACATTACGACCGACTTGGCCAACACTAAATACTTCTACACTAAAGCCGCGTCCATACGATGGTCCTTTGCAAACCTAGATAAGTTGCAAACAAAATGTATGGAAATAACATTAGTCACAGCACGTTTTATCGAAAGCTTGTGTCATTACCATACATTTTGTTTGGATTCGAATGTCAAATTGTAACTTGTCTACAGATTATGTTTTATTTTTGAATTTATCTGACGGTTAGCGGATATCCAAAGGTGGTGAAACGGGCTCTTAGACTCGAAAAATAAATCTGACTTTTTGTATTATTTTAAGCATTTTCCATGCTAAGATTACTAATTATTTTAATGCTTTCCAATAGATCTCGAAACGTCACCTTGAGACCTTAGAATGTGAAGGAAGATTTCGACTTCGCGAGTATTCGTCCTACTTCTGGATATACACCTGACGCTATAACATTTGTCATAGCGTCAGGTGTATTTATCCAGAAGACGCAGGTTCGAGTCATGCTCGCCAGTCGATTTTTTCCTTCATTCTAATAACAAATAAATCTGTATCGAAACAGTATGTCTACAAAATAATCATTCGCAAATAAGACGCACATGAAATTTGAAATTATGTGGTCGCAGCCTAAGAATCAAAATGATTTACTCCAAGCCCACATTTGCTAAACAAACCAACATTACTTGACCTACAAGGTATACCTTGGAATTCCCGGGTGCGTCGGATTTTCCCCCAGAAAAGGGGGGAGGGGAAGGTCTTCATATAAAAGGTATAAGGTGCTACGTTGGCAGAATAGTGATGATACATGGTTCTGTCGGCACCAGAGAAAAATATGGCTTGTTTTGATACTGTCTGATTGGACATTGTTGTGCGGAAAAGGTATTGTGAGAAAGAAAGAAAAAGCCTTCTCAAAACCTCTGTGTCAAAACTGTCTACTTCGATATTTTAGGACATTTTCACAGTATCTTTAGTCTCATCTTGTACTATAGTAAGATACTTTAGACAATGGATATAATACGAAGGCATACTTATTTTTAACATACAAAAACCACAGGCTGTTCTATAATTGCCTAAAATATAGGTTTTTTATAAGTTCACCGATTTCTACGTCAATTGCGTATCGATTTTTAAGTTTCTTCTTTTGTTTGAAAGGGTATTAGTTGATCACTCTTGATGTGGTTTCATTTAAATGGTAAACAAAAATTCCATCCGGGGGGGTAGAAAAATTAGGGGATGATTATATTATTTGTAGCTTCAGTAGCTACAAATAATATAATCATCCCCTAATTTTAAAAAATTTCACCTGTGAAGCAATTGTGGTAAATGTTGGCACGCATAGGTATGTAGTTCTAATGACCCTGCAACATAATGGACACCTACAGTTGATCTGATGATGGAGACAGTCGAAGGAAACCCTCAACGGTTTACAGCAGCTTCCTCGGGTTTGGACTTATTTAATTTAACTTCATAATACAACATATTGCACATCTAAAGTTGATCTGAATTTGAGTTTAGAAATCAGATTTCGTTTACGATATTAAGGGCTTATTTCAACACCTATGGATAGGCACTAACCGCTGGATAACTAAAAAAATGGAACAAAAGGAGCTCATCAAATCGGCCCAAATGATGTACCGAAGGTACTCGTATTGGAAAAAATACCCTGTATTAAAGCTCTAGTCGTACTTTTTTATGTTGACTGGGGGGTGAGGAAAATAACTTTAAATTTGAGAAAAATCAAGCCATTTTGGCGCAATATTATGTTTCTTAATGATTTCATAGTAAAAACTGTCAACTTGACAGCTATCAGCTGTCAGTGTCAGTTGTGTCGTTTTTAAGGCACAATATTATCTGTTTCTTAATGATTTCATTGTAAAAACTGTCAACTTGACTGCTGTCATGTACCTCCAGAACAAATTTGGGCTGAGTTGTATGGGCTTTTGATGACCTCCTTTGTATGAAATAATCTGCCAAGTAATTTAACGGGGACTTATCAGTAAGATGCCCTAAATCAAATCAATCACGGTATGAAGCCGTCAGAAATTGTCAGTTGAAAATAAGGAGGCAAGTAATTAGTGATATTTTGATTAGCGTGTGAAATGATCGGCGTCTAATGAGTTGTTAATGCGCAGTGTAATGGAAGTGTTGTGTTAGCGAATATTCAGGTGAGTGGCAACCCTGCGCGGCTGTGAGGCGAGGTGCCACTGAGAGCGGGGAAGAGATGATAAGCTTTTTACCCGGCTGCCGAAGATAGTTGTGTTTTTGACATGTATGTATGTTCACCCGACTGCCGAAGAGCGTTGTGTTTGACGTGTATGTATGTTCAGCCGACTGCCGAAGAGGGTTGTGTTTGACGTGTATGTATGTTCACCCGACTGCCGAAGAGGGTTGTGTTTGACATGTATGTATGTTTACCCAACTGCCGGGGGTTTGATCAAGATGTGGTTATGTGTTTGACTAAGGTCCCGAGTTCGATTCCCAGGTCAAACAGTGTTATTGAGTTTTTCTTTGATATACTCGGTAGCAGGTTGGTGGATCTGTACCCGGTTGATGACTATATTCTCGCCCCCTATTACATGGGACCTAAACATATCGGCGCACTGTGGGTACATTAATACACCTCTGCCTACCCCTTCTGGGAATACAGGCGTGATGGTATGCTACGGTAGCATTCATTCATATCTAACATTTAGCGAGTATATAATAAAGTATATATCTAAGGCAATATGAGCTTCATAATGACTCATTCATTTTGATTTACTGGAAATATATAGGCATTGCCGACTGAGATTTAGTATAGACTTTCTCGAGGAATAGCAAGATGAACTTTATGGCGTTAAGATAAAGTTCAAATTTAAACAATTTTTAGGCATCAGTGAAGTAGAGAGTGTTTACACGTTAGCATATTTTTAATATGATATAGGTACAAGGTGGTAGAGACATCGACGTACAAACGTCGTGACAAGGTTTCACTCAAGGTCGAAAATGAAATGACTTAGGTCATTAATGTAGAAAATGATCGGTTATTACAGATATTGTCATTTTTCAGCGTACAGTGTATTGCTAAAAACGCGATTATAACGCTCCGCGGTGAATGTTATTGAGTGCGCGATCCGAAATAAATGAAATAATGTATTTTTAATTTTAAATCTAGTTTGGTAATCTAGTCAAGTAAAAAAACTGCAGAAAAAAAAGAAAAAATTATGAAAAAAGTTACGGAAAATTTCAACGCAGGGGGGTCCAGAATCATGTACTGAACTCATGGTATTCGGATGTGCGTCGATGTCCCTTCCACCTTGTATAGATTTGTGTGTCTTTTATGTAGTAGGTATCAGTATATCATCACGCCGGTATTCCCCGAAGGGTTAAGTAGAAGTGTACTGCTGTACGCTCCCAGTTCGCCGGTATGTTTAGGTCCCATGTAATAGGGGGCGAGCCTATTGCCATCAACCGGGCACAAATCCAGACTCCGAGCTGTTACTGGGAATTACGCAGAAAATTCCAACAACACATTGCTCGACTCGGGAATTGAACTCAAGACCAACAATTGAGTACAGCAGTCGCGCTTGGGACCACTAACCAACGAGGCAGTTATTTATAGCTGAAATAGTAAATTATAGTGTTATAAGGACTTGTGTAGCCGAGTTGTTTGTACATTAGTACATCTCTGCCTAGCCCTTAGGGAAATACAAGCGTGATAATATGTTAGCTTTAAATTGAAATTCGCAAAACTCAATTCACTACTAAAACAAAAAATTCAAAATTTACTGCAAACCGTTTATTTAATATGAAATGTAATGAAAATAAATTAAATGATTTACGAGTGCAACATAAAAGTTCATTTAATTCATCATCATTCTCCTAGCCTTTTCCCAACCATGTTGGGGTCGGCTTCCAGTCTAACCAGATGCGGCTGAATATCAGTATTTTACACGAAGCGACTGCCATCAGACCTCCGCAACCCAATTTCTGGGCAAAACCGATATTCGAAGGATAGACTGGTTGTCAGGCTTTTTGGGCTTCTGACTACCACTAACGATTGTCATAGGTGTTCGTATGACAACCGGGACCGACGGCTTTACGTGCTCTCCGAGGCATGGTGGGGTCTCGATGTGTTAAGAATGGTCACCCATCCACAGACTGACCTCGGCAAGCGTAGCTTAACCTTGCAGATCGGTTGATCAGCATTGCTATAACTTAGCCACGAGCCCGAGCACGAGCTAAAATTGAATTAAAGTTCATTTAATAAATATTAATAAATGAACACAGGATTAAACGATACGAATTTGTAGCGTTACTGCGATAAAAAACACTGTATTAACACAAGTGTTACAATTATTTATGTTACTGCCTTAAAGCAAATTAATTTTGGTTCGGCTGTTAGCGATTGGTACAAGCTGCAAGAGTCAGGGGGGCTAGACAAGTTGCATTTTGACATTTGAATCGACACACAAAATGTATGTAAATGACATTAGTGACAGCCCGATTTGTCGAAAGCTTGTGTCATTTCCATACATTCTGTTTGTCAAAAAAAAAAACGCCTGTATGTCTAGAATTTGTTTATTAGACGATTATAATTTTAGACGAGTTTATTGACATTAATCACGCACAAATCTTTATTCTGCTACTGAAAACATAGAAAACTTTACTCGACCTCAAACGTGGCAGGGGGGGGGGGGGGGGCTAGACACGCTGCATTATACAAAATGTATGGAAATGACATAAGCTTTTGACAAACCGGGCTGTCACTAATGTCATTTCCATACATTTTGTTTGTTGATTCGAATGTCAAAATGCAACTTGTCTAGCCCCCCTGGCGCGATAAGGGCTATTTATGTGAGCAAACTAGCAGATAGAAGTCTTTTCACTGAGCAAGTCAGATGCCAGATGCAGACCTTCCTGACCCTCCCGCTGACATTCGCTTGCCGACAAAATGTTTTTGGTACCTACGTAATTTTATCAGACACCGCTACATCGTATGACTTGCAGCCCAAACAGCATTCGTATTTTAATCAAACCCATGCAAACTCGCAAATGGATTCTGTATAACGCTAACGCTTTTAAATTAAGTGCTATATTTTTATAGCTTTTCAATTGATTTGCGATAATTACTCTTACGTGTATATACGAGTCACAGAAGCTGTAAAAAGCTTTAAAATGACGTTTTAGAAAAATATTCAAAATCCAAAGCAAATAATTTTATTTCTATAATTTACTTTTGCACGCATCCAAATCACTAAACAGTTTTTATGACTGCCATACATGGAATGCATCCTAAAAAGGGATATTAAAGGAGGTCATCAAAAACCCATACAACTCAGCCCAAATTTGTACCTGAGGTACATGACAGCTGGCAAGTTGACAGTTTTTATTATGAAATCATTATGAAACTGTTAATAATGTCAGGCACATTATTAACAGTTTCATAATGATTTCATAATAAAAACTGTGCGTGCGTTTGATATTCCAAAACTGACACTGACAGCAGATACCTGTCTAGTTCACAGTTTTTACTATAAAAACTCTATGAAATTGATGATACGTATCAAAACGGCGTGCGTTTCTTTCATTTTTTTAAGTATTTTTTTCTCATCCCCTAGTAAGCAAGCATACAAAAAAGTACGACTAGAGCAGCGTAATACAGGGTATTTTTTCCAATAAGTGTACCTTCGGTACATAATTTGGGCGGATTTTGGTGACCTACTTTTTCTATATAAGAATGCGAGTGAACGCTACATCTAGTGCTACATTATTTTACTAAAAATGACTTAGGTAATTGTTCCGTCTGTTGTTGACAAGTTAACTTGTAGGCTAAGATGTGTTTAAAAGTTATAGATACGTCGTACACGCTCTAGAATGACCAGACGAAAGGCAGGTAATTGCCCGGAGTGCATTCAGTTGGGCACGCTATCTCTTTACGGCTATGCGTCCCGACAGTGCCTAAAATTATTTCTCTCTCTCTCTCTATTTCTAACAACAGGCATGCCCTATCATTTGTCTCTATTGCGCTAACGTCAGAAATACATATACTTACGTATAGACTACTCCTTGCGCCCCTTTAAAATACTTTAATGTTGGTGTATAACCTGTCTATCTTTTTGAAGGTCGTTGCTTGTAGGTACACAAATCAATTTTATAATCTGTAGTCGCACGTTCGGTTTTCAAAAGCGCGTTCGCCTCAATATCAAGAAGACCACAACACAAATTACAGTTTGTGGTCTTTTTGGCGCACACTCGAACAAGTCTGTAACATTTCCGACGTAGTGATGTGAATTTACTGGACGAATTCAAAGCCGAAACGTGCCGTGGTCAAATTGAAGTTTCTCGGAGTATGTATCAAATTATATTGGAATTTTATTATTTCTTAGAAACAAAAGAGTTGAAAGAAAAGAAGAAACCGTAAGTGAACTAACTCTTTTTTCCCCCACGATGTTACTTGTATTCAGCTTATTTTATCAATCCCGTGCAAATTTACCAAAACCCTTTTTAAACGAATGCCTACGTCATATTTCTGTGTGCCAATTTGAAGGGTAGTGTGGCTACATAACCCTTCAATAGGCATTTGCAGTCAAGGAATTAATCACATAAAGGCACAGTTCTCGCCAATCTTATTGCCCGGCTTGAAGTTGGCACGAGCTAACTTCAACCCGGCCGTAAAAATAGGAGAGAGATATTGCATTTATTTAATATTAGCTTTCCGCCAGCGGTTTCGCCCGCGTGGCCTAGGTATTTTTCTTATAACTTTCATCCCCTAATTTAACCCCTTACAGCCTTTTTTCGTATTAAAAAGTAGCATAAGTCCTTTCTCAGGCTCTCGACTATCTGTGCACGCAATTTCATTTAAATCGGTTGAGCAGTTTTGGCGTGAAAGCGCGACAGCCAGACAGACAGACACACAGTTACTTTCGCATTTATAATATTAAGTAAAGAAGTCCAATATTTTACTTTCTCCGATTTTTACGGCCAGGTTGAAGTTAGCTCGTGCCAACTTCAAGCCGGACAATAAGATTGGCGAAAACTCTACTGTAAATGAATATTTACTAGCTACTAGCTTTCCGCCAGCGGCTTCGCCCGCGTGGTCTTGATAACCTTTCTAACCCGCTTTTCTGTTGAAATTTTTCCTGAATTTTCTTTGCTATAAACCTCACGGAGCCCGAGACCTTTCCAACGAATGCAAAACCGTGGAAATCGGTTCGTGCGTTCTGGAGTTATAGCGTCAGGAAGGAAAACCCGACTTATTTTTATATAGTAGATTATTGTATAACTTGCTAACTCGAGTAACAAAACAAACATTAATACATATTGTATGTTATCGGCTGTGTCATCACAATGATATATTAGTTACCCGGCTGACCGGAGCCTATAAATTTGCTCATTGTCTTAGAAATTATAGGACGACATACTATATATAATATGCTTATCACGCAAATATATTTCTTGTATTCCCCTATAGAATCCTAATACCTACTTGTATGAAAGTCTTGTCATCATTGACTTTACTGTACTAGTCTTTGCTCGCGACTTTGTAAAAGTTGAATTTTTTCCCCGTTCTGGTAACATTTTTAATTGCTACTCTGCCCCTATTTATCGTAGCGTGATGATATATAGCTTATAGTCTTCCTTGTTAAAAAGGCTATCTAACACTAAAAGATTTTTTCAAATCGTACCAGTAGTTCCTGAGATTAACGCGTTCAACCAAACAAACAAACCTTCAGCTTTATAATATTAAGTACCTATAGATTACTGCGTAAGGACTGGGTGGACCGCATGTCACAATGACACCCCCGAACTTAGTCCCAAAATGGGACCAAGTGCGGGGGTGTCATTGTCATCACTACTCTGCCCCTATTTATCGTAGCGTGATGATATATAGCTTATAGTCTTCCTTGTTAAAAAGGCTATCTAACACTGAAAGATTTTTTCAAATCTTACTACCAGTAGTTCCTGAGATTAGAGCGTTATCATCATCATCGTTCAGCTTTATAATATTAAGTACCTATAGATTACTGCGTAAGGACTGGGTGGACCGCATGTCACAATGACACCCCCGCACTTGGTCCCAAAATGGGACCAAGTAAAATCGAAGTGAAGTCCGCGATCGGCTAAAAAACAAACGCCATGCGATACTAACAAAGATGGCCTAGGGGGCTAGACAAGCTGCATTTTGACATTCGAATCGACCAACAAAATGTATGAAAATGACATTAGTGACAGCCCGATTTGTCGAAAGCTTGTGTCATTTCCATACATTTTGTTTGTCGATTCGAATGTCAAAATGCAACTTGTCTAGCCCCCCAGGTGTTTCTGTGTATGGCGGCGTCTGTCAAAATGTTCAGATGACCCTATCTTTAGTATTTAAAATTATCAAAGCTTGTAAGTATATAGTTGTGTTGTCTATCTATACTAATATTATAAAGAGGAAAGATTTGTTTGTTTGTAATGAATAGGCTCCGAAACTACTGGACCGATTTCAAAAATTCTTTCAACTTTGGAAAGCTACACTATCCCCGAGTAACATAGGCTATATATCATCACGCTACGACTAATAGGAGCGGAGTAGTAATGAAAAATGTAGCAAAAACGGGGAAAAAATTATAAGACCACGCGGGCGAAGCCGCTGGCGGGAAGCTAGTTAACTATAATAGGTAGTATTTTTTTTTTGTAACGACACATTTTATACAAGACAGTATAATCATCATACAATATCGATCGATATTCAAGTACATAAAGTATACACAAGTGGTACGTAACAATACCTCACTCCCCCCTTCCGTGACGAGATGATAATGACCTGATTCCACTGACTTCCTGAAGGTAGGGTTCGGAGATAGCAGTTTTATGGGAGCCTTCATTCAAATCTTAAGTTTATGACGTCATTTCGCTGGTATCATACAGGCTTATGTACGACGTCAAAAGGTTATCACGATATAAGTAAAACTTTTTTGATAGAAACCTATTTTTGTAAAATATATTTTTTATATCAGGTAATCAGGCTACCGAGATGAGCTAAGGTTCTAATTTCGAATTTCCATATCCCATTGTATTTTATTTTTGAAGCAGTGATAACTTAGTAGTGCTACTACCATTGGACTGCTGTCATAGGTCGCGAGTTCCAATCCAATTTAAGGCACGCACCTCGCTCTAACAGTGAAGTAAAACATCGTGACGAAACCTGTGCCTCAACCATGAGTTTTTCTCATTAGACTCACTAGCGACGCCGTAAAATATTTGTATGGAAAGCCCTCGCAGTGCCTCTAGCGGTTACGTAAGGAACTAAAATCTGCTATGAGATTACAGCGTTTCGATGCGTAAAAAACCTATCGAAAGCCATTCGATAGAACTCACGGTTGAGACACTGCATTCCTGAAAGATGTTCTCGACGACGGCATGTGAATTCTGCCGCATTAGGCTAGCGTGGTGGACTATAGCCTAATCCCTCTCATACTGAGAGAAGACCCGTGCCCAGCAGTGAGACAGTATGGATTGATGGTGAATTAATGATGAATGAATTTCTCTTATGAGATCTCAATAAGGCATAATGCCCGAGTGATACTACGGTGGTTGTGACTTACTATCTGATGGTTTTCTATGTCTCTATTGCTTGTCTTTTTAGAACAATAAAAAGATGAACATAGTTAATTTATAGTCCCCGCTTCGCTCCGCACGATGTCTCTACTCTGCTTCCTGACATCGCTTCCTCGTTCTGCCTTAGGCCCTTTACAGACGGCCGACTCGAACATCTCAATCGGTTCAACGAACATCGATTTGAGATTGTGTAATCGGCTCATTGGATGCGATTGGATAGTCAAATACTTAGAACACACGAACACGTGTCGTGGATTAGCAAGTTTAGTGGAAAATGGTACGACATAACCACTCCTATTTATAGCATTCATTATTAAGGCTTATTTGGTAGGGTTGTAGTAAACATATGTATAAACTGTAATTTCGTACTACAACTTACACATCCCATGGCCAAATGAGTTTACAAGGGACACTGGTATTTTTACCCAACTTTACTGCTATAGGTATAAAGTAATATTTTTTATTAAAATAAAAACCGAATTGTCATGTATTTATTATAAGACGTGCACTTTGGCTAATTCGGGTTATTTTTTCAAAAAACAAACCGCCTCCAAAAACACATAGGAACTAAAAAGCAACTAATTAGTTAACTAACTAATTTTGAGTCAATGCCAAACAGACAATCAACGAATGTCATATTTAAATTAAATTAGAAGTTTGACACCGCCTACAAATTAGTTAGAAATCATAATGTAAATATGGTTTTTATTCTATGTGTTTTTTGGAGGCGGTTTGTTTTTTGTTTAAAAATAATTTATTTTAAAACTTTTAGTGGAATATAGATGTATTTTGTATTGTACCTATTATATTATATTATATATATTATAACTAAACTCACTGACCGGCACAGACGGAGTAAACCATAATATTATCATCTATGTATACAATTTTTTAAATTTTCGCCGATATTTTTATAACCGCTCACCGGATTTCGATAATTTTCTATGGGACGATAATCGATAATTCGATAATCTGTAAGCACCAGCTTTCGAATAAAAATAGAATAATCAAAATCGGTTCACCCAGTCGAAAGTTCTGAGGTAAAAAGCATAAAAAAAAGAAGTCAGTTGAAAAAAAAAACCAGTCAAATTGAGAACTTCCTCCTTTTTTGAAGTCGGTTGATAATTCGCAGAGTAGGTATTCATGCCAGATAGATACATTGTTGCTTGATCGCTCCTATCGTGGAGTCCTGTTTATATTTGGGACAGACGTTTCAATTTTTCGAACGATCAATCAATTTCTAATTACCGCATAGTCAATCAAAAAAACATTAATTATAATCTTTCAGAGGGAAGGAAATGTATACAGATATAAATAACATTGATGTTTGTGTATCGAAAAAATCTATCCACGAGTTATCGGGAAAATACTTAGCGAGTTTTTTTTTATACCACTAAGATGGCAAACAAGCATACGGCCCGCCTGATGGTAAGCGGTTACCGTAGCCTATGGACGCTTGCAACACCAGAGGTATCACTCGCACGTTGCCGACCCGAAAAACCTCTTAGAGGTTTATGGAGAATTCACTGCGCCGACAGTTTGAGGGAATATACCTCTTGCTGCTAGCGCAGCGCATCCTTAGAAGGAGCTTCGGCCACCTTACTCACTGCAGGAACACAACACACAATAAAGTGTGTTATTTGGCTGCAGTTTTCTGTAAAGTGGAGGTACTTCCCCAGGTGGGCTACTCCAGATTTGAGCCATAAATGGCTGTGCCCTACCTCTCTTACAGAGAGATACAGTTGCAGTTTAAAAAACAATAGATACACGTTTTTTATTTCCCGTATAGAATATACTGATGGATACTTTTAATGGTGTTTTTTTAAATATTATTGAACATTCTACACAGTACCAAACTTAGCAGAGCTTGTACTGTGGGTACTAGACAATGGATGAAATACTTAAATACCTATATTTTTATAAATACGTTTACTTATTACAGATATAAGAAGCTCCCAGACAAACACAAATATTACATTCATCGCATAAATATTTGTGTCCTGTGGGAACACACAACCTCGTGGTCAGCAGTCCCGGTACTCGAACCACTAGACCGCAGACGTTTGTATCAACAGTTATGTCGGACTTCTGAATAACAGTAACCATTTACCTATATTACGAGGAATTCGGTCTCAGAGATGAGAGATCTCCCAGGGAACGCTACTCTCCTATGCATTATTTCTACTCTAAACAATAAAAAATGGATGATCTTTTAGGTCCAACTAATTAATCATAAATAGGTTGTCGATTGGCGATTCACTATTTTATAGGTAGGTTTGTGTATGTAGGTCCTAATGTAAGAAATAAAACATGAAAGTTTCTCTATGATCATTTATTACTACTCATGTTCAGTGCACACTTGCAAACAAACAATCGCGTAGTACTGGAGTAACGGTGTTTTTATAACTCAATGGAAATAATATATTGGTATTGGTACTGTCGGCGCCAAAAGTCGTTGAACACGGGTTTTTTTTTCAATATCGCAGAATCATAATTTTTGTCCGATTCTAATTAGGGTTAAGCATGTAATTGTTTTATACATAGACATCTCGTAATGCTTTCTCGGATTAGAAACTTCTAGTTATTAAAGATGTAAAAACGTTTTGAAGTTATATTATTGTGTTCAACGGCTTTTGGCGCTGACTGTACTATATTTGACTGCAGGTAAAAGTGTTCGTGGCTAAGTAATAACTACGCTGATCTGTTAAACTGCGCTTCCTACGGTCAATTTATGGCTAGGTGGGTGCCCGTTATTAATACATCAAGACCCCTCCGTAGCAAATTTGAGAATCGAACCCAGTACCTCGATCGTAGTACTCCCGTTTTGGACCACATATTTATCATATATATCATTTACACATAAAAACACCGTGATTCCGCTACTTACAATACATAAGTATATATTTATATAACCTAAAGAAACCACAACATAATCATTTAAAAACAAACTTGCATCAATATAATGGAAGACATATATATATATATAACTTTTTTTTTGTAACATAAACATAAAATAATTAATAAAATCTGTGACTAGTTAAACTGCCAAATGAATAACTTTTTAATGTTTAAATGTTAAAAATATAATAAAGAAAAAAATATATTTACATTAGAAGACAGTTAAGAATAAAAAGTTATTGCATTAAACGCATACCGATCTCAAAATTAATTAAGAAGAAAAAATAAATTAGTTCGTGATAATTAAAAAAAACAATAATAATACAATAAATGTAACACAATAATTATAATTCCTAATTGAGTCGGAATTAATAATAAAAAAAAAATATAATACACTGTAATACCTTTTTTATTTACGTCAAAGTATGTTTTGCATGTTAAATGGAACATTAAATAAAAGTTGGGTAACAATTCCATTCCATTTCAGCAATTTTAAAATATGTTAGTATATATAATTACATACATCGAGTTTTTAAGCCTGACACAAAATATTATAATCAATGTAGTTGACATTATGTTCAAAGATGTGATTTTTTGTAACTATTATAATATTATCACAAAACACAGACGAGATTGTAAAGCGATAAAATATGATAATTATTTACATTAATTTATAATACTTCACTGTTATTTCATAATTTACTTAAACTAATTTAAGCTTATGTACGTTTAATTTAAAATTACACGTTATAATTATAATTATTTGACACTCATTTAAAACATTAATTTTATATTATATTATTTTCGAATATTTGAAAATGACATTTTGTTTTCTCAAAAAATTGGCAAATAATTGAAAAATCTAGAAATTTCTTTCGAAAATAATTAGACTACTTAGTAATAGATAAAGTAATTACTTAGTACATTGCAGAAAAATCAAACGTTTCTAGATAATACATAATATGTTTCGTTGTTCCTTCGCCATTTTCAAATATTTCGCCTCGAAACTTACTATAATTACAATCGTTATATTTGAACCGTACGTGGACGTCGCCTTTATCGTTCGATTTTTTAATTTATTAATCTCGTAAGTAATAATCTCGATTTTTTATGCTACAATTAAATATAATTATATTTTTAAAATTCCACTTTGACCTTTTTTGTCATTGACATTGAATTTTTCATCTTTTTACATTTAATTCTTGATGTGGAATTTTAATTTAATCTACTTTAATTTAATATTACATATCATAATTTTATATTAATTATATAATTATCTTTCGAACTTGCTATTGGTAAAAACATGTGCTTTAAAAATGATTTCATCGTGTGCCCAACATTATTTTATTAATACTGTAATTCGACAAAAGAATTTTCAAACCATGTGCACTGTGCTTTGAATCAGGTTATTTATTATTTAATACGGTGATATTTTTGTTTTATTTATTATAATAATAATTATTATATAAATACTAATCGGTTATAATTCAAATTAGAAACTCAGAATGTAAAATTGTTTGTAACGATATACTCTGTGTGAATGTATAATGTTGTATTCAAAATTGCATAAGAAAAAATGCGTGCACTTCCGCGTTGCGTTACAGAGGTGACGTCTCTCAGCGCGCATGCGTCGTTGTTGTCATAGGCTCGCGCATAGCAATAATGGACAACGCAACCAGCCAGGCAGAAAACGGCGTAAGCATCCTCCCCGGCTTGAAAATACGTAGGATTTTCAAAACAAAAAAGAAGGGAAGGACGTAAGGATCAATTGCATAATGCAGGAAAGGTAACAGCGAATAATATTCAGGTTATTTTAGAGAAATTAAAAAATAAAGAAAAATATAGTAAACCTTAAAGGAATGCGACTTAACTTGCAGATTTATAGTCATAGAATAAATGCGGATATAACTGTGCTATGTATACTACCTATTCTAACGAAAATAAACGATATTTATAAATATGAAATTATTGTGAAGGAAGCGGATATAACTTTACGACTGGTCGCTTAAACGTACCAGATGTAGTGCGTACCAATGCAACACGAACAACTCCGTCTTTACCAGGGTATACTTGTTCGATAATACCAGTAGGCCAGCGTAGCGGCGGCGAATCATCCTGATGCAGGAGAACGAGTGTTCCTGGTACTACAGGTGCGTCAGGAGTATTCCATTTCTGCCTTAATTGAAGCGTGTGTAAGTATTCTACATGCCATTTTTTCCAATAACTATGAACTAGGCTATCTAGCATTTTCTTTCTATTAGTTAAACTGATAGACTCGTCTACTTCATAAAGAGGTAGCGATTGTAAAGGTAGCGTATTAAGAAAATGAGCGGGAGTTAGAATAGTATGCGGCTGATCTGACAGCAAACATAACGGACGCGAGTTCAAAATACATTCAATTTGAGTGAGTAGCGTCAGCAGTTCTTCATAGCACAGTAATTGTTTCCCAATACAGCGATATAAATGAGTTTTTATGCTTTTAATATTGCTTTCCCAAATCCCTCCCCAGTGCGGGGCACGAGCAGGAATATTTCGCCATGTAATTTTGCGGTTACTGAACTCGTTTTGAAACGCAGTAGAAGTTTCATTAGAATAAAGAAAGGTATGTAATTCGTCCAATTGACGTTTTGCACCTATGAAATTGGTTCCGTTATCGGAATAAATTACCGACACGGGCCCTCTCCTAGAAAGGAAGCGCTTAAACGCATCTAGGAAGATGTCAGAACTTAAATCTGAAGCGATTTCTATATGAATAGCTTTTGTTGTCAAACAGACGAACAAGCAAATGTAAGCCTTTTGGCTTCTAACGCCTCTCTTGCGCGTGAGGGTAATATTTATTGGCCCAGCGTAATCTACGCCAGTGTGCGTGAAAGCCTTAGCTTCTTGTACACGCGCGGGAGGAAGACTAGCCATCATAGGTGTAGGATGAGAAGGAGCTATTTTAAAACAAAAATTACATTGGCGAATACGCTGACGAATGATATTTCTAGCAGAAATGATCCAATAGCGTTGTCTTAGTAAAGACATTAGAAGATGCGAGCCCGTATGGCAATTGGAGCGGTGACAGTCGTCTATTATAAGGTCAATTATGTGATGACGACGGGGAAGCAATATTGGATGACGATTGTCATAAGGTAAGTTGGCGTGCGTCAATCGACCACCAACGCGGAGTAATCCGTTATCATCGACAAACGGGTCAAGTTTTCTCAGCGGAGGCGAAGGTAAGTTACCCTTGTTTATATTTTTAATTTCATCAGAAAAGTGATTCTGTTGTAATTCACGAAGAAGGAAAACTTCAGCGACGTTAACGTCAGATGCTTGAATTACATGCGAGCGAGGTAATTTTTTTATAAAGCGTAAAATATAAACAAGAACACGTAATAATCTCTTCCAGGATGAGACCCGTAGAGAAAGATCAAGAAAAAACGAAGTATCCGAACTGGACATAGCAGTAAGGGTAATAGAAGATTTGGTTTCGGGTATAGAACCTTCAACGCGGGAAGGGTCAAATGGCACGATGGGCCATTCAACCGTTGGACGACGAGCCCAAATTGGCCCGTGCCACCAAAGCGGGTGATTAATAATTTGAGAGGGCAACAAACCTCTAGACAAACAATCACTGGGGTTTTCTATCCCATTTATGTGAAAGAAGCGATTAGGAGATAAATTTTCATGTATTTGAGTCACGCGGTTGGCAACGAATACTTGCCACCGGTGTGACGAAGAATGAATCCACGACAGAGCGATCGTGGAATCACTGAATGCGTAAATATCTTGTATGGAATAGCGAGTATTAAATTGTGTATATACTTGTTTGACAAGTTTAGCGAGAAGTAAAGCAGCGCATAACTCAAGCCTTGCTAGCGAAACAGTCTTAAGTGGAGCCACCTTTGACTTGGCACTTACTAAATTAACAGATATATCACCGTTAGGATGCGTCACGTGCAAATAGAGGACGCAACCGTAAGCTTTCATACTAGCGTCGCCGAAAGCAAGCAGGTTAACAACACAGCCTGCAGCGACACCTAAATGACGAGGTATTTGTAAGTTACATAATAGCGGTAATTCTTTTTTGAATTTAATAAAACAATCAGTTATTATTTTAGGGGGCTCCTCGTCCCACCCTATTTTAGCAATCCATAGATCCTGAATTAAAAGTTTTGCGTAAAGAATAACAGGGGCCACAAGACCTAACACGTCAAACAAGCGAGCAACAGTAGATAATATAGCGCGTTTAGTGTTACCGATAGACGACGAGGACGTAGTGAATGAGAATACATCAGTAGTAGGTAACCACTGCAGACCTAATACCTTTAGCGTATCACTATCGTCCGTAAATTCGATCGCCGCACGATACGACTCAGGTAAATGAGTGAGAAACTCATTTGAGTTGCTAGCCCACTTCACGAGATCGAATCCGCCGGCTTTAAACAAAGAAAGTAACTCGTCCGCCAAACGAATGCCTTCTTCAACAGACGGTACGGAAGTTGTCAGATCGTCCATGTATAATTCGCTAGTAGCGACCTCTGCAGCGAGAGGAAAACGATCGCAATAGTCCTCAGCTAACTGACGTACAGTACGCATGGCCAGGTACGGACTAGAACGTAACCCGAAAGCGACGGAATTAAATTGAAATATACAAATTTTCTCTGTATCACTAAAACGATATAATATTTTTTGATATTTACGATCAGTTTCTGATAATAATAATCTTAAGTACATTTGACGAATATCTGCGGTTATTGCAATTTTAAAATATCTGAAATTTAAAAGAAGCGAGAATAAATCTGCCTGTAAGTTAGGCCCTGTATACAATAAATCGTTGAGCGAGACGCCGCTATCAGTTTTAGCGCTTGCGTCTAAAACAATACGTGTTTTAGTTGTCGACTTGTCGGGTCGAACAACAGCGTGATGCGGAATGAAGTAGCCTTCATTTAAAGCGGATGGAGAACAAGGTATTTCCGACAGGTAACCCTTATCAATATAATCATTGATGACGTCATTGTAAGCTTGACGAAGCGCGGGTAGCGCGTGAAGCTTACGTTCTAGCGCAATCAATCGGCGTTGAGCAAGCGTGTGAGAGTTACCTAATAATTTAGGGTCATCCTTAAAAGGCAGCGAGACTACATATCTTCCACAAGAACTGCGTTTCACTGTAGAAGTATAAAGTTGTTCACAATCCCGATTTTCCGGACTTAAAACCTTTGAAGTTGGAATCTCCTCAATTTCCCAGAATTTAACTATATTATCATTTAATTTACTAACTAAGGGACCGAAGGACCAGGCTACACCGGAAGGGTTAAGAGAAGGAATCTCACCTGAAACGATATAACCAAGCGTTGTTTCGAGAGCGTGAGGTATTGAGGCGACGACACCGTCCTGAATCACAGCTGATTGCGAGAATGATGGCGGTATGACTTTACCGCCAAGTAAAATAAATGCGAACATTTGCGTGCCGAGAATTGCATCTACATCCCCGGGTAAGTACCAACATTCATCAGCGAGAGGTAAATCCTTAAAGTATTCCATCACGGAAGCTTGGATTCTATGCGTAGGTAACTCATCAGCAATATGATCAATCACTAAGAACGCAATACGATAGTGAGCATCAGAAACACGTGACTGAATAGTGAGTATTACGTAACCCCTAATGGGTGCCGTGGAGCGCCCCGCAGTACGTAAAGACGAATTAACGAGCGGTTGAATTTGTAATTTTAACCTTTTACAACATGAAATCGTAATTAAATTATCTTCCGAGGCACTGTCTATTAAACATCTTATATTAGTACGATGACCATTATCAGAAACGTAAACTTGAGCGGTAGGCAAAACTTTCGAAATATTCAACGGACTAACATTGTTATCACTCAAATCGGCGGTAGCGGCGACGTGCCGCGCGTGCGCGTTCGAAAATGTGCTAGCATGGCTATGCATGCACAGAGACCTTGGGCCATCTGCCGATGGGTTAACTGAAGTCGCGCTCGAAGTTGGCGGCGCGGTCACATTAATATTTTCCGAAGTACCTACGATAGGTTGGTGAGAATGTTTCGGAATACACTCCGAAGTATCAAAGTGAATCAACGAATGATGTTTTTTATTGCAAAACTTACAACTGTAATTGGAATTGCACTTCGAAGTTATATGTTTAGAACTAAAACAATTTACACATAAGTTATTTTGTTTGACGTAATTAAAACGTTCTTTTACCGAAAGATTTTTAAATTCTAAACACTGATACAACTGCGAATGATTAGAATGTTTGCAGTAAATGCAAGAATAATTGTTATTTGAATTATTATTTTGACTATTAGTAATAGCAAAAGTATTAGAACTTGTAGGTTTTACAAGAATGTTATTATTATTACGCGGGCGGGAATGAGAATTAATCTGATAAGAGGTACTTTGACGTACTGCAGAAGTACGTTCGAGAACTTTGATATGATGTCGTATGAAATTTATTAAATCATCACTAGTGGGTATGTCTTTGTCGCGGACCGATAATTCAAAACTTTTAAGTAATTGCGGGTCTACCTTCTTTAATGCGAGGTGACAGAAAATGAAATCGGACAAGTCTTTAATGTCTAATAGTTTTAAGGCGGCCCAAGACGCATGCATCCGTTCAATAAAATTGTTTAGTTGAACGGGTGAATCAGAAGTAAATCTTGCGTCCAGTATATTATTTAAATACATGGATCCAAGTAATCGCTTATCTTGGAATTTATCCACATGCGAGTTCCATATTGTAGCGTAATTCGTAGCGTTAGGTATGATTCCTGCGAAAATATTAAGCGCAGTCCCGGACAATTTACCGACTAGGTACTGAACGCGTTGACCGTCGGTCAACTGTTTATTGTCATGAACATTAGTTTTAAATGACTGATAAAAAAGCGGCCATGATTCTGGCTGCCCAGAAAATCCAACTAGCTGGAGTGGTGGTAAACGACATGTACTATTATTGTTGTCCGAGTCGGGTGACTCGCGTTTATCCGAATCTGATTTCACACCACGAGAATCTAACAAGTTATTACGAGTATACTGAATATAGGAAAGTAATTCTTCAAATGAATTCCAATCACTAAAGTTAGGTATATATTTCGGATCAACTTCCATTTGTAGTAAATTATATTGATCACATAATGAATTATATTCGTCGTACAATTTAGTTACATTTGACGATAACGCTAGAAATGAACTTTTAGATCTGGTATCAGTTCCAGAATGAATCTTTTTTGCAGTATTATACAAACCATTTATTTGACTAAAAATGGCTTGCTTCTTAGTGGAAATGAGTTTTAATTTCGCTTCGGTCGCCATCTTTGACGCCTAGCAATAAGTGGTTACAAGCGAATGAAACTTGAAAATTGTAACGTTGAACTACCTAGTAGGTATTATCGAACAAATATTACGAATGAAATCGAGATATTAGCGGGTTAGATATATTTTTATAAGCGGGAAAGATATTATTTTTATGTAGAATACTAGTAATAAGTACCTACACTTAGCGATTACAAAGCACAGTTATAAATAATAACGCGAAATATGTACTATATGAGTACTTTATAGGATTAGGTATATAGGTACTGGATTTATCCGGCTCGATTGGACCAAAATTATGGTGAAGCGGTGGACTGTATTTTTGAAAGTAAAGGGAATGGAGTAGGTAAATATTGCGATGAAGCCGTGGAGAGATGCCTAACCGAGTATCGTACCAAGCAGGAAAACGGATCCACTAAGCTAAGCACTCACCTGAGACAGCTTAAGGTCGACAGCAGCAGCAGCACCGTCCCTTTACAGCCACAATATAGTTTATCAACGATTATCGAAGATTGGAGCGGAGAGCGAAGTTTTGAGCGAGAAGAGCGCGAGAACGGGAGCAGCAGAATAGCATCCCTTGCGTGAGGCCGGCAATTCGGAAAAAATGCGTGCACTTCCGCGTTGCGTTACAGAGGTGACGTCTCTCAGATTTATAGTCATTGCTAAAGTGTTTGACGGTGTTATTGATATTCAGTTAAGACAAAACCTACAGCTGCATGATGCACAGTTTGGCTTTCGTCCTGGTTTGTCAACAGAAATGGCTGTACTGAATCTCAAGAATACCGTCCAATACTACACTAATAGAAGCACACCTGTCTATGCCTGCTTTCTAGATTTATCTAAAGCATTTGATCTGGTTGCATACGACAGGTTGTGGCAAAAGCTGTCAGATGATACGGATCTACCTTCTGAGTATATAAGTCTCCTAAAGTACTGGTATGGCAACCAGAGCAATTACGTGCGGTGGTCGGGGTCACTATCGGCTGAGTATGGGTTGGAATGTGGTGTAAGGCAAGGAGGGCAAACCTCGCCTACTCTTTTCAACTTGTATATTGACCGACTGATCCGTGAGCTCGGCAGTGCCGGTGTCGGCTGTTCGATTGATGGTGTTCTTGTCAACAACATCAGTTACGCGGACGACATGGTGCTGCTGAGTCCATCGATTAGTGCCCTTCGAAGACTGATTTCGATCTGCGAGCGGTACGCGGAGGCCCATGGGCTCAGATATAACGCCATTAAAAGTGAGCTTATGGTGTTTAAGGCGGGAACTAAAACTTATGACACTGTCCCACAGGTCTTGCTGAATGGCAGTGTCCTTAAAAGAGTCTCAAAGTTTAAGTATCTGGGCCACTGGGTCACCGAGACGCTGGCAGACGATCTTGATATGGATAGGGAGCGCAGGGCGTTGTCTGTCAGAGCTAATATGCTGGCTCGTAGGTTTGCACGTTGTACTACGGAAGTTAAAGTTACATTGTTTAGGGCATTTTGCCAATCGTTTTACACGTGCAGCCTATGGGTCAAGCATACGAAAAAATCGTACGACGCTCTGCGTGTCCTATACAATAATGCGTTTAGAGCGCTGATGAAGCTTCCTCGCTACTGTAGCGCATCAGGTATGTTTGCAGACGCAACAATAGATGGTTTTTCAGCGATTATTCGCAAGAGAGTTGTGTCACTGATGCGCCGCATACGGGGAAGCTCCAACAGCTACCTACAACTGTTCGCATGGAGGATGAATTTGGATTTGGATTGTCCAATAATGCGGCATTGGACTAAGTTGCATATTGAGCACTCCGGATCCAAACCTAAATTTAGGCTTAGATGACGATTTTATTATGATAAGGTATTTGTATTATATTATGTTTTTATTTTTTATTTTTATGTGATTATTGTAGATTTTAAAATAATTTTTTCGTGTTAAATGATTTTTAATCCCACATGTATGGACTTGGTTCCGAAATAAATGAATTTATTATATTATTATTATAAAACCTTTCTAGCGAATATTTTACAAATTCACAAAAATCTCTTTATGTAAATAAATCAACAAATTTCATCCATCACTCAGTATTTTTGTGTATTCTCGACAGATGTGATTTATTTGAACATCATGCGGCTTTGGAGCTTTGGAGTTATTTATTTAACAGTTTTGGATAGGATTATAGATTCATAAACTTAGAGTTTAAGCGCAGTGACAAATGAATATGTATGTGAGTGTGTGTGTGTGTTTGTTTGTATATGAATGCGTACCAGTGTTTTGTGTTTTATATCTGCGACATTAATTTTTGACAACAATAATAATTTGAATTAAAACCGACTACAAACTGTTTTATACATATTATATTTTGATAATACCTATAGGTTATTATAATTATTATATCATCGTCTGCTAAGATTTGGCTTAACGCTATATATAATGATATATTCTCTATGTACAATACTCCCCTAAAAGGCATAGGATATTAAATACACAGTGGTCCATTAATTAATGTCTAAAAGCCCTACTATAAGGGGTTTTTTAGAAATAATTATGTTATAGGCCCTTCAAGCACGTCACAAAAATTAAAAAAAATAGTTTCAAGAGATAAGAGCCTCCTTCGTTTTGAAGTGGTTTTTTTTGCGTATTTGATTCGAATTAAGATTAAATTGTCTAAATGAAATAGGTCCCGTGTTTGTTAATCAGGTGGTGTAAAAACTGTTTAAAGAATACCAAGCTTTGGGGTTTGATTTTCTTTGTTATCTAGATTTGATAACTTTTTAGATATTTTGGTACATAGTAATTTTAAAATTGTTTTAATCCTTGTTAAAATCTGGAATAAATTAAGTTAGTTAAGTTCTATATTCGAAATAATTACATGTTCTGGGTTCATGCATATGAGGGTTTTTTAAAGAAAAAAAAACAGTTCTTAATTTATAATTATTAATTGATTTTTGTCATCCTAAATATTTTGTCATTTTCGATATAATATTAATAATAATTTTGTTTCCAAAAAAAGATCGAAAAGGATAAACATAAGACAACAACAACTTGTTTCAAAAATATTTAAATATGTTTAATATTGAAATATTTTTGAAACAAGTTGTTCTATTTTATAGAATCAATGTGGATAGCTTCGATCCCACTATTCACTAACAAAAGATGTCACGTGATTTCCGTACATTTTTTATACAATAAATATTCTGACATTAAACGTAACTTATCATTACAATTATACGTAAAGCATTCTTAAACAAAACTAATAAATATCACACCCATTTATCCTTGCACAGTGAGCAGAGGTGCTAAATCGAGTGTCAGATACGTTGAAGATACCTACGTATGACCTGTTTCACCACTCTCGCTAGCTGTGAACCGCCGGTAAAATAAAAAAATGAATTTATCTGTCTAGTAAATTAACAGGAACTTATCATATATCTTTCCTAGCCTTTTCCCAAGCATATTGAGGTCGGCTTCCAGTCTAACCAAGATGCGGCTAAATATCAGTATTTAACACGGAGCGACTGCCATCAGACCTCCGCAACCCAATTTCTGGGCAATACATTTGTAAATGTTATGAACATAATTATAATGGTAAAACACGACACTCGATTCAGTATTCAGCTTTCATACCGTAAACATTTGAGGAAACGCTAAACAATAAAATATTTATAATACATAATAATTATATTATAATACAATTATACATATTTGTCATAAAGCAGGTACGATTTAATTACCTTAAAATTAATTCGATTAGGGTTTCATTTGACTAGATTTAGAATTATGCTAGATTGATATTGACACCGACGCCTGTGACGAAGTCGTCCCTTATAAGTGGTAGAAGGGCTGTGTGCCTGAAACAATAAAATTACAAGGTTAATGCATAATAAAAAATAAATTAAAAAATAGGACATTTTACCCAGCGCCATCCCAAACTAAGCAGAGCTTGTATTAGACAATAGATATAATTTTTATACAGGGTTATAAAAAATATCTTTGACATATAAAGGTCAAAAATAGCTAAGATACTTTTAGAAAAAAAGGAAAATGTATTGCAGGCGGGACAAGCTGTTCGTTCATAAAAAAAATTGTTTCTTTGCTTGTCCCGCCTGCAATGCATTTTCCAACATCACAGATCTTGTTTTTAGATTTTTAGTTAGTACTTTTTACGCAGTCGGGTTTTTTGTTTCTTTTAATAATTGATTTTATTTCCTTCTTTTTAGTTTATAAATCATCATAGAATCACTAGGTTCAATCCTTAAAATATAAATTAATACAACTAAAGATCATTTTCAAAATCAGTTCGCACATTAAAGCGTATAAAATCCGCCATATTGTTTTTTTTTTAAATTTCATGTACCCAGTGACAGTCGTGCTGTCAAGACGAATCTAATGAGGTGTCTTTTATCTAAATCGGTTGAGCCGTTGAGTAGTTACGACCGGACATAGGAACGAACGGACATACATACATACATACCCGTCAAACACATAACCCTCCTCCTTCGGCAGTCGGGTAAAAATACCTTTGTTATATAAAGGTCAAAAATAGCTAAGATATTTTTTATAACCCTGTATATACTTTTTATTATATAGCTTTCCGCCAGCGGCTTTGGCCATGTGGTCTGAGTATTTCTTATAAATGATAGCCTATGTCACCCGGGGATAGTGTAGCTTCAACGGTGAAAGAAATTTTCAAATCGGCCCAGTAGTTTCGGAGCTTATTCAATTCAAACAAACAAACAATCAAATATTTCCTCTTCATAATAAAAAAATATTAGTATAGATAAAAAAAACTTTAATTTAACAATTAACAACATCATTAGCCTAGTAATCCTAAGTGGGGCAACTACTCTTGGGGTCAGCGCAGACCAAAATAAACTTTAAAGCTATTGGAGTAAAGTACATAAATGTTTGAACATGACAAAAAAATGCTCGCGCAGTCTCGGGGCCTCATGAGCAATATTGCTCTTTATATCTTTGTGCATTAAAGTTTATTTTCGACTATTATAAAAAAATGCTCTCCGCTGCGCTGCTCTCGGTCTGCGCTGACCCTTGAGGTCTTAGGTTTAATTCCCATGTCGCGTAGTGCCATTGGGCTTTTTATAGAATTTTCAGTAGCAGTTTGGAGATTGGATTCAGGCTCAGTTAATAGCAATAGGCTCGCCCCTATTACATGGGATCTACCTAACCCTTCGGAAAACACAGGCGTGATGGTATGTGTTAAAAATACGAAAACAATCTCAAAAATAAAATGTACGAATGGAATATACACATTGCATCTGTTATGTGGAATTAATACATTGTTTGTTATTTAGACTCGCTCAGGACTCAAACTCTGAACCATGTCACGTTCGTGCGAGTCGATTATACAGGGTGAGCCGGTGGACGTATGGTGAAGCACGTATGCACTGTTTGTTGGATACCCTGTCCTGTGGCAGGGTTGAAACTTATTTAAAGAGTACATGACCTCTCCCACGCTTAGAATGCAACCTATGTGAAAATGTGCAGTATGCGGGTGCATATATGACTATTATTGCCATCCTTTTCATTTCCCTACAATTTTTGCAAATTACAGGAGGAAAAAAAATCGCCAATTTTTTTGTACACTTGGTGTGCAAACGACACTTACTGGGTTAATCTGTCCAAGTGACAGATATCGTGTTCAAAGTGTTTTTTTAATCTTTAAGGCTTTCGTTTTTTATTTCATCTGATAATATGACTTATTGACATATGCATTATTGGCTATTATTAAAAAAACTGTTTTATGCAACGAACTAGAATAATATTTTGTAATTCTTTTAATCAATATTTTTTTTAATTCTTATCCGTTATCTCATAACCTCCTTACTTTCTTTGTCTACCACAACCACACCTGTGACACTCCATACCAAATGTCAAACTTGTTAAAATTACGTTTGTACACGTGCAAATGTGTGCGTGACGGTGCGTAGGGTTTGTTGGCAGTCCGGCAAGAACACCGGCAGAATGCGGGGGACCTGAGGTATCTGACGTTAGGGAGGGGCGGAGAGTGGCCATTCTGTTATTATTTATTCTGTGCCACAACTACAATTTTTACAGTTTAATCATATCATATCATATCAATCATCATATCATATCAATCATAATTTATCAACAAGGCGCGAGTGGTCAATAGGAAATTGTTAACTTTATTGATTGTTTTCACATTAGATCTCACAGATCTCACTTGTCACGTCAAAACTTGCATTATCCAAATTATTTAGTAAGGAAATAATATGGGTATGTAAATATATTTAATTAATTAGATCATTACCACTTTGAACGTTATAATAAAAATATCCTAATAGAATTCATACGCCAGAGCAAACTATTATATTATACTCTAACGCAGACGATAATAAAACTTTTAATACGTAAAATTAAATATGATATAAAAAAATTAATGATAAAATTATTTTTGCAGGCGTGACAACCCTGACTAGGTAATGCATACAGAGGAGAAACAAGTTTACCGATACACCGGCTCTCAATTGTACTTGGTAATTTTGGTTTCACCGGCTATTCGGGAACATAATACCTTTTAGCTTGTGTTGGGATTACGAAATCTCTTTGAGTATATTATTCTACTCTTTGACGAAATCTAATAAAATTATACGCTACAATAGGTGTAGACTTATTAAAATTATTAATTGAAATCGAATTCTAATTGGGATGCTCCATCCCTTTACCGCAAAACGAGTGTTAGTATAGAATTTGTAAGGTGCACGCAAGACCTGACGTCACAACTTGCTCTAGGATAAAATCAAGATGCCTATTATCTTACTGATTTTTAAACTGATATTACTATTGTTTTTTTTAATACGATGTAGTCGTCCATATTTAGTCCTTATTGGAGCGTTTTATGTAAACGAATACAATAGTCACTTGTCAGTAGTCACCTGTCAATGTCAAGTCAGTGTCAACGTTGACATTGACGTATGTATTGTTCACTCTCTCTTTTTGCCCGTGGATACGGTAACAAGTACAATGTGCTCTCATTATTAAAATCTAATTAAATCCGTCTATTCTCTTCTTTAATTCCCAAAAACCCATCAGGTTATGGGCCCAGAGCATTAACTGCACCGTGTAACGTAAATATTTTGACTTATTTCGCGAGAAAACAAAATTCTTCTCTCGAGTCGTCATGACCACGCCGATCGGTACAATGAGTATGGCTTCCATAGGACTGCACATTGAAAAGCTTCGAGGTATTGAAGATTATAACAGGTGGAAGTTTATGCTTAAGAACGTCCTAATGCATGAAGACTTATATGATTGCATAGAAACAGAAAAAGGGAACGAAGACCCTAAGAGAAATCATAAGGCGTTAGCAAAAATATGCCTGTCGGTCGGTCCGTCTGCAGAGCAACATATTCGAAACGCGAAGACGCCTTATGAAGCCTGGAATAACCTGCAACGCGCATATGAAGACAAAGGTTTGTGCAGGAGATTAGGTTTGTTAAGAGCGCTATTTGGTATGCGACTGAGTGAGGCGGAGAGCATGCAAAGCTACCTAACTAAAATAACTGAGCTTGGGCAGCAGCTTACTGATATTGGGAATGCTTTAGATGATGAGTTTTTAGCTGTAATCATGTTGAGCGGCTTGACTGAGGATTTTGACCCCCTTATCATGGCTTTGGAGAATGCTAACTCAAACTTGACTAGCGATATGGTCAAGTCTAAGCTTCTACAAGAGCAGCAGCGACGTGATGGTAAGCAGGATAATCATTCAGAGCTCAATGCATTGGCAGTGAAGAAACCTCCGAAATGTTTTCACTGCAAGAAAAATGGTCATTTAAAGAAGGATTGCCCAAAGCGAGCTGAAAGCAAACCAAAGTGGACTCCAAAGTCAGAGAAGACATTGTTAACTGCATTATCTGTAAAACTGCAGAGTGATATCTGGTATGTGGATAGTGGAGCGACCAACCACATGACGAACAACAAGGACATCATGCAGGACTTTCAGTGTACTAAATCGCTTGAAGTCAATGTGGCAAATGGAGAAAAAGTCAGGACTGAAGGACTTGGTAGTGTGCAAGTTAAGTTGAAACAAGGTTTAAAGACAATAAGTAATGTGTACTATATTCCTAAACTTTCTGCAAATTTATTATCAGTTAGTGAGTTGAATAGGAAAGGTTTTAGTGTTATTTTTAATAAACAAGGATGTAAAATCTTAGATGGTAATGAGGTCATAGCTACTGGTACATGCTATAGTGGTATTTATCAACTAGATACTCTGAATAATGTAAATTGTAAGGTGAGATCTGAGTGTGCCATGAACTTAGCTTGTGAGCAGATTCAATCTGAGGAGTTGCCAGTGTACGGTGAAGACATGACTGCTTTAGTGTCTGCCGAGGGCTCTGTTTCACAGGAGGTTTGGCATAAGAGGTTAGGTCATCTCAACTCAAGGAGCATGAACGCTATGAAGAATGGATTAGTTACAGGTATGAATTTTGATAATTCTTTGTTTAGTCCTTGTGTAGCTTGCATAGAAGGAAAGCAAACTAGAATGCCATTTCCTAAGAAAAGTCACAGTAGGTCTACGGAAATATTAGGGCTGGTGCACACTGATGTGTGTGGCCCTATGCAAGTGCCATCATACAGTGGAGCACGATATTTTGTAACATTCACTGATGACTTCAGTAGAAAAACTTATATTTATTTTATAAAGAAAAAGGATGAAGTGTTTGAAAAATTCAAAATATTTAAAGCACTTGTTGAAAATTTTACTAACAACAAAATAAAAGTTTTAAGAAGTGACAATGGTGGTGAATATATTAATTTGAATTTTCAGGAGTACTTAAGGTCCTGTGGGATTAGACATGAAACTACGGTCCCACACTGCAGTCCACAGAATGGTGTAGCGGAGAGGACTAACCGGACAATTATGCATAAAACCCGTTGTATGCTGCAAGATGCTGGACTGGGCAAGCAGTATTGGGCTGAAGCAGCGAACACAGCGGTTTATCTAAAAAACCGTTCTCCCACCAAGGCAGTCATGAGTACAACACCTGAAGAAAAATGGACATCTAAAAGGGTAAATGTTTCTCACTTACGTATTTTTGGATGTGTAGCATATGCAGTTGATGAAAATGCCAGAAAACTGGATCCTAGGAGTAAGAGATATATCTTTGTAGGATACTGTGAAGAAAGTAAAGGTTACAGACTCATAGATCCATCTTATCCCAGAAAGATCCATAAGGCAAGGCATGTCACTTTCATAGAAAATATGTTTTTAAACAGTAAAAATGTGTCAGATGATGAAAATAAAAATACTGAAGTTACAGTATTCAATACATCTGGTTTATTGAGTGAAGAAAGTACTGGACAACCAATTACAGTAGAATTATCTCCAAAAGTAGTATGTGAATCTACTCAGACGGTCCAGGGTGAACAGTCTCCACAAGTAAATACCTCTATAGATGATGACTTACCTTCTGATGACACAAAGAATCCTCGCAGACAGACTATGTTCAGTTTGGATGTCGAGGAAGATTCACTGAGTGCAGATAGTTTTTCGTCCGATATAACTTACGTTCCAGGGAGGTCGAGTATTGACTCGGAGGACAGCGATCAGTCATTGTATCAAGATGCTCCTGAGGCAGAGCATGCTGGGCTGACTGAGATAATGGTGGAACAGTTGCCGAATTCACTGGAGGAGGCATTGAGTGGCACTGAGGCTAAACACTGGAGTGAAGCTGTAGCTGATGAGTATAACTCTTTTATAAAAAATAAATGCTGGACTATGGTTGACTTACCTGTGGGGCAGAAGCCAATAAAATGCAAGTGGGTGTTTAGCAAAAAGAGAGGTTTGAATGGAGAGCTATTGAAATATAAGGCTCGCCTGGTGGCAAAAGGATATACACAGAGGTATGGAGTAGATTACCATGAAACATTTTCTCCAGTGGTTAGGTATTCAACCATTAGAATACTACTGGCCCTGGCTGCTCAGTATGAGATGATGGTTGAGCACCTTGATGTAAAGACTGCATTCCTCAATGGTGACCTAGAAGAGTCTGTCTATATGGAACAACCTGTAGGTTATGTGGTTAAAGGGTGTGAGAAGAAAGTTTATAAGCTTAATAAAGCAATTTATGGCTTGAAACAGTCGGCGAAAGAATGGTATAAGAAAATTAATGATGTTTTAACCCAAAAATTGAGATTTCACAGGTTATCTTCAGAATCATGTGTCTATGTTTATAATCATGGTGGTGAAATCGTGATTATTGCCTTGTATGTTGACGACATAATGTTATTTACATTAAAAACGTCACAGCAAAGGGATGTTATAAAGAAGAGACTGATGGCTGAATTTGAAATGAAAGATTTAGGCACAGCCCATCATATTTTAGGTATGAACATAGAAAAAACAGCTGATGGGAGCTTCACCTTGAATCAGTCCAGCTACATAAAGAAAATATTAGATAAATTCAATATGTCAGATTGCAAACCAATGAAAACTCCTATGGAAGTTGGAATAAAGTTACAGAAGGAAGATGGTTCAAAATGTAACTTTGATTATAGAAGCCTTATTGGTTATTTAATGTATTTATCTGTATGTTCCAGGCCTGATATATCGCACAGTGTCAGTTACCTTAGCCAGTTCAACAGCTGTTATGGTGAAAGTCACTGCAAAGCTGCAAAAAGGGTTTTGAGGTATTTGAAAGGAACGATAGATTATTGTCTTGTCTTTCAGAAAGGTGAAATGGATATTGTGGGTTTCACTGATGCAGACTGGGGAGGCAATCAGGTAGATCGTCGATCTTACACTGGTTATATATTTTGTATTGGAAAATCTATAGTGTCATGGGAAAGTCGTAAGCAGCGTACGGTGGCACTCTCTAGCACGGAAGCTGAGTACATGGCTATCTCAGATTCTTGTAAAGAAGCTGTGTTTTTGAAAACATTTATTTCTGAATGTACTGGCATGCTCAGTAAAATTTTGTTGTTAAATGACAATCAGTCAGCACATAAACTTTGTAATAATTCTGTATTTCATTCCAGGTCAAAGCATATTGATATAAGACATCACTTTGTAAAAGATTTGGTATCAAAGAAACAGGTCGAATTAAAATATCTTAGTACTGATGAAATGTTAGCTGATATTCTGACAAAACCTTTAAGTGCTGAAAAACATTTAAAATTTGTATCTAAAATACTAAAATGTTAACTTAGTGAATTTACAATCTGTTTGTTTCATTTTTGTAGATTGTTTTAATTTACAATCTGTTTGTTTCATTTTTGCAGATTATGTTTTTTTTTGTAGGTCTGATATTTGATAATAAATATTGTATTAGTTTAAGGCCTAGTATTGGAGCGTTTTATGTAAACGAATACAATAGTCACTTGTCAGTAGTCACCTGTCAATGTCAAGTCAGTGTCAACGTTGACATTGACGTATGTATTGTTCACTCTCTCTTTTTGCCCGTGGATACGGTAACAAGTACAATGTGCTCTCATTATTAAAATCTAATTAAATCCGTCTATTCTCTTCTTTAATTCCCAAAAACCCATCAGTCCTAACTCTAAATAATTTATATATTTTTTAATATGACAAACCTGGTTTTTCGCGAAAAGAGATAGAAGAAGTGTTGGTTTATCGCAGAAGGTGCGCCGGAAGGTTCCATCAAGTTCTTCTCATGTCGGTGGAATCCATTGGGTTCTGTCTAATAAAAGCTTACCTTTTCGTCGGTTGACGTAATTCCTTAATAATCTACATGCAAGTATATTTACCTGATATTTTACCTTTGGTGCAGAAACCTGGGTAACTATATATCAGATAAGATAATCTTTCTGAAAACCATGCCAAGTTCGGTTTTCAAAGTCATACTCACTCGAGAAGTGCGTGCTACAACATCACGAAGCCACATTCAGCGACGACAAAGTTAAAAATACTCACATTACATTCCTTTTTGGAAGAGGTTCATGTCCACCAGTGGACTGGGATAGGCCGAGTAGTATGCCAGCTGCGGTCTATATTGAGGAAAGTAAACTGTTAATTTCTCACAAACGGCACGCTTGGTTTACTGTCAAAAAGCGAAGCCACTCTTTCAACTCTAGCGATCAGCCCTACCTGATAGTTCTGTGATACTCACTCGTGGGGCGCGGGCCACGCCGGCGCGTGTTTGTGCGTGGCGGCCCTAGCGCGCGCGAGCAGGGTCATCACGGCGCGTTTAGTCGGTGACATTGCGGCCCGAGCGCCGCCCAGCAGAGGTCGCTTGCGCGCTGTGCTCGCAGCCCCCGGCCCACCCGCACCTGCCGCATAATACGTCTACATGCGTTTTGTTGAAGGGTTCTCGGTAGTTGTGACCGGACTTAGGAAGAATTAAAAAGCTTAGATGTTTTGACGGCATAGACAAAGTCACTTCCAACAGACACTATTACCGTTAATCAATAGTGTTTTTAATAAAAAATGTAAATTGGACATGCCATCCTGTATGAAGTGACTTTGTCTGCGGGGGCTGAGAGCAAAGACATTTTTATGAGAAATGGTTTGGCACAGCCCTAGTAAATAATATGCAGTTTCAGTATAAAACACTGAAGCATCTTTTAGGTATAACCACAAAATAGTTATGTAACCTCAACATTGGACTACCAAATTCGAATGAAGTGTAAAAATGAAGCGTTGTTTCAGTTTATCGACGTCAAAATTACAATGACAGCCATGACAGGTAGGTACATACTTAAAGTCTCAATAGCCAAGGCTAAGCGAGGTAATAAAATATAAAAAGCATAGTTTCGTTCTAATTTCAGCTCCAAAAGCTCATTCACTCTCTTAACTTCACTATCTTAACTCTCATAACTTCACTCTCTATAAGCTTACGTTTGACTAAATATATTTTGGCCAATTTTTTTTACCAGAATAATCTTCCACCATTTCTATAATCTCTTAAGTACAAAATTTATATTAAGCTTATCTCTCAAAATCTTGAGCTTGAATCTCAAATCACGTCAAACGCAAACAATTAAGCTCAGTATCATAATAAATTGCCACCCAGTGTAGTCTTAAGTCACGGCGGCCAAACGACGTCTAGACGTATCACTCAACCGAAAGCTGCGTTTAGTTTACGATGCTTTCTGATGCTTAAGTTAAGAAAAACAAGCGTTCTGAGTACCTGCAGCTTTTGAAGAAAATTTTATAGTGCACCTAACTTATCTAACTTGGTAATCGTAATGGGAAGTTACATCTCTAATCATAGCTATTTATGCAAGGTTCGCTTATTTTTTTTAAATCCCTTTTGGTAAATTTTCGTTCGAATTGATAAACAAAATACAAAAACGAAATACATGGAAGTGACATTTATTGAATGCCTATTGTCACGCTTACAATTTAACTTTCTCATCTAGGCTGTCCTTCCTTATTTCCTTTTTCCGATTTTTTCCCATCTCTACAATCTGCCAACAAACTTGCCAGTGACAAAAAAGTTTATACCAATGTCAAAAAGAAAATTCCCGCCATCAGCTTGTGTCTTATACCAAACGTCAACCGTTCAAATGTCATTTAACTTTACAATATTCAACGGTATACTTTGAAATGGTTTTCAATTAAGGAGCTGTGGTCCCTAGACGTTTCAATTAAAACATTGTCTTTGTTCACAATGGGCAGAAACAATTAGCTCAGTTTTTTACCAACAAAACGGAAACATAGACTAATCTTTGCAGCGGTTATCTTTGTAGTTTTCGGAGTAAGCTTAATTGGTTTTTGGGAACGGTTAGTATTGTGCTTAATTTTGTTAGTCTCGATATGTGGTTCTTTTTAATAAAAGTTATTGTAAAGGTGATGCAAGCAGGCATGTTTGGATGAAAAGGCATATTAGATATTTTTTGTTAAAGCATTTCCGTTCTTCGCAATCTGTTTCTTCGATGTATGATAAAACGAAATTATAGTTCTAATCAAATCTCTTATGGTATTTATTTTTCCACTAGCTGATACCCGCGGTATCACTCGCGTCCTTTTTTTGATCGGCTTCTAAGGCTGATATTCAGAGACGATGCTAAGCGTAAAGTAATGCTTCCGTATGTCAAATTTGTATGACAATTTGACATACGGAAGCCTAAGTTTATGCTTAGCATCGTCTCTGAATATTAGCCAAAGAGTAATATTCAGAGACGACGCTAAGCGTAAACTTACGCTCCCGTATGTCAAATTCTAATACAAATTTGACATACGGAAGCGTTACTTTACGCTATAAGTCGTCTCTGAATATTAGACTTAGGCTGAGATTCAGAGAAGAGACTCAGCATGAACTTACGCTTCCGTATGTCAAATTGTCATACAAATTTGACATACGGAAGCATAAGTTCATGTTGAGTCTCGTTTCTGAATATCAGCCTAAGAGTCGTAGCGTGATATTAAATAGCCTAAACTTTCCTCAAAAAATGTGCTATCCAATGCAAAAATAATGTTTTAAATCCATTTTTCCAGAGATTAGCGCATTCAAACAAAAGAACAAACTTCAGCTTTTAAATTAACTTTTAAATAATAGGTGTCAAGTTGATAAATAACAAACCTATAAAATAAGCCCACTTTTAAATATCTCGTCACATTGAATCAAATTAAATCGACTAAATTATTATGAATGGATTCCACATCAGAATGAAAATAGACAAGATTATACGAGCTCTTTCAATCAAAACGTGGCTATACATAAAAATATATGTCATGCTAAGTGAAGATATGTGAAGAAACTTTATTTATTAAAATAAGTTTTCCGCGATTATACAGAATGTATCTACTTGACCGACATAGCTCAAAGGATTAGCAAGCCGAATGAAATGGCACCCATTGCACTGCCATTTCATTCAGCCGGAAGCGGTCACGTCTCTCGGAACAGATAACCGTTGGGACAAATGAATTTTCGCGTCTAGGCAAGCGTAGTGTAGGACGCCCACCGGCGAGGTAGACTGACGACTTGCGGATGTTAGCTGGCAGTGATTGGATGAGGAAAGCCGAAGACCAGGCTCTGTGGAGTTTACTAGGAGAGGCCTACGTCCAGCAGTGAACGAATACTGGCTGATAATGATGATGTGCTTGAGAGTGGGGTGATGAAAAAGATGGAAAGGGTGTGCCTAACCTGTCAACTAACCAGCAAAAAAAGCAAAATAACCACAACCAATTTAGTTTAAATTACATTATAGTCGATGTTTTCGTTAAACTTAAATAACATTTCAATTGGAGTTTTAAATGGAAATTTCAAATTATAATTGAACGTAATATTCTAAAATCTTTAGTGTATTCAAGACTGAGTTTAGTTTAAAAGCAAAACAGTTTATTAAAATTAATTGTAGTTATTTTACAGGTCCTTAAACCCTTTGTAATGGACACTTTAGAACGCTATTCAGGATTTTAATTATTACTAAGACTAGTTTAGATCGTGATTTAACTAATTTCACGAAAGGTTACCTACAAACAATAAGCTGTTATATACTGGGCTTTTTATTAGTTTTTCTTTTAATCAAAACTTAAGCCGATTTATGACAAGATTTGCTGTTTATGATTGTGCTTAGTTTATGTAGTACTTAGCTATTTTTAATTAATAATTTTAAGAGAAAATACATTTTGTACAGAATAAACACTATATTTTACGCTGACGGTGAGTTTGTGAATGGTTATTTTAATGGATAATATAGTTACAGAAACTTTTATGCTTTAAAAATTACTTAATGATGGCATAAAGCTTTGGTATATGAAATATGGAATTCCAGATTGAATTTCTATTTGTATTCACAATTAAAACTGCATTTTTGTATACTGTTGTATAATATTAGCTATCTGAATTCAAAATAAAATTACTTTAAAGATATATTATAAGAAGATATTATTGCTGCCCGATGTAAATGAGCTACCTATTCAATTTAATTAAATCGATGAGCTAGTAGCTTTTGGGCTTAGTTTGGGAGCTAAATAAATTGCGACGTACCGACCTTGCGTCGCTAGCGCGTGGACGGCTGCCGGCTTCACGCCTCGCAGCGCAGGATGGGCGCGCAGCACACCACCCAGCACTGGGCTGCTTAGCCCAAGGATGTCGCCACCACCTGGTTAGTTTACGTTAGTGAGCTTAGTATTGGTATAGCTTTAAACAGAAATTATTCGTATGAAAAACAAATGTCGGTGTTCGTCATCAAGCTAAACAGTTTTAGAGTTAATAATATTATATAGGTATGAATGAGCTTAGTTTTGGAACTATAACTTTAATCGTAGTAGTTAGTATGCAAAGTCGTATTAAGATTTCAGGAGTTAGTTAACTTGAACATCGAATAAACCTTATAAATGTAAATGAACGTAGTTTGAGATTACTTTTAAATAGTTAAAAAGCAATAGTTATTATGAAGTTAAGATTATTTATTAATAACAGTCATACCATAATCTTAATCATGTCTAAACTCCAGACAGATGAATGTAATTTATTTTTATAAATAAAACGCACATAATAATAGCTTTATACTCTTAAAACTGTAACTATATCCAGATCCTGGATTTTGATCTTTTTGTGCAGCCATAGATGAAGGTAATCTATATAATATGTTTTACAGGCGTTATTGTAAAATCTTAATTAATAATCAACAACGCACATCAACGGCAACAGTCTCAATTTCAATTAACTGTTTACTTAGGTTTCTGTTTAAACCTGAAGTTTATTATATTCGTGTTTTATATAAAGTAATTAATCGTGTACCTATACAGATTAATTAGAGATGTAGTTGAGTACTTACTAATCGTTTCGTTACATAATATGACAATGTCAATCAGCAATAAATATGCCTTAGTAAGGTTAAAAAGGAAAGGTAATACTTTAATAATATGCTGTTTTGGATATTAAATTTAATATGCCACTTAAATTAATCAGAATCATTTACACGATTCCTAATCTATTATTATTATATCTTATTATCCATTCGTTCGGCTTCAATGCTCTGGCTATTGCGTTTGATAATGAACGGACTAAATATTTGCATGACTTAGTGGTATTTATTTTGTTTATGAAAATCGAAAAATCCTAGTCTTCGCAAGCGAAAAGCTACAGCTTGAAATAAATAGTAAAAAATTCGATTTCCTAAGGTTTTTTTTATTATTTTCTTACTCGTAAATGTGAAAGTTTTAGAACCAGCTATCGGAAACACCTCACCCAAGCTTGCCTTCAAATATAAACAATATTTTCCAAGCTTAGTGACCCAGCGCTGGTTTGTGCTTAGTTTTTGAACTTTGGAAAGTATCGTTGCAACTAATGATCAGCAGTTGTTCGGAATTGTTTAAAAGTTAATGGTCCGTTGTTTTCTAAGAACACAGAGAAGTTTTCTGGACTATATTGAGGGTAGTTTCCGTTTTTAGTCCTCGCGTAAATAAATAAAGGGAATTTTTTTTGGATGGAATAAGGGTGAACCGAATAATACCGTGTAATATACTTCATACTCTATATATTAATATTTGTATCCCCTTTTTAAGAACGGAATGTGTAAACATCACACAAATATTAGGTGTTCATCTCGTAAATATGTATTTGTGTTTTGTGGGAACCGAGCTCACGAACTCGTGGTCACCAGTTCGATAAAGTACTTGATTTATTTATTTATGTACACATTGAAGAAAACAGAAAATTATAAAATCATTTTATGTTTTTATTTTGTTTTTTTTTTTAAGTTGGTGTAGTTATTATATTTTATATGGGCCTTGTTGCCTGAAATAAATGGAAATAATTACGAAGAAGTAGTCTGATGGAGCTAAGAGACGTAGTTGTTTAGATGCTTACCTAAAATAGAGTTTTGTGTGAGCAAGTGGTGTGTGGGGGGCTGTTGCAGCACCCCCCCTCCGACCAGCACCCCATGACCTGTGTGTCCGGCCGCCAGCTGTTGACAAAAAATATATTTTTTAAGTTAAATGTGAGATCACGCCCCGTAAACCGCAGCGTAGGACGCCATCCAACGAAATGTAGGGATAACTTGATAAAGGTCGGTGGAAGTCGTCGCAAACAGCCTCTTTAGCGTAATGGTTTGATTCCCAGGTCAAGCAAAGTGTCATTGGGTTTTTGTGCTCAGTCAATAGTAATAGGCTAACTGTGGTGGAGGTATATTAGTACCTACACCTCTGCCAAAAACTTAAATCCCACAGATGTGATGTCATGTTTGTATGAACATTGAAAAAATTAATCATAAAACTTATTGACGGGTGACTTTGACTAAGATATATTTTTAAGCATTTTCCATTCTAACAAAATACCAGTTATTTTGAACTAGATATTTAAAGCGCATAAATATAATGAAAAGCTTATTCAAACTATTAAATTTTTCAAATTTTGGATTCCAAAAATTCATTTTTGGGTCTGAAACGAGACAATAACGGCATACTCCCGTAAAAAAATCACTTTCGTTCAAACAGAAGTCGTTCAATATAGCTCTGGCCTGAAGCAAAGCCTGTGCAAAACAAATATGTGCGGGACAGTCGTGTGGGGTACGTGCCTATCTTTCAATAGTCAGGAAATATTCACTGGAAAAATCTGCCAGAATTGTTGAGTACGTTTTTCCTTTTTTTATTTGGTTGTGTGCGTTCTAATACGTTTTTTTATATTAAAGACTTCGTTGCGCGTCACTGCTGGGTGGCGCCATACGTCATCTAGGTCCCACTGAAAACCAGCGCTGCAGCGACTTATTACGCTGCCGCACTATGCTGAGTGGGGACCTTTGGACCTTTTTGCTATTATACAATGGCGACGTACAGTTTATTTTTGTTATTATTAATTCGTTTAGTGTGTTTACTCTTATTGTTTTCTTTATGTACAGTTCTCGCCAAACTTATTGTCCGGGTTGAAGTTGGCACGAGCTAACTTTGACCAGGCCTTAAAAATCGGAGAATTAAATTTATTGGATTAAAATAATTTCAAACGACAACCTACGACTTGAGCTTTCGTTTTTATTCCTTGATGTTTACGGCCGGGCTAAAGTTAGCGCATGCCAACTTCAACCCGGACAATATGTTTGGCGAGAACTGTACCCATCCTTATGTTGTCGTTGTATTTATAGCAATTAAATGTTTCTTTCTTTCTTCTTCTTTCTCCAGTTTCCAGTTGAGTTATCTCGAATGATTATGAGGTAAAATATGCTAAAATATAAAATAAATAATTGAATTTATAAATTACTAGCTTTCTGCCAGCGGCTCCGCTCCCGTGGTGTGAGTATTTCTTATAAATGTATATGTCATAAGTTTTATTCTTTTTTCTTTTTCTTTTATTCTATTATTCTTTTATTCTTTTATTCTATAAGTTTATTTATTTATTTATTTTAAACACATACAGCTATCATCACAGGCTTAACCTAATACAATAGTGTAGTACTTTCATTTGATATCCATATTGAGGGAGTTATGAAAAATAGGTAAACCGCTATTTTGTCCGGCGGCCATCTTGGACCGATTTTCATAAAACATAGCTAAGAACACTCCCGACTAATTCACCTTTCAAATAAAAAACAAATTCAATATCGGTTTATCCGTTCGGGACCTACGATGCCACAGACAGACACACAGACACGTCAAACTTATAACGCCCCGTCGTTTTTGCATCGGGGGTTAAAAACAAACAGTCAAATCCTACCTCTTTTTAATATTAGTATAGATTTCGTGATCAACAAAATATTTTTAATATTATTTTCCAATAAGGCTCTAGTCTCAGTAGAATAAAGTAGGATTTTTTTGTGGCTTCCACTTTGGCGTAAATTTACACATAAAAGTAAAACTTATGCTGTTTATCCTGAAACTTTTAACGAAGCCAACTTTTAATGATACAACATTTAGGACCCATTTCACTACCTCCTGATAAGTTCTCGTTAAATTACTTGGCGGATAATTTCATATACATTTTGTTCCATTTTTGACTTTATCTGGCGGATAGCGGCGATCCACACGTGTTGAAACAGGTCATTGGTAAAGTTATATTTACAAAAAAAGAAAGAAAAATTGTTTATTTCCTCAACCAAGGACACAAAGTTAAAAACTAAAACTAAATAAACCTAAAAAAGTAAAACATTAATAAACTGGCAACACTGTTCTAATGTCACATATGTATCACTCAGCGTTGAGACACTGACAGTGACATTTATTTCTAGCTATTTACTTTTCTAGTTATTTAGGATTCTTCTAGAAGATTCTTCTGCACTAAAGAAATATAATTTTGCCTGAATGTGTAATCTATACTTATTATTATTGTTTAGGGATGCACTAGTCACACTATAGCAAGGAAACCAAACTGACCGTTGAACTAATTTTATTTTGAACTTTAACTTTCACTACACACTTTTTTGTTCTTCTTCTTGTGAACTATACTTTTCTTCTTGGCTTTTGGTTTTGAACTGACTCACAATACATGACACTGCCCGGGTCATTGAATGGCGGAGAATCTTAACACCGCCATTCAAAAAATGACGTCATTTGGACAGTGCCGTCTATTGGTGAAAATAAATACTAATTTCAACAATTATTATTATTATTAAGAGTTTGTTTGTTTGGTTAAACTCGCTAATCTCAGGATCTACTGGTTCGTTTTGAAAATTCTCGGTGTTAGATATCAAGGATGGCTAAAGGCTTATATATCATATATCACGCTACGACCAATAGGAGCGGAGTATCAATTAAAAATGTTGCAATAACGGGGGAAAAATTCAACTTCTACGGGAACGAATCCGCGGGGAAAGGCTATTGAAGCTATAAGATTATGGTCTGCCTCGTAAATTCGTAAACGCATTGAAAGAAAGACTTACCTGATGATGGGCGGCTGACAGGTGGTCTGGCGCAGGAGTAGGGGCTGGGGGTGAGAAGTCCCGGGCGTTCGCGCCGTGGTTGATGGGGATGCCGCCAGGCAGCGGGGCTGGCGCTGGCGACGGCGGCACTCCTGACAGCTGGTGAAGAGGAAGCTTCATGTAAATAGAAGAAGAAAAGAAACATTTATTCAGCTGCAAGTACGGGTACGGATTCACCAATAACAGTAACTAAAAAAACTAAATGTATTAAAATCTACACGATTAACAAAGCAAAGTAAATAAAAGAAGATAAAAAACACTCTCATACCTTCCTCTCACAGTACTTCTGACATATCGATAAAATCTTCGTCCACTCATCCGCAAACAGGGGGGCTAGACAAGTTGCATTTTGACATTCGAATCGACAAACAAAATGTATGCAAATGACATTAGTGACAGCCCGATTTGTCGAAAGCTTGAGTCATTTCCATACATTTTGTTTGTCGATTCGAATGTCAAACTACAACTTGTCTAGCCCCCCAGATCGCTTGTTGGATTAGAATCCAAGAGATCGTTTAGCGCGGCCAGAGTGCGATGAATTAGCGACTTAACATGTGTAGTACGGCATGGGGGTATGGCAAACAGCCTGTGTTTCTTGCCACGGCAGTAATTGATAGATAAGTCCTGCAAGTTGCTAATGGGCTGGAACCGTGTCTAATTAACCTCAAACTGACGTCATCAGCCGTACTTGCTGGCTAGTGGTGCTAACGCGTACTGAGAGCGGTTACGTCATTTTTACGTCATCAAGATGGCCGCCAGGCCCATTATCAGCTTGGGGGGCGTATAGAATTTATTATACTTTATTGCATGCATAAACATCTGCATGTTATAGGTATCACTGATAGCCCCATGCAGAGCTTGCCTGGGAGAGGACGAAACAGCGGCTCACGTGCTTTTGTACTGCACTGAGGTCGCCACATACAGGGCTAAGTACTCCGGAAACAAAAGTACCCTCCGAGAGATCGTCAGCAACATCAGGAGTTTGCTTTCGTTTTTTGAGGAGTTAGTGTGGTTTGAGTAAATATTAAATATCCCCACCCGTACGCAAAATACGCGCATTGACGTGGAGTTGCGGAAAACAGCCCGCTATACCATACCATACCATAATATACTTTATTGCTCACCAAAGACAGAACTGATATTTTATAATCATGTTTTTAAATCCATCGGAACACGCAAGTCAACTATAAAACTGAAATGTCTATGCTAAAAGTCAAAATACCAGCATTTTACTAAATGTCTATGTATTTAATGCCTATGTATTTACCTAAAAACCCAAAAACAAAACCTAAATTTTTTTTAAATGTTGTTGTCTGTTTGCTGTTCTAGCTTATCTCCGAACGACTAATCTCCCAAAAAAGGCCCATTCTTGGGCAGATGGCTAATGTTATAAGGAAATACCTACGTTTATTTCAGAAAAAGAATTTGAAATTGCGCAAAAGTAAAATGTCCATCCCTACCAAGCCGGGACGAGCTAGTATTTTTTTTGAATTAATAGATTGAGACAGATTCAATCACCAAATGTCCAAAACTTTAATCTTTATTATAAACCTTATATAAATGATCTTATTTTTAACCCCCGACGCAAAAACGACGGGGTGTTATAAGTTTGACGTGTCTGTGTGTGTGTGTGTGTGTGTGTGTGTGTGTGTGTGTGTGTGTGTGTGTGTCTGTCTGTGGCATCGTAGCTCCCGAACAGATGGACCGATTTTGATTTTGTTTTTTTTTAATTGAAATGTGAATTAGTCGGGAGTGTTCTTAGCTATGTTTGATGAAAATCGGTCCAAGATGGCCTCCGCTACAAAATAGCGAATTACATATGTTTGCGCAACTCCGTCAATATGGGTATCAAATGAAAGGGTTTAACTAGTAGAATCTATACACTAGGATAAATTTCAAATCCAAGATGGCCGCCATCACAAAATGGCAAATTACATTTCGTGTCGGGGGTTTTCTAAATTTTTAATTTAAGTTATTGTTTTGTATGTTTAAATAATTTTTAAATTACTTTTATTTTCAAAAATATTTGATTTCTTTCCTTTCTCTTTTAGCTGTAACATGCGATTAGTCTCTAAAAGAGTGGCCAGCCAGGCTAACATGCGCGCCACGACAAAATCTTGTCTACTCTTTTGTCTCGCTCTTTCTTGTGCGAAAACGAAAGAAAAGCACGACATAAGCGTAGACAAAATGTTCTCGCGGCGTGCATGTTAGCCCGGCAGGGGGGCTAGAAAAGTTGCATTTTGACATTCGAATCGACAAACAAAATGTATGGAAATGACACAAGCTTTCGGCAAATCGGGCTGTCACTAATGTCATTTACATACATTTTGTTTGTCGATTCGAATGTCAAAATGCAACTTTTCTAGCCCCCCAGGACGAGACGCAGCAACGAGATCTGTAACACAGGTTTTACCTGTCACAGACACCATTCTCTAACGTACGTACAAGCTTTCGGCAAATCGGGCTGTCACTAATGTCATTTACATACATTTTGTTTGTCGATTCGAATGTCAAAATGCAACTTTTCTAGCCCCCCAGGACGAGACGCAGCAACGAGATCTGTAACACAGGTTTTACCTGTCACAGACACCATTCTCTATCTAAATTGTTATTTACTATGTAACCTTGTGTAATGATGATGAGAAAAATAAATTTATTTCTATTTATTTTATTTTTATTAAAAGAAATAGGTAAGTACTTTTGCGTAAAAGTTAGTTAGTACTTTAAGAAGATTTTTTATAAAAGAGTTTCTTCAAAGAAGGGCAATTCCTACACAATGCCCTATTAATCAAGTGATTCAACCCAAAATCCTAAATAGGAAGGCACCGTCATCCATTCACCAACTATTTTATGGTCCAAAATACACCCGTACCCGCGCAGAATCAAAATTGGTACAGTTCGTCCTATACGACACAATAGCACGTAAATTGGACCCATCGTATTGACGGATAAGGGTCCAACGAACTGTATTATTAGGGTATTCACTGGTGACAAATAAAAATTATATCAAGATGTCAAAAGTTGCGTAAAAATTGGTATTCATAAGGAATGATAGGGTAGTTTTGGATACACTGTTGCCTTACTACGCCTTGTTGGCGTAAGTGCGACTGCTATAAATAAATAAATAAATATTCTGGGGACATTTTTACACAGCACCATCTAGTCCCAAACTAAGCAGAGCTTGTTCTATGGGTACTAGACAATGGATATAATACTTATACTTATATAAGTATTTACTAATTTATGTATAAACTTATCAGTGCAAACCAAAGATGTATAAATACTATTATGGAATGCTTTGCAACACCCTTACAGGGTCTATGTATGTTGTAAGTTAATTCTGTATTTCCTGTAAACTACATAGTGCAATAAATAAATATTATACATAGGAAAAAATACTTATATACTTTTTTTTGTAAATGCATACTTACAATATATGTATAAGAAACGCCCAGACAAACACAAATACTTATATTCATCATCACATAAATATTTGTGTCTTGTGGGAATCGAACCTACGACCTCGTGATCAGCAGTCCGGTACTCGAACCATTAGACCACAGACGTCGTCAAATTGCTATGCTTTAATGTCTATAATTCTTCGGTTTCGATAGGTCTATAATTCTCAGTAGGAGCTATAAGTTTGGATTAGCGCCTAGTTAATGGCAATAACAAAGATACGACGACGTCTGTGGTCTAGTGGTTCGAGTACCGGACTGCTAATCACGAGGTCGTGGGTTCGATTCCCACAAGACACAAACATTTATGGGATGAACTTAGGTGTTTGTGTTTGTCTGGGTGTTTCTTATATATTGTAAGTATGAATTTAAAAATAAAGTATATAAGTATTTCATCCATTGTCTAGTACCCATAGTACAAGCTCTGCTTAGTTTGGGACTAAATGGCGCTGTGTAAAAATGTACCAAGATATTATTTTTAAAAAAATTAGTTCGCCTCTTACTCATCCTCCTACATGGGACGAGCCTATTGGCATCTACTGGGCACACATCCAGACTCCGACTTATACATACATACATACTTTACTCGACCCGGGGATCGAACCCAGGACCTCTAGCGTAGCAGTCGGGCCACTTGGGACCACGAGACCAACAAGGCCGTCTCTAAAATCACGCAACTGAAACTACTGTAAATAGTCATAAACTTTAAAAGAAACCCGCTTTTTTTCTCATACTCACTCTCTGTTTGTGCGTCGTGTCTCGAAGGGGTAGAGCCTCTTCACTGCCACTCCGGGAGGAGTCAGGAGGAGTAAGGCGACGCTGCTCAGTTTGCGAGGATAGGATCTGCATCTCTAGCATCTGCTCCTGTCTGATGTCGTCGTTGTAGTCCTGGAATGAGAAGTCAAGGTTAGAGGATGGTTTTGACATGGTTTCAGGTATACTATAGGGCAGGGATGGCGAACCTTTACTCATCTGTGTTAAAAAAAAATAGAAGAGACCGTGACGTGCCGATATACAATCTTAATTCAGTAATTAATGGGGGAAAGAATATCGATGAGGCACCTAAAGCCCAAAGTTTAGTGCCCAAAATATTTAGACACGTGCCAACAATGGCACGCGTGCCATTGGTTCGCCATCACTGCTATAGGGATAGTCAGGGCCGGATAACCCATCTCGAGGCTCCTAGGCAATGCAATTCTCGGGGCAACTTTCTTTTCTAACTTACAAAAAAAATATATCACAATACAATAATGTTTTTACAAAATTACGAAGGTATGTCATCATCATGAATCTTCAAATCTATATAAATAACTAGCTTCCCGCCAGCGGCTTCACCCGCGTGGTCTTATAATTTTTTCCCCCGTTTTTGCAACATTTTTCATTACTACTCCGCTCCTATTCGTCGTAGCGTGATGATATATAGCCTATAACCTTCCCCGATAAATGGGCTATCTAACATGGAAAGAATTTTTAAAAATCGGTCCAGTACTTTTTGAGTTTATTCGTTACATACAAAAATACAAATCTTTCCTCTTTAGTATTACGAGTAGTATATTAGTATAGAAAATAAATGGCCGAAATTTTTGTACGCGCATAGCTACCGAACAACAGCACCAAATTGAATAATAATTTTTTTGTTGTGTTCGTTATTGTCAGGACAAGGTTTGTTAAGTCCACCGGAACACACAGGCCAAGCTGCGCACGAGTCGCTAGTAATAAATAAATAAATATCCTGAGTCATTTTACACAGCACCATCCCAAATTAAACAGAGCTTGTACATGGGTACTAGACAATTTATATAATATTTTTAAACTTATCTTTTTGTAAATACATACTTATAATATACAAGGTGGAAGGGACATCGACGCACAAACGTTGTGACAGGGTTTCAGTCAAGGTCAAAAATATAATGACCTAGATCATTCATGTAGAAAATGGTCGGTTATTACAGATATTGACATTTTTGAGCGCGCAGTGTATTGCTAAAAACGCGACTATAACGCTCCGCGGTGAATGTTATCGCGCGCGCGATCCGAAATAAATAAAATAATTATTTTTTAATTACAATTTTAATTTGAGTACATAGAAATAATGTTTTTTACACGTTCAAGTAAAAAAACTGCAGAATAACATTTAAAATTGATGAAAAAAGTTACGGAAAATTTCAACGCAGGGGGGTCCAGAATCATGTACTGAACTCATGGTATTCGGACGTGCGTCCATGTCCCTTCCACCTAGTATAAGAAACACCCAGAAAAACAAAAGTTGATTACATAATTATGAGAACCGAACCCACGAACTCGTGATCAGCCGGTACTCGTACCACTAGACCACAGACGTCCAGAATTTGACAAGAATTACTTTGACATCAGCATTTGACCAGAGTGTAGTTTGCACACCAAGTGTGCAAAAAAATTGGTGATTTTTTTATCATGGAAATTCGTAAAACTATATTTTTCTTACTCTAATTTGCAAAAATTGTAGTGAAACGAAAAGGATGGCAATAATAGTCATATATGCACCCGCATACTGCACATTTTCGCACAGGTTGCATTTCACTCATACTATTTATTCCCCATTAAAACATTTGCATACTAGAGATAACAAAGCTACTTCTCAACATTTTAAGTTTATATCATGTCAGCCATATTGAATATTTCAGTTTGATCCAAAGCGTTTACGGTCTTGGCGATAAAGCCTTAGAGTATTATGTTCTCTTGTGTACAGTAATGCACCATTTTATAGCTCTTCTGCCACCCTATCTTGAGATAGCTTATGCATCCTGTCTCAAACTTCTAGTATACACATGCTTAAGTGAATGTTATGTATGTATGTATAATCAGGGAGGGTAAACAATGTATCGACGTCTGTTGTCTAGTGGTTCGAGCACCGAACTGAGTACAAATATTTATGTGATGAATTCATAAGTATTTGTGTTTGTATGGGTGTTTCATATACCTATATAATGAGTATGTATTTAGAAACAATAAATTATACATACAAGTATTATATCCATTGTCTAGAAGAAGAAAGAAAAAGTAAAATTTATTTTAAAAAAATCAATCAATATAGTTTTATTTTCACATAGACCTTATGCAGGCACTTATAAAATTTCGAAACTAGGTGCACGGTTCCAAATTAGTCTTTTACTATGGAGACGAACCGGCAAGAAACTCCATGGTTACTCTTTTAAATTGTTTAAATTTGACACACAGTAAAGCACATTTACAAAAAGAGACGATAATATGACGATAATAGTACAAGCTCTGCTTAGTTTGGGACTAGATGGTGCTGTGTAAAATGTCCTAGGATATTATTATAATTTATTATCGGTGGTTCTTCTTACACTTCTACGTCAGTGGGCGTCAGTTAGGAAATGCCGACACCATTTACTACAAAACTGTAAAACTTTGAAATTTCTTAAAATATCTATTTGCAAAAAAAAAAGAATATCCTTTTAATTATTTTTTTATACCACTAAGGTGGCAAACAATCATACTTACGGCCCGCCTGATGTTAAGCGGTTACCATAGCCTACGGACGCTTGCAACACCAGGGGTATCACTCGCGCGTTGCCGACCCGAAAAGCCTCTTAGAGGTTTATGGAGGATTCACTGCGCCGACAGTTTGAGGGAATATTCCTCTTACTGCCAGCGCAGCGCATCCTTAGAAGGAGCTCTGGCGACCTTACTCATTGCAGGAACACAACACACAATAAAGTGTGTTATTTGGCTGCAGTTTTCTGTAAGGTGGAGGTACTTCCCCAGATGGGCTGCTCCAGATTTGAGCCATAAATGGCTGTGCCCTACCTCTCTTAATATCATTAATTCATTTCACTTCAAGTCGTTTTCGTTAGTACAAACTAGCTTTCCGCCAGCGGCTTCACATGGTCTGGGTATTCCTTTTAAATTATAGCCTATGTTACTCGGTACAGATGTAGCTATCTAATGGTGAAATAATTTTTCAAATTGGTCCATTAGTTTTGGAGTCTATTTAATGCAAACAAACCAACAAACAAATCGTTGCTCTTTATAATATCAGTTTAGACAACAGATTGAGATTTAATATAACATTATAGCATTCTTTTTACCTTACAAATTATAAACTTAAAAACCAATAAATTTTAACTGTATACACCGCATTCAACATTACTGAAACTGATATTAAATTAATTTTCATAATAATCTGTAATTTTACGAGGAGATAGCGCGTATGCTTTTATGACATTTTACGACGCCATCACCAGGAAATTGATTTTAAACTTTATAGCCGGTAACAGCTTTTGTCTTTGATTTATATTCCTTCTTCCAAGATACAGTTCTCAAGTTCTGAAGATGTTAGGCTATCTATGTTCTATGTTTTAAATAATTTTAATCGAATATTTTTCTCTCTGATTTTTACGGCTGGGTTGAAGTTGGCGGACAATGATATTGGCGAGAACTTAGACAAGTTGCATTTTGACATTCGAATCGACAAACGAATAGAAAGAAAATGTATAGAAATGACACAAGCTATCGACAAATCGGGCTGTCACTAATGTCATTTCCATACATTTTGTTTCTATTCGTTTGTGAATGTCAAAATGCAACTTGTCTGGGCGCCCCTGTACTAATAATGATCTACCACAGGTTGCTTTAAGTAAGATACTCGTATTATAAACGCTTATCTAGTTGCCTAAAGGTACTATTGTACACTAAGCATATCGGTGTCAAACACAATCGAGTCAACATAAAGCTGAGCTGGACACCCATTTGCTGCACAACAGAACATGTAAACTTAAAAAAAAAAAAAATTTTACTGTTTTTTTTTGGAAATTGAATCTTATAATTCTAATAGGGGCTCGTGGCTAAGTTATAGCAATGCTGATCAACCAATCTGCAAGGTTTGTCTGCAAGGTACGCTTGCCGAGGTCAGTCCGTGGATGGGTGACCATTCTTAACACATCGAGACCCCTCCGTGCCTCGGAGAGCACGTAAAGCCGTCGGTCCCGGTTGTCATACGAACACCTATGACAATCGTTAGTGGTAGTCAGAAGCCCAAAAAGCCTGACAACCAGTCTATCCTTCGAATATCGGTATTGCCCAAAAATTGGGTTGCGGAGGTCGTTTCGTGTTAAATACTGATATTCAGCCGCATCTGGTTAGACTGGAAGCCGACCCCAACATGGTTGGGAAAAAGACTAGGAAGATGATGATGAATCTTATAATTCTAATGTATCCTTCTATTGTTTCTTGGTTATAGTTATAAAAAAAAATCATTTCATTTCATAAAAAACCTAAATTAAAAATTTAGAAATCCCCCGACACCGAATGTAATTTGCCAATTTGTGGTGGCGGCCATCTTGGATTTGAACTTTATCATAGTGTTATAGTATTCTACTTGTTAAGCCCTTTCATTTGATACCCATATTGAGGGAGTTGTGAAAAAATATGTAATTCGCTATTTTGTGGCGGCGGCCATCTTGGACCGATTTTCATCAAACATAGCTAAGAACACTCCCGATTAATCCACCTTTCAAATAAAAAAAACAAAATCAAAATCGGTTCATCCGTTCGGGAGCTACGATGCCACAGACAGACACACACACACACAGAGACACACAGACACGTCAAACTTATAACACCCCGTCGTTTTTTCGTCGGGGGTTAAAAAAATATAAAACACTGACAACTTCATGCTCCCAAAACAAAGCTACAGAATAAAAGTAGAGTTGTAACGCCAGTATTAAATAAACAATAAAACACGCACGATTCACAGTATTAAAATTCAGGAGTTAATATCTCAAATACGCTCCTGTTTATGCCAAGGGCATAGGTGGCGTGATCATTTATGCAGGACGAGCATATAGGGCGAACAGAAATATGAACGTGGAAATTGGATGTCAAGCATTGCATGTTGATATATTTCTTAGAGGATATTTGGGTATTTTTCTTTTTAATCTCCGACGCAAAATTGGGGTGTTATAAGTTTGACGTGTGTGTTTGTCTATGGCAACGTAGCTCGCGAACAGATGAATATATTTAGATTTTTGTTTTTTTTTGTTTGAAAGGTGAATAGTGTTCTTGGCTCTATGTTTGATAAAAATCGTTCCAAAATGACCGACGCTACAGATTGGCGGATTTTAAGTTTTTAAAAGTTGTGTTATTTCATTATCATACTTATTTTCAGATGTTTCTGTTTTTGATAATCGCGCCTTCTTTATTGTTAACTAGCCTTTGCTCGCTCGCACCTTTGGTCCCGTAGAAGTAGTAGTACCCGTCTGATGGTAAGCGGTTACCGTAGCCTATGGACGCCTGCAACACCAGTGATACCTATCGCTCGCGCATTGCCGCCCCTAAAAACCTCCTACAGGTTTATGGATTCACTGCGCCGATAGTTTGAGGGAATATTCCTCTTGCTGCCAGCGCAGCGCATCCTTAGAAGGAGCTCTGGAAACCGTACTCACTGCAGGAACACAACACACAATAAAGTGTATTATTTGGCTGCACTTTCTGTAAGGTACTTCCCCAGTTCGACTGCTCCAGATTTGTGCCAAAAATGGCTGTGCCCTACCTCTCTTAAATATTTAGTTAAACTTAATAGGTTTTTGTATTATTTGAAAAAAAAAAGAAAACAATTTTAAAGGGATCTATAACAACTATATACAATACAGAATCTGTACGTTCATTTATTTTATTTCGTTTATTTCCCATCACAACTTGTTTTTTCTTATTTGATTGTTAGAGGCGGCTTCCCACGCGGTGTCACTCCCAATCATGGATCACATTACAGAAGCCGGAGTCACCACCCACTGCCGCGATTACATCACGATTGCTTACGTCACCTATTGACTCCTGACTAAATTAAAGAAAAATAGTCGCAGGGCCGCACTACGTCCTGATCTGATCCGAATCCGTGAAAAAACGGTCCGGTTTAGTCGTAAAACTATTTGTATAGAGAAATCGGATGACGGACATCAGGGCCGTGTTTATTAAAGCTGACAATTCGACAAGTCCGACATATGTCGAAAAGTGACAATTCGACAATATTCCAAGGGGGCTATATCATTTATATATGTCTATGTCATTTATATACATTTTGTTTGTCGATTCGAATGTCAAAATGCAACTTGTCTAGCCCCCATGTTTAATAAAACTTACAGGTGACAAAACAATTTTGACTGTGGTTTTTTGACATAATATGTCGAATGACAAATAAGTTAAGATTTCACCTGTCGATTTTCGACATATTTGTAACTTTTATTAAACAGCTTAAGCGCGGCAATTCTATAATTTTGTCATTTTTGGCAAATTGCATTAGTGCGTAAACTACCATACAAATAGTTCTACGACTACACCGGACCGTATTTTCACGGATTTGGATCGGATTCGGATCGGACGTAGTGCGTAACCGATTTAAGAGTATAAATCTTTCTCTGAGGTCGCAGGTTCGAATCTTGCCTGCGGGCCTAGCCAGCAATGTACGGGAATGACATTTGTAAACGTTAGATTTAACGAAAGCTGATGTCATTCCCATACATTTCGTTTCTACTTTATAGGCCCGCAGGCCTAAATTATTTACTGAGAATAGGTGACTTACCGGTACTAGGAACCTCCTCAATTCCGCCAACGCGTACGCAATCCTGGCGTGCGCTTCAGCGGGCGTGGCGAACGCGCTGATCTCGACGTGCAGCTCATCAGACAGGTGCGCGAACTTAGGGTCTCCTGACACACGTAGCTCTTCCTCCTGCGAGAGGAGAGTGCTTTTATAACATAACATAATACGACAAACAATGGTGCACCTCCTATCCTGTCCTTTGTGCCCCGCTACTTGCAATCAAAGCGACCTCTGCACTGCCACTGACGATGCTGTGGAAGTGGCGAAGTTTTGGGCACACCAAATTTAATTTTAAAAATCGTACCATCGACACGAAGGAGAAGAAGAATAGGACGACGACGTCTGTGGTCTAGTGGTTCGAGTACCGGACCGCTGATCACGAGGTCGTGGGTTCAATTCCCACAGGACACAAACATTTATGTGATGAACTTAGGTGTTTGTGTTTGTCTGGGTGTTTCTTATATATTATAAGTAAGTATATATTTACAAAAAAAAAGTATATAAGTATTATATCCATTGTCTAGTACCCATAGTACAAGCTCTGCTTAGTTTGGGACTAGATGGTGCTGTGTAAATGTGTCCCAGGATATTGATTATTTATTTATTATTATAATATTTCATAGGTACTATAAATGCAAAGTAATTTGTTTATTTGTTTGTGCCTTTTCATGTCTAAACCACTGAACAGCTTTCGATATTATCTGGCGGTTAGCGATATCCACAGGCCACAACTCTACTAACCTTCTGTCGATCCTTCATGGATCCTCGGCCGAGGACCGCCATTTTGCACATTGTGTCTTCTTGTAACCGCTTCAGCGAGTTGCCTTTTGGACCAAGCAGCTTTCCCACGAAGTTAAACTGTAACAATGAATAAAAGTATGCAATCAACTGATTTCTGAAACTTACACGAATATTATAGTCTGCGCGGAACTAGTTGGCCGCGCCTTAGGTAAGTATGTGAGCAGCGGGACGGAGGGGCAGGGCGCTTGCGCGCGCGCGCGCGGTGGGACGGAGGGGCGTGCGACGCTTGTTTTCGTTCACAGTAAACCGCTGTTCACCCGCTTACCTAAGGTGCGGCCAACTAGTTCCGGGCGGACTATTAGACATTGTAACAGACAAGTTGCAATTTGACATTCGAATAGACAAATGAATTGAAAGAAAATGTATGGAAATGACATTAATAACAGCCCAATTTGTCGAAAGCGTGACATCGAGCTTTTTCAATACATTTTGTTTCTATTCGTTTGTCGATTCGAATATCAAATTATAACTTGTCTAAGGCCCTCGATTCCTACTTAAAAGATTGGGGTTATAAAGCATTAAGCCGTGAGGAGTAGAAGGGAGGTAGGCAGGTCTTTGCCCTGCAGTGCGACCAATCAGGCTAGTAATAATAATAACTAGCTATTTGCCGCGGTTTTACTAGCGTACAACCAATTTTATAAATTAAACAAAGTTACTCTTAGTAGCCCAAGTTACTCCTTATAACATTAGCTATCTGCGAGTGAAAGTCCCGTCAAAATCGGTCCAGCCGTTTAAGAGATAAGCCGGAACAAACATTTTAAAATTTGTTTTTTTGATATAAGTACCTCTACTTTCCTATGAATTTAGGGAAAAACTGTTACTTTGAAATTACAAACAGACTTCAATTTTATTTATTGACGCTGGGGACAGCTAACTAGTTGTTTAAATATTTTTTTGTGGTTTTCCAGAATGAGTAAACTTTTCAATAGAAGACTAAAAATATATAAAACCATATATTTATCGGTTACTGTGATTTCCTTTCTTTAGTTCTTTTAGCGAACTCTGTAAAAGTTTTAAACAAGAAAAATGTATTCGTATTGATATTCTTGGAAATAAAATGGAAAAAGGATGGCGTATTATGTCGAACTTTAGTTACAAAATGGGAAAGAATAGCAACGGTATCACGTTGTTTTGCGTCTCAAATAATATTCGTATTTACATTGATACTTAAATATAAAATTGATTATTCTATAAAGATCGATTCTCGATTCTTTGGAAAAAACATACTTAGTTAATAAAGTAGAAGACAAATACAATAAGCAAGGATGTGTGCATTGTACCTAAATTGTCTAAAATATGATCTAAACACTTGTTAATTTTCTTCAATAGTATTATTGTTATTAGTTTGGCCCAAACTATCCCTGAAACATCTCATGTAAAAATATTGCAAATTTTAGTTCGCACGTTGCAACTAGATGGCGTTGTCCGGTTGTCTGAATCGCGCTATGGTTTCGTTACCGCCCATAGTATAAGTACTTTTTAATTATTATTATTACTACCAAATGTTCGGATTTAATGAATCCCAACAACCCAAATCCTATATCTTACTGATATCAGTTCGTTGGAAGTGACTTTAGACTGTTGCTTTGTACAAATATAACACCCCGTCGTTTTTGCGTCGGGGGTTAAAAATATTATAGGTTGTTAACAATGTTTTTCTAGGCTACAAAGCTGTAGTTATTTTTGGTAGTTTGATATATTTTTATTTACTTAGATTTATTAAATAACTGTTTCATATCATTTTTTTTTTTTTTATAGAATAGATAATATTATGCCGATGTAAGTAAATATTTTTTGTCAATAAAAACTTTTTATCTTACCATATAACTTTACATTAAATGTGTATGTGGTGCTTTTATTGTAAAACCACGTCTGCTTAAAATATTATCATTATTATAAAAAAGATATTGCTTAGCGAAAATGATAGATGTTAGCGCTGTTTACTGTAACAATGTTGCAACAAAAACAATTTCTATCTCAGATATTATTGTTTCGCTCAATCTTATGACATTACATGTATTGCTATCCTTATTATCAGAGCGTAGGCTAAGTTAAGACGGACGAAGTTTGAGACGTACTATGTTTCGGAATACGACTTTTTAAGATGCGGTAAGCCGATCCTCGTCTTAGACTGATCTAAGCCCGTCTTACATGAATATCTCTGAATGTCAGCCAAAGACTACTATATAATGATTCGGGACCTCGATGAGTAGAGACGCACTTTGCCGCTTGTCAATGTGTGATTGATATTGAATCGAATTGTGTCCAATCGTTGTGTATTTTGGTTATGTGTATATCCTAGCGTTTTTCCCATCCATGTTGGGGTCGGCTTCCAGTCTAAGTCCAGTCCAGATGCGGCTGAATATCAGTATTTTACACGGAGCGACTGCCATCAGACCTCCGCAACACAATTTCTGGGCAATACCGATATTCGAAGGATAGACTGGTTGTTAGGCTTTTTGGGCTTCTGACTACCACTAAGAATTATCATAGGTGTTCGTAGGACAACCGGGACCGACGGCTTTACGTGCTTTCCGAGGCACGGAGGAGTCTCGATGTGCTAATAATGGTCACCCATCCACAGACTGACCTCGGCAAGCGTAGGTTAACCTTGCAGATCGGTTGATCAGTGTTAATCCTAATTATGGTAATTGTTGCTTGGACCCCATTATCTTTTTTTTAAAGTTTATCTCAGTAGGTATTAATTTACAATAATACAATATTTTGCAGACAAAAGCGAGCTGGTTTTATGGTGTGTTAGTGAAATATCCAGCAATTCTAGAATAGTGTCGACATGGGAATCATTTGCCTAGTTGGTCGTTCCGTTTTGCCTAAAACCCGTTCGTCGGTGTCCAACGGTCGCGAGATTTTTGACTGCTGGCACAATGAAACGACAACACTCTTGGGCATTGTTTCGAACAGGAAAAATAATGGATTCGACTTTCGACTAGGATTTTTTTAGATTTTAGACGGAAAAAATCCTTTTTTCGGCTGTGGATAGATACATCTGTATGTTGTACTAATTATAAATTACAATTTTCTCTTTAAACCATGAATTTTGTGGAAACAACAATTCTATTATGGTCTAAAATAAATTATTTATTTCAAGTAAAATTGTACTGATCCAAAATCAATACTAAAAATAATTTATAAAACACTAGCGGCTTTTACCGCGTGGTCTTGATAACTTTTATCCCCCGTTTTTTGCAACATTTTTCATTGCTACTCCGATCCTATTAGTCGTAGCGTGATGATATATAGCCTATTATAGCCTTCCCTGATAAATGGGCTATCTTACACTGAAAGAACTTTTCAAATCGGTACAGTAGTTTCGGAGCCTATTCAATACCAAACAAACAATCAAATCTTTCCTCGTTACAATATTAGTATAGATTTAAAATAAATTGTAAAACACTTAGATTTTTACTGTCTCTTGGCAGGTTGGAATTTTAAAAAATTATGAAGCAAACATTATTTGAATAAAATCAATCATTAGTACACTAAAAATCCAGTTTGATCACCATTTCGTTCCCTATCAGAGATCTAAATTAATGGTTACTAATCCGAGTCAAGTATGCGTAAATTCTTGCTCTGAATTGAACCGTCAAAGGCAAAGAGGGCTTTATCGAAAGGTAGTTTGCAGTTAAATGACCAATCGTATATGCTGAAATCAGTGAGCTTGGAAACAATTCCTGGGTTCTCCATTACAAATCCTTTAGGTTAAGGACACACTATACGTTCCAAGCTGACAGTTACGCTTGAAGCATCTAGCGGAGCGGGTCCCTTTCATTTTGGCAACTGCAGTAATAGTTGTTGGGGCAAACATTGCCATGGTCGTCGACTAGGAAAAGTCTTAATAGGCTCCGATTCCGAACCTAGGTCGGTCGTAAAATACCATCACGCCTGTATTCTCTGAAGGGCTAGGCAGAGGTGTACTAATGTACACCTACAGTTCACCGGTATATTTAGGTCCCATGTAATTGGGGGCGAGCCTATTGCCATCAACCGGGCACAAATCCAGACTCTGAGCTGCTACTGGGAATTTCATAGACAAACCCAACCACACTGCTCGATTCGGGAATCGAACCCACGACCTCTAGCGTAGCAGTCGCGCATGGGACCAATATACCAACGAGCAACGAGGTCGGTCGTAGTAAAGACAGTCTCCACAAATGGGGGTTCATAGATGCTTCAGCACTTCAGTCTGCGTACGGCATCTCTTCAAAAATAATAGCTCATCTTGCATCTTGTCCCACATGTCTTGTAAACGTGAAGATCTGATGGTCCCATTAACACACGCAATCCGCGTTGCTGAGTCTTGGGCCGGACAAGTATGAAGCCTTTTTATTTAGCAACGACACTCTAAGAATAAGACTAGTTTGCTAATACATTTGTTCGCTCACTAAGAACTCAGATTGGGTCTTCGCTTTAAGCGACTCTCCTAACAGTGTAGCCCTAGCCTTAGCCGTATTCCCTAGAAATGCAACACAGATTCCTCTGTTACTTAATTTAGTATCGGAGAGGTACAAATTAAAGCTATTTATTCCACTCTCTATAAAGGTTGATACTCACTATGCATTCCGTCTCTTTACAAGTTGACTTCGTTCTCTTTACGAATAGGTATTATTGTTTGGACAAAATATTAGATATTTTGAGTGTAGTTTTTATTAGTTTTTGATGATTTAAGATTGAATATCTTTAAATTTACCGTCTATCAGAGGAAGGCAAAGGTTTACGTCGTTTATAGTGGTGGTAGTCACATAAAAGGTACACATAGCACGTTCGATCCCTACCAACTTAACGAACCACCAGTCAACGTTTCCTTTTTTCTAACTAGATGGCGTTGGGATCGAATTAGATCGCGCTATGGTTTCGTTCACAAAAGTTAACTAGGTCACTGAACATCTTATCCAATACCAGGTGCACCAGACCAGTGTACTCACAAGTTCAAAATAGGGATGGCGATTCTTTACGAAAAAGATCGATTTTTGAATCGATTCGAATCGATTCAAAAATCGATCTAATAATAAATCGATTCACAAAAAAATCGTGGTCCAAAAGATCGATTCCTTAAAAATCGATTTTTTTCATGTTTACATTTACAATGTAAATATAAATCCATTTTATGAAAAGAAAAATACCATAATAAATGCTCTCTTATCAGTAAAATCACGGATTTTTTTAGTTCAGGGAATTCGATACTGAAAATTATTAAAAATTAATTATTTCATAATTATTCAATTATTTTTATTACCATGTCAAAGTATCAGGTCAGGTTTAAAAGAAGACATTTATTTTCTAAATGTATTTGTTACCTTAAAAAGTGAAGAAAATAGATAATTCAGCTTATAGTTCCCAATGTTAATATCTAAGCTTTTTAAAAACAACAGCATGTCAAGTCTACTGGGATCCAAGCGGTTCCGCTCATCAGTTGCGATGTCGCCGGCAATGGAAAAAAGGCGCTCACAAGGAACAGATTACATGAAATAGATGAAATCAAAATGAGTGTAAAGTTGACTGAGTATCGAATTATCGCAAAAATATGGTCCCTGATTCTTTATTGGTAGAAAAATTAAAGCGCGCGGAGCGCGTAATTTAAATTCCTAGCTGGAAATAATTTTATGGCTTATACCAAAACTGAAAAAATCGAATGCCGATTTTCAAGGGTAGAATATCGATTCATTGAATCGATTCCGACCTACATATCGATTTAAAAAATCGATTTTTTTGGCTCAAAAAATCGATTCTTCGATTAATCGATCTCAGATCGCCATCCCTAGTTCAAAAACCCCGTGCCACGTTATTTGGTACCTACTTAATAAACGCAATTAAGAGTATGATTATTAAAATACAGTGTTGAAAGTGAGTGAATTTTGAAGGATAGGCCATTAATTTTAAGTGTGTTCATGTGTTGTATTTGAACTGTTGGTGTACCTACATTATTAATACACTTCTGCCTATACCACTCGGAGAATATAGGCTTGATTGTATGTATGTAAATAAGATCAAATAATGTTACACGCTCGTTGCAAATTTTACGCGACTGTAAAATGTTCATTTCAGTCGTGTAACATTTTGGGAAAAGTTGACGGAGAGAACAGTGAGTGTCGACCTTTATATCAATGCAGCTGAATAAGCAGTAAGCTATCCCTGCATAATGGGTGTCGACTTGAATACGAAATCGATGCAAAATGTATACATATTTATAAGATTGTTAAATATGCTGTTTGGTACAAATATGTAGATGCTTTCGCTACCTCTCGATACCTTTCGATACTGGAAAAGATTTTGTTGGTGTAAAGGCATATACATGTAGCTATTGAATTGGGACAATGTTAATTACACCTTTGTGGAGGTGTAATTAACATTAATTAATTACACCTGTGACACTCCATACAAACTTTCTGATACCGCTGCACACTACAATACCAAATGTCAAAGTTGTCAAAATTACGTTCGTACATGTGCAAATGTGTGCGTAAAGGTGCGTAGGGTTTCTTGGCAGTCCGGCAAGAACACCGGCAGAATGCGGTGGACCTGAGGTATCTGACGTTGGGGAGGGGCTGAGAGTGGCCATTCTGTTATTATTTATTCTGTGGTTATGGTTAAGTTGTTAATACTATGGTCTATAGAAGTAAATTGTATTAGAATGGCTGTTCGATTAATTGTCTCCGTAATGGCGTTGTGGTGAAAAGTGCTAAAACACTAAATGAAACATTTTGCTGCTTATTGTATATTTTACTCGAACAGTAGCATGACAGTTGGACAATTCGCATGACGTCATAGCCAGGGGGGCTAGACAAGTTGCATTTTGACATTCGAATCGACTAACAAAATGTATGGAAATTATTATGGTTTTCCTTCAACGTAATCGATTGATAATTTTAATCTATACTCTATAGACTATACTAATGTTATAAAGAGGAAAGAATTGTATTGTTACATACATACATACATAGCTTCACGCCTGTTTCCCATAGGGGTAGGCAGACACTATAGATTTCCACTTGCTACGATCCTGGCACACCACTTTCGCTTCGTCTATGTTCATTAACCTCTCCATGCATGTTCGTCGGTTTAGCAGCCAATTAAAATACGCAAAATTAAATAGCAAAAGATGTATGAACGCTGAGGAAGCTAAAGTATGTAAAAATCGTAGCCTAGGGTTCTGCCTACCCCTGTGGGAAAAAGGCGTGAGTGTATGTTGTATGTATGTATGTAAATAGCAAAAGAATCGACTCCATTCACGTCTCTGTTCCCAGTCACTAGTGCGGAACGGTGTCGCTAATTGTCGATGAGGCAACAGTGTGTACACAGCTAGCCGCCACAGTTTGCTCCGCTGGTGGATCGATCAATTAGTTGTTCCCAAGTTTTCTAGTCTGTGACCTTAATTGGATGGGACCTTAGCGTGTTTAGTAATTGATTCCGGGAGTGCAGTATGATTGTGTTTATAAAAAGTGTTTTATTCGACTGCAACTAATTTTTACTTCACCTTCAAATTCAAATTCAAAATATTTTATTTCAAATAGACCATATAAATAGGCACTTTTGAACAGTCAAACTAGTTGCTCGGTTTCAAAAAAGTAGGACTTATGGAGAAGAGCCGGCAAGAAACTCCATAGTCACTCTTTTTAAAAAAAGATAGTGAGATAGTAACATTTTTTGTTGTGAATAATATGAGTCTATTGCAGTTTGATGTGTAAGGATTAATAAAATAGAAAAGAAAAGAAAATAGCCATAGCAGTAAGAGCTGACCAGTCCCGACAGACAGCACCCGTTCACGAGCATGACGTGCGTATTGGCGCCGTTTGACTCAACCATGTTATAGGGAATATAAAGACCCGACACACAACGCCACCATCAGCAGAAGACGACACCTTAAGACGTAAGTTTAGAATGTGAAAGAAAATTTCGAGTTGGTGAACAAGATCGTGGTGGCTCAGCGGTCATAGCGTCTGGTGTACCGAACCAGAAGACGCAGGTACGAATCCTGCCCGCCAGTCGATTTTTTCTTTCATTAAAAATAATCAATTCTTACTTGTTATTTTTTATTGTATCTGGTATTATATTAAATTTATTAATTTTAGCAAAAGCCAAAAATATTCGATCTGAGGCCGGGTTCGAATATGTTAATCTAGTGACCAGTAGATTATTGTTAGTAACTTTTAAACTTGATGAATACATCATCATCTTCCTGTCCTTAAGTGAATTGGGTCACTTGGGGTAAGCGCAGTATCTTTTTCTTCCAAACATCTCTATTAGTCGTCATCTCGTCATTCAACTCCTTTGTGGACATATCCTTCCCCACACAACCATCCATCTTTTCTTTGGTTTTCCTCTTCCCTTATATTCATCCACATTCATGCGTATAACCTTTTTGGATAAAAAACTTTATGAATATCGATATTTTTAGCTTCGATGTTCAGTAGCAGTAAAGTCCATGGCTGGGCACGGGTTTCCATTCAAAATGAGAGGGGTTAGGCTATAAATCCACCACGCTGAGTGACCACCACATGAATTGAGTACGGCAAAAATAACGAGTTACGTATTTTAGCTTTTTTCCAAAATTCAACCTCTAAGGGGATAAAATAGAGGACGAAAGATTTAAATAAACGCACAGCCTAAACCCTTAGGGCTACTAACTTAGACTTAAAGAAGTTCTAAAGTAAACCTGCGCGAGAGAAGCCGCGGGTAAGAGCTAGTCTGTCATAATAAGTAATATGGCTATCACTGCGCTTGCATACACTTTCCACGAACGAATTACCAGGACGACATAACAGAGCAAGAGATTTAACAACAAATCGCTTGAAGCGCTTGAAGCTCTCGACGATTACAGCGGTAAATAGTGCCAGCGAACAACGGATCAGCAGGGACTGCCAATTAAAGAGCTTTAGCGCTTAAGCAACAATAGAGAATGGAGGGCGAAACGGGTTTATTTGGCGAGCTAATTGCGGCGTGGGATCATTGTTTTGTTGGGTGTCAAATTAGTTTTTAATTGACGAAAAAAAACGGAGGAGGTTCTCTGTCGACACGTCTTTGTATGTTATCCATGCATAACTCTTTACAAAAAGGTCCTATTTTGATGATTCTTTTTTTATTAGAAAGGGTATACTCCGAAGTTGGTTCAATATATATTTTTTAAAAATCAACAAAAAAGTATACAATTCTTTTTTTCCGACTCAATATGGGTTAAAACTCCTAGTAGTAAAATAATATAATTTGTTACATTTTTTAATTTATTTGGTGGGTAGCGTCTATCTCATTAAAAAGCAAAACACATAAATATTCCTTAACCACCAATCCCTGGATATCATATTTTCCTTATTTCCCTAATTATTATTCCAATTAGCATCCCTTAGCGATAAATCCGGCAATAACGCCCAATTCCGGCACAAGTCGACTTAGATATAATAAATGACCGTAAAATTAAAACATTGTTCATCTGATTATGTGTTTGATTTCCGTAATTATTACCTTAGGAGGTAAGATGATTAATGTTTCAAATTATATTTTCATTATCTCTACCCCGTGGTGTTACTTGTGTTTATATTTTTTTCCAATCCCGTGGGAACTTCTCAAATTCCTTTCGACAATGTCATAAATCCAACAAAATTTTGGGATGGCGAACCCAGGGCCTCTTGCAGTCGCGCTTGGGACCACAAAACCAACGTGACAGCCTGCCAGGCATTATATTTATATAAGTTTAGATAACCTAGTTCAGCATAATTAAGTATTTGCAATATTTGGTGACATCTATTAATTGATATCACAATACTTTGTACTAAATATTGAAATATCATTTTGTCATCCTAATACTATAAATGTGAAAGTGGATGGATGGATGAGATGGATGTTTTAATTGATGCTACTTTTTATGCTGGTAAAATGTTTGGTTCCTGTGGGATAAGATGTGTTTCAAGATGAATATAGACAATTAGACAAGTAAATAAAAATGAGGGGCTCGTGGCTAAGTTATAACAACGCTGATCAACCGATCTGCAAGGTTAAGCTACGCTTGCCGAGGTCAGTCTGTGGATGGGTGACCATCGAGACCCCTCCGTGCCTCGGAGAGCACGTAAACCCGTCGGTCCTGGTTGTCATACGAACATCTATGACAATCGTTAGTGTTAGTCAGAAGCCCAAAAAGCCTGACGACCAGACTATCCTTCGAATATCGGTATTGCCCAGAAAATTGGGTTGCGGAGGTCTGATGGCAGTCGCTTCGAGTAAAATACTGATATTCAGCCGCATCTGGTTAGACTGGAAGCCGACCGCAACATGGTTGGGAATAAGGCTAGGAGGATAAATGAGACAAGTAAATAAAAAAAAATATATAAAATTACAGCATAGAATAATTTATAAGAAATAACTAGACCACGCGGGCGAAGCCGCAGGCGGAAAGATAGTATTTTGATATTTATATTTTGACATCTACATTAAAAAAATAATCTTAGTTTTATATAAATTCTCAGAGAATAGCTCTGGGATACAGGATACTACTAACCCATATAGAACTATCGTATACAGCGATCAATGAATAAGAGTGCTCAGATGATCAAGAGAGCTCTAACGATCGCTGAGAGATGAACAAACACAGTGCGAGAGCATGAGTGACCTGCGGGCCTGTGGCGAAAAGGCTAAAGAGAAAGAGGAAAGCGATTTGAAAGATAGTTATAAATTAAAAAGTTGAAAAACCCCTGACACAAAATTAAAATAAATACAATCTGTTTTCAATCAATACAATTTTGTGGTGGGGCGGAGTGTGATTATAATGTATTCTACTTATTATTTGTTACCCATATCGAGGGAGTAGTGAAAAAATATGTAATCCGCCATTTTGTAGCGGCGGCCATCTTGGACCGATTGTCATCAAATATAGCTACAACATTCCCGACTAATTCAGGAATAATATTTATAATATTGATATTAAAATGTATTTTTTTCTTAGCATAATGCAGGTTTAAAATATAAATAAATCTAATAAAAAATGTAAACTAGCTTTGTGTTTGTATGTGAGTATGTGTGTGAATGAGTGTGTAATTGTATACATATGTTATTGTTTTGAGGGGTCAATACCCTTATATCCAAATTCGTTTGGCAATTCAATGGTGCTATCACTAGGAATACTGATATTACTATTAATCAGAGCCTATAATTAATTATTTTCATCGCTATTCGCTTATAGCTCACACCAAATCAGCTCATAAGTACGTCGAAACAAAGTGGGCTCCTAATTGTCAGTTAGGGCGTCTTATATCAAGCCATTATAGTTACAATAAAGTACCTAATGTGATTGGTTAGAGGTTGCTCGTAACGACTAGTGATGGCGCAACGTTTGGCAAACCTGGGATGGGATCAGTTTGACCATATTTTTTTGCTAGATTGAGTTTAGGAAATGGCTTGCTCCCATATAGGGGACCTAAAAATCATGTCTAGAAACTGTGTGTACATCAATAGGTACTCTTCTCTCCTGCCGGACCTTTTACGTATATAGGCGTGATATTGATAGACCGAAATTCAAAGAAGCTTGAAATCAATATAAATCTGTATACCTAATACTTTTTTGCAACCGCGATTTGAAAACGCTGCCACCATTCGAGGAACAAAAAAACCATGCCTTTTTACCATAGTCTAGGACTGAACACCACGAATTGTAAAGTAGTTAAAAATACACAATAAATTGTATCTAAGTAGTTTACACCACTTCAATGTTGCATTTAACATGCCCAACCTAAGATCAAAAGAAAATTTTATTTATTTTTTGATTTGATTTGATTGATTAATTTATGAAAAATAATAATTACATATAACATGTAATCAAAATAATTAAATTTTGTACTTAATTATGGTTATTTAAACATATTTGATTAATTATAATAAGTAGCGAGTAAAACTGCCATACTTAGAAACCGCCCAGAACAGCGCGCCGTGCGCCACCTTCGTACTTCAGTTCACCTAGCTTATAAACTAATAGAGATACCATTCAAAGTTTTCTAACATAACATTTCTATATTACAATGTATATTTTAAGATAAAAATAAAAAAAATTAAAAAATGCGAAGTTAGAAAAAAACTGATCCTTATTACTAACTTCCGGTTTACTATGTGAAAAAAAGAAAAAGATTCAAATTTTAATCACTGTACAAGAAACACAATTAATGTTCTCACATAAACACTATTTAGTAATTATTAAATTCATTTTATTAACTGCATTAATAGCTTTCGAAAAATCCGTTCCTCAATTTTTTTCAATTCTTTTAAGTCACATAAAATGGTAACTAGGCTAGTAAAATGAAAAAAAAATATGGTATATTTTTTCATTCCACCTATAGTTCAATTACCAATTTATATTTATAAACAAAATCTAGAACCTGACACTTTTTTTGCTGCCCGCTTCGCGTGAAATGCCCCTGATGTATCAACGCACAGCTCAACTTACTGAACTGATTGGGCTGAAATTTCGCAAACAGATAGATATTATGACGTAGGCATCAACTATGAAAGGATGTTGGGAAATTCTTACGGGATTGGGAAAAAAAATTGCAAATAATATCCCGGAAATAATATCTGCAAAAGTCCGGGACATGTTACAACACTAGTAATGTCCCTACGGTGGCCTATTATCGCTCTATCTATAGAGGAATATCGACACTACATAGATAATAGAGATTTTATGTTTGTGCAGTTAAGGAAGTACATTGGCGTGGTTTATAATAGTGATTATGTTACATGGCTATTTCAAAACAGGGACTTTTAATCAACAAAGTTTCACGGCCGTCTCCCATTGGGGTAGGTAGAGACTATAGATTTCCACTTGCTGCAATCCTGGGACATTCATCTTTTTATAAAATTTAAAAAATGATTATGATACCAAGACTGATTTCTACAGAGGTCTACGCTGCCGTGCTTGTGATATATGTGATATATACAGTAAGTGACATTGAGACACTTTCGAGAAAAAGGCGATCAAAGTTTTTTTTTTACTTCTGACGTTTCTGTCTTACTGTAATCATGCTTAAGCTTATTTGATTTTCGAAAACCACTTTTTAAAATTTTAAGTATACAGAAATGTAGGTCTCAATCTCTAAATCCCGAATATATACATAACTCAATATCGACTAAAATGTGACTTACTGTAATTATCATATGCGCGGCAGTACGATAGCTCGTAGCTCTTGCTACGAAGCCGTCGACTGTTGAAAGTCTCGATCTGATAAAGGGGGTCTTGAGGCTAATATTCTGAGACGACGCTAAACGTAAAGTAACGCTACCGTATGTCCAAGGTGGTCATCGAAATCGGCCCAAATGATGTACCGAGGGGTACACTTATTGGAAAAAATACCCTGTATTACGCTGGTTAAAACTCTAGTCATACTTTTTTAATGATGACTGGGGGATGAGAAAAAAACTTTTAATTTGTGAAAAGTAGCATTTTAGCACATTATTTTTCGTAATAATTTCATAGTAAAAACTGTCAGTGTCAGTTTCGGAATGTCAAACTCACGCCATTACGGCCGATTATCAGTTGGATAGTGATTTCATGGTAAAAACTATCAACTAGACAGCTGTCATGTACCCTTGGAACAAATTTGGGCTGACTTGTATGGGCTTTTGATGACCTTCTTTGTATTAAATTTGCCATACAGAAGCGTAAGTTTACGCTTAGCGTGTCTCTGAATATAAGTCTAAGATAGTTCGTAGCATTTGCTACGAAACTGTAGCCTATTAAAAGTTGCAAACTGCTACGCCGCGGTCTAGGATAACTCGTAGCTCATGCTACAAAGTCGTGGACTACTAGAAAGTCGCAATCTGCTACGGGAGTCTACGATAGCACAAAGCTCTTGATAGGAAGCCGTAAGCTGTACCAAGAAAATCGTGATTTGCTACGGATACCTACGATAACTCGTAGCTCTTTCTTTCTCTATAGCTCGTGCTACAAAGTTGTAGGCTGTTGAAATTTGCGATTTGATACGAGAGTATACGATAGCACAAAGCTCTTGCCATGAACCAAAGAGGCTGTAAAAAGTCGCGATCTGCTACGAGGATCTTCTAGCTATCGCTAGGCTGTTAAAAGTCGTTGCTGTTGACTAGGCGATTGTAGAATGCAGAGGGGTCCTAAAAATGTTTATAAATTAAAAGAGTATCATTGAAATCGGTGGAGACATTCTGAACATTTATGCTAGATCTTATACCCAAGAAAAAAATATAGAAAAAATAAGAATTGACTACCGCTTTGTCCTCGACGTCAATAAATAAACACTCCTTATTGACACGTTACCATTCGCCATTGAATTCCATCCATACAAATTCTCCATCCATCAAAATGTATTTCGCTTTGCGGCGTCTGGTAACAAGAGCGAAATTGGCGCGATTTTTTCTGTTAACAATGACAGACGAATGAAAGAGAAATTGCCTATAGTCTGCTGGCGTCGTGTTTGTAATACGAGACGTAAGGGGTCGGGCAGAAAGGTCGATAATGCGACATGTGACGCGATTGTTAGTCGAAGGGACGCGTGAAGATTTTTCTTCCATTTGCGAAAAGGTTTTCGAGCGATACGCTTTGAATTAATAAATAGGTATCCTTTTAGCTTTTAAAATTTGTTTCCATTAAAATATCTCGGGCTATTTAATATAAAAGGTTTGTTTTTGATAGACAGATTTTAACACATTTTTTTGTTCTGTGTTACTAAAGAGGTACTAAATGATTTTTAATTTATGCTTGAATGCTATTAAGTGTGTTAATTTGTGAAATGTATTTTGATAACTTAATAATATAGGTATAATAGCAAAACCTTGTTAAAATCAAAATAAAATACCAATTTATCGACAATTTAGAATCTCACAAGATATCTATACTAATATTATTAAGAGGAAATATTCGATAGTTTGTTTGTTTGCATTGGATAGGCTCCGAAACGACTGGACCGATTTGAAAAATTCTTTCAGTGTTAGATGTTAGATTTATACGCTTTAATGTGCGAACTGATTTTGAAAATTATCTTTAGTTGTATCAATTTTCATTTTAAATTATCATTTAGGATCTATCTATTGGTTTTATGATGATTCATAAACTAAAAAGTAGGAAATAAAATCAATTATTAAATAAAACAAAAAACCCGACTGCGTAATAATTGATTTTATTATAATTTTGTAATGATTAATGTTTTAAAAAACTCAGTAAAGTATTTATTAACTAGTCAATGTTAGTGTGCGTTTTTTTTAATACACACATCGCTTCTCGCCTGTTTCCTATTGGGGGAGGCAGAGACTACAGATTTCCACTTTCGCTTCATCAATGCTCATCAACCTCCCCATGCATTTCTTTTATTGGTATAATTGTTATAACTATAATTTTGTAAATAGATTCGACTCTATATCCAAGTAAAAAAAGACTGATGTACATATTTATTCTAAAAACGCATATTTCTGGCAATACAACCGCTGCCTAAGTCTCTGGAGAAAATATATGTAATTTTTCAACGCGTAATAGCGAAGAAATACTAGATAGCCATGTTCGTACGTGGGGTACATTTCGAGACACGGAGTAGTAAGCCAATGGAGTATTAAGAAGGAAGAAAGATATGCAGCAAAATGATGACATGACTTTGTGTCATGTTTAGTGGGTTTCCTATAAAATTCTCAGTAACAGCTCGAAGTTTGGATTTGTGCTCGGTGATTGGTCGCAATAAGCTCGCCCCCTTTTACATGGGATCCGACCGGAGAACTGTGGATGAACACTTCGGAGAGCAAAGGCGTGATGATTTGAAGAAAGAATTCTGCTCTGTGAATGTAAAGTTTGTCACTAGACCAGGTTACTAAGCCTATTTTAGCTATTTGGATAGCTTCTAACCGCCAGATAAATTCAAAAATAGAATATTTTTTTATGAAACTATCTGCCAAGTAATTTAACGGAAACATCTTGAAACAACATCTTTAAAAATCTAACTTACTGACACTTCTTAAAAAACAGGGAAAAAACCGGTGGCACTGCCAGAGGTCAGAGCCGCTTATTTGACAACTCCATTTGCTTATTGCTCAATGTTTAGTTAGAAGAGTAATGCTTTATTTATCACGCGCAGAGCGATGGAATGTCTGAGGTACTCGCTCATTCGTGAAAATTGAAGAGAACTGGTTCAGTTCGCTTCTATAATGGTTTCTGATAAGGTTATTTTTTCTACAAACAAGATATACTAAGGTTTTTCATGTATTTTGGGTTTTTTAGCCGAATGAAAAATAAGTATTCTACCAAAATATTTTGTCTAGTGATCGTTATTGTAACTAAGCCATAATACCAGACCGACCAAAAGTAAAATTTATAAAATGGAGTTTTTGGAGACCTAAAATATATACAAGGTGGAAGGGACATCGACGCACAAACGTCGGAACAAGGTTTCACTCAAGGTCAAAAATAAAATGACTTAGGTCATTCCTGTAGAATTGAATTCTTGTAGAATTGATGATTGGTTATTACAGATATCGACATTTTTAGCTTGCAGTATATTGCTAAAAACACGTTTATATCGCTCCGCGGTGAATGTTATCGCGCGCGATCCGAAATAAATGAAATAATGATTTTTTAATTATAAATCTAATTTGGGTACATAGAAATAATGTTTTTTACATGTTCAAGTAAAAATAACTGCAGAAAAAAATGAAAAATTGATGAAAAAAGTTACGGAAAATCTCAACGCAGGGGGTCCAGAATCATGTACTGAACTCGCGGTATTCGGATGGGCGTCGATGTCCCTTCCACCTTGTATTATCTCAGCAAACTGCCGGTGTACAGTAGTACACCTGTGCCTAATCCTTCGGGGAATACAGGCGTGATGGTGTGTATAATATTATCTAACATATACTGACGCCATTTTCACACAGGTTAAAACAAATACTAGAGCCCGTTATGGTCGTGATGAATGTAACTGATGACATATAGGATAAATTCAATTCAAAATCATTTTAGTTGTTTCGGAGCCCATTCAATTCAAACAAACAATCAAATCTTTCCTCTTTATAACATTAATAGTGTTTATTATAATATTAGTACCTATAGAAGAACGTGGTAGAAGCAAAAGAAGTAAGCAAGCCTAGGGTTAGAACACTCACTACGTTTCCTCGGCTGCAGCATCACAAGAGTCTCAAAATTCGTACTGAGCAACAGAAGGGACAAAGCCCGAGCTGTCATTGGAGCTCTTACCTACAGAGCACTACACGACAAATGACATGCTCCATAAAATGAAGCTAGCTTTGAATAACGACTACATAGCCTGTTGTTAATTCAAGGAAACTATGCAGCACATTCTGTGCGATTGTGACGTCCTGGCGACGAAACGGATGTCTTCTCGGCAACGGGTACCCGAAGCCGGAAGATTTTAGGTTCCTTCCTCTCAGTGGGTTAGCCGCCTTCGTGAACCACGTCCTCAAAGAGTAAGGAATATACGGCAATGGGGACAACACAAAAGATCCCATTGGGTCGAAGTGTTGCTGGTTGTACCAGCCCCCCCCCATAGTAAGATAAGGTAAGAAGAAGAAGAAGCAAGATATTATCTTGTCTTACACACGTTAATGATGATGGTAAGGATTCAAGGTTCTCTTACTTTAGGATGATCACGAACTGGCACGACGACGCGTACGCACACCTTGACCGGCTTATCCCTGGTGATGTCCAACATTCTTCGTTCACCTCGCCATTCGCCTGAAACCAAGAAAAAAGGTTTGTTAAGATCTGCTGAAGAGGAAGACAAAGAAAATGGCAGCAGGATTACACACTGGCCTTAACTGCTGCTAATAGAGATCCGTGGACATAGATGGGGGAAATATTTTGATCCGCAGTTGGGGAGAAGATTACTTAGATTAAGATGAGTAAAATATATTTAACTACCAGTAAATTTTATCGTGATTCGGAGAGCACGTAAAGCCGTCGGTCCCGGTTGTCATAAGAACACCCATAACAATTGTAAGTGGTAGTCAAAAACACAAAAAGTCGGATAATCAATCTATGGCCTTCAAATATCGGTATTGCCTCGAAATTGAGTTGCAGAAGTCTGATGGCAGGTCGCTTCGTGTAAAATACTGACATTCAGCTGCATTTGGTTAGACTAGAAGCCGACTTCAACATGGTTATGAAAAGGCTAGGTAGAAGAAAGAAAAAATTGCACGTTTAAACACGAGTCCACATACCACATGAACTATCTGTTTCGATCTCGAGATCTACGATTTTCGCTCCAATTATCATATTACTTTGTGATTGTTGCTTGTCACTGAAGTATCAACTGACGTACGTGTTGTTCAGTCTACGGTAAATTACCAACTGTTTTATTTTCCCTTATTTTGTTCAAACTTCGCGCTGGGTATTGCGTAAAATGTTTAAATTTTATGGCTTCCAACCGCAAATCTACAAACTTTCAGTCACATTTCAACTTCAGTATCACGTGGAAAACGTGAGCAACGTGACAGAGTACTTCAGAAAAAGGGGTAAACTTAAAAACAGGGTCACATTTTACAAGTGAAACGATGAGTATTTTTTCTTTTTTTTTGTGAAATGCCACGGCGCGTTGCTCAAAATATGAAATAGATAATAGAATGAAATAGCTCTTTCATTTGTGACACTTATTTGTATTAAAATAGAACTGTAATCTAGAACTTGATTCCACCCAGAGCAAGCAGATCATGTCCGAACGTATAAAATTCCAAAAATACCGCAGTATGAGAGCTAGAACTTTTTCGTTTTTCACAGATTTCGATGAGAACTGCAATCTAGAACTCGATTCGAGGCCAGTGCCTCGACCATGAGTTTTTCTCAAGAGACTCGCTAGCGACGCCGTAAAATATTTGTATGGAAAACTGTCGCAGCGACTCTAGCGGTTACGTAAGGAACTAAAATCTTCTATGAGATTACAACGTTTCGATGCTTAAAAAACCTATCGAAAGCCATTCGATAGAACGCATGGTTGAGGTACAGAACACTTATTCGAGTGCCAGCTGTGGTATCGTACGTCCATCTTTCGTAAAGCATCTTTGTGTATATTCCGCTTTTGCGCGTAATGACAAAGAAAACCGAATTTTGAAATTGATTAGCTTTAAGTGACCTGCTAAATATTGTTTCTCTATTCTTCCTGGGGGGCTAGACAAGTTGAATTTGACATTCGAATCGACAAACGGATAATAAATTGTATGGAAATGACACAAGCTGTCAATAAATTGGGCTGTCACTAATGTCATTTCCATACATTTTGTTTCTATTCGTTTGTCGATTCGAACCTGTGTCCCTGACAGTCGGCCAAAGACAAATCGGCCCTGAACATTGCAATAATTATTCGCTGGGACAGTTACGTCCCGTGATGACTGATTTATTTCATAACTCGCATTAAGGATTTCGAAGATTCAGCAACAGCAATTTGCGGATTGGAGCAGCAAAGTTTCATCCAGCTCGAAACTGGGCAGTCTGTTTTTGGTTCTCTAGTCTGGATTACTGCATAGGTACACTATTTTTTTTATTTTCACACTTAGAACGTAAGTTCGTCAAATTAGTTTGACGAACTTACGTTCTAAATAAAATCGGGAATAAATAAATCGGGATTTTTTTAACAAGTCATGAATCCGGCTCACGGAAATAGATACTGCGCCAAGTTGGCAGCATTTAATTCAACATCTAAACGTTTAATCTTTCATGTGTATGCTGCGACAGTCAATAATTTTACTCATTGGACGTAGTGATCTTTCAAAATATTTTTTTTGTCACTGACGCTTACATTTTATTTGCCAATAGACCGCTAAGGATTCCCTGGAAAATAGAATCAAACGCACACATTGACGTCAGATTAAAATTAAATTAAATCAAACCAAAAAAATATTAATAAACCCTCTAATCGAACTGATCTAGCTATATTGCCGTTCAAAATAATTGGTATGTTAACCGTCGTGGAATGTTTGACGTAATCTCATTCAGGAGAAACATCCAAACATGTTGGCTTTGCACGTTTTTTTTCGGTGAATTATTTTTTAGATCTCTCTGTTTAGTATTTTTTTCAAAGCTTCTCCATTCGTCTTGAACGGTCCAATCATTATCTCCTGGGGTATTTTCGTCCCGCCATGACTGAGCTATTTCATAACTCGTATTGTCCAAGGGTCTTGCAGAATCGGCAACAGCAATTGTGTGTTCCGTTAATATTTCTACGTATTGGAGCGGCAAAGTTTCTTGCCGCTCGAAACTGGGCAGTCCGTTTTTGTTCTATCGTCCAAAATTCTACTTAGGTACATTATTTTTTATCTAAGACGCTCTCTAAAAGAGCGCTGTACGATCATCGATAGCATCCTCAATAGTGTGAAGACCGTTGCAGAGAATCATGCCTATGTTCACACTTAAAAAAGCAGTTTTTTTTTTCGTTTTTATAGCCACAGATACACTCCACGCGGCAAGTGTAGCTCGGCTCCTTTTCCAATAGATACTGCGTCAAGTTGGCAGTATTTTACTCAACATCTAAACGTTTAATCTTTCGCGTGTTTGCTGCAACACTCAATAATTTTGTTCATTAATCTTTCAAAATCTTTTTTTTGTCACTGACGCTTTGTGCCAGAATGTCTGTTGGGCAATCAAATGATTCCAACTTATCTGAATACATTTTGTTTGCCAATAGACCGCTAAGGATTCCCTGGAAAATGGAATCAAACGCACACATTGACATCAGATTAAAAATAAAATTAAACAATAAAATATTAATAAACCCTCTAGTCGAACTGATCTAGCTATATTGCCGCTTAAAAGAATTGGTATGTTAGCCCTCGTAGAATATTTTGATGAAATTCTACTTAAAACAATAAAAATAATGATTGTCAAAAAATACTCAAACCTGTCAGATATTGAATATTCTGCAAATCAAGGAAGACAAGCAACAATTTAATTTTGTTCCGGTCGATTTTTGTGAGCCGATCCGCAATATTTAATTCAGGTTTGAAAGCTGTCATTTTGCGCGCCAATTTTGGAGAGGTAGGAAGTTTTGTTTATTTATTACTGTAGGTTTTGGATCGTAGAATTGATGGCCGCTGGGCCAGAAAGATCCCCGAGAGGATCACGCACTGAAATATAAAGCGGGGGACGGTCTACAATAAGATGTAAAAACAGCCTGGTAAAGTTCCCTGATAGTCGTTGAATGCAAGCGGCATTTAATCGGTCATTGTGGAAGTCTATGAGGAAGGCCTTTGTTCAGCAGTAAACCTCTTATAGATGACATTATGATAATTATTACGTAAGTTTTAGGCCACATTATTCTCCTCCTTTCTACGCTCCTAATTTTCCTTCCTTCTATGATCATACAATTCACATCAAACAAACATTTTGATACTCCAACAAAATCAGCTTCAGTAATAACATTCCGCTCCAAAAGGCCCTTACTTCACCCGTTTCCGCCATATTTAATTCAAATTTGACACCTGTCATTTTACCCGCCAATTCGACCTTTAACCGCTTATTTTTCACATGGCAATATAATCCCATGTCAAAACTAGAAGCGTAGCGGTGAAAATATAAATTATTTATTCAACACACGTCGGATTATTTCGGAAATGATTGATTATTGATAGTGTATAGTTTATAAGCTTCATTTTAAAGGGCCGACACACATCATTGTTGCAAATGTGAGATATTTTCATCAAAAATACTGCTTCTAAATAAAGCACTTTGACTATGATAATTTATCGGAAAGAGTGAGACATGAGTGAAACGGATAAGTATGCTCAGCAACAGGTACCCGAAGCCAGAAGACTTTAGGTTCCTTCCTCTCAGTGGGTTAGCCGCTTTCATGAACCACGTCTTCAAAGAGTAAGAAATATACGGTATTGGGGACAACACAAAAGAAAGTTGCTGGCTATGCCAGATCCCATAGCAAGATAAGATCATAATTATAATTATAATTATATATACTAATACTAATATATACTAAATAATAATATTATAAGGAGGAAAGATTTTATTGTTTGTTTGTATTGAATATGCTCCGGAACTACTGGACCGATTTGAAAAATTATTTCACTGTTAGATAGCCCATTTATCGGGGAAGGCTATAGGCTATATACTATGACGCTACCACTAATAGGAGCGGAGTGGCAATGAAAAATATTGCAAAAACGGGGGAGAAAAGTTATCAAGACCACGCGGGCGAAGCCGCTGGCGGAAAGCTAGTATATTATAAAATATTTAGGTATTAGGTATTTTAAAATCTATTTTAGGCATCAACATTATGCTTAGCAAACCTGTCTATAACAAAGATATGTTATAGGGTCCCTAGTTTTTACCTACGGTTCGGTAAATTCGATAAAAATAGTAATCCTTTTAACTTAGTTATCCTTTGACAACGTCTGTGGTCTAGTGGTTCGAGTACCGGACTGCTGATCACGAGGTCGCGGGTTTGATTGCCGCAGGACACAATAATGTATGTGATAAATATAAGTACTTGTGTTTGTCTGGGTGTTTCCTATGTATAATAAGTATGTATTTACAAAAAAAAAGTATATAAGTATTATATCAATTGTCTAGAACCCATAGTACAAGCTCTGCTTAGTTTGGGACTAGATGGTGCTGTGTAAAATGTCCCTAAAATATTTATTATTTTATTATTTACTTTTTCGGGAACCCCCGATCGGGATAAACAATCTTATTAAAAAAAGACTGTGGCTTTTGTGTTAATTAGCTTTCTCTATTTCATATTTAAGCCAAATCCATCTAGGCATTGAAGCGTGAAGGAGTAACAAACATTCATATACAATTACATATCATAAATGTCACAAAAACCGAAAAAAAACCTGCTAACTCTAGCAAAGAGCTTAATTTAATATTTCAACATAAAGAAGGCGTTCTACGCATTCGCCTAAACGACAAGAAATGACGTCATAGACAAAAATAAATGGAAAATAGTTTATATCACGGCAATGACATACCGTTTGTTTTTCTTTCGCAAGCGATTTATTAAAATTATTTATAAAGCCGTCGTATTTCTTTTGCTTTTTCAAAATCCCTACTTCTTCTTTTTCCTAGCCTTTTCCCAACCATGTTGAGGTCGGCTTCCAGTCTAACCAGGATGCGGCTGAATATCAGTATTTTACACGGAGCGACCGCCATCAGACCTCCGCAACCCAATTTCTGGGCAAAACCGATATTCGATGGAAAGACTGGTTGTCAGGCTTTTTAGGTTTCTGACTACCACTAACGACTGTCATAGGTGTTCGTATGACTACCGGGACCGACGGCTTTACGTGCTCTCCGAGGCCCGGAGGGGTCTCGATATGTTAAGAATGGTCACCCATCCACAGACTGACCGCGGCAAGTGTAGCTTAACCTTGCAGATCGGTTGATCAGCGTTGGTACAACTTGGCCACGAGCCCGTCTTTTTCAAACTGCCTACGTGGTTACTATATAATTAAATAGTACCGATTACGTTTTGTAGCTTTTTCTTGTGCTATTTACTTACATAGAAAACAACTAGGTTATTATTTTTCCTTTCTTATTATAAGATGTCCGCTGCAGGTAATGTAGAAAAATGTATAAGGTAGAAAAATGCAATTACTGTGGCGCAATGAGGGAGCGTTGGCTTTACTTATGTAAACAGTAGTATTTTTTATTATTGTTGGCTTGAATTCTTACCAGCCTCATTGTATTTGGAATTTAAAATTCTAATTATAAATAACTTCATAAATATATATTTTTTTTTATTTTGAAAAAATTTTTTTTTCAAAAAAGTCGTATGTCGTAATGTGCTGTATAAAAAAATATAGCAGTAGGCTTACTCTTGAAAACAATCGCAATAGCAATCTAATTCCAAATCCAAGGTTAACTTTAAAGTCGTACTCTTGAAACCAATTTCGTTGATAATGGATTGAAATTTAAATCGCTCAAGCTACCTTCGACATGAAGTTAGCAACGCTAAAATCCGCAGTACCTAGCGGTGTGCCTTAAAGATTCAAAGGATTGATGAAATACCTAGTTGTTTTTCTATTTCTGATGTAAATAAAAAAATACGGTTTTGGCGGCATTGGCCAATCATTTTTAGTTCACTCAAGATTCGCTCAATATGGAGTCAATATGGCGCTAGTGTCGCATTTAAGAGTACGAAACGTCATAACCCCCAATGCCAATGGATCATTATGTATACATGTCTAGTAAGTAGGTTATTCTAAAACGAAGAATGTGTGGTAATATGTCACCGTCGTCTTTCTCCAAAACTTGGCGTAATTTCATGCGATACCGACTTCAAAGCTTGCATGCTAGACTCCGGAGGGACTTGCAACGGACCAAGTTCGCTTAAGTCCTGAACCGAACCGGACGCTAGTGTTGCCTCATATAAATCAATAATACCACATGTGTCCGGATATTGGGGCAAAATTTCCCGTACGATATACCGGATAGGGTTTCGGAGAAATTCGGTGGGTACTTTTAATATATACCTTATAATAATAATAATAAGGCAAGCGCAGTTTTCTTCCGGCAATAGAGGTTTATAATCCACGTAACACACATCCATAATCCCAGTAATTAATAACCATACTAAGGAATAGTCCTGCACCCACCCGGGAGAGTCCATGGCTGTGCTCCGTTAGTACAGTTTTGGAGTATCCCGGGTTACCCCGGATACTAGAATAAAGCCCACCAAAGGGCCCCTACGCGTTGGACCTATGTCCCCGGGCAAGCCTTCAAAAGGACGGAACAACGTGCCTATCAAAAACTAGTTCAATTTGCAATACGTTAAATTTCAATTCACAATACCAGAAGTATTTACGGTGTCACTGATCATTATACCGATGTAGGAAAAACGCAGCTAAAGGCAGGCACACAAGATACCCCGGCCACTAATGAACGAACCGCTTAGCGCTAATGCAGCCAGATAGTCGACTAATGACCGTGTGTATGGTTTTATGTTGCTTTGCCAATTTATATGCATCGATCTCGTTATGTAAATGTAATTTTGAGGTTAAATTTCAATGCCATAACAACCTTTAGGGCCCATTTTACCACCTCTGGATATCCACTTGAATTGGTTTTGGTGTGCGATAAAGAATATTCTATCTATCTATCTATCAACTAACTGCCGGATAAGAAAATGAAACAATTTTTTTTTTATAAAACTATCTGCCAAGTAATTTATCTGTAACTTATCAGGAGGTGGTGAAACAGGGCCTTATTTATTAAAAACTAGGTTTTCGCAAGCAGCTTCGCCCGCATGTTCTTATAATTTTTTCCCTCGTTTTTGCAACATTTTTCATTGCTACTCCGCTCCTATTAGTCGTAGCGTGATGATATATAGCCTATAGCTTCCCCGATAAATGGGCTATCTAACATGGAAATAATTTTTCAAATAGGTTAGGTGAGGTTTAAGACTAACCCGAAATTACGTGTATTAATTTTGAGTAGCAGGGTAAGTGTAATAATAAAGAAAAAAATACATAATATGATATCTCACTACACCCTCCCTCCCTCCTCGTGATATTTCGTGTTTTTTGTCAAACCTTCCGCTTTCGAGCCTCACATGATTAATGGACAATCCCTATAGATTACACAAGGACCGGTTATATGCATTATGCATCCAACGACTTCCAGCTTGCTTTACCAGGTCATCCATCCATCTCTTGGGTCTTCGCACGTCGTATGCAACCCACACCTTATTTTGCAACCCGTTCTACAACTGTGTCTTGTTTAGGCCCTGTTTGTTTGCAATAGGATGAAGACTAGGTGGTTTGGCATTGAGAAATTTTGTTACATGTTATTTGATAGTCTATTATTTATAACTAACTTAAATAAAAAATTTAGAAAACCCCCGACACGAAATGTAATTTGCTATTTTGTGGTGGCGGCCATCTTGGATTTGAAGTTTATCATAGTGTATAGTATTCTACTAGTCAAGCCCTTTCATTTGATACCCATATTGACGGAGTTGTGAAAAAATATGTAATTCGCTATTTTGTAGCGGCGGCCATCTTGGGCCGATTTTCATCAAATATAGCTAAGAACACTCCCGACTAATTCACCTTTCAAATAAAAAAAACAAAATAAAAATCGGTCCATACGTTCGGGAGCTACGATGCCAAAGACAGACACACACACACACACAGACACGTCAAACTTATAACACCCCGTCGTTTTTGCGTCGGGGGTTAAAAAGGGCTGCATCCTTGCCTAATGTCCTTGTGTTGCCCATACGTGATGGTGCGTATGCGTAATTACTCGTCATGACATGTAGGGCAAGGGAAGGCAAGTCCGGTTCGACATACCCTGGTCTAGATGGCAGAGATCCAGGAGGGTTTCCCCAAAAAAGGTGTGATGCTGGCGATCTTGCGTATGACAAGAGTATGAAGCGTATGCGTATGAAAGAAATGTGCAGGAATCGTAACAAGTGGCGTTCTATAGTTTCTGCCTACCTCTATAGGAAAAAGCGTGAGTGTAAGTACTATAAAATGTAAATTACAACATTCACACATTATGAAAGCGTAAGAATCTGAATTAAAAAAATCTGTGTGTACTTTTTTAAACATGCTAATTGCCACTCCAATATGACGGCTTATACTCAAAATGTAGATTCAAAATGTGGGTAGATGAAAATTTTCCGCGCCAAATGGTGGGTTTCGTCGGAAGTGAATTTTAAAAAACTGTGTCAAGAATTGACTTTTAGATGTAGTGAATACTTTAGGCATACAATGTATTCATATTAATTTGAATAATGCAACATCTTTGTAATTTCAGCGGAATTTGGTTATCATGGACTGTGACGTCAGCTGTTCAGCAATTGTAAGGAATGATGAAAATGATACATAATAATAAAAATAATGATACATAATACAATGATAATGTTATTATTCGAAGGGGTAGTTATGTTTACCCCTCACCCCTGTGTCTTAGGCTAATATTCAGAGACGATGCTCAGCGTAAAGTAGGGCTTCCGTATGTCAAATTTGTATTACAATTTGACATACAGAAGCGTAAGTTCATGCTGAGTCTAATCTTAGATTAGTCTAGAATATAAGTTTTGCATAGGTAAGCGTAACAGTTACTAAGAATTGTTTTTAAAGCAGGCTCAGCTGAAGTGTATCGCCGGATGAGCCTGAGATTGTCTTGTATGATTCATTAATAAATCGTCTCCAAATCGGCTTCACGTTTTTATGAATCACTTTAATTTTAAAATTAATTTTTAAAAGTTGTTCTTGCGCTTGTACCTCTATATGGTTCTGTATGTATAAGTGAGTGTAGCAGTCTATATGATTGATTGATGAGTAATGCAATAAAACATAATATCATTGGTTGATTAAACATTTTTAAATTTTTAAATACACAAACTTATATAACTAAAGGAACTGTAACAAAATTCTTTATTTGCGATACAACATACCTATAACTAATTGTTTAAACTGATTACACATTGATTAATACACTGTACGGGTTACACATTTAATACTATATACCTATATCTACCTTGTCCGAGTTCACACGCGCGGTTGTCACAATGCCACACAAATTGGTCGGAAATTCACTAAATGATCACTCGCGAAGGTTGTGGAGGCGGCGCGCTGTTTAAGCGTTGATCACCTCCCTGCAACTCGACCATCGGTCGATCGCGAAGCTCGCGCCTCATGTAGCGCGCGTAGTTCACCTTGCAGCGTTTCCACAGCAGATACAGCATTGCAGCTAGGATGCAGGCGATGATGAACAGCAAATAAAATTCGTATCTAATGTATGCTACTTGCTGCTCAACCTCAGAAGCCGCGGCGCTATTGCCGGCACCATTCTGGGCGATAATAATCTGTTCCTCCTGGGTCTTGCTTTGCGGTTTACCCATGTTTGTAGTAGGTATAGGTAGGTGGATAGTGCAATAATAATTACAATAATGAAATGTTTACGATACGAAACGAACTACAGGTTTGATCGTTCGTCCGAATCTCGACACTCTCGAATCCTTGTTTACAGTTGTACTTGCCGTATTTGGTGTCGTCGTTGGTAACTCTACTCTGTTGTTTAGGGCAAACGCTGGCTTCAACCGATCTATACTAATAATTTTCTCTGTATCCTGCTGCATTATTTTATAATATTTATCCGTCTTGCTAATTACTTTAAAAGGACCAATATAAGGCTGCGTTAAGGGTTTCGTAACTTTGTCAACTCGTACAAATACATGGGTGCAGTCTTTAAGATCCGGGTGCACAAATATTTTCCCTTGATGTGTTTCTTTTCTTCTCTCTTCTCCGAAATCAAGAGTAGGTAGACAGAATCTGTTTATACACATGAAGCATATAAAGTACACCTAAAATTCTAGTATGTTAAGGTCCCTTGCAATAGGGGTGAGCCTATTGCGATTAACCGACCACAAAGCCAAACTCCGAGCTGCTCATGGGAACTTCATAGTAACGCCCAATAGCACAGAAAAACAACAAATACTATTGCACTAATAATTCATAAATTCTCCAAACTGTTTCGTTCAAGCGCAGAATCTCTAATATGCATGCTTCATACCTCCGTAATCTGACGTCTGAAAGCTGTCAAACTTTGAAAACAAACAGTTAAGGGAAAACCACCGGTGTTTGCTGTGCTATATAGTCTAATTTGGCATGACAAATTAGTTCATAGTTTTAAAGTGGATCAGCCGGGTGGGGTGTCAGTTGCAGCGGGTACAAAATATTAACATTTAAAACCGATTGACAAGTCAGATTTATCCAACAGAAAATGAGAGCAAGGTATTCAATATAGGCGAACTGTCGGTATACAGCAGTACACCGCTGTCTTAACCTTGAGGGAATGATTTAGCTATGGCTATCAAATTATATAACTGCAGGGCCCCAACTGGGTTTCCACTTTCGATTAGGATGCGAGGCCAGGGCCCTGTTTAATAAAGCTGTCATTTTTTTGTTTGAATTGAATAGGCACCGAAACTACTAGACTGATATGAAAAATTCTTTCTGTGTTAGATAGTCCATTTATCACGGAAGGTTATAGGCTATATATCATCACGCTACGACTAATAGGAGCGGAGTATCATTTAAAAATGTTCCAAAACGGGGGGAAAATTTATAAGACCACGCGGGCGAAGCAGCTGGCGGAAAGGTAGTAATTAAATATTTTGATTAAAAGTCTTGTCTCAAATCTCAACATGAAACAAACTTCAGCCCGCCATCACTGAAGCCATACCCTAAACAAACAAAACTGGACCGTATAACCACAGCGTACTTGTTTGACTTGACAACTCCAATGATTGGGTCAGTCTACACACCCAGACCAAGTACTACCTCTAGAACTAGCTTCTGTTCCCGACTGCGGTTAATATTGCTAGGCTGTTTATGAATGCATGAATTTGTAGCCTTGAATTTTGTTTGAAGTTTAGAGTACCTGATATAATAGGAAGAATTTGTACATACCAAATAACTATAGAATAGAATAGGATAATCTTGAAAACCAAATCAAGAAACAAAACATAACAATTTTTAAACACTAAGGGTACAATGGCGGTCTTATAGCTAAAAGCGATATATACCAGACAACCTTTGGATGGACAGGAAAGATATGAAAATTGAGGGAGGGCAGTCAATAGAGATTAAAATGAAGCTTAATTAATTAAGCAAAAAATAAGTAAAATACATAAATACGGTAAAAATACATGACATATATAATATAAAGGTTACATATAATATACTTATAAACAAACTAACTATATTTATAACTATATTTGTAACATTACGCTTATAATACCAGGAGGGTTAGGCAATAGGCAGTGGTTTATTAATGTAGGTACGGCCGCAGTTTGCCCGTATGTTTCAATGTAATAAGGGATGAGCCCGATAGCATAATATTTATTCCAAAAGTATGATTAAAAATATACGGTACCTATAAAAATATTTTGTTTTTTCAGGCACTCTAAACTGCCACTGGGAATTTCACAGAAAACCCCAACAACACTTTTCTCAACCCGGGAATCGAACCCCGAATCACAAGCCTAGCAGTCGCGGCGACCTGCCATCTACGTACATACACGCGAAATTCTTTCTGCAATTTTGCTTACGCTTTCGTGTAAAAAACATAACCATAAACCAAACGTACGGACGAATCTGAACTTTATCGCCAATATTTTCCGAACAGCTTAGATAACAGAATGCTTGACAAATCCCCCGCGTCACATCGACAGCGGACTTATCCGGTTCGCGCCGCCGTAAACCGGTTCAAACCGCTTCTAGGGAGAATACAGTTCGATGAAATGGGAAATTTAGGAGTAGCTGTTTCAGTTCAATCTGAGAAAAGTGGTATCTATTTCAATTGAAGTGGAATGGTTAAAGGATAGATGCAATTTCATTGAAATTCTAAAATAAAGAAGTTGTGAGTTCAAGTAACGTCTCATTTCTATTCTCTGAAAGATAAAATGCTGGAACAAATATATTGTTTGTACAGTTATTGAATATCTTTGAACAAAATTCAATGTAAACCTTATTTTATCCTTACTAATATTAGCGAAAGTAGCTCTGTCTGTCTGTCGCGCTTTCACGCGAAAACTACAGAACCGATAAAATTAACCGATAAAATTTGGTACACAGATAGTCTAGAGCCTGAGAAAGGACATAGGCTACTTTTTTGCATTTCTAAAACTTACTTCCCCTATTTCAATAGTGGATGTAAGTTTTAGAATTGCCCAGACGATGCAGGCAAAGCCGCTGGCGGAAAGCTAGTACTTATTGTGTTTGGCGTCTGACGTTTACAAAAAAAAAGAAATCCATTAGCAAAATGAGAATTCCGAAATCGGCATTGAGATAAAACGTACCAAAAGTACAGAAATAGAGCGACAATCGTCCGAATTATCGTCCGGAACGGGTGTCGAACTAGAGGAAGTCATGTTTCGGGCAGCTGCGGGTGTTGGGTCCACGCCAGCTGATAACGGTGCCCCGGAAGTTTTAGATGAGCCACGGAGGAGTAAACTACATGGAGTGTTAGTGTGAGGAAATTATTCGGACGTCTGTAGGCGCAGTGTGTCGTTTGCTCAGTTTATTTAGGATGTCGAGTAAGCAGCAGTTTCCAAAACGACAATGATAAAGTTGTGAATAGCTATAGACATTACAGCTAGAGCTACATAAATTATGACGATAGTTACACCATCTTTATAGTGACTACATTTCGCAGTTTTTTTTAACAGAAACGTTATTCTTCATGCAAGTGTCAGTGTTGTAGTTCGGAGCTATTTTCTTCGTCATTTGACGACAAACATGACATTGGCCTTGTGGTTAATCGAGACTGCTATGCTAGATTAGCTATGTTCTGGGTTCAATTCCCGGATTGAGCAAAAGTGTTCGTAGGAATTTTAAGTAATTTTTTGAGCCTGGAGTCGATTCGTGCTCGGTTGATAGCAATAGGTATGTTATCTTTTTGTATTTTTTTTGCATTTTCCATGCTAATTTGATACCAGCCACTGCGAGTCCTACCCGCCAAGTCGAAATTTTCCTTCACATTCTAAATTTACGTGTCAAGGTTCACTACATTACGTGGCTTAGAGGTCAAAGCGTCTGGTGTATTTAACCAGAAGACCCAGGTTCAAATCTTGCCCGCCAGTCGTTGTTTCCTTCATTAAAATAACTGCAATAAGTATGGACGTATGGTGTTACATTCAACTATTCGATCGAGGAGATGTTGCATCTCCATTTGTTTACTACTCCGTGTCATGTGTCACTTAAATTTTGTGGAAGTTTCAAACGATATGATCTGAGGATGAGGGTACTTCTGTCTGTTGCTCCGATAAACACTGAGTTTTTAACTTTCAAAGTATATATTGAAACATTTGGGCAATCAGATAAGGCAGGGGTGGGGCAGTTGTCGCATTGTTAAGAGTGTGTTTGGGCAAAATTTGGGCAAAGATTATGTTAATGTCACTAACAATATTAGGTATACGTAGATACTTATCTGCTTAAGAATAAATACTGAATAAACTGGTTTAGTCATCGCTACTGCTAATTGAGAGGTCCTGGATTCGATTTCTGGGTTGAACAGTCATGCTTGCTAGTGCAAAATTTTATTGCATTGAAAGACTTTTTAATCAATTTTTTTGTAAGAAATTCCTGAATAAATCTCTCTCCCATTTTCCACACACAAAACAATACTCAAAGTGTACATGATACCTGTTACCTTTAAATGGATCCAGAGCTTCCGGCCGCCATATTGTCTGCCTCCGGAACTAACTAGTTCAAACTGGTTCAATCGAGTTAGCGTCCAAACCGGACGCCGCCGGACGCTACCGGACGCCACCGGACAGGATCGTATGGCCAACACAGCTCGATAAAAGTTAGTTCCGCAACCATTACAAGATTCACTGTGAATTTTTTATGGAATTATTTAGTGAGTTACTCTGGTTTTTTAATTCAGTTTAGTTTTCCCCTGATTGGATTTGCTTTATTAATAATTAAGGTTAACTATCTTTTTGTATGATTTTTATTTAAGTTGTTTTTACTACAAATTAAGCTTAATTTATTAAAGAACCATTATCTTTTAAAATTAAGTCACTTATCTACGGTTTTTCTTAACAGTTCAATAATATTAATAAATAGTCAATTTTTGCAAAAATGCCCTAAAAGATTTTGCCTGTAATTACATTATATCAATTGGAAATGACTATTTATTTATTTATTAAATAATTTAAAAAAAATACTATTTATTTATTAAATTTATTTATTACTATTTATTTAAAAAAATATTTATTAAATAAATATTAATCATAATTACTGTTTAACTAATAATTACTATTTATTTATAGGACTAAATTTATTTAATTTCCAATTGATATAATTACTATTTATTAATTTATTAAATACTATTTATTTATTTAATAAATAATATTTTCTATAATATTTACTATTTATTTATTTAATAAATAAATAAATAGTAAATATTAGTAGCTATGCCCAGATCCTTCGCCTTACTAAAACAACTTGGTCTACGCAACTTTATGTATGTTACGCGATTTCTGTGTCAATTGTGGACCGATTTCCAAAATTATATTTTTATTTGGAAGCGTGGGCACGAGGTAGCCCCGTATAAACAAAATCGTTTTTTTAAAAAAACAATAAACATCTAAAAAAATGCTTTAACGGTTGGTATTTCATTTTCTCCGAAACCTCGTTGTCTCTCTCATTGGAGCAATGCATTAAGTTGGCCTACGCATCTTATAATATAAACAAAGTACATCTACTTTCCACAAAAAAATAAAAATACCACCTCCATTAAACACCCAAAAACTAAAATAAAAAATATTTTTAACTAATTTGGAGTCGGTGCCCAACAAACAATCAACAAAGATCATAATTGCCTATATTTTAATTAAATTTGTTTGGTACCGACTCCACAAAAAGTTTTCAGTGATGCGAGAAAACCGACGGGCAATAGCTAGCAAGTCCATATTTTTATTTATGGACAATTTTATTGTATCCCCTTTTATACCTGAATCAAGTAATGGCCATCCGATTGTTACCATCACAAGTCATTGTATTCTTATAAAACTATACTTCATCTCTCCTCTTTTGTCCGAACCTCCTTTGTATTACATAAGTTTAGCACAAAACTTCATTCAACCTTCATTCGTGTTTATTTAGTTACAAAAGCCTACGAAAACAATGTCTCTTTGATTATCATTTTGTGTGTTCATTCATTCAGTCGACGGGTTCATTCATTTGACTAACGAGCGGTGCGTCGTTCACAAACGCTTATGTTCACTCGCTCATTCATTTGTTCGTTCTATTTCCGAATTGTGCTAGCGTGTGAAACTATACATTGGAATTAAGTTTTTTATTTAAGTTTTTATGGAGCAAACAAAATTTGATTCTGATTATATTAAAGAATATGACGTAGACTCGCAATATGTAGACTACATGGGACCTAAACATACCAGCTTACTGTAGGTTCTTTACAATAACTTACTTACGCGTAAATTATTGTAAAGAAAATAATTTAAAGTTTAGAAAACAATCGACACAAAATGTAATTTGCCATTTTGTGGCGGCGGCCATGTCGGATTTAAAATTTACCATAGTGTATAGTATTCTACTAGTCAAACCCTTTCATTTGATACCCATATTGAGGGAGTTGTGAAAAAATATGTAATCCGCTATTTTGTGGCGACGGCCATCTTGGACCGATTTTTATCAAACATAGCTAAGAACACTCCTGACTAATTCACCTTTCAAACATAAACAAACAAAATCACAATCAGTTCATCCGTTAGGGAGCTACGATACCACACAGACACCAACAAAGACACGTCAAACTTATAACACTGTTGCAAAAACGACGGGCGTTTTTGCATCGGGTGTTAAAAAAAGCTTAGCAGACTTCCATATGACCCCTAAACTAGCAGTTAGTTTACTAATAAACACAATAAAATCCACAAATGTCACAGTAAGTATGTATGTCACCGTCCAACGTAATTAAAAATATAGTAGGTACGTAAGGCTTCTCGCCGTCTGACTCTAGAGATGTTCTTATAAATTGTAAAACTTCAAACACATCCTTTAGCTTCGTAGCCAAGCGCGCCAGTTGTCTGAGGTCCAAGGACCAAGATGAAGCGGGTCTTAATACCCGGAAAGGGGGAGGAGGTTAGGGAAAAGAAAGAAATAAAAATTTATTCAGCAGCAACCGAGACAAGTAAATAACTTACTAAGGGAATAACCTAACCTAAATTGAAAATTTAGAAAACCCCAGAAACGAAATGTAATTTGCAATTTATTTGGTGACGGCCATCTTGGATTTGAAATTTTTCATAGTTATTCCTTTTCATTTGCTACCCATATTGAGGGAGGTTTGAAAAAATATGTAATCCGCTATTTTGTGGCGGCGCGGGCGGCCATCTAGGACCGATTTTCATCAAACATAGCCAAGAACAGTCCTCCTCACCTTTCAAATAAAAACAAACAAAATCAAAATCGGTCCATCCGTTCGGGAGCTACGATCCCAGTAGCAGCTCGGAGTCTGCATTTGTGCCCGGTTTATGGCAATAGGCTTGCCATCTATGGGACCTAAAACATATCGGCGCACTGCAGTTGTATCTACATTATACCTCTGCCTAATCCTTCGGGGAATACAAGCGTGATGGTAGATAACTTTATAATATACTAGCTTTCCGCCAGCGGCTTCGCCCGCGTGGTCTTGATAACCTTTTTAACCCGCTTTTCTGTTTTCCTGAATTTTCTTTGCTATAAACCTCACGGAGCCCGAGACCTTTCCAACGAATGCAAAACCGTGGAAATCGGTTCGTGCGTTCTGTAGTTATAGCGTCAGGAAGGAAAACCCGACTTATTTTTAAATAGTAGATTTTCAATAATACGACCACATGCAGATATTACCGTGTTTCTTTACAGCAAGTTAAGCTGCTAAGTTTATAGTGAAAATATTTGAACATTACAGGCATTTATGAATTTAGGTAATGCAATGTCAAACCATGTATAGTCTGCGCGGAACTAGTTGGCCGGAGCGGCGGGGCAGAAGGGCGGGGTGGCCTGCGCGCGGTGGGCCGGACTGGGGCGCTTGCTGTCGTTCACAGTAACCCGCCGCCTCACCTCCGTCCCTACCTGAGGCGCAGCCAACTAGTTCCGCGTGGACCTACAGTCATTAATATCTAATTAATTAATTCTTTGGCAGCATTACTATTTCACCAATCAGTTCACCTTCAACCGCTTCTGCCTTGCACCACAAAATTGTTATACTGTGGTAGGTACCTACTCAAGTTCGCACCGGAGCTCACACGTGCACGCATAGGGTTACCATTTTAAAATGGCGCGATGTAAAGAAAGAAATAACCTAACCTAAATTAAAAATTTGTGATTAGAAAACCCGCGACACGAAATGTAATTTGCCGTTTTGTGGTGGCGGCCATCTTGGATTTCAAATTGATCATAGTGCATAGTATTGTTCTAGTTAGGCCCTTTCATTTGATACTCATATTGAGGGAGTTGTGAAAAAATATGTAATCCGCTATTTTGTAGCGGCGGCTATCCTAGAGCGATTTTCATCAAACATAGCTAAGAACATCGGTCCATCCGTTCGGAAGCTACGATGCCACAGACAGACACACACACACACACACCGTCCCCCCACTCCGTCACCCCGTCGTTTTTGCGTCGGGGGTTAAAAACAACATTAACGGTAAGTAGTTATAGCTGTCCATGAACACCAAGACAGGAGGCGTTGCTGGTGCGTTGCCGACCCTTGGGCTGTTTGTCCACCGCCACCGTCACCGTCAACGAAATGACAGTGCGGATTTAGCGATACATAGAGCGGTAGTAGTAGTCATAGTCACTCCATAGTCACTCTTTTAAAATCTGTCCGATCCGAATCCGTGAAAATACGGTCCGCAGTAGTCGCACAATCCGATTTCCGTCATCCGATTTCTCTAGACGACTACTCCGGACCGTATTTTTACGGATTCTGATCGGGTTCGGATCGGACGTGGTGCTAAAACCAATCTAAGGGTGGTCAGACCCCAAGAGATCCTATCACCGAGCAAGTCATATCTCATTGTAAAAGCCTTATAATGCCTGTCGTAACTATGGTAACCCTACCCACGCATCCACTTGAGCTGTATCCTGCTGCGCTCAAAGCCCCTCTGATATTGTTCTAGAAGTTTCTCACAAATTACCGTTTAAACAACATTAACGTTTCATAAAGAGTAGTACTAGATGTTCCTTGAGCTTTGCCTTCAACGATGAAGTGAGTAAGTGTATACAATGTCTGTATAGGTATTAAGGGGTATTTTTCTAGTTTTCGAATAACCACTCTGTGCCTCGCCCATGACTTTTTCTCAATAGACTCGCTAGCGACGCCGTAAAATATTTGTATGGAAAACCCGCGCAGCGCCTCTAGCGGTTACGTACAACGAACAAACAGAAAGACAGAGAATTTCTTTTAAATTGATTTTTTTATTTAAGTAGGTACCGTATATATTTACTTTTATATGCATCTAGTGAAATGCTATTAAATTTGAAATTACAAAGAGACGTTTCAATTTTATTTATTATACTTTCATATTATGAATGCAGTGAAAAGCTGTTTAATTTGAAATTACAAATAGACACTATAATTTTTTTTATTTGTATAGATATGACATCGGTACAGGAACATTTATAAAAACCTGGAAGCTAGAGAAAGTAATAAAACTAATTCTACAATGGACGAAGGAATGAAGGCACGGAACATAGTGTTCTCTACAGTGAGAACCACTAAGTCAAAGAGCTTTTCCTCTTCTGTGATCAATAACAGGTTGACATATTCATTTGTTTAACTGCACTATGGGTGAATTCACACGGGCTGTATATAGATTTAATTTCACTGTACACTATTGTATTAGGTAATATAAGTACCTGTAAAGACAGTGTATGTAATGAATATAATAAATAAATAAAAATAATTTTCCCGCCTCCCACGTCTCCCACGATTAAAATGCAACCTATGCAAAAATGTGCAGTATGCGGGTGCATATATGACTATTATTGCCATCCTTTTCGTTTCCCTACAATTTTTGCAAATTAGAGCAGGAAAAATATAGATTTACGAATTTCCATGATAAAAAAAATCGCCAGTTTTTTTTGTAAACTACATTTACTGGGTTAAAAAAGTTCTGCCAGTTATTGAAACAGATTTCGTAAAACCGATCCTACCTTTCTACTTTTAATTCTTTATCGCTATTTCTGCAAGCCCAAAGCTTTTTAAATCCAATATTTTTCTTCAATATAGAATGAAGGTATGCATGGAATATTGGCACAATGCGGGAGAACCCACGCGAGCGCGCTAGCTTAAAATAAAAATAGGTAATACCTGGCTTGCAATATTAAATTTTACAGTTTTGAATGCAAACCACGGGAGGAATGGTTTTGTATTAGACATTTTCTTAGTAAAGTATATTGTTTCGATTTCATGCTACGGTTTATATTGGGTTTTGTTATTAAACTCTGAAATTTAAAATCTCTGTGTAGTGATTCGAACGTCAGACTACTAATCAGGAGATCGTGGGTTCGATTGTCACGGGAAGCAAATATTTATGTAATAAGTAAACAAAAAACTATACCTATGTATTGGTCCGGGTGTTTCATATATGTATTATTTAAAGTAAGTACCTAATTATTTTCAAAAAAAGTATATAAGTATTATATCCATTATCTAGTATCCATAGTACAAGTTTTGTTAAGTTTGGGACTAGATGGCGCTGTGTAAAATGTTTCAAATATTTGTTGAATGTTGTTAAGAAAGTACAGTATCTTTCTTTCACAAAAATTATAACACTGATTGAAATGTACTGACTACTTATTACTGGACTTTAAAAGAGACCATGATTCTTTGAGTTTGTTTCGGCGTTTCTTCTCAGAGCTCGTCAGTTAGGAAATGCCGACGGCATCTAGCAAATCACCGCAAAACACTGACTTGTAAAAGTGTCTGAAAAGATCTATAAAATTTGTAGAAATAAATATCATTTCAAAATATATACACCCACAATTTGCTGGTATGCTGAGCTGCTATTAGGAATTTCAAAAACACCCAACAACACTTTTGCTCAACCCGGGAATCGATACCAGGACCTCTATCCGCGCTAACGACCATTAGACCAATGCGTTCAAACGGTCAATAAATGGACTTTTGGTCATGACGGGCTTCCATTAATAAAACATGATTTTACATGAACACTAATAGCAGTTCCAATTTGTCAAATTTATCTAAAACTTATCCGAGGCACCGCGACGATTAAACATGGCGGCTATAATTTATTATCTTAACCGCAGTTAAACGTTATTTATTACCGACTTACCGTTCGAGAAACAGTTAAAATTCTTGAAAATCTGACTAAATGTCGGGTGTTTCTGGTATTTAACACTTTATTTAAGACTAGCATTCCGCCAGCGGCTTCGCCCGCGTGGTCTTAAATTTGTTTTCCCCCGTCGCAACATTTTTCATTACTATATATAGCCTATAGCCTTCCCGCTATGTAACACGAAAGAATTTTTCAAATCGGTCCAATAGTTTCGGAGCCTATTCAATACTTACAAACAAACAATCAAATCTTTCCTCTTTATAATATTAGTAATGACTAGCTTTCCGCCGGGGTCTTCGCAGTGGTCTTTTACGTTTTTTCTCTCCATAAGAACCTCTCTCAGATTTTATCAAACAAAAAAGAAATCAGCCAAATCGGTTCAGCTGTTCTCGAGTTTTGCGCGGAGCAACACATTTATAAATAAATTAATAAGGAACTATACAAGATGGAAGGGACATCGACGCACAAACGTCGTGACAAGGTTTCACTCAAGGTCAAAAATAAAATGACCTAGGTCATTCACGTAGAAAATGATCGGTTATTACAGATATTGACGTTTTTGAGCGCGCAGTGTATTGCTTAAAACGCTATCATAACGCTCCGCGGTGAATGTTATCGCGTGATCCGAAATAAATGAAATAATGATTTTTTTATGATAAATCTAATTTGGGTAGACAGAAATAATGTTTTTTTACAAGTTCAAGTAAAGAAAACTGCAGAAAAATTCAAAAATTGATGAAAAACGTTACGGAAAATTTCAACGCTCCAACGTTCCAGAATCATGTACTGAATTCATGGTATTCGGATGTGCGTCGATGTCCTCCGATGTATATTCAACCTCCAATATAAGCGGACCCTTACATCGTACGAAAACCTTATACACAGCGAGGTCAGAATATACTGGCCCAACTATGAAGTAGGAAGACAAAATAAGCTCATAAGCGAAATACTCCTGAAATGCAAATAACAACATCTCATAAGACGCCTGCACTTCTGCCAACCCCCTCCCTGTCGCTAGTCAAGTCGATCCGTATAAATATTTCCTGGCTACTAAATTATTCATGCTGCTTGCAGCGCCATCTCGCGGATGCAAATATCGAGAGAGTTGGACGGTTGCACCTATATACCTGGGTGTGGGGAGCAGGTTATAAGCGGCAGCGATATACAAAAAAAAACCCGAAGAACATTAAAAATATCGTACTTATGACTATTAAATTCAAATAAACATAAGTACAGTACAGTCACAGCAAAAATATGTATCTACGCAAAATTCAAAAGCGATTTTCTCCTAAACTATTGATAGAAATTCTGTGGTATTACGAACGTAGTATTTACGAACCAATACTATAATAACATTGGTGATGTTATCTCAAGGTTTCGATCGTTCATTCATGAAAAAATCACATTTGTAAGTGTTTACATATCTTTACTCGGACTGTACAGCGGTTTTTACTATCGGCCTAGTCAGCCTAGTAGTCCTAAGAGCAACTGCTATGCTTTACCTCCTACATTCGATTCCCGAGCAAAGTTTTATTGTGTTAATTTCTCAATTCCTGAGTTTGGTTTTATGCCCAGTTAATGGCAATAGGCTTATCCCATATAACATAAGAATATAAATCTGGCGAACTGTTATCGGGCCAAGATTTTGAACAAAGAGATTTGACAAGTGATATTCCATACCCACTCTTCCGGAGTCAGGCAAAAAGGTTTTAGTGGCACGAAATAGTTTAAGAACTTTATTTCTCACAAGAATTTATAATAATTCACTTACTGAGAAACTAGATTTACAATTTATGTTTTAATAACAAGCGTACAAGAAGCGAAAGACCACCTTAATAGGGTAGATGACTGGTGTTTTTATTATTTATTGGTCTGTTTCATCACCTCTGGATATACCACTAAAACCCGGATAAAAATAAATTAAAAAATAGAATACATTGTAACGGGTACTTACAAAAAAGGGTTAACATTGAAAAAAAATCGAATCGAAATTTCAGAGATACCTAGATCTAAACGTTTAAAGTTTTTGGTGGGGATCAAAACAAATGTTAGTATAGAGTTTATAACGCGCATGCTACTTTTGACGTCACTTGTTCTCTAGCACAAAATTAAAATGCGTTTATCTTCGTTATTTTTAAACCAATTTAAATTTTGTTTTTGATAATCGGCTCTATTTATGGTCAACTTTTTCATGAGCCCATAAAAAAATTACATCTAGCGTATTATGACCCTCACTTGTACCATACGTTGCTCTGTAAAATAAGTACCGCTTTATTTACACTCGGCTCAAGACGCTACTGAAATTTATGTGTGACATTAATTTAAGCATTCATTGCGACGTAGGCTTATCTCAGTAAATTATTAACAACTTTATATAACTTGAAATAATATTGCTTGCTAATAATTACACTTCGTTAACTTAGTGGCGTAAGTCTTGAAGTTGTGAAAACTAAATTGGTTTATTTAATTATGGTATCTTCAAAGTTGTACCTACATTTCTGCCGCTAAGCAACAATTTTAAATAAATTAACAACCAAGGTTACCAATTAAAAAGATATCAATTAATTTTAAATACATAACCAAAGTGGAACATTATGTACCTATTTTTATGTATATTTATAAGAACTGTTATACAGTCATTCGTTCATTCATTCAAATGTCATTCATTTAATAATGTGCTGGCATTATGGGTTACTAGTTTCCCGCCAGCGGCTTCGTCCGCGTGGGTATTTCTTATAATTTACATCCCCTATTTCAACCTCCAGCCCTTTTTTCGCATTAAAAAGTAGCCTATGTCCTTTCTCAGGCTATAAACTATTTGTGTACCAAATTTCATTTAAATCGGTTCAGTAGTTTTCTCGTGAAAGCGTGACAGACAGACAGGCAAAGTTACTTTCGCATTTATAATAATAGTAAGGACGTAAGGATTGTTGACTTGCCACATTGTCGATTCGTCACACTTTTTAAATTCCATACATTCATTGTAAACTCGTCACAAACATAAAAAAGTACGTGTTTATTTGTCTTATGTAGATACAAGTTGTAAACTCGACAGATGTGTCCCAGTTTGAAGAGCAATGTAGCCAGTGAGTGTCATTACTGGACATCATCTCTCAGAATGAGGTTTTGGCTATAGTCCACCACGCTGGCCTAATGCGGGTTGGCACACTTCACAGACACAGGCCGTCGAGAAAATCTCTCAGGTATGCAGGTTTCCTCAGGATGTGTTCCTTCACCGTTGTAAGCGAGTGATTAAGCGAGTAGGTATTAATAAGCACATGATTACGAAAATTCAGGGGTGTGTGCCTTAGATTCAAACTCGAGACCTTCGACTCGGTCCAGGTACTCCAGTCCAGTAGTCGTACCTCTAGGCTATCACTGCTAATTTTGTGTGTGTATGTTCTTAAAACAATAAAAAACATCTACATCTACATATTTAGTAACAGCCTTGATACAACCAAAAGCACTCATTTCTATATTCCGTTTACATAAAAATTAACTCCATATATATTTTACGAGAAATAAAAAACATTAATCTTAAAAAACAAAACAACATTAATCCTGTCTTTCTAACAAAACCCCTAACTTTTTAACTGTACAAGATAAACAGGAAATCGCGGTTCTTCCCAGTAATATTATCATTATTCTCAAATTATCTTTTTCTTTTTCCTTATACAGCCCTATATGCTTTAAATTTATGCGCGCGAGAACCGCCTATAATGGTCCTTTTGTAAATTATAGGTTTCATTATTTTACAGTAATAGGGACCTTTAATCTTAATGTTTGTTATAGATATGGCAGTGTGCCTTTAGAAAGAAAAAACCTTCATACGATTACATACATATCATCACGCTTGTATGCAGAAGGTAAGCAGAGGTGTACTAATAAATACATACAAGGTGGAAGGGACATCGAAGCACATGAGTTTAGTACATGATTCTGGACCCTCTGCGTTGAAATTTTCCGTAAATTTTTTAATCAATTTTTCATTTTTTTTTGCCGTTTTTTTACTTGACCGTGTAAATAAAACACTATTTCTAACTACCCTAATTAGATTTATAAATAAAAAAACATTATTTCATTTATTTCGGATCGCGCGCGCGGCAACCTTACCGCGAAGTGTTATAATCGCGTTTTTAGCAATACACTGCGCGCTCAAAAATGTATCTGTAATAACCGATCATTTTCTACATTAATTACCTAGGTCATTTTATTTTTGACTTTTAATGAAACCTTGTCACGACGTTTGTGCGTCGATGTCCCTTCCACCTTGTATAGTTTACCGGTATGTTTAGGTCTTAAGTAATAAGGGGCGGATTATACAGGGTTATATAAATGGTAGCAATTAAATTAGGTACCTGCATCCTTCTAAAAGGGTTATCATACTACGATATTATATTACATATACCAATAAAAAAAACATACCTTAATTACCCGACTGTCGAAGGAGGGTTATGTGTTTGACGCATATGTATTTATGTATGTCTGTCCGTTCCTATGTCCGGTCGTAACTACTCAACGGCTCAACCGATTTAGATAAATTACACCTCATTAGATTCGTCTTGATAGCACGAGTGTCACTGGTCATTTTTTTTTAATTTCATGTACCCAGTACATGAAATTAAAAAAAAATGTTGGAAAATGTTTTGCAGGCAGGGCAAGCTGTTCGTTCATACACAAAATTGTTACTTTGCTTGTCCCGCCTCACATCACAGAGCTTGTTTTTAATTTTTTTGTTAGTACTTTTTACGCAGTCGGGTTTTTTGGTTGATTTAATTTTTCATTTTCATAATCTCTTTAATTTCGTATGCAAAGACAGTGCGGAAGTTGAACTTATTGTTGCTATAGTAGTTAGGTATTTAACCTGAGATAGCTAGTACATAAAAAGCGCGCGTTCACTGCCGCGTTACGGCGGTGATATATAGCATTTTGGGAAAATACAGGATAACTATAAATCACTTTATCATAGGATTACATAAAGATACTAGTTATAAATTATTAATTATGAATCCTTAGTAATATTATAAATGCGAAAGTAACTCTGTCTGTCTGTCGCGCTTTCACACCAAAACTACTGAACCGATTTAAATAAAATTTGGTACACAGATAGCCTAGAGCCTGAGAAAGGACATAGGCTACTTTTTAATGCGAAAAAAGGGCTGTAAGGTGTTAAAATAGGGGACGAAAACTTTAGAAAATACCCACGCTGGCGAAGCCGCTACCGGGAAGATAGTATGTTATATATTACCGATACAACACTACGTTACAGCAGTGCAAGTAATTAAATCCTCATTCTGTATATATCGGGGAAGACCCACTCGGGAAGCGCATTCCAAATTTGAGCCGCGCATAATAAGAAAGAAACAAAGAAAGAAAAAACTTTTTTTTTGTACTCGCAAAAACAAAATTAAAACACAAAGACACCTTTAAAGTTATAACAACCCTGTGTGAGGCCAAAAAAGACCCCTATCTCAGCATACATACCCAATGCCACAGCGCTGGTTTTCAGATAGGGCCATAAAGTGATACCACGGGCAGCTGCGAGCACCACACAAGAAAAAAAAAGTTATAATTATTATTAAGATAATATTACGTTTAATTAAGTCCTCACGTATTTATGGTACTTGAGTGTCAATATCGAAACAGCATGATTAATGGCGTATCATTGGATATCATCCATACTTGATTAGGACCGGACAAATCGTCTGCACAACACAATCAAATAACAACCTAAATTAACCTAACTTAAGTTTCAAATTCGCATGTCTGCTAAATGGTCATCTGGCCCCACACATACAACTGATACGTGCACTGAATTTAGAACTGAAATGTGTTTAGAAGAAAGTTTGATTTTGCTTGTACTGTTTGGATGACATACTATGATCTGGATGTGTGATGCATCAGTAATGAGAAGTTTCAATTAGACAGATCTATTTGGATCATCACGGTAATAATTCATAGGGGATGAGTTGAGTATGACGTAATCCTATGGATTGGACGCGAGAGGCCCAAATATGCGAAGGTCTTATAACACTGCTTAAACTTTTTTAATATAACTATTTTTACTTTTCAACCGACTTCAAAAAAGGAGGAGGTTCTCAATTCGACTGTTTTTTTTTATAATTGTTACCTCATAACTTTCGACTGGGTGAACTGATTTTGATGATTCTTTTTTTATTCGAAAGCTTACAGATTGGTCCCATGAATATTTTTATCGATTTATAGATGATATTATGGTTCACTCCGAAACCTCGCTGTCTGTGCCGGTGCCGGTCAGTGAGTTTAGTTGTAGTTGTAGTTGACATCTTTTTTGGGCCTCCAAAGATGAGAAAGACAAAAAAGATGTCATTTTAAACAAAACCAAACCAGGCGGTTTGGTTTTAAAAATAAATTATTAGTTTGATATTCTAAAAAAAATGTTTTATTGTTTTTTAAACTATAACTTACTTTTAACTTTGATTATGTACAAAGTAAAACTATACAAATGATTGCATTGCAATCGGTCCTTGATAATATGTGCAAAGTTTCAAATCAATCCGCTGTTTCAAAAGGGGTGAAAATGACGATCAAAGATTCCGTTACTTAGCAAATAAAAGCGTTATAAGAACTAGCATAAATCTTGGGCCGTTTTTTATATTCTTCTTCTTCTGGTGTCTCTCCATTACTGGAGGTTGGCCGTCAGCTCAGCGAATTTCTCCCGATCTTGTGCCAAGCGAAACAGATCTTCGACGCTGGCAATTCTGGTCCATTCTCGGATGTTTGTCAGCCAGGATTTCTTTCTCCGTCCAGCACGTCGTTTGCCTTTGATTTTACCCATCATTATTAATTGGAGAAGGTCGTATCTCTCATGGCGTAGTACATGGCCAAGATATGCCACCTTTCTTTTCTTAACGACCTGTAATAATTGGCGGTTCTTACCGACGCGCTGGAGTACTTTTGCATTGGAGACCTTCTGCGTCCAACTTATGCGTAGCATTCTACGGTAGCACCACATCTCGAAGGCTTTGAGAAATTTCTGAGTGTTGACCTTCAGAGTCCATGCTTCACTACCGTATAAGAGTACAGGCCAGACATAACATTGGAGCATTCTCACTCTAAGATTTATGGATAGTTGGCGACTGCATAATACGTTTACGTTATACGTTTTTTATCGAAAATTACAAATATTCGAGTAGTTCTACAACATTTCAGAAACCTCTTTTTAGAAACAATTCAAGCAGAAATATACCCTGTATTATACAAAGTAATGATCGTAAATAATTCACACACTTCGTACATATCTGTGCCAAATGTTTGCGGGTTTATATCTCCGTTCCGTCTCACTGGGCGGCTAAACGATGACTTACATTGTAGGAATTGTGGCAACATTCACCCCGTGGTGGTGCGAGTAGGTATACATACACTGTCATTATTTATGACATACAGGTACATAGTCTACAGTATGAGGGGCTCGTGGCCAAGTTGTAATTACACTGATCAACCGATCTGCAAGGTTAAGCTACACTTGCCGCGGTCAGTCTGTGGATGGGTGACCATTCTTAACATGTCGAGACCCCTCCGTGCCTCGGAGGGCACGTAAAGCCGTCGGTCCCGGTTGTCATACGAACACCTATGACAATCGTTAGTGGCAGTCAGAAGCCTAAAAAAAGCCTGACAACCAGTCTTTCCTCCGAATATCGGTATTGCCGGGAAATTGGATTTCGGAGGCCTGATGGCAGTCGCTCCGTGTAAAATAATGATATTCAACCCATCCTGGTTAGACTAGAAGCCGACCCCAACATGGTTGGAAAAGGCTAGGAGGAAGAAGAGGTATAAACAGTATGTATATAATTATAATATGCAACTTAAAAACTTTTAAGGACATGAAAATACAGTCGATTTTGATTACATTCAATCATAGATCATGATTATTTGAGATTGTTTCGGGGTCTGTTATTGGAGGTCGTTACCTTAGACCTTTTAAAGTAATTTAAACATTGACGTGTAAAAGGGTCTTTGAAAGATCTATTTTTATAAATAAATTTATCATAAAAAACATGCCTAATTTCATATCAAAATTCAATTGAAGGTATTTTTCCAAAATGACGTCGTGGAAACGTCAACAGAAAAACAAAAGAAATGGATACCATAAATAAATCACAACGTACACTATTTTTTTTCCTTATGTTTTGATTTATAACTAGCTGAAGCGTCGACTTTGTTTGTGCTTGAATTGCAAAAGTTCGATTGATATTTTTACACGTGTTATTTTTACCATCGACTCTGCTATTCTTACATTCTTCTCTGTTCTGTGTCGATCTGACGCTTGAGATCCTGGGTTAGATTCCTAGATCGAGCATATAGTGGGTCTTTAACTTCAAAACTTCCAAAATACAGGTTATTATCTAATTTTTGAAGTCTTAACTTAGTTTAAGCCATTTTTTCTTTAACAATGTTATGTTGTGCAAATATTGGTGAAATTAATATTATTATTGTTCTCAAAATCGTAGGATCCAATTCAGGATAGATCTATCCTATCTATAATAATTTTATTGTCACCCCCGTACGAAACAGTTACCTACCTAATGCGTTTGACGTTTATTGTACATTTGCAAGATGGCCGCACCTGCGCTCCGGACGTCCTGTGGATAAAGTTGAATTAATGGTCCCCCTACAGCGCTCCCTGGAGACCCTTTTTAAACGATTATAAAGGAGGTAGAGTTAGCGATGATTATCTTGGATTCTAAGGAGTTTTGTTTGACTGTTTAAAAATATTATATATTTCTCATATTTTTGTATCTTTTTAAGCATTTTCCATGCTAAGGTTACCAGTTATTTTAATGTAGGAAAAAACGACAGGCTGGCAGCATTCGAACCTGTGTCTTTTGGTTAAATACACCAGACGCTATGAACGCTAAGCCACCGCGAGCTTAGCGGTCATGGTTAAATATACCAGACGCTAAGACCGCTAATCCACCGCGAGCTTAGCGGTTATGGTTAAATACACCAGACGCTCGGACCGCTAAACCACCGCGAGCTTAGCGGTCATGGTTAAATACACCAGACGCTAGGACCGCTAAGCCACCACGAGTCCTTGTTATTTCGAGTAGGCGAGTAGGACTTGCGGTGGCTTAGCGATCATAGCGTCTGGTGTATTTCACCGGAAGACACCGGAAGAGGTTCGAATCCAGCCCGCCTATCATTTTTTTCTTTCATTAAAATAACTTATTATATTACAGTTTATATTTTACTAACTCGTTGGTCTAGTGACCAAGAATAACAGAAAAATACAGTTTCTTACGTTACATAGAGAATTTCTGGGAATTTCACCGATAAACACAACAACACTGCTAGACCCAGGAATCGAACCCACGACCTCTAGCAGTCGCTTTTGACACCACTAGACCAACGAGGCGGTCAACGGAGCAGTCAAAATTTAAAAGGTATCATAAAAAATAGATTGGTATTAATCTTACTAATATTATAAATGTGAAAGTTTGTGAGGATGGATGGATGGATGGATGGATGTTTGTTACTCTTTCACGCAAAAACTACTGAACGGATCTGGATAAAATTTGGCACAGAGATAGATTATAGTCTGGAATAGCATATAGGCTACTTTTTATACCGGTAAAATGTATGGTTCCCGTGGGATAGCGGGTGAAGCCGCTGGCGGAAAGCTAGTAATTTATATGTTTGCTTATAAGAGACATAATTTTTTATCTATGGGCATTCAGATGCCTGAAATAAGTGATTAATTATTTTATTATTATTGTCAAATTCGAGCTAAGTGTCCTCATCTTAAGGAAAATAAAAAAGGAAAAACCAGAAAAGAAAACTACCCACACATACTCTTATTTGTAAAACAAATACCCTCACAGTAATCCTAAACAAATGTATACAATTAGTGGCACGCTCTCGTCTCAAGCGAGTTGTTGAAGTGCTAGATAAGAAAAACAACAGTTGGTTCGCTTCAAGTGTTCGGTGAAACAAAACAGAGTACTAGATAGTAAACAGCTGTCGTGTTGGGCTATGAAATGAGCGGTGCAGTGAGCGGCACAGTGAGCGGGAGCGGACGCAAAAGTGATGTGTTATTTTAAGTTTATCACAGTAGAACTGGGGACTCGACAAGTTGACATTCGAATCGATAAACAAAATGTATGGAAATGACACAAGTTTTCGACAATTTGGGCTGTCACTAATGTCATTTCCATACATTTTGTTTGTCGATTCGAATATCAAAATGCAACTTGTCTAGCCCCCCTGGGCCTGTAGACAAGTTGCAATTGGTTATTCGAATCACCAAACGAATAGAAACAAAATGTATGGAAATGACATTAGTGACAGTCCTACTTGTCTTGCTTGTGTCATTTGCACACATTTTGTTTCTATTCGTTTGTCGATTCGAATGTAAAATTACAACTTGTCTACCGGCAGGTCTGCAGGTCCGGCCCCCCGATGGCCGCTGGGGCGACAAAGTTCTTGAGTGGAGACCATGCAGCAGAAACATCACATCATCATCATGTTAGCCAAAAGATTTCCACTACTGAACCCACTCCACCCGGGCCATCCGGAATAGGATAGAGCCATCTGGAACTAGCCATCGATTTCATTATGAGAGGAGATTTGCACCCAGCAGTGGGTCAGTGGAGGGGAGTGTTGTTAGCTATATTTAATGAAAATCGGTCCTATATGGCCGCTGTCACAAAATTAAAAGGATTAAATTTTATTTTACAACTCTCTCTATATGGGTATCAAAAGAAAGGGCTTGAATAGTAGAATACTATTCACTATGATACATTTCAAATCCAAGATGGCCACAACACAATGGTGATGTTTTTTTTCATTATGTATCGGGAGTTTTTTAATTTTTCACTCAGTTCTCGAACCCGTGGGTTTTATGGCCGCATCACACGCAATACAGTGCGCTAGTGACCACGCTCGTAGATCACACAATATCACCGCATTTGTTGCGAAGCTCCGTCCACGTTGAAAGATCGCCGCTTGTCGCATGAGGCAATATAAATACACTCATGCTATGTACTCGTTGGAAAAATCTACTGTAACAAGATAAAGGCGAAAACCGACCACGGCGCACGCTGTCTGCGGCCACGCGTCGCACGTTTGCTGCGTGGGTTTTTTTAAGGCCTACGCAGACCGGGACGGCATGGCAAGGGATTTTGCCGTGAGTCAGCGCACACTGGTCGCTTAGATACCGCGGCATTCCAGCACTTTGCCACGGCATGTCACGGCGTCTACCCCCGCCGCCGCACCCCGCAGTATATCACTACGAGCGCCGGAGTCCGTGGCATGCCGTTGCCTACCGCAGTATGCCACGGCATCACGCCACGGGAGCCTGTGGCGCGTCTTTTAATGCCGGGCGATAAAATCCCCTTCAATGCCACGGCATCATTTTAAAGCATAGCAATTTATGTCGTATTTCTGTAACAGTACGGTTGACTCATCATTAGTAAAAATTAAATCCCTTGCCATGCCGTCCCGGTCTGCGTAGGCCCTTATTTGACAATGTGGGTCTACGTTTTCGTTGCACACGCTATACACGAATTTACATAGCATGCAAGGCGTTAAATTACGTGGGCACCATAGCCAAGCAAGCCACTCGTGTGTAAAGACGTCAATTCATGTGTAGCGTATCCGTGGATACAATTCCATACATTTTCTTGCAAAGTGAAGCTTGGCGCACGTGCGTAGCCTCTCTGTGCGTGGCGATGGGAAGTGTTAGGAACCTTTGGCGTATTCAGTGGCTCGTCTGACCGTTTGCCGAAAATAATGTGTTTATTTTATACTAGTTAAGACGGACACAAAACTCTTGGTATATATGTACCTATATAACACTATATTTCCTATTCTCGCTACCCGAGAGGTCCCAAGTCCAACAGCTACGCTAGAGGGACGCTATAGTTACTTTAGATAAGTATTATTTATTTATTTTAAGTCTACGAGTTTATGTATAATCTATACTAATGTAAAGAGGAAAGATTTCATTGTTTGTTTTAATTGACCATACTCCAAAAATACTTGACCGATTTGAAATATTCTTTCACAATTAGATAGGCATAGTAATAATTTATAATAAATACCCAGGCCATTGAAAGCTAGTCCAATAATAATCAATAATAACTCCCATCTATACACATTGTCATTCATTATTTCAACTTCTTCAAGCCCATTTTCGCAATCTCAATGTTTTCTTCTTTAAAATCAACTTTATCTCTGTACCAAATGAAAATAAGATAACCGGTTTAGGCGTAAAAGTGTAGGCAACATACAGACATAGTTACTTTCGCAGATATAATATTAATGTAAATTGGTCAAGCGCGACACGAAACGAAATCGTATGAAACAATTTTGGTGTTCAACACGAACACTAAAATTCGTTTCGTGTCGCGCTTGACCCAATATTATATCTTAACACAATATTTTCCATCGAAACTTGCCAAATGCTGTTCACTAAACAGCTCACGAGAACGCATCATCACAATAGCTTGGAATACAGGTAATAAGCTATAACACGCCGCGCCCGCAGCGGCCATAAAACTAGCGGTTTTATGTCACAACTTTTACTTTGTCGTGTCGACTAGAATATTTATAATACTAGCTTTTCGCCTGCGGCTTCGCCCGCGTGCTCTGGGTATATCTTATAAATTATTCTATGTTGATGACGTAATTGTCTATACTCATCTTTTAAAAAAGTCTATCCCTCGGGAACCATACATCTTACCGGGATAAAAAGAAGCCTATGTGCTATTCCAGACTATAATCTAGCTCTGTGCCAAATTTCACCCAGATCCGTTCAGCCGTTCTGGCGTGATTGAGAAACAAACATCCATTCACATTCCATTTAGTAGGACTACCTGATTCCCGCGCTTTTATTCGATTAAATTATCGATCGATATTAATGTCAAATTGCAACTTGTTTAGCTCCCCAGCCGTAGAAGAATTATACACACAAGAATCAGCCACATTTTGAGACTAACAAAAAATCTTTCTCTTTAAAACTGATAATTTCTTTATGGCCCAAAAAATATGCAGTGACATTATTTTACAAATAGATTTTAGAAAATCTCTAGATTTATTTTGATGACAAATGTATTGTGTGGGTTGTTAACATGTATTTTTTTTTGCAATGTCTAAGGTTTTATGTTTTATCTGTATGTAAATAATAAATGGGTTAGTGAAAAGAATCTCGTTATCATTTGCGGGAACATTTTTTTGGCAAAATCCCAAAAAATATTATCTTATACAGGATGTTATTATATATATTTTAAGAAGTATCGCTAAATTCTTGGCCACATAAACTACTAGAAAAACTTCTTTGAGATATAGGTAATAACGTATCGTATTTATTGAAATTTTACAAAAGTAAACTTTTAATTTCTCTTTATTTCCTTTATCTCTATTTAATTCGTTGCCCCACTAGGATTTTGTCCTGTTTCGTCGGTGCCTTTACAAAAAACTCATATACCTACAAAAACAATGTTGTAAGGTTATGTAATAACAATAAGAGCACCGTTTGACGAGTATACCATGTAATGTAGTAATTTAAGTTTGTTATTGTAAAGCAAATAAAAATAAAAAACAGACTCCGACAGCTATAAAATACGTTTATTATTAAGCTTTTATTTCAGCCTTACATCGATTTTTAAGTGTTATTATTATTATTAGTTACATAATGTAACTTTTTTTATTACATTTATTTTTTTTAAATTTCTGTTTTCGTATTTATTTTTGTGTTATTGACTGTATATATTTGACATGGTGTAAGGGCCGCCAATGGAGGTGAAATCCTCTTTCAAACCCTTCCACTTGTATTTAGGCCTTAGGCAAAAGGCGTTCGATAACCCACTTCTTCATTGTTCAATGGATTAGTGATTCGTAGGCGACCTCTTTATCTTTTGAAGTTGATCAAAAAGATAAAGTATTGTTTCATAGCAGATTAAAGTAAAGGAACAAGATAGTTTTCCTTTGTGCCTATCCTTTCCGATCCTGTTAAGGATTTTCCGATAGAAGGTATCGGAAATTCAAAAGGAGGATTAATTAAATAAAACCTACTGTATAAACCTAAGGCCTCTTCGGATATAAGCTATACACGTTACCTACCGCTGCCGGTAGCGAAAAATATCGCGAGGTGTTACGCCCGGTATTTGTATGAAGTTCCGTAGTATTTGGCGCAGCCATGGGCGCTTATTTCTTTAATTCATAAATTTTTCTTCTTTCTTTGTGTCTTTCAATTAAAGTTTAGAATCCCTTCCCATACTGTCGTGATCGGCGGTATCTTTTCGCTTGGTAACAAGTTCTATCAGATTCTAGTGAAAATCCAGTTTCGCTACCCATACATACCGCGCGCGGTAGCAATATGATCTAAGGATTCAAACATAAAACAAAATCACGCGTGTATTCACCGAAGGGTTTAACAGAGGCACACTCAAAGTTTACCGGTATGCTTAAGTCTCCTTTAATAGGGTTGAGCTTATTGCCTTTAACCGGGCACAGATCGAAACAGCAAATACTGCGAATTTCATGGGCAAACTTAATAACGATTTGTACTAATTTGAAATCGAACTAAGCGTAGCCTATGATCATTATTACTGTGACTAAGCTAATGAGGTATTAAACAGTAGCAATACCACACTCGTTTTGTGATACCCACAGCGGTAGTGAATATGGCGTATGTCTGGACGGGCCTTTAATTGGGATTTTGCCAAAACAAGTAAAATATACAGAGTGTTCTTACAAACACTCCCTGTTACCTATATAGAATAAGCTGTAATCCTCAGACCTTAGATAAATATTAAAAAAAAGAATGATTCATATCTAAATTCTTGACAGATATAATTTAGTTAAATAAAGCGTCACCCTGTTGTTCTCTTATTTATTTAGCAAGGAATATTCAACTCTTGGGAGTTTGTTTTGAACAAAAGCTATTTCGGTTGACATAACATTTAAAAGTTATGAATTCCGAGATAAATGGAATGCGGCATTTTGTGTTACGTATTGTGTAATAATATTGTATTTGAGTTCAAAAAGCCTTGACTATTGACTTGACTGACTGGCGACCACCCTTAGGGCATTTGTGCACTACAAGGAATTTTACGGTCCCGCAGTCCGACATTTTACTGTCCGATAAGGCAGGTCATATAAAATATATACTAGTTTATGCACTATACGTTATTTTACCGGCCGACTTTTCCCCATTTCGGGCCATCAGTGCGTCCGCGATGATGACGGGGTGGTGCGGACGTGGGGTATAGCAAAAAAGCGTTTGAGCTACCCTAAACTGCGCCGCACCGGTCTCAGAAAAGACGGACAAGTGTACAAGCCAATCATCCGGTTTTTCATGCCACATGGGACCGTAAAATGTCGGACTGCCGGACCGACGACGAACGACGTTAAAGCGTTTGTGCACTGCAAGGAATTTTACTTCCTTGTAGTGCACAAAAGCTCTAACGTTGTTTCTACTTTATTCTGTACCTTTCTTTTAAGGGCTTTTAAGGGCCGGCAATGCACCAGCAACGCCTCTGATGTCCACAAACGGTGATGACTCCTACTATACCATAGAGGAAAAAACATAAGCTACAACAACCCTCTCATTTTACGGCCCCACACACCTCGACTCCTCAACGTGCCACTATTTCTATTGTACGACAGTTTCAATTTAAAACTGCGCAATAATTGAAGCATTTCGTGATGGCGGCGAGGAAATTAAGTTTACCGAACATAATGTGGGGAAAAATTGGAAATTGCTAACCTGATTTGTGAGGAAACGAGAAATTGTAGGTACAAATTTCGAGAATTTCTCCTTCTGTAACACGCTATCAAAGAGTATTAAGCATGAGGATTAGGGAAGGGGTAGATAAAGGGTAAGATTGTGCGTGTATTGTGGTTGCGTGTTGAAGTGTTTGTGATAACGTGATGATTGAAGGTCAAGAGAAAATATTTACATAACATAAACATACAATTCACGCTTGTATTCAGTAAGAGGTTAGGCAGAGCTACAGTTTGACGGTTTGTTGAGGTCCTATACAAGGTGGAAGGGACATCGGCGCACAAACGTCGTGACAGAGTTTCACTCAAGGTCAAAAATAAAATGACCTAGGTCATTCATGTAGAAAATTATCGGATACTACAGATATTGACATTTTTGAGCGCGCAGTGTATTGCTAAAAACGCGATTATAACGCTGCGTAGTAAATGTTATGCCGAGCGCGATCCGAAATAAATGAAATAATGTTTTTTTTTATCATAAATCTAATTTGGGTAAATAGAAATAGATAGATAGATAGATAGAATATTCTTTATTGCACACCAAAACCAATTGAATACAATTGAATAAAGAAATAATGTTTTTACAGGTTCAAAAAAATGCAGAAAAAAACTTTATGAAAAAAGCTACGGAAAATTTCAACGCAGGGGGGTCCAGAATCATGTACTGAACTCATGGTATTCGGATGTACGTCGATGTCCCTTCCACCTTGTTTAATATCAGATAGGTTACATAGGATCAGCGTTATTGCGTTGATGAAATTAAACATAATTTGAAAGCAGCTCGGAGTTTGGGTTTATCCAGATCGAGATAGTGGCAATAGGCTCGCCCTCTATTACATGGGTAATAAACACCGGCAAAAAATGGAGGGCACAGGAGCTCGAGGTAGACCACCTGCTAAGTGGAGTGATCAAATACTCAAGGCCACCAATTTAACACTCCAAAAGGCAATCCACTCTGCGGGTGACCGGGCCGGTTGGAGAGCTTGCTGTCGTCTTAGAAGACATAGTGGTCACGATCCTCAGCATTGAGGGACCGACGAGATGGATGGAAACACCGGCAAACTTCGGGAAATACAGGCGTAATAAAAGAAAAATAAGCTTTACCACTTTTGCAATACTGTTCTAAGTCATCATATCAGCCAAAATACATCCACTGTTGAACATACATCTTCCCTTTATGACTATACGCTGCTTGCATCCAACAACTCCCAGCGACCTTTATCAGGTCACTTGTCCATCTCGTTGGAGGCCGTCCTAGGCTGCGATTTTTTTGCGTCTGGAAATGCTTTATGCATCGTCACGCCGTCCTGGGGAAGGCGGCGCGGTGTGTGGGACTCCGTCCTGAAAAGGACGTCTATCCACTAAAACCAGACGGGTGTTCTCCTCATCACCGATCGGCCGGGGTCACGGGTACGTGTGGACATTCTTCCGCGAATCCTAACCTGCGCCTAGCCGAACCTTTTATATTATCTGGCAGCAGTTCTAAGGGCTGTGTTCAATGGTTCTAGGTCAATTTTAAGATATTATCTAACTGTTACACGCTAACTTTAACTGGAAGGCGTAACCGACTAGTATTTCTTGACACGCGAAAAGTAAAGAAACATTTTAATTCATAATTTTATTTGAGTTTTGGTATAAAAGCTACCGTAACCGTAGTCTAGTTTGGGCACCAGTCTCCCACTCTCTCTCTTTTATTGCCTATTGAATGTATCATTCTGTGTACAATGTTGTGGAGAGAAAAAAACATTATTATTGTTTACTATCCTTTGCCCGAAACTTCGTTCCCGTAGAAGTTGATTTTTTCCCCCCGTTTTTCCAACACTTTTAATTGCTACTCCGCTTCTATTGGTCGTAGTGTGATGATATATAGCTTAAAGCCTTTCTCGTTAAACAGGCTATCTAACACTGAAAGATTATTTTCAAATCGGACCGGTAGTTCCTGAGATTAGCGCGTTCAACCAAACAAACAAACAAATTCTTCAGCTTTATAAGTACTCTTAGTATAGATTTCTAGAAGCAGCTCAAATTTTAGATTTGACAGCTGTCAACGATTCGCGTTTTAGGAACTTGTCAACCCCATTTTTTGTTCTGTTCTGATTATGTCCATGCTAAGGTTACCTGGAAGAGATCGCAGTCTGCGATAAGGCCGCTCTTATATATCCTGTTTTATTGTGTTATATTCGGTGTACAATAAAGTATATATAAATAAATGAATATCGAGTTTCTTTGACTATCTGATAGATAGCTTCACTACTTAAATACTGCAAATAAATAATTCTAATACGCTACAAATCCACGAAACCACCTCAAATCTGTACCACCTGGATTATAAATAGTGCCAGACAGCGTGACAGACACAAAACATTTCTTTGCATACCCATTACAAGGTATCAAGCTACATTGGTCATCGTATAGTGACCTGAATTAGTACATTACGTATTCTAGTTGCGCGACCAGGTCAGCGTGCGAATGTCAATGAAATTTTGAGGCGGGTACCGCGGTTTTACCGTAGGCTGGCAGAGGGTTAATTTGCGGCGGGAAAATAGAACAAAATGCGGGAAAATGGTGCAGGAAATAACTTGTAAAAGATTGAAGTATAGGCAGATACGTGTACACTCGACAAAAAAGTTAGGTATACAATTACAGTCAGCTAACGATATCTATATTTTGATAAAGTTATGTAAAAATAATATGTGAGGGGCTCGTAGATGAGTTATAAATACGTTGACCTACCATACTTTGAGTTTAAGCTGAGCTTCCTGCGATCAGTTTGTGGATGGGTGACTATTCTTAACACATTGAGACCCCTCATTCGGATGCCTCATAGCATAGAGTACGTAAAGTCTCGGTTGTCGTACGACAATCGCTAGTACGCTCTCGGTAAAATCTTCGTATATCAGAAATGTGGAGGTCTAGTGGCAGTCGTTTCTTGTAAAATATGAGTAAGTTTATTTGGCAAAAAGGCTTAATGTTGTCGTCAGATGTTAATGACGCAACGGAACCATATATATTGTATCAAAACGCAGGTGATGTAAGATGCCTACATACCAAACTCTTTGGTGGAAAATTATTTATAACACAATCTATGTCAAGACGCAGATATTATTGGCTGCCTGTATACATAACTGTTTTGTCGATTATACCCCTCTGCCCCACTAAATAAACCCAATTAAAAAATCAAAACCTCCCAAAAGTCGTTGAATAGCCCTCCGCTTTTATTGAAATTTGAATACCGTATCTTTTATGACTTCACTCCACTTCACCTCTCTCAAAGTGAATGCTATTGAATTAAATACAACGTCAATTTTATGAGTTGCTCAATTAAGGTTTCGGTCCGATATCGAGCGAAAGAATAACGTGGACTGTCCTTTTTTCTGTGGAATTTCCATTGCCTTATTGTTCTACGGCCTTAATTAATAACGTATCTGTAGATTGTTTTCCCTACTGGAGATAGAAATTTGACATTACTTCTATGGAGCTTATGTCAAATTTTTCTTATGTCAATTTTCGGCCGGTATAGGTACTGTCATAAACTGTCAAATAATAAATTGTAAAGTGTCAAATAAGTAGCACTGGAAGACTCTGAAGGGGTTGATCTCGGCGAACATACCACAACCAAATTTCGGACGTTCTCTAAAAGGCAAAGTTAAGAGCTCCCTAAACCGACAAGCATGCATGGGGAGGTTGGTGAGGATAGATGAAGCGTAAGTGGTATGCTAGGATCGTCGCAAGTGGAAATCTAGTCATAAGCAGAAACAGGCGTAAAGCTATGTAAGTGTGCGTGTCAAGTATCAATAAATGGTGCTTTTATTCTTCTCTCTTTCTTCATTAGATTGTTCTATTATAATCTGCGCGGACTAGTTGGCCGCGCCTTAGGTATATGAGCGACGGAACGGAGCGGCGGGGTCACCTGCGCGCGGTGGGACGTAGGGGCGGGGGCGCTTGATTTCGTTCGCAGTAACCACCGCCTCACCCCCGTCCCCACCTAAGGCGCGGCCAACTAGTTCCGCACGGACTATAGACTGCCAGTAGCAGCTCGGAGTACACATCTGTGGCCAGTTCATGACAAATAAACTCGCCCCCTATTACATAAGACCTGAAAACAAATAAGAAAAAAAAAACAGCTGACATACAAAGACGTTTACTTATCTCAACAAAATGTCATAATCTAGGGCTCAGCAGAATTTTCGTGAGAAAATAAAGTGTTTATTATGTCACTTGTAACGATTTAATCAGTTCGACCTAGGCCAAACTAGTTAAACCTAAAGTATTTAGACCAAATTAGATTGTCCTGGGTTACACTAGTATATCCTAACAGGCGTAGAATAAACCGGTTTGATCTAGGAAAAAAATAGTTTGGCCGGAAATTAGGTTTCGACGGTAGCATATTAAATAACAACATTAAGGGCCTCTGGATAGCTGCTACCCGTCGGATAAATTAAAAACTGTATAAAACGTTTCTATGAATTTATCTGCCAGGTAATTTAATGGGAACTTAAGTTCTGGTTAGCTTGGGGCTAGATGGTTAATTACAATTCCTTTATTTGTTCTGCAACAAATCTATACTAATTATTAAAAGCTGAAGAGTTTGTTTGTTTGGTTGAACGTGCTAATCTCGGGAACTACTGTTCCGATTTGAAAAAATCTTTCAGTGTTAGATAGCCCGTTTATCGAGGTCTCTATGTCATAACGCTACGACCAATAGGAGCAGAGTATCAATTAAAAATGTTGCAAAAACGGGGGAAAAATTCAACTTCTACTGGTACAAAATCGAGGGCAAAGGCCAGAACTCATAAACTGTCACATTCTCAGTAAATAAATCTACCTGCATTTATTTGTTTATCCAAAAATGAGCCGCAACGGGAAATATAATTACCCCCGACAGACGGACGAGCGAAATAAATGAAATTATACGGACCCCCCGTAATTTGCTGACGTAATTACTTTTTGGGGATCAGTGCACAATACAAGGAGATGCATAAAAGGTCCACTTTTACCTAACTTTGCAATAAACCCTCCTTAGGCAGTCGGGTGAAAATATGCTTCTATTTATGAATAATTCAACATCATAGTTAACAGTTTGTATAAAATTGATTCGTCTTGATGGATATCCGAAAAGAGACTGTAAATGGGTACCTATGTACAAATGTTTGTCTGACGATTTTTCTTGCTCGGCTCTTAATGTGATGATTTTATAACCAAAAAATTTAATTCACATCACTATATATTCAGTTCTAGCCCCGCCTTATTGGGGACGTATCTATTTATTTTTCCCATCTGTCACCACTGGTGGCAACTGGGAACAAGAAGAGTGGCCATGCCCATTTCTCACCAGTGGGGACGTAGACGGTGGGGATAACTGGGAATAACTCAAAATTGTGAATTATGAAAAAGTTTTTTTTTTAATCAAAATGGTAGTTTTGAATATTAACGCGCTTAAACAAACTCCTTAGCCATATAATATTAAACCATCCTTACTAACATATAAATGCGGAAGTAACTCTGTCTGTCTGTCTGTCGCAATTTCACACCAAAACTACTGAACCAATTTAAATTTATAAATAAATTATAAATATCTTGGGACATTTTACACAGCACCATCTAGTCCCAAACTAAGCAGAGCTAGTACTATAGGTACTAGACAATGGATATAATACTTATATACTTTTTTTTGTTGTAAATATATACTTATGATATATAAGAAACACCCAGACAAACACAAACACCTAAGTGCATCACATAAATGTTTGTGTCTTGTGGGAATCGACGACCTCGTGATCAGCAGTCCGGTACTCGAACCACTAGACCACAGACGTCGTCAAAATGAAAATTGGTACACATAATTATAGTCTAGAGCCTGAGAAAGGACATAAGGTACTTTTTCATGCGAAAAAAGGACTGTAAGGGGTTGAAATAGGGGATGAAAGTTATGAGAAATACGCAGGCCACGCGAGCGAAGCCGCTGGTGGAAAGTTAGTAGATTATATATATTTCTACAGTAAATGGCTTTGTGGAAAGAAAAAGTCACTGCAGCCTTGACTTATGATTCAAATTCAAATTCAAATTCAAATTCAAATTCAAATTCAAATTCAAATTCAAATTCAAATTCAAATTCAAATTCAAATTCAAATTCAAATTTAAATTTAAATTTAAATTCAAATTCAAATTCAAATTCAAATTCAAATTCAAATATTTTATTTCAAATAGACCATATAAATAGGCACTTTTGAACAGTCAAACTCAACTAGTTTGACTGTTCAAAAATCGGTTCCAAAAAAAGTAGGACTTATGGAGAAGAGCCGGCAAGAAACTCCATAGTTACTCTTTTAAAAAAAGATAGTGAGATAGTAACATTTTTTTGTTGTGAATAATATGAGTCTAATGCAGTTTGATGTGTAAGGATTAATAAAATAGAAAGGAAAAGAAAATAGCCATAGCAGTAAGAGCTGACCTGTCCCGAGTCCCGACAGACAGCACCCGTTCACGAGCATGATGTAGAACTTCTTTGCTTACTTGTTATGGGACAGAATAATGCTATTTTTAAATCAAGCCCAATTTGTGTAGGATTTGTGTGTTAAAATCGGTCGAGCCGTTCAGAGATTTGTCGGAACAAACCGACAGACAGACAAAACATCGAAAAATTGTGTTTTTGATGTAAGTAAGTAACTACCGTATTACAGATATGTACATTTTAGCGCTAGAATAAATACGTCTTCAGTTGGGATTCGAACCTGCGTTCCTCTGATTAAGTAGGTAGGTACTTAACATGAATTATATATTCCTCCCTAGGTTTCCGCCCGCGAATTCGCCCGCATGGTCTTATAATTTTTTCCCCCGTTTTTGCAACATTTATCATTACTACTCCGCTCCTATTAGTCGTAGCGTGATGATATATATTCGTAGCTTTCCCCGATAAATGGGCTATCTAACACTGAAATAATTTTTCAAATCGGTCCAGTAGTTTCGGAGCCTATTCAATACAAATAAACTCAAAATTAGTAGACAGTGAAATCACAGAAAAGAAAATATCACCCTCTAAGCTTCACAGAATCTCAGAGTATCCAACAAAATACCACTTACCAATAGAAATAAAGCCAATCCCTGTAGAGGCAAACAAAATGATCGCCAACTAGATTATCTCCGAAACTAAAGTAAATAAAAACGAATGTCTCCCACGAATAATATTTATTTTTGTTCCATACAAAACTCGGCTATACCACCTTATGATAAAATTGGTTTTCGCATGTGCGAATTAATCGCTCCGATACACACCGTCCCGTAATTCGGATAGCAATGATATGATAAAATAATATAGTGGGTATAAATTGGGGAAATTATTATTGAATCGAATAAATATAGTTTTACGATAAGCTTAGGTACTCTTGTGAGTTTGTTGAAGTTGTTTTAAAGGTATACCTAAATGACATACCTTTATTTTTAATGAAGGAATGAAATACCTTTGTTAGGTATCGCATTTTAGGGTAGGTATGAACATAGAACAACATAAAACATCACGCCATTAATCCCTAGGTGTTAGGCAGATGTGTCCTAATATACGCCCACAGATTGCCTAAATGTTCAGGTCCCATGTAATTCGAGCCTATTGCTTTTAACCGGGAAAAACTTCAAACTAGAAAAACCCACACTTTCCACGACCTGGGAATCGAACCTAGGACCTCGAGGGTAGCAGTCGCGCTTTTTGTATTTTTTTTCTTATTTTATAATTATTTATTAACTATAATTATCTTTTAGCGTCATCTATCGAGCTACATAAGAACTTGTACGAACGAAGCAATAAATCCTGAATCGCGCAAGTGAAGTTTACCGTGCAACTTGCATATATAAAACCGCCCGACATCAACCGTCGGGCAGTGGCCCGCCAGGCATAACACCCGCCTGGTCAGAGGATCCTCCCTTTGGTTGGAGCGACATCACACCTCGTCCCTCCACAATCTTTCTTAATCTAATCTAACTGTTACAATACTTATAATTCAAGAACTGATGGACCGATTTTCATGATCTTTGATTTGTTGGATTTGTCTCCACCCCGAATAACAGAATAACAATGAAAATGGGGTTCAAATTTGACATAACGCGAGCGGAGCTGCGGAAAATATCTAGTAATACTATACTACTAATATTATAAATGTGAAAGTTTGTCAGGATGGATGGATGGATGTTTGTTACTCTTTCACGCAAAAACTACTGAACGGATCCGAATGAAATTTGGCACAGAGATAGATTATAGTCTGGAATAGCACATAAGCTACTTTTTATCCCGGTAAAATGTATGGTTCCCGTGGGATAGCGGGCGAAGCCGCTGGCGGAAAACTAGTAATACATACATAAAACAAAGTCGATTTTGTTACAACACTTATAACTCGAGAACTGCTGGACCGATTTTCGTGGTTTGGTTTTTGATTTTTTGGATTTATCTCCGCCTCGAATAACTATTAAAACATAACATCGGGGTTCGAAGTTGCGGGAAAAGGCTACATTATAATATAACTGAAAATCACAATTTGCTTGCCAAGAAATCCGTCCTTATGTCCCAAAAACTATTACTTACCATCCATTCTTATTAGGCGGCCGGTGATAAGCCCCAAAAGGGACCCTGAGCAAGGGTTCTAAGCCATCGAACGTTCGAGGACTCCAGGACTTTGTCACCGACATCCTCCAAATGACCAACATTTATCTTTTGAGAAGGATTTATGAATTGGTTTGGACGTTTTTGTTCGTTTTAAGGTTATGTTGTGTTTCCTTTCAAGTTGATTTGGATTGTGGTTTTCAAAGTTTATGACCACGTCTGTGGTCTAGTGGTTCAAGTTCTCACGAAGTCGTGGGTTCGATTCCCACAGGACATTTATGTGATGAATTGTAAATGTTTGTGTTTGTCTGGGTGTTTCTTATGTCTATAATACTATTTATAAAGAGGAAAGATTTGATTGTTTGTTTGTTTGTATTGAATAGGCTCCGAAACTACTGGACCGATTTGAAAAATTCTTCCAGTGTTACATAGCCCATTTATCGCGGAAGGCTATAGGCTATATACCATCACGCTACGACTAAAAGGAGCGGAGTAGCAATGCAAAATGTTGCAAAAACGGGGGAAAAACGTTCAAGACGTTAAAAACGTTCAAGAACGCGGGTGAAGCCGCTGGCGGGAAGCTAGTATTATCTATATCTATACATATATAATACATCTGAAGAAAAGTCATTTTTATACATCCAAAATATTTCCAAAAATAATAGCCAGAGTGTTAAAGGATAACCAACAGAACCAATTTTTAACATGTTTAGATCTTTTGTCCGTTTCTTTGTGCAGGCATCATGTAAAATGTACGAAACTAATGTAGATAACTTTTATACGTAAACATTGTACCTTCTACAACTTGAAGTATTACTTAGCTTTTGTTTTAACGCAATCAGTTCACTCTATCAAGAGATATTAGATAAAACGCAAAAATAGAACTAATGTTGACAGTTGAACTCCATATACCTACTAAAGATGGCTTTGTGCATAAATTATGACGTTATTTTCTGAAAGTATTACATTGGTACATAATCTGAATCTTTGTAGATACTACAACAACACTGCTCGACCCGGGAATCGAACTCAGGATCTCTAGCGTAGCAGTCGCGCTCAGGACCAACGAGGCAGTCTGAATAATTTATACTTATTTATTCAAGGCCCCGTATTCACCTATCCCTTAAACCTTGTAACAAAAAGGGCCCAACTCGTTAACGATACCATTCGACTTTTGCAACTTGTAAAAAAATAATTCACACAAAAATACTCAGATGAGGCGACATTGTTTCCCAACAAAGTTTGTGTTGAAAAATGGTTTCAAAAGTTTTCGGGGTTCAGTAGTAATCAAGTTTAATGAATAAGCGTTGCGAAAAACCGAAAAATTTGCAGCCCAAAAGAAAGAATTCGTTGTTTTTTTGATGACTTGAACGCGTTTAAACGTAAGATAAGGTACCATTAAGCCTGTATTTCCCGTAGGACTGGGCAGAGGCGTACTAATGTACACCCACTGTTTGCCAGTCTCCCAGAGCCTGTGACAAGTTGCAATTTGAAATTCGAATCGACAAAATAATAAAAACAAAATACATTGGTGACAGCTCGATTTGTCGAATGTCAAATTGCAACTTGTCAAGCCCCCAGGGCCTGTGACAAGTTGCAATTTAAAATTCAAATCGACAAAATAATAAAACAAAATGTATGTGAATGACACAAGCTTTCGACAAATCGGGCTCTCTGTCGGCTGTCAATAATGTCATTTCCATACATTTTTATTGTCTTGTCTATAGGCCCTGGTTCAAGTTCTGCCTGCCAGTATTTTTTTTCCTTCAATAACATTAAGGACAAACTGAAAGTCGCGACGTATAAGCAGGTCAAGAAGTCAGCTCTGAACTGAGAGCAGTGAAAGATTCTGCACTGACAAGAGCGCAGCTCTTAAAAGAAGTGTGTAAATACTTAAGCTGTAGTATTGTAGCGACATCTATCGAACTACATAAGAACTTGTACGAAGCCTCGAATCCTGAATCGCGCAAGTGAAGTTTACCGTGCAACTTGCAACATGTGCAACAGCGCAAAACCCGCCTGGTCGGAGGATCCTCCCTTTGATTGAAGCGGCAACATACCTCGTCCTGCCGCAGTATTAATTTAGATTAGATTATTTTTTATCACTGTATTATAATATAAATTATTATTGACGACGTCTGTGGTCTAGTGGTTCGAGTACCGGACCGCTGATCACGAGGTCGTGGGTTCGATTCCCACAAGACACAAATATTTATGTGATAATGAATATAAGTACTTGTGCTTGTCTGGGTGTTTCCTATGTATAATAAGTATATATTCACAAAAAAAGTATATAAGTATATCTATTGTCTAGTACTCATAGTACAAGCTCCGCTTAGTTTAGGACTAGATGGTGCTGTGTAAAACTGTCCACAAATTATTTATTTATTTATTTTATATTCTTCTCGGGAGCTTAACAAAAAGACTTCAATACTTACAATACCATTTCCGAACCTCCATCAGCACTTCATAGCTCCAACATTAGCATCAATTGAATTAACAGCAGGTTAACTCTCGTTATCAAATTTACCTGAAGTTACTCCTTAAGCGTCTGCTTACCTGTAAAGGCAGAGGGGTAAAGGTTAATTTAATGGCCGTTTAAATTGATCACTTAATTAACTTACGACTATTAATTCGTCTGGGTTTGTTACAACTTTAGGGCCAAGTGTTGAAAGTCAAAGGTTTTTATCAATGTCAAAATGTAAATGTAAATATCAATTGGACCGTTATTGTTCCCAAGCCAGCTGAGCCCTTTGCCCAGCAGTGGGATAGCAATGAAAAAGTACCACTATTACAGGTACCTAAGTTCTTTGACATGTCAAAAACTAGTTGCATAATATCGCATTTATATCTATTGATTTATAAGAAAATTAATTCAAAGGTAAAGTAACTGTCTTGCAATTTGGTAGATAGTTATAATGTAACTATCAAATTGCAAGGTAGTTTATTTTTATTTTTTTATTAATAAAATTATGGTGTTGCTAGTAAAAAACTCAGTTTTGAGCTAAGCTTGTCTTTCTACAATGTTTTTGAAATTATTTTGTGAATTATAAGTGTGTAGAAAAAAATGTAGCACACAGACCCTATCCTGCTACCAATATAAATGTGAAATTTTGTGAGGGTCGATGTATGGATGTTTGTTACTCTTTCTCGCAAAACTACTGAACCGATTTCGATAAAACTTCACAGTATTATAGCTTATAAATCAGAATAACACACAAGATATTAAAAAAGTACTTTTGACTGCGAGTGAAGCCACGTGCGAACGCTAGTTAAAAAATATATCTAACACGGGACGGAACTTGAACCCGAAACGCTGAAAAGCGGGCCAAGAGAGCGTCTTAGCCTTAATAACCTAACCTAAATTATAAATTTAGAAAACCCCCGACACGAAATGTAATTTACCATTTTGTGGTGGCGACCATCTTTGATTTGAAATTTATCATAGTGCATATTCTACTAGTCAAGCCCTTTCATTTGATACCCATATTGAGGGAGTTGTGAAAAAATATGTAATTCGCTATTTTGTGGCGGCGGCCTTCTTAGACCGATTTTCATCAATCATTGCTAAGAACACTCCCGACTAATTAACCTTTCAAATAAAAAAAGCAAAATCAAAATTGGTTCATCCGTTCGGGAGCTACGATGCCACACACACACACACACACACACACACACACACACACACACACACACACACACACACACACACACACACACACACACACACACACACGTCAAACTTATAACACCCCGTCTTTTTTGCGTCGGGGGTTAAAAAGCAGCGCTTATTAACGAAGAGTACAAAGTCATGAATTAATTAAAATATTCTTATAAAGTTAAGCAATTTGTCATGAATGAGTTTAGCGTACTTTCGTAATGAAATTATATGTTATTTATTAATTATGACGGCACCTAAATTAGAGTAGTCCCGTAGTTATAATTACAACCTCGCGAATCAGTCGATTTGGTTAAGCTACGATTGCAGAGGCCAGACTGGATGCTGACATAGGGACTAATAGAACGACTAAGCAAATATTTTTAGACATCAACCATTTAATTATTAACCATTATAATGAGGTGCTTGTAGCTAAGCTATAAACTACGCCAATTCTTCGTCCTCTGGCCGCGCTTAAGGATCTCTTGGATTCTAATCCAACAGGGGGGCTAGACAAGTTGCATTTTGACATTCGAACCGACAAACAAAATGTATGGAAATGACACAAGCTTTCGACAAATCGGGCTGTCACTAATATCATTTACATACATTTTGTTTGTCGATTCGAATGTCAAAATGCAACTTGTCTAGCCCCCCAGGCGATCTACCGCCACCCACCGCTCGCCAATCGAAATCTTCCTTCACATTCTAAACTTACGTCTTAAGGTAACGTAGCGACATCTATTGTGAAGTGACCGTTAGTTACTGTTATTGGTTTTATCACCGTTGTAATTAAGTAAATAAACTACGCTGATCAATCGATCTGCGGGGTTAGGATAGGCTTGTCGTGGTCTGGGCGGCGGCGGAGGGCCAACACTAGTCGGGGCGCGCGGAAGAATGCGTTGTTCCCGTAGCCCCCGACGCAAGTGCGAGTGGGAACACCGGGGTTGGTTTTAGTCAGTAGGAGTCTGACAGACCCCCGGGGAGGGCGGGGGACTTCCATGAGGACTTCCAACCTCGAAAAAAAGAAGCTTGTCGTGGTCAGTTTCAGGATGGGTGACCATTACTAACACATCAAGACCCCTCCGTGCCTTGGAGAGCACGTAAAGGCGTCGGTCTCGGATGTCATACAAACATTTATGACGACGTCTGTGGTCTAGTGGTTCGAGTACCGGACTGCTGATCACGAGGTCGTGGGTTCGATTCCCACAGGACACAAACATTTATTGTGATGAACTTAAGTGTTTGTGTTTGTCTGGGTGTTTCCTATGTATAATAAGTATGTATTTACAAAAAAAAAGTATATAAGTATTATATCCATTGTCTAGTACCCATAGTACAAGCTCTGCTTAGTTTGGGACTAGATGGTGCTGTGTTAAAATGTCCCCAAATATTAAAAAAAAAAAAAAAATTGTTGGTGGCTCAAAAAGCCTTACATTCTATTCTTCGAATCGGTATTGCCGATTGCGGAGGTTTGATGGCAGTCGCTTTCTGTAAAATACTGATATTCAGCCGCATCTGGCTAGACTGGAAGCCAACCCCAACATGGTTGGGAAAAGGCTAGAAAGAAGTAGAAGAAGAAATTGACGACGTCTGTGGTCTAGTGGTTCGAGTACCGGACTGCTGGTCACGAGGTCGTGGGTTCGATTCCCACAGGAAACAAATATTTATGTGATGAATTAAGTATTTGTGTCTGTCTGGTTGTTTCTTATGTATTATAAGTATGTATTTACAAAAAAAAAGTATATAAGTATTATATCCATTGTCTAGTACCCATAGTACAAGCTCTGCTTAGTTTGGGACTAGATGGTGATGTGTAAAAATGTCCCAGGATATTTATTTATTAATTATTTAAGAAATACATTAGTCTCCTTCAAAATAAACAAACAACACTTGTTTAATCGAGGTCACAAGTAAATTCATGTTGTTTCAAAGAAATTCTTAACGGAACGTGAAAGTCATTCGGAATAATGTTTGTGAAAAATTGGCAAGTCCAACAAAAGTTGTAGACCCATAAAACATTTCTTGCGGCAAATTAGGCTTTTGTAAGTTAGTATCAAAGCCAACATTATAAGTAGGTCATACTTAAAGACATACATTTTAGCGAAAGGCTAATTCAGGCTGAGGCAGCCTTCGAACCAAGCCTTCATGATCTGTGGCAGACCTGGGAAGTCCGTCTAACCAGATAATGGTCCCAGTAGGCGTAGGTATGGAGCCAGGAGTGGTGGAGTGATGGAGGGTTTTTTATACTACTACGGTGGCAAACAGGCATACGGCCCGCCTGATTGTAAGCGGTTACCATAGCTTATGGACGCTTGCAACACCAGAGGTATCACTCGCGCGTTGCCGACCCTAAAAACCTCTTAGAGGTTTATGGAGGTTTCACTGCGCCGACAGTTTAAGGGAATATTCCTCTTACTACCAGCGCAGCGTATCCTTAGGAGCTCCGGCAACCTTACTCACTGCAGGAACACAACACACAATAAAGTGTGTTATTTGGCTGCAGTTTTCTGTAAGGTAGAGGTACTTTCCCAGACAGACTGCTCCAGATTTGAGCCATAAATGGCTGTATCTGTTTAAATAAGTTATATAATTTTAAATAAGTTGTCGTGTTACCTCTTATATTTCACTGTATATCATAAGGTGTCGATAATAAAGAAAAGTACCAATAAATCTTTCGGTCAGCACATTCGGAAAACAAATGACTTCTAGATTTACTTATAAATAAAAAAACCCTAAAAGAAAATAAAATAAAAAAGTAAGCTATAGTAAGACAGCCACTACAATTCGGCATAGTCAATAAATAAACATGTTTATGCTAGAGGGAGACACTTACACGTACCGTCAGCAAATACATTTTGGGTAAATAATGGTTGCTACTAAGTCTTCGAGGTATCATTTTATTTTACACAAGGAAAAGACTTTTTTAGTCAACTGTTTTGTCGAATTTGCTCACGACTTTGAAAACAGATGTAAGATAAATAAATATGTATTTCCTGATGGATTAGGTAGAGTTGTACTTATGTACGCTCAGTTCCATGGTATTTTTAGGTCAAATGTACTATGGGGCGAGCCTATTGTCGTTAACCGGGCACAATACCGAAACACCGAGCTGTTGGCCAAAAGGGCCTTAATTGTTTTGCTCGTTGTAAGCTTAAAAAATATTTATGTAATGTCTTTATTGTATTCTGTGTATTAGTCTTTTTGTATTCTTGTCATTTTATTATATAATAATAATAATAATAATCAACCCATATACTGTCCCACTGCTGGGCACGGGTCTCCTCTCAGTACGAAAGGGATTAGGCTATAGTCCACCACGCTAGCCCAATGCGGGTTGGCAAACTTCACATGCCGTCGAGAGAATCTCTCAGGCATGCAGGTTTCCTCACGATGTTTTCCTTCACCGTTAAAGCGAGTGATATTACGCACATGCTTTCTAAAAGTCAGAGGTGCGTGCCTTGGATTTTAACTCGAGACCTTTGACTTGGCAGTCCAGTGGTCATACCCCTAGGCTATCACTGCTTTTTATTATAATGTTTAACAAACACTTTGGCTTTAAGCGCAAAAATTGTAGTGCGGCGTTTTAGTCGAAAATAAATTGATTTTCTTTCTTTTCTTTCTCTCTTTAATGCGTAGTAAATAAATGGTTCATCTTTCTAGCGTTTTCCTAATTATGTTAGCATCAGCTTCCAGTCGAACAGCTGAATATCAATATTTTACACGATGGGACTGCCTTTTCAAATCATTTAATTCTAGGCATAACAGATATTCGAGGGAACAAAATCTTAACTTACCTATATTTCCCATGATTTCTCAAAATAAACGGTCAGAAAAAGGCCAAGACTTGGCATTATTGTGGAAAGTCCCCAAACTTAGCAAATACTGTGTCAACATAATTCACTGTGGCCGTTATTTTTTTTTTGCCGACCGTACCAACAAAAACCGGAGTTATTTTTCATTTTGACCCCTATATTATGTTTTGGCCGGCCATGTTTGTTTAGGATGGCGGCGGTGACATACGAACAGCCATTGACGTCACAACCTTGTGTGGATTTTCGGTATTAATTTTAATGATAAGAAATTTTCTGGAGAGAAGGAGGTAAAATAACATTAATAATTTCATACCGATATTAATTGAGACCGTAATTCTGTCTGTCTGTGTGTCATCTTTTCACGCTTAAACCGCTGAAAAGATATCGATAAAATTTGGCAAAGAGATAGATTCAAATCTGGGGACCTATGGTGCTTTTGAAGTTAAATTGTTGAATACCATCACGCCTGTATTCCTCGAAGTGGTAGGTAGAGGCGTACTAATGTATACCCACATTTCGTCGGTATGTTCAGGTCCCATGTAATAGGGGGCAAGCCTATTGCCATCAACTGGGCACAAATCCTGACTCCGAGCTGCTACTGGGAATTTCACAGAAAAACCCAAATACACTATACTCGACTCGGGGATCGAACCCAGGACCTCTAGCGTAGCAGTTAGTAAATATATGACGATGTTATCTTTATAACGTAGTATGTAAGCACCTTACCAACAAACGCCAGGCTAACATGCGCGCCACGACAAGATTTTGCGCGTAAACGAGACAAAAGCACGACATAAGCGTCGACAAAATGTTCTCGCGGCGTGCATGTTAGCCCGGCTGGCGAATTAATTTTGACACTAATTGAAGCTAAAGCGTTAGGTTTTAGATAAAAAACACGCAAACAAGTGATCTTTCATAGCTTAAAAGGTTCTTAAATAGTACTCAACTTCATGCTTTTTAGTGCTTACTTTGTAGTAAGGTAGAAAACTAATTGATGCCTATTATACTCATGGGCGTTAAATCAGTAAAATTCAAAAATATTTTATTCCAATAAAACTATTTAAATAGGCACTTTTGAAAAGTCTAACTATTTTCACAGTTTCAAAAAAGTAGGACTTATAATATGAAGAAGAGCTAGCAAGAACCTCCATAGTCACTCCTTTACAAAAAAAAAAATTATTGTGAATAAAAGTGTAGTGTCAATATAGGTGAACTGTTTATCATGCAGAAAAAATGTATTAGAATATTAACACAAATAGACAACACAGAAAGCTGTAGACCTTATTTTATAAAATTAAAGCTCCTAACTCTCCCATCTATATATATTCACGATATATGCTCATTTGTATTTAATAATATGAATACCTTTACCAAAGTAGAAGATACTCATGACATTAACACACGCCATAAAAAAAGACTATATCTACCACCTTCCAGAACTAAAATGCTCAACGAAAGTCCATACTACATGGCAGTAAAAATATTTAATAAATTACCCAAAAGTATAAAAACAGGAAAAAAACCCACACTATTTAATAAAATGTTAAAAAAATATTTAATACAAAAATGCTTCTATTCAGTTACAGACTACTTAAAAACTTAAACCATACAACCTTTATGTTCCTACTTATAAATATTATATATTTTTTTTTATTAATATAGCGATCTCATTTAAGTATAGAAATAATAGTGAATTTTAAATAACTGATATATTTTGTTACACTGAAGGAATAATTTATAATGATATTGATACAAAACATAATTTAATAGATAAATACACAATTGTTATTAGTATGAAATTATAATGAATATGTAATATTAAGCAATTAATTAAAGCCCTCCACATCCGCATTGCAATGCTTGTAAAAGGCCGCTAAGTTCCAAGCACACACAAATTTTATGTAACACCTTATGTTGGCATGCAATAAATATTTGATTTGATTTGATTTGAATATTTTATTGCATTTTGATGTGTAAGGATAAATAATACAAAAGAAAGGGAAATAGTAATTGGCAATAAGCTGGCAGAGTAGATATCGACGACGTCTGTGGTCTAGTGGTTGGTACCAAACTGCTGATCACGAAGTCGAGGGTTCGGTTCCCACAGGACATAAATATTCTAAGGACTCGCGGATGCTTAGAGGTCATAGCGTCTGGTGTAACCCAGAAGATACAGGTTCGAATCCTGCCCGCCAGTCTATGCTTTCCTTCATTAAAATAACTGTTAAAAAATTGTTGTTGGGTTTAGAATTACCCCCTATTGCATGGGACCTAAACATACCGGCAAACTATGGTCGCATATAAGCACAACTCTGCCTAACCCAGGAAGTACAGGCGTGATGGTAATATAATCTATACTATTATAAAATTGTAAAAAAGTCGTTTCTGTACATTGAAGATATTTAAAAAAAAACAATTGGGTTAGAGTATATAAACGATCGCGAACCCAAAAATGTGATTTTTAGAATTCTTGTCTGTTTGTCTGTTTGTTAGGGGTTGGCGCTAAACCTACTGAATAGATTTGAATTTTGTGTTAACAGTTGTAATGCATAATTTTCAACTTAAAAACTGATGTAAAGCTTTTTTCAATTATTCGTACAGATCCTTAGATAGAGCTTGACCTCTCTGTTGTATGCAAGCCCATAGAAAGAAGAGATCATCATTGTTGGTTATTGATTTTTGATTTTCTATTTAAAAGTCCATCGTTCAACTAAAAAAATGAGGTATATCTCATTCCACTCGGTTGCGTAAATGCTGAGATAGAGCTTGACCTCTCTGTAGTATGTATTCCTATTGTTATAAGGGATCATTATTGTTGGTTCTTTAATTAAGTTGTCATATGCGCAGAAATCGTGATTGTTGATTAGTTATAAACGTTTAAAGTCGTATAGACTTAAATTAAACAATAGTTGTAAAGTTTGGTTAGAATTACGAGTTATTACGACTAACTGTAGTTTCAATTTTCCTTTGGAGTTATTTTGAACAACACAGTTTCACAAACAGTATCACCTTAGTACCTCATAGAGTACCCCAGTACCAGTAACAGTTGCTCAAACCGAGCTAAAAACTTTGGCGAAGTAATAACTACGATGGGTGACCATTCTTAAGACATCGAGACCCTCTGTACCTTATATAGCACGTTAAGAAATGGCAATTGATTCGGCATAGTAGACCCCATACGAAAACCTATGAAAATCGTTAATCGTAGTCAGAAGGCCAAAAAACCAGACGATCAATTTAAAGTTAGGATACCTATCGGTTTTAACCAGTCTGAACGCTACTTATTGCTTTGTGTAAGATATTTATATTTAACCACATCTGTTTCGATTGGAACCGGAGCTTAACATATTTTCGGCATAGGCTAGGAGTCTAGGAGGATGATGAAACTGTTATAGTGAGCTGCTTTTTATCTTATTCGGGATCGTTTTCTTTCAATTTTGTTTCTTCATCCACGGAGAGCGAAGCCGCGGGCAAAAGCTAGTATAATATAATAATCAACCCATATACTGTCCCACTGCTGGGCACGGGTCTCCTCTAAGTGAGAGGGTTTAGGCTATAGTCCACCACGCTAGCCTAATGCGGGTTGGTAGACTTCACATGCCGTCGAGAAAATCTCTCAGGCATGCAGGTTTCCCCACGATGTTTTCCTTCACCGTTAAAGCGAGTGATAATAATTACGCACATAATTTCGAAAAGTCAGAGGTGCGTGCCTTGGATTCGAACTCGAGACCTTTGACTTGGCAGTCCAGTGGTCATACCCCTAGGCTATCACTGATATGTTTTGTAATTTCACAGATTGCGAATAAAGTTTCATAAACGACAAACTATGTAATGCTTTTTTGTGGAAAAACGCATTTCAATTTCGTGTACAGGGTACAGAAAGAGTAAATGAAAAACAGTGTGTGTAATAACTTTCATTTCGAGCTCCGAGTAGTTTTGAACTCGGGCCGACCGTTCCCAAACATGCACGTGTATAAAGTCATACACTCAAGTATTCATTTTTCATAACTGTTTTGTTTTGTAAGAGAAATACCAGTAATAAAATTAAGTGAATACATGGGTAAATTCTTTTAACAAACAATAAAGTTCAACAAACATATTTCCTGAAGGGGTAGGTAGAGGCGTACTAATATACACCCACATTTCGCCAGTATGTTTACGCCCCACGAAATAGGGGGCAAGCCTATTGCCATCAACCGGGCACAAATCTAGACTCTAAGCTGTTATTGGGAATTTCACAGAAAACCCAACAACACTTTGCTCGACAAGGGGATTGAACCCAGGACCTCTAGCGTATCAGTTGCGCTTGGGACCATTAGACCAACGAGGCAGTCAATAAACAACAATAAAGTTATTCGTAGGTACTATGCTTAGAGAACCTCATCCTTTTTTGGAGTCGGTTAAATTTGGTCCTTCGGTTCCTTAAATATTAAAAATCAATAACATAACGTACCTATGTCGTCACGCCTGTATCTGGGTAAGGTGAAGGTGTGGGTGTTTATACACCCACAACTTGCCAGAATGTTTTAGGTTCTGTGTAATAGAGAGCAAGATTTGTGCCATTATTGGCACATTACCGGGCACAAATCCAAATTGCTACTGAAAATCACATAAAACTCATGATAACGTTCGATCTGAAAATCGAACCCAGGACTCAGCAGCTGCATTTGCGACTAATGAGGCAGTGACACCTTTACTGTTGCCATGAACAAAAGACCAAATTTTATATAACCTGTAGCACTTAGGACCAGAAATTCTGATGCCAACAGTTGTACATGTGACGAAATGGAATATATAACGCGTCTACGGCTTAACCTTAACATTTCAATATCACAGACAACTGAGCCGTGCAAAGATGTAAAATTTCTCTGGATGTGGCCGGGAAAGTGGTCCTAATTTCCTGTGGTAATGGAAAACACAAGTCAACTTAACAAAAGCCTCTACGAACGTTTAGTGATTTATGAAGATTCAATGTCAGGAACAACCAACCAAGGTTCACCCAGAAGGAAAAAGTGAGGACCAAGTCGTATCGAGAGGTAAAACAGAATGCCGAAGTTATAGAAAACAGTAGCTTTTGCTACACCAACAAGAGCTGTATCTTAAATAAAATAAAAATAGCACCTAGATTAACTTTATTAAAAAGTCAAAATCTGTTCATAAGTATTGCAGCAACATACCAAAAACACATCAAATCTATAAATACAGACAAATTAATAACCTAAATGAAAAAGGTAGACTCTTTGAAATCGGTTAAAAAACTTTCAGTACAATTTTTTCCATCATAAAGATGAAAGGACCAAATTACTTACATACATAGACAAATAAATTGAAATTCGCGTGTGAATACATGAAAATATCGACTGAAGCTGAGATAAAGGCGTTGGTACTGACAGAAGCACAAAGGAATAATCTAAGGCTCTAATCAATCAAGAATTCAATTGTTGTAACGAAATACAATATACATTGTCACTGAAACAGAATGTTGATCAATCAGATGTACGAGTATGTGCAGAAGAAGAACATTTGTGCGCACCAGACAACAGATTTACCTTTGAAATTTAGGAGCGTACCGAATAAAATTAGATAGCTTTAGGTCCAATTTCATCAAGATAAAGTAAAGCCGCTAATCCAAGAATAAGCTGTGTTGGCTAAGTTATCTCAGAGTAAATATCAGAGTCAATTCATATTCTAGTTTAGTAATTTTAGAGATTAAGGAAGTTTGGTTGAAATTGGTCCTTGGAGCCATTAAGATTTGGAAGGGAGCTTTTAAAATCTGTCCAAATAATCGTCTTCTTCCAGCACTACAGTTCTCGCCAAACTTATTGGCCGGGCTGAAGTTGGCACGAGCTAGCCTTTACTCGAGTCAATTTACGAAGTAAACTTCCCGTGTGTCCAGTTAAGAAATTCTCTTAATTTTTTTTTCGATCGCCACATCATTGTTGCATACATCCTCGTCACAACTAGTAAGCACGTCACGTACATCCCGTATGAACATAACCGTATGTTTTATGCCCTTTCATACGGGACGTGTAGAGTAATGTATTTTGAATGGCCCACGTCACCTGTTCCCGTGATGTTCGTTTGATGGCTCGTGTGGGAGGCCTTTATTATCTCGGGGATTTATTGGTTTTCGTGTGCAGTGATTGTGCGGGAGCTTTTGGCTAAGTTAAAGTAACGCTGATCAACCGATCTGCTAGGTTAAGCTACGCTTGCCGAGGTCAGTCTGTGGATGGGTGACCATTCTTAAAACACCGAGACCCCTCCGTGCCTCGGAGAGTATGTAAAGTCGTCGGTACCGGTTGTCATACGAACACTTATGACAATCGTTAGTGGTAGTCAGAAGCCCAAAAAGCCTGACAACCAGTCTATCTTTCGAATATCGGTATTGCCCAGAAATTGGGTTGCGGAGTTCTGATGGCAGTCGCTTCGTGTTAAATACTGATATTCAGCCGCATCTGGTTAGACTGGAAGCCGACCCCAATGTTTTTGGGAAAAAGGCTAGGACACACACACGTGTGTGTCCTAGCCTTTTTCACACACACACAGACGACATTCCCTTTCGTTTTTGTGTCGGGGATTAAAAATTGTATTTATTTATTTAATTCACAAATAATTTTCATTGTATTTGAATATTAATTACGATAACATACATAATCACACAATAATAACAAATTTGCGTTTTAACCTACAAGAGAGTGGAACCTGAGCTCTGAAGGCAAATAATTTGCGCACCTTTCCATAGATATGAGGTCATACAAGACGGTTAAAATTGACGTAATTTTAAAGCTACCCTCTCCACTACAATTTTGTTTCTCATAACTTTGCTACCTATGAATTATTTGTCGCGACCGTTAGGCCTAGTTCACATAGCGGAAAGCCGAAAGCCGAATTTAGTTTGACAATAAATCAATTCGTATGACGTTGAAGTGGTTTGAATCGGATTACTGAGATTTTTTAACAGCTGGGAATCAAACGCATAACACTCAGTGCAACGGCAATTTACCTTAACTGCTAGAGTTCTAACTATGCTATCACTTAGGAGTAAAAGAGTGAAGTTTTATTCCCTACAACAAGGTTTAGTCAAACAGCGCCGATACACACGTCATGCTCATGAACGAATGCTGTCTGTTGGGACTGGTCGGCTCTTACTGCTATGGCTATCTTTTCAATTCTAACACTTACATATTAATCTCTGCATCTACACAATATCAAGCTGCATCATCCTCATTACTAAGTATTCACAACAATTGTTACTGTTACCACACATATTTTTTTAAAACAGTATCTATGGCGTTTCTTGCTGGCTCTTCTCCATAAGACTCACTTTTTTGGAACCGTGTAACTAGCGACTCAAAAGTACCTATTTATATGGTCTAATTGAAATAAAACATATTTGTATTTGTAAACACCTGATTTAATAAAAAACTACTAGTATAAAAGCAACATAACATAGAAGGGTTAGGCCAATGTGCACTAATACTATTCGCCAGTATGTATAGGTACCATGTAATAGGGCGAGCCTATTGCCTGACCGGGCACAAATCCGAACTCCGAGCTGCTACTAGGAATTTCATAAAAAAAAACAAATTTTAAATAGAAATTTTTATTGCGTTCGTATGAACATATTAAGTTGTTATAAAAGTTTCGTATCAATATGAAACATTGTAAGGGTGCAGCATTACTTATTATAATATAACAATATCTTTATTAAAAAGTATGTATTCTATTATGTCTTCTTGATCAGGACACCAAGCCTAGCAGTAGTTCTTAGGATAAACTAGGCTAACAAAAATTACAGGAATTATAAAAAATACTGGTTCCTAAACTAGACAATCGTCAGTCCTTAGGTTTACCAAACATACCAACATTGCCGGCGATAACGTCCGTCTCGGCAAAAGACAGACAGGCCGACAATCCAACTGTCTACACTACGCTTTACAAACGAAGTGTATATTGCAACCGTGGTTACGTTCAAAGCCCTGAAACTTTGTAGTTAATATGGGTTTGTTTTAAAATTTATAAGCCGGAATGTGGTCGAGGGAATTTTTGGTAAACGCCAGGAATAAAGTTTCTGAAGATATTTTGTTGTAGTGTTTGAAGTTATGTATGTAAGTTGGCTTAAAAATAATAATTATAACGTCAAAGTCGCTGCATAGATTTCGCAAAAATTTGCCAAGCAGATAGACAACATCGTGAGGAAGGACATACAATACATTATGTGTCAATAAATCATTACTTTAATTAAATTATAAATAAAATTATAGAGACGGCATTAAAGACACTTTTCAAAAGTCAATGTTTTAATTTTTTTAAACTACATAGATGGCACCGGCATTTCCTAACTGACGACCTGTGAGAGGAAACGCCGAAATAAACAAACCCCCCAAAATATAATCACTCAAATAAACCATCATTCGCACATAAAAATATTGCGTTGCTCCAAATAAATTCTGCAAAAAAAGATCTGAAAATTTTCACTGAAAGGCATGCAGGAGTTATATTCGTAATATTTTTTTCGGTATTCAAAAACTTGTATTGAATTCAGTCTCAGCGCTGAATCAAACGACCTACCTTTTGGTTGTGTATAGCTAGGCTTTACCTTTAATTTCAGGTTTTGATTTACCTACTAATACTTTCTTAGAGGAGTACTAAAATATATGAGTTAGTACTAGCTTTTCGCCAGCGGCTTCGCCCGTGTGGTCTATTTCAACCTTTTACAGGCCTTTTTTCGAATTAAAAAGTAGCCGATGTCCTTCCTCAGTTTCTAGACTATCTGTGTACCAAATTTCATTTAAATCGGTGACTGCTGATCATGAGGTCGTGGGTTCGATAAGTTCGATTCCCACAAGACACAAATATTTATGTGATGAATATTAATGTTTGTGTTTGTCTGGGTGTTTCCTATGTATTATAAGTATGTATTTACAAAAAAAAGTATATAGGTAAGTATTATATCCATTGTCTAGTACCCATAGTACAAGCTCTGCTTAGTTTGGGACTAGATGGTGCTGTGTAAAATGTCCCAGGATATTTATTTATTTAATTCCCAGCTAAGATAGATATAGTATCAAATATAGTCAAATTTATATTTAACCCTTTCCATACCGCATACATATCAGTTTTGCTCCAACATTTAAGATTTTACACTCAAATTACATTACTTAACGGCCCATTACGGTTGGCAATACGCCACGCTCAGCCACGCGTTGCCAGCCCGCGTGGCAGAACGGCAACAGTGCCAACACACCTGTGACTTTGATTATCATGAGATCTTAAAGATAATAGACCTATAATGGTGGTTATTTGAATTTAATAGGTTTGCAAGTATGTAAGCGAAAGCGACTGCATGTTATAGAAGACCAAAGTCCAGCGCTGTTTGGTTTTGTAATTATTATTAACTAGCTCCACCTGTGGTATTACCGGCTATACTCTCGTTTATAACGTTACATAGGTACCATCACGCTTGTATTCCCTGAAAGTCTGCCTAAGCAGAGCGTTACTTACATGAAGAAATCAATTTTTTATATTTTTTTCTGTCTCCCTGTTTTTTTCCGGCTAATCTCTGAAACGGCTGGACCGATTTTGACGGGACTTTCACTCGCAAATAGCTAATGTTATAAGGAGTAACTAAGACTACTTTACTTTAGTTTTTTTTTTATTAAAAATTTGGATGAAGGCGAGTTACACCACGAGGAACAGCTAGTTCCAAATAAAAATTTAAAAGTTAAAATAAAAATCTAGTGTAACAAGGAATTAGTTATTAGGCCTGAAGAGATAGCAAATGACCTCTCTTTCGATCAGTTCCATTTGGCAAACGATACACCAAACAACCTGTATAATAAAAAATAACTAGTATTATTTCTGCCAATCCCATCCCGCCTATCTTTATCCAACAATCGTCACGGGCAGTTAAAGGGTTAGACATTTTATTTGACAGCAGATCAAACATCAAGATTTCGCTGTCTTGTATTTGTAAAGGTCAGTTTGGTTGAGTAATATGAATTCATCATTCATTCATAATGCTATGGCAATTTAAATTCTACGGTACTGCTGCTTACTACGGCTACGCTAAACTAAAAAATAAAAATAAAGGCCCCTTACACCTCTGGATAACCTGGTTAAAAAATGGAATAAAAGTAGGTCATCGAAATCGGTCCAAATGATGTACCGAAGGTTCACGTCTTGGAAAAAATACCCTGTATTTCGCTAGTTAAAACTCTAGTCGTACTTTTTTTAATGTTAACTTTTAATTTGAGAAAAATCACGACATTTTGGCGCTATTGTCTGTTTTAATCATGGAAGTAGTAAGTATACTTAGTATACAATACGAAGTGTAACGAAGTTTGACATATTAGTTCCATGGTTTTAATGATTTAATAGTAAAAACTGTCAACTTGACAGCTATGTGCTGTCAGTTTCAGTTTCGGAATGTCAAACGCACGCCAATAAGGCACATATTATCTGTTTCCTAATGATTTCATGGTAAAAACTGACAACTTGACAGCTGTCATGTACCTCCAGTACAAATTTGGGCTGAGTTGTATGGGCTTTTGATGACCTCCTTTATACGTATTTAATTATCTGACAAGTATTTTACCGGGAACTTACTACGAGGTGTTGAAACAGGTCCTAAATATATTCGTCGTCACAACGGAGCCATTTTAAAACCTAGGTTTAATCTTAGTCCTTCGTTTATAATAAGGGGGACGTTTATAGTTAACGACCGCACAGTATTAGCCTTGATAGCACTTGGGAATTCCCACTGCGAACAACTTGAGATTAAGTTGTACACGCTTGACTAGTGTTCCGTACACTGAGTATTAAAGTTAGTACTAGCCAATTAAGTTTTAAGGTCTAGAATGATATTTTATGTTTTCAGATGACAAACGGGGCCGTTTGTAGTAAGCTTTCTCTGTCTCATTTTTCTTAGTAATTTTATTACATTAGGTACCCTTTAAATCAGAACTCTATTCTGTCAGAATATTTTGCTAATGCGGTGGTACCAAAACCAGTTCTAGCACCAAGTATTACGTAAATCTATACATTAACTAAATTTATATAAATGAGTGGGCGATATAAACGCAAATAATGTATTTTTTCTGTCACTTTATATGCATGTATACACTAGTCTCCGAAACGAATGAAGGGATTGATTTGATTGATAAGCTCAACTTTGAGCAAAATGTGGGCTTTGTTTTATTGAAATCGGATGACAATGAAAAAAGATAACGTCATTAAAAGATAATAGGACACTTTTTATTATAACTTCGCGATTAATAGTCGCGACCAGACTATAATAAACAATAACCAAAAAATAACTCGAAGACAAACTAAAACCATTTCGTACATAAGAGAAACTTATCGCTATGAAGATATTAAATGTCCCCGATGTCCATTCCTTTTGTGTCACAGAAAACAATTCGGTCTCGCATTACTTTTGTCAAAGTACATTGTATTTCCTGAAAATATGGCGTTAAAAGGCACAATATTCGAACTAAAGGCACAAAAGATACATTGTGCCTTTTCTGCGAAGTCTAATTGGTTTAAATGATGTACGTGATTGTGGTTTGGTAGTTCGTCAGGCTCCTCAGGCATCCTCCATTGACTGATTTAATTTAAAAAATAATAATGTTTTAGTCATACATACGTCTAAGTAAAAATGCCTTGCTACTCGTAAGTTAAAATCGTAGACAAAATTATCCTAACGCCGCCATCTTGTGAAACGTCATACTTTATGATCACTTTCCCCCCATTTACATACGTCAACGCGTACGCCATCTTGTAAAACGTTAATATTTTAATTTTTAATACTAGATGGCATTAAAGAATCGTAGTGTGAGGCAAAAGAAAAAAGTTTGTAGTGCTACATACCTCCTTTCAGTTTTTATTATTCACACGAAACTTGCTCGTGAGACATAAACCGAGGCCGGTGCGACAATAAAATCGTTTACGGCTTGCTTCTGTCCAATACCAAGATAGGAGACGGAATTACTGCCAAATTGATGTATGTGTCTTCATGAAGGTAAATATATTGAAAGAAGAAAGCTGGGTAGACTGTAATGTTATGCAGAATGACTTGTGACTCTCGAAGTTTTGCTTGGTTTTGTAATTTAATTTATAAGTAAGCCATCATCATAACCCATTCTGTCCCATTGCTGGGCACGGGTCTCCTCACAGAATGACAGGAATTAAGCTATCCACCACGCTGGCCTAACGCGGGTTGGTAGATTTCACATGCCGTCGAGAAAATCTCTCAGGCATGCAGGTTTCCTCACGATGTTTTCCTTCACCGCTAAAGTGATAAATACGCACATGATTTTGAAAAGTCAGAAGCGCGTGCCTTAGATTTGAGCTCGAGACCTTCGACTTGGCAGCCCAATGGTCATATTCTCACTAGCCTATCACTGCTTCAGTGAAAGAAAATGCATGAATTTGTTGATGAATGAATAAATAAATAATTTCACTCCAGGTTATCCCAGAAAGTTATAAGAATAATTAGGAGACGCGCACCAATAACACCAATTTATACAGGTTTTTGCTCGTGACTATACTCCCCGCCCCTCGCGACTTTGGATCCGTCCTTTAATATTTCCAATGATTGCAGCTAACAAAATTGTAGGCTTTATTATTTAAGAAGTCATTGGGTTGAAATTAATCAAAAGTTTTGAAATACTGTGTAAGGCGTTACAGCCAGATGGTTCCGCAAGTTCGACAGCGGGTTGGAGTATTAAATTATTTAAAGTTTCATTTTAAATTTTAAACAAAATGTTACGCAGCTCGTTTGAGTGAACTTGGGCGCTTTTGGAGAACTTTGCCAAAAATTTTAAAGTTCTTTTGAAAAAAAAATTGCTTCTGGCAGCATATTTATGTACGGAGAATTTTATAATCATGATATCTGTCAGTAAAGAGGTCATCAAAAGCCCATACAACTCAGCCCAAATTTGTACATGACAGCTGCTCTGTCAAGTTGATGTTTTTACCATGAAATCACTATGAAACTGATAAAATCTGCCGTAATGGCGTGCGTTTGGCATTCTGAACTGACACTGACAGTTTTTACTATGAAATCATTACGAAACAGTTTGAAACTAGCTTGATTTTTCTCAAATAGACAAAATAGCTTGATTTTTCTCAAATTTTTTTTTTTTCTCATCCCCCAGTCAACGTTAAAAAAGTACAACTAGAGTTTTAACCAGCGTAATACAGAGTATTTTTTCCAATAAGTGTACCTTTGGTACATCATTTGGGCTGATTTCATTGACCTACTTTAAAATTATAACTACGTCTGTGGTCTAGTGGTTCGAGTACCCGACTGCTGATCACTAGGTCGTGGGTTCCATTCCCACAGGATCCAAATATTCATGTGATGAATTGAAATGTTTTTGTTTGTCTGAGTGTTTCTTATGTATTATAAGTATGTATTTACAACCAAAAGAAGTATATATATAAGTAATTTATCCATTGTCTAGTACCCATAGTCCAAGATACATGCTAAGTTTGGGACTAGATGGTGGTGTGTAAAATGTCCCAGAATATTTATTTATTTACAACTGTGCGTAATTGCGCAGACAAAAGTAACCCATCTATTCCGACCGCGGCAAGTACAGCCTAACCTTAAAGATTACTTCAAGAAACAGTTGTTTGTTCCTTTTCATCATAACTCATACATCTTTTAATATACGGTATGAATACAAAATCTTGTTCTCACAAACTTTCCGAACTTCCCTGAGGTATGGTCGTTGATACAGTTCGCTCTCTCATTTCATGTGCTCCTGGTACTCGGGAAAGTTTCGGTGTGTACGTAATAGGGGAAATCTGAATGACTTCACCCGGGAAATATAGCTTGGGGAAGTTGTGCGGACTATTTGTTTATGTAAATGGAGAATTCTTCGGTAGAATAGAATAGATAATGTCATTGGTGTAGTTTTCTGCTGGACGCGTGAAAGAATCTTTTGAGGAAAGGGATTATTAAGTATTGCTCGAAGGGATAGTATAATGGTGTGACGTAGGAGGTAAAAGAGAACAGTTCGGGTCAATGTTCCGTGTAATAATGAATGACAAAGGCGTGTGCAGTTACACTTATAAGGTCAGGCGAGCTGCATACTACAATAGAGGTGTAGTGCTGTGCACCACATCTACTGATGCTATGACCCATGTGATAGGGGGCGTTCCTATTGCCATGAACCGGGCAAATTCTAGCTACAAAAATATTTTGTGGTGCGGAAAATCCTTATGTATGTATCTCTATATGTCAACGCTGTGTGACATTGGAACAGTGTTGCCAGTTTATTGATATGTTTTGATTTTTTAGGTTTATTTAGTTTTAGTTTTAACTGTGTGTCTTTGGTTGAGGAAATAAATAATTTTTCTTTCTTTTTTTTCTTTATTGATTCCTTCCATGACACTTACGGAGGTGATAGGGTATATCGGACTTCATCAGTCGCCCATTGGACCTGGCCCTCGAAGAGTGGTGGGATCGCGGATCATGCGAGAGCGATTCCCGTGATCCCGCCACTAAGAGGTGGGCCCTAGTGGTAGTAGTTTTAAATTTATCATAGTGTATAGTATTCTCCTAGCTGGGCCCTTTCATTTGATGCCCATATTGAGGAAGTTGTGAAAAAATATGTAATTCGCTATTTTGTGGCGGCGGCCATCTTGGACCGATTTAATAGCTAAGAAGACTCCCGACTAATTCAACCTTTCAAATAAAAAAATAAAGAAATCATTGGTTCATCCGTACGGGAGCTACGATGCCACAGACAGACACACACACACACACAGACACACACAGACAGACAAGCAAACTTATAACACCCCGTCGTTTTTGCGTCGGGGTTTAAAAAAAGACTCACCAAAACATTCACCGCGACCATGAGGAAAGGCTCTAAACTGCTAGGTACTTATTTCAAAGAAAATCACTTTGCTCGACCTTTGAGACCTTGAGACCACTTTGAGAATCGCACCGAGGACCTCTAGCGTAGCAGCCGTGCTCACAACTACTAGACGAATTAAATTCAATCAATTGGCTAAATGGTATGCTTCAATAATTTCACTAACTCGTTCTTCAAAAGCTTTGTTTGAGGTTTTGAATTTGAACAATATTCTGTACACCTGCAAATCGAAAACAATTAATTTCACAGCTCAACTCACAATGAATTAAATAACAACGATTTCATTTAGCCCCTAACTATTATTTCTTTTACCCGACTGACGAAGGAGGGTTGTGTTTGACCTGTATGTATGTTTGTCCGCCCGTAAAGTCTACTGAACGAAAAATTCGTCTTGATGCCACGAGTGTCATCAAGTACTATACAATACATAAAATTAAAAAAAAAAAACAAAATGGTGGATTAAGTGAGCTTTGTTTTTTAAATCATCAAGTGTCATAACGTTATTCATTTCGAACGAACAGCCTGAGTGATTCTATATTGATTTAAAAACTAAAAAGTACGAAATAAAATAAATTATTACATGAAACAAAAATATGGCTGCGTTAAAATGCTTACTAAAAATCTAAAAACAAGCTCATAAGTATTGTCGGAAATGAAGTACTTAATTGAATGTTGGAAAATGTATTGCAGGCGGGGACAATCTATTCGTTCAGTCTTAATTATAAACAAAACTGTTTCTTTGCACGTCCCGCCTTATCCAGAAATTGGGTTGCAGAGGTCTGATGGCAGTCGCTTCGTATAAAATATTTATCGCACCTTATTATAGGGGAAATCGACCCCAACATAGTAGGGAAAAAGGTTAGGAAGAGATGAATAACTAACCAAAGCAATTTTCCATTACAGTAGAAAATTTCTATCAACACTAATTAATTGAAGCCTTCGATAAAATGTTCTATGGTTTAATTGGACCAATTAGTGTCATTTGTCGCCAATCGAGGCCGGTGAAGTAATCAATTAATATGTTTCAATGGTTTTCAATTAAACTGAATAATAATTAATTAATAATTTCATTATATTGGAGCGTTCCATTAATATCGTTTAACTTTGATTGCAATGTTTGTTTATTTATTGGTTTAATTAGTTAAGAGGGCTGTTATTAGGAATCAAAGCAATATACTATCATGCCAAAATTGCCCGATTACCGTCCTTGGCTGAATTGTAATAATCAACAATGTTGCGGTTAAATAAAATCTCTTGACTTATGGAACTTAACGGAACTTATGGAACTTTTTATTATAGTAATGAACTTTCACATAGTAACATGTGCTGAAAAACAATGGACAATCAAAACAGGAAGCAACCATTGATAATCGAGAGCAGGGTGTCAAACTTTATAATTAAATTTAGAACACACTAGATCATCAACATCATTAAGTTCAAATAATAAAAACGAAAAAGCAATCATAGTAGAAATAGTAGTAAAACAAATAATTTGCATTCAAAATAATTACGAAATATAAATTCAAATAAGCTGGTTGGCTCTTACATAATACTGGCCGGTTGATTATCCACCAATCATAAAGAGCCGTGCCGTCGACGTCATTACACGGATGGTCGATATTATGCAAATACGCTTCGGAAATAATTCCACGTCCTGTTAATTTGAACGCCAATAATTTTATTTGCTGGTCCTTGATTGCATGATAATTAGTATGATATTGGTACGCTCGGAGTAATTTTAAGTTGGTTGTTTTATTATGTTTTGTTTTTGAAACACCCTCGCTCCTATAGGGGTTAATTATGCATATTATTTGCTAGCGGATAAAATAAACATGAACGCATTATATTTGTGTATTACCTTGCGCGTGGGAGCCAGCCCCTATCGGTTGCTTTGCGGACTTTTGAGGATCGGTAACGCATTAAAAATAAATGCGTGTTGCAAGTGTCCATGGGCTGTGATGACTACTTACCGTGGTGTATCTTGTGTTCGTTTTATAACAAAAACAGTAAAAAAGCTTTTTATGTATTAAGTAAATCATAAATGTACAAGAATACGGCAAGGTTTTAGCTAAATTAATGACAAACTTTAAGTAAAAGTAACATCTGCTTTCAACCTTTTCATTACAAAGCCGTGTCTTAATTTTTATAAATAAAATGTCTCGACGAGCAAATACATCATGTCATATTTTTATCACCCTCTTTAAAATTCTAATCCATTCTGGAATTACGTAAATGCCCCAATTTATTCCAGACATTTTAATTTTGCGCTAGATAATAAAACGAATTGCGCATTCTCTTATTACGCATTTTTTACTCGTAGCGTAAAAATAATATTATAAAACATCACGTATTATTTTATGCTAATGACAGCTATAAAGGGCTTGTTAGATGACAGTTTTATGACGAGCTCTAAAACTAAGAAATACTTTCGTGAGTAGGGCTCAAGCTTTTTTGGCCGTTCAAAATTCTCCAAGGTACGCAGTGCAATGCAGATTACAAGCAAATTTTGTCTTATTTGAATATAATAAACCGCAAGATCGACGGTTTGTAAATATTCATACAATCAGAGTGGTTTATGTTAATTTACTTGTGTCACGACAAAATTTTCAATATGGCCGACTTTTGGCGGGAAAACGGGTATTATGCGGCTCGTTTGATATTTTATTCGGGTGTTTGCTAAATTGTTTTCTTTTGAATTTGAGTTTACGTTATGGTGAATGGAATTTTAAGCAGCAATCTTTCTTTCTTTCTGGATGGTGGAGAAATAGTACATTATGATATAAGTGCGGTAAGTTGAAAATTACAGCCGAGGCGATATTGCTAGCTTGAGCCGTAGGCGAGGGCTACAAGAAAGCAGAGGCTGTAATTATCAAAGCGCACGTATGTCATACGACGTTTTATAACATATTTGCGCGGAAATAAAAAATACTCGAACTTTCGCAAACCAATAAATCTTTAATCACTCGTTGCAGTTATAATAATTTTTACTTGTTCACAAATTTGCAATGCGCGCGCATCTGCGCTTTTTTTTAGGCTAAGGCACAAAAAACAGCCAGTATCACTGATACAGTAAATTAATATATTTGTGTTTTTATTACAGATAAATGGTTGTAATTTATTGTCAAAATTAATTAAATTAAAGAATTAAATGTATATTTATTATATTTTATCTCCCAAAGTTAATTTTATCAGAAAATGTTGACCACTTTTCTGACAAAACTCTTTGGTAAGATTTAAAAAGTACCGTTCGTTTTTAGACGGACAAACTCGTGCGTTTTACATTACATTACCGCACAAGTACGTAATGAGATACAATACGATATTGAAATTGGTGAAATAAGAGACCCTTTACGAGCAAATCCTACTCCTACTAATAATTTATAAATGTGAAAGTTTGTGAGGATGGATGGATGGATGGATGTTTGTTACTCTTTCACGCAAAAACTACTTAACGGATCTGGATGAAATTTGGCACAGAGATAGGTTATAGTCTGGAATAGCACATAGGCTACTTTTTATCCCGGTAAAATGTATGGTTCCCGTGGGATAGCGGGTGAAGCCGCTGGCGGAAAGCTAGTCTGTTATAAATGTTTTTACCAAAATCTTCCTTCTAGCCTTTTCCCAACTATGTTAGGGTTGGCTTCCAGTCTAACCACATGCGGTTGAATATAAGTAATTTACACAAAGCGACTGCAATCTGACCTCCGCAACATAATTTCGGGGATTGTGATGGTGGGTTATTGTTTCAATTCATATAAGCGTTTTCTTTATATCTATGTAGTTAGTAATATTTTATCTCTCATGCCTGAGGGAAATCAACCATAATTTTATGAGTTCCTTGGATAACCTTGTAGGGATGTTTTCATTTATTGTGTCGAATAGTAAATATTCTAGATTACTCAAGAACTATATAGAATACTACCCTTTGCCCGCGGCTTCGTTTCCGTGGAAGTTGAATTTTCCCCCCGTTTTTGCAACATTTCTAATTGAAACTTCGCTCCTATTGGTCGTAGCGAGATGATATATAGGCCATAACCTTCCTCGATAAACGTGCTATCGAACACTGAAATATTTTTTTAAATCGGACAAGTAGTTCCTGAGATTTGCGCGATTAACCAAACAAACTAACTCTTCAACTTTATAATATTAGTAAGTAAAGTATAGATGTAAGCAAATGTTTATTTATCCTACCATCAAGCCTTTATTCCCAAAGGGATGGGCAGTAGTGTGTTATCATATTTCCACAGTTCACTGGCGCAATCGGAGTTTGGATTGTTGCCCGGTCAATTGCAAAAGGCTCGCACCCTATTACTTAGGACCTAAACAAAACTAAAAAGCAATTTTCTTCTAAAGTACTAAAGAACTTTTGTGGTATTACGAAAACAGTATTTACGAACCAATACTATGGTAAAATTGGTGTTATCTCAAAGTTGCAATCGTTCATTCATGAAAAAAAAAACCTTTAGCACTTTTGTAAGTAGTGTAGAACATACTCTTGACAAGGCCCGGCATTACATCAGGTTTGATCAACCACAAGTCCTCGCAAAAGAAAACCGACTCCTACCCAGGATGATTCGTGAGGCCATTGAAATTAAAAAACATCCAAATTTCAATAGAGAAGATGGCTGGGTCTTACTACCTGCTTGGAACCCTATTATAGATTAAATTAAATCTAAATCCAAGCCTAAAACTGCAACTGAAGGATACGGTGAGCTCGTTCTGCGTAAATCGGATTGCCAACAATTAACAAAAATGTAGGGTAGATGTTAGTAATTGAAACGTCAAGACGCCTACCACCTTAGTCACCCGTGACCATGGACGCTGTAAAGGGTCCGAAACGTCGGGATTAAAATAATATCAATATAACGCGATAAAATCCGTAAAAAGTAGTTTTATTTCAATGTCTAGTATTCGCGTAAGTGTCAGAAATCAGTAGGTACTTATGTAAGTGTTTATATATCTGTGCTCGTGACTGTACATTGGCATCTCTGCCTATCCCTTCGAGAAATACAGTAGGCATCATGGTATATAAGTTTTTAACAAGAAATTGTAAACACAACGTGTCCTACACTGCAATATTGAAGCAATCAATCACACAGCCACTTTTGCATAGGTACTATCGCACGAAATTCTTTACTGTAAGAGAACACGCGAACCTTATAGGTGTATTAATAAAAACACTCGTAAATGTTTACTACGAAATATATCGTGGGGTTTGAGGATTTGACACTATCAGATTTTGGGAGCGCTGTCCGGGGAATTATCGGCATATATTTTTTTTTACCGATTACGGGAGGAAGGGAATTAATGAGTTTTACAGCATATGTATAGAGTTTATTTATCTAGTTTATAACTCAATACTACACACAATACAAAGAGAGGTAGGGCACAGCCATTTATGGCTCAAATCTGGAGTAGCCAACCTGGGGAAGTACCTCCACCTTACAGAAAACTGCAGACAAATAACACACTTCATCGTGTGTTGTGTTCCTGTAGCAAGTAAGGTTGCCAGAACTCCTAAGGATGCGCTGCGCTGGCAGCAAGAGAAATATTCCCTTAAACTGTCGGCGCAGTGAATCCTCCATAAACCTCCAAGAGGTTTTAAGGGTCGGCAACGTGCGAGTGATACCCTTGTTGCAAGCGTCCATAGGCTATGGTAACCGCTTACCATCAGGCGAGCCGTTTGCTTGTTTACCACCTTAGTTGTATAAAATAAAATGTCTTAGGGAGCTCACAACCCTTCAAGTGACGATACTAGATCGGCGGAATATTTGGGTAGGCCACATGATTACCTCAAAGAGCTACAATCAAACATCCATCCATCCATCCTCACACGCAGGCGAAGCTGCGCACGGGCCGCTAGTCTTATCTATATTATACAAGGTGGAAGGGACATCGACGTACAAACGGCGTGATAAGGTTTCACTCAAGGTCAAAAATAAAATGACGTAGGTCATTCATGTAGAAAATGATCGGTTATTACAGATATTGACATTTTAGAGCGCGCAGTGTATTGCTAAAAACGCGATTTTAACGCTCCGCGGTGAATGTTATGGCGCGCGCGATCCTAAATAAATGACAATGATTTTTAATTATAAATCTAATTTGGTTAGATAGGAAATAATGTTTTTTACACGTTTTTTATACGTAAAAAAACTGCAGGAAAAATAGAAAAATTGATGAAAAAAGTTACGGAAAATTTCAACGCAGGGGGGTCCAGAATCATGTACAGAACTCATGGTATTCGGATGTGCGCCGATGTCCCTTCCATCTTTTATATATTAAACTAGCTTCCCGCCAGCGGCTTCGCCCGCGTGGTCTTATAATTTTTTCCCCCGTTTTTGCAACATTTTTCATTACTACTCCGCTCCTATTAGTCGTAGCTTGATGATATATAGCCTACCCCGATAAATGGGCTATCTAACATGGAAAGAATTTTTCAAATTGGTCCAGTACTTTTTGAGTTTATTCGTTACATATACAAAAATACAAATATTTCCTCTTTATAATATTAGATAGTATAGAAGTATACCTAGATGAATCGCAGAAATTTTTGTACGCGCATAACTTCAGAACAACTGCGCCAAATTGAATAATTCTTTTTTTGTTGTGTTCACTATTATCAGGACAAGGTTTGTATGTATTTTGAACGAACAGGCAAAACTACGCACGGGGCGGCTGGTTTATAATATTAAATTAGTAAAATTAGCAGGATAAATTGCGAAATGTTACGCTTAATATTACGTAAGTTTTCAGTATCATAGCACAAATAAGGTCAGCATTCAGAGCAACCTCAGCTTTCTTACATAACTAATCGCTCCAATTAGTCACTGAGTATTTATACTCGCCAAAATGGCTGCTACAATATTACACACACATCACATGTCATACCATCACGTCTGTATTCTTCAAACGTGTAAGCAGAAGTCTACTAATAGGCCATGCGACTAATAATTTTTATGGCCTCATAAAAAAGTTGACCATAAATAGAGCTGATTATCAAAAAAAAATTTTGGTTAAAAAATAACGAAGTTAAAAGCATTTTAATTTTATGCTAGACAGAGAGCGCACTATACTTATAAATGACGTCAAAAGTAGCGTGAGCCATACTAATTCTATACTAACACTCGTTTTGCGGGAAAGGGACAGAGCATCCCCTCTCAATCCCCACCAAAAACTTTTAACGCATTTATCTCAGATTTGAATGATGGGCACTTTTGTATGGACCCTGGCCTGATATCCAATAGAGTTTTAATGTATGTTAGCTTATTGCTTATAACCTACAGTTACTGAAACGAAACAATTCATGTTAAGAATCGACCGGAAATGTACAGTCGGGGACATAAAAGGTGCATTTTCTGCGCTTCCTATTTTTTTGTATAAATCATATCTACAATGGAAAAGTTCACGCTATGCTGTATGTTGGCCAGATTATCACTCGGGTAAATAATCTTAGGGTGATAGCATACAATAAAACACACTTAATATGGTACTTAACAACTTACGCGGATAAACAATGAAAATCATTTGACGACGTCTGTGGTCCCGTGGTTTGAGTGCCGAGTGCTTCGCGATCAGCAGGATCGCGAAGTCGAGGGTTCGATTCCCACATGACACAAATACTTATGTGATGAACATACAGTGTTTGTGTTTGTCTGGGTGTTTCATGTGTATTATAAAAATCAACACCAACCCATATACTATCCCACTGCTGGGCACGGGTTTCCTCTCAGTATGAGAGGGATTAGGCTATGGTCCACCACGCTAGCTTAATGCGGGTTGGCAGACTTCATATGCCGTCGAGAAAATCTCTCAGGCATGCAGGTTTCCTCACGATGGTTTCCTTCACCGTTAAAGCGAGTGATAATTACGCACATGATTTAGAAAGTTGAAATAAAGTCAGAGGTGGCCAGCCAGCCAGCCCTTGGATTCGAACACGAGATCTTTGACTTGGCAACCCAGTGGTCAATAGGAATAATATGAAAAAAAAAAACGAAGTGGGGATGCATCGAGTTGTGGTTGAAGTGGACAAGGGACTTACCCCGCTCTTCTTAGCTAAAGAGAACTGACGCAAACCTGCAGTACTGAGTACGAACGATCGCAGGGAGGTGTGGCAAGGCAAGAGGCTTTTATCGGGCTCTCCATGAACCAGGAGTAGACTTTTAGCGTCCGTGTCCTGGCCATGGAAATATCGGAGATGTCCAAGGTGTTGTTTGTGCAATTATGGACGAAGTCATGATGACTAACAACTACCGGAAATATATCATGGACGATGGTCCGGTTGGCATAATGTCGGGCATGCCACCGTCCGGGAGAGTCTATTCGACATATAATAATAGTACCTCTGGTTGTTCGCGTCTGGCTAACGACGAGAACTTGCACAGACCTTTTTTTCTGGCATAATAAATGTATTTGCTCGACCCAGTTCTCAAAAATGGTCATGCCACACTGTACTGGAATCGCTCTATCATCACAGACAGGACTATTGTAGCCAAATAGCCTGATATTGTGGTGATAGACCGTTAAGAGCGTAGTGTAATTATTGTTGATATCGCCATCCCGCATGACAAGAACCTCATGAAAGCCAAGAAAGGTAAGAAGTATCTTCATTTGGCACTTGACGTTGTGTGGGAGGTGAATTCAGTGATTATAGTAACGATCGTTGCCGTAGCCGATCAAGAACCTCGACTAACATTTAAGGAGACTCGCGTTGGGTGAGTGGATCAAGGGTTTGATACAGAAAGCGGTACTCCTAGATACGGCTAAAATTACAAAATACATTACTATCACGATTATAATCCGACAAGGGTTGAGCAGAACTTTAGGTAACATTTGGTTATACTTACATGTCGCCTAAATAAAAGGGGATGAACCAACAAACATAACATATATATGTATATATAGTTGTCGCTGTACAGCTCGATGTATAGATCGAGGGCATAAACACATCACCGGTTTATTTGTTACATTTAAAGAATGAATTAAAAGTTCACGGCAGGAGTAATCGAGTCCAGTATACACATCCGCGAGGGTAGGTTTAGAAGTAAACATAATTCATATCAAATCACAAATCGTTGTTATGAAGAGTCACGAAGATAAACGTCTGTGTATATATTTTTTGAGAATAGGGTGAATTTCAACAAGAGATTTTTATGTGTCATTTCGGTGGGATTTTTTTATTTCAATGTTATCTACATATTTTTAGTGACAAATAAAACTTTAGCCTATTTTGTAACATTGTGCGTGAGTGGACATTAAATATCATCAAAACTTACATAAATATTTAAGGATGAATTTTTAAGAGTCCACTGAAATGAAAAATGTCTACCGTAATGATAAAAATTACCACCGAAATGATAGACTGTGCACCGGAATGAAATAAATCCACCGAAATGATACAGTTAAGAACAACCGTGCCGGGCAGCCAGGGTTCCGTACTTTGTTAGGTTTGATTTTCACAAATTTTAGATAAACACTGAGACAGTTATTTTAATATCATAATTAATATACAGAATTACAGTTAGTATTACATATACCATTCTTTGAGGTTTTACTTAATAACCTCAAAGAATGATATTATGTAATGTTTATTATGATATGAATGAATTGTTTCTTTACTTATATAATCTTTGGTAATTCAGTACTCATAATAAATTATATAAAAATAAAGGTAAGGAACTTATAATGAAGGTACACCCTCGAAGTAATTATTTTGTTGACAATTAGTATCTAGAAATAATAATCTACACTGTGGTGACTTACACACGCATCACATCATCGTTGAGCCGAACAAATTAAAAAGAATAATAAAATATACATGAAGTAAGGCAAAGTGGGGACAGGTTTGAATTAGTGAGTGATGCGAGTAGAGTCCGATTTTGTAACTTGAATCACTGCTGTCTATTGAGTTCTACTCAAGTGGTCAAGTCACTCGAGTGGGTTTGTGAGAGAACGAGTCACTTGGGTCTTCTTAGAGTTCATCATAAAGATTATTTCTGCATTCTAAGAATAAAAAGCCCGCTCTAATCCTCACAGCAATTAACCATTCCGAAATTTGCCGCTGAAAGAGTAAATATAAAATATAATTTCTATAATTTGAGATCTATTATTGGCTAAGTAAGCCGTTATTTGCTGTTGGTCTTCCAAATAAGAAAAAAATAAATAAATATAAATCACTGGTACGAATGCAAGTCTTTACATTCAGATCAGCATTTCGTAAGAGGCGGGAATCGGTAATAGGTCTGAATAAGTGACTAACTAGCTGACCTACATAAACAATAAAAAAATGCCCTCACGGGACACTGATTACACCGATTGACGGCCAATAGGGTAGTCTATGAAAGAAGTAACATACTTTCCTTTTCAGAAGTCACTACTAACCATTTTATTCGTCGAATCAAAAGTTCCATCAATCATCTCAGTTATTCCGGATAATATCGTTACTCATACGTAGGGTCATTTTTCATACTTACTGTTTCTGATTATTTCCACATTAATGCCAGGATTGTGGACTTTTCTTGCGCTGGAGCACGGAATAACAAACAGTACGTACAGAGTAGCCACTTTTCGCTCCTCCCTGACGTCACATACCACAGGCCCCGCGCATCGTAGGTGGCGCACGGAAATCGTCGCACACTGGTAGGATGCAAAGAGAGACCTAGACGGTGGATGCACCGGGCTACCCTCAGGGTGAGGTCTACAAAGTATCAATTAAAATCCACACTCGCCTTTTGGATGGCCATGACATAATAGGCTTTCCCTATATTTCATGGCCATGGGATCCAAAAGGCAATTGCAGTTTTTAGTTGGCAGGAGACCGATATACCCTGCCGCCTCTCCGGGTGGAGAGGATTTTCCACGTCCCAAAAAAATTAAAGGCCCCCGATTCGAAGTAACGTTTGCTGACTGCTAGACTAGCGTAGCGCCATCAACGTCATCTCACTTATGTAGTTGTAGTAGTCAGTTAAATCGAAGCTTTTCTATGGATTGTCTTGTCTATGGATACCTGAAATCTAGATATTCTACATACGTTTTCTTGTTCGGTCGATTCACTGCCGCCCTTAACCACATAACCAAACAATTTATGGTGTAATTTGCGATCCGCAAATAGCAGCAAGTAAATGACAGAGTCAGCAACTACGGTTTTGACTGACTCAGTGGAAGGAATTGGCGCCCAACGTGGGACCACATACTATCGCACTGAGATTTTGTAGTAACTCATTGGTAGAATTGGCGCCCAACACGGGACCTCACTTTACCGCTTGAGATTTAGTGGAGATGCTAAAATTGATAATACATCCATGTAATGTTCATTGTGTGTGAATGACGCCGTCGGATAATCGGTATCGGTCGTGACAGACTTAAAGAATAGAATTGGCGCCCAGTGTGGGACCACGCGCTTGGCTAAAATTGGCTTTAACAGTTTGTTGTTATAAATTCTATTCATAAGGCCTTTTATTTATTTTGTTTATTGTTGCTTAATCGGAAATAACAGTAAGTAAATGACGGTTTTGGCAATCAATTCTAGACGTGACTGGAATTGGCGCCCAGTGCGGGACCGCACAATACGGCACTGTAATTTAGTAGAGTTAATAAAAATTAATAAAAAACCAAAACAAAATAAGCTGCTTAAAATGTAAATGACGTTCAGAAAGTATTTATTTTTATAATATCTTGATTTAGATAACAAAATTACAAATCTTTTCTTCTTTTTAAAATTATTTCAATCTCAAGAGTAAGAGGGAAGAGTTTTCATGTACCTAGTAGAAATAATAAAAATATCAGCTCTATACATTTCGCATGGACGTCCATGATTCGCTGTCGGTCTGATTAAAGGGTCCGGCTGACCCACATTCAGTGGGGGAGGAGTGGGGATTTCACATAGCTAATTGTACATTTTAGTCGCGCGTACAACTACTAGACTAACAAGGCATTTAATAATAATATTATTAATTATTTTGCGTTCAATCCTGTTACAAAGTCTTAGCAACAATTAATAAATGACGGCAGTTCTAATGTTAAAAGTCACAGTATCCCCGAGTCTAATAACAGCAGGGTTACCAACAGATAAAAGAAATTCCTGACTCGTTGACAAATTTTTATGTGCAACGGACCATGGTCGAATAAAAAACGTTTATTGGTATTTAAGACCCTTTAACGACTTAAAAGGGATTATTGGATACGCATCACCGGTTTTTATTTTGTTGAATCAAATCCTTTAGTTACTTTTTTTTATAATTTCAGAAAAAGCATCACCCAAATTTTAATTTCTAGAAATTGCAGGTTTTCAGTCAATGCAAATTCCAATTTTTGAAAAGTCAAACTAGGTTTCGAAAGAAAGTGGGACTTACGGAGAAGAGACGGAAAAAAACTACATAGTCACTCTTTAAAAAATATAGGATGACAGTAAGTAATAATATTTAATTGTTGTGAATAGTATTAGTATAACGCAGTTTGATGTGTTAGGTCCCGACAGACAGCACCCGTTCACGAGCATGACGTGACGACAGTAATAATTAGATACGCATAAAATATATCAGTATTTTACACTGAAGTAGACCTGGTTAGTCCAATATCTATATGTTAGGTCGAGGAACCTAAAATATGAGTATTGGGCTGCAGATCAGATCAAATGCAAAAGATTTTAGTTTTTAACTTTATTCTGATTACAACAATGTTGAATTTAAATGTCTCTCTAAAACCAATTGTTAATGTTAGTTGAAAATGTATATTTTCAACTTTGTGATACTAAAAATAAAGTTGAAGATACATTAATGAGTTCTCCAGTATCAAAGTATCTAAGACAATAAAAATATATCACGGATTCGCTAAATCCTGGGGATATTCTCGATTTTTATCACCCATTTATCACAAAGACGTATGGGAGAGATAGGAATGTCCTATTATATTATGTATTGAACTCGTATTTTCTACTAATTCACAATTAAAACGACATAATAGAGATATTAATTTGATTTAAATAAGTAAAATGTCTCTTTTGTTCGATAATTTGTCCAAAAATAATATCTTTGAGAAAAATTTAATGATTTTAGAGATGTTTCGTTATTTGACATTATAATGCAAAATTTTGTTTTCGGACATATTTATGATTTTAGTAACGACTTGTTGTGCTACAACAGTATTTGTTTTACTCGTTTTTTACACTTGTGGGAATAATAGACATTGAAAATAAAAACACGATTTACGAAAGTATTTACGAAAACTACCAAGATATTATGTTTGTCAATGTTTGAGTATTTAACATATACGATTTTCTAGGTAATTCTAAGCCCGTCCGGCGCCTGCGCTTCTTCCCGCGCACCGCCGCCATCTTCGTTTGAAAACCGAGCACAGACAACAGATCAAAAAGCCATTAAGCCCAGGTGTTGGAGCGTCACAGTACATTAACCTCTTTATTACTTACATTACAATTAGGACCTTATTCATTTCCGAGTATTTATTGCGAGAGCGCCTGAGTTGAAGTAAAGGACCTACTTAATATTAATATTATAATTATTTCTGAAGTTATTTGGGTTTTAAAAATCAACTTTGACGACGCCTGTGGTCTAGTGGTTCGAGTACCGGACTGCTGATCACGAGGTCGTGGGTTCGATTCCCACAGGACACAAACATTTATGTGATGAACTTAAGTGTTTGTGTTTGTCTGGGTGTTTCTTATATATTATAAGTATGTATTTACAACAAAAAAGTATATAAGTATTATATCCATTATCTAGTACCCATAGTACAAGCTCTGCTTAGTTTGGGACTAGATGGTACTGAGTAAAATGTCCCAGGATATTTTTTTTTTTACTAATTGATGGCACAGGTACGTCTAGCAATAAAAGTTACTATATTACATCACGTCTCTATTTCCAGAAGGGTTAGGCAGAGTTGTAGGTACTCATGTAACCCACAGTTCGGCGGTCAAAAGAGGCCCAACGCTGAATAAAGGCCTCCAACATAGATTTTCACAAGGACCGAAAAATCTCAGTATTATCTTGGAGACTGGATATGTGGCCGGTTCAATAAATTCAACCTATATTTACTCGAGTCTAGAATACGGTACGATAGGATATGATATGATCGATGGTGTTCGGTCTAGACGCTATACCTACCGCTAAACCTAACTAAAATGAAAATGAAAAAAAAAAAGTTTATTCATTGGCTTAAAGTAAATTATAGTTGTTGGTGTAGGGATGCTTTTATGCAAATAACATGCTTATGTTAGGATATCCCGCTCTTCCAGAAGTCATTTACAAAGTGAAACTAGATATTATTGAATCTGTACTTTAAACTAGAGAAATAGTGGTTAAATCTATTGAATCTACTCTAGAGTACGGTGGGGTAGGACTAGAGTTCTAGACCCTATATCATTATACGGCAATGGCCACTTATCCAGACTCCAAAAATAACACTGAGAATTTCCGGCCCTTGTGGAAATCTATGTTCCAGGCCTTTATTCAGCATTGGGCCTCTTTTGACTGTTATGATGATTATGATGAAAAGCTATTGCCCCCTGGGCTGGGGGGCATTATAACCCACTTTAAGAAAGGCTGCTTTAAATAGATGCTTATCATAATGTCGTTAAGGCATACGTAATGATATATGAGTGTGTAGTTTGTTTGTTGAAGGGTAAACAAGAAACATTAATCTGTTTTTGAAGCTTTCGTGACATTGGTACTTGAAGTGAATGGGTATGATTTTCAATAATTATATTGTAATAGATATATTTGACGGCGTCTGTGGTACGTCTAATAGTTCGAGTTCCCGCTGATCACACAAATATTTATGTGATGGTCTGAAGTGTTTGTGTTGGTTTGGGTGTTTCTTATGTATATTATAGAAAAAGTATATAAGTATTATATTCATTGTCTAGTACCCAGAGTGTAACTTAGTTACACTCTAGTGCTTAGTTTGGTACTTAATGGTGCTGTGTAAAAGGTCCTAGGATATTTATTTATTATTGTTATTGTAACAATATTATAAACAGGGAAAGATTTGATTGTTTGTTTGTCTTGAATAGGCTCTGAAACTACTGGACCGATTTGAAAAACTCTTTCAGTATTAGATAGCCCATTTATTGGGGAAGGCTATAGGCTGTATACCATCACGCTACGATAGTGAACAATTTTCCAAAAAGGGGGCAAAAAGTTACCAAGACCACGCCGACGAGACCGCTGGTAGAAGGCTGGTGTAAGTATTATTTAAATAAACGGTCTTAGTCTAGTAAGCGTGTCTGCTACGCTTGAGATCCTACCTTCGATCCTCAGGTCGAGCAGCCTTATTGGGTTTTTCTATGAAATTCCCAAAAGCCACTCGGAATTTGGATTTTCGTCTTCTATAACGTGAAAACTTAACATACCGGCGCATTGTGGGTGTTTTATTTATACCACATGGGTGGCAAACATGTAGCCCGCTTCATGGTAGGCGGTTACCACAGCCTATGGACGTTTACAACACCGAAGCATCACTCACGCGTTGCCAACCCTGCAAAAATCTGTTAACTCCTTTTTTGAAGAACCCCATGCTGTAGTCTCCAGGGAATACCTCCGCAAAGAGTTAAGCCATTTAAACCATTTATTTTGCCACACATGAATGGTTTAACTCTCTGCGGAGGAGTTCATTCCACATTCTAAGGCTGAGATTCAGAGAAGAGATTCAGCATGAACTTACGCTTCCGTATGTCAAATTGTAATACAAATTTGACATACGGAAGCCTTACTTTACGCTGAGCATCGTTTCTGAATGTTAGCCTAAGGGTACGAGGAAGGAAATGCCTCTGAAACCGTTAGTTACTTCGGGTGTACTTAATACCCTGCTGCCTATCCACTCAATATACAAGCGTGTATGTATGGTAGTATACCCGTAATTATGATACATAGTCATTTCTAAATCCGTAAGTATGATTATGCTCACAAAATACAAAATAATTACGCAAATTCTATATAATCAGCATACAAAAACCTAAAAAGCTTTCATAATGACAGACTTGGTGGCGACTTTTGTCGTAAATAACGTGAAAGTCAACACAAAGTTACGCGTTATCTGATTGAGGGTTGTTACTATGAGTTTACTCGATAGTCGCTAACGAGCCGTGGTAAAAGATTTCGACATTTCGATATTCTGATTTTTTTGAAAATGTTTAGAAAACGGGGGGAAAATTCAACTTCCACGGGAACGAAGTCGCGTGCAATTGCTAGTCTTTAATAAAACACGATGACTGTTGCAACCAGACTATTCTTTATTTAAAAAATTCAACATACCTGACAACCTAAGCTAATACATTGGGCCACAAGATGGCGCTATTTATTTTGTTATATAACCTATAACAAACTTGTATTTTTTGAAGCATTTTCCATGCTAAGATTCTTTCATTAAAATAACAAAAAAAATTAGTTCTAGTAAAAAAATTGAGGCCATCTTTTTGGTGGTAAGAGACTAAAAACATGAATTTCAATACAATTTCAGTTTAAGTTAACTCTGTACCTCAACCATTAGTTCTATCGCATGGCTTTCGATAGGTTTTTTTCGCATCGAAACGCTGTAATCTCATAGTAGATTTTAGTTCCTTACGTAACCGCTAGAGGTGCTGCGAGGGCTTTCCATACAAATATTTTACCGCGTCGCTAGCGAGTTGAGTGAGAAAAACTCATGTTCGAGGCACAGATCCTGTAATGATTCTTTACGTAAAGCTATATCTGTTTACAACGGTCTATATTAAAAATTATGTAAATGATTTGCCCTCTGACAACCAGTCTATCCTTCGAATATCGGTATTGCCCAGAAATTGGGTTGCGGAGTTCTGATGGCAGTCGCTTCGTGTAAAATACTGATATTTAGCCGCATCTGGTTAGACTGGAAGCCGACCCCAACATGATTGGGAAAAGGGCTAAGAGGATGTATGATTTTCCCTCTTTCCTTAACTCCACGATAAACGCTAGTGACTATCGAGTGCGTAAGCCCGTAGTAGTTACATCTTTTATTTTATGAGTTCTGTGACCGCATCTAATGCTATGAAATAATGCTAGATTTCAAGATTACTGTCGCGATTTGGTTTCAGGTCACCGTGTCCGTCGCAAAATATTGCTGGTTGGTATGGTCCGTTAAATTGTGTAAAATAATTTTATTACGTAATTTATTAATCTCTAAAATTTGTAGAATGTTACATAAAATACCATCACGCTGGTATTCCTTTAGGGGTTAAGCAGAGGTATATAGTTCACCGGTATGTTCAGGTCCCATGTTTAGCTATAAATATATCCTGGGACATTTTACATAGCACCATCTAGTCCCAAACTAAGCAGAGCTTGTACTTTGGGTACTAGACAATGGATATATAGTACTTATACATATACTTTTTTTTCTAAATACATACCTACTAATAATATACTAGAGATCTTATCTTACTATGGGGGCTGGTACAACCAGCAACACTTCGACCCAATAGGATCTTTTGTGTTGTCCCCATTACCGTATATTCCTTACTCTTTGAAGACATGGTTCACGAAGGCGGCTAACCCACTGAGAGGAAGGAACCTAAAATCTTCCGGCTTCGGGTACCCGTTGCCGAGAAGACTCATTGAATCCGTTTCGTCGCCAGGACGTCACAATCGCACAGGATGTGCTGCATAGTCTGCATATACTAGAGATACTGCGTGTTCCGGTGGTTTAAAAAAAATACACATAAACGTTGTCCTGACAACGTTTTGCCCGAACAAACATTTCGGCGATTCATTTTTATTTATATAGAAGATCGACGTAGAATATGTTTAAGATACACCCAGACAAACAAACACTCAAGTTCATTCATCACATAAATATTTGTGTCCTGTGGGAATCGAATTGCTCCGATACTCGAACCACTAGACCACAAACGTCGCGTCGAAGAGCAGGCGAAGCCGCTGGCGGAAAAATACTATTAAATATTATGTTTGAACAACTTACCGTTCTTGTGTGCATAGTAGCCGGTTCCTGATGAGGACCCACTCCCAGTGGAGGAGCCCTGCTGAGGACGGCCCTCCTCGTCCACCTCCAACGGTAGCGGGGTCGCCTCCATCACTCACACTCACTTCTGTTCACTCACACTCACTTCTGAGCACTCATCACTTAACACTGCACTGTACCTGGAACGAAGAAAAGAAACATATTAATTCAAGAGTAATTTGGTAAGACTGTCAGTTTGGTTACGGCCATGCCGGTGATGCGTGCCGATTCTCAGATCTACCCGATATTCACACAAAATTTCATACAAATCGGTCCAGCCGTTTCGAAGGAGTTTCTTTTATACCACTAAGGTGACAAATAAGCATACGGCCTGCCTGGTGGTAAGCGGTTACCATAGCTTATAGACGCTTGCAACACCAGGGGTATCACTCGCGCGTTGCTGACCCTAAAAACCTCTTAGAGGTTTATGGAGGATTCACTGCGCCGACAGTTTGAGGGAATATTCCTCTTATTGCCAGCGCAGCATCCTTAGCATCCTGCAGGAACACAACACACAATAAAGTATGTTATTTGGCTAACAAACACCGCGACACAAGAATTTTATATATCTGATGTATAACGACACAACCTAAGGTGATAAAACCTTTGAGTTACTACAGATTATAAAAACATCTTTCAAAATAAGGTCGCAAGCAAAACATTTTACGGCGAAAATATTTTTCTATTAAATTATCAAATTAAGTGCAAGCCAGAAGGGACCAGCCCTAAAGCTTGCGCCCATCGAAAGCTAACAAATATCGCTTTACTTTCTTTTAGATATTTTTTTATTATATACTGCCTTATAACTGCCTTATAATAAGGCTTAAGTTTTGGTTAGACACTACAACAATACAACAAAAACAAAAAAATTAATAAAAACAAATATGCATCTGAAAACAGTTTGAATTTGTGGCAGTAGAATCACGTCTATTAGGTTCATGAGACCTAAAGATACCGGTGAACATTAGCACACCTCTGCTTAACCTTTTGAGAACACAGGCGTGATGCTATATTACAGTAATAGTTTAGCAATTTGAATGGAAGCGACCAACGTAATAATAAATTTAAACATACACATAATATGGCCGACCATCGGTAATAAACTTTGCGTCTGACATAAAACAGACGTGGTGCCAAGTGTTTGTGACTGACATTTCCTTTATAATAATAACGTTATATTGTTTTCTCAATGTTTCCAACACTTTGAAGTCCATTTTTCTTCATGTCAAGTCTTGGCAAGATTCTCTGGACCGTATCGGGGTCGACTTTCAGTCTAGATAGTTGATATTAGTATGCTAGATTATAATACGTACTATCACGTCTATATTCCACGAAGACGTAGGCAGAGGCGTACTAATGTACCCACATTTCGCCGGTATCATCAACTGGGCACAAATCCAGACTCCGAGCTGCTACTGGGAATTTCACAGAAAACCCAACAGCAACTTTTAGCTCGACCCACTAGACTAACCAAAATGTATGTAAATGACATTAGTGACAGCCCGATTTGTCGAAAGCTTGTGTCATTTCCATACATTTTGTTTTTTTTTTTTTTTTCTTTTAGGGTTATGGCTCCATCGACGAACATTCGATGATTTTGCCAATGTCAAGGTACGAGATGTTAAAAATGGTCGGTACTCAATAACAGACAGAAACTGTGATGACTATTGATCGGTTCTTTGTAGTGATGTCATCTATTATTTGCCATGCTACAACAAAATAAATACATTTTGTTTGTCGATTCGAATGTCAAAATGCAACTTGTCTAGCTCCCCACGCAGATTATAACAATAAATATAAATAATTTGGGACATTTTACACAGCACAATTTAGTCCATTTATGGACCGAGTTAGAAGGCATGCGAATTAATAAAAATGGTTAACAAGTTCAATATCTCCGTAACGGTTAAATTTCGGACACCATATCTCAGAACCAAATCCATCAGAAATAGCCTAATTAATAACGTCCTTCAATATTCATACGAATTTCCCTGTAACCCTGTATATAATTCAATATTCATACGAATTTCCCTGTAACCCTGTATATGTTAATGTTATCACAATCAGGCTTTGGTAAATTTTGCTTGATGGTGCTGTGTAAAAATGTCCCAAATATATATATTTATATTATTTACCACATGATTTCAAATAGTTCTTAATATTAATACATAATATCTTTGCATTTTATTTTATACTACTTATTATTATTTTTGTATATTCGTCATATCTTTGGGGAATGTTGGTTAACCCATAATTGTCTAGTGTGGAAGAACAATGATTGTAATAATTTTAACATAAGATAAATTGTATGCACAAGCTGTGGGTAAACCCTAATTTTATAAATAAATTAATAAATTTCTGCTTTCATTTGCTTTATCATAATCTCAATCATACGCGACACGATTCATAAATAACAAACTATCGTTTGTGTATTTGTCAGCGACAGAGGGCGCTGTCGTGTCACGTCTATTATGAAGTGTTTCATTTCACGACATGCCAAGTGGCGCGCCGTGACTGGCGGTTTCTTTAGCGATTTGCCAGTAATGAGAAAGGAGAGAGAAAAAAACCATCACGACTGTATTCTGCGAAGGGTTAGGCAGAATACTACTTATTTACACCTGCAGTTCACCGGTATATTCAATTCATCTTCCTAGCCTTTTCCCAACCATGTTGGGGTCGGCTTCCAATCTAACCAGATGCGGCTGAAAATCAGTATTTTACACGAAGTGATTTTTTTTTATTTCTGACACATACGCGAATCGTAGACATTGAAATAAAACTACTTTTTACGGATTTTATCGCGTTAAATTGATATCATTTTATTATTAATATAACGCGATAAAATCGTAAAAAGTAGTTTTATTTTAACAAAAATAATGAAGTAGTAAACTCATACCGGGGGTCCAATCAGAGTGGGACCAGTTTACTAAATCGCTTCCTATCGCACATCTTTTATTACAACACAGTCTTTATAAAAACATTCGCTCTTCATTTCGACTGGTCGTCGGCCTAATGAGACGTGCGGATAAGGAAATATTTGCAACATCCCATCTTCAGCTAAGAAATTTACCCTAATTTACGAAAGACCCTTTTCTGATGGTATTTACTCATGTACCTCGGGACTTTGCTTTATTGGGTGTACCCGCTTTAGTGGTCTGGAAGTGGCTGGCAATTTTTGTAAGGTAATATGGAAATTATGGTCTTTATTACGGAGGGCATGAAAGAATATCTCATAAGTAATCATCCTCATCATCATCATGGAGAATCCACTTCTGTGTGGGTACGGTTTCCGTACTTGCAGTCCTGCAGTGGATGTGAGCCGAGGGGCTGTTATTCTAACCAGCCCTCCAGAAGCATAAGCAAATCTCTGAGAACACAATATTCTTCGTAACAAAATCTCAATTCAACTTTTGAAAAAAATTGATGAGATTAAAAGATTTGTCATAGGTAAGAGGAATGAAATTTAATGTTTTGATGAAAAACGGAACGGATGGCTATGGAGACTTCTGAGAAATCTATTATAATTTGTATGTCAGGAACATATTATCTCATGATATTTCTAAGAAAAACATGAAAGACGATACCTGTACGAATATTTTGAGCTTTTAATATAATATACTAACTAGCTTTTGACCACGGCGTTGCCCGTGTAGGAACTTTGAATCCGTTTCCCGTAGGAACTTCGAATTTTTCGGTTTTAAAATGTAGCTTAATCAAAGTTAAAAGCCATCACCATTTCAACATTCAGCCAAATCGGTTCAGCCGTTTTGCCGTGAAACAGCAACAAACATCCAAACATACAAAACTTTCGTTTTGATAATATTAGTAAGATATTTTGTTTATTTGAAAGCGCTTATCTCTGTAACTACCAGTGGGATTTGAAAAACACTTTTGTATTTAATAGCCCATTCTTCGAGGAAGGTTATTTAACATCACGCTACGACTCTTAGGAGCCGAGCAGAGTTCACTCGCGTACTTTTTTTGCGTAATTATGGCCGTTAAAAAAGTCTAAATATAAATAAATTCGTGAATGAGCGATCTCTGGTAAGCGCATTACTTGAGATTTAGTCATTTTAAAACAATTTTCGTATTATGGTTATTAGACTGAATAAAACTTGAACATCAAAAGAGATCTTGAACTTAGGTTGTACATATACTTACTTAAATGTTATACGAAGCAACTGAATAAAAAAAAGTAGAGAGTGACTTCAGAGTACTTTTTATAATAGATAGGTACAGAAACATAAGCCAAATAAAATAAAACTGATTGGAACAAGGAATAATGTTACCATGCTTAATAAATTTTCTTCAATAAAAACTAAAATACCTTAACAGTTAAAGACGCCCGTCGCAACGAAAAGAGTCGCAATTTTTTCCTCCTAAATTAACACATTAGCACTCATTCCTTATTCAAACAAAACAAAAAAAAACAACCGAAAAAAATACAGAAAAAGAACGTTCACTTTTCACAGAGAAAAAGACGTTGAAAAAAAAAAACACTTCACAATTTCGAATTCCGTGACTGTCTATTCAAATTTGGAATAAGTAAACGGCGGGAAAGTCGGTTGCTTTCCGCCTGTGGCTTGCAATAAACTGATGCTGTGATTGCTTCGACTCGCCACTATTTTTACAGATGTCGGAATAGCACGGGAGTTGGACTATTTTTGTTTATTTTTATTTTATTTTTATTGCTCGTAAAATGTTTTATTTTATGTTGATGGAGATAAAAAGCAGTAAATACGTATATATATTGAAAGTGCGTACCTAGGTATATGTAATTTTTATTAGTTACAGTAGGTAATGAAAGATGTAACAAGTTTAAAGAAATTTCTAAAATTCGGAACTAACCTGTAAACTGGGTTAAAAAAATAATGTAAACTATGATATCTAAGAGTGTTGATTAAATAGGAACCAACAATTATTGTATAATAATTATGTTGTCTGGCAACACTGCTTTCTCGCAGACATCTTTCATAGTAAGTAGTGCGTAATGCTATTTTGCAATAGTTAAAATCAATTGTTATAAACATTCTTTAAATCCCTTGCTTTATTTTATCAGGTTATGGGCCCAGTTATCCTTTTATACGTTTAGTAGCTTTCTGCCAGCGGCTTCGCCCGCGTGGTCTGGTTATTCTTATAACTTTCATCCCCTATTTCAACCCCTTACCCCCCCCTTTTTCGCTTTAAAAAGTAGCCTATGTCCTTTCTCAGGCTCTAGACTATCCCTGTACAAAATTTCATTTAAATCGGTTCAGTAGTTTTGACGTGAAAGCGAGACAGACAGACAGAGTTACTTTCGCATTTATAATATTAAGTAAGGATTATGAATATAGGATATATTTTATTGTGAAAACACAATAATTCCATCCACCAATAGGAGAGTAATGAGCTATTCTTAAGCACAGATACATACGACTTACGAAACTCGCATCCTAGATTTTCTGTGTATTTGCAATCACTAGCATCTGCCGTCAGTTTTATTGCTTGAGTTCTGTTCCCATTGTCTGCACATCATTAAATTTAAGGAGCCGGCTATTTCGGCCGCTTTGCGTTCCGCAAAATAAATTAAACCAAAATCTAGGACGAAGCGTTTCTATGCTAATTTAGTGAGGTTATGTAAGATTCATTACGGCATGGTTGAGTTCCTTGAAGAAAATATGAAGGTATGCTGTTTCTGAATTGTGAACCATTGTCTGTGTTTTATGCGAAATCTGATGAATCTTATACTCCGATTAAAAATTAAAAACAATTTCGTTCACGGCAAAACTACAGTATAGTAGAGTACTATTAATTTATCAGTTTTAATAAATCTATACTAATATTATAAAGAGGAGAGATTTTATTGTTTGTTTGTATTAAATAGGCTCCGAAACTACTAAACCGATTTGAAAAATTCTTTAAGTGTTATATAGCCCATTTATTGGGAAAGGCTATATACCATCACGCTACGACTAATAGGAGCGGAGTAGCAATGAAAATTTTAGCAAAAACGGGGGAAAAAATCAAGACCACGCGGGCGAAGCCGGTGGCGGGAAGCTAGTAAGTTATAATTGTGCATCATCATCATCCACCTATTACCTGTCCCACTGCTGGGGATGGGTCTCCTCTCATAATGAGAGAGGTTAAGCTGTAGTCTACCACGCTGACTTAGTGCAGGTATATGAATTTGTATTAACAATCAAAATTATAAATTAGTAAATGAATTTCTTATGTCCCAGGGGAGTGTCCCATTACAAACATCTATTAATATTATGAAAATCTCATTTTACCGATTCAGGATGAAATCCAGGCCCTCGGAAACAATACTCGCTCGTACTTCGAGGCAAATGAGGCGGTAAATTAGCTTAGAATCTAGGACAAAACATTTGTATGCTAATCTTAGAGACTTGCGTAAAAGTCAATGGAGTAATAGAATAGCTACGAATGTTGTGCATTGGACTAACAATTTCTTAGGACGTGAATACAATAAATTATCTTCAGGCTTTGACAGAACTTGTGCATAATATTTTGAAAAATAAGAAAGAATAAAGAAATACAGTTAATGTGCACCTATTTGACAAGAGCGTTGTTGTATTAAAAGCCTAAGAATTATTAATTAATTTAAAAGCTTCTAGTGCTTACTGAAGCCTATACCTAGAGCTATAATAAACATTGTACCTATGTTTTACTCCCAAAAAACATGTTATTCGCAATAGCAAGTTAAGTATGTACCGTAAAATATAAAAAAAATATGTTATAGGTATAAGTTTTATCAAAACTTCCTAAATTAACACAAGTAATCATAATTACATAACGGTTTTGAGCTTCATCACAATATATTATTTTCAAACTCAGACTCATTCACAGAAAAGTATTCCGTGAACTTACACCCATCATTATTTTCATACCTTACTTTGCTGAATAATTACAAGTCACTTTTACTAGCAATCTAATATTAGTAGGTACCTACTTAATGTTTTTATTAAAACTTAAACAAGCATATAAATCATAATTATTATTATAAAAGTCAACTTTATTTTATCTATTATAATTATTTATCTTTATAATATTTTATTTATTTATTTTTAATGCTAATAATTTATTCACGAAAAATTTAACATCCGAAAAGCAACTCCAAAAATCTAAATTCAAATTGAGAACACGGAAAACCGACCTGAATTTCGACGTATTCTTAAAAAATTAATTAAATAAAACACATTTTTAACATCCCGGCTCCTGAGCACACAATCTTGGCATGCTTCCCGAGACGGTTTTGACGGTTAGAAAAAAATAAGTGCTATTTTTCCTAATGCTTTTATTAACGAACGTAGATCATCTTTTGGTCTCCATTTAGAACGAAATATTCATGTATTATCGCCCTCTATTCTGTTAAAAAGAATTTATTGCTTTAGAAAAAAATATCGCCATTGATACAATTTCGTCGTGGGAGTCTATTATATTTATAAATTTTACATCTCATTTATTTTATAATCTATCAGCGGTTACGTTGATGTCGTAAATGGAGTGATTTATTTTTTATTAAATTTAAATTGCTGTATATTGTGAACGCGATACTGATGTCTGTTTTTTAAATTCCATATAGTCGAAAGAGGTTTGTTAAACCATAATGTTACCGTACAAGTAAAAAAAAAATTTTTTTTATAATACCAATGACAGCATATTCAAACATGCATATTAATTAATACGTGTGTATGAATGCGTTTAAATGGAAAAAAAATAAAGTGACAACTTGTCAAAGAACAGTCGACAACACAAGTGGTTCGCAATTTAAATTTGCACGCAAATTAATGACATGCACGGTGTCAATTTGACGCCTCACCACCGACCATTACCAAATTCATGGCGCCGCCGAGACTCAAAAACGGAATCGCAATTCGGTTAATTAATGCGAATTTTGTCGAATTATACATAAGGGTACTGTGTGAACTTGAAAATGTATGTTAATAAAACAACAGTGGTCCTTTAAAATAACATAACATACCATTTTATGTCGCATGTCATAGAGGGCGAGTCTATTTGCATGAACCGATCACAAATCCTTCCTATTCCCCTAAAGATTAGACAGAGATAATTTTATAGAACACCTTACCGCCCCTTGCTTGACTTGAGAATCGAAGAACCTCAAGTATAGCAGTCGTGCTTAGGGCCATTAAGCTAATGAAAGGCAGTGCTTATATACAAATTCCAAAATCTTTGACCTTTTTAATTCATAAGCAAACAAATCCTATTAATTATCCTACTATTAAATATGAAAGTTACTCTTCACGCGAAAACGATTGAATGGATTTTGATTAAACTTTACAATATTATAGCTTATACACCAGAATAACACATACGATACAAAAACAGTTTTAAGATGCGAGTGAAGCCCTGAACAATAGTTAGTCTTAGTCCTTTATGTAGAGTAATCAACGTAAAAGTAATTAAATTATATGTTAAAGATAACATTTTACCTCAATCAGAACCTATTAGTTCAAACTAAAAGCAAAATTACGTGAATTCATTTACATCCATTCAAAAGCTTATAACCCTACCTACGTAGAATTTAGTGGTACTAAAATTTATTAAACATTTCAAATGATACTTTTAGTATAGATAACATAAATATTTTTAACACGTACCTACTCGTCTGATATTTACTTACACTCTCCAATATTTTAAATTTTTATCTAGCGTAAATATTTATTTGAAAAAGCACTGTACTTTGTAAGTGTACACGCTGTGTTGAATTTGAATTTGCAAATAATAAATATTTAGGGCCGATTTCACCGTTCGCATTCAGAACTGAGTTCAATAAAACTAAGTTCTGCTTAATCGAGTTTATATGTTGGTTCTGATCTCGGTTCACGTCTCGCAGATTTCACCGGCAAATTTTTGATCGTGTTTACGAAAACTAAGTTTACTTTGACATAGAATGTAAATAATGTTGTCAGTTCGTGACAATCATAGACAAATTACGATGCGCTTTGCAGTTAAAAATGGTAAGTTATAATTTTTTAGTGAGATTTGAGATGATTTTGAGGATAGTCAAGTTCGAGTAAATTCAGAGAGTATTAAAATAGAAAAATACAGCTTGTAGGCAATATAATTACGTTGAATAAATATAAATTTCTATGATAGCTCATAGATGTCTTTGTAAACATTTTGTTGGATAGTATCTTCGTAAACGTACGTGTTTCATTTCCGTTTTATGACACTGGTGGCGCTGTTTCTCTTCTCCATTAAATAATGTCATTTCGCTTCTGCATAATTATTAATTATCGTGTTTTAAGAATTCTAACGAGCTTTATTGAAATATTGCCGAAACCCAATAATATTGACTACTCATATAATTAGAATATCTCTAATAAATTAATTAAATTATGAATTAGGTTATCTTTTATGGCTTTGACAGGTCTTGATCGCGATCAGATACGTTAAACGTCCAAAATCGGGCGTTCAGAATTTAAACTAAGATCAGCCTTAACTGAGTTCAGTTTATGTTGGTGAAATGCAAACCTGCGTCCTGAACTCAGTTAACTGCGAGAACCGAGATTAGCTTGAATTGATCGCGTTTAATTTAAATGGTGAAATCGGCTCTAATATAAATATCGCATTAAGTCGGAATTTTTGTCTTGATATGGGTACGTGATGAGGAGGGATGCAAGCGTGATGGTATGCCACGTGATGGTATGTAATGAATAACATACCTTTATTTTATAATACCCAATAATTATGATTAGTAACTACCGTAGCTAGTAAAAATAAATCTTCCTCTCTTATAAAATTGCTGGACAGGGTCCATAATAATTCTTGTCTAATTACACCACCTTATTGTACATTATGGTATTCAATAAAGAATATGAATATGAATATGAATATGCTTTTGTTAAGGGAAGTACCTACAGGTTGTATATTTAAGGAAAATATTAACATAATGTAAACAAACATGATATTTACACATGTACATATTAATTTATGTTAATTTACACGACGGGCCAAATTCAGTAGCATTTCATATTCGTACAAGTGTTCGTCAAGAAAGGTAGAAAAGTTCTCGAGTGGGAAAGAAATGGACAGATAACTTGGTAAAGGTCGCTGGGAGTCGTTGGATGCATGCGGCATATGACCGGTCCTTGTGGAAGTCTATGGGAGAGGCCTTTGTTCAGCAGTGGACCTCTTTTGGCTGAAATGATGATGACGCTGATTCAGGAACAACCACACCGTTTTCAATACTAATTTTATAAAGAGGAAAGATTTGATTGTTTGTATTGAATAGGCTCCGAAACTACTGGACCGATTTGAAAAATTCTTTCAGTATGAGATAGCCCATTTATCGGGGAAGGTTATAGGCTATATATCATCACGCTACGACTAATAGGAACGGAGTAGTAATGAAAAATGTTGCAAAAACCGCGGAAAAAATTATAAGACCACGCGGTCGAAGCTGCTTGCGGAAAGCTAGTAAATTCATAAAAAACAAATCTTCTATGTAGTCTACGTTGGAAAGATGATATTTTTTATACTTTTCCTGTAATATGACCTTTTCCTTGAGATGCAAAGACATCGTTAGTTTCAGTAATGAGTTTACTTTTTCTTTACAAATCATTATAATTTTTTATAAAACACGACACTTGAAGTTTCCTTTTTTAAACCGGGTATTAAGTTTCTTATAGAATTATGTATATTCATTAGTACATCCCTACGTAACCGTGGTGGTATGTTGTTTCTGTGGTTTTTAGATAATAATTTGAAGAAAAGCAAGGAAGGGGAACAGGACAAGTTTTATAAAATAAGTGAAGAAGAAAATGGGTATCGAGTAGTATCAAGAGATACAACAGAAGGCAGAAGATAGAGAACATTGGTGTCAAGAGCTGACCTCTTAAATTAAAGAAGACAGTTACAACTTTGCAGTTAAATAAATAAATATTCTAGGACATTTTACACAGTACCATCTAGTCTCAAACTAAGCAGAGTTGACAAGACAATGAATATATTACTTACATATATTTTGTAAAAACATACTTTTAATAATATAAGTCCTGACGCTGACGCCATGATCGCTAATGCCGATATGCTCGTCCCTTATTACATGGGAACTGAGCATACCGGCGAAATGTTTGTGTACATTAGTACGACTTTGCCTACCCCTTCGGGGAATGTAGGCGTGATGGTATGTTATGTTAATAATATAAGAAACACCCAGACAAACACAAAAATTAAGGTTCATAACATAAATATTTGTGTCATGTGGGAATCGAACCCACGACCTCGTGATCAGCAAGCAGTACGGTATTCACAAAGTTGTCACAAAGAAACAAAGAAATTAGGAAACCCCCGACACGAAATGTTATTTGCCATTTTGTTGTGGCGGCCATCTTGGATTTGAAATTTATCATAGTGTATAGTATTCTTCTAGTTGAGCCCTTTCATTTGATACCTATATTGAGGGAGTTGTGCAAAAATATGTTATTCACTATTTTGTGGCGGCGGCCATCTTGGACCGATTTTCATCAAACATAGCTAAGAACACACACACACACACACACACACACACACACACACACACACACACACACACACACACACACACACACACACACACACACACACACACACACACACACACACACACACACACACACACACACACACACACACACACACACAGACACAGACACGTCAAAGTTATAACACCCCGTCGTTTTTGCGTCGGGGATTAAAAAAAGAAAAGCCATTTTCAAACATGCAAAATAAAGCTTTTAACAAATTCAAACGGCCCCCACTTCGTCTGGCCACAAGTGAACATCAAGATGCAGTGCAAACACTTCACCGTCGGCTGAGCACATTGCAAATATATGCCGATCAATTTGATGTTTACGTTTGTCCAAGGCATAGAATGAGCTTTGTCCAAGTGTCCAAGTTATACCAGTGAAAAATTTAACAGCTCTTATTAATCCCCGACGCAAAAACGACGGGGTGTTATAAGTTTGACGTGTCTGTGTATGTGTGAGTGTGTGTGTGTCTGTCTGTATGATATGGATGAACCGATTTTGATTTTATTTTTTATATTTGAAAGGTGAATTAGTCGGGAGTGTTCTTAGCTATGTTTGATGAAAATCGGTCCAAGATGGCCGCCGCCACAAAATAGCGAATTACATATTTTTCACAACTCCCTCAATATGGGTATTAAATGAAAGATACTATACACTATGATAAATTTCAAATCCAAGATGGCCGTCACCACAAAATGGCAAATTACATTTCGTGTCGGGGGTTTTCAAAATTTTTAATTTGGGATATATTAAAAGAGTGTCCATGGAGTTTCTTTCCACTGCGCGTGTCTAAATCAACTTGTGAAACAAAGGCTTCTTCTTGCAAAAAATACAGATAAATTGTATTTCGTTGTGCAAATGTGTAAATAACGACTGTCAAATTAAAAATTATTGATTTCTTGTGTTTTTATGGATGATATTATATTCATTTTCGTTAAAATTCGCCTTTTTTGTAAATTATATTTTTTTTACAATTCTAATTTTTAAACTTATTTTATTTTATTTTCAATTGACTGGATTGAAGTATCTTTAATCATAGGAAAAAATAGGATATTATCACTAAAACAATCACTAAAACAATAAAAAAATAGCCAAAGTATTTGTTCAATCCATTTAAGTACTCGATACCTAAGGTGATGGGGGTATAAAAAAAATGGACCAGCCAACCTCCCGGCAACATCCAGATTCTTAATCTGCAAGGTTTTCTGGGTTCAAAACTGTATACAGACTGCGGTCCTCACAGTCATTTTGCATACTCGATTCCCTCTAGCACCCTCTCTAGTAGTGATGAATTTAAATAATTATAACACAACGCGATAAAATCCGTACAAAGTAGGTTTACTTCAATTTTTACTTTTACTTACATATCTGTCTACATTAAAAATGTTACTATTCCATTGAAAAAACAATAATAAAACAATATTAATAAATAAAATTATCTAATAATAAATATAAATTAATATGGCGACAGCATAGATATTTTAACTAAATTTGCAACGCTTGCAAAAGGCCGCTAAGTTCTAAGCACCACTATTGAGTAATAAGACCTGTTTGTACACTTAGTAAGCAAATAAATGATTTGATTTGATACATGTTTCTTATATATTATAAGTATGTATTTACAAAAAAAAAGGATATAAGTATTATATCCATTGTCTAGTACCCATATTAAAAGCTCTGCTTAGTTTGGGACTAGATGGTGCGGTGTAAAAATGTCCCAGGATATTTATTTATTATTTAAATATGTGTCTACATTGGCGAGTTACAATTTCATTATATCCATATATGTATAAAATATTAGCGATCGCCGGTCTCCAGGTATTAAGCTAATAGGACCTAATTCCGTCTGCCTGTTAGTACTTAATGTATTCTGGTGACGACAGACTAATGGGCGGATTGAATTACCCGACAATTGAGACCTAACTGTGTCTATGCATACCGTTTTAGCGTTTAGAGAAATCTAGAGGAATTCAAGATTGTCTGAATCTTTGAAGAGAGACCTAAATCGTCGAAATATACTTAAACCAAACCGCCTCCAAAAACATCTAGGAACTAAAAAGCAAAAAATAACAGGTACAGTCAGCAACGAAAGTAGCTGAACACTATGAAATCTTCAAAACGCTTTAACATCTTTAATATTCAGAATTCACTGACCCTTGAAGGCAGTACATTTCCTCATAATAGAGGACAATTATATGTTTTACCTTAGTGAAAATCTAATGAATAGTTTTGGTACTGTGATGTTTTTAAACTTTCGCTGTGTTCAGCTACTTTCGTTGCTGACTGTACATAATTACATTACGCTTTCTATCTAATTTGGAGGCGGTGCCAAACTACTAATTTAATTTAAATATGACTATCATTAATTGTCTGTTTGGCACGGACAAATCGTAAATATGTATAATTTTTTGCTTTTTAGTTCCTAGGTGTTTTTGGAGGCGGTTTGCTTTTTGTTCAAAAATAATTTATTTTAAGAGTTTTATTATTATTATTATTATTAATTATCAGGCAGGCAGTTAAAAATAACTGATAAATGCCTGTATCCAGTTGTACAACATCAATTGGTCTTTGTGTTCTTGTTTTGAGTGTGTTTGTCGAGTCTATTCTTAAAAATATTGATATTAGGTGCTGAAACTACTCCTTCAGGTAGTTTATTCCATTCCCTCACAACTCTGTTTTAGTGGAATAGAAGTAATATTTTGTTTTGTACCTATAATATTACATGGGGAGGCCAACTAAACGCACTGCCCTAATAAGACAGCGAGGTTTCGAGAAAAGCATAATATCAGCATAAAAGCATTATAGGTACATTTTTTTAAATTTTTCATCGGTTTTTTTAAAACTGCTCTACCAATTTCGATAAAATTTACCACCAGGGACCACCTCGGGAGTATACTCTTTCAAACAAAAAAGGAAATTTCAAAATCCGTCCACAATTGACTGAGAAATCGCGTAACTTACATACAAAAAAAAACATACAGTCGAATTGAGAACCTCCTCCTTCTTTGAAGTCGGTTAAAAAGTCACGTGATCACGTCTAAAACGTATGTGAAATACCCCGGGCTGCTACAAACACGATACCTAAACAAATATTGTACTTACCTGTTCTCAGAAATGTGAACAAAAATTATATTATTTTAAGTCCGAGGAGAGAGCACAATTTGTAAGGCAAACATTTATGTATTTATGTTGGCATCTACATTAGCTCTCAGACAAACCTGTGTACTTTGTGTACCGGAGTACACAGACTGTGTACACAGGTTTATGTTCATACTCGTTCGCCATTAAAGCGTAAGGAGTTACCGAGTAGAGCATTACTTTGAGATGTAAAATGAAGAAGGTAAGTTTTATATTGTACTAGCTTTCCGCCAGCGGCTTCACCCGCTATCCCACAGGAACCATACATTTTATCGGGATAAAAAGTAGCCTATATGCTATCCCAGACTATAATCTATCTCTGTGCCAAATTTCATCCAGATCCGTTCAGTAGTTTTTGCGTGAAAGAGTAACAAACATCCATCCATCCATCCATCCTCACAAACTTTCACATTTATAATATTAGTAGGATTTATATCTTTGACTAGCTGTCTGCCAGCGGCTTCGCCCGAATAGTCTTGGTATTTCTTAAAAATTAAAGCCCATGTCACCCGGCAATAGGGCAGCTTCCTAACGGTGAAAGAATTTTTCAAATCGGTCCAGTAGTTTCGGAGCCTATTCAATTCAAACAAACAAATAAATAAATATCCTGGGAAATTTTACACAATATCACCATCTAGTCCCAAACTAAGCAGAGCTTTTACTATGGGTACTAGACAATGGATATAATACTTATATTTTTTTTTGTAATTTTATAATTATAATACGTAAGATCCCTAAGAGAGAAGATAATCTTACCTCTTTATAATATTAGTATAGATAACAAGTAGGTTTGTTATTTTTTTGTAAAAGAAAAATACGTTATCAGGCAGGGTTCGAACCAGCAGCCCTCCGGTTAAATACACTGAAGGCTTTAGCTAACTAATACATAATATAATGAAAGTTTCTTGTCTGTTAAATCCAATAAAATTCAAGCAATATGACTTGTGTACCTAGTCTAAACAATACTGTTTAGCTTTTATTACTTCAATATATTGCACTCAACAGGAAATTAAATTGCACCTTCTAAATAAACCTTTATTTAAAAAAGAAACTGAGACCCTTTATTGTGTGTTGTGTTCCTGCAGTCAGGTCGCCAGAGCTCCTTCTAAGGATGCGCTGCGCTGGCAGCAAGAGGAATATTTCCTCGAACTGTCGGCGCAGTGAATCCTCCATAAACCTCTAAGAGGTTTTTCGGGTCGCCAACGCGCGAGTGTTGCAAGCGTCCATAGGCTATAGTAATCACTTACCATCAGTCGGGCCGTATGCTTGTTTGCCACCTTAGAGGTATAAAAAAAACCCCCTCGAGGGTTGAAACAATTTTTTTCTACAATAATTTTATTGATCTTTAAATTCCTATCCGCTACCTTATATTGTCCGGTCTATAGGACACATCTAAACTAATATTATAAAGAGGAAAGTATAGATTTTTTGTTTGTTTGTTTGTTACGATTTTCTTTAAAAAATTCGAAAAATTCTTTCACCATCAGATAGCTACATATTTATTTCCAAATTTGAGATTCCAATTAACAAACGAATAGAAATAAAATGTATGGAAATGACACCAGCTTTCGACAAGTTGGGCTGTCACTACCTAATGTAATTTCGATAGGTACATTTTCTTTTCGATAAGTTGCAATTTGCCACTGCGGCGGAAAGCATGCACACACACATACAAATTAACACACTACTAAAACGCACACACACAATATATTACACGCACTGCTGGTAGTTCTTGACTGTAATTCTATGTATCTGCATTTCACACTTCATTTGTTTCACATTAGAACATTATTTTCGACAATTAAGTACATCACTCGGTTTATGAGGTGTTAATAATGACTGTAGTTGGCACAACGCACCTTGAATGATGGATATATAATACATATATGGGTTGTGTGTTGTCGTGAATGTCACTATCACCTTGTTGTGTGTCCCGTGACATAATCATATCGTCACACTATCTCATCTATCTCATCGGCGGGCTGTGCTGGCGCTGCGGCCGCGGCGGCGGAGACCCTCAAGCGGCGCAAATATAGTAAGTAACCTTAATGGGAACTATAGTTTTGAGCCGTTTGGGGTCGAAACGCTCGGGCCGTGGGGTCCGAGTGCTCGCCTCCTATTTAAAGACCTTGCAAAAAGACTTATCGACGCTACTCGTGACCAGAGGGCTGGATTATTTTTGGGCCAAAGAATCAGCATTGCCATTCAACGTGGCAATGCTGCCAGTCTTCTGGGCACGTTACCAGATGACAGCGATGAGGAGTACTTTGACGCCTAGGTGCGGAAATTTTGGTTTTTATTTATTATTTTGTTAATATTAGTACCTTATACGTTTTATAAAACGTTATGTAAATAAATCTCATCTTTAGCCATACTTTTGACATCAGATATGTTACGACAAAATTAATTCGTGGCGTGCATGTACTAGGCTCATTCATGTTGCAAATAGAGAAACTAACAAAGATGATTAGGTTATTAATGATTTAATTTGTAGAGGGGCAACATTTTTTTTAATTATTCAAGCATTATCTACCACTGCAGGGCAAAGCGCCCCCAGGAAAATTTAATTTTCATTTCAGAAAAGTGCGCGACAACTTGTTTATGATAATACCCACGCTTAAACCCACGCGTGGGAGATTCCGCCCACTCTAGTTCGCTAGATAATATTACATTAATATAACATAACATACCATCACACCTGTGTTCCCTGGAGGAGTCGGGCAGAGATATAAGAAAAGAAATAAATAATAACTAAATAAATATTCTGGGACATTTTTACACAGCACCATCTAGTCCCAAACTAAGCAGAGCTTGTACTATGGGTACTAGACAATGGATATAATACTTATATCCTTTTTTTTTGTTGTAAATACATACTTATAATACATAAGAAACACCCAGACAAACACAAACACTTGTTCATCACAATAAATGTTTGTGTCCTGTGGGAATCGAACCCACAACCTCATGATCAGCAGTCCGGTACTCGAACCACTAGACCACAGACGTCGTCAAAAATAAATAAATAAAAAACGTTTATTTGCCACAGATAAGAATCACCATGGTAATAATAAGGTTCACATAAGTTATCTACACAATAGGCACGCGGGGTAGGGTGATGACTAATAAATATTTATAATTAAACAAACAAAAGAAAAATACATTTAGAATCATACAAATGTACGGTCACGGTCATAATTCCATTACCATTTTTACAAATCTATCGCATGAAACAAGTTTCGATTCATACATATCGAACCGATCGCATACATAGACGATCTCGTATATCGTACTCTTTCATCATTATCTAGTCGGAATGAGGGCGATGTAATGATCATTCAGTGCTGTGATTTCTCGATAGCGTATAGCGGTATTAAATTTCAAATCATTAAGTATATGTTTATGTATACGCGCAGTAACGTGCAGGAAAATACGATTCTTGACAGGATAGTGGACTTATGGCCTCTTACTGTACCTGTTGGCCTACCTGTTGGCCGCGATTTCACTTGCACACCATACTTGACTCCTAAGGATGCTAACGTGCTGTTAAATAGCCTATGATAACCATCCTCAAAAACAAAATGATTTTTTCAAATCCGACTGGTAGTTCTAAAGATAAACGCGTTGAAACAAACAAACTATTCGTCTCTTTTATAATACTTAGTATTAGCTTTTTTCCGGAAACTCTCAAAAAGACTATATTTTTGCAGTTTTTGCAACATTTTCCATTGATACTCCGCTCCTATTGACCGTAGCGTGATGGTATAGCCTTATAGCCTTCTACTATAATTATATAGGCTATCTAACACTGAAAGAATTTATTTTTAATGAAGGAAAATACACAAGAAGACGAACCTGCGTCATCTGGTTCAATACACCAGACGCTATGACCGCTAAGCCACTGCAACCCACCAGAAGACGCTGGTTCAAGTCCCGCCCGCGAGTAAATTTTTTCTAGTAAATAACTAGTCTTATCATGGAAAATGCTTTAAAAATACAAAGAGCTACTGAAAGAATTTTTCAAATCAGCCCAGTAGTTAATGATATTATTGCGTTCAATCAAACAAAAAAACTCTTTAACTTTACGATATTAGTATACTTAGATACAGATTCTACGTATTTAATTTATTTTGTAAGTACGAGTAGGTGGTTCCAATTTACTGAATTCATTAATTTACTTTTAATCCCGCCGGATAAAGCTGATTCACAGTAATTGGAAAGTAGGTACACTATGTATTAATAAAGTTCGGCTTTTAAAATAATAACATTAATCTGTACTTATTCTATCTACCTCACAGCGAAAATCTTATTCCCCACAGATAATAATTTGAGTGTTGCGCTGGCCTAGCGGACTCGAGAGTTCAATTTCCAGTTTGGGAAATTATTATTATGTTAAATTTTGGTTAGAATACAACACAACATGCCGTCACACATTCCCCAAAGGGGTACTAATGTACACCCACATTTCGCCGGTATGTTTTAGGTCCCATGTAATAGGGGGCGAGCCTATTGCCATCCACCGGGCACAAATCCAGACTACTACTGGGAATTCTGGGAACACAGAAAAACCCAACAACACTACTCTACCCGAAATTCGAACTTAGGACGTAACAGTCGTACATAACTATGTATGTACATCCTTATTAATTGCTTAGACTGCCTCGTTGGTTTAGTCGTCCCAAGAGCGACTGGTATGCTAGAAGTCCTAAGTTCAGTTTCCGGGTCTGTTCGGTAGCAGCTCGGAGTTTGGATTTGTGCACTGTTGATAGCTATAGGCTCGTCCGCTCTTACCTGGTACCTAAACATATCGGCGAACTGTAGGTGTACATTAGTACACCTCTGCCTACCCCTTCGGGGAATACAGGCGTGATGGTATGTTAACCTTATTAATGCCACCCAATTTCAAATCTGTTGTCAAAGTCAAATGTTTTATTTCAATTAAACCATATCAATAGGTACTTTCGAAAAGTCAAACTAGTTGCACGGCAAAAAGTGGATCTTATGGAGAAGAGCCGGCAAGAAACTCCATAGACACTCCTTTCATCCTGTCTGGACTATCATCAGAGCTAGTCATATTAGCCAGGCATTCTGAGTATTATTAACTGCTCAATAATTTATTTTCAATCCTAGTATCAAACGTTTTGGCTACTATCCAGCAAATATTGCGATCTTAAGATAGGTATACAATGTAGAATTTTAATAGACTGCCGATATTATCATTGGCACTGTTTTTGCTGTAGGATCGACTGCTACGGTCGAGGTCTTATTTCGATTCCCAGGTCAAAATATCTTTATATACAGAAATGTACAAAGCCGGTCATAAATGCCTTGGCATTTTCTGCCAGACAACATCATTGTTGTCTGGTCTAGATCAAGGTGACCACTATTTGCCTAAATGAAAAGTAAGAAGCAAAGACTATAAGCTTATTGGGTTATAACGCTTTCTATGTGTATCTATGAACCTATGTATTTATGTAACAGAATGTTTGAATGTGATTTTCACCGTTTTCAAAACGACGGATTTATTTGAAAATTTGTACACCAGTCAAGAAGATAACTAAACTAAAGGGTAGAAAATGAATAATAGTTTAAAAAACTAAACAAACACTTTTTTTTATTAAATCAAGTTAAAAAGAAAAAATAATTATTGTAAAAAAATTAGGTGCTTTTTAAGATAGATAAGTACATAATTTAAAAATTACTCCTACCAATATCTGTCACGATATAATTAATTATAATTATAATTTTATAATAATTATTTTTACGTTTTAGTGTTGATTTATTAATTTTTACGATATTCTCAATAGCAGCTCGAAGCTTGGATTTGTACTCGTTTAATGGCAATAGTTTCGCATAGGACCTAAACATACCGAGTATGGATACCCCTCTGCCTAACTCTTCGGGGAATGGACTGACTTTACGAATATTTTTTTCGTATAACCCTTGTCAAAAGAACAGATAAAATACGGAACACCACGCTGCGCTCTAAAACGGGCATAGTGGACGTGGGCAAAAAGGCAGCCAAGCTTAAGTGGGATTGGGCTGGTCACGTCAGCCGCATGCACAGCGACCGCTGGGCAAGAGTCTCCACGCAGTGGGTGCCTGTAGATAGCCGAGGCCGGCCTAGAAAGAGGTGGCGGGACGATTTAGACGCATACTGCGAGGACTGGTTTGAGGCGGCACGAGATAAGAGTATATGGAAAGACCTGGGGGAGGCCTTTGCCCAGCAGTGGGATAGCAACGGCTAATAAAAAAACAACCCTTGTATACCTATCCTAAACTATTAGTATTTAAGAATGAGTTGGACGATACTAGTACCATACAGTAGTCATAAATACTTAAGTGTGTATTACAGTCAGATAAATAAATTGTTCAAAATTATCTGAGCAACTAAGAAAATTAAACTTTATCTCAATGACACAAGGAATAATTCAGAACGAAAATACACGGCAACTGTCATTCTGACATAAAGTTTATCACATTGAGGTTAAGATAAATTTCTTTAGCTCGTAGAACTGATGGCCGCTGGGGCAGACAGGTTCTTGAGTGGAGAGTTGGAGACCACGCACCGCAAAGCGCAGCGTAGGATGGCCTCCAACGAGATGGACCGACAACCTCGTAAAGGTAGCTGGGAGTTGTTGTGGATGCAGATGGCATATGACCGGGCCCGGTGATAGTCTATGGGGGAGGCCTATGTTCAGCAGTGGACCTCTTTTGGCTGATATGATGATGATGAGTAGTTTAGATACTTATGAACAGTACGTTTGTTTCGATATATTTGAGGCTATCTGTACTACAGTGGTTTTACATTGAGGTATTGGAGTCATCTTTGTTTTGAGTATCCACCATCATACCACCACGCCTGTATTCCCCGAAGACCCAGGCAGAGGCGTACGTGTACACCCACATTTCGACGGTATGTTTTTTTTTAGGTCCCATGTAATAGGGGGCAAGCAATTTTTTTTGTTCGAAAATTGCTTTGTCAGTACGAAATATGAGACGTTTATTATTAAGTTTAACTACTTTGGTTGTCAGTTGTCATAAACACAACTGCTACGCTAGAGGTCTGGGATCGATTCATAGGTTGAGCCAAGTGCTAAATGGGTTTTTAAGGTTTTTTTTTGTATACCGCAAAGGTGGCAAACAAGCATGTGCGTACACTTAATGGTAGGCGGTTACCGCAGCCTCTGGACGTAATTAATTCACAGAAGCAGCTAGAAATATGGACCTAGCGACCAGCATGGGTAAGTACTAAACATACCGCCGAACTGGAGTACCTACTATGTATAATCGACCATAAAATTACTTTACCACCTTTAGAGTGAATGTCGTTTGCACATCACAAAACAACAAGGTCTATTTTTGCATATAAGACCAAGTGACAGATTGATAATGAGTCTTAGTAAATTTAATTTGGACAGAAATTTTTGTCAAAAGTGTTAGTATTTTAATCCCGACGTTTCGGACCCTTTACAGCGTCCGAACAGAATCGGATTGCCAATAATTAACAGAAATGTAGGGTAGCTGTTAGTAATTAAAACTTCAAGACGCCTACCACCTTAGTCACCCGTGACCATGGACGCTGTAAAGGGTCCGAAACGTCGGGATTAAAATAATATCAATATAACGCGATAAAATCCGTAAAAAGTAGTTTTATTTCAATGTCTAGTATTCGCGTAAGTGTCAGAAATCAAAAGTGTTAGTGTTAAAGCAATTTTATGGTCGACTATACATATTATTATACATCTCTGTCAAACCCTTCGTTCAATGCAACCGTGATAGTATGTTTGTTTTTCAAACTTTAATGTGGGGCAACGTTATTTTAAAATACGGACGTGATGTTATGTTATGTAAACGTTAGATATAATAGGACCGCACTCAGAAACGTCAATAAACGTTAGTAAATCGTTAACAAAGAGTGACTTTATATTTTAATTTTTCTTATACCGCATGCGTGGCAAACTAGCATGTGGCCTTGATGGTAGGCGATTACCACAGCCTAGGGACGTTTGCAACACCGAAGCATCACTCACGCGTTGACGCGACCCTGTAAAAACCTTCATATGCGGTGTCGCTGATATCTCTGAAACGGCTTGACCGATTTTGACTCGCAGATAGCTAATATTAAGGAGTAACTTAGGCTACTTTTATTTAAGAAATTTTCATATACAAGGTGGAAGAGACTTCGACGCACAAACGTCGTGACAAGCTTTCACTCAAGGTCAAAAATAAAATGACCTAGGTCATTCATGTAGAGAATGATCGGTTATTACAGATATTAACATTTTTGAGCGCGCAGTGTATTGCTAAAAACGTGATTATAACGCTCCGCGGTGAATGTTATCGCGCGCGCGATTCGAAAAGAATGAAATAATTATTTTTTAATTATAAATCTTATTTGAGTAGATAGAAATAATTATTTTATACACATTCAATTAAAAAAGCTGTAAAAAAAATTGAAAAATTGATGAAAAAAGTTACGGAAAATTTCAACGCAGGGGGGTCCAGAATCATGTTCTGAACTCATGGTATTCGGATGTGCGTCGATGTCCCTTCCACTATGCATTTTAAAACACATCACCCTCCTCCGGCAGTCGGATAAAAATTGGATGAACGCTAATGATTCATTACGCAGTGACGTTTCTGAGTGTGGCCCATAGAGTCAGAAATTTCAGGCAACACCATATATTTAACTAATATTGCCATAAATATCACAATATACTCTCTCGAATCGCATAAAAGTTTTATCGTCACACCAAATGCACGGGGACTCGAACCCTGTTGCGTAAATGAATGCTGGAGTTGTGCCAGCAGGGTTGGCCCCTCTGGGAGCGAGTTTGTGGTAGAGAGGAGACTGTCTTATTACTGTAGTAGTCTATAGCGCAATTGCGAAGCGTTCGGTGCTAAAATCGGTTTAATAAAAATGTTACGAAAATAAGTCGAAATAGAAAAGTACTTTCCATCGGATTGCCAAAGTTTGTCATCAGCTGTTATGCCCCTATGTCAAAACTGGCGTTGCATATAAAAATCGATTCAATTGTTGTAACAAATCCGATTTTGTTTTATATGTATATGAAGATTAAAAAGATGTGTGCATTTTCTGTCTAACCATACCTTTTTTTATTAAAATTCAAAGGAAATGCCGTAAGGGGCGATTCAATACACCAAAATCATTATTAGAATGTCAATTTTCCGCTTGCCTCTTCGTAAGGGGCGAATCACTATATTAAAATAAATAAAACGTGACGATTTGAACATTTTAATCGAAACAAGATTCAAGGGGCGATCCGAACCTACTGGCTCATGATACGTCAACTATTCTTTATACTTTTAGCCGACTTAAAAAAATAGGGAGGTACTGTATGTTCAACTGTAAGCATTTTTTTCTCGGTTTATCTTTGGGAATCGAACCCACGATCTGTAGCAACGCAGCCGTACCAACTACCAATAGACGGCAGTATTGCTGATTCATCTACCAATTTAAATAAATCCTTCATTTAAACATGATTACGTAATTAATTAATACTGTTGAAAATTCAAGGGTATTAATATCAATCGCGATTTAATTAGTGTAAGAATAAATTAAAGCGGTGGTGTTACTGTAAGCGTTAACATCAAATCAATAATAGTCAAAAACGTGATTCAGTGGCGAAAAAAGCGCTTGTAAGAGCTTGCTAGCGCTGAGAAAGGAATTATACAGGTGACACGTTTGCTGTCACTAATTTAGCAGTCGACACTGTTGATAGCGCTTACCGCTTAGCGATTGTCGTTTCAGTTGTAATCGCTTCCTAGCGCTTTTTTCGGCCAAACACACCCAATGTGCTCCAACAGTTGTTGGTTCTCCGAAAGACATGACCGGCCCATTGTCACATTATTTCTTTGTTTCATTATTCTTTCAAATACGTAAAGCAGTATTAAAAATACTATCATTAGAAAATATTTGTCGCGGTAATTGGGACCACACCCTTTCTACGCGTAAAAATCTTTACATGTAAATTGTTAGTATATCCCGCTTGTCAGCGCGGAATGATTGTCGTGACATTTACTAATGAATTACAACTAAATAGAAAAATGTTTGCGTAGGGTAGCAACACAATATTAGATAAAGCGATGCTTTTTATAACGCTTTTATTTGCTTCTTTTATCTATGTAGGTATACATGTAATGGAATTTTCTGAACGCGATTCCCTTTCAAAACGACGAATTGATTTGAAACATTTCATACTTATCAAGGACCGATGACAATCATTTTTATAGTTCGTCTTTGTTGCCAAACAAAAAGTAGAATATAAATAATGTTTAAAAAAAGACACGCTTTTATAGAAAATAAAAATAAAAGGTAAAATCATTATTGTAAAAAGCATGGTGTGCTTTTAAATATATTTTCAAAATGTTCTACCAGTCAACTTCTACCAATCGATAAAATATTTCAAGACTCTTCTGCAAATGGTGGTTGTAACTGACCATTAAACTCGCCAAAATACTTGCTATCGAGGGTTTGCAGATCTCAGAACACTACCATACCATACTAAGCCAAAGTGGTAGTAGGGACTGAAAATCCTAGGCAGATGGCGCCGCAGGGAACAGCTTAATCCCGTGCCGCCTTTGTATAGCGATGTAAACGGGGCTTAAGCGTGTTTGCTATAGTGTCGACGAGCCTACAATGAATGAATGGTGCTGTTTGAGTGCTCCTTAAACCGTACATGGAGGCAGTTGCTAAACATAATACGTCACACACGTCAAGCGTGTATTAGTTAAAGGGGTGAGCAATGATCACACGTTCACATTTTAATTCAACGTTTACACAGCACGTCATCAAAATCTGCCCAAATGATGTACCGAAGATACACTTATTGGAAAAAATACCATGTTTTTATGCTTACTAGGAGAAGAGAAAAAAATAACTTTTAATTTGAAAAAACGCACGCCACGTTGACACGCTATTCATCAGTTTCATAGTGTTTTTATAGTCACAAAACTATCAATTTGACAGCTATCTTCTGTCAGTGTCTGTTCTGGAATGTCAAACGCACGCCATTATGGCACATTATTAACTCATACTGATACTGATTTCATGATAAAACTGTCAACAGCTGTCATGTACCTCAGGTACCTACAAATTTGTGCTGACTTGCATGGGCTTTTGATGACCTCCTTTAAAACTTGTCTAGGCTCTTTAACTGTAGTTTAAAAGAGACCATGATTCTCTAAGTACTGAGGTCTGCATCAGCTTGGAAACATCAAAAGATCAGATACGAGTAAATGGTATCTGATCTTTTGATGTTTCCAAGCTGATGCAGACCTCAGTACTTAGAGAATCATGGTCTCTTTTAAACTACAGTTAAAGAGCCTAGACAAGTTGCAATTTGACATTTGAATGGTCATACGAATCTACCCCGAAAGCCCTGTAATATCAAGTTTATGAGATATCAATAATAATCAGAGATGGTAATATTTGAAATGGCCTTTTGAATAAAGAGCCAAAGCGACTGAATAGACCAGGGGCCTAGAAAAGTTAGGTACAATTTGACATTCAAATCGACAAATGAATAAAGACAAAATTTATGGAAATGACATTAATGACAGCCCGATTTGCCGAAAGCTTGTGTCATTTCCATACATTTTGTTTCTTGATTCGAATGTCAAAATTCAACTTGTCTACAGGCCCTGTGCCACCTGACAGCATGCATGCGTCAGTCATTGTGTATACAATGAACAATTATAGTTCGAGTCGACGAACGAATAGAATAAGTATTTGTGTTTGTCTGGGTGTTTCCTATGTATAATAAGTATGTATTTACAAAAAAAAGTATATAAGTATTATATCCATTGTCTAGTACCCATAGTACAAGCTCTGCTTAGTTTGGGACTAGGTGGTGCTGTGTTAAAATGTCCCAAAATATTATTATTATTAGAAACAAAATGTGTAGTTATGTGAATGACATTTGTAAACGTCAGATTTGTCAAAAGCTAGCCATTATAAAGTATCGTTGAAAGACACGCTTTGATTTCATCGCTCGCATAAAGCATCGCGTATCTTCAACTATACCACACACATAGTTAGTCTAATTAGGACAAGCGTGCGTCGGTCCCATAAAAACAAAATAATATTATATAAATCGAGCAACGCTGAGAGCAAACGTAAGCGAGGCGACGAAAAACGACTTAAGATACGAAATGACAGCTCTATTCGCCTGAGTGACTTCCCAAAGAGTATGTTTTGACAGGTGATAACAGAAAAAGTATTGGTTTCACAAAGAGTTTATTTAATAAAGTTTCTGAATTTTCCATACAAGGTGTAGGGACATCAACACATATCCGAATACCATGAGTTCAGTACATGATTCTGGACCCCCCTAGGTTGAATTTTTCCTGCAGTTTTTTTCTTGAACGTGTAAAAAAACATTATTTCTATCTACCCAAATTAGATTATTTTATAATTAAAATATCATTATTTCATTTATTTCGGAACGCGCGCGCGATATCGTTCATCGCGGAGCGTTATAATCGCGTTTTAGCAATACACTGCGTGCTCAAAAATGTCAATATCTGTAATAACCGATAATTTTCTACATGAATGAACTAGGTCATTTTATTTATTTCATTTGGGTCATTACATAGGATACCAGTTTTTTGCATTTCTTAAATAGTAATGTGCCTCTATAGAAAATTATCTCTAATAAATTGAAGTGTCGGTCTTTTTATATTGAGTTATCCTGAAAAAAATAGTAGGTCTTATTTAAAACGTAATAATCATGGGTCGGATTAGGTAGAGTTTTTTAGGACTAAATACCGACAGCGAAATCAACATAGTCTTCTAAAACTTTTTACAGCGATTGATATTGTTTTCAAATATTTTTTTACCTCGTTGGAACATAGGACTAAATTTATTAAAGTTCTTTTTTATTTTTAATGAAGGAAAAAATCGGCTGGCGGGCAGGATTTGAACCTGCGTCTTCTGGTTCGGTACACCAGACGCTCTGCCAACTAAGCTACCGCGAGCCCCGCGAGCCAGTCGAAATCTTCCTTCACATTCTAATTTACGTCTTAAAGGTGACGTAGCGACATCAACTGTGAATGCTTCACAACCGACACGACTAACTTTACAGCTAGTTCGATGTCGTACGATGCCACCTTACCTATTAACTATCTTTTTGTATTTTTTTAAGCATTTTCCATGACGATTTTTTCCTTCATTAAAAATAACTTGTAATCTTAGCATGGAAAATGCTTAAAAAAATACAAAAAGAAAGTTCTTTCTTATTTATTTTTTTCGTAAGTAATTTTACGTCATTTGGTACTTAAAAACTCTACGACGACTTACCCTATTGTGCATTCGGACAATTTCAATTAATTTGGGCTTTAATGATACGATTTGGAATAGAAAACTTTTAAGCTAATCGTCTAAAAGTTACGATTCAACAAACCGGTATCGTAGGTACCACACTACAGAAAAAAGCTGGTATCATTATATGTAATTTTGACAGTTGCATGTGTCAATCTAGTCTCTGAGATTAAAAAACGAACTTATAGCAGATAATGTCAAAAAAATATTGTTATAGAGTATATCTACATTAAGCGTACATTTCTAGTCACCCATAACACCAAAAAATGTACTCCTATAAATAACAAACACTATTTGCAATCTAACCAGACGGTTACGTAACAAACGTAGAAACTGTAGTTAATTAGTTAACGGAACGACACTTGCTAATTAGGTGTCGAGTGGAGTCGCCCGTGAATAATAGTCTTGTTTGTTACAAACGCTAGTTTAAAAGAAAAACGTCTAATAAAGATCGGAAACAAAGTTAAGTGGACGTTGAAATGAAACTAGGAGATTGTTCTAGAATTAAAAGGAAAGTTCGAGAAAGAACTCGCTGTGATTAATTTAGTCGTGGAGTTTAAAATAAGAATTATATTTTGAATTTTTGTGCATTGAAATTTGTGAGCTTTTCATCCGACATCAAAAAAAGGAGGTTCTAAATTCGACTGTATTGTTTTTTATGTTTGTTACCTCAGAACTTTCGACTGGGTGAACCGATTTTGATGATTCTTTTTCTATTCGAAAGCTGGTGCTTACAGATTGGTCCCATAAATTTATTATCGAAATCCGGTGAGCGGTTGTAAAAATATCGACGGAAATTTAAAAAAAAAATTGTATACATAGGTGATATTATGGTTTACCGAAACCTCGCTGTCTGTACCGGTCAGTGAGTTTAGTTGCCCCCCCCCCCCCATATAATATAATAGGTACAATACTAATAAAAAATTGTTAGAAATCATAATGTAGGTAAATATGCAATTTTTATTTTTTTATTTTTTTAGTTCCTGTGATTTTTGGAGGCGGTTTGTTTTTTTGTTTAAAAATAATTTTATCGGATAGGATATGCTAGACTAGAAGAGACTAGAATGTTAATAATTTTGAAAGACAACATGGTTCATAGTATTTAAGTCCTGTATTCCTGAAGGGATCAGCAGAGGTATACTGCTGTGGCCCACAGTTCGTTGGCATATAATAATAATAATAATAAATTCTTTATTATCTTCCACAAATAAAACAGTTACTATTTAGGTACAATTACAAGCAACATAAAACAAAACATTTTATTTGTGGGAGACTGGTGCCTGACTTGGTCCCCACCAAGCTTAGTAGTAGTAGTAGCTTTTATAGGTTAAGAAGTCACCTTAAGATGTTTGACGTTAAGTCCAAAATTGAATGAGAAAATTTGACATAAACAATCGATTTTCTAAAAGAAAAAATTCAGAATAGTGACATGATAGATAGGGAGTGTACCTATGCGTGTGTGAATATTGTGATAGTGTGCGAGTATGTGTGTGATGTAATGTAAGTGCGGTGCATGTGTGGTGTGTGGTTAGTATCTGTGAACGTAATGTAATGTATCGAATGCTAAGGTCGAAATCGAATATTAAGGTCCTATGTGAATTTCTTACCAATATGTTGCAGTATAGTCCGCACGGAACTAGTTGGCCGCGCCTTAGGTAGGGACGGGGGTGAGGCGGCGGGTTACTGTGAACGAAAACAAGCGCCCCCGCCCCTCCGTACCACCGCGCGTAGGCGACCCCGCCCCTTCGTCCCGCCGCTCACATACCTAAGGCGCGGCCATATAGTTCCGCACAGACTATAGCAATGAGTTAGCTTAGATTTTGCTATTGGAAATATCACAGACAAACCCAACAACTCTTTGCTTGATCCGTGAATTGAACCCAGAACCTCTACCGCAGCAGTCAAGCTTATGACCAATACACCAATGACGCAATTCAAACGCAATTTTATCGTGCGATCGTTTCAAATACAATTTTACTTTATTTTTCCGTCTATAGACCATCATTTGGAAAAATGGCCGGACATTAAGGACAATAAAATGAACGCGAACGTCGATTTGTTCGGACACAGGGTCACCATAAAAACTATCAGATCGGGACACCAGCGGCAGTCTATATTTTTTTCTGAAAAAGAATCTCCTGAATTCGTGGACGCTGAGAGGTCCTAGGTTTGATTACGGAGTCCGTGTTTTTAGTATTTTTTATTAAAAACTTAGCCAAATAACACACTTTATTGTGTGTTGTGTTTCTGCAGTGAGGTTGCCAGAGCTCCTTCTAAGGAAGCGCTGCGCTGGCAGCAAGAGGAATAAGTATTCCCTTAAACTGTCGGCGCAGTGAATCCTCCATAAACCTCTAAGAGGTTTTTAGGGTCGGCAACGTGCGAGTGATACCCCTGGTGTTGCAAGCGTTCATCGGCTACGGTGACCGTTTACCATCAGACGGGCCGTATGCTTGTTTGTCACCTTAGTGGTATAAAAAAAACTTGCTAGAAATATTTCACTAATAGTTCGCGATATGTTACTATAGTTTTAAACACTAGTCTGGAATCAAACCCAGGACAACGAGTTACAGTTGTGCTTATATTTCGTCAAAAGTTCGCGGCCTATGCTTAGGGGGAAGCGGGGTACATTGATGCATGGGGCACATAGATACGGCGGTCATTTAAACTAAACGAATGGTAGTTTACTATTAATTTTCTCACACATAGAAACCACAGACGCACCCAATAAGCTACCGGAAGATCGCTGCCGCCCGGTCGTTTCGCTGGACTCGACAAGCAAAAATATGTTTTTATAGGTCGCAAGAAAAATTTCGTCAACTTTAGGATGTGCATAATTCGGCAGTTTTAATGTTGTTTTTTAAAGGCATCTACATTATGCAGTCAATAAATACTGTGAATTACTCTATAAAATAATCAGTTTTCCATAGTTACTTCCAGTATTTATTTAATATTACTTTGAATTTGAAAAAGTACTTCGGGGCACATTGATACGGAAGTCAATGGGGCAGATTGATACCTGTATTAATGTACGGAGTAAAAAAAAAAGAAGAGAGCTTCTGCTAATTCTGATACTAATGGGCCCAGTTAATATTCTAGGATATAAAAAAATATAAATAAAAACAATTGATACTAATTAAATGTAAAAATACATATATACAAAATATATATACTTAACGAAGTTAATTTCTGGTAAATAAGAATGAAACTGTGATTAATTCATAAATAAAGTTAAAAACGAATCAAAATGTATTTATTTAATTTCCAAACAAATGTATATAAGTTATGTAAGAAGATATATAAGCGAATCAAACTGCCCCGTACATGGGGTAGTTTGATACAAAACCCATTTTTCAGAAAAAGCGTCATAAAAAAAAATACGTGCCTTTTTGCAGTGAAATGTATACCTACGTTTGTACCTAGATACATTCTCGATCCAGAATAATAGTTTTTGTTGCAATATCTCTATAACTATATTTTTTAGCGACGAAACAAAAAAACGGTATCAATCTGCCCCACCTCCCCCTATATCTGCGAGGATAGCACTCTACTAACCCTTTTTGGAACAACATAGGAGACACGTACCCACGAATAAAAGCATTTCGTAATTAGCTAATGTTTAAGATTATTTTTGTTTTTATTATTTTATTAGTTATAAGCCTAATTTTGTCCAACCCAGCATGTTAGTGTCTCTTTACTTTGTTCACAAATAAAAAACATTCATTCATTCATTCATACTATAGTTTTTAAAACTGCTTTGAAATCAAACCCAGCACAACGAGCGTAGCAGTCATGCTTTGAACCACTACCCAAATGAGGCAGTCTTCTTATTCTTCCTAGCCTTTTCCCAACCATGTTGGGGTCGGCTTCCAGTCTAACCAGATACACCTGAATATCAATATTTTACACGAAGCGACTGCCATCAGACCTCCGCAACCAAATTTCTGGGCAATACACCGATATTCGAAGGAAAACCTGGTTGTCAGGTTTTTTGTGTTTCTGACTACAACTATTGTCATAGGTGTTCGTATGACAACCGGAACCCGGCGGCCTTACGTGCTCTCCCAGGCACGAAGGGGTCTTGTATGTTAAGAATGGCCACTTGCCTTACACTTGCCTTAGTCAGCCTGTGGATGGGTATCCACAGACTGACTAAGGCAAGTGTAGCTTAACTTTGCAGATCGGTTGATCAGGGTAGTTACTTGGCCACGAGCTCAAAATGAGGCAGTCATGAAGGTAGGTACAATTTTTATTACAGAAAAAAGTAAACAAAACAAAGTCACCCCTTTCCCTTGGAGTATATTAAAACAAATTGTTTAGATTAATGCTGAAATTACTTTAATGTGTAATATTCGAGGGTGAAGGGGTTGGTAAACATTTTTACAAGTCCATTTCCTGTTGAGGTACCCTTTCGCTGTCGTGACGAACTCACAAACAAACACGGGGGCTAGACAAGTTGCAATTTGAAACAAGATGTATGTAAATGACATTAGTGACAGCCCGATTTGTCGAAAGCTTGTGTCATTTCCATATATTTTGTTTCCAATCGTTTGTCAAATTCATATTCAAAATTCAAAATATTTTATTTCAATTAGACCATATAAATAGGCACTCTTGAATTGTCAAACTAGTTGCACGGTTCCAAAAAGTGGGACTAATGGAGAAGAGCCGGCAAGAAACTCCATAGTCACTCTTTAAAAAAAAAAAGTATTTATAACAAGTAACAATAAAATTTTATGATGAATAATATGAGTATAATGCAGTATGATGTGTATGACTAAAACTACACTAAACTACAAAACGACTAAAAAACAAACAAAAGAACATAGCCATTGCAGTAAAGATTTGATTCGAATGTCAAAATGCAACTTGTTTAGACCCCCAGCTTTGTTTTGTTGTTATACAAACTGATAGAAGATAATAAAAGAAATCGCTGGGTAGGCCACGAAATATTCACTATGAGCGATGGCGACTGTGAATGTGACCAGCGATGTTTTCCATATATACCAAACTAGCTTTCCGCGAGCGGCTTCGCCCGCGTGGTCTGGGTATTTCTTATAACTTTCATCCCCTATTTCAACCCTTTACAGCCCTTCGGATTAAAAGTAGCCTATGTCCTTTCTCAAGCTCTAGACTATCTGTGTACCAAATTTCATTTAAATTGGTTCAGTAGTTTTGGCGTGAAAGCGCGACAGACAGACAGAGTTACTTTCGCATTTATAATATTAGTCGACGTCTGTGGTCTAGTGGTTCGAGTACCGGACTGCTGAACACGAGGTCGTGGGTTCGACACAAATATTTATGTGATGATGAATATAAGTATTTGTGTTTGTCTGGGTGTTTTTTATGTATAATAAGTATGTATTTACAAAAAAAAGTATATAAGTATTATATCCATTGTCTAGTACCCATAGTACAAGCTCTGCTTAGTTTGGGACTAGATGGTGGTGTTGTGTAAAAATGTCTCAAAAAAAAATTTGTAAGGATTAAAATAAAAAAACTTGATCAAATCTTGGACAGATATGTAACCAGGGGCATAACTTTAGATGTCTTCTGACCTTTAGAACTAGTAGCTATTTGAACTCCCGACCCATCGATACATACTTCTACAACAAACTAAAAATAAAGGACTGCCATCGCTTAAATAACCATGACTTCGGAAAAAGTATTCTCGACTGGCTTGCCAATCTAGATTATGAGCAAGTGTGTGTGTGTGTGTGTGTGTGTGTAGGGAAGTATGCGAAATATGCGTGGGAATTTTGTTTGCGATTATAGTTAGGTACTGTCACTTCAAATATTGGTTGAGAGTAGGCTTTCAAATTCAAATTCAAATTCAAAATATTTTATTTCAATTAGACCATATAAATAGGCACTTTTGAATTGTCAAACTAGTTGCACGGTTCCAAAACTACTTTCCTACTCTCAACCAATATTTTCCCTACACACACACACACACACACACACACACACACACACACACACACACACACACACACACACACACACACACACTTGCTCATAATCTAGATTGGCAAGCCAGTCGAGAATACTTTTTCCGAAGTCATGGTTATTTAAGCGATGGCAGTCCTTTATTTTTAGTTTGTTGTAGAAGTATGTATCGATGGGTCGGGAGTTCAAATAGCTACTAGTTCTAAAGGTCAGAAGACATCTAAAGTTATGCCCCTGGTTACATATCTGTCCAAGATTTGATCAAGTTTTTTTATTTTAATCCTTACAAATTTTTTTTTGAGACATTTTTACACAACACCACCATCTAGTCCCAAACTAAGCAGAGCTTGTACTATGGGTACTAGACAATGGATATAATACTTATATACTTTTTTTTGTAAATACATACTTATTATACATAAAAAACACCCAGACAAACACAAATACTTATATTCATCATCACATAAATATTTGTGTCGAACCCACGACCTCGTGTTCAGCAGTCCGGTACTCGAACCACTAGACCACAGACGTCGACTAATATTATAAATGCGAAAGTAACTCTGTCTGTCTGTCGCGCTTTCACGCCAAAACTACTGAACCAATTTAAATGAAATTTGGTACACAGATAGTCTAGAGCTTGAGAAAGGACATAGGCTACTTTTAATCCGAAGGGCTGTAAAGGGTTGAAATAGGGGATGAAAGTTATAAGAAATACCCAGACCACGCGGGCGAAGCCGCTCGCGGAAAGCTAGTTTGGTATATATGGAAAACATCGCTGGTCACATTCACAGTCGCCATCGCTCATAGTGAATATTTCGTGGCCTACCCAGCGATTTCTTTTATTATCTTCTATCAGTTTGTATAACAACAAAACAAAGCTGGGGGTCTAAACAAGTTGCATTTTGACATTCGAATCAAATCTTTACTGCAATGGCTATGTTCTTTTGTTTGTTTTTTAGTCGTTTTGTAGTTTAGTGTAGTTTTAGTCATACACATCATACTGCATTATACTCATATTATTCATCATAAAATTTTATTGTTACTTGTTATAAATACTTTTTTTTTTTAAAGAGTGACTATGGAGTTTCTTGCCGGCTCTTCTCCATTAGTCCCACTTTTTGGAACCGTGCAACTAGTTTGACAATTCAAGAGTGCCTATTTATATGGTCTAATTGAAATAAAATATTTTGAATTTTGAATATGAATTTGACAAACGATTGGAAACAAAATATATGGAAATGACACAAGCTTTCGACAAATCGGGCTGTCACTAATGTCATTTACATACATCTTGTTTCAAATTGCAACTTGTCTAGCCCCCGTGTTTGTTTGTGAGTTCGTCACGACAGCGAAAGGGTACCTCAACAGGAAATGGACTTGTAAAAATGTTTACCAACCCCTTCACCCTCGAATATTACACATTAAAGTAATTTCAGCATTAATCTAAACAATTTGTTTTAATATACTCCAAGGGAAAGGGGTGACTTTGTTTTGTTTACTTTTTTCTGTAATAAAAATTGTACCTACCTTCATGACTGCCTCATTTTGAGCTCGTGGCCAAGTAACTACCCTGATCAACCGATCTGCAAAGTTAAGCTACACTTGCCTTAGTCAGTCTGTGGATACCCATCCACAGGCTGACTAAGGCAAGTGTAAGGCAAGTGGCCATTCTTAACATACAAGACCCCTTCGTGCCTGGGAGAGCACGTAAGGCCGCCGGGTTCCGGTTGTCATACGAACACCTATGACAATAGTTGTAGTCAGAAACACAAAAAACCTGACAACCAGGTTTTCCTTCGAATATCGGTGTATTGCCCAGAAATTTGGTTGCGGAGGTCTGATGGCAGTCGCTTCGTGTAAAATATTGATATTCAGGTGTATCTGGTTAGACTGGAAGCCGACCCCAACATGGTTGGCTCTGCTTAGTTTGGGACTAGATGGTGGTGTTGTGTAAAAATGTCTCAAAAAAAAATTTGTAAGGATTAAAATAAAAAAACTTGATCAAATCTTGGACAGATATGTAACCAGGGGCATAACTTTAGATGTCTTCTGACCTTTAGAACTAGTAGCTATTTGAACTCCCGACCCATCGATACATACTTCTACAACAAACTAAAAATAAAGGACTGCCATCGCTTAAATAACCATGACTTCGGAAAAAGTATTCTCGACTGGCTTGCCAATCTAGATTATGAGCAAGTGTGTGTGTGTGTGTGTGTGTGTGTAGGGAAGTATGCGAAATATGCGTGGGAATTTTGTTTGCGATTATAGTTAGGTACTGTCACTTCAAATATTGGTTGAGAGTAGGCTTTCAAATTCAAATTCAAATTCAAAATATTTTATTTCAATTAGACCATATAAATAGGCACTTTTGAATTGTCAAACTAGTTGCACGGTTCCAAAACTACTTTCCTACTCTCAACCAATATTTTCCCTACACACACACACACACACACACACACACACACACACACACACACACATACACAATCACATACCAGACTATCACTAAACCGAACACACATATTAATGGTGCCAACTACCATTTTTAAATTTATTAATCTTCCTGGCTTTCTTGTTTTGTTCCAATTATTATTTGAGAACGCTGTAAGATTTGTGTAATTATGTATACTGGAAGGAACTGTCTCCTGAGATACAGGCTAACAACCTAGTTCAGGAGGCAGGGCTTTTATGTAACTGTGTACTTACTTTGTTTTCAATAAAGCATTTATTATTATTATCGATCGCCAGTCAATGCGACGCCTCTAGGCTATCGCACTTAACATGACCCTACGACCTTTGTGACCCCGCATCGAGAGAAGGTGAATATTTCTATATCTATTCTGTTTAATGTTTGATCGGCGCCGTGGGATTCAATTTAAAAGTTAAAACAACCAAGTACTTAATAAAAATTCAGATTTGTTTTAAAAAAAATTTAGGTCTGAAGTATTTTATTTCTAAATTAGTGCTTTATTTAAAAGATGGCGCGATTTTTTCATTTTATTCAACGCTGATCTGTGGATGGGTGAGCGAGATCAGTCTGTGGATGGGTGACTATTCTTAACACATCAAGACCACTCTGTGCCTCGGAGAGCACATAAATCCGTCGGTCCTGGTTGTCATACGAACACCTACAACAATCGTCAGTGGTAGTCAGAAGCCCAAAATGCAACAACCAACAACCAGTCTATCCTTCGAATATCGGTATTGCCCAGAAATTGGGTTGCGGAGGTCTGATGGCAGTCGCTTCGTCTAAAATACAGATATTCAGCCGCATCTGGTTAGACTGGAAGCCGACCCCGACATGGTTGGGAAAAAGGCTAGGAGGATGAGAATGATTACATTAGATACAGTACGCCACGCTGTGCCGACACAAGGGTATATTGTATTTGTTATTGAAAAATACAATGAAAAAAAAAACTAGTAAAAAGTAAGGCGACATCGCTTCGGTATTGAACTGTAAAGTCTTGTCGATTCGAGATGTTTTAAGTAATGTTATCATCAACAAATGTTATTGGCGTATTATGTGACAGCAAAATTCGATATTACAGGTCTTGGTACTTTAGTTGGCTAAAGCGTACTGTTTTGTGTGTACTTAAAACCAGAGGAGTCTACAATTTGTGTTGCTTTGCAGTCAGCAGGCGCTTTTAAGGGTTAACAGCGCATTACCAACGTCTCTGGAGTTGCAGATGTAGCTCGTTTGCTCATAAGCCATATAAAAGCTAAACAAAGAATATTGAAGAGAGGTAGGGCACAGCCATTTATGGCTCAAATCTGGAGCAGCCCACCTGGGGAAGTACCTCCACCTTACAGAAAACTGCAGCCAAATAACACACTTTACTGTGTGTTGTGTTCCTGCAGTGAGTAAGGTCGCCAGAGCTCCTTCTAAGGATGCGCTGCGCTGGCAGCAAGAGGTATATTCCCTCAAACTGTCGGCGCAGTGATTCCTCCATAAACCTCTAAGAGGTTTTTCGGGTCGGCAACGCGCGAGTGATACCCCTGGTGTTACCCTACGGTAACCGCTTACCATCAGGCGGGCCGTATGCGTGTTTGCCACCAAATGGTATAAAAAAAAATATTAACTCAACATCACTACATTATCTGCCGCTCCTCTGAGAAAAGCACAAGCATACGTCACGTGTTTAGAAAAATATTAAGCATCTCAAGGGAAATCACGATAATCAGGGATAAAATTGCAAGCGACTTTCTATTACCAAAGATAAAATCAATACCTACATTATCACCTTAATGTTCTCCACACAAAATCGCACTTTAACACTTCAAGTTAAAGGTTCAGTATCGTTAAACAAAGAATCTCATTAATACAGCAAGGATACAGTACGGATTGTAGCGATTTGAAACGGTATAAATTCTTAATACGATGTTTAAGTCAATACGGAATGTAATGTTGGAAAAAGTTAATGGTTTTGTGGAAGTAAAGCTGAGTTTACATCGTGTTATAATAGGGTAAGTCCGGGGGAGATGGCCTTACTAACTTTAGGGATCTATTGTAAAGCAATTTAGGTGAATAAAATGTTGAATGATGTCAAAAATTAAACTTCAGTTATAATTCTTACAAAATATGAAAAAATATTATTTTGAAAGAAACAAAAACAAGTAATTTTTTCTTTGAAAAAAAAAAATAGAATTGTAATGTAATGCTTTTACCTATCCCCCTGGCCTTAAAATCCATTCATTCTTTTGTTTTACAGTTGTTGTTGGAACACATTTTCTCAATCTCCCTAATATTTTCATGCAATCATGCCTACAAATATTGCATTGTAAGTATACAGTTTTCGAATAATTGTGTTTTATAAATATTATTACCGCAAGCTCTGCAGTTATCTTCTTATAATTGAAGTTCTACTGTCCGAGAAAACGTCACTAAAAACTATAGGAATTTTTAGCAATTTTTATTTGATATTTTATTTTATTTTTATTTTTTATTTGACATGGAAAACTTACAGCTAGATACAAAAATAGGAAGGAACGAGTAGCAAATTAAGGCCAATTAAAAGTTTTCACAGATAGACACATACAGAAGTACAGAATCAAATAGACAGAAGACAGCGTTGTTTAGGACATACAGATTAAAGGAAAATTATTTGACGTTTTGGAAGAAGAAATTACACAAAGACTTTTTTAATTGAATGCTGGCAGTATTAAAAATATCGATGTCAACGTCCCGGCAGGCTGCATTGTACATACGACACGCTCTTATTAAATGCGAGTTTTATCTGTAATTTGTTTGAGTCGAAGGAGTGTACAATGAACGTGGGTTTCGCATAAAGGTGGAAGAGACTCGTAGCCCAATTTTGCTTACCAATTCAGGAAGTTCCGTTGATCCGTTCGCAATTTTAAACAACAATGCCAAATCTGCCAAATATCTGACAAATTTCCGTCTACTTTTGTTTAATGTGGCCATCTCTCCCGATTGTCCGGGTGACATGATCACATCAGTTAATTTAAGCACTTTGTAAGTTTTGTAGTCAATTTTGGGATTGAAACACGTGAAACTAATTAGTGTTACGAGGGAAACAAAAAAAAGCAAAACTTTGGAAACTTTTTTGTTATTGGAGTTTGGATTTGTGCGCGGGTAATGGCACTAGGTTAGCCCCATATTTCCTACATGACACCTTAACACGCCGGCGAACTTTGGGTCTAAATTAGGACCTTATCCTTTGGGGAATACAGACTGCAATGCATTGACTTATATTACTGCTTAAGGATTGGGCGGACCGCATGTCACAATGATACCCCAAACTTGGTCCCAAAATGGTCTTCTCTAAACCGAAGTGAACTAGTCCGTGATCGACTAAAAACAAATGCAGTGCGATACTAACAAAGATGTCGTGTGTTTCTGTGTGCAACGAACGCGTCTGTCAAATGTTCGGACTGGGGGGCTAGACAAGTTGCATTTTGACATTCAAATCGACAAACATAATGTATGTAAATGACATTAGTGACAGCCCGATTTGTCGAAAGCTTGTGTCATTTCCATACATTTTGTTTGTCGATTCGAATGTCAAAATGCAATTTGTCTAGCCCCCCTGTATCCTGTAACTATCTTTAGTATTTATAGCCCGCGCGGAACTAGTTGGCCGCGCCTTAGGTAGGGACGGGAGTGAGGCGGCGGGTTACTGTGAACGAAAGCAAGCGCCCCCGCCCCTCCGTCCCACCGCGCACAGGCGACCCCTCTCCTTCGTCCCGCCGCTCACATACCTAAGGCGCAGCCAACTAGTTTCGCGCAGACTATAAATCAATGTTGGTAGGTATGTCATTATTCCTTCTTCATCGGTGTAAACTTAGCCTAAGTTCTTACACTTTTTTATATTGTAGGATCTGGCGATAATGTTTCGTTTTGTTTGCAATAGGAGACGGCTAATGGATTGTCGATCGCTTTATCTTACTGTCACAGCTTTTTTTGGTCAGAACGATTATCGGACAGTTTGTACCGGGTATCTATGTCTATGGAGTTTGTCCTTAAGGTGCTCCCTTATTTGGAGCATTCGCCTATAACGTAACGCTTCAGATTTGATTTTGAGCTTTACATTACATGACGCGTGTCGTGACGCATAGCGCTTCCGCCATAAGTTCATGAGTGATGCGCATATATTTTACAAGTTGTATCAAAATATTGCTCGCTGGACCGATGACCTGAAAAGGATAGCCGGTAGCAGCTGGATGCGGAAGGCAGAGGACCGGGAGAAATGGCGCGCCATGAAGGAGGCTTATGTCCAGCAGTGGACATCAGTAGTGTTGTGGGTAGATTTAAGTAATTTAATAAATATCATAAAATGTAGGTGTCTGCATAAAATCTACGAATAAACTAGTTGATCTTGAGACGTCGTTTAAATCACATGTGTCCCACCACTACATGGTGTCAGGTGTGGTCAATTTATGATAATCATTATCAGTATTGCGAGTATAGTGTCGTGAGTCCATAACAATCAAAATGAGTGAAAACAAAGCAGGTGTTGAAAATGTGGATACATTTCGTGCGCCTATACGGCAACCAGAGCCGTTACAACAGGAAGGCAATATGGCTACTAATTGGCGAGAATTTAAAGTGGCATTTGAATATTATCTTATGGCTTCGGGTAAAGAATCTGCATCAAACAAAGAAAAATGTGCTCTTTTTATGCATACTATCGGTAAATATGGTCGAGAAATTTACGAAGAACTGGATATTGATGACAGTCAGAAGCAGAATTACAGTAACCTTTGTCAAAAGTTTAGTGAATATTGCGATCCAAAAAGAAATATTAATTATGAGAGGCACATTTTTTTCGAGATAAAACAGGATGAACAAAGTTTTGACAAATTTCTAGGAGCGTTGAAGGTTCAGAGTAAACACTGTGAGTTTGGAACCTTAAAGAAAAGTCTTATTTTGACTCAAATAATCCGGGGAATAAAAAATACACATATGAAAGAAAAATTGCTCGCAAAGTCGTCAGTATCATTTGATGATGCGGTCGAATGGTGCCGGGCAGCAGAACGAGCCGGTCAACAAGCTGTGGCGTGCGGGTCACAGCCAAAAGCGGCGTCTGTTGAGCAGCTGCGTGCGCGCGGCACTGGCAGAGGTCGTGCGCCTCCGCCGCTAGTACAGCGACGACGTTATAGTTTACAGAGCTCGGCGCGTGCCCCGGCGGCGGTGATGAATGCACCGTTTGTAAGGAGGTCTCAAAATAATAGTGGATGCGGAAAATGTGGCTATGGGCATAGTGACCGTGATAGATGTCCAGCGTATTCAGTTAAGTGTTATCGTTGTGATAGGATTGGACACTTCGCAAAGTGTTGTCGCGCCGCGTTTGCACGGGAGGTGCAGGAGGATGACGCACCGGCCGCGCAGGACAGCTGTGAGAGTGACGTCGATAGCGGTGAGCTACTTATGTATAACGTATCTATTGAATCTACGGAAAGTGTGCGCGAGTCTTGGTGTGCAGATATTAATGTCAATGGCGTGGACATAAGGTTTAAATTAGATAGTGGGGCTGATGCATCAATTATGTCACGAATTTGTTATGAACGGGCCGGTTTCAATGTAAACAATCTTAAAAAATGTAATACAGTGCTTAGAGAAATAAGTAAACATAGTTTACCGGTTGTAGGCTGTTTTGATGGTTTGCTGAAATATCATGATCGAAGTTGTAATCAAAAAATATATGTTTTAGACGTAAACTGTAACAATTTACTAGGGTTGCATGCATGTATACAATTAAATATGTTAGCCAGAACTGATGGTTTGTTAATTAATAAAATTGAGATTGATGATTTTCTGTTTTCCGGTTTAGGGTGTTTACCCACAGAATGCAAAATACAAATTGATAAATCGGTACCGGCTGTGGTCAGTGTTTCAAGAAAAATTCCTCTTAAATTGCGGCCACGACTCAAAAGTGAACTAAATTCAATGGTTAGATTAAATATTATTAAAGAAGAGGAGGGTCCAACGGAGTGGGTTTCAAATATTGTTGTAGTAGAAAAACCGGACAAGACTTTGCGTGTTTGTTTAGACCCAAGAAATTTAAATCGTGCAGTTAAGCGCAGCCATTTTCAGCTTCCTACTTTAGATGAGATTGCTAGTAATCTTACGGGAGCTCGATTTTTTTCAAAATGTGATGCAAATAAGGGATTTTGGATGATTAAATTGGATGAAGATAGTTCAAAATTATGTACGTTTTCTACACCATTTGGTAGATACAGATTTTTGCGTATGCCATTCGGAATAAATTGTGCTCCGGAAATTTTTCATTTAGAGATGGTAAAAATATTTAAAATGGAGGGGGTTGAGATTTATATTGATGATATTTTAATTTGGGGGGAAACGCGTGAAGTACATGATTGTCGATTAAAAGAGGTAATGAGACGGGCGCGAATAAATGGGGTGAAATTTAATAAAAACAAATGTATTTTCGGAGCTACAAGTATTAACTTTTTAGGGCATAACTTCAATGCAAACGGCATGACACCAGATAGAAACCGTATTGCAGCTATTCAAAAAATGCCTACACCGTGTGATAAAAAAGATTTAGAAAGATTTCTCGGGGTGACTAACTATTTGTCTCGATTTATTCCGAATTATTCTGAAATTTCATCACCTCTAAGAGAATTGCTAAGAAAAAATATTCAGTTTATTTGGCTGCACTCACACGATAGGGCGTTTAAAGTTTTAAAGGAAAAGATAAGCAGTGCACCTGTTTTAAAATATTACTCGCCGGACGAGCCGGTGACGGTGTCTGTTGATGCGAGCGCACACGGGCTCGGCGCATGCCTACTTCAGGCGGGCCGCCCCGTTGCATACGCTGCGCGCATGCTCACGTCAGCCGAGAGGCGCTGGGCGCAGATCGAGAAGGAGTTGCTGGCTGTTGTGTTTGGGTGTACTCGTTTTCACCAATACGTTTACGGCCATGACATAGTTACTGTAGAGAGTGATCATAAACCATTAGAAGCTATTTTTAAAAAACAATTAAATGAGACACCGGCTCGTTTGCAGCGCATGTTGTTGAAACTACAACATTATCCTATAAAGTTACAGTATAAACCGGGTAAGTTATTGTATATAGCGGACACGTTGTCACGTGCAGCAACGGAACCGGGTTGTGACGACGATTTGGATAGGGACGTGACGGTTCACGTTAACATGGTATACGCAAATGTCGAGGCGACACCGGAGATGCTGAACAACATCAAAAATGAGACGCAAAAAGATACAGTGTTGAGTGTTTTGATAGATTATTATAAAAAGGGATGGCCATTTGATAAAAAGGGTACTGATGATATAGTAAAGCCGTTTTGGAGCGTACATAATGAATTACATGAGATAAATGGAATTTTATTTCGAAACGAGCGAGTAGTTATACCAGCCTCACTGCGCAAAGAAATGCTGCGTCGTATTCATGAGGGACATCTGGGAATAGAAAAATGTCAGCGTCGCGCACGAGAAGTGATGTGGTGGCCTGGCATGTCAGCTGAAATTGCCAACCGCGTGCAGACCTGCGAAACATGCCAGCGACATCGTGCCGCCAATCCGCGAGAACCGCTTGCGCCGCATGCGCCGCCGGCGCTACCGTGGGAGGTTTTGGCTGCTGATATTTTTGAATTTAAAGGAACAAATTTCCTATTAGTTGTTGATTATTACTCGAAGTACGTTGAAGTAGTGAGACTACCAAATTTACAAAGTGGTTCGGTAGTTAATTCTTTAAAAGATATTTTTTCTAGGTTCGGTATACCGAAAAAATTCGTAAGCGATAATGGGACTCAGTTTACTTCTGAGGAGTTTAAATGCTTTAGTGAATTATGGGGTTTTGAGCGTGTGACAAGTTCCCCCTTATATCCGAAGTCTAACGGCCTGGCGGAGCGCAACGTCCGTACAGTTAAGTCTTTACTTATAAAATCGCACGAGAGTGGGGAAGATTGGCAGCTAGCACTACTTAATTTTAGAAACACTCCACTCACAGCAGAGTCATATTCCCCAGCTCAGTTGCTCATGAGCCGCCGTCTTAACACTCGGTTACCCACTAGTGATAGGAATTTGCGTCCGACAATAGTAAACGATAAAACTTTTATGCACGACAGGGAAAACAGAATTCAAAAATACAAACAATATTATGATCGTGGTACTCGTCATTTGGCGCCATTGGAGCCAAATGAAAACATTCGTTTTAAAAAGGATAAGGTGTGGGTTAGTTCAAGGGTAATAGGTAAAGCGCGAGGCGATCGGTCCTACTGGGTCGAGACTGAGAATGGTGGCGTCTATCGCAGAAATCGAAACCACTTACTAAAGTTGCCGAAAACTGTGGGGCGTAATCTCGCGTACGATAAGTCAAATAGAGGTGCCGTTATTGACTGGGATGAACTAAACGCACCTGGTGCGAGTAGCCCACAAAGGAATATATCACCAGTATTACCACCACCACAGAGAGCACAAGTCACACCACCGCCACCGTCAGCGCCAGTGCGAGTCACCCGTAGCGGTAGGGTCGTACGCACACCACACCGATTTAGAATAGATACACTCAACTCATAGAAATTTATCCATCAATTTGTATTTTGTATTTTGATATTGATATTATGTCATTTATGTATAATGAATTTAGTGCTTAGGCAAATGTAACAACAACTCATAAGATGTACTTTGTATAGGTCACATCATTATTATATTATGTAAAAATATTGTTCACCTAGTACGTATTATTATGAATTTTAATATTAAAATAATTATTTATCTAATGAACGAGTTAGGTAATAAAAATAATTATGTTATCTACTTATTATATCAAAACCTCAATAAAGTTATAAAATGATTATTATTTGTAACGTATGTAAGGGGGAGAAAATGTTAATAATACTTTATTTTGAAGAAGTTATTGGTATAGTATATTTTTCAATTGTTTCAATATTCCGTATATGTATTATTTATAAAAAGGGGAAGATGTTGTGGGTAGATTTAAGTAATTTAATAAATATCATAAAATGTAGGTGTCTGCATAAAATCTACGAATAAACTAGTTGATCTTGAGACGTCGTTTAAATCACATGTGTCCCACCACTACAAGTAGGCTGATCAAAATATTACATATTGTATCATCAAGTTACCGCACTGTCGGTTCTCCTCCCTCACTGATGCTCGGCTCTGTAACGTTACATTACAGGTGAATGCTCCATGTGAGGGTACCTTCAGGGTATATTGTTGATTTATTCGTAAATAGTGATAATTTGATTTATTTAATCTTTAATGCACATTGATGGTTCCTAAGGCGGACTTAATGCCATAAGGCATTCTCTCTCAGTCAACCTTTGCGTTCAAAAGGACCTTACCAAATGCGGTACGCGGGAAACGCTTTCCCCAGAAAGATTTGTGCGGTGCGGAAAATTTTCTGGGGAAAGCTGTGATAGGCTGGAGATAAGCTGACCACTGGAACCTGGACCAAGTCGAAGGTATCGAGGCCGTCTCCAAGGCTCTTTCCAAACCTTTGACTTTTCGAAATCATGTGCGTAATCACTCGCTTTAGCGTGACGGTTTTTGTTACATTTAGCAATCTGCTAAGCGCTAATCTTTTAAAGTCCGCTTCACACATAACCCTAATATCCCTTGCATTGCGACAAATAATATCAACGAAGTACCACAAAACAGTTATTTTATCTCATAAAGACCTGTGTAATGCTCTCTATGTCATTGACATAAAGTTCAAACTTCAAACTTCAATAATTTTACGAACGTAAGTTTTTTTTATTTATTTTTTTGCTTTACACTCACGTACTTCATTATACTTGCCAGTTATATCGGCGAGAAGCGCTCTTATCGTTATTACATAATAAAATAACCTTACAATACTTAAAAAAAACAAACAAAAATATTAATCAACTATCATGGTCTAACTAATACTGTGCTATCGAACAGAGTATTCTTAAGTTTTTTCTTTAATGTACTAACATTGATAATAGGGGTTTGTCTTAATACACAAGAACTATACCCAGTTTGATATGAAGAATCTTCATCGAAATGCCATTTGGGCCCTAAATACTTCGCATTTGAAGCGAGGATCAACTAGGGTCTATGTGAACCCTTCGGCGATCATTAAAGTGGGTATTGCCCTGAATAAGTAAATAATATTTACAAAGGAATCAACAAAACGCCTCACCTCATTTTGAATGTAAAATTGAGTTTGAGTTTTCAGAAAATGAATTAGGAGGTCTTCGTCTTTCTAACCTTTACGCAACCTTGATATGGTCGGCTTTCAATCTAACCAAATGCGACTGAATATCAGTAAGTATTTTACACGAAACGACTGCCATCAAACCTCCGCAACCCAATATCTTGGCAATACCAATACTCGAAGGGAAGGGACAAGTGCAGGAAGATGATGACCAATACTCGAAGGGTAGACTGGTTGTCCTGCTTTGATCAAGGCTTAAGATTTTTTTGTATAATCAGCATCAAAAGTGACAATTGTTTAGATACCCTTTAAAGGTATCTACTTTAATATGGACAACCTTTAAATTGAAATTGAATAGAAATGAACGTCACAAATGTCATTTTCGGGTCGTATTTCGATCTTAATTCTGTCTAGCTTATTCGAATTTGACATATTTTATTTAGCTTAGTAGAATGCTATTTACAAAGCTGAGACTAGATAGGATTTTTTTTTTTATTTCAGACACACAAATTGCGGATGTTCTCAAAAAAGGCAAGGTTAAGAGCACCCTAAACCGACGAGCATGCATGGGGAGGTTGATGAACATAGATGAAGCGAAAGTGGTGTGCCAGGATCGTAGCAAGTGGAAATCTATATTATCTGCCTACCCCAATGGGTAACAGGCGTGAATCTATGTATATATACAACTAGCTATTCCTTCGTTGGTATAATGGTCCCAAGCGCGACTGTTACGCTAGAGGTCCTGGATTCTATCCCCGGGTCGAGCAAAGTGTTGTTAGGTTGTCTGTGAAATTCCCAGTAGCAGCTCGGAGTCTGGACTTGTGCCCGGTTGATGGCAATAGGCTCGCCCCCTATTACATGGGACTTAAACATACCGGCGAAATTTGGGTGTACATTAGTACGCCTCTGCCCACCCCTTAGGGGAATACAGGCGTGATGGTATGCTATGATAGCTCATTCCACAGTTTTGTTGTGCGAATTGAAAATTAGACGGCATTTTACTATCAATATTTTTATTTAAATTGCTCATATTATTGTATTGATTCTAATTATTGTGATTAAATAATTTTTAATGTTGAATAACTATGTGATAAATTGTAATATGTAATATTTACTTATGCTTAATTATAGGAAATTCAGACACAATATTAAAATTGTTATTGAATAAATTGAATTGAATTGAATTGAGGCAGAAAGTTACTAGAGAAACACACAGTTGTTGACTGCCAACCGTCGACTATATAATTGCAGTCTAAACATTTGCCTCACCTATAACATAGTTACAAATTATAATTTATATATTAATGACCTTATATAATAATATGGTATGTATTTCTAAACTGATATAACTATTTAATTTAATTTCAATTTTAAAGTTTTAGTGAATATCTTATTACCTACGTTCTCTTCTTCTTATATGTACGCCAGGCTAACTAGGTATCATTTTTCCTTTCACATGAGTCCATCCAAAGGTTGTCTGTAAGAGATCGCTATTAGCGATAAGACCGCCCATTGTTCAGTCAGCAACGAAAGTCGTTGAACACAACGAAAGTCGTTGAACACAACGAAAGTTTAAAAACATCACAGAACCAAAACTATTCATTAGATTTTGACTAAGGTAAAACACATAATTGTCCTCTATTATGAGAATTTGTATCGCCTTCAAGGGTCACTGAATTCTGAATATTAAAGATGTAAAAGCGTTTTTAGATTTCATAGTGTTCAGCTACTTTCGTTGCTGACTGTACCATTTATTGTTAATAAAATTGTTCTTTACATTATTTTGGTGTGCAATAAAGAATATTCTATCTATCTATCTAGTTACAATAGAAATAATACCTGTATTTCCAGCAAGCTCTGCCTAGATATAAGCTGAATGATATCCGTTAGGCAAACTCAGTTCAAACCGGACGTCCGCCAGATTGCGCGTACGCGAACAAAATATATTACATTTATCTAACAAATATGCAGGGGAGTAGATAGAGGCATAGAGGAAATAGGACGGAAGATCTGTGTCAAGGAGTTTTTATTGCTTAAATGATGTTTTTAAAAAGCATTGCTAGCCTACGGGTATGACCGCGAGACCTATAGACAAGTTTAATTTTGATATTAATAATAATAATAATAATAATAATTTATTGATTCAAAAAGAGTTAATTTCACAAGATAATACACACTACAATATTTCGTATAATTTACAAATTAAATACAAAGACATCTGTGTCTGAACTAGATAAAAAATATCTGTATCTCAGACATCAGCGCTCTTCCCAAAGTTGACACAATTGTAATTTGATAATTGACTCATAATACCTTATATCATATCATAATATCATATAACACTCAATTTAATTAGATTTAAAATTTTTATCGTTATTAAATAACAAATAAGATTAATGATAAATAATAAAGATTGATGATAAATAATTTGGATTTAACAAATAATTTAAAATATAATAAATGTGGACCTCTCTCTATATGTGTGTGTGTGTGTGTGTGTGTGTGTGTGTGCGTGTGTGTGTGTGTGTGTGTGTGTGTGGGTGTGTTAGTATGTGTGTTTTAAATTGTGTTTGAGCTGGCATGGTTGGTAAGCTACTGACATTACTGTAGAACGCCAAGTAATTTCTCGGTCTCATCATAGTTTAGCTTATGGATGTATTCAACAATCTTAGATTTACAGTTTGTCTTATTTAGTGAATAAACGTCTAGCATTTGATTCACTTTATTATATAGAAACGGGCCCAAGAAACAGTAGAACCTATTTACGTAGGAATGTTTGAAAGATGATAGTTCACCGATTGTGATAGCATTTCGCCTACGCTTAGAGGTTTGGGAACCTGGGTTATAATTTAAACTAACGTGTTGCTTCAAAACTAACAGTAAGATGAATAACTGCCGCACTGAGAGGACTTCACACAATTGGTACAGTTCATACGTTGGGAACCTAAAAGGGCGAAAAGTGCTGACTTTAAGTACGGCTCTTTGAGCAACTTCTAAGGGTTTCATGATAGTTTTAGGTGCGCCCCCCCATACCGTAATACAGTATTGTAAAACCGACTGAACAAGTGCTAAATAGACCTGTTTCATCAATGCTGGTTCGGCTGCGTGTCTTAAGTTTTTGAAGACGTATATAAGCTTTCTAACCCTGGAGGTAATTAGTTTTATGTGGGATTTAAAAGAACAGTTGCAATCTATTATGATACCCAGGTATTTTACTTCGGTTGTATTGATTAATGTAGGACACGAGCAGAAGTCTTGATTGCAGCAGTTGTGTGCTGTTATGGAAAGAGATCTGGATTCGAATCGACTAACGAATAGAAACAAAAGGAGGTCACCAAAAGCCCATACGACTTAGCCCAAATTTGTACTGGAGGTACATGACAGCTGTCAAGTTGATAGTTTTTACCATGAAATCACTAATATACTGATAATAATCTGCCGTAATGGCGTGCGTTTGACATTCCGAAACTGACACTGACAGTTTTTACTATGAAATATAAATAAAAATGTTTTGGGGACATTTTTACACAGCACCATCTAGTCCCAAACTAAGCAGAGCTTCTACTATGGGTACTAGACAATGGATATAATACTTATATACTTTTTTTTTGTAAATAAATACTTATTATACATGGGAAACACCCAGACAAAAACAAATACTTATATTCATCACATAAATATTTGTGTCCTGTGGGAATCGAATCCACCACCTCGTGATCAGCAGTCCGGTACTCGAACCACTAGACCACAGACTTCGTCAAATCATTACGAAACAGATACTTAATAGAGTGCCAAAATGGCGTGATTTTTCTCAAATTAAAAGTTTTTTTCCTCATCCTCCAGTCAACATTAAAAAAAAGTACGACCACAGTTTTAACCAGCGTGCTACAGGGTATTTTTTCCAATACGTGTACCTTCATTACGGTACATCATTTGGGCCGATTTCGATGACCTCCTTTAATGAAGAAAATAAATGTCATACATTTTCCAACACAAAACTTTAATTTAACGTCACCATCCGCCATTATTTTGTTTTCGACAAAAATACTATGAAGTTGTAAAATAAAACCGACAATTCTTGCTATTTGCGCGGCCGCCATTAATCAGAAGTGGCTGTGTTTTGTCAAAGTCACTTTGGACTTTTTAAACTATTTGCACGGAATGTTATTGTAGATTAGCACATTTTCTTGCCTCGATGGTCTTGTGGTGCAACGCTCGCTTGGTGTTGCTACGCTCGAGGTCCTGGGTTCGATTTTCGATCGAGCAAAAATGTTTCTGGGTTTTACCAGTTTTACTGAGGTTCTCAGTTGCCGTTCGAAGTTTAGAGTATGATATTGATGTTATTGATTATGACATGGTAGTGGCTAGTGGGTATAGGTTCGCCCCCTTTAACATGGGACCTAAACCTAACCATTGGGTGTAAATTAGTACACCTCTGACTAAACCTTTGGGAAATACAGAGATGGTATGTATAAAATGCTCTGTCCAAGATGGCTGCCGCCACAAAATGGCGGAATAGGTAGGTACATATTTTTTCACAACTCTCTCAATATGGGTATCAAATGGAAAGGGCTTGACTAGTAGACTATGATAAATTTCAAATCCAAGATGGCCACCGCCACAAAATGGAGAAATACCTACACATTTTGTTTTCATTTTGCCGGAGTTTTTTATTTTTTTTATTGTAAATAAATATAGGTGTATGGAAGGCAATTTCTTAAATATTTACATAAAGTATTAATAAAATTGAGTTATTTATACCCACTGAATTAAAACATAGTAAAATACGTTTATTTCTATAACACTCATAATATGGAACATATCCAAAAAATAGCTGCGATATTTGTAAATAAACTAAACATTAAAATGCACCGTTTATTTCTGTTGTTCAGGTCAATCGTTGTGTTTTGGTCGCATTCCAAGTCTACGGTGCATCCGTGTTAAACGATCCTCTGCCCTACGTGAAAACGGTGCTTCGCGATGAACGCTTAGTTAATGCGATATACAAAATGTAGACTCATACGTACGTACAGTTCTCGACAATCGGCCGCAAAATCGGAGATAGAAAAATACGACGACTTGAGCTTTCGTTTTTGTGTGTGTGTGTGTGTGTGTGCCTGTGGCATCGTAGTTCCCGAACGGATGAACTGATTTTGATTTTGTTTTTTTTTTTATTTAAAAGGTGAATTAGTCATTAGATTTTGTTTTTTTTTTATTTGAAAAGTGAATTAGTCAATAGAAATTAGAATTAGAAAAAGGGTGTGTTCTTAGCTATGTTTGGTGAAAATCGGTCCAAGATGGCCGCCGCCACAAAATAGTGAATTACATATTTTTTCACAACTCCCATAAATAAAGTACACTATCATCCATTTAATTTTAATTAATTTCCAAAAAAGAAACGCTCCTCTCTTCTACTTTACTAAGACTTTGCTGTGCCTGACAGGGCCCATAATTGACACTTACTGTAACTTACCAACACCTGTATACATTATGGAATGCAATAAAGAATTGAATTGAATTGAATTAACCTCTATCTTTTTGTATTTTAAGCATTTTCCATGCTAAGATTACAAGTTATTTTTAATGAAGGAAAAAATCGGCTGGCGAGCAGGATTCGAAGCGTCTTCTGGTTCGGTACACTAGACGCTTTAACCGCTACGCTATCGCGAGCCCCACTCGCCCGTCGAAATCTTCCTTTAAGGTGACGTAGCGACATCTATTGTGAAATGTGTCGGCTGTGAAGCATCGCCAGCCGATTTTTTCCTTCATTAAAAATAACTCGAATTAATCTCTGCTTAACCCTTCGGGGAATACATGCGTGATAGTAATATTGAATAAAGACAAACAAATTCGCCAAGTAGGTACCTAAACAGTACCTAAAACAATGTATATTTTATTACATTCAAGCGAATAGCACAAAGGGTTCTGAAAATAAGACAATATAATAATTTATACCGTAACTTCAAGAAGCTATTATTCCAGAATTAGCCGACACGGCAACCCACAGTTACGTAAACCGTGGTTATTAATACACAAACAGTTTAATTAAATCTCTAACTGAAATAATTTCGCCAGAAGTTTTGGTTGGGTGATTTAAGATGTAGATTCTAGGCATTGTAGCGAGAGATTGCGGTAGTATGCTTTGCTCTCTATAGCACAACATCACGCCTGTCTTTCCCGACGGGATTGGCAGAGATTTACTATCGTACAAGGTGGAAGGGACATTGACGCACATCCGGATACCATGACTTCAGTACATGATTCTGGACCCCCCTGCGTTGAAATTTTCCGTAACTTTTTTCATCATTTTTTCAATTTTTTCTGCAGTTCTTTTTACTTGAACGTGTAAAAAATCATTATTTCTATCTACCCAAATTAGATTTATAATTAAAAAAACATTATTTCATTTATTTCGGATCGCGCGTGCGATAACCTTCACCGCGGAGCGTTATAATTGCGTTTTTAGCAATACACTGCGCGCTCAAAAATGTCGATATCTGTAATAACCGATCATTTTCTACATGAATGACCTAGGTAATTTTATTTTTGACCTTGAGTGAAACCTTGTCACGACGTTTGTGAGTCGATGTCCCTTCCACCTTGTATATTATTTGTCACCTGAGCGGTTTCGCATTACGTGCGATTCGAATCGAAAATACGGTCCGGAGTAGTCGTAAATTATTTGTATAGAGAAATTTGATGACGGAAATCGGATCAAACTACCATACAAATAGTTCTACTGACTGCTACACTAGAGGTCCTGGATTCGAATCCCGGGTCGAGCAAAGTGTTGTTGGGTTTTTCTGTGAAATTCCCAGTAGCAGCTCGGAGTCTGGATTTGTTCCCGGTTGATGATAATAGGCTCGCCCTATTACATGGGACCTAAATATACCGGTGAAATGTGGGTATACTAGTACTCCTCTGCCTACCCCTTCGGGGAATAAAGGTGTGATGGTATGTATGTTTGTATGTTAAGGATTTCTTAGCTCTATAAATCTGCATCCTCAACTAAAAACGTTACGGATCGTCATTTAGAATAATAATAATAAATAAATATCCTGGGGCATTTTTTTACACAGCACCATCTAGTCCCAAACTAAGCACACCTTGTACTATGGGTACTAGACAATGGATATAATACTTATATACTTTTTTTTTGTAAATACATACTTACAATATATAAGAATAGTTTAAGTTAAGGTTTGTTGTGCGTCAGACGGACGAAAAATACTTACTTTTTCTTTTTTCTTAGTTCTATTCATAGTTCGTCGATATTTTTAGATTTCATGTAGTAGGGGGCGGTCCTATGAGAAATCAAACACCTAATCTTAGGAAGGTCGCTTCTTATCTTGGGAGGTCGACTAATAAGCGGCTAATGTTGACCTTCTCCGATTTGTACAAACCGTATTAAATTAATTGGTCAAGAATCACGAATTTAATATTTATGTTTTGCTTTTTTCAGGTACAAATGCTGTTTTGATGGCTATCGGTATATAATAAAGGTAAAATACAAATATTAATATACTATCACGCATGTAGGTATTCCTTGAAGGGATAGGCAGAGTTCTCACACACACTCCGTTCGGAAGTAGGTATGTTAAAATAAAACATATAATTATTATATTTACTGACTTTTGTTTAGTGATATATATAGATATGTGATATATATAGATAAATAAAAAAAGTGCGACTGATATCCTAGAGGTCCTGGATTTGTTTCCCGGGTCGAGCAAAGTGGATTTTTTCTATGAAAATCTCAGTCGCAGCTCGGAGTTTGAAATTGTGCCCGGTTTATAGGCTTGCCCCACTTAAAAATGGTACGGAACCTTTCATGTGCGGTCAAAGCCGGACGGCTTGTTTTTTATCATAATACACTAAAAACAGAAGACCCCTCGCAAAAAGCATAACTTATGATTAAAAGCAATCATTGTTACAATTTCAAATTATAACTTTTTAGTAACCATTTCCAAAAGATAGACTCCGAATTGCCTCGCTTACTGCGACCTTTGTCATTATAACAAGGTCCCAAATAATTTTGCAAACTGTAATCAGTCGCCATCTTAGTTCAGCATTAGTTACGTTACCTTTCAAGTATTTTGGGGTCGTCCCCGCGCCGTGTGTACTTAAAATTTAGTGAGTTTTGTAAGAATGGAACGTTCTGTCGTTTTATGATTATGTTATGTTGGTAAAATTTAATTTGAAGTTATGTTATTAGGATTTTGTTCTAGTGTTTTTGTGTTGCGACAGTACCTACATATTGTCGACAAAGAAAGTTTACAGACAATACGATAAAATACTGACTGAATTTAAAATTGTCTTGACAAGAAGATGACATTGAGAAGCTGTCAATAAAACATTTGACATTTAAAAACGACAAAATTAGTTTCGTAAGTAGCTACCGCTTACGGACTATTATTCCGGTTATAGCTACCGTTTGCGGTCGAAAAATGTCGATGATATTTTGTTTTAGTTTTGCATAAAAAGGAATATATTTTATTGTTAATGTTTAATAATTTATCATGCTTAAAGAATAAGAATAAGAATAAGAATATTTTATTGTATAAAAAATTACATTTAACTTCATTGATTCCTGAAACTCACACTAGGATTCCCTGTGTCGTGAGTTCCAGGCACCTTCGTTCCGTTTACATTTTTATTTTACACAGATGTGCCCATTATAACAAAACAAGTATAACAAAGATAATTAAAGAAAACACTTTACTACCTGTGATATGTATTTATGTTTGAATGGGTGTGTGTATATGTATAAATGTGTGTGTGTGGGGCGGAGGTAGTGTTGGTGTTCTGAGAGTGTGGCTGATTATAATACATATTGTATGATTATGAGTAGTAATATATATAATGATATATGTAATATATATGATGATAAGTATGGTAAGTATATAAATAAATGCTAGTGCACCTATCAATGTGAGCTGCGAGCGTTTTTAGGATAAGATGTTTTCAGTTAGGTCGTAGTCCAATGTCAAAAGCCATTTTGTTACTGTTCAAGTTTGTTATTTATTTATTATTTAATTATTTTAGTTCACCAAACGCAACTAGATGGCGTTGGCGTCAAATTAGATCACGCTATGGTTTCGTTACCGCAAATATCATAAGTACAAGACGATTGCCTGAATAAATTATCTCCGTCAGAGCAAATGTTGTGTTTCATTTCTCATCGGGTAAACAGAGGGAACAAGTACTCTAAAATTGTACATGGTCCATCGAGCCGAAGGACGGTTTTTGAGTGAAAGCCATTGTGTAGTGGGCACTACTAGTAGGTTGTGCTAAGTGTTGTGCAACCTATAGAAGATTGGACGCACGCTGTACTGCTGGCTGCTTGGTAGCGCCGCAGTCAAGTTTCCCGTATTGGAGATCATCTGGAGTGCACGGCAGAGCAACGTCAAGTTTCCGAGGCGAACAAATTGGAAAACGTCGTGAACTGTGGTTAAGTGCAAGCAAACTGTAAGTAAATTAATTATTTCAAGAGCAAGTGTCAGGGACTTAGAAAAATTGCGAAGATTAGAGACATAGAATAATTTGCGTAGATTAGAAGTATGGACTTAGAATAATTTTAAGAAAAACGACGAGACGGGGAACCTATGCCCGATTTCTTAGCGACATAAGAAGTGAAAACACTTAGAAAAATTCGCTTCATTGGACTTAGGAAAAAATCGTCTCTTTACAAGACTTGAGAAAAGTTTGTCCATATCTTCTTGTCTCTAACTCTTCAATTAATCTATTATATTCAAGATGGAAAAAGACTTACGAGTATTAGCAGAGCTAAAAAGTCAAATAGCAAAAGGAATGATCAACTTTAAAAAGTCACCAAAGGAAAGAATATGTCACAACTACATAGACGCCCGACTCGATGTACTAGAGAGGCAGTTCAAGACTTTTGCCGAAAAACACGAGTACGTGGTTAGTGAATATGGAACTGAGAAAATTCTGGACTTTTTTAAGGAAGATGTTTATGACAGTGTATTTGACTCGTATCTTGAGTATAAAGTAGAACTTAAGAATTCTTTGTCAAAAATAAAATCTTGCGAATCATCATCATCATACCATGACGCTTGTGACGTTTCACCCGACCAAAACGTAAGGTTACCAAAAATTAATATACCGACGTTCAGTGGAAAGTACACTGAATGGTCGTCATTTAGAGATTTATTCGTATCCTTAATTCACAAAAATAAAAGGTTAGACGATGTTCAACGTCTTCATTATTTGAAGACACAGTTATCGGGTGAGGCAGAACAGTTAATCAGACACGTGCCTATTACAGGAAATAATTACTCCAAATGTTGGGAAATGTTAGTACATAGATATAACAACAAAAAGTTTATGTCTACGTGTATATTACAGAGATTATTTAGTCAAAGAAATATGTCAGTAGAATCCTCATCAGCCTTAAAGGAATTGTTAGATGTGACAAGTGATTGTATGCATGAGTTAACAAATATTGGAATTAATGTAAGTTCCTGGGATGTCATCGTTATATACATAGTAGCGTTGAAGTTGGACGTTGAGTCAAGAAAGCAATGGGAGCTGCATGTCAGTAAGTCCTCTGAGGATTTGCCGACTTTCGCACAGTTTACAGACTTCCTTGAAACTCGATTTCGTGCGCTTGAGTTCGTCGAGCCTAAAGGCAAATTCAAGGTATCACATAGTGCAGTTTCCAGTCCCAAGGTCATGCTTACCTCTAATATTAAATGCCCACATTGTTCCGAGGATCACAGACTTTCATATTGCAAAACGTTCTCTAAAGAAGATATTGACAAGCGTCGTGATATTGTCCAATCTCTAGGTTTGTGTTTTAATTGTCTTGGTAGTAGCCACATTACTAAATTTTGTAGAGTTTTTACCAAATGCCGTATATGTAAACGCAAGCACCATACCTTATTGCACCCCAAAAACCCAAATAATACTAGTGAGGTTGCTGTCACAGTAGAACCAGGAACCTCAGGAGTTGAAACACACACACATACCAATGCGGTCCAGGCGGGGATCACAACAGCTGTAGCCACTCATTGCTTGAAGGAAAAGAGGCAAGGGCAGGTCCTTCTTGCTACAGCTCTCATTAGAGCTGAAGCAGATAACGGTTCCTTTCAAGTATTGAGAGCGCTTATAGATCAAGGATCACAGGCGTCCTTCATAACCGAAGCAGCAGCGCAGTTACTACGATTAAAAAAGATAAACACCAAGTGTGCTATCTCGGGTATTGGAGATAGTCATGATGGCGGCATTACCTCAAAATATGTGGTAAGGATAAAAATGCAGTCGCTTCATGACCCTTCCTTTACAATGCAAGTAACTGCGCATGTTTTAAATGCATTGACATCGGTTTTGCCTGACAAGGGTTTCGTAGCCAATGATTGGCCGGAACTACTTACTGTGCAGCTAGCCGATCCACAATTTAATTGTCCTAACAAAATTGATATTTTGTTGGGTGCCGAGATCTATTGCCACATTTTAAAAGAGGGCTTGATTAAGGGACCAGGTGGATCGCCAATGGCACAAAATACCAGTTTTGGGTGGATTATTTCTGGTCATGTAGACGGAATAAGCACTGTTCGGGAGGAGCATAATATCTTGAGTAGTATGCACACTCGAATAGAACAAGATGACTTGCTGAAGCGTTTATGGGAGCTTGATTCTGAGCCAACGCTAAGCAAAAAGCCTCTGACACCAGAGGAACAGGCGTGTGAGGACTTCTTTGCAAGTACCACACGAAGAAATGAGTCAGGCCGCTACATAGTCAAACTTCCATTTCGATCCGAAGATCCACCCTGCAAATATGGCGACTCAAAGGCTGTTGCAATAAAAAGACTACACAGTCTAGAGCGCAAACTGTCCAAGAATCCAGAACTGATGCAACAGTACTCTCAGGTCATCAATGAATACCTGACTCTTGGACATATGGAAAAGATTACGGAGGAGTCTGATCGTAATCGAGCTGATGCAGTATACCTTCCCCACCATGCGGTGGTCAGACATGATAAACTAACTACTAAGGTGAGAGTAGTGTTTGACGCATCGTGCAAGGGAGTCAATGGAGCTTCATTGAACGATGGTCTAATGGTAGGACCTACTCTCCAAGCAGACTTACGTCACATTGTCATGAGATGGCGGCAACATCCTGTTGTTATGGCGGCGGACATCGTCAAGATGTACCGTCAAGTAAAGGTTGCCAATGAACACGCAGACTATCAACGAATAGTTTGGCGAGACAATGTTACGGAAGAAATTCAAGATTACCGTTTATTAAGGGTTACCTTTGGTACATCCTGCGCCCCTTACCTGGCTGTAAAGGCGCTGCAACAAACAGCTACTGATGAAGGTCATGCATATTCTCTAGCCGCTGAAAGGGTGAAGAATGACTTCTACGTCGATGATCTGCTCACGGGCTGCCAATCTGAAAAAGAAGCTGTAACATTATATAAGGAATTGAATGAATTGTTAAAGAAAGGTGGTTTTCCATTACAGAAGTGGATAAGTAATGGGAGTCAGTTACTAGAAGGACTAGAAGAAAGTACAGATAAAAGTGTAGAAATTAAAATAGATAATGTTACAAAACTCTTGGGACTTACCTGGAACCGGAACACTGATGAATTTAATTATACGGTTAAAATGTCTCCTCCTGCTGTACCTGCAACAAAAAGAAATGTTATTTCTGAAATATCCAGATTATACGATCCTTTGGGTTGGATAGCACCCTGTATAATTACCTCAAAGGTCTTCATACAGAAGTTGTGGATAGCTGGAGTCGGTTGGGATGAAGAGTTGTCGGCAGAGCTTCTGAAAGAATGGGAGTGTTATAGAGAGCAATTAACACACTTAATAGATTTTCACTTACCCAGATGGATTGGCCAACGGGCTGAGTACCTTACTTTTGAGTTGCATGCCTTCAGTTACGCCTCCAACATGGCATATGCTGCTGTTGTATATAGTAGAATTGTAGATATTGAGGGATAGGTCCACTGTAATCTCATCATTGCAAAGACCAAGGTAGCTCCAATAAAACAGGTATCAACCCCTCGTTTGGAGTTGAATGGAGCCGTGTTAGCAGCTAAGTTGTTAACTGGAATAGCTGAGGTATTAAATGTACCGAAAGCTAACCTACATGCATGGACTGATTCGTCCGTGGTGCTAGCATGGTTAAGTGACCATCCTAGCAGATGGAAAACATATGTCGCTAATCGTACTTCGGAAATACTTACCTTATTAGACAATGCACAGTGGGCGCATGTTTTATCCAAAGACAATCCTGCTGATATTGCTTCGCGCGGTGCATCTCCTGTAGCGTTCCTGGAAAGTGATCTCTGGAAACGCGGTCCGAGTTGGTTACAGGATGACATAATTCAGTACTCTCGACCGAGTGCTATAAGTACTAATATAGAGAAGAAATTAGTAAAGACACATGCTACTAGGACAGAATTAGAAGATACCAATCTGTGGTCGAGGTTCTCATCACTGAGAAAATTAGTAAGAATAGTTGCATTGTGTAGGAGGTTTCTGTTACTACCTAGGAAACGTAAAGCTAAGGAAATAATAACGCCTTACCTGTCTGTGGAGGAGATCAAAGATGCTTTAAACTGCTGCATCCGAAAGAGTCAACAGCAGTGGTTCCATGAAGAGATCCAAGCGTTAACCTTGAATCGTCCTGTAAATAAAAAGAGTCCTCTCTACACATTAACACCATTCCTTGACAGCAATGGATTATTGCGAGTTGGGGGCAGAATTCGAAATTCTCAATTGAGTGAGAACTCAAAGCATCCTATTTTGATTCCTCATGATGCTTCATTGGCCAAGTTGATTGTAGCGAATGCTCATGAGAGAACGTTTCATGGAGGATCACAGCTAGTACTTAATTTTATACGCTCTCGGTATTGGATACCAAGAGTCAAAAGCATTGTGAAAACACATATACGTAGCTGTGTCCCTTGTATCCGCTATGCAGCAACAACTTCGCACCAGTTTATGGGTGACCTTCCATCTTGTCGGATCAATCCCAGTAAACCATTTTTGAACTGTGGTGTTGACTATGCAGGACCCATTAACCTGCGAGTTTCAAAAGGACGTGGACAGCGATCATACAAGGGGTATATTTGCTTGTTTGTTTGTATGGCCACACGCGCCATACATATTGAAGCAGTTTCAGATTTAACCACTGAAGGTTTTCTGGCCTGCTTCAAACGATTTGTCTCCAGGCGTGGTCATTGCAGCCACATCTGGAGTGACAATGGTACCAACTTTGTCGGAGCCGCCAAAGAGCTAAAAGTATTGTTCGCTCAAGAAAGCTCTATGATGAAGGACATCGCTGCTGCTGTAGCTAATGCCAATACAGAATGGCACTTCATTCCTCCTCGCGCTCCCAATTTCGGTGGACTTTGGGAAGCAGGAGTTAAGAGTGTCAAGCACCATTTGAAACGTGTCATCGGAGACTCGACACTCACGTTTGAAGAGATGTCCACAGTGCTTTCACAAATTGAGGCGTGCCTTAACTCAAGGCCAATATCTCAGAGCAGCTCTGATCCAGAAGATCCTGCACCTCTCACTCCTGGTCATTTCTTAGTAGGTCATCCTTTAGTGGTAGCACCTGACTACAATTACGAGGACTCTACAATGACCACGCTACGCAGGTGGCAGTTAGTGCAGAGGATGGTGCAGAGTTTCTGGCGCAGGTGGAATCAGGAATATTTAACACGTTTTTTCCAGCGGCATAAATGGGCTGCTCGAATTCCTGATTTCAAGGTTAACGACATCGTGTTGGTAAAAGAAGACAATTTACCTCCAGCCAAGTGGTTGTATGGTAGAGTGGTTCAATTGCATCCGGGAAAGGACAATATGACTCGCGTTGTCACTATTTACTGTAAGGGCACAACGATAAAACGTCCAACTTCAAAGTTGTGTTTGCTCCCGGTCACAGAATAAGTTATATTTCTAGTTTATTGTCTTATTTACACTTTTATATTTTCTATATCAAAGTGTTTTATTTTTAGAAATTTATTTAGACAAGTACTTACCTTTTTGATGCATATATTTGTTGGTAGGAAAAATTCTATGCCATCTAGTTTTTCAATTATTTGAAATGTAGCTGCCGTTCATTTCATCGATTAATTTTATTGTTTTATTCTTATACAGTCCATTGTTCTATTTTAAGTTAAGTAAGTTCATGGTGGGCGGTAGTAAAAGGACTAAGGCCTTTTGGTGGGCGGTATGTTCAAGTTTGTTATTTATTTATTATTTAATTATTTTAGTTCACCAAACGCAACTAGATGGCGTTGGCGTCAAATTAGATCACGCTATGGTTTCGTTACCGCAAATATCATAAGTACAAGACGATTGCCTGAATAAATTATCTCCGTCAGAGCAAATGTTGTGTTTCATTTCTCATCGGGTAAACAGAGGGAACAAGTACTCTAAAATTGTACAGTTACTGTAATTTTGCATTTATTATGTGTTAGTTGCAGAATTTTGTGTCGGTCATTGAGTTTTCCATAAATGTGCGGCCCCATAAAACTATAAGACCTTCTACCGATTGGTTTACAACATCGAGGCTTTTCCCAGTGTATCCTTCGACTTGAGAGGATACAAGTGCTCCGCGAGGTTTTGTGAAATCTTAGAGTGACAGATAGGATGTAAAGCTGTCTGACTCTAAGAACACCCACTTCAGTGTACAATGTGTTAGTGGGATACCGGAACGGTCGTCTATAGGCAACTTTGAGCAGAGCTCGCTGAGCTCTTTCGCTCTTTAAAGCTGACACATTTTTCCGACAACCTTCGTAAATTCGTCTTCAACATTAGCACTTATTTGTGTTTTTATTCATAAACAATACACTTCGCGATGCCAAGCGCATTGCACCAAAGTCGTAATCCCTTGCGACCCAAGATATTTTCAAAGCAAAATTTACCGAAAGAGTACCAGAATAACTTCGAATAACTAAGTCATACTACTTCCAGAATAGTCACTCTCCGCCCCCCTAACGTCAGATATCGCGGCACTTCGTAGTAGTGTTTGCCATCTGCTATAATATAAGCGCACATTACGCACACATTTGCACAAGTTGTAGCATCAAAATCGGATGTTTCTATGGAGTGTCTGAAATGTGGCTTAAGCCTAATGGCGCATTATGTAAGTACGATAGCGGCACCGCTTTAACCGAGCGATTTACTTGTCATTTGAAATTGAAAATTAAATCGTATGTCATAAGTATATTTTATAACATCACGCGTCAGTATAAAAAGCCAACGGTGGGTTGTCAGCGCGCTTACAGCCTGCCGATTCTGAGCCGCCCGCCAGGCAAAAGCCATTATTATAATGTGTGTTTTTCGCGGTGAAAATAATCTTCCACCTCCTTAGTTCACAAAGGAGTTTCAACAAATGTTGTGATATGCTCCCAGCGACTTTGTTGACGCTATGCTCGGTCATCTAAAGAACACTCTGTGTCATTAAATTAGAGTTTAAAATAAAGTGCGGCAGATAAAAATCTCCCGACGTAAAAAAAAATGCTACGCGCGAACACAGATAGGTGTCAAAATTTTCCTTCACCGTTTAAGCGCGTTATAATAATTAATTATTAATATGCTCATGATTTAGAAACGTTATTTTCTAAACGTTAAAAATAACGCGCGCTAAATCGTTGAAAAAGCGCTCGAGCGAACGTACGTTAATGGTATTTTAAGCAGCATAAATTACTTTTGCCGCGAAATTACGAAGAAAATTGAGTCGTAACAGTTTTCCGCACCGAAAATGATAGGACAAGACGCTCAACAAATTGCCCGAATACAAAAATAATATTTTCTGTCGCGATAAAAATTTGAAATTGTTTATCGTTTATTGAAGTTTTCATTGAATTTTGAGATCGCCGAAATAAATTGGTTTCGTTTTAAGAAGTTATGTAAGTAAACATTATTTAGTTTTTCTTACACAACTGCAGTGGGACGATCATGGCAAAATTAAAAAAACGGTTTTTTTAAACCATGAAGCTTCATGGTTCTGTGTTGGTACCACGTTGGTGTTGCTGGCGGCCCGTACTACCGTAAGTACCTGAATGCAGCCCGTAATCCCGTATGCTTGTTTATAATTATAAATATAATTTTCAATTATAGCCAAAGTTACTAATATGTAGCTTTATAATGGTGAAATATTTTTTCAAATCGGTCCAGCAGTTTCGGAGCCTATGCAAAAAAAACAAACAATCAAATTTATTAGTAAAACATAGATATAGTCTACATAGCTGGTTTACAGTTGCATGTAACCTTTTGGGACTAAGATAAGATCCAGACTCCGAGCTGCTATTTCACAGAAAAACCCAACAACACTGCTCGACCCAGGAATCGAATCCAGAACCTCTAGCGGCAGCAATTCCGATTGGGACCACTAAACCAAAGAGGCATTCAAATTTTGAGACTAATCGAGCTAAAATCACAAAAAAATGGAATTTTTAACTGGTAAAGAAACAACCGTAATTAACTCATAGCATTAACAAACTCATTTCTGATATCTAACCTCATTATGCAAACAGATAAACGTCGAAACGGGAACGCGTTAGAGGGGCAAATATTATCCGAAATTTGCCCCGCGGATATAGCCACACTAAAACTTGGCGGATATCCGGGATTACGTTTGTAAACTAGTTTTGTGTACTCTATAATGTAATTCAAACATAAATTAATTAACTTTCAGGCTTCATGTGAAGTGAGAAGGGTAGAGGTTAAATCAATGTCATAATTTGACGCTTTAAACTACTTTGGTTGAATCTCGCTCATTTTTTTTCATTAGAAACTACATATAAGTCTATACTTCAGACGAGAAAAGAATTTTCATGCATCAATATGTCATCTTTGTCGACTTAATCGACACAACCCTTCTTTTTAAACGACTTCAAAAAGGGGAGGAGGTTCTCCATTCGACTGTTTTTTTTTTGTATTTATGTAACGCGATTTCACAGTCAGTTTTAACAGTCCGATTTTAAAATTTCTTTTTTTGTTTGAAAGCGTATACACCCGAGGTGTACACCCAAATAAATTTAATCAAACCCAGACGAGCAGTTTTAAAAATATCGACTAAAAATTAAATATGTTATTTTTTGCTTTTTAGTTCGGTAGTTGTTTTTAGGAGGCGGTTTGTTTTTACAAGAAAGGTTTTATTTTGACCCCATTAAAAAAATTTCAATAGGTCTTTACGACTGTACTCAACTTTCTAAATAAAACTTAGAGCCTGTTTTACAGCTTACTGATAAGGTCCCGTTAAAATACTTGACAGAAAATTTCATAAACATTTTGTTCTATTATTGAATTTATCCTGAGGTTAGCGGTTATTCGGAGGTAGTGAAACGGGCGATTAGATAACTACAAAAATACAAAACTGATGTTTATGATATGACATATTTCACAGATGTTTTCCAACAATACCGCAGTTTGTCGTTGACTCGAAAAAAGGTATTCTGTTGAACATTTAAAAAGGCAATTTTGGTAGCATTATGACAGGATTCGGTTACAATAGTGGGGGGTCGATAACCGGGCACAATGGCGCCTTGTTGCCCATCCAACCCGGGTAATGGGTTTGACATTCTGATATGACACACACATGACGTGTGTATGTTTAAAAAGATTTTAGCTGACTTAGGACTCGTTTTACCAACTCTCTTAAATTTAGAAATAAAACAAAATTTGTATGAAATTATCTGCCAGATAATTTAACGGCAACTTATCAGGAGGAGGTGAAACGGGCCCTAAGGCTGGTATTCAAAGAAATTGAAAATGTCTGCGCGGAACTAGTTTGCCGCGCCTTAGGTATGTGAGCGGCGGGACGGTGGGGCGGCGTCGCCTGCGCGCGGTGGGACGGAGGGGCGGGGGATTGCTTTTGTTTACAGTAACTCGCCGCCTCACCCCCGTCCCTACCTAAGGCGCGGCAAACTAGTTCCACGCGGACTATAGTTTACGCTTGGTGTGGTCTCTAAATACCGAAACACTTGAGCTAATCTCAAGTGTTTCACAAGATATCAATGCATAATTTTCTCTCCCTTATGTCACTCTCATGTAGGTGAAAATTTCAAAAATGCATGAACAAATGTTTCTTATTTCTTATCAAGTGCCTAAATACATAATATATAATTTCAATTTCTTTCTTTCTTTCTTAAAAATTTGCTGAAACCGAATAGCACCACAATGAACCTTCCTCTTGAATATGAAAATTTGTTATGTAGTTTTTGAGTTTATAGAAACAGATAAATAGACGATGGAGGGACTTTGTTTTATATCTAGGGATGGATTGCATAATTATGGACCCGAACTTCATGCCGCCAATAAAAGTTTTCTCAACCTTCCTTGGACTTGTACAAATATTTCAAAACTAAAATTAGGCAAATCGGTTCAGTCTTTTTCGAGTTTTTGTGAGACTAACAAACGTCAATTCAATTTTAAATTATAATAGATACGTGTAGTCTGTAGTTAGCGAAGGGGTTTACCTTACCCACTACGACACCCGGCTAAGGCGGCCACCCTGTTGATTTATAACTGGACAGGGCTGGTATATTTTATTGTTATAACCGTTCCTATTCCAAGGAATTTGCCAGTGAGAATTGAATGGCTTGGTGGAATCGAATTTGTACAAAGATTTTCATTCATAGTACAGTCAGAATCCAATGTTTATGAACGTGTGTATTTTTGTGCTCAAAGCACGTAAAGGACCGTGCAAAAAAATGTATGGGCACTGTCCCCACCCACCAACAGACGTGGCACTAGTATTAATATGTTTATGACGTCCCATAAAAATAATAATAATCATTTTCAAACTGAAAATCGATGGGGTTCATAAAAAAAATGTAAAAACTATATTACTTATCTTTCGATTTTAACTTATCTATACTCCGAAAGTACGAAACTAATTAGAAAAATCTATTCAGTATTAGATAGCCCATTTATCGGGGAAGGCTATAAGCTATATACCATCACGCTCCGACTTATAGGAGCGTAATATTAATGAAATATTTTGCAAAAAAGGGGGAAATTATTATTTATTTCTTACACACATTTTTAAGTGAAGATTACCACAACACATTGTACCACAACACCCCGTCGTTTTTGCGTCGGGGGTTAAAAACATTAATATTCAACCGCAACTGATTACCCCAAATGGCTAAAGGAAAAAGGTAGAAGGATGATCTTCATTGACTCATAACACTTGGATTGCTATCATCAAGTTTTCCACCGTCAGCTTTTTGGAATCTTCAAGACCATTTCACGCTTCGTTTGCCGTTAAATTAAATTATGTTCAAATCGATTTGGCCCTAATTTTAGGGTTCCGTAATCCCTTGTTGCTTATGGGGCTAGGATTAGTTAAAATTTGAGATTGGAATCGACAAACGAATAGAAAGAAAATGGTATAGAAATGACATTAGTGACAGCCCGACTTATCAAAAGCTTGTTTCATTTGCATACATTTTGTTCAAATTCAAATTATTTGATTGTTTCTATTCGTTTGTTGATTCGAATGTCAAATTGCAATTTGTGTATAGGCCCTGAACGTATTTCTGAGAGGACATAAAATAGATTAGATTGTAGACACACTTTCTTCCATGGGGACAGGTTAGAATACAATTCCTTAAAAAAGATCAGATCCTTGCTCTGTGGTAGGACCTCTTGGGGTTTTACTGGCTGGCGACCACTCTTTAGTCGGAGTCTGTCGTAAAGTAATTTTGTGTGCTTTCCAACTTTTATGGGAGAATGTCCTGCTTTGCAGTCGGTAGGGGCTTTTGTTTTTTTTATTTGAAAGGTGAATTAGTCGGGAGTGTTCTTAGCTATATTTGATAAAAATCGGTCCAAGATGGCCGCCGCTACATAATAGCGAATTACATAATTTTTTCACACCTCCGTCAATATGGGTATCAAATGAAAGGGTTTGACTAGTAGAATACTATACACTATGATAAATTTCAAATCAAAGATGGCCGCCACCACAAAATGGCAAATTAAATTTCGTGTCGGGGGTTTTCTAAATTTTAATTTAGGTTAGTTTCAATGGTAAATATTTTATTTTGTTTTAGGTATATTATAAAATAAACACATACCATCACGCCTGTATTCCCCATAGGGGTAAGCAGAGGTTTTCTCATGTACACTCATAGTTTGTCGGTATGTTTGGGTCGCACTTAATATGGGGTGAGCCTATTCCCGTTACCTGGACACGAACCCCAACTCCGAGCTGCTACAGAGAATTTCATAGAAAGACTCAATAACACTGCTCGACCTGGATTTCGAACCCAAGACCTCTAAGCGTAGCAGTTGCACTTAGGACTACTAGGTCAAGGAGGCAGTTTGCGTGTGTCTCATAACGAACATAAAAACTAAATACATCATTTTCCTATAATATTTTTTATTACATTTGACGCTAAGCTCGAGGTCCTGGATTCGATATCCAAGTCAAGCGAAGTGTTATAGAGTCTTTCTATGAATTTCTCGGTAGCAACTCGAAATTAGGATTTGTGCAATAGGATCTACCACTATTACATGGAACCTGTGCCTCGATCATGAGTTTTTCTCACTAGACTCGCTAGCGACGCCGTAAAATATTTGTGTGGAAAACCCTTGCAGCGCCTCTAGCGGTTACGTAAGGAACTAAAATCTGCTATGAGATAAAAGCGTTTCGATGCGTAAAACCTTATCGAAAGTTATTCGATAAAACTCATGGTTGAGGGGCTGAACATACTAATAATATTTCTATTACTCTGTATGCATTTGTCTACTCTGTGTACTTAGTACCGAACAACACCTAATCACTCGTGGTCGCCGACCGCAGCCGTCAGTCAATTGTTCCTGGCTTTGAAACAGTTTGATGTAGCAACTGTGTGTGGAATTGAATTCCAAATTATAATTATGATGAGGTTTCATATGCTAAGTACCTGGGCGACCGAGCATTGCTCGGGTGAAAAATTCTTTCAGTATTAGATAGCCCGTTTACCGGGGAAGGCTATAAGCTATAGCTATACCATCACGCTAAGACCAATAGGAGCGAAGTACTTATCAATGGAAAATGTTGCAAAAACGGGGAAAATTATTCCTTTTGAGAGCTTCCGTTGATGTTTTCTACTTCTACGGAAACAAAGTCGCGAAGCAAAACCTAGTAAATAATATATCTAATATATAAAATTCTCGTGTCACAGTTTTCGTTGCCATGCTCCTCCGAAACGGCTGGACCGATTTGTATGAAATTTTGTGTGCATATCGGGTAGGTCTGAGAATCGGCCAACATCTATTTTTCATACCCCTAAATGATAAGGGTGACCCACCCCTATATGGCAAAACAACGTTTGCCGGGACAGCTAGTAATATATATGTCTATAAATATTGCTCATTTATTAGTACCTTAGTATATGATGATAGATAGGGTGATATAGAGGTAGCCTTGCATGGTATGCTTAGTTGCTAGTTTGGATTGGATCTCTAATTTATCATCCTACTAATATCATAAATGTGAAAGTTTGTATGTATCGATGGATGGATGTTTGTTACTCTTTCACGCAAAAACTACTCAGCGGATCTGGATGAAATTTGTCATAGAGATAGATTACAGTCTGGAATAGTACATAGGCTTTTTATCCCGGTAGAATTTATGGTTCCCGTGGGATAGCGGGCGAAGCCGCTGGCGGAAAACTAGTAATACCTAAATAACTGTAGATGTACATTAAGTACACCTCTGCCCATCCCTTATACAACCGTGATGATATTAAATTAATAGCGTATATGTGATATCATACAATCCCTGAAAGCTCTGATTGCAATGATAAATACAAACCGTTCTACCCAACATTGAATGATAATTGAATAATTTTGAATGTAAAGCGTTTTCCAATGGTCGTTATAGCTCTGGGGAAATATGTTCGTACTGGCTTCGTAGATATGCTGGGTGTTACGGGAAAATGGTAACAGGATAGTGAATTGTCCATACAGGGAGGCGGGACAAGTTGCAATTTTGACAAACAAATAGAAACAAAGTGACATTAGTGACAGCCCGACTTGTCATGTATTACATACAACATCACATACATTTTGTTTGTCCATTCGAATGTCAAAATGCAACTTGTCTAGCCCCCCTGGGCATTACTGGGCATGTGGGTTCGATTCCCTTATGACACAAATATTTACGTGATAAATATAAAAATGATAGTGTTTATTTGGGAGTTTACGTATCATAAGTATGTGTTTACAATAAAAGTATATGAGGATATACAGTAAAAGGACATAGTGTTCAAAATGATCGGAACAACTAAGAAAATTAAACTTTATCTCAATGTGATAAGGTTTATTTCAGAATGAGAGTTGCCGTGTAGCGTGTTCGTTCTGAAATAGTCCGTGTGTCATTGAGATATAGTTTAATTTTCTTAGTTGTATCATCACTTTGAACATTTTGTATGTTCCGATATATCTGATGCTGACTATACAAGCTAGTTTGGGATGCAGTAGATGGTGCTGTATTTTTTCTACAACCGTTGCACATTATACCCATTTAATGCTAACCGATTCTAAAATAAACTCGTAATAATTCTGTTGATACAATTACAACAATCTCGGACTACGCCAGTTCGGAGTACGACGTTTCGTATTACCCTATTTGGCGTATCGGACCCGCTTCCGCGTTTCATTACGTCAGTGATGAAACCGGATGAAACGCAATAATTACTTTTGGATTGAACCCACGATGAGCTCTGTATGATTAAAATGTAATTTGTGTTGATTAAAAGATGAAAATGTTTTCTTTTTACCCGACTGCCGAAGGAGGAGGGTTATGTGTTTGACGCGTATGTATGTATGTATGTATGTCCGTTCCTATGTCCGGTCGTAACTACTCAACGGCTCAACCGAATTAGATAAATGACACCTCATTAGATTCGTCTGGATGGCACGACTGTCACTGGGTACTTGAAATTAAAAAAAAAACAATATGGCGGATTTTATACGCTTTAATGTGCGAACTGATTTTGAAAATGATCCTTAGTTGTATCAATTTATATTTTAAATCATCATTTAGGATCTATCTAGTGATTCTATGATGATTTTTAAACTAAAAAGAAGGAAATAAAATCAATTATTAAAAGAAACAAAAAACCCGACTGCGTAAAAACTACTAACTAAAAATCTAAAAAAACAAGCTCTGTGATGTCGGAAAATGTATTGCAGGCGGGACAAGCTGTTCGTTCATAAACAAAATTGTTTCTTTGTTTGTCCCGCTTGCAATACATTTTCCGACATCACAGAGCTTGTTTTTATTAGATTTTTAGTTAGTAGTTTTTACGCAGTCGGGTTTTTTTATGTTTTATGAAGTACTTAGCAAGCTAGCAACAATGCAGCACATCCTGTGCGATTGTGACGTCCTGGCGACGAAACGGATGAGTCTTCTCGGCAACGCGTACCCGAAGCCGGAAGATTTTAGGTTCCTTCCTCTTCAGTGGGTTAGCCGCCTTCGTGAACCACGTCTTCAAAGAGTAAGGAATATACGGTAATGGGGACAACACAAAAGATCCCATTGGGTCGAAGTGTTGCTGGTTGTACCAGCCCCCATAATAAGATAAGATACTAGCTTTCCGCCGCGGCTTCGGCCGCGTGGTCTGGGTATCACTACATATATAACCATACATATATATACCAACTATTTCATATTCCGTACTCTAAAACAAATCTTGGATACAACGCTGCTGTGCCTAGAATGTGTAGATGCTATAATGTCTTGGCTAAGTCTAGAGATACTGATATTACTTTCTCATTGACCGAGTTCAAAAAAAGTCTCTATGAAGCCCTATGTACTTAATTTTACAAATATTAACTGTATAAAATTTAATTATTAGTCGTTCCAATCCTCAATTACCTCAATTTTTTATTGCTCCGCCAGCTACATAATATTAGCTTAATAGTTTGCTTTGTATAATTTTTGCATGCTGTGGTCTCTCATAATTGAAGGAGTACACTGGCTATATGATGTATAATGTATTTGACTTATTACCAATATGCTTTTGTGTATATCCTTTGTCAGAGATCCTTAAGTAAATAAATAAATAAATAAATAACACTACGTATTAAACAAAGTCGCTATCCGCCGTCTGTCTGTCCCTATGTATGCTTAGATCTTTAAAACTACGCAACGGATTTTGATGCGGTTTTTTTAATAGATAGAGTGATTCTTAAGGAAGGTTTATATGTATAATACATGACCACGCGGGCGAAGCCGCTGGCGGGAAGCTAGTGAATTTATAAACTTTGCGACATCAATCTTTACTAATATTATAAAAGCGAAAGTAACTCTGTCGGGCTTTCACGCTAAAACTACAGAACCGATTTGAATGAAATTTGGTACGCAAATAGTCTAGAGCTTCTAGAGTCTAATAAGTAGACTCTAAATGAGAAAAAAGGGCTGTAAGGGGTTGAAATAGGGGATGAAAGTTATAAGTAATATCCAGACCACGCGGGCGAAGCCGCTGGCTGAAAACTAGTTTCTTATAAATTATACCCTGTATCATCCAGGGATAGTGTATAGGTTCCCAACGGTGAAAGAATTTTTTCAAATCGGTCCATTATTTTCCGAACCTATTCAATTCAAACAAACAAAATCAAATCTTTCCTCTTTACAACATTATCTAGTATAGGTATTTATTTTTTTATTTTTTTTATTTGTATATTTCAATCCGATATTGTTTACTATTTCATTGTTTTCGCGTAACCTTTTCTTATTAAGAAATAAAATTTCTAAAATAAAATAATAATAATTACTCTTTATAACATTAGCTATCTGCGACTAAAAGTCCCGTCAAAATCGGTCCAGTCGTTTCAGAGATTAGCCGGAACAAACAGTCACAAATAAAAATGTTAAAAATTGATTATTTAATGTAAGTATCGTATAGGTATAGTTTCATTATGCATTTAGTGAAAAGCAGTTAATTTGAAATGACAAACAGACAGTTCTATTTTCCTTATTTGTATATATAGATAGAAAAACATTCCCAGACAAACACCATCACATAAATTATGTTCTGAAACTGAAAAAATTCAACCTTAGCGACACTATATCAAGATGGAATCACCAAAAATTTCCATGGACAGGAAATGAAAGGGTTAACATGGTGACGTTCATAGTAGTGATGCGATTTCGTCACGATACGAGTGACTCGAGTTATTTTACAATTTGACTCGACTCCAATCGAGTGGTTCTATGAGGGAACGAGTCACTCGGGTGATTTGCTAAAAAAAGGTCATTAAAATTCGACATATGAATAATTAATTCCTGAATATGTACCTATGTGGGAATTCTGTATCGTTGTTCTATTGGACCCAAGCGCGATTGCTACACTGGAGGTTCTGGTTCCGATTCCCGGGTCGAGCAAAGTGTTGTTGGGTTTTTCTGTGTAATTAACAGTAGCAGCTCAGATTCTGAGTTAGTGCCTATGATAGTTAATAGGCTCGCCACCTATTACAAGGGACCTAAATATACCAGTGAACTTTGTGTGTACAATTAGTACGCCTCTGCCTAACTCTTAGGGGAATAAAGGTATGATGATATTATGTTATGAATGTCAGAAAGTCCGGGCACTGTAATTGCGACCCGGGTACGAGTCACTAAGTCAATATTTTTTTCATTCGAATCGATAGTTTTCAATTTCACTCGAGTCACATCACTAGTTCACGGTAGCAGTAAATACTGGTATCTTTGCCATCAGTTTGATTGCTGTACTTCGAACAAAATGGCCCCCGAGCGCCATTGAAAATTAATATCCAATATGGAGAGTGTATGTCCGCATATAAGCGACGGGAATATGCTGGGTTTTAATGGAGATTTTAAGTCGAGGAAGGGGAGGCGCTCGTGGCTTAGTAGCTTAGTCGGTGCCAAACAGACATCAATGAAAGTCATATTTAAATTAAATTAGTAGTTTGGCACCGCCTCCAAATTAGTTGGAAATTATAATGTAAATATGTACTTGTTATTTTTTGCTTTTTAGTTCCTAGGTGTTTTTTGGAGGCGGTTTGTTTTGTTTAAAAATAATTTATTTTGAGAATTTTAGGGGAATATAGATGTATTTTGTTTTGTACCTATTATATTATATGGGGAGGCCAACTAAACGCACTGCCCGGCACAAACAGCGAGGTAGCTGACAAAACCAAAATATCATCTACGTATACAATTTTTTAATCTTTCGACGATTTCATTTCATTTTCATTTATTTTTATCCAATAACAATTAACATTGTGTCTGAATTAGAATATTTGATACATTTAAAATTAATAAGTAAATACAATTAAATTAATTAATAATACAAATAATAAAAGCCAACCAACTATACATTATCATGTGAGTATTGATCATATCACAATATCAAATTAAAAACTAAGTAAGTATTTTTAAATAATTATTACATGGACTCATATTTCCTTATAATGTTTTTCAATAATTTCAATTTACAATTCATCAACAGAATAGATACATTTATCCAACAAGAACAGCCTAAGTTTAGTGAGAAAACCTCTTGTATAAACCAAGCTTTTTATTTCTATAGGCATTTTATTAAAAAAAAATACCGACTTGTAGTGGGCATTATGCTTTACAATATCCAGATGAGGCAAATGTTCCGTTTGGAGGTCTTTCCTTCTCGTGCTTTCCCGCTTTTGTCTTTCTTCTTCAGTCTCATAGTTATAGATGTATTTTGATAGATGAGAAAGGAGGACCATAATGTACAGACTAGGCAATGTCAATATTCTCATTTCCTTGAAGTGTGGTCTGCACGATTCCTCTTGCTGTATCCTAACTATGGTTCTTATAGCTCTTTTCTGAAGTACGAAAGCTTTTTGCGTATTGTATCCATAGCTACCTCCCCAAAAAAGAATGCTGTATCTTAGTTTCGATTCTATTAAGGCGTGATAGACCATTTTTAAGTGTTTTATGCCAACCTCGTTTCTAAGACTTCTCAACACGTAGCATGCTGAGCTGATTGTCTTTTCTAAATGTATCAGCTCTTGTTTCCAATTCAGTTGGTTGTCTATGTAAACTCCTAAGAACTTAACCACTGCCACTACATTCACTTTTTCACCATTCATGACACTGTGAATTGTATCTTTGTTCTTAGAAGTTGAGCGAAAGAGTAAGGCATTCGTTTTACAAGCATTTACTTCAAGGTTATTTATTGTGAACCAATTGTTAAATTTATCTAAAGTAAGATTAACTACACTATTTAAGACGTTTATGTTTTCCGCCGATACGACTGCGTTAGTGTCGTCAGCAAAAACTACCAGCTGAACAGATCCCGCCACTGTATCACTCATGTATGGTATAAGGTCGTTGATAAAAATAATAAACAATATAGGACCCAATATGGACCCTTGCGGAACACCAGTGTGTACAGAAGATAGTTTAGATTTAAACACTTCTTCGATTAAACAATCTTTGTTGGTAGAGTTATTCTTTTTTATTAGTTCTTTGATTTTTTCAAACCGCTCACCGGATTTCGATAAAATTTATATGGGACCAATCTGGAAGCATTAGCTTTTGAATAAAAAAGTACCATCAAAATCGGTTCACCCAGTCGAAAGTTCTGAGGTAGCAAACATAAAAAAACCCCCGACACGATCCGATCTTCTTCTTCTTCTTTCTTTAAATGTAATTTGCCATTTTGTGGTGGCGGCCATCTTGGAATTAAAATTTATCATAGTGTGTAGTATTCTCCAAGTTGAGAACTTTCATTTAAAACTCATATTATACAATTACTTTTATTATTTACTCAATTATTATTATTTATTATATTTTATAGTATATTTATTATTATTATTATATAAAGTATAGTTATTATTTATTTATGATTAAACGAATATATATTATTATTGTTTATAAGTAGAGTTATTTATTTATTTTAGGTTATAATTTATTATTGTTATTGTATTATTCTTATTATTTGACCTTTTTTATACATAAATATTGTATAAAACACACATTTTATTTATTTTGTGTATAATCTAGCTACTATACACATAGATATTATACCGCGAATTGTACTCCTGTAACTTCTGCTATGTCACTTTATTCTTTTTCCTTTGGTGTGCAATAAAGTATATTTTATCTATATTTATGTTGTGTATTTTTTATGAATGTTAGTATTTATAGTTATTATATAATTTTGAGTATACACCCACAGTTCGTATATATAGGTCTCATGTAATAGGGGGCGAGCCAATTGCCATCAACCGGGCACAAATCCAGACTCCGAGCTGCTGCTGGGTATTTCACAGAAAAACCCAACAATACTTTGTTCAATCTGTCAATCGAACCACGGACCTCTAGTGTAATACTCGCGCTTGGGACCACTAGACCAACGAAGCGGCAAATAACAAGATATCTAAAACAATTAGCCTATAACCTACCTGAAAACTTTATGAAAATCAGTACAGTAGTTTATGAGATAAGCGACGTCTGTGGTCTAGTGGTTCGAGTACCGGACTGCTGATCACGAGTTCGATTCCCGCAAGACACAAACATTTATGTGATGAACTTAGGTGTTTGTGTTTGTCTGGGTTTATATATTATAAGTATGTATTTACAAAAAATAATATATAAGTATTATATCCATTGTCTAGTACCCATAGTACAAGCTCTGCTTAGTTTGGGACTAGATGGCACTGTGTAATAACCTAACCTAAATTAAAAATTTAGAAAACCCCCGACACGAAAAGTAATTTGCTATTTTGTGGTGGCGGCCATCTTGGATTTAAAATTTATCATAGTGCATAGTATTCTACTAGTCAACTAGTCCCTTTCATTTGATACCCATATTGAGGGAGTTGTGAAAAAATATGTATTTCGATATTTTGTGATTTACACACCCTGTCGTTTTTTCGTCGGGGGTTAAAAACGAAATCAGCCAAATCGGTTCAGCCGTTCTCGGTAAAAAAGTACATTGTACATATATTTTCCTCAATCTTGAAAATTTACACGTACCAACAATAATCTTTTATTATTATATCTTTTACAAGAACGATAAAAATCACATCACTATTGTCGTATCGAAAAATATCGCTCAACACTAAAGCAAAGTACACATCAGAAACATTTCAGCTTATCTATAGTGTATAGAACTTTCTAGAACCTTCGAGATACATCGAGCTATCTAAATAATGACGACGAAGACACCAGAGTGCTTCAGAGGGAGCCATTTTACTCAGAAAACGGAAATTATGCCTCATAACGAGAAAGTCTGATGCCTCGAATTTTGTGGCAAAGGTATTTTAGGTACAGGCACCTACAGATCTGAGCTTTCTAGGTCGTTTTGTGAAAGATTTTTTGTATAATTTATGTTGAGAAAAGATACAATTATTGTTGACAGAATTGTTTATACATTTTGTCATGTAGCTCCTTTAGTCGAGTGATCATTTCCGACTGCTACGCTAGAGGTTCTACGTTCCATTCCCGGGTTGAACAGTGTTGTTGGGCTTTTCTGTAAATTCTCAGTAGCAGACTCTCAGTGGAAAGAGTTGCTGTGCGAATTTTGACACCTTAGAATAAACGGAACGGAGGTCATAGAAATCAGTGTCAGTTTCGGAATGTCAAACGCAAGCCATTATGGCACATTATTAACAGTTTCCAACATAGTTATAGGGGTTCGCGTGGCCAAGTTCCACCAACGCTGATCAACCGATCTGCAAGGTTAAGCTACACTTGCCGCGGTCAGTCTGTGGATGGGTGACCATTCTTAACATATCGAGACCCCTCCGTGCCTCGGAGAGCACGTAAAGCCGTCGGTCCCGGTTGTCATACGAACACCTATGACAATCGTTAGTGGTAGTCAGAAACCTAAAAAGCATGACAACCAGTCTTTCCATCGAAGATCGGTATTGCCCAGAAATTGAGTTGCGGAGGTCTAATGGCGGTCGCTCCGTGTAAAATTCTGATATTCAGCCGCATCCTGGTTACTGGACTAGAAGCCGACCCCAACATAGTTAGGAAAAGGCTAGGAAGAAGATTAACAGTTTCCAACAGTTTTATAGTGATTTCTTGGTAAACACTGTCAACTTGACAGCTGTCATGCACCTCGGGTACAAATTTGGGCTGAGTTATATGGGCTTTTTATAACGTCCTTTCCAATCTCCTGTGAAATGTACTGATGTTATTGCGGAAGGTAATTATTGCTCTCTCTCCTACAAACACTGAGTATTTCATTCAGAACTTAGTTTGTATTAGAACTTTTGCTTAACCAGCTAATTTGTTACGCAAGTTACACGTTTCTGTGAAACTCAAAGCACTTGTTGCAAAGTTGCCTTACATATACGAACTCTGTAAATTTATAACTATACTAACAATCTGCCTCGACTTCACAAGGGTAGGACTATGACGACTTCTGTCTAGTGGTTCGAGTACCGGACTGCTGATCACGAGGTCGTGGGTTCGATTCCCACAGGATATTTATGTGAAGAATAATAAGTATTTGTGTTTGGCTGGGTGTTTCCTATGTATAATAAGTATATAGTTACAAAAAAAAAGTATATAAGTATCATATCCATTGTCTAGTACCCATAGTACAAGCTCTGCTTAGTTTGGGACTAGATGGTGCTATGTAAAAATGTCCCCAAATATTTTTTAAAAAAAAACAGTAATATATATAAAAAGTAATAGCTTTCGTAGTAGAAGCCCCTAAAAACAGTATGCAAATACGTACAGTAGTTTCTGAGATTACAAGACACATAGACAAGTTGCAATTTGACATTTGAATCGAAAGACGAATATCAAGAAAATGTATGGAAATGACATTAGTGACAGTCCGAATTTTTCGAAAACTTGTGTCATTTCCAATATATTTTGTTTCTATTTGTTTGTCGAGTCGAATGTCAAATTGCAACTTGTCTAGGTTCCCAGGGGGGCTATACAAGTTGCAATTTGAAATTCAAATCGACAAACGAATAGTAAGAAAATGTATGGAAATGACATTAGTGACAGCCCGAATTTTTGAAAGCTTGTGTCATTTCCAATACATTTTGTTTCTACTCGTTTGTCAATTCGAATGTCAAATTATAATTTCTTATTGCCCTAATGCGTTGGTGGCCCTTAAAAGCCGCTACTGACTGCAAAAGCACCTGAGAGAGACTGGCTCTGACGCGCATACGTCGGAACACACACAAAAGATGCATTACGACAGATTCCCTTATAAAAGGTCGCCCGTCAGCCAGACCCCAAGAGATCCTACAACAGAGCAAATCAGATCTTTTCGCGCCTAAGATGGCGATCTAAATGGGACTAAGGAATTGTACTTTAACCCTCCCTACAACAATTAAACCGGTACGGTACTGAGTTTGTACGGTACCGAGGTGTACTTCACTGCAAGGTGTCTAGTTCGCTGCAAGAACAACATATTATGCACTACACTGCATGACATTTTAAAACACCCAACAGTACTTTTAAAGTAATTTAAGTCAAAGTCTACTACTAAACATTCTGACGGCATTCTCTGTTCTCATCTCGTACAGTGTTGGCCATTAAAATGGGCACCTAAAAATTTCGGTACGCAGAGGACAGTGAGATATTTTGAGCGGGATTAAATCCCGAAATAAATAACTATTTGTCCTTCTGAACACCCAGACAAACACAAATACTTATATTCAACACATAAATACTAATCATAGTTTATTCAGCATAAGGAAGAAGTTAAATACATTGCATGTTACATTATAGAGCTTTACAAGAGAATTATTTCTGCACAATGTTATGAATATCAAATAAATATTCATAACATTGTGCAGAAGGTTCGATTTCCACAGGACACAAATATTAACCATTACTCGAACCACTAGACCACAGACGTCGTCAAACATGCATACATACATACATGTCAAACACATAACCCTCCTTCAGCCGTCGGGTAAAATAAAAAAAAACACAATATTCTACGATATTTTGCGCACTCAAGTTAATATTGGTACAATTATATAGGAAGTCAATTTGTGGAAGTTCACCGAATAGGTCGTTCGATTTTAGTGCTACATTAACGGTTGACCTCGAAGCCAGCGTTAAAGGTTCTATTAAAAGTCGAGATGGTTTTCTATCGGGGCTAAACCTCGGTTTAATACCTAAGTTTATGATTCTTGTATATTATGTGACTGTAGATGGTTTTATGTAATATTTATGATTAACACATAATTTGATGTATTAGCACTTATTTTTAGGGGTTAGTGATAATGTATCTTCATTTTTCAGGCAAATAAGTCAGTATCGAAACGAGTGATAACACGGGTCTCCTCTCAGAATGAGAGGGGTTAAGCTTATGCCTCCACACTGGCCTAGTACAGGTTGGTAGACTTCACACGCCGTCGAGAAAATTTCTCAAAAATGCAGGTTTCCTCGCGTTGTAAGCGACTGATAATTAATGATTAACCCTCTTAAGGAAAATATCCTGGGACATTTTTTTTACACAGCACCATCTAGTCTCAAACTAAGCAGAGCTTGTACTATGGGTACTAGACAATGGATATAATACTTAGATACTTTTTTTTGTAAATACATACTTATAATACATAAGAAACACCCAGACAAATACAAACACTTAGGTTCATCACACAAATATTTGTGCCATGTGGGAATCGAACCGGGACCTCGGTGATCAGCAATCCGGTACTCGAACCACTAAACCACAGACGTCGTCAAATGGATGATGATGATGATTTTACAATGCCTAATTAGTCGAGTGAAAGCTTTCTTACCGTTTCTGGCACTGTGGGATAAACAACAACACATTTTATACCTTAAAATGCGCGCTCATTTGCCCCCAAATAAAAAATATTAATTGAACATGTTAAGTTGCACCCCTGACAGTAACTTGCCCATACAATCTTTCTGCGAGTAGATTCAGTGAATAAGTAATCAGTGCCTACAATGAGTATAAATTTAAAAGCAATCAAAATCCTAAATTGATGGACACTCAAAATCCAAATTTCAAGTCGTAATCTACTGAATTGTCAATTTCAACGAAACGATTACACGATGATTCAATATTTAACATTTTGCAGTAAAAGATATGAAGTATTAAAACAAAAGATAAGAAATATTTTATAATCGTTGTAAAATTGAAATGACTTGTAACTTTGGAACGTAAGAAATTGTCGATATAAGATAGATAGATAGAATATAGTTTATTGTACAGTCACAGCCACATAAACATTTACAAAAGGGCTAAAGTGTTTTTTTCATGAATGAACGATTACAACTTTGAGATAACACCAATGTCACTATAGTATTGGTTCGTAATTAGTGTTTGTTATATCACAAAAGTTCTAATAACACTTTAGTAGAAAATCGATTCAGCACTTTTGTTAGCATGTTTTTGCTTGTGACTGTAAACACCTCTGCCTAGTCTTTCGGTGAATACCGGCGTTATAGTATGTTACTACAGAAAAAAATCTCACAAAAACAAATAAAATTTTATTGGGCCTCTTTATTTGGCCGCCACTGTAAGTACGCTCTCGACAGAGTTATAACAACGTTGCCAGGGTGAAATACTTAAAAAGTTTTCGACAGTTGAGTGAGGTAACGTGGAAAATAAATAATACGCATTGAGAGGGGCAACATTTACTGTTTATTAACTTACAAAGTAATTGTATTGATAAAATACTTTTCTTTTTTTTCATTGATAACACAGATCACGAAGAAACCTTTGCGTCAAAGTCGAAAAGTTTTTATTTTCTGTATGAAAGGAAAAGGTGATTGACTGATGTATCAACGCGCAGCTCAAACTACTGAACGGATCGGGATGAAATTTAACACACAGATAGATAATATGACGTAGGCATCCATAATATTATAAAGAGGCGAGATTCAATTGTCTGTTTGTATTGAATACGCTCCGAAACTACTGGACCGATTTGAAAAATTTTTTCAGTATTAGATAGCCCATTTATCGGGAAGGCTATAGGCTATATGTATACCATCACGCTAAGACTAATAGGAGCGGAGTAGTAATGAAAAATTATGCAAAAACGGGGGAAAAAAGCGAGGGGTTGACGACGGAACGCGCTTCGCACACGTCAAATAGTATCCACAGTTTTCTTATATTTAAAATTAATTATCTAGCCTTAGTACATCGAATTTATTGGAATATCTAATAATTAAGTGAAGTGTTAGCAAACCAGTAAATAGTTTGAACCCTACCAAGTGTTAAAACGATAAAAAACAAAAGTGTTAAATTATCTAAAAAAAAGTGCAATATCATAGTGTAGTCCTCAAGTGCACGGAATCCCCGCGGTTATGTGCACTGCATAACCGCCAAAGTCCTGTAAACCCGCAATAACTGATACACTTCGGTGCTACCAACATTGCGAAGAAGCAGTAAGCGTTCCAGGGACGTACACAGTGCGGAATGTTGATTTGCGACAAGTGGCGCCACCCCTACCTGCGATTATAATAAGGCCACTAAATTCAACACATCTTTTCGGGTTTTCTTAACATCTGTATTCAGAGGCATCAAACAGCATCCTAGGTAATAAATAATGGCAGATGAAAATGTTACAATACGTCGGCATAAAACATTGCTGAATGAATCATTGGATCTCTCATTTGAATCTACAAGTTCAGAAGTAATAAGAAGACATAGTTTACCAGACCTGTCTACTGAATATGACAGTGATAAAGATGACTTGAAGAAAGAATTATTACAGCTTAGAAACGAACTCAAAAGCGCACATTTAGAAATACTGAAACTTAGTGAAGAGAACTCGTCGTTAAAAGACGCTCTAATTAAACAAAAAATAAAAACACAAACTCTTCATAAAATTTGTTTAGAACCTAGAGCGAAAGTATTAGAGCCAAGGAAGAGAACTTCAACTTTGAGGCTTGCAATCGATGACGAAGACAACACGAGTTTGATCGATCTCGGACAAACCACATTAACCAGCTATCCGACAATAGATGGCGCTACCAGTCCATCAACCGACACTATACGGGACAATGGAAATTGTGGCATATCGTCATATGTACATCCAAAAGTGGCAAATAACCTTCAACAACCAGAGATATCCACACATTACCCATTTAATCCAGGTCAGATATTAAATGTGAATCGCCCATGTCAAAAACTTTGTATTATCAGTAATAACAAAGTAAATAACATTCTCACCTTAGCGCTAAACACTTTTCCGTGTTATGATGTATGTCATTATATTTCAACAAACTGTGGAATTAAACAGCTACTCGATAATTTGAACAAAAAGCTTGTAAATTTCAATAAACAAGACTACTGCTTGATTTTTATAGGAGAACATGATTTTAAGACAACTGTAAATTATTATGATCTGGTTATAAGAATACGTGAAACTTTAATGTCAATTACAAACACTAACCTAATATTGTGTTTTCCTACCTATAAATTTAATGGTTATAACAACATTTTTAACTCAAGAGTTGAGACTTTTAATACTTTATTATACCAAGATATCTGTAAATATAACTATGCAATATTGTTTGATCCAAACTTAAATCTAAAATACGATAGTACAATGTTTTATAAGCGAAGTGGAGTACTAAATATACATGGCATGAAAACCATTTTTAATACCTTAAAGGACTATATTTTCCAAGACCCCAAGAGTCTTTCCACTATTGTTTTTCCATCTCAACCTCGTAAGGGCACAATACCTTTTTATTTCTCAGCGGTCACAAAAAATAATTATTCTTCAAATAATTCTGACGTTTTATCTAATAAGGAAAAACATCAGTTTTTTCGTAAAGAATCACAATAGTATATTTTTGTGTAGTATTATGCATCAAAATATCGCAGGTGCACTAAATAAAATAGACGATCTTGAGTTGGTCCTCAATGAACTACATGGTTCTAATAAGCATGTTATTGCCGTATGTCTCACGGAACATTTTATAATAAAAGGTGAGGAGCAATTTTTTAAGCTGAATAACTATTATATGTCAACCATTTATTCGCGGCAATTGCAAAGGAGAGGGGGTTCCTGTATTTTATTACGAAACGACTTCAAAGGTGTGGAACTGCATGATATTAATAAGTTGTGTATTGAAAAACATTTTGAAATCTGTGCCCTAGAAATTCCGCAAATAAAAGCAATTATCCTATGTATTTATCGTACTCCTAATTCCAATATAACTGTATTCCTTAACAAAATGAATGAAACCCTATCTAAACTTCGTCACAAACAACGTAAATTAATTATTTGCGGTGATTTTAACATTAATATACTAGCTCACGATAGCGTAAGTGCTCAGTTCCTAGAACTTCTATCCAATTACGGACTCCAGTGTCATATTCAGGAACCAACACGAATAAATAAATGTATCGACAACATTATCAGTAATATTTCAACAGCAGTAGGTAAGACGCACAAATTCTATCTCTCGGATCACGATACAGCACAAACAATTGAATTTGAAACCAATCAAATGCAAAAAGTATCTAAACATTATTTCACAACTGCACGCGACTACAGCAAAAATAATTTAATGAGATTTGTAGAGTGCATTAGCTGTATCACTTTTTCTGAAATACTTAATAAATTAGATACAAATGAGGCTTTCAATGAATTTCACGAAGAATTAATATTATTCTTTAAACTTTGCTTTCCCATAATAAGACGAAGAAATTGTTTTAGAGCCGGTAGAGTTACTTGGATAACTAAAGGTCTTAAAATCAGTAGCAGAACTAAAAGAACACTAAGATACAACTACTACTTAAATAGATGCAATAAAAATAAATTAGCGTATATAAAATATTCCAAATTATTAAGAAAATGTATAAATAGCACCCAGTCGCTCTGTAACCAAAGATACATAACTAACTCTGGCAATAAAGGTAAAGCAACTTGGGACGTAGTAAAACGCTATGTTGATGGCACTGTACCTAGGTCTAGTTCTTTCATTGATAATATTATCGACAATGGAATTACAGTTACATCTGGGTCAGACATAGCAAACATATTTAATAATTTTTTCATTGATGTGGTTAAAAATTCTACTAGTTCTGATTCCGGCAATAATGATTTTGAGAATCGAACATCAAACTTTAAAAGTAACGGTACTAGTATTTTTATAAAACCCACAGATGCAAATGAAGTTTTCTACACCATAATGTCATTAAAAAATTCAAAGTCTGCAGGGTATGACGAAATCAATGCAGACTTATTGAAGCGTATTGCCTTATTTATATCGGAGCCCTTGGCACACATTATAAATCTATCTCTTGAACAAGGGTGTTTTCCAGATAAACTTAAGTTGTCGATAATAAAGCCACTTCATAAGAAAGGGTCTAAATCAGACAAAAATAATTATAGACCTATCGCTTTAACTCCGGTCCTATCTAAGATCTTTGAAAAAATAATGCTCAAAAGAATGGTAAATTTCCTGGATACATATCATATTTTGGCACCGGAACAATTTGGCTTCAGGAAATATCGGTCAACGCAACTTGCTACCTTCACCTTAATAAACAGGATAATTAATAACATTAACTGTAAAATACCATCATCAGCTCTACTGTTAGACCTCAGTAAAGCATTCGATTTCGTTGATCATTCGATTCTCATCTCAAAACTTGACAAATGTGGTATAAGGGGATCTTCTTTGTCATGGTTTCAGTCCTATTTGCAGAACAGGAAACAATTCGCTAGGATTACAAACTTTGATACTGGAACAAATAATGTAGTTAGTTTTGATTCTGAACTAAGAATCAATTATTCTGGGGTACCACAGGGTAGCATTTTAGGGCCCCTGTTATTCCTCATATACGTCAATGACCTTCCACGTGCACTCTCACATGATTGTGTCTTGTTCGCAGACGACACAACTATCATTATGGACCGTAAAAATGTAGATACATATGAGACAGAAATATATAAAACGTTAGAAGATGTTATTCAATGGCTAGACAAAAACAAATTAAAGATAAACATAGAGAAAACAAAATTAATTAACTTTAAAACATATAAGAGTAAAGATATCGAATTAAATATTAGTTACAATAACTCACTTATACAACAGATAAACAGCGCAAAATTCCTAGGCATTATCCTCGATACACATCTTTCATGGAAAGAACATATTGATAGTTTATGTAAAAAAATAAACAAGTTTGTTTTTGCACTTCGAAAGCTAAAAGACGTAACAAGCAGATATACATCTGTTATGGTATATCATGCTTACGTATGTTCTATTATACGGTACGGCATAGTAGTCTGGGGAAATTCCTGCGACATTACGAGGGTGTTCATTGCACAGAAAAAATGCATTCGGGCACTATACGGCATGGACTGGTCGGAATCATGTAAGCCGATCTTTAAAACTAAGAACCTACTAACTGTTCCCTGCATTTACATCTACGAAGTAGCTAAATTTGTTAAATTCCACAGCCATCTTTTCACCGCTACTGACAATACATTTAGACGTAAAATTAATCACCTGCCCTTAAAAATGCCTATACCTAAGCTTGAACTGTATAGAAATAACTGTGCCTATATGGCACCTTTAATATACAATTCTTTACCGAAAGGAATGACTGACCTGCCATATAAAAGGTTCTGTTGTGCCTTACAAAAATGGTTGATCCAGGAGAGTTTTTATTCTGTCAAAGATTTTTTGAATAAAAGCACATGTAGATTTGGTACCCACTAAAATACTGACTATCTCCTATTTCCAATGACATAAATTAGGTATTTCTTAATTAATAATTTACGTAATTGTATGTTATCTCTACAATTCAAATAATTTAAATTATATTTTTATAAGAATTTTATTGTATTTCCTTATAAAATGTATAAATAAATAGTCAATAGTATAAATGTTAATATTAAATAGTGTATAATAAGTTCCACACAAGCACAAATTTCATAGCAAATGTAATAATGTTGTATTATTTGACAATAATAGTTGTAGTTCTACTCAAATAATTTTATGTAAGTACTTAGTTGCTTTAATTTTGCATGCCCACAATGAGGGTGAAATATGTCCTGTACTATATCGTAACTTAACATCTTGTATACCTACCATATTTCAAGCAATAAATGATTTGATTTGATTTGATTTGAAAATTATAAGACCACGCGGGCGAAGCCGCTGGTCGAAAGCTAGTTAAAAAATAAATTAACATGATAACTACACCGTCTACAGTCGTCTTGAAACAGACCAAACACACACTATATCAGGGCAACTTCAAATATATAGGTTGGTAACACAGTAAAAAAAGTAACCCATATAATTTACCCTACAGACGTCGTAAAAACTATATCAATGGGATTGGCAAGGTTTCCGCCAATATTTTGTGCTGGCAACACTATATCAAGGGGATATTTATGTACTTGTTATTTTGTCTGTATAATTTGTAGTTTGGGGGTAAGCTTGAGTGTCAAATGTTTGTCCAAAGTTTAATCAAATGTATTTTACGAATAGTGTTGCTTGTTTAATTGATAATGTATGACGATGTCTGTGGTCTAGTGTTTCGAGTACTGGACTGCTGATCATGAGTATGAGGGTTCGATTCCCACATGACACAAATATTTGTATGATGAACATAAGTGTTTGTGTTTGTCTGGGTGTTTCTTATGTATTATAAGTATGTATTTACAAAAAAAGTACCTATATAAGTAATATATCTATTGTCAAGTACTCATAGTACAAGCTCTGGTTAGTTTGGGACTCGATGGTGCTGTGTAAAATGTCCCAGAATATTGATTACTAAAAAAGTCATCAAATGGAGAGGATTTTGTCCGAAAGTGGGACAGGAATGGCTAATATATATGATTAGGTATATACATCGTAATACTTTCAAATCTTTTTTTAAACAACAGATGATGTCATAATCGTTACCATTTAATATTTTTTCCCGGAAAACTGGGAACTAAATTAATTTCGCTAGATACGAGTAATTTCAGCAGCTTTAATAATAGGTATAAGGAAAATGAAGCTGATCTTAATTAACAACCATGTTTACCTGAAAAGCAATAAAAATAGAATGTTTGCAACATTTTTATTCTCATCTCCGTCAAAATACAAAATACACTCAACTGCGAAACGAGCTAGCAAACCGAGGGTTCCGTAGTCGCTAACTGACATATTCATTTTTCTTTCTACTGCAAATATAAGTTTGATTATAACTAGAAGTTCGCATTTTTTTATATAACCTTTTACTTCCCTGTGGGGAACTGCTTTTTGACAAATTTGATGATATATTTTTGTAATTTTTTAGCATTTTCCATGCTAAGATAACCAGTTATTTTAATGATTCAATCAACGTTATAAAAAAATTTGTTTGAGTTTATAATTGTGATATACCGTATCTTTTGATTGCATTGACTTAGAAGCTTAAAATTTTTACCTGGATGGGTAAAAATTTCAAGGTTTAGTGTTAATAAATTTTTGTGTTTTATATTATTTATAATAATAATAATAAATATCGTGGGACATTTTTACACGGCACCATCTAGTCCCAAACTAAGCAGAACTTGTACTATTGGTACTAGACAATGGATAAAATACTTATATATTTTTTTGTAAATACATAGGTACTTATAATACATAAGAAACACCCAGACAAACACAAATACTTATATTCATCACATAAATATTTGTGTCCTGTGGGAATCGAACCCACGACTTCGTGATCAGCAGTGCGGTACTCGAACCACTAGACCACAGACGTCGTCAAATTTATAACATAATATATCTAGATCTAGAGTTGATTATACACGGCATATACTAAATAAATCAATAAATTAAATCTTGTAAGGGTCCGGTTTCCTCTTTTAAAGGTACGGATCCCTAAAAAGAACTTAATTTTGCCCCAACGCAATATCTTGTTAATTCTGTGGATCTTATTACAAAGGATAATTTGTTTTGTTACGATTCACAGTGATACGAACAAGATTTAATTAAGAAAATAATATTTTGCGGTAAAGATGTTGGCAGCCGCGCAGTTAAGATTCTGCGGGTTCAAAAATCTTTTGCTTTTTAACTTATAAAAGACTTGTAATTAAGAAAGTATTTAAATATTTACTTGTTAACATAAATATAACATCACGCTTGTATTCAAGGATTAGACAGTGTACTAATGTACACCCACAGTTCGCCCGAGCCTATTTCCATTTATAAGCCACAAATCTAAACTCCGAGCTGCTAATAAAATTTTGCTCCACCTGAGAATCGAAACCGCAAATACAGGCATGGTGGTATGTTATGTAATGATGGACGTATGTATTTATGTATGTACTTATCTTTATATGAATAGGTATTTGTCATATATATTATTCATAGTATTTTTATACATACACATAGGTGCACCGTCAACCCCATTTTTGGTTCAGTTCTATTCAGTCCATCCTAAGGTTGCCTGGAAGACGCCCTTTGCATGTTTTAAAAATCATGTTTTTCTTTGTTAATGTTTTTTTTGGTGTACAATAAAGAGTATTTCTATTCTATTCTACGGATTTTCACATGATTTTAACCAATTTTATGTGGAAACTAGCTTTCCGCCAGCGGCTTCACCCGCTATCCCACGGGAACCATACATTTTACCGAGATACAAAGTAGCCTATGTGCTATTCCAGACTATAATCTATCTTTGTGCCAAATTTCATCCAGATCCGTTCAGTAGTTTTTGCGTGAAAGAGTAACAAACATCTATCCATCCTCACAAACTTTCACATTTATAATATTATGGTAGGATAGTAGGATAGGATTTGATTACTAATAATAACATTGATTTAAATACTAAAGATAAAGTCGTCCAAACACAAAAAGTAACGCCATCTTTGTTACTATCGCATAGCGTTTGTTTTTATCGAATCGCGGACTAGTTCACGTCAGCTTAGAGAAGACCACTTTGGGAGCAAGTTCGCAGGTATCACTGTGAAATGCAGTCTGCCCAGTCCTTAAGCAGTAATTATGTAAATCAATGGTAAATAAATAATAAATAAAACCCGTACCGATCCGGAACGGGTCGCCAGTTTCTTCTCACACAAATGCATTGAATTAACACCTTCAACTCTTCAAAAAAGGGGCTCGTCGCTAAGTTATAGTAACGCTGATCAACCAATCTGCCAGGTTAAGCTGCGCTTGCCGAGGTCAGTCTGTGGATGGGTGACCATTCTTAACACATCGAGACCCCTCCGAGCCTCGGAGAGCACGTAAAGCCGTCCGTCCCGGTAGTCATACGCTATGACAATCGTTAGTGGAAGTCAGAATCCCAAAAAGTCTGACAACCAGTCTATCCTTCGAATATCGGTATTGCCCAGAAATTGGGATGCGGAGGTCTGATGGCAGTCGCTTCGTGTAAAAAACTGATATTCAGCCGCATTTGGTTAGACTGGAAGCCGACCCCAATATGATTTGGAAAAAGGCTAAGAGGATGATGAACTCTTCAAAAAGTCAGCAAATGTGAAGGTATAAGTAGGGTCCAACAATTGTTTCGACCGGACCCTACCATTCTGTGCAGTAACACGTGCCAATGTAATAGACACGTATATTCACACAAGTGATATTGGACTCGATTCCGACTGGGATGCCGATCGTCGGTATCGAGATCTCGATTTAATTAAAAACTAATTTAGTTATTTTACTGAAGGAAATATCGACTGGCGGGGCAGGACTCAAAACTGCGTCTAATTCTTCATATAGATGTACATTAATCATATATGATATACATCAATCTATACTAAGTAGTAGTAAGTAGTAAAGGCGGTCATAAAAAGTCCATACAACTCAGCCCAAATTTGTACCGGAGGTACATGACTGCTGTAAAGTTGATAGTTTTTACCATGAAATCACTATGAAACTGATAATATTCTGCTGTAATTGGCTGTAATGGCGTGCGTTTGACATTCCGAAACTGACACTGACAGTTTTTACTATGAAATCATTACGAAACAGATAAAAGTGTGCCAAAATGGCGTGATTTTTCTCTAATTAAAAGTTTTTTTTCTCATTCCCCAGTCAACATTTAAAAAAATTACGACCTTAGTTTTAACCAGCGTAATACAGGGTATTTTTTCCAATAATGATGATGATAACCTCCTTTGATTTTCTAAAGAAAATATAATATATCTGGTATAGCGATCCAGAAAACACAGGTTTGAATGTTGTTGTTATTTGAAAAAATAACTAGTAACCTTAGCATGGAAAATGCTTTAACATACAAAAAAAAGAGATACGCAGGCCAACCTGCGCAAATTTTAAAATTTTGTTGTTACCAACATTCCGTGACTCATAACTCAAAAATCGTTTGCTCGACCACTTCTTCGTCTTACTTAGACGAATTCGCATCTACCTCCCTTCGTGTTTACAAACTTCAACTTCTGTCATTTAACTACATTTTTAACAAACTCCCTAACAGGTTAAAAGTATCAAAAAACCATTAAAAACTTTTTCCGAACTGGCCAACCTTAATTACACGGCGACAGGAAGTAGATAAAACTTTTTTTTAATTTTTAAAAAAGGTTTATGATTTGTATAATTGTGTGCTTAATTATTTTTTGACTAGCTGATTCCCTTAACTTCGCTCGCGTTTGAACCCCGTTACACCAATTTTTTTTAGTTATTCTGTTATTCGAGGTGGTGACAAATGCAACAAATCAAAAACCGTGAAAATCGGTCCAGCAGTTCTCGAGTTATAAGTGTTTTAACAAACCCGACTTTGTTCTATATATTACATTATTAACGACGCATGTAATCAAATAATTGAAATTCTGTTATAAAATATTTGTTTCATATTTTTAGGTGCGTTTGACGTGCGGCGCACAAAAAATGAATGATTGTTCCTGGGAAATGTCACTGAGCCATAGATAGCGGTAATAAGACCTCTTTCTTTTTAATGGCTGAACAAATGTGCGAAGACTTGAGCCTAACGGAGACCTCTGCTGCCTGCATCCAACGACTCCCAGCGATCTTTACCAGGTCTTCAGTCCATCTCGTTGGAGGCCGTCCCACGCTGCACTTTCCGGTGCGTGGTCTCCAATCAAGAACCTCTCTGCCCAGCAGCCATCAGTTCTACGAGCTATGTGCCCCGCCTACCGCCACTGGCTAATCCTTTCGGCTATGTCGGTCACTTTATAATAATAATAATAATAAGGTATTTATTTCTCTCATTTACAAAGGTAAGTACAAATTACATATCACAATACATATAGGGCAATTTTCATTCCTTATATATACTTTGGTTCTTCTACGGATCTCCTCATTCCTGATTTGGTCGCATAAAGAAACACCAAGCATAACTCGCTCCATAGCTCGCAGAGTGACCTTGAGCTTTCTGTAAGATGGTGCTGTGTAAAATGCCTCAACGTTTTCTTAATATTTAGCTACCGAACTCAATACTACATTAATTAAAACTCTCCTCACACCGTCTCGTAACGAAACAGCAATAAGTCAGTCAGTAATTTATCCTCGCGTATAACGATTCGGTGTGACAAACTTCCGTGGGCAACACTCGAAACAACCGGCTGAAGTGGGGCAGTTAGCCAAGTTAAATTGGGCAAGTGGTAGCAACTTTTTAACTAGTATTTACCCCGCCACTTTGTCTGAAATATTGCTTTTGTCGAAACGTGTGCTACATACAAATAGCTTCGCGCTTTGAAAGCTAATATTTAGGCCGATTTTGTGTAGTATATAACGCCTGTAACTAAAATTGAATAGAGTAACCATGGAGTTTCTTGGCGGTTCTTCTCCATAGGAAACGACTAATTTGGCACCGTGCACCTAAATTCGACATTTCATAAGTGCTTATTAAATTAAACAAAAAACCCGACTGCTTAAAAAGTACCAATAAGCTCTGTGATGGTGGAAAATGTATTGCAGGCGGGACAAGCTGTTCGTTCATAAACAAAACTGTTTCTTTGCTTCCCAGCTTGTTTTTAGATTTTTAGTTAGTACCTACTTTGTACGCAGCCGGGTTTTTTGTTTCATTTATTTATGAAGTTTTTAGAAGTAGCCGAGGTTTGGATTTCAACTCACATAGACTCACAAATACTTGGAAACCATACAAACAAATCGATTTCCACTAGGAACACAACATTACGGGCCTATGACCTAGATTCTAACACAAATAAATAATACCAGCAATTGTCTAACGGTGAACCCATCAATCGATGGTGGTTCTACTAATGTGCTTGACGTTTAAATTGTGTAGGCTTTACTAGAAATACCACCTACTATTCTATAACGTTTTTACCCGACTGTCGAAGGAGGGTTATGTGTTTGACGTGTATGTACAGTTTTCGCCAAACTTATTGTTTTTATTTAATAAAATGTAATATTTTTCTTTCTCCGATTTTTACGGCCGGGTTGAATGAAGTTTGTGTCAACTTCAAGACGGACAATAAGTTTGGCGAGAACTGTATGTATGTGTCTGTTCCTATGTCCGCTCGTAACTACTCAACGGCTTAACCGATTTAGATAAATGATACGTCATCGGATTCGTCTTGATAGCACGAGTGTCACTGGGTAAAATGAAACACATAAAATTCTAAATTCAAAAATTCTGTATGGTTCATAATACGAACGAATAACTTGTCCCCCGCCTGCAATACATTTTCCAACATTCAAAGCATGTTTTTTGGATGTTTAGTTGGTACTTTTAACGCAGTCGGGTTTTTTGTTGAATTGTTGTATTTTTTTAGCATTTTCCATGATAAGAACATCACCTTGACACGTAAATGTGAAGGAAATTTTAGACCTGACGGGTGGAACTCGCAGTGGCTTAAAGGTCACAGCGTCTGGTGTGTTTAACAAGACCCAGGTTCAAATACTGCCTGCCAGTAAATTTTTCCCTCATTAAAATAAGGCGTTGCCGATCCTTGTAAGCCTATTCTGATTGCAAAGCAACCGAGAGAAGCATTGGAAAACACACACACGAGTGGTTCCCAGTCTCAGTCAAACCCCAAAAGATCCTACCACCAAGCGGGTCAGATCTTTCCTCGCCTCTAACGAGATGCCATGCCGATCTGAATTGTACTGAGGAATTCCAATTATTTCTCATAATATTTATTTATTTATTTAAACTTCTATGCACAAAAATGGTACATAAGGTAATGGTACATAATGGTACATAATACAAGGTGGAAGGGACTCAAGGTCAAAAATAAAATGTTATTACAGATATTGACATTTGTGAGCGCGCAGTGTATTGCTAAAAACGCGATTATAATGCTCCGCGGTGAATATTAACCCACGCAATCCGAAATAAATGAAATAATGATTTTTTTATATAAATCTAATTGGGTACATACAAATAATGTTTTTTAAACGTTCAAGTAAAAAAACTGCAGAAAAAAATTAAAATTGATGAAAAAAGTTACGAAAAATTTCAACGCAGGGGTCCAGAATCATGTTGTGTGAACTCATGGTATTCAAATGTGCGTCGATGACCCTTCCACCTTGTATCACTGGACTTTTTTAATTCACTTAGAAACATTACGTTAGAATTCAAATGCAAGGTAAGTACTTGTAAGTAAAGCGGAGGGTAACGTTTAGCGTAACAACGCACGCTTGCAGCAACTGCAGCGCTTGCTTATACACATAATATTATTGTAGGGTTACGCTAACGATTCGGAGTTTAGCTTATATTTTGTTTGGCTTCTCTATAGTTATAGTACCTATGTATATATTTTGATGCTCGCCATTTTACTCTAACCAAAAGGGGACTTTTTGAGAGAAAAATTTGCCTATAAATACGTATCAGGATGCAACCTCCTTGTCGATGATTTAGGGCCAGTTGTTTCAGACGGTTTGTCAACGAAACATACGTACGTCAAATAATAACGATTACGTTAGATGTTTAACGTTCGTTAAAAACCAAGCGTTGTTTCACTGCGTACAAAACCGATTGTCAAAGTTATTCGAGCTGCCAGTAAAAAGCAATACCTCTCCCAATAAAAACAGTCGGGAGATTTTTAAGTTATGGCAACATTTGACAGTTCACTCAATTTTTCAAGTGACATCTAATCTATCAAACGATTGCCGCCAATAATAAGAATGCGGGGGACCTGAGGTATTTGACGTTAGGGAGGGGCGGGGAGTGGCCTTTCTGTTATTATTTATTCTGTGCTTACATGATAAAGCCATACACACAATACGTCTATTTATGTCTCAAACATCTATAGTCAGGTCCGCAACCCCACTCCAATCTTTTGACCGCAATGTCGCCGCAGACGCATTTTATTACCTCTGTAGTAAATTGCAATGTTGATAGTTGTCCATTTACTTGATAGAATCTATACTAATGTTATAAAGCTGCAGAGATTGTTTGTTGTACGGGCTAATATCAGGAATTACTGGTCCGATTTGAAAAATTATTTCTGTGTTAGATAGCCCGTTTATCGAGGAAAGCTATCGGCTATATAATCATCACGCTACGGCCAATAGGAGCGGAGTATCAATTAAAAATGTTGCAAAAACGGGGGAAAATTCAACTTCTAGCGGAACGAAGTCGCGGCCAAAGGCTAGACTTATACGAGTCTTTTATAACTCCCTTAGGGAATGTGATTTTTTTGTGACTCTTTAAAGAGTAACTCTGTCTGTCTGTCGCGCTTTCACGCCAAAACTACTTAACCGATTAAAATGAAATTTGGTACACAGAGAGTCTAGAGCCTGAGAAAGGACATAGGCTACCCCGTACAGCACCTTTTTAATGAAAAAAAAGGTGCTGTACGGGGTTAAAAGTTATAAGAAATACCCGGACCACGCGGGCGAAGCCGCTGGCGGAAAGCTAGTATCAGATAAAAATAACATCTAATTCGTTCCCGATCGTATCAAGTTTAGTAACATACACAAACTAACCCATTAGCCGCTAGATAGGTCGCTTTTAAGACCACTAGATCTCAAGCCCGACTGTTACACTGTCTGATTCCCAGATCGAACGATTCGATCGATTATTTATCAGAATTTCCAAGAAATTAAAAACCCAATAATATTTGGTTTTTCTATGAAATTCTCAGTAACAATTCGAACCACATAGGGTATACTCTTCCAAACAAAAAAGTGTTTGCTAAATCAGTCCAGAATTGACGGAGAAATCGGTAAACATTCTTAAAAAAAAGAAACATACGTCACACGGTCCAACATTGAACCACCTCCGGTTTTTCGTCGGTATAGTAATAACAACACAAATCTACAATTTCCTTTTAAAAATGGACACAAACGAGGTAGCTGTGCGCCAGTTAATTGAGTCGTGGTTATAACGGTTAGTTAGGGATGAAACTCGAGGCGCTTTCTACTCGAATGACTCGAGTGGAAATAAAAAAAATATCGATTCTGACTTGGAGTCAAAATTACAATGCCCGAACTTTTTCACATTCAGTAATTGTTGAGTGATGTAACCAGAAACCATTGCGACCCCGAGTGGGAAAGTGTAATTAAAATCTGGTGAAGAGGGGGTATCTTGACAAAACGGCTGCAGGGTCTCATTATGGAACTGTATCGCAAACCATGGTACACATATCCTGTCCTTTGTGCCCCACAACCTGCACCCAAAGTTACTTCTGCGCTGCCACTGACACCGCTGTGGAAGTAGCGAAGTTTTGGACGACCCGGAGAAGATTAAGAAGAAGATTCGATTGATATAACGAGTTTCAACGATCTTTTTAACCATTGTGTTGATTCCAGACCGACTAATCGGTATAGACAGTGTCTAGGCCGACTAATCCTAGAGTAAAAATAGCATAAAGAAAGTAGCTAGACACTGCGTTACCGTGTCTAGCTTCTTTATTTATGCGGCCACGTCTTAACTTAAAATTGTTTAACCATTGATACGATTAGAAGAAAAAGCGAGCATTTTTTAGAAAACCATTGAGTTGTATGGACATGTGATACGTAGAAGTGGATAGCATGACGTTACCAAAAAAGGTTAGAGGATGGATATAAGAGATGAGAAATACCAAAGAAAAGATGGATGGACTGTGCGAGAAAGGATGTCCACAAATGAATTAAACGACGAGATGACGGCTAATAGATAATGTATGGAAGATAAAGACACTGCGCCTAACCGAAATTTCGGATAAGGACAGGAGGGTGATAACGATCGAGTGATATGTTCCTTCACGAAACTACTCGAGTCACTCGAGTGAAATGAATCGAGTCACTCGATTCGCATCGCACCACTACTGTTTAGTCGCGCTCGCCTGATTATGAACTGAATGGCGGACTCATTACTATTGAGCATGTTATTTTCTGGCTAAACGATAATTATGCTGCAGCAGTGTGATAAGCAAATGTGCTTTTGTGGGAGAATTTGTTGCATAATTTTATTAAGGAAATGCAAATGCGTACTCTATTTTCTAAATTAAACATACAGCATTTAGGCAGGGGTGTGATGATATACCTAAATGTGCCCCGATGTTTAAGTCCATGCCCATGTAATAGAGGGTGAGTCTATTGCCATCAACCGAGTAAAAATATAGACTCCAAGCTGCTACTGGGTATTTCACAGAAAAACCCAACAACACTACTCGACTTGGGAATGAAACCAAGAACCTCTAGCGTAGCAGTTGCGATTGCCAATAGACTTGAGGCGGCGTTTCCTCAAATTTTTTATAAATGTTTTTTTAAATATGGCTATTTTAGTAGCGAATACATTCAATTTTCTGGTTTGAACTAACGCATGGCAAATTCGTATTTGTAAATGCACCCACGATAAAGGAAAAATTCCTATCACTTTGCTGGAACTGGAAATCGAACCTAAGACCTCTAGCGTAGTTGCTAATGAGGCAGGCACAAATTATAGCTTAGCATACGAAAATTCGCAACACAATACATTTTGGTTTTATTTTGCGTCCCATTCACAACCTAAATACAATCGTGAAACGAATTTAAATGAATCTACTTTGAACTTTAAATTATAATTAATGGTCATAAATTAGGCGCGCCACATTAAGTCAGTAACAGTCATGAGTGGGAATATTATTTATGATGTCACCGCTGTTGTCTCATCTTTCATCCAGAAATTTATGGTGATGTTATTTGGGTTGATCTGATTCCAGGTGATCGATGATTTTTATTGGTATCTGGCGAAACGCCGAGGTTGTGTCTAGTTTGAGTTACGAAAATCTTCAGGGTAATAAAGTTGCCGACATAGCTCTTAGGATAAGCAAACTGAAGTGGCACATAGCTCGTAGAACTGATGGCCGCTGGGCGAAATAGGTTCTCGAGTGAAGACCACGCACCGGAAAGCGCAGCGTAGGACGGCCTCCAATGAAATAGACAGAAGATCTGATAAGGGTAGCTGGAAGTCGTTGGATCCAGACGGCATATAACCGGTCCTTGTGGAAGTCTATAGGAGAGGCCTTTGTTCAGAAGTGGACCTCTGTAGGCTGATATGATAATGATGAAAAAAGTATGATTTCCTGAAACATTGCTCATCATCATCCTTATCCCAATTTACTTGGGGTCGGCGTTTTTCTTCCATACATCTCTATCAGCCGTCATCTCGTCACTCACCTCCTTTATGACCTCATCTTTTTCTCACACAGTTCATCCATATTTTCTTTACTACAACTTTAGTCAATATTACATACAAAATACTGCTTGGCCTAGGAATCAACCGCAGGACCTCTAGGGTGGAGGACTGCTGAAGTATTTATTACTACAAAAACATTATGATTTCTGCCGTAATGACTTAGCTTTCTATCGCTCCTTTTGCCAAGCAAAAACTATTAAAAAACCTAACGCAGAATTAATATCTATTATCTGCTTTTAGTAATATATTTCTTTCTGTCTGCAAAAGTTAGATATGTAAAAAGTTACTGAAAGATATTAATCCCTCATATTTTTTCACTACAATAAAACATCTGAAAAATGGGATGACAAAGCTTTTAATCCCCTCTTGACAGCTTACTGTGTGTGTTTACTCAACTTATCAGAGTCAGTCATATAACTCATAGTCTGCCTCGTTGGTCTAGTGTTGGTTTAGAGGTCCTGGGTTCGGTTCCCGGGTCGAGCAAAGTGTTGTTGGGTTTTTTGTGAAATTCCCAGTAGTAGCTCGGAGTCTGCATTTGTGCCCGGTTGATGACAATAGGCTCGCTCCTTATTACATGGCACCTAAACATACCGGTAAACTGGGGGTGTACATAAGTACACCCTTGCTTAACTCTAGGGATATGACCATTGGACTGGTAGGTCTCGAGTTCACACTCAAGGCACGCACCTCTGACTTTTCATAACTAGCCTGCGTTTAATTAATATCACTCGCTTATAACGATAAGGAAAACATCGTGGGGAAACCTACATGCCTGAGACCTTTTCTCGACCGGCGTGTGAGGTCTGCCAATCCACACTACGCGAGCATGGTGGACTATAGCCTAATCCCTCTCATTCTGAGAGGAGGCCTGCCCAGCAGTGGATCGATTAATGGGATGATGATGATATTTTAGTGAGTATTTTTTTTAAATGTACCATGACCAATAGTACCTTATATTTATGTACGCAACCCTTTTGCTGCGGTCGTGACGTAAAAATCAACCGTTATACAAAATGGCGGAATATAATTTGCGATTCCTATTTCAAATGCAATCTGCGTTACTTTTGCGTGTGCGTTCAAAATTCGAAGTTCGTTAATTTTCGTTCCATTTTTGGTTGCGTGTATGCTCCGTACAATATGCGGCTTTTGGTGCAAGTATGGTATGATCCTAGAATAATGTCATAACAAATTATAGGAGTATCTACCCGCGTTGGTAATTTAAACTAGTTATGTTACTCAGACATCGTACTAATAATCGCAGTTAGCGATAAGGGGGGCTAGACAAGTTGCATTTTGACATTCGAATCGACAACAAAATGTATGTAAATGACACTAGTGACAGCCCGATTTGCCGAAAGCTTGTGTCATTTCCATACATTTTGTTAGTCGATTCGAATGTCAAAATGCAACTTGTCTAGCCCCCAAGGCCGCCAATTGTAAACGCCAATTTATTTGATACTAGCTTCCCGCCAGCGGCTTCGCCCGCGTGGTCTTATAATTTTTTCCCCGTTTTTGCTACATTTTTCATTACTACTCCGCTCCTATTAGTCGTAGCGTGATGATATATAGCCTATGTTACTCGGGGATAATGTAGCTTTCCAAAGGTGAAATAATTTTTGAAATCGGTCCAGTAGTTTCGGAGCCTATTCATTACAAACAAACAAACAAACAAACAAACAAACAAATCTTTCCTCTTTATAATATTAGTATAGATATAGATTATTGATGTACAATAAAGTATATATAAATAAATAAATAATATTAAAAATCCTACTTCCTATCCTACTTCCTATCCTATCCTACTAATATTATAAATGTGAAAGTTTGTGAGGATGGATGGATGTTTGTTACTCTTTCACGCAAAAACTACTGCACGGATCTGGATAAAATTTGGCACAGAGATAGACTATAGTCTGGAATAGCACATAATTATACTACTTTTTATACCGGTCAAATATTATGGTTCCCGTGGGATATATTTGTTTTCACAGAACACGTGGGCGAAGCCGCTGGCGGAAAGCTAGATTGTATATTTTCTTTACAGTACCTACCTATAGGTACAGAAGTAGTTATAGACAAAAAAAGACTGTGAGAAAAGACGTCAAACTATACGTGCCCGGCACGGAGGTAACTCAATGTGTTAAGAATGTTCACCCATCCACAGACTAACCGCGGCAAGCACAGGTTAACTTTGCATTTAGGTTGATCAGCGTAATTATGACTTAGCCACGAGCCCCTCATTACCGTTCGTATGGCACCGTGACTGACATAAAAGCAAAACATCTAATTGAACATTTTTCGCACACGTATCTTCAAGTTCATTCGCAATTAAATTAGGACAAGTATCAACCCTAGCCTTCGGTGTACTTGTACGACCTTCGACGTGACGTGTGGACAGTGTCCTAATAATTAGGGGTGTCTCACGTCCTGGACACAGACTTTTTCTTTGCCTTTTCACTGTTGTAATTAGTTTTGGACCTTTGGCATGACCTTGATGAATAAGGGGCTGGTTAGAGAAAAGATCACACAATTGTCCTACATATCAGGAACTAGTTATTGCTCGCGGCTTCCCTCGTATCCTAAAATACTTTTTATACTCTAAGTGCTAGTTTGATGTAGCTATAATACTGTACAGTTTCATCGAAATCCGTTTAGTAGTTTTTGCGTGAAAGAGTAACAAATATTAATCCTATCTTTTTGTATTTTTTAAGCATTTTCCATGCTAAGATTACAAGTTTATTTTAATGAAGGAAAAAATCTTAGCATGGAAAATGCTTAAAAAATACAAAAAGATAGTTAATAGGTAAGGCGGTATCATACGACATCGAACTAGCTGTAAAGTTAGTCGTGTCGGTTGTGAAGCATTCTTTACAATAGATGTCGCTACGTCACCTTTAAGACGTAAATTAGAATGTGAAGGAAGATTTCGACTGGCGAGCAGGGCGAGCGGTGGCTTAGTGGTCAGAGCGTCTGGTGTACCGAACCAGAAGGCGCAGGTTCGAATCCTGCCCGCCCGCCGATTTTTTCCTTCATTAAAAATAAAATATTAATCCATCAAGTAAAGAGTCGTGTAGGGTTACTGACCTTACAACTTTTAATGATAGTGGTTTGAGTGATTGATTGATTGATTGATACGCAAAATACGTTTGATAATAAGATCTGCGTTATCCTATATAGCTTGTGGGGGACAAGTTTGTTCTGCCCTGTATGTGTATTAATTTTATTTTTATTTAAATATTATAGTAGTCAGGTTAAACCGTAACCTGACTACTATAATATTTATCTACGTGGGCATCCAAGTTCCAGATCTGTCGAAAACTTATGTCATTCCCATACGTTTTGTTTCTATTCGTTCATCAATCCGAACGTTAGATTGCAAATTGATTTTTACTATGATTTTATTTGATAAAATTTACTGTCTTTTTTTTATTGAGAAACGAACAATATTAACTGTAAAGTATGAGTATTCTGCAGGCCTTGATGTTTTTTTAGTTACCTATTGATGTATAATATAATATAAACCAGCCTAGCCCTGCAGTTTGAGTTTGTCATGCTCACTTAAATGTTCTGCTGATGGTGGCGTGTGTGTCGGGTCGGGTGTCGGGTCTTTTTATTCCCTATAACATGGTTGAGTCAAACGGCGCCGATACACACGTCATGCTCGTGAACGGGTGCTGTCTGTCGGGACTGGTCAGCTCTTACTGCTATGGCTATTTTCTTTTCTATTTTATTAATCCTTACACATCAAACTGCAATAGACTCATATTATTCACAACAAAAAAATGTTAATGTCTCACTATCTTTTTTTAAAAGAGTGTCTATGGAGTTTCTTGCCGGCTCTTCTCCATAAGTCCTACTTTTTTAACCGAGAGTTTAACCGAGGAACCGAGTAACTAGTTTGACTGTTCAAAAGTGCCTATTTATATGGTCTGTTTGAAATAATTTGAATTTTGACTAGGCCCGCAGATCTCTTCCAGTACCACAACCATGAGTTCTATCAAATTACTTTCGATAGGTTTTTTACGCATCGAAACGCTGTAATCTCATATTTAAGGTGAATAATTAATTTGAGTTCCATGAAAAGTTGCTAATCATCTGAAAATTTTAATTCCTGTAGGCACAGCAACAATTATAGTTGCTGAAGTGAAGTAAGTTCGAATATCAATATCTATTTCCTACGGTAAATGAGCTCATACAATAAACTCTAATAATCCAATAGCTAATATAGCCTTAATTATGCCTAAACAACCAAATGTCGATGCTAAGTCAATGGTCTCGAGTTCGAATCCAAGGCACGCACCTCTTTTTTGAAATCATGTGCGTAATTATCACTCGCTTTAACGGTGAAGGAAAACATCGTGAGGAAACCTGCATCCTGAGATTTTCTCGATGGCATGTGAAGTCTGCCAACCCGCATTAGGCTAGCGTGGTGGACTATAGCCTAATCCCTCTCATACTGAGTGGAGACCCGTGCCCAGCAGTGGGACAGTATATGGGTTGATTATTATTACCAAATGTTTCTGTTTTCCACTTTATTGGGAAATAATAATATGTGAAATTATTCCAATTCCTCTTTATTGGGAAATAATATATGAATTATTCCAAATTCAGATAAAATTAATAGTTATCTCACAGCCATATTTAGTTCCTTACGTAATCGCTAGAGGATTTGGAGGGTTTTCCATACAAATATTTTACGGCGTCGCAAGCGAGTTTAGTGAAACGAACTCATGGTCGAGGTACCGAGGTATCGAGGTTCATAAGCCACGCCGTGCACGCCCCGGGACGCGTTTCGCTCGTTTGTATTCATTTCCTCTCTTCAATCCTATATTCATTAACCGAATCCACGATCAACTTGGCATTTGCAACTTTATTTGTATTTCGAATAATATTGTGAAGACAATTGCATATTAGTGACTGTTGGGTCGCATTTATATTATACTTGATCAATGATCATATTTACCGGAGTACTGGACTGCTGTTCATGAGGTCGTGGATTCAAGTCCCACAGGACACAAATATAAATGTGATAAATACAAGGTGGAAACATCGACGCACATCCGAATACCATGAGTTCAGTACATGACTCTGGACCCTGCGTTCAAATTTTCCATAAGTTTTTTCATAAATTTTTCAATCTTTTCTGCAGTTTTTATTTACTTGAACGTATAAAAAAAAACATTATTTCTATCTACCCAAATTAGATTTATAATTAAAAAATCATTATTTCATTTATTTCGGATCGCGCGCGCGATAACAATCCACCGCGGAGCGTTATAATCGCGTTTTTAGCAATACACTGCGCGCTCAAAAATGACAATATCTGTAATAACCGATCATTTTCTACATGAATGACCTAGGTCATTTTATTTTTGACCTTAAATGAAACCTTGTCACGACGTACGTCGATGTCCCTTCCACCTTGTATAAATGTTTGTTTGTCTGGGTGTTTCTCTTTTATTATAAGTATGTATTTACAAAAAAAGTATATAATTATGTATTATATCTAGTACTCATACTACAAGTTATTTGGGACTAGTAATTTGAATCTATCTAATTTACTATTTGTGAAAACTTGTAATTGGCCATATCAAATTTAAAATTAAACTACTGTAAGTATCTGAATAGCTGTAAGTTTTCTAGAAAATACAAAATAATAAAATGTGAAAATGTCAGTTAAGAATACTATTTAATAACATATAAGCAATGACAGTATAAAAATGTCATGAACAACACAGCAGTACTTATAGTCTGCGCGGAACTAGTTGGCCGCGCCTTAGGTATGTGAGCGGCGGGACGGAGGGGCGGGGTCGCATGCACGCAGTGGGACGAAGGCGCGGTGGCGCTTGCTTTTGTTTACAGTAACCCGCCGCCTCACTCCCGTCGCTACCTAAGGCGCGGCCAACTAGTTCCGCGCGGACTATAGATACCTTTTCAAAATAAATAGACTCTTTCGCAAAGCAATCGTGTCATATATCGTGAACCCTCCCGCTGCGCGCGTGACACTAAAATGATCAGTGCTCGTTGTCCCGACAATCAGGGACGCAGCTCACGCGTTCGGGACGCGCACCTCTTTGTCTCATAGTTCCTTGTTGTGTGGTGCAAGTTAGAAGCTTAAGGGCCTGTTGCACCACTTCCTGGTAAGTTCAAGTTAAATTACTTTGCAAATTATTTCATAGAGAGGTCTTTAAAATCTGCCCAAATGATATACCGAAGGTACACTTATTGGAAAAAATACTCTGTCTTACGCTGGTTACAACTCTAGTCGTACTTTTTTATGCTTAAGTACTAAGCGATCAGAAAAAAATACTTTTCATTTGAAAAAACGCACGTCAGTTTTGACACACTATTAGCATTTTCATTGTGTGCATAAAAACTGTCAATTTGAAAGCTATCTGCTGTCAGTGTCAGTTTTGCAATGTCAACCGCACGCCGTAATGCCACATTATTAGCAGTTTTTTATTAGTGATTCATGGTAAAAACTGTCAACTTGACAGCTGTCATGTCCCTCGGGTAAAAATTTGGGCTGAGTTGTATGGGCTTTTGATGACCTCCTCTTGTTCCATTTTTAAATTTATCTGGCGTTTAGCGGCTATCCAGAAATGGTGAAACAGGTTCTGAGACTTGTTTGATAAAGCTTGCGTTTGAGCGTTAGCATATTTTAGATCCTATGCCCATGACACATAGGGCAAGCAACAGCTAGTCCTAGATATATATTTGCTTGATCACAAGCTTGCGTAACGTTAAACAAAAATAAAAACGCTTCATCTTATTTTTAATGAAGGAAAAAATCGGCGGGCGGGCAGGATTCGAACCTGCGCCTTCTGGTTCGGTACACCAGACGCTCTGACCACTAAGCTTTCGACTGGCGAGCAGGGCGAGCGGTGGCTTAGTCAGAGCGTCTGGTGTACCGAACCAGAAGGCGCAGGTTCGAATCCTGCCCGCCCGCCGATTTTTTCCTTCATTAAAAATAACTTGTAATCTTAGCATGGAAAATGCTTAAAAAAATACAAAAAGATAGTTAATAGGTAAGGCGGTATCATACGACATCGAACTAGCTGTAAAGTTAGTCGTGTCGGTTGTGAAGCATTCTTCACAATAGATGTCGCTACGTCACCTTAAGACGTAAATTAGAATGTGGAGGAAGATTTCGACTGGCGAGCAGGGCGAGCGGTGGCTTAGTGGTCAGAGTGTCTGGTGTACCGAACCAGAAGGCGCAGGTTCGAATCCTGCCCGCCCGCCGATTTTTTCCTTCATTAAAAATAACTTGTAATCTTAGCATGGAAAATGCTTAAAAAAATACAAAAAGATACGCTTCATCTTGTGAATTAACCCACTCTCTACCCTTCACACAATATCGTCCCGTGAAACTTGCACCAAAGTTTCGAATGTCCCACTTTGTAAAACGTTCTATTTGAAGTTTCCAACTAAAAACTTGTCCGCTATAGTTTTTTGTTCATTATAAATCTGGAACGTTCCATCTCAAATCGCAATATCGTTTTACATGGAAATTATTTCAAAGTAGTCCCTCATTGGTCTAATGGTCACAAACACGAGAAGTCCTGGTTTTGAGTTCCAGATTGAGCAGTGTTATTGAGGTTTTTTTTTATTTATTAAACTTTATGCACGGATGGTACAAAGGCGGTCTTAATGTCATTATACATTTTCTGCCAGACAACCTAAGGGTGATGCAGAGATAATAAAACACAGTAGATGCACTAGTAAAATTAGTTAGGAAAAAAAACCTAAAAGAATTATACATAATTATAATACAAATTAGGGACTAACTACATATATACTATACACAATATAATATATACAATACATATTTATATAAATATATACATAAATATGAGGAGAAAGTAGATAGGTCAATGTCGAGATAATGAATCTGCCGAGGAGCTACCTTGGAGGTGTCTTCATAGATGATATTTAAACGAGAGCCGGGTTTTCAATGTATACCATACCATCACGCCCATATTCCCCGAAGGGGTAGGCAGAGGAGTACTAATGTACACCCACATTTCGCCGGTATGTTTAGGTCCCATGTAATAGGGGGCGAGCCTATTGCCATAAACCGGGCACAAATCCAGACTCCGAGCTGCGGAATTTCATAGAAAAACCGACAACACTTTGCTCGACCCGGGGATCGAACCCAGGACCTCTGGCGTAGCAGTCGCGTTTGGGACCACTAGACCAATGAGGCAGTCTTCAATGTATTCAAGTCCTAATTTTGGTTTGATTCGGGAAATAGCGGTAAAGGGGCACTACATGTCTGTCTTTGGTACATCTCTACCTTACCACTCAGAGAAAACCGTGATGGTACAAGCGTATGTTACTACTAATTAAAATAAACTACGAGACCACATATCCAACAAAATAAAATGACCTAACCCTAAAATACCGACTGCGGTCGATTCGACCCACTCCAAAATATTCCTATGTTGACAACAAAATTATTTCGACAACAGAATTATATGGAATGACCGGAAAATTATAGAGTTATGCAATGATGTTATGTCAAAAGGGGGAAAATATGAAAATTATATGTTTATCAAATGACGAGACGAGAATCATTTATGGGTTTTGGCGGGAAGCCAGCGTTGCATTGTGAGTAAATGTGTATAAAAAGCTATGAACTGTATATGTTTGGAACTTAATTGCGAAGAATATTCGTACCTAAATGTTTTGTTTTGTGTATAAGAGTAGTTATGATATTTTCTTTTACTAAAATATGCTTTTGTTTACCATCACGCCTGTATTCCTCGAAGGGCTAAGGCAGAGGTATACTAATGTACCTACATCCAAAGTACATCGGTATGTTTTGATCCCATGTAATAGGGAGGCTCGCCCCCTTCTACATGGGTTCATAATACAAATATATCATTACGTATATAAATCATTAAAGAAAGCAGTGATAGCCTAGGGGTATGACCACTGGACTGCCAAATCAAAGGTCTCGAGTTCGAATCCAAGGCACCCACCTCTGACTTTTCGAAATCATGTGCGTAATTATCATTCGATTTTACGGTAAAGGAAAAATATGCCTGAGAGATTTTTTCGACGGTGTGTGAAGTCTGCTAACCCGCATTAGGCTAGCGTGGTGGACTATAGTCTAATCCCTCTCTTATTGAGAGGAGACCCGTGCCCAGCAGTGGGACAGCATATGGGTTGATTATTATATTATTATTAGATATTATATAAATCATACCGTTGCATGCATGCATTGCCATTAACCGGTCGAGGCAGGCCAAGCAGTTTTATTATTTACATAAAAATAATGAGAAAACTCTCAAAAAACCGCAAAAGCTCGAACTCACTTTCGATTGTAATAACTACTTAAACCCACTTAGCGTTTATAGCGGCGCGGGCGCCATGACGCTGTAATATTTTGTCGTATCACCAATCGACTCACAAAAACGGGTCACCGTCCGTCAGCGGTGCCAACATTGTAAATGATTGATCACGCGCACTGCCGGAAAACATCAGCCGGCCAGGCATTCAAATTACCAAGGAGTCAGATATAGAAATATCAAACGTTATTTCCGGCTACTTTAAAACGTTGTGAATGAAAGGTACAGAGCTAATTGAACCTTATATTTTTGGTCCTCACGTATCTAGTTGCCGCTATAATGTAATTTATTTCCGATGCTTACCTGTAAAGAAAAAAAATACATTAATCAGCAGTCACACACAGTGTAAACACAGATTATATTTGCCAAAAAATTATATAAATTATTATTATTACACTACTAATAATATTGTACACGGTTGAGAAATAAATACATTCTATTCTATATTTAATGTATGGTATTAAAGGGTCATGAATTTTTAAGGACATAACTTGCCCAAGGGAGGTTTTATGCAATTTTAATGTGTTTTTATTTAAGTTAACTGTAAAGATATAAAATCAGAGAAGACCCGTGCCCAGCAGTGGGACGGTTAAATTGGTTGATAAAATGGCATGATTTTCAATTTTACCCAAACTGTAAAATAAGCAATTTAACATAAATCTTATTTATTTTCAATACGGTGTTACTCATCCCGGTTTTCTACAAATCCGACACCAACCAAACCACTATATTTTAAAAATCTACACATAAAAATTTGTTGAAACACGATTCCATTAATACCAACCGTAAAAAAATACAAGTTTCATATTTCGAATGTTCAAATTCTACACTAAAACGCAGTATTTATGAACTCCCCGGTTATGGCGCGGTCCAATTAGCCCCGGTGCGGTCTACTGGTGTAATTTCGGCGTAGCGCAGCGTAGGGTTAGGTACATTCGGTGTGAACGGACTTTTCTTTTTTTTATTCGCCGATAGGATGCGAGTGGCGACTGTACTCGTTTCAGCTTTCGAAGTCACTCGTGAATAGTGGATTGGGAAAGGATTATTGGTCACCCACAGAATTCCAATTTTAAATTTAGAATCTGTTCGTCCAATCTCGTCCAAGTCTTTGAAGTACTTAATAAGTAGTCCTTTTTTAATCTCAGAGGCTAAAGTAACATTACCTGGGCTGCCAGTATTTTGCATTTCTTAAATAGTGATGCGCCACTATTGAATAAAAAATAAAAATAAAATCAAGTATCGTTTTTTTATAACAAATCATTCTGTCAAAAATGTGTAGGTATACTAGGTACTTATTTAAAATTTAATAATCGTGGGTCAGAATAGGTAGAGTTCTTATGTACCAAATAACCATAATGAAATCTAACGATATAGGAATGAATGAATAACGAAACGATATTGGAATTTCACAGAAAAAATCCAAGTCCAATTAATATAAATTTTCTATTTTCGCTTGTAAACGATGAATAGAAATTTCCCGTCGGTTTTTTTAAAAACTGCTCAACCGATTTCGATGAAATTTATATGCAAAATCGGTCGACAATTGACTGAGAAATCGCGTAACATACATACAAAAATAAAGTCGAATTGAGAACCTCCTCCTTTCTTTAAGACGGTTAAAAATAACAGTGTTGTTAAAAGGTACTATCGCTGAAGTGTGATCATTAGAGTTCCTTATTTACATATTAATGCTATGCTTTGAAGTAATCCATCTCCACAGCCTCAAGAGACAGATAGTTATTCAGCGCATTTTTTACGTCCCCTAGATTATCATAACCCAGCTCGGCATAAAGTTCTTAATTAGCAACAAAATGTTTTCCACCCCTGCATATAATACATCTGCTTATACCTATGCTGTCTACATCGGTCTAGTGGCCCCAAGCGCGAACTGCTACGCTAGAGGTCCTGGGTTCGATCCCCGGGTCGAGCAATGTTGTTAGGTTTTTCTGTGAAATTCCCAATATATATTAGTTGATGGCAATAGGGAATATGCGTCTGACTTAAAAAAAGGTCAAATATTTATTTTTATGAACTTTATCGTTTTAGAATTATGTCTATGTAGATTTTTTTTTTTTTCGATGAGAAAGTAATTATTAAAAAGTCCAAAAAAACTGTTGGAAATTCAAATCACTTGAAATGCAACACTATCGGTCAAATGGAATATGACATCAAAGTCTACTAAAACAGTGTCTGTTGTACGCGGTTGTTTGGTTGAGAGAACGTAGATTTTGACGTCACGGCAAGCGCGCCAAAATCGCGGGTGTTTAAAATGCCAATATCTGTCTTATAATTTAATAAAAATTGTTGTTACTTAATTTTAGTTTTAAGGCGCTGGATTTTTTTTTACGGCTACATAACGATATAAAGTATCGTTTAAAAATATAAAAAAAAAATGTGCATATTCCCTATAGGCTTGCCCCTATAACTTGGGACCTAAATATACCGGTGAAATGTGGGTGTTAGTACGCCTCTGCCTACCTCTTCGGGATATCCAGGCATGATGGTATGTTTAAATAAAAATAAATAATAGGTAAATGGTTTATATCATAGGCTACGGTAACCGTTTACTATCAAGCGGGCAGTATGCTTGTTTGCCACTTAAGTACTATAAAAAGGTAAATATTAATTAAAGGTAGATAGTAATGTGTGTTCTGGTTTGACGACGTCTGTGGTCTAGTGGTTCGAGTACCGGACTGCTGATCACGAGGTCGTGGATTCGATTCCCACAAGACACAAACATTTATGTGATGAACTTAGGTGTTTGTGTTTGTCTGGGTGTTTCTTATATATTATAAGTATATATTTACAAAAAAAAGTATATAAGTATTATATCCATTGTCTAGTACCCATAGTACAAGCTCTGCTTAGTTTGGGACTAGATGGTGCTGTGTAAAAAAAATGTCCCAAGATATTATAGATATACATTAGAAAAACGTAAAACTTATCACTAACTTAATTCCCTGTGCTAAAAATGTCCATTTACAATATCCTCCGTAAATACAGGGCTCTCCCCTCGAGACATACCTTTCAAAAGGGATTACGCCCATCCCTATCATTATTTCATTACTGTCCTATATAAACCCACTCAAACCGTACATAATATATAATCTTGGGGTGTAAAAATAATATTATGAGATGAAGAAGCTTCTCCATTTTGCAACTCTCGATGTGTTACTCGCATTTATAATGTTTGATACTCCGCTCTGTGATGTTGGAAAATGTATTGCAGGCGGGACAAGCAAAGAAACAATTTTGTTTATGAACGAACAGCTTGTCCCGCCTGCAATACATTTTCCAACATCACAGAGCTTGTTTTTAGATTTTTTGTTAGTAGTTTTTACGCAGTCGGGTTTTTTGTTTCTTTTAATAATTGATTTTATTTCCTTCTTTTTAGTTTATAAATCATCATAGAATCACTCGATAGATCCTAAATGATGATTTAAAATATAAATTGATACAACTAAAGATCATTTTCAAAATCAGTTCGCACATTAAAGCGTATAAATCCGCCATATTGTTTTTTTTTTAATTTCATGTACCCAGTGACAGTCGTGCCATCAAGACGAATCTAATGAGGTGTTATTTATATAATTCGGTTGAGCCGTTGAGTAGTTACGACCGGACATAGGAACGGACATACATACATACATACATATATACACGTCAAACACATAACCCTCCTCCTTCGGCAGTCGGGTAATAAATAAATCGGATCAGTAATTCCTGATACATCAGCCTAAGGCTAACATTCAGAGACGATGCTCAGCGTAAAGTAAGGCTTCCGTATGTCAAATTTGTATGACAATTTGACATACGGAAGCGTAAGTTCATGCTGAGTCAAAGTGATAAATTCAGCTTTTGATTTTTAACCAACCCCCAAAAGGCTCCTCATAAATTACAATTAAAATACATTTAATTAAGATCGCAATTAAGTTACTATCGTTAAATAATTAATGGTAATTGGGCAGTTAATTTCCGAGAAAATGTATGCAGGTAGGTAAGTACAAATTAAATTAAAAACGGCAAAGAGTATTTTTATTGTCGACGTTTGTTTTTAATTTTTATAAGCATGCGGCATGGTTCTGTGTGTTTGAATGTAAGTCGTAAAATGTGAACCTTCAGTTTATATATTACTGCTTGCATAATTTTATTATTGTGGCAGTTTAACTATGTATTTCTTAACTCGTGTTCACAGTTGTAAATATTTTATAATTAAAGGCTTATATTCAGAGACAACGCTAAGCGTAAACTTACGCTTCCGTATGTCAAATTGTAATACAGATTTTAAATATGGAAGCGCTACTTTACGCTTAGCGTCGTCTCTGAATATTAGCCTAAAGTCGCGATTACTACTTACTCCCATGAACTCATTATGTAAGAAACCTTATTTATCATACTCTCAATTACTCAGTAAGTACAAGCTCCTCCCCCTTAGCACTCGAAGGAACTACCTCGAAGCTACAATTCTATTTAAAATTGTCAGAAACAAATTTAACTGCACAAATCTAAACAGCATGATCTGCTACGCTGTACCTCGAACCATCCACAGGCGGCAGGTACGCGCAGGTACTCTTTTTGCACTGAACAATTGCCGAACTAACTCAGGCCTGCGCTCACCGGTCCGCCGTATGGTTGACACATATAACAGTACCTTTGTGAACATAGACATTTTCAATTGCACAATAAGTAAATTCAAAAACCTCATTCGCCATTCCCTGTCAAATATAACTTAATAACCTAATATTGTATAATTTTGTCATCTATAAGTTTAAACAAATTGTTTCTTTTACTTTATTTTTCTTATAGTCGTTACTTTATCATTCGATCTCATTTCATAGTCACACGTACTGCTATCAATACTCCTAGTAATTAGCTCTCTCATTACTTAAACTTTACGCCTACTTGTGGACAGCGTTGTGGGTTACTTATAACCTAAATTGATTATATGTTAAATTAACTGTAAGTTTTTATAATGTAACTGTTTGCTGTTCCTATCAATAAAAATAAAATAAAATAAAATAAAACCTTCAAATTCCGAAAAACTACTAAAATTTGCACTACAATGGCCCGGTTACACGGTCCGTCTTGCCTGCGAGTAGCGTTGCCAGTCGTCCGGACAAAGCCGGACATAAGTAGGCTTTTTGATCGCCTGTCCGGCCAAAATAATCGGTTTCTGGCTTTTGTTAGGCTTTTTACATATCGCAAATGAGCAAGTGCCGAGCGTGGCCGAGCGTCGGTCGCTCCAGCAGTCCGCTCAGTGTTGGATTTCGTAGTATAATAAAATTAGTGTATGTCCGGCTTTTTTACCCAAATGTCCGGCAACTGACGACTTGACGACGTCTGTGGTCTAGCGGTTCGAGTACCGGACTGCTGATCACGAGGTCGTGGGTTCGATTCCCACAAGACACAATTATTTATGTGATGATGAATATAAGTATTTGTGTTTGTCTGGGTGTTTCCTATGTATAAGGAGTATGTATTTACAACAAAAAAAAGTATATAAGTATTATATCCATTGCCTAATACCCATAGTACAAGCTCTGCTTAGTTTGGGACTAGATGGTGCTGTGTAAAAATGTCCCCAAAATATTATTATTAAAAAAAAACTGGCTGGTCCGGCTGCCAGGTTTGGCGACCTTCTGCGAGCATGGCTGCACAAACCAGTTTGCGTGTGTAGACGACAAGACGGTAGCTCCCGCAGTCCCCAGTGTTCCGTCTTTTTGTAGTCATGACTGCACAAGCCTGGACTACGCAGGCAAGACAGAGCGTGTTCGGGCCGGGCCATAAGTTCAACGATTCAAATCAACCGAAATAACGTTCACATAAGTACGGCCGAACTATAAATAAACTTATTGACAAACCAATTCATTATTAACAACTGAACCAACTCCCAATATTCATGCAACCATAACTACCGTATTTCGATGTACTTCACCGTTGGCGGGTAGTCGAAATTCACATCATTTACAACGCCCTCTATTATAAAGTTGCAAAATTATGTTTCGCGTGAAACTCGCGTTGTTGTGCGCCGCAAAATGTACTCGGAATATTTGCATAGTTTATCGACGCACTGGGCAAAGCGGACGTCACGTTTATGTTAACCTTTTAATTCGGAGACGAAAATAGAAACGCCCGACGTAAAAACGACGGGGTGTTATAAGTTTGACGTGTCTGTGTGTGTGTGTGTGTGTCTGTGGCATCATAGTTCCGGAACGGATGAAGCGATTTTGATTTTGTATTTTTTATTTGAAAGGTGAATTAGTCGGGAGTGGTCTTAGCTGTGTTTGATGAAAATCGGTCCAAGATGGCCGCCGCCACAAAATAGCGAATTACATATTTTTTCACAACTCCTTCCATATGGGTATCAAATGAAGCTTTCCTAAAAATACTGCGATTCGGCCGATTGGCTCTGTAGCGTTCACTAGGAGAGGCCTACGTCCAGCAGTGGACGAATATACGTTAAAGATGATGAGGATAATGATTGCCTCGGATCGGCATCTCGTAAGAGATGAGATATATATAAGATCTGACTTGCTCGGTGATTAGACCTCTTGGAATTGGACTTCCTGGCGACCTTACGTCGAAATCTGTCATATATAGCACTTGTGTGTGTTCTGTCTTTAGCGCGTAAAAACCAGGGGTACTACTACCTATCTTCGTCAACGAAGTAACAGCCCGTCCAAAAGTAGCCCAGACATAACGATCCGTTAAAACAAGTGTCAGGTTCAATTTTTCGGATGGGTAAAAATACATCGGAAGGAAGCAGAACTGTCAAATTGTGTTGTCATTCATTCTTAATTCTGGCTCCGAACGAATCATGGTTTTATTTTTTTTACTTAGGTATTCAATTTAATCCAAAGGTTGACTGGCAGAGAATGCCATATGGCATTAAGTCCACCTTATGTGCTACTATTGTATATAAAAGAATAAATAAATCATGCATCCTTATGTGATATGGAGTAGCAAAGAAATACTGGTTAAATAAATAAAAAATCACATACCTTTAACAGATAGCGCGAGATAATACTTTCATTAAACGCCAGCATAGGTTTTACCATTAAATATTAACACATCAGCATTGGAAAGGTTAAAACAATTGCTTCGCGCAATCCAAAGGTTGGACGGTCTTGATATCGAAAGCTCTTGGGTGTATGTATTATCTATGAGAATCGATTTGAAGTGAGGCGCCATTTTATTTCGGCGTTTTTGCGTCAAATGGCTGTCTGACTGATTATTGTTTAACGCCTTATAAATAAAATGAATTATTAAAAGTAACAAAAAACCCGACTGCGTAAAAAGTACTAACAAAAAATCTAAAAACAAGCTCTGTGATGTTGGAAAATGTATTGCAGGCGGTCAAGCTGTTCGATCATAAACAAAATTGTTTCTTTGCTTGTCCCGCCAGTTTTTTGTTTCTTTTAATAATTTATTTTATTTCCTACTATTCAGTTTCAACATAGAATCACTAGATAGATCCTAAATGATAATTTAAAATGAAAATTGATACAACTATATATCATTTTCAAAATCGGTTCGCACATTAAAGCGTATAAGATCCACCATTTTAAATTTTATGTAGTCAGTTTTTAACCGCACCGTTTTTTCCTACCTAGTGCGTGTTTTAGTAACAATTTTATGGTCATCGGCGGTAAATAGCCACAGGCGAGTGTTGCACACATTTCTACTAGGAATATTATTATTAGGTACATAATAATAACGTTATTGAGGCGAATGTTGATGAAGTTCTAATTTTATGCATTTTAATACATAGGTATACTTACATCTGCATTCCCCAAAGGGTGAGGCAGAACACTTACCATTAAATAAATATATTTTGGACATTTTCACACAGCGCTATTTAGTCGCAAACTAAGCAGAGCTTGTAAATACATAGTTTTTGAAAATACATACTTAATCCTATTAATATCATAAACTAACCTTTACCCGCGACTTCGTTCCCGTAGAAATAGAATTCTCCCCCCACTTTTGCAACATTTTTAATTGATACTCCGCTCCTATTGGTCGTAGCGTGATGATATATAGCCTTCCTTGATATACGGGCTATCTAACACTGAAAGAATTTTACAAATCGGACAGGGGGGCCAGACAAGTTGAATTTTGACATTCGAATCGACAAACAAAATGTATGTAAATGACAAACAAAATGTATGGAAATGATACAAGCTTTCGACAAATCGGGCTATCACTAACAGCCCGATTTGTCCTCCTATTGGTCGTAGCGTGATGATATATAGCCTATAGCCTTCCTTGATATACGGGCTATTTAACACTGAAAGAATTTTCAAAACGATACAAGCTTTCGACAAATTGTATCATTTTCATACATTTTGTTTGTCGATTCGAATGTCAAAATGCAACTTGTCTAGCCCCCAGTAGTTCCGAGGCTAACGCGTTCAACCAAACAAACAAACCAACTCTTCAGCTTTATAACATTAGTATAGATATGAAAGATTGTAAGGATGTTTGTTTGTGTGTATGTATGGATGTTCATTACTCTTTTACGTACTTAATTATAATAATAATAAATAAATATCTTGGGACATTTTTACACAGCACCATCTAGTCCCAATCTAAGCAGAGCTTGTACTATGGGTACTAGACAATGGATACAATACTTATATACTTTTTTTTTGTAAATAAATACATATAATATATAAGAAACACCCAGACAAACACAAACAGCTAAGTTCACCACATAAATGTTTGTGTCTTGTGGGAATCGAACCCACGATTTACTCTTTTACGTACTTAATTATAATAATAATAAATAATAAATAAATATCTTAGGACATTTTTACACAGCACCATCTAGTCCCAAACTAAGTATTTTATTTATATATATATATATATTATATAGATATTTATATATTTTGTATGTATGTATTTATGTATGTATGTATTTATGTATGTATTTATGTATGTACTTATCTTTATATGAATAGGTATTTGTCATATATTATTATTTATCGTATCTTTTTACATACACATAGGTGCACCGTCAACCCCATTTTTGGTTCAGTTCTATTCAGTCCATCCTAAGGTTGCCTGGAAGAGATCGCTGATCGCGATAAGGCCGCCCTTTGTATGTTTTAAAATTCTTGTTTTTCTGTCTTTGTTAATGTTTTTGGTGTACAATAAAGAGTATTTCTATTCTATTTTCTATTCTATTCTAAGTAGAGCTTGTACTATGGGTACTAGACAATGGATACAATACTTATAAACTTTTTTTTGTAAATAAATACATATAATATATAAGAAACAGACCAGACAAACACAAACAGCTAAGTTCATCACATAAATGTTTGTGTCTTGTGGGAATCGAACCCACGACCTCGTGATCAGCAATCCGGTAATCGAACCACTAGACCACAGACGTCGTCAAATTTATTTTACTTTTGTAATAGACAATGAGCCTATTGCCATTATCCGGGTACATATCCAACCTCCGTTTCGGAGAAATTCATAGAACAACCTACTAACACTGCTCGACCTGGGAATCGGACCCAGAACCTCTAGCGTAGATGTCGCCTGTACGGCTCTTGGATATAAAAATATTAAAGCCAAATACCTGTTACTGAAGTTTACAACTTTTGCGGAATAATTAAATTATTTTAATCAATTTATGTGTATTTTATTGTTGTTGGTAACATTTTAATAATTATGCTTTGGGTTAATGGGTTAAAACGTAACATGGACGTTTTATTTGTGACTATGGTCGTAACAAAATGATTTATGACATAAAGATTTATAGAGCACAATGCTGGCTGGTTTTAAGATGAACACAATATAAAAGCCTAGCCTACATAAATCCCAAAATAAATCCAACTATCCCAGTGATCCTAACCGCGTCTAGTACGCTAGACGACGTGAGTTCGATTCCCACGTCAGGCGAAGTGTTCGAAAAAAAAAACTTTCCGAAAAACGTCAATATACCTTAATTTCTGCGATGATCATGTGATTTGGCACTTTTTCCTGACACGGGTACCGAGGTGAAAATTATTAGTGAGCAAAACCTTTAATACGGAACCCGGGGAACGCGGAAATAGCAATGATGAGTGATAGCTCACTAAGCGTCTTGAATATCAATAGGGTTACGTTTTTAGTTTTTGTGTTTTTAACCGACAATATACAAATAGGTTGTAAAGGTGATGATGTATACGTATCTTCATCGATTTTGACAACGTCTGTGGTCTAATGATTCGAGTACCGGACTGCTGAACAGTCGTGAGTTTGATTCCCACAGTACACAAATATTTATGTGAAGACAAGTGATTGTGTTTGTCTGGGTGTTTCTTATACATATTATTACATACCATCACACCTGTATCTCCCGAAGGGGTAGGCAAAGACGTACTAATGTATGTAAAGATCCCATGTAATAGGGGGCGAGCCGTTTGCCATTAACCGGGCAAAAATCCAGACTCCGAGCTGCTACTGGGACCCAACAACACTTTGCTCGACCCGGGATTCAAATCCAGGACCTCTAGCGTAGCAGTCGCGCTTGGGACCACTAGACCAACGAGGCAGTATACATATTATTATAAGTATGTATTTATATCCATTGTCTAGTATCCATAGTACAAGCTCTGCTTAGTTTGGGACTAGATGGTATATAATATAATATAATCAACCCATATACTGTCCCACTGCTGGGCACGGGTCTCCTCTCAGTATGAGAGGGATTAGGCTATAGTCCACCACGCTAGCCTAATGCGGGTTGGCAGACTTCACATGCCATCAAGAAAATCTCTCAGGCATGCAGGTTTCCTCACGATGTTTTCCTTCACCGTTAAAGCGAGTGATAATTACGCACATGATTTCGAAAAGTCAGAGGTGCGTGCCTTGGATTTGAACTCGAGACCTATGACTTGGCAGTCCAGTGGTCATACCCCTAGGCTATCACTGCTTGCTGTGCAGATGGTGCTGTGTAAAAATGTCCCAGGATATTTATTTATTATAGAATCATTTGTCTAACTTGGCAATATTTTGGACAAGAGTAAAAAGGACGAAATAAAGATACTTGCTTCATAACGCCCGTCAAGGGTAATATTATAAAAACGCTCATTGCGGAGCGTTCCATCAACGAAAATTGAACAAAACACATTGTTACACAATGAACACATATACATATAAATAATTCCAACACAATCTGGCTTACGTTGCTCCTCTTTTTATGCCCTCAATCAGGACGGCGATGCATCAAACCCCCCCTAGCCGACGGTTTTATTTTCATAGGTCGCGGGATTGATCGATCAGCTGAGGGTTATGCCTTTGTGGGGATTGAGATGCTGTTGTTTAGGGGAGGTCAAAGAGTAAGTGAATTGGCGTCATGTGTGTGCTGTTTTTTGGCCTCGGAGAGTAAATTTTAAGCTGTTGGTCTCGGTAACTCTGTGGTAGTCCGAAGAAAACCTGACATATAGTTATTATCCTTAGGTATTGATTGCGCTCCCAGAAACCTAGAATAATAAATTGTTTGCCGGATTCTTGGTACTTGTGTTGTACTAGGTACTTTCAATTGAAGAATATAGAAAAACTATACCTAACGCCGGCCGTGGATACAATATTGTTCGTTCCGTGTTCGTTGATCGTCTAAGAATTTAGCGCGAACACGCTTCATTTGTCAGTTAACGATGACAGATGTCATTTAGCGGTGACGTTAGTGACGTTCACCGCATCGTTCAGGAATGGCTTCAACAGGTATGGTAGAGGAGAGGTGTGCCGGTATGTTTAAGTCCTACATAAAAGGGGAGGGTATACAATGTGTTGAGAAACCCTGTCCGACCCATGAAGGTATTACTAGGTATCGATATTAGATTACATTTATGTAATCCTTTTCATCTTCAAGTAAAAAAAATATTCCGAATAAAAGTAAATATTTTTTTATAAAACAATGAAACTTAGATATATAGCTACTAGGGCAATCGTCACAGGTGCCTAATATACCACGGCATGTGATAGTGTTGTCACATTCAAGAAAATTGCTAGATTTTGGGTAATTTTGATAATTTTTGTACAAAAATCGTGAATTTAAAACTTCATACTTTTATGAATATTTTATTTTATTTAGTAATGTGATTGGGATACCTACATACCCCTTTCGGGTCGGACAGGGTTTTTTTAACATATGGTATATACCTACATATATATTTTTTTTACCACTAAGGTGCCAAACAAGCATACGGCCCGCTTGATGGTAGGTAAGTTGTTACCGTACCCTATGGACGCTTGCAACACCAGGGGCATCACTCGCGCGTTGCCGACCATAAAAACCTCTTAGAGGTTTATGGAGGATTCACTGCGCCAACAATTTGAGGAAATATTCTTCTTGCTGCCAGCGCAGCGCATCCTTAGAAGGAACACAACACACAATAAAGTGTGTTATTTGGCTGCAGTTTTCTGTAACGAGGAGGTACTTCCCCAGATGGGCTGCTCCAGATTTGAGCCATAAATGGCTGTGCCCTACCTCTCTCGATATTGCTAGATATTGTCGGATATTGCTATTAACCAGAAAAGACTCCAAACTCCCATTTCCTATTGAGAATTTAATAGAGAAGCCCAATAATATTTTGCTCGGGATGGAAATCGAAACCAGGATATCCAGCGTAAAAGTCGCGTTTAGGACTCGCTTAACAATAATGTTTTTTTTTTTTTTATAAATATCCTGGGACATTTTTACACAGCACCATCTAGTCCCAAACTAAGCAGAGCTTGTACTATGGGTACTAGACAATGGATATAATACTTATATACTTTTTTTTTGTAAATACATACTTATAATACATAGAAAACACCCAGACAAACACAAACACGTAAAGTTCATCACAATAAATGTTTGTGTTCTTAAAGTTTACCACAATTGAATACATTCAGTATTAATACCGGTAACCGTAATAAACATTACTTCTACCTTACACGTGCTGTCGGCATTAAATAAAGGACGCGTATCGTGTGGCAGCTAACGCCAATAACAGCCTCAGGGTTTTTCTAATATCAAACACTCAAGGACATTTTAAGGTAGCCGTTATCAAAACGGTAACCGAAATAGAGGTAACATGTTTCTTCTTCTTGGTTACCTAGATAATGGTAATCCATAGCCGATAAAGTAACCAAAATTCCTCGATACCGGTACCATAATTTTTAAAGATTTTTAGCCCCTGCTACGGACCTAAAATAATAAATAAATAATACATTTCTTGGGACATTTTTACACAGCACCATCTGTCCCAAACTAAGTAGAGCTTGTACTATGGGTACTAGACAATGGATATAATACTTACCTATATACTTTTTTTTGTAAATACATACTTATTATATATAAGAAACACCCAGACAAACACAAACAGCTAAGTTCATCACATAAATGTTTGTGTCTTGTGGGAATCGAACATGTGGGAACGACCTCGTGATCAGCAATCCGGTACTCGAACCACTAAATTCAAAATATTTTTATTTCAATTAGACCATATAAATAGGTACTTTTGAAACGTTAAACTAGTTGCACGGTTCCAAAAAAAGTGGGTCTTATGGAGAAGGGCCGGCAAGAAACTCCATAGATACTCTTTTAAAAAAAAAATGTGTGGTAACAGTCACAATTGTTGTGAATAGTAATGAGGATGATGCAGCTTGATGTGTAGTTGCAGAGATTAAAGAGTACGTAAGTATTGGAATTGAAATTAGTGCCATAGCAGTTAGAGCCGACCAGTCCCGACAGACAGCACTCGTTCACGAGCATGACGTGTGTATCGGCGCCGTTTGACTCAACCATGTTGCAGGGAATAAAACGACGCGACACACAACGCCACCATCAGCAGGACATTTAAGTGAGAACGACAGGCTCAGACTGCGGGGCTAGTTAATTTATGTAACATCTAAGCCTGCAGAATACTCATACTTTACAGTTCATATTGTTAATTTCTCAATACTAAAAGATTTACGGTAAAAAATATATCTCAATTTAAAAGTTCGCAGGTAAAAAAATAAATGTTACAATATAAGATATAATTAATTGGTATAATTATTGCAATACTAGACCACAGACGTCGTCAAGATAATAACAGTGTCGCTTCCTACAAGTACACCAATGATTGTATATTTCATTGTTAACTCCAAGCTCAACATTTATTATCCTCGGCTACTCCAAGAGATCACAGCATTGCACATAAAACTAAACATTTAATGCCACTAAAGCGACCACAATCTCCAGATGAAAGTCTTACAAGCCATAAATTTCAACACAAACGGAAATTAAAATGATACTTTATTACTCAAAGATTAGAGTTTCATTTAGATTGAGAAGCACGTACAGTAATTCGTTGAAGTGTTTTGCGAACGGAGTAGATTGGTTTGTGCTTATCATTTGGATGAAGATTATATAAAAGAATAGAATATTTTGATAGCCTATGATATACGGAGTGGTCTTGGGTTTCAATTACTGGGACGAGCAGTGTTGTTGGGTTTTTCCATGAAATTCTCAAAAGCCGTTTTAGTCTGGATATGTGCCCGGTTGATAGCAACAGGATCGCCCCCTATTACATGGGACTTATACTAAGGGACTGTGAGTTCCCAACTATGTTGGGGTCTGCTTCCAGTTTAACTTGAAGCGGCTGAATATCAGCATTTTATGTATTTATTTATTTAAACTTCTATGCACAAAAATGGTACATAAGGCGCACTTAATGCCATATGGCATTTTCTACCAGTCAACCTTTGGGTCAAAAAGAGAATCATGTAACAAAAACAAGGTAGGTATTTGTACATGAAAAAAAATATGTAAATACTAAATAATTTGAACAGTTACACGAAGCGACTGCCATCAGACCTCCACAACATAATTTCTGGGTAATACCGTTTAAATACTAGTATTTTCGCCTGTATCAAATACAAACAGCTGCTGAAAATGTAATAGAAAAATCCAGCTTCCTCAACGTGGATATTGACTCCAAAAACCCAAGAATAGCAGTCGCCAGGGCGAAGAGGCAATTGACTCGTTAATATCCAAAATATCCTGTTTTTAGACCCCCGACGCAAAAACGACGGGGTGTTATAAGTTTGACGTGTCTGTCTGTCTGTGTGTGTGTGTGTATGTGTGTGTGTGTGTGTGTGTGTGTGTGTGTGTATGTGTGTGTGTGTGTGTGTGTGTGTGTGTGTGTGTGTGTGGCATCATAGCTCCCGATGAACCGATTTTGATTTTGATTTTTTATATTTGAAAGGTGAATAAGTCGGGAGTGTTCTTAGCTATGTTTGATGAAAATCGGTCCAAGATGACCGCCGCCACAAAATACCGAATTACATATTTTTTCACAACTCCCTCAATATGGGTATCAAATGAAAGGGCTCAACTAGGAAAATACTATACGCTATGATAAATTACAAATCCAAAATGGCCGCCACCACAAAATGCCAAATTACATTTCGTGTCGGGGGTTTTCCAAATTTTTAATTCTGTTCTCTAGAACAGATTGGGATAAGCACCCCCGGGGATAGGTCCCCGCCACCTAGGGAAGTGGCAGGGTAATGTCGGACTTATACTGACTAAAAACCACACTTGCCATCCCTATACGTCATAGCCAGGTGATAAGAAAGATTCACCATAATCAGGCCAAATATCAGCTGAAAGTTTTTGCTTGCAGCTTCAACGAGCTGGAAAATGGCAACTGCATAAAACCGAAGTCAAAGTTTTATAGAAGTTAAGCTGTTTCTGCTTCATAACGAGGTAATTGCTTTCATAACTACGGTATTCTAGATTTTGTTGATGAGGAAAATTCAGTTATAGGAGTCTGAATAAAATGGAGATACCTACTCATTGTGGAGAGGTAAAGTTTGTATATAATACTAGCTTAACGCCAGCGGCTTCGCCCGCGTGGTCTTGATAACTTTTTTCCCCCGTTTTTGCAACATTTTTTATTGCTACTCCGCTCCTATTAGTCATAGCGTGATAGTATATAGCCTATAACCTTCCCCAATAAATGGGCTATCTATCACTGAAATAATTATTCAAATCGGTTCAGTAGTTTCGAAGCCTATTCAATACAAACAAACAAACAATCAAATCTTTCCCCTATAAAATATTAGTAAAGATAAAGCAGGGATAGCCTAGGGGTGTGACCACTGGACTGCCAAGTCAAAGGTCTCGAGTTCAAATCCAAGGCTGACCTATGACTTTTTGAAATCATGTGCGTAATTATCACTCGCTTTAACGGTAAAGGAAAACATCGTGAGGAAACCTGGATCCCTGAGAGATTTTCTCAATGGCATGTGAAGTCTGCCGACCCGCATTAGGCTAGCGTAATGAAGTATAGCCTAACCCCTCTCATACTGAGAGGAGACCCGTGCCCAGCAGTGGGACAGTATATGGGTTGATTGTTATAAAGCTTGTGAGTTAGTGAGGTTGTAGGGGGCAATCTCTGGACTACTGAACAGATAGGGTGCCACTGTGAGGGTTCCGTAGTTGACAATGGTCCTGTGTACTAAGTATCCTACGGAAAAGACATAAAACGAAACAACACTGCTTTCTTGACCCCCCCTAGAACAATGCGAAGCCAACGAAACACTCCCCAAAGACTTCTAAAATTAAATATAGAAAATTTCAAAAACGAAAATGTTCCGCCGAAGAATTTAATCTTGCAAATTCTTCTATTGTTTCTAAACGAAACATCACTCACTTTATTAAAACAATGAAGTGTTTATGGCCTTAATTACTCAAACTCGAGTATTTGGGGGTGACATAATGGTACAGAGAAGCTGAGAGTGAAAAGGACCTTTTTAAAGTCCTTAAGGGTCAAAAATGCAACATCATTTTTAAAGCGGAATCATAAAATACAACGACATTTTTTTTATACCACTAAGGTGGCAAACAAGCATACGGCCCGCCTGATGATAAGCGGTTACCATAGCCTATGGACGCCTGCAACACCAGGGGTATCACTCGCGCGTTGCCAACCCTAAAACCTCTTAGAGGTTTATGGAGAATTCACTGCGCCGACAGTTTGCGGGAATATTCCTCGTACTGCCAGCGCAGCCATCCTTAGAAGGAGCTCTGGCGACCTTACTCATTGCAGGAACACAACACCCAATAAAGTGTGTTATTTGGCCGCAGTTTTCTGTAAGGTGGAGGTACTTCCCCAGGTGGACTGCTTCAGATTTGAGCCATAAATGGCTATACCCTACCTCTTTTAATTAAACCATCACGTTAGGGTAAGTGTACAAATGTACACCCACAGTTCACCAGTATGTTTAAGTGATTAGGTCCCATGTAATAGGGGGCGAGCCTATTGCCATTAAGTACCCAAAAATCCAAACAGCTACTGCTTACATACAAACATTTTAAAAGAGTATCCATGCTTGGCGGATTCTTCTGCATATGGCCAACTTTTTGGAACCGTGCAACTAGAAACATTTAACGTTTCATAAATATTTGTAAAAGCTTATTTGAAATAAAGACATTTTGAATTGAATTTGAATTAGATCAAATCAAATCAATAAAATCTTTCCTCTTAATAATATTAGTATAGATAAATTCACTTATAAATGTTATAAATAAATACAAAATAATGTTACAAATTAGTTAGAAATTAGATAATAAGAATATAAACAGCATAAGTATAATATTATAATGTATACTTGTTTCATGAGCAATCAATTTGCAAATGATGCTAAACCCTCTTCCTCTCTCCCAATTTTGCTGTGCCCGACAGGGTCCATAATGATCTAAGTTTTCTATAGTCCACATTTATAAAACATTATGGAATGCAATAAAGTATTGAGTAGATAACACTTTGCTCAAGTCATAGATGTTGCTACAGTATGAATTGTTAACTTGAATGCATAAGTCCCATTTTTTGCTGGTACGGAAAATCCTCATGTATCTTCTGCCTCCTGAGGCGATACGAGTCTGTACAAGTCCAACATATCCTTATCTTGGGACTCGTATCGATTACAACAACCGCACTTACCTTCCTTGGGAATCGTAACATTCGCCAATCAAGTAGTTAATTGATGAACTACAATTTTCCTTGAAATTTGTGGGTGCTTTCATGAACATACTCTGTAGAGACAATTATGTTACTTAATTTACCGTAGGTACAGCCCTAACCATTTGTTTTGTTGTGGCGTAAGTTCGAACATATTAAAAGTATGCATTGCAACGTCCTTTTTAAAGCCCGATGAAAATACCTTTAAGGAGTGATAAATAAATTTACCTATGTCGATGGCATCATTGATTTAATGGTTTTTTGTTTGGATTTAGTTGTTTTTGAAATGTGATTTGATCGTGTGTTCTTAGAAGTGATTCAAGATATAAGTGACTGCGCAACTCATAAGACTTTAAGATAAAAGATAGTCCTTTTCAGGATGCAATCTCTGTGTACCAATTTTTATCGCAATCTATTCAGCGGTTTAGGCATTTAAAAGATAACAGATAGACAGACAGGGTGTGACTTTCCCTTTTATAATATTTATTAAGGGTTTTTTATTTTATTTTATTATACTATAATGGATGTAACGATAAAAAAAGAATTAATTATTTTACATTGGTTTTATTGACATTCTATAAATGAAACCAAACTACTGATAAGGGTAAACTACTATAACCTTGATATCGGATTTAACACCGTGTATAGACAAACCTGTTTTTCAACTGACTTCAAAATAGAAGGAGGTTCTCAATTCGACTCGTATGTGCTTTTATGTTTGTTACCTCATAACTTTTGACTAGGTGAACCGATTTTGATGATCCGGATAGCTGATGCTTCTCGTGTGGTTCCATATAAATTTTAAGTCAATTTAAGTCAAAAGAATGAAAAACGCAATCGAAAAAATCTCACACAAAAGTCACTTCTAAAAAAACCAACAGTAGTAACCAAAAAATCATAACACCAGTACACACTGGCAACACCTCAACGTATTTGTCAATGTGTTTGAAACAGCGTGATACACATTATTAGCTTTACATTTCATTTCACGCTCTGCCACACAGACAAATATGTTCTGTTTAGGATGCCAGCAATGTATGTGTTCATGCGATAAATACACTACATATATACACTTGTTTGGTGTTGGATAATTGTGTCTCTATTTATAACCGACTTCTAAAAACGGAGGTTCTCAATTCGATCGTTTCTTTTGTGTTAGGGCTTATAGGTTCGTTTTTAGATGTGCCGTCGACGCGCATTCATGCTACAGTACCTCAACCATGAGTTCTATCGAATTGCTTTCGATAGGTTTTTTACGCATCGAAACGCTTTAATCTCTTAGCCGATTTTAGTTCCTTACGTTACCGCTAGAGGCACTGCGAGGGTTTTCCATACAAATATTTTACGGCGTTGTTAGCGAGTTTGGAGATGAGAAGAAGAAAAAAGAGAGAATTAGGTACTCATGGTAAAGGCACAGAGCAGTTTGTTGTAGTTTGTATCGCTACACACGCGCGTCTGTATCGCTACAAATGCGCGTCGAAAGCGCATTTAAAAAACGTGGTATGCGCGTCGAAAACGCGTTTAAAAAAACGTGGTGTGCACAGGCTCTTTAGGTATTACCCCATGCCTTTGCCTGTGAATAGATTTAGATTTTTCTTATTTATCAGATAGAATTACTAACTTCTCTATTAGTATGGTGGACGTAAGTGCTACTGCTACACTAGAAGTCCTAGATTCGATACCCAGATCAAAAAAAGTGTTATTTGGTTTTTATTTTTTCTTCAAACTATGAAGTTACAAATTTTTAGACAGACAGCTTGTGCGGGAGCTAATTTAAAATACACACAAATACAAAAATTATATCACCTCGAATTTTGCGACGAGGGTTAAAAAAGGACAAATACTATAATTTCAAGGACACCAAAGAATTCTAAACCCGGTATAAATAAATTATTGAATGCCAAACAATTCCAAGTAACCCAGTACAAACATATTGTTACATTTAAAAGATTCGAAATACAAAAAGAAACTAATATCAAAAGTGCGTCATTTTGCTGTATAGGGCTACTGACAAAGCCAATTCTGGCCAGTCATGATGTTCCAATTACCAAATAGTTTGCCATAGGACAAGGTGCCCCATGGATCAAGGGGGCCATTATAATTTGGCTGCACCCCACAAAGAGGTGGTTTCACGGAGCTTTGTGTAAAAGATATTAGGCCAGTACCCACGCGAAGAAAGCAAGTTTTCGGGTATCTTTGTTGTACTTTCTTACTAAGTAATTTGTTTAAGAGGTTGTTCGTTGGGTTGAGGTAGCATTAATTAGTTTGTAATCTTATAATGATATGATTACAGTTCTCGCCAAACTTATTGTCCGGGTTGAACTTGGCACGAGCAAACTTTAACCCGTACAAATCGGAGAAAGAAAAATATTGGATTCGAATGATTTAAAAGGTCAGCTTACGACTTGAGCTTTCATTTTTAATTATTACAATCTAATATTTTTCTTTCTCCGATTTTTACGGCCGAGTTAAAGTTAGCACGTGCCAACTTCAACCCGGACAATAAGTTTGGAGAACTGTACCTTGTACAAGCAGCAGATAGCAGTGATAGCCTAGTAGTATGACCATTGGACTGCCAAGTCGAGTCTCGAGTTCGAATCCAAAGTACACACCTCAAATTTTTCGAATTTTTCGGTGAAGGAAAACATCGTGAGGAAACCTGCATATCTGAGAGATTTTCTCGACGTCGTGTGAAGTTTGGAAACCAGCATAAGGCCAGCGTGGACTATAAGCTAATCCCTCTCATACTGAGAGGAGACCCGTGCCCAGCAGTGGGACAGTATGATTATACAAGGTGGATATGAAGTAAGTATATATTTATAATTATATAAATATCTATATGAATCTTAAGTATGCATGTATTTTTATTATACATTCGATGTTATTATATATTACAACACATATTGTAGTTTTTAATATAATTATGCATTTTTATATACAATATATGTACACTGCCATCTGCCCATTTATTTATTTTTTCTTGCATGAATCATGTCCATCCTAAGCTTGACTGTAAGAAATTGCTATTAGCGATAAGACCGCCAATTGTACTACTCTTAATCTATTTGTGTCCTATTATAATTTATGTTGGTGGTATAAAGAATATTCTATTCTATTCTATTCTATATGAAGTTTCATCATTTAACACATTTCAAGACACACACACAACTGTTCCCGCGGTACTCGCTTCTATATATTTTGTCCCAGTCCTGAGGGAATTTCCCAAAATCCTATCTTAGTGCACACCTACGTCACCTAAGGAACATTTGTGCAAAATTTCATGCTTCTAGACCCAGTGGTTTCTGCTGTGCGTTGATCGATCAATCAGTGAGTCAATCTGTCATTTTCTTCTTTCAGATACAGACTTTTTTTTATTTGCCTACAGTGGCAGACGAGCTGGTGGCCCATCTGATGGTAAGTGGTAACCACCGCCCATGGACATCAGCAACGCCAGGGGCAAAGCTGAGCCGCCGCCTACTGTGTATGGTAGAGAGTTCTTTTTAGGCCTCGTTTGAAGAAGAACATGTCATAGACTTGGCGAAATACCGCTCCGTATTTTACGCTACCCTGCAGCGGCAGCGAATATTGCTTAAATCTGAACAGGCCTTAATACCCAATACAAAGAAATAAGATATAAAGAAATTCGTTCAAATACAAAGGGGAATTATTATGGAAAATATTTGTGTGTATTCTTGAAGGTTTTCTTTTCTTTTCATAATATTTGTGTTTGCTTATATACAGGGTGAAAAGGGATGGGCATTGGATCCCTAAATATTAATCTTAGCAAGTTTCACTCAAAAGAACTCATTCATTACATTTATACGGTATGGCGCTAGCACCACTGGATTCCTTTTTTTTATCTTACACTAGCTTCCCGCCAGCGGCTTCGTCCGCGTGGTCTTGATAAACTTTTTTCCCCGTTTTTGTAACATTTTTCATTGCTGCTCCGCGCCTATTAGTTGTAGCGTGATGGTATATAGCCTATAGTCTTCCCCGATAAATGGGCTATCTAACACTGTTTTTTTTTTCAAATCGGTCTAGTAGTTTCGGAGCCTATTCAATACAAACAAACAATCAAATCTTTCCTCTTTATAATTATTAGTATAGATGGCTTGCGTTTGACTACAACTCGCCTGATGTTAAGCAACGATGTGGTCTACGATGCAGCGCGCTTGCCTCGAAAAAACCGATTCACTCTCGTCTTGAAGACACCCAAATTATAGGTCTCTGGGAATAAGGATTCCGGCAGTGAGTTCCACAGTAGAGCAGTTTGCACTATATATGTGGAGGCAAAACGTTTAGTGCGGGACTTCCACTTCCACTATCCCGGCACTGGATCAGCACTGTATTAATCTAAACATGTTTCACGGGATGCTGGACTGGATTGTTTTGCTGGCGCCAGCTTCTGGTAACAATTTAAATCAACCTGCAGTAATGGTTGAAAATTAAGGCTGAGATTCAGAGAAGAGACTCAGCATGAACTTACGCTTCCGTATGTCAAATTGTAATACAAATTTGACATACGGAAGCCTTACTTTACGCTGAGCATCGTCTCTGAATGTTAGCCTTAAAGAAAGTCACAAACACACTAGTATTAACGATTATTTAAGATTTTTTTAAAAGGAGTGTTTCTTACCGGCTCCATACTATTGATTTTATGGAACCGTGAAACTTTTTGTTGACTGCCTCGTTGGTCTACTCGTCCTAAGCGCAACTGCTACGCTAGAGGTCCTGGGTTAAGGTCGAGCAAGTGTTGTTGGGTTTTCCGTGAAATTCCCATTAGCAGCTCGGAGTCTGGATTTGTGCCCGGTTGATGGCAATAGGCCCGCCACCTATGGGACCTAAACATACCGGCGAATTGTCGGTGTACATTAGTACGCCTCTGCTTACCCCTTCGGGGAATACAGGCGTGATGGTATATATGTGAAACTTTTTTTTTATTTTTCAAAATAAAATAAACTCATAATAACGCTGACTTTAACTTCGAAATCGGGCTTTATTAAAATTGGGTAACAACAATTTTACTCGGATTCTGAGTGAGAATATTTTCTGTTACCCGATTTTAATAAAAGACACCAACTGTACTGAATTAGACATACCAACGACAAAAAAACATTATTGTGTGAATATGACCGCTATCGGCCAAGCGAGCTTACGCGATCCATTTTATTTGCTTTCCAAAGCAAATAACTCGCATAAAATTTAATTAAATTACATTTCATATTTGAAATAAATGAAAATAAAATATGAAACACAAACCAATATATTTATCTTCAACAAATTGAATTAAATTTTTAGGTTAAATAAATTAGATATAAAGGGAGTGCTCATATTTTTTTTTTGGTAATTAAAATTCATTGTGTAGGTATATTATTTTTTATATTGAAATGAAATTAAATGAAATGATATTTATTTCTGTAAGTAGATCCTTTAAAGACACTTTTACAAGTCATTACATATTTTTTTAAATACTAGATGTCGCCGGAATTTCCTAACTGACGACCTCTGAGAAGAAACGCCGAAACAAACTCCGAGAATCATGGTCTCTTTTAAAGTCCAGACAATCGTAGTATATATCGGATATGCGAGTTAAACAATGTAGGGCAAAATCTGAAATGGCCTTTTGAAGAAAGAGCCACAGTTTTGAGTTGACCAGTCCTAACTGACGGCACGCATGCAACAGTCATCGTGTAGCTCAACCATTATTAGGGAGCTCAACGACCCGTCGCACGACGATACCAGATCAGCAAGACATTTGCGTAGGTCAAAAACTGCTTTCTTGATACAGCGCAACTCATCATCAACCCACCTGTTCTCCTGCAGGGCACTGGTCTTCAGAATGAAAGGGGTTAAGCTATTGCACACATCGCGCAGGCCTAGATGCCAAACTTCACACGACCTCGAGAAAATCTCTCAGGTATGAAGTCTCGCGATATTTTCCTTCACCGTTGTAGTCCTACGTCCTTCTCCAAATTCTAATCTATCTCTGTACCAAATTTCGTCAAAATTGGTTAAGCGGTTTAGGCGTTACAGACATACAGATAGAGTTACTTTCGCATTCATTATTAGTAGGAATTCAATATCCTACTTCCTATCCTATCCTATCCTACTATCCTACTAATATTATAAATGTGAAAGTTTGTGAGGATGGATGGATGGATGGATGGATGGATGGATGGATGGATGTATGGATGGATGTTTGTTACTCTTTCACGCAAAAACTACTAAACGGATCTGGATGAAATTTGGCACAGAGATAGATTATAGTCTGGAATAGCACATAGGCTACTTTTTATCCCGGTAAAATGTATGGTTCCCGTGGGATAGCGGGCGAAGCCGCTGGCGAAAAGCTAGTGATGACATAATTAAAATAATACCAATCATAATAGTTTTGCTTCGGTCACTAAAATATTAAGAACAAACCAACTTGTCAAACGTAAGACCGTATTTAATAACTGGGCTTTAATAGTCAAGTCGTCAGTATTTATAGGCCTTAATAAGATGGTTAGGCGGTATTGGACGAACGATTTACTGGCCATATACTCGCGTATTGTACAGTTATTTTGAGTAGTAATTTAAAAATAAATAAGTATAGTCAAGGAAAGTGGTACCTACGTTACTGTAAAAGCTCGAACTGCAGTAAATCCTAAGATATTCCAGTAAAACCTAAGATCAACCAATTCCTAATGGTAAATGTCCCAAAAGGTTTGCGATTCGAACTTTTACCACCATTACGTTGGTAAATCTTAGGATTTACATTAATGGCACGGTAAATGTTGAAAAACTCGCACGATAAATTGATTTTTAATTGTATTTTTGGTTATTTTTGATGAAGGAAAAAATCGGCGGGCGGGCAGGATTCGAACCTGCGCCTTCTAGTTCGGTACACCAGACGCTCTGACCACTAAGCCACCGCTCGCCCTGCTCGCCAGTCGAAATCTTCCTTCACATTCTAATTTACATCTTAAAGGTGACATAGCGACATCTATTGTGAATGCTTCACATTTATTTTGCCCGCCGATTTTTTCCTTCATAAAAAATAACTTGTAATCTTAGCATGGAAAATGCTTAAAAAATACAAAAAGATATTTAATATGTATTTTTGGTGTTTAAAAGTTATTTGTGAATAAAAATGAGTAGTGAAATGTAAAATGAGTAGGTTAGGTTAGGTTAGGTTTCTCATTGTTTTATTCCTAAAACCAACATCTACCAGCTGACAGTGGTAAAATCTAGCATACACTGAATTCGAATGGTAAAAGCTCGAAAAAGTCTTCGTATTATTTTTTTTTTTTTTTTCATTTATTTTGGCATCAAACAGTCATACATAAGACATAATTTAAAAAAAAAAACAAAATTGGTTTCTTACAATAGACCTATAGTGCCGACAATATAAATTAATAATAAAAATAAGTACAATGAACTCGTGGTAGGGAAAAACGCGTTTGAGTAAGTACTAATTTCTGTATACATCAGAATAATTAATCTAAGTACAGTGAAAATCATTGACATTATCTGCAGTTTGTTGAGTACTATAATAGTTTATTGAATACTATACTATTTTCAGAAATACTTACATTTACCAACTAATGTCGGTAAATCCTAAGACTTACACTTAAATCTTAAGATTTACCGTAGTTCGAGCTTTTACAGTAACACCTACAAACCGTTTTTTTTTTCAAATATTGCAGGTGAATGCAGCTTTATGGACTGTGGTTTAAAAGGGGTATTATTTCCGCGTTTTTATTTCCAACCGCTAAAAGCTTTTTTATAAAATACTATCACGCCTGTATTCCCCGAAGGATTAGGCAGAGGTGTATACAAGGTGGAAGGGACATCGACGCACAAACGTCGTGACAAGGTTTCTCTCAAGGTCAAAAATGAAACGACCCAGGTCATTCATGTAGAAAATGATCGGTTATTGCAGATATTGTCATTTTTGAGCGCGCAGTTTATTACTAAAAACGCGATCATAACGCTCCGCGGTAAATGTTATCGCGTGCGCGATCTGAAATATTAATATTTTTTAATGATTTTTTGATTTTTTTTCATTGAAATGATTTTTTAATTATCAATCTAATTAGGGTAGATAGAAATAATGTTATTTTTACACGTTCAAGTTAAACTTCAGAAGAAATGAAAAATTTATGAAAAAAGCTACGGAAAATTTCCAGAATCATGTACTGAAGTCATGGTATTCGCATGTGCGTCGATGTCCCTCCCACCTTGTATAATGTACACCCACAATTAGAAGGTGGCCCTATTGCCACTAATTATCTGAGCTGCTACTGAGAATTTCATAGCGAAACCCAATAATACTTTGCTGGACTGGGGTAGAGAACCCAGGATCGAGCGTATCGAGCATACGGGGGCGAACTGTAAATATACATTAGTGTACACCTCTGCCAACCCTTCGGGGAATACCGGCGTGATGTAATAACATCTGTTTTCTCAGAAACAGGCTTTGCTTGAAGCTATTTAAATTACAAATGTCTGTCTGACTATAGAACCAGATTTTCTGAGAAGTTCATTTAAATAATTTGAATACACTCTGATAGCTATGTTTTCTTGTGAAGAAGTAAGAAAAAATACCTATCTATGGTTTTCATTTTATTCTGGTCCACCAAAAAGGAATATACCATCCTGTATTCGCCGATGGGGTAGGCAGAGATGTACAATATACCCACAGTCATTTATAATAACTCTAGAACTGCTGGACCAATTTTCATGGTTTTTGATTTGTCTCCGCCCCGAATAACAATTAAAATAAATAAACATTAAATTAAGTTCTACTGTATGCGGACGAAGTTGAGGGCTAAAGCTAGTATTTATTTGGTCGGCTTTTAGGCTAATATTTAGAGACGAAGCTAACCGTAAAGAACACTTCTGTATGACAAAGGAAGTCATAGATATCGGCCCAAATATTGTACCGAAGGTACTGTTATTGGAAAAAATACCTCGTATTACGCTGGTTAAAACTAGTCGTACTTTTTTTAAATGTTGACTGGGGAACGAGAAAATACTATTAATTTGAGAAAAATCACGGCATTTTGGCACACTATTAACTGTTTAGTTTTTTTTTTTTAAGGGTTATGGCAAACTGTTTCGTTATGATATCATTTGACATACGGAAACGTTACTTTACTCTTAGCGTCGTCTTTGAATATAAGGTAGGCAGAAACTGAGGGGGTCTAAACTCCCTCAGTTTCTGCCTACCCACATAAAACAAAAATGTGATATATATGCATGTAACCTTTTTTTTACTACAGAATAAATAGTAATCTTAACCCTTCTCAGACTTTTACGATATTCAAAATTGATTCGTCTTTTTTTCCGTAAATTCACATCTAAACGAGAAAAAGTAAATCCGCGAAATTCGTAGTTTTACTGACACGTCACAAAACGTGGTTCCGTACTGTAATTTATTTTGTGGGGATCAATCCGTTTTTATCGTATTGAGATCCATCGAAAAATGTGTCGGGTCGGCCAGATATTATGACAGTTAAATTAAATGTAAAGTACATGAAATAAGGGGCCAAGTTATAGCTATACTGATCAACCGATCTGCAAGGTTAAGCTGCGTTTGTCGCGGTAGTCTGTGGATGGGTGATCAACTTGATCAAGACCCTTCCGTGCCTCGGAGAGTGCGTAAAACCGTCAGTCCCGGTCATACGAACATCTATGACTATCATTGGTGGCATTTAGAAGCCCAAAAGCCTGACAAACAGTCTTTCGATTTTTTTAATTTTTTTTTTGTATCACAACGGTGGCAAACAAGCATACGCCCCACCTGGTGGTAAGCGGTTACCGTAGCCTATGGACAATAAAAACCTCTTAGAGGTTTATGGAGGATTCACTGCGCTGACAGTTTCGAGGGAGTCCTTAGAAAGAGCTCTTGCAATGTCGGTATTACCCAGAAATTTTATTGCGGAGGTCCATTGGGTCCGATAGATGGATTCAGCCACATCTGTTTGACTTTGTGATGAGGTAGACGGATAACCTGATAAAGGTCGCTGGGAGTTATTGGATGCAGGCAGCATATAAGTGGTCCTTGTGGAAGTCAATGGGGGAGGCCTTTGTTCAGCAATGGACGTCTTTTGGCTGATATCATGATGATGTAAGACTTTGAAGCCGACTCCAACATAGATGAGAAAGGGCTAGGAAGACGATGATTCAATCTATACTAATATTATAAAGAGGACAGATTTGATTTTTAGTTTGTTTGTTTATTTGTATTGAATAGGCTTCGAAACTACTGGACCGATTTGAAAAACGTTCTCAGTGTTAGATAGCCCATTTATCGGGGAAGGCTATAGGCTATATATTACCACGCTACGACTAATAGGAGTGGAGTAGCAATGAAAAATGTTGCAAAAACGGGGGAAAACGTTATCAAGACTACGCGGGCAAAGCCGCTGGCAGAAAGCTAGTGAAATATAAAAACTATGTAACTTCAATTGTTTGTAGTGTCTAGTGATATAACCATTGAACTGCTTAATCAAAGTTCTCGAGTTCAAATCCAAGGCACGCACCTCTGACTTCAAAATCGTATCACATTCTTTTAAACATCGCGAGGATGTCCCCGAGATTTTCTTGACATAATATGAAGAACTATGCCACTGTGATTGACTATAGCCTAACCAAACCTAAATAGAATCGTCATTATGAATGCCCCGCAGTAACCTAAGTTCATATATTTTTCCAAATCCCGGAGGATTCTTAAAAATAATCTATTTCAATTAGACCATATAAATAGGCACTGAAAAGTCAAACTAAATGCTCGGTTACAAAAAAGTGGGACTTATGGAGAAAAGCCGGCAAGAAACTCCATAGTCACACTTCTAAAAAATATAGTATGACAATAACAGTATTTTTATTGTTGTGAATAGTATGAGTATTGTAGATTGATGTGTAAGGATTACATTTTTAAAAGAAAGGAAAATAGCCATAGCAGTAAGAATTGACCAGTCCGAACAGACATCACCCGTTCATGAGCATGACGTATGTATTGGCGTCGTTTGACTCAACCATATTATAGCTGTTACCTACGTCATAATATATCCATCCTGTGCGATTGTGACGTCCTGGCGACGAAACGGATGAGTCTTCTCGGCAACGGGTACCCGAAGCCGGAAGATTTTAGGTTCTTTCCTCTCAGTGGGTTAGCCGCCTTCGTAAACCACGTCTTCAAAGAGTAAGGAATATACGGTAATGGGGACAACACAAAAGATCCCATTGGGTCGAAGTGTTGCTGGTTGTACCAGCCCCCATAAGATAAGATAAGATAAGATAAGATACGTCATAATAACCTGTGTGCCTTGCATATAAGCCATAAGCATTGGGCTTATGGCTTATATGCAAGGCACACAGGCCGTTCAGTGGTTTGGGCCGTGATAGATCTGTCAGGCAGACACCTTTTTTATAGGAAACTCGCTTCGCACTTGCCAGTCATCTGCTGGAGTTCAGAATATAACCAGCGCTACACTGAATTGCTACGAGTGACATGTTCGAAATTTAAAATGAATTTATTTGACTTTTTCTTTTATAGGAAAAGTCGGAAAAGATTACCTAATTTCGGTGAATCGTGAGTCGACAACTACTTATTTATGAGAAAGTATTTAATTATAAAATCTTTTTCTTTTCTGATTAGTTGTGCCCGGCAGGTTCTACAATTATTATTTTGCATCTACCGCCTGTTTAATATATAAAAAATAGAATGGAGATTGTTTTTCATTGGTTCTTGCTTTACTTACTTACTTACTCAGGGTTTAATACTTAGCTTTCCAAGCGAATTTATATTTCAATTTGTTTAACCGTATCATTTAAAAGCCCTAAGCCTTTTTTAAATAATAAACTTTGGCATTTACGCAACGCAGAAAAATTATAAAATGTCTTGATAAAACTAACCTAAAATAAATGTTGATTTTCTAGCTCCTTCACACATCTCAAAAGCTTCGGCAACAAAAAGGTAGGTAAATTTAAATAGAAAAAATATATTTTCTATTTACGCCGGTACCTCAAAGGAGTCCGTATAATTAACCATTTCAATACAAAATGCGTCGTTTCATTAAAACGAACGGGCAAAGGACCCTTCGGAAATGTAACGCTATATCAGGGAAAAACCGTGAATTGAAATCTTACCTTTTTTTTTTAGATGATCTGTGAAGCCGATAAGTTCAATTTATTTCTTCGTGAAACAGAAACTAACACTGTAAAACACAGAAGTTTGACAAAATCGTTTTTTAAATTGAGTTTTTAATTCAGCACGAGAATGATACGAACATTATTTTTATACGCGAAGACGAAATTCGCCCACCCCTTTAAATTCACACGTCCGTTCGGGCTGAGCGTCGGACGCAAACTAGCTGCGAGAAAATGATGGAACACCTCGGTTCCTTATTCGAAATTTTCACAACGGCTTACGTCTCTGAATACAGTTTTCCATTTTCAACTTTCGATCTGAGAAAATACTGTTGATTTTCCAGTAATTTTGACATGGAGATAGGAAGTATAATTGCATAAATGTTAGCAGGTAACCACTGGTGCTGGTCGGGAAATTCGATTAATTTCTCATAGAAATAATTAATCAAGTTTTTTAATCATATAAACAAGAAAAATATAGAAAAACGGCTTCACCCTTTTAAGTATTTTATTTACCGAGTAAGTAATATTTTTATTTTAACTAGTTTTTATTATGTAATGAATTATGAAATTTTTATTCATACTCTCTTATTGCAATAAAAACATTGAGTAAATTCCTTTAATTTATGTCGTTTAGAAAAACTATAAAATTCTAAACGGGTAGATGAAAAATTAAACACAAGCAGGGGTAGGCAGAAGACGAGGCCGATTCTTGCATACTTCTTCCACTCCATGCCATCTTTGTTCTAAATGATTTGTTAATGCAATGTCAATTACATTCCATTATTTACAGTGCATTAACAACTACAACTCATTGTACAGTTCTCGCCAAACTTATTGTCCGGGTTGAATTTGGTATGAGCTAATTTTAACCCGACCGTAAAAATCGGAGACACAGTCCCACTTGTTTTTTTTTAAGATTTTCAATGTACAGTGACGAGCATAAGTATGTATACACTAACAAAAGTGCTAACGCGATTTTTTCATGAATGAACGCATTGCAATTGCAACTTTGAGATAACCCCAATCACACTAAATATTTGCGATCCACAAATAATCGTCTAATTTAATGTCCTTCCCACCACTCTGACTTTGTCCACTCCACGTTCTTCGTCTAGGCGATCTTATTATGGAATGCTCTCCCTTCGGAGAGCCCCTTCATCATCTCAGACTTTGACCTTTCTAAGTATATATATATATATACTTAGAAACTACTATACTAGAGATATATATAGATATATATATCTATGTAATTATATATTATTTAAGTGTATGTAATATTTTGTATGGTATGTAGTTTATGTACTTATAGTAAGTATTATATCATCTTTTAAATTTCCTTAAAATGCATCTACTGTGGTATCATCTCTGCATCGCCCTAAGGTAGTCTGGTAGAAAATGCCTAATGGCATTAAGACCACCTATGTACCAAATGTGCATTAAGTTTTTAAATAAATAAATAAATAACACCAATGTCACTATAGTATTGGTTCGTAAATACTGTGCTACTATCACAAAAGTTCTATTAGTACTTTAGGAGACAATCGCTTTAGCACTTTTGTTAGTGTATACATGTGTTGGCTCGTCACTGTACAGTCATGGCTTTTTTACGATTTTATAATAGTAGAGATGGAGTACTCACTAAGTGTCACCGATAGCCATGGCTTAATTATAAAAGTTGAGTCTTTAACAGTACTACAACAGACCCCAGCTCCGCAGAACTTAAATTGAACGCACTCAACTTTCTTCCCACCTTGGATAACATGTTTATCTGCGTGCTCGGCAGTGCGCCCGCCAAGTTTGACGCCTATCTCGTTTGTTTTGTTTTGATTAAAGTTGATGCTTGTGATCTTGTATTCTATACTAAAGATATTATAGGTAAGCGAATGTTTATTTTACAGTAAAGGGTTTTTTTGTAATTTTTGTTTTTGAGTATCATTTTTATTAAACTCTTTTGTTTAGGGCAAAGCATGAAAGTTAAATCGTACCTTTAAAAATGAATTCTGAAATCAGGATTGACTTCACCAACAATAATCGGATACTTAATACTTTCAAATTCTGCAATTATAATGTAATTTGGCATTTTGTGGTGGCGGCCATCTTGGATTTGAAATGTATCATAGTGTATAGTATTATCCTAGTTAAGCCCTTTCATTTGATACCCATATAGAGGGAGTTATGAAAAAATAGGCTATTCGCTATTTTGTGGCGGCGGCCATCTTGGACCGATTGTCGTCAAACATAGCTAAGAACACTCCCGGCTAATTCACCTTTAAAAAAAACAAAATCAAAATCGGTTCATCCGTTCGGGAGCTACGATGCCACAGACAGACACACACAGACACACACACACACACACACACACACACACACACACACACACACACACAGACACGTCAAACTTATAACACCCCGTAGTTTTTGCGTATTGGGTTAAAAATACCCTTGTACAAAGTATTTTACAGGTAAAAAAAGAAAATGTCTACAAATAATCTAGCTTAGTATCTACAAAGTTATAAAAAGTGATAATGTCGAAGTCTACTGCCAGTGACTGAGATCAAGACGAATGGTTTGGACGAACCATTTATCAAAATACTTAGGCTATACTCTGGTATAGATCTAACCGTCTCCAGTAAAAAAAAAAACTCAACACAAGCCTGATTGAGCAAAAAGGTGACTCGTTAAGCGTTATCTAGTGTCTATAAACGGTCACCCATCAAATAAAAATACCGCGTTAATTTTTTTTATGATTAAAAGTCGCAGAAAAGCCAAATGATGGTAAGTGGTCTTCGTCACCTATGGACATCTACAACACAGAAGGAGTCGCTGCGTTGCCGGTCTTTCCTATAAACAAGTTGCAGTTTCGAATCAAAATTCAAAATTCAAAATATTTTATTTCAAACAGACCATATAAATAGGCACTTTTGAACAGTCAAACTAGTTGCTCGGTTCCAAAAAAGTAGGACTTATGGAAGAAGTGCCGGCAAGAAATTCCATAGTCACTCTTTTTAAAAAAAAATTGTGAGACAGTAACATTTTTTTGTGTGAATAATATGTGTCTATTGCAGTTTGATGTGTAAGGATTAATAAAATAACCATAGCAGTAAGAGCTGACCAGTCCCGACAGACAGCACCCGTTCACGAGCATGACGTGAGTATTGGCGCCGTTTGACTCAACATGTTATAGGGAATAAAAAGACCCGACACACAACGCCACCATAAACGAATAGAAACAAAAGGAGCCCATCAAAAGCCCATACAACAGGTACAAGTGCAGGAGGATGATTATTATGTTACATACACACAAAAAAATAGTCGAATTATAAACCTCCTTGTTTTTAATATTCGGTAATGAGGTGTCAATAACATGAAACATTTTCAGTAGGTACCTATTTTCTCAATAAATAATGAATTCGTGGTTACGGAATTAAAAAATGCCAAATTGCCGATTGTATTCGTTTAAAAAATAATGAAGTTCAATGCCACAGTGTAAAAAATACCAGTGATAGCATTGATTTATTGTTTGGTTATTTTATTCTGTTGTCTGGGCCTGTAGATAAGTTGCAATTTGACATTTAAATTGACGAACGAAAAGAACAAAATGTATGGAAATGACATATTAGGTTCTGTCACTGTCACTGCTGTCACTAATGTCATTTCGATACATTTTCTTTGTATTCGTTTGTCGATTCTAATGTCAAATTGCTACTTGTCTAACTTCCCCGTCTCGTTGGTCTTGGTCGCCAGCAGGAACTAAATAACTACTGTTACCTCGTTGGTCTAGTGGTTCCAAGGTCGAAGGTTCGAATCCCGGGGCGAGCAGTGTTGTTGCGTTTTTGTGTGAAATTCCCAGTAGCAGTTCGAAACATGGATTTGTTCCCGGTTGATGACAACAGGTTCGGCCCCTATTACGTGGGACCTAAACATACCGTCGGACTGTGGGTGTATACCTCAGCCTAACTCTCTCCTAACTCCTATAGTCCACGCGAAACTAGTTGGCCGCACCTTAGGTAGGGACGGGGGTGAGGCGGTGGGTTACTGTGAACGAAAGCAAGCGCCCCGCCCCTCCGTCCCGCCGCTCACATACCGAAGGCGCGGCCACCTCGTTCCGCGCAGACTATAATACAGGCATGGTATGTTATTAACCCAATAACAATATTTATTGGATGTTTCTATGAAATTCTTAGTAGCAGCTCGGAGTTTGATTTATATACGCTACGTGTGTATTAACGTAGTCTTGCTTATTGTAACCCAGCAGTCGGCAATGGACGAAAGTCGTACTTACCGCTAAATATTTTACCTACCTACTTTCATTTGCCTAACTATTTTCATACGTTTGAAAGCTACGTAGAATCTTATTTATCTTTTAAAATTGTATTAACGTAGTCTTGTTTACTGTAATTCAGCAGTCGGCAACTGACGGAAGGCGGTACTTCGAACCGCCAAATATTGTACCTACCTAACCTACCTACTTTCATATGCCTAACTTCGAGTATTTTCAAACGTTTGAAAGCCACGTAGAATCTTATCTAGAACTTAATAATGATTGTCAAATACACCTAGTGACTAAAGTCGATGTACAAATTTAATACTTATCTTGATCTCACTTTAAAGCTTTTTAATTGACTGATTTGTATGTTTAGATAAATGTTTTTTCATTTTCATTTCATTTTCAGTCTAGTTACCAAAAACGGGTAAAAAAAGGGTAAAACGATTTTTACAGGGTCGACAACGCGCGAGTTGTGTTGCAAGCGTCCATAGGCTACGGTAACCACTTACCATCAGGCGGGCCGTATACTTGTTTGCCACCTTAATGGTATAAAAGAACTTAGTAGTGATTTGACGAGTACTCCTCCTGCGTACTCATTGATCTTCTTCCTAGCCTTTCCCCAACCATGTTGGGGTCGGCTTCCACTCTAACCAGGATGCGGCTGAATACCAGTATTTTACACGGAGCGACTGCCATTAGACCTCCGCAACCCAATTTCTAGGCAATACCGATATTCGAAGGAAAGACTGGTTGTCGTTTTTAGGCTTCTGACTACCACTAAAGATTGTCATAGGTGTTCGTATGACAACCGGGACCGACGGCTTTACGTGCTCTCCGAGGCACGGAGGGGTCTCGATATGTTAAGAATGGTCACCCATCCATAGACTGACCGCGGCAAGTGTAGCTGAACCTTGCAGATCGGTTGATCAGCGTAGTTACTCATTGATATGATTCCTTTTTAAAAAGATTCACTATCTTTTTAAGACTACAAAGAAACATTGTACATTCATATACACTATACAATTTCCATATTTAACCCCCGACGCAAAAACAAAGGGTGTTTTATGTTTGACGTGTCTGTGTGTGTGTGTGTGATACACTAGGATAAATTTCATATCCAAGATGGCCGCCACCACAAAATGGCAAATTACATTTTGAGTCTAGGGTTTTCTAAATTTTTAATTTAGTCCTGTTTACGTAAATAAATGTCAACAGCCCTGCCCCTTGGACCCCAGTTGACCCCACTAATAATTACTGGCTCACTCACCCCATTGTCTAACTGATATTCCTACTCTGCGGCCATTCGCCAACTGGCATGTAAACATTGACAAACCATCAGCTTTCATTACCGTTCCCAATAATGCTGATGTGCCCTACAAAAGTCAATGTTTGTGCAAGTCTTTAGTTTTTAAGCTGGAAATAACGAATAAACAACAATTTGCTTGCAAAAATAGGCCGACTTCGTGTTTTGGAAGCAAAAACGATATAAAAAATAATCAACCAAAGCTGTATTAGATACTGGCTTTTGCCCGTCGCATTGCTCGCGTGGAGTAGGAGCTTTGTACTCGTTTCCCGTAGAAACTTTGAAATTTTCGGGATTAAAATGTAGCCTATGCCTATTTTTCGGGTTGGCAACGCGCGAGTGATACCCCTGGTGTCGCAAGCGTCCATAGGCTACGGTAACCGCTTACCATCAGGCGGGCCGTATGCTTGTTTGCCACATTAATGGTATAAAAAAAAATATAATTAAGAAATGCTTCGCATTACAACACTCATATCTGTATAGGTTCTATGTACGATAAGTATTTTATTCTAAACTGCATAATGCAATAAATATGTATTACCTATGTAAATATAAAAAATGTTAGGGTAATGTCGATTTAGTCAGCATGAGTCCGATATAGCCTATCCCCTAAATGGCATCCACGAGGATTTTCCGCACAAAAAGCCAAAGACCGAGGCGAACGACGGTGTTTGAGGGTTGCCTATGCAGAGGGTTGCCCAGCAGTGGAAGAAGATGAAATAGATGATGATGATGATGATACCATACATATTTAATGACGTAAGATAACTAACTATACATTAACTAATCGCGGTAACACTACATATGCTTCTAAATTACGCAACCGAAAACCTTTGCAAGTTACAAACATCTAAAATTTAATTTCAACTATAAAATACTACGTTATAACACAGAATTCTAAGAACAAATTCTATTAAGAAATGTAAACGGCAGTCGCGGAAACTATCCCAATACATTAATAGTCAAAACTTTCTTAAGTAAGTCGTATGTGGAACGCGTAACTGCAAATCATACTTACATAAAACGCTGAAATCAAGTAGTATTTTCTTTGAGTGGATTAAAATTGTCTTAGATAGTGTATGTTTTTACTCGGCTGCGGTGAAGTCCAAAATGAGGGTTATGTTGTTTAATCCGTATGTCTACTATGTGTATTCGTTTTTTTGTACGATGTATTTGATTTTATAAATGATACGTCATACGTTATGTCTTGATGGCACGAGTATCACGTATTAAGCGCTTTGTATTTTTAAGCTGTCACAAATAGACTTTCATAAGTTTTCCAATTTTTTTTCAGTTTTCATGAGACTATTTACATACATAAAAAAATGTAGTTATTACAAATTTACGATAAGAATACATTGTAATTGAAGAGTTGGTTGAGCAGCACAAAAATACTACCTATTTACAGTTATTTGACATTACGCGTCCAAAATCGTAGGTAGTCAACGCAGGTGTAGTCAAATATGAATGATATACGACGACACAGTGTTTGCGAGACGAGTAGCGAGCACAACCTTTATAGCCCGGGAGCGTGGAGCTATGATTAATTTATCACTTTTACGTTTAGTATATTACTTATTTTGTATTCGGTAACAGTTATAAGTAAGAATTTCACAATTAATGAGGTGTTGCGTATTCTACCTAAACTTTAGATATTCAGCAATTATAGCAAGTAATAGAAATCAAAATAATAATACTAAAGTAAGTGTCAAATCAATCTATGCTTTTGTATTATTTATTCATAAATAAAATTCTATTTATTATCTATATTCTGTACTAATATTATAAAGAGATAACATTTGTATTTTTATTTTTGTATGACCCGTTTAAAATATTCTTTCACCATTACAAAGCTACATCTTTCCCGGCTTTCTTTGAACATAGGCTATAATTTTTAGAAAGATCACGCGGGCGACTTCACTAGAAGAAAGCTTGTTTAAAATAAATGTATTTATCATGGTTTTAGTTACTTAAGTATATAATAAACAGATGATTGATTCATTTATGTACTATATTAATTTACGATTAGTACGAAATGAAAAATAAAAAAGTAACCTACGAGTACTTATTCGATTTTGTTTTCTTAAATAATACAAAACTTATTTTTTTCCTAAGTGCAGTGAAAGTTTGCAATATTTACATTAAAACGCCAATTAACAAATCTCGAAAATAAAATACAGTTTTACGAAAAACTACGCCCCCGAAACGGCGTAGTGCTAGAACAATACGCAATTCCCTGCAGCACCCAACTCCCGGTGTATGTAGAAGTTAGTCGTCAGTGAATTAATATGCCGTGATTGATGTAATACACGAAGCGGAGAACAAACATTGCATTAATTAATTCAAAGTAGTTTACTTTTGAGAGAAGCTCATATGGCTTTCTCTTGATTTACAGTGCATAAGACTTAAATATAGGTAAACTGTTTTTGTAACAACATAGCATCACGGTTGCTTATTCCAGGGATTAGACAGAGGTGTATTAATGTACACCCACATTTCGCCGGCATGTCAGCGATGGGGTCAGCCTATTGCAGTTAATCCAGCACAATTCCTAACTCAGAAATGCTTCTGAGAATTTCATAGAATAATCCAAGAACAGTTTTGTCAGCCTCTTTGTGTATAATACTGATATTCCGTCGCATCTGCTTAGACTGTAAGCCGACCCTAATATCAGTTCAGGAAAAGAAGAAAATGACACACTGCGCCGACCTCTAAAAGAAAATGACACACTGCGCCGACCTCTAAAAGAAAATGAGACATTGCGCCCCTAAAAGAAAATGACACATTGCGCCGACCTCTAGAAGAAACTGACACACTGTGCCAACCCCTGGAAGAAACTGACACACTGCGCCCACCCCTGGAAAAAAATTATACACTGCACCGACCCCTGGAAGAAACTGACACACTGCGCCGACCCCTGGAAGAAACTGACACACTGCGCCGACCCCTGGAAGAAACTGACACACTGCCCCGACTCCTGGAAGAAACTGACACACTGCGCCGACCCCTGGAAGAAACTGACACACTGCGCCGACCCCTGGAAGAAACTGGCACACTGCGCCGACCCCTGGAAGAAACTGACACACCGCACCGACCCCTGGAAGAAAATGACACACTGCGCCGACCTGTAGAAGAAAATAACACACTGCGCTGACTCCTGGAAGAGACTGACACACTGCGCCGATCACTGGGAGAAACTGACATATTGCGCCGACCCCTAAAAGAAAATACATACTGCGTAAACACTGGAAGAAATTGACACACTGCGCCGACCCGTAGAAGAAAATAACACACTGCGCTGACCCCTATAAGAAAATGACACACTGTGCTGACTCCTGGAAGAAAATTCAGCGGTTTAAGTCCCAAGTCCATCAAATCAAATAACCACCTAGCTCTGTAACATATTACCACCTCTGCTGTTGCTTCTTTTTCTATTTCCTTTCCTTGATGTAAATGTTATAACTAAACCATTTTCTTTTTATATTGATTACTAGCTTCCCGCCAGCGGCTTCGCCCGCGTGGTCTTATAATTTTTTCCCCGTTTTTGCTACATTTTTCATTACTACTCCGCTCCTATTAGTCGTAGCGTGATGATATATAGCCTATGTTACTCGGGGATAATGTAGCTTTCCAAAGGTGAAAGAATTTTTGAAATCGGTCCAGTAGTTTCGGAGCCTATTCATTACAAACAAACAAACAAACAAACAAACAAACAAACAAACAAATCTTTCCTCTTTATAATATTAGTATAGATTTATTATTGAAATTGTATTTGCTTGCTGTGTTTGCCGCCTAATATTGTACACTTAGTCTTAACTGTAGTCTGTATTTAAATGATGTATTAGTGTAACAATTGTAGGTAAACCGTTAAATAGACCCCAGCCGGGCTAACATGCACGGCGCGAGAACATTTTGTCGACGCTTATGTCGTGCTTTTGTCTCGTTTTCGCACGAGAAAGAGCGAGACAAAAGAGTAGACTAAATTTTGTCGTGGCGCGCATGTTAGCCTGGCTGGAAGAAAATGACACACTGCGTCGACCCGTACATGAAAATAACACACTGCACCGATCCCTGGAAGAAAATGAACCGAACCCAAATAAATTTGGACAAGAACAGGAAGACGATGATGATATGACCCACATTATAATGCATCAAAACTGGCAATTTTGAACCCCCTTGTACACCATACAAAATTGTTCCATTCGTTATACAAAATAAACTCAGTATCAGTCTCTAAAAAAACACACCTACTACCACTATTTCCGAGTGTAAATTCGTGTTATTTTGTGCCACGGCTATTTGTGCGGTGCTTGTGTGGAAATTGTGTCTTTGTGTGTTGCAAGGGAAATTATAGCACGCTCTCTGGGTTACTGTTAGTGAAAAACATGGTAACTTGTTTATTGTAACTGGTGACATTGTGGCGAATTTTGTTTTTTATAACCAAAAAGGTTGGTACGTCACTGGTCAAATGTAATAATTATGCTCATTGTCAGCAACGTTTTTATTTTCTATTCTTTCTTTCTTTCGAAAAGGGGCTCGTGGCTAAGTTATAGCAACGCTAATCAACCGATCTGCAAGGTCAAGTTATGCTTGCCGAGGTTAGTCTGTGGATGGGTGACCATTCTTAGCACATCAAGACCCCTCCGTGCTTCGGAGAGTACGTAAAGCCTTCCGCCCGTCAGGTTAGTGGCAGTCAGAAGCCCAAAAAGCCTGACAACCAATCTATCCTTCGAATATCGGTATTGCCCAAAAATTGGGATGCGGAGGTCTGATGGCAGTCGCTTCGTGTAAAATACTGATATTCAGCCGCATCTGGTTAGACTGGAAGCCGACCCCAACATGCTTGGGAAAAAAGGCTAGGAGGATGATGACTTTCTTTCTTTTTAATCATGTAAACAATTTTAATAATGCGTAACTACCTCGTTAGCGTAGTGGGCCTAAACGCGACCGCTATGCTTGAGGTCCTATGTTCAATTCCTAGGTCGAGTAGTGTTACTGTTTACAGTGTAACTCGTCCCTATTACATGGGACTTAAACATGTGTGCCAACTCCCACCAAGAACCACGTGCCAACTTGCACTTAGCCAGCGTGGACTATAGCCTATTATAATGGTGTGACGTAGGTGCGAATAAAAGAGAACAGTTCAATGGGTCAATGTTCCGTGTAATAATGAATGACAAAGGCGTGTGCAGTTACACTTATAAGGTTAGGCGAGCTGCACACTACACTATCTCCCTCTCATTCTGTGAGGAGACCCGTGCCCAGCAGTGGGACAGTTGATGATTAGACATGTGCGAACTGTGGGTGTACATTAGTACGCCTCTGCCCAACCTTTCAGGGATTACAGGCGTGATATGTCCTAGATGCTGTATCCTTTCGTTTAAATACCGTATAAACATGAACAGTTTTTCTGACAAGTAGAACTTTACAATTTGACATGATTATAACTTTTAATGAGGTCACTACAAATTTGTGGAAGCGGCGAGGATGCTGTTTACATCAACACTGTTACAATAACGTAGTTATAACTACATAAGTGGAACATAGGGGGTGCAAGTCGTAGGAAGGATGACAGTAAAACCTCCAATGAACCAAAGCATTTTCTCCTTTCAGAATGAAAGGGGTTAGGCTATTATAGTCCACCACGCTAGCCTACTGCGGGCTGGCAGACTTCACATACCGTCGAGAAAACCTCTCAGGCATGCAGGTTTCCTCACAATGTTTTCCTTACACCGTAAAGCGTGTGATAATTACGCACATGATTTCGAAAAGACAAAGGTGCGTGCCCTGGATTTGAACTCGAGATTTGACTTGGCGGTCCAATGGTCATACCTCCAGGCTATCATGCTGAAAGGTCACATGATAATGGACTTATGGCCTCTTACTGTACATCGCAGTAAGAGGCCATAAGTCCATTATCATGTCAAGGATCGTATTTGCCTGCACGTTACTGCGCGTATACATAAACATTACTTAGTGATATGAAATTTAATACCACTATCTTAATACGCCGTCGCGACATCACAGCACTGAATGATCATTACATCGCTTTCTTTCCGACTAGATAATTATGAAAGAGTACGATATACGAGATCGTCTATGTATGCAAAATGTTTGTTATAGAAAAAGGTCGTAAGTGAAACTTGTTTCATGCGATAGATTTGTAAAAATGGTAATGGACTTATGACCGCGACCGTACATTTTAAATACACCTCTTTTTAACCCTTCGGGGAATACAGAAGTGATGCCTATGTTATGTAAAAAAAATATCTAAGTTTTTTATCCTTATCTTACCGCTGCGGGTCAAGTGACCGCTCGTCACTCGCCCCACTCGACTACTGGGAGTAAACAATCTCGAACTTGCGTTAATAATAGATACATTAATTTAACTTCACATGTTACATTATGACACTGTTCACTTGTTGTAACGGGTCACGAGGGATAGATGTCACAGTAGTGTTGATTACATCACTAGATCCATTTTTGAACGAGCACTAACATCACTTAATTTTATTTTATTGAAGGAAAAAATCGGCTGGTGGGCAGGATTCAAACCTGCGTCTTCGGTACGCTTTAACCGCTAAGCTACCACTTGCCAATCGAATCTGGTGTACCGAACCAGAAGACGCAGTTTCCAATCCTGCCCGCCAGCCGAATTTTCCTTCATTAAAAAACTTGTTATCTTAGAATGGAAAATGCTTAAAAATATACAAAAAGATAATCACTTAATAATCTAATATATAAAATTCTCGTGTCACAGTTTTAGTTGCCATACTCCTCCGAAACGGCTGGACCGATTTGTATGAAATTTTGTGTGCTTATCCGGTATCTATGAGAATCGGCCAACATCTATTTTTCATCCCCCTAAAATGACCCACCCCTATATGGCAAAACAACGTTTGCTGGGTCAGCTAGTAATCTATATAATTATCTATATAAATAAAAATTAATTGCAATTCTGTTAGTCTCGCTAAAACTCGAGAACGGCTGAACCGATTTGGCTAATTTTAGTCTTGAAATATTCGTGGAAGTCTAGGGAAGGTTTAAACCTTCCCTAGACTTCCACTTCCACGAATATTTAAAGTAAGAAAACTTTTAATGGTGGTACGAAATTCGCCGGGTCAGCTAGTTTTTTATAAAATACATCAAACATTATTGTGTATTATTATGACGTTAGAACTCGGACGAAGCAAAAGAAGTTTTTAATCTCTGCTTACCCCTATAGGAAAATGAGTAGGTATTTATGCATGTTTGTACTTCTCGGGAAGTCGGGTTTTGGATGAGACGACTAAACTGCACACCAAGCTCTTGCTGGCGTAGGGTGATAGGAATAATATAATACTTTTGCTAAACCTATTAGCGATATAATCCTGATCCTGATCCTTCCATCCATCATCATCCTCCTGTCCATATCCCAATTCATTTGGGGACGTCTTTTTCTTCCACACGTCTCTATTAAGCGCCATCTTGTCATTCCATTTGTTTATAGACATATCCTTTCTCAAACACTCCATTCATCTTTTCTTTAGCCTGCCTGTTCCATTATAGCCATCCATCCAAAACCTCATCTCATGTTCTGATAGATAAATAGGAATATGTGATATATATATTCGCGGCAGATGGCAGTGAATGCAATTGAGAATTCTGCCCGAGGGCACAAGTTAACATGCAACGAATCTTGCAGAACGAGAGTTGCCATTTGATAAAAGTTTTATACTATATACTGTAGTACAGTTTTATATGGATTTCTGTTGGTAAATACTGTTAGTTTTCAATAAAAAACTTATTTATTTCAATGACTTTTATTTGAGAACTATTTTAAACTTTATGATCCACTTTCATTTTTTTTCCAATCTCGTGAAAATATCCCAAAGTCCTTTTAAAGCAGATGTTTACGGTGTATTATATGATATACGATGTATTTAAAGTTACAGCAGTTGGTAATCTATAACGTCGCATAATGTGACCACGATAACCAACTTTTTTCTGTTTGACGGTCTGCATAATTTGGGGTTTCTGACCAGCTCGTTCAACTTCTCCATTGGTCACATACTACATAGCTATAAAAAAATCTAGCTACCGTTAATCCAGAAAAAAATGCAAAAGATTTTGATAACTAGCTCAAATAAAATACATCATAATATTGTGTATATAAATACCCAAATGACATCTTATTGGAATGAGCCCGAATGATTTATGTTCCTGAGCATTGACAAAAAAAAGCCTTGTTACAGCTACATCTGATCCGCCTGCATTAGGCATTACTTTTGTTGAAACACACGGAATAAAATTGCAGCGAGCATAGGATCAATAAAGTGATTATTGTAGAGCGTCGCTCGGTCCAGCGCGATTATAAATATAAATGTTTTTGGCCATTTTACGCAGCACCATCTAGTCGCAAACTAAGCAGAGCTTGTACTATGGGTATTAGACAATGGATATAATGGTTATATATCCATTTTGTACATACATAAGAATCACTGAACAAACATTTATTATTTTTGCAACCTTTTAAATTGATACTCCGCTCCTATTTGTTTTAGCGTGATGATATATAGCCTATAACATTCCTCGATAAACGGACTATCTAACACTGAAAGAATTTTTTAAATCGGACCAGTAGTTCCTGAGATTAGCGAGTTCAACCAAACAAAGAAACAAACTCTTTAGCTTTATAATATTAGTATAGAAGTATAGATTTATTTATTTAATAGGCGGCCATTGCCATACGCGCGTGCCTCAGCTTGACATAAACGAAGTCCGTATATCCCCAGACTTCGATGCTGTATCTCCGTCAGTTTATGTGCGTGCTATAATCCACGACTCACCCCTAAAGGCGTGTAAATCCAGACATAACACGCATGCTCGGCGCGCGCGAATCTCAACCCGTGTCAACACACCCTCGTTAATTATAGTTCTTTGGCATGTTGAAGTACGTGATTTTATTCCGAAAATGGGTTTTATGAGTGCTTAAATACACATTACCGTCGATATATCCACACTATATTATGGATATACCTATTGTTCTTGATACAACGTTAGTTTTCGGTTACTCTAAAGCCGTACCACCTCACCTTTAATTTGATTTGAAAGGTCAGAAAAAAAACACGTGCTGACGAGCTCCGATTTTCGTAAAAAAAATGAAAAAAAATCCTAACCTAACCTAACCTGAATTAAAAATTTAGAAAACTCCCGTCACGAAATTATCATAGTGTATAGTATTCTCCTACTTAAGCCCTTTCATTTGATACCCATATTGAGGGAGTTGTGAAAAAATATGTAATCCGCTATTTTGTACCGGCGGCCATCTTAGACCGATTTTCAGCAAACATAGCTAAGAACACTCCCGACTAATTGACCTTTCAAGTAAAAAAAAAAACAAAATCAAAATCGGTTCATCCGTTCGGGTGCTACGATGCCACAGACAGACACACACACACACACACACACACACACACAGACACGTCAAACTTTTAACACCCCGTCGTTTTTGCGTCGGGGGTTAAAAATGGATGTCCATTTTGAATAATTTTTGAGACAAAAATATAACATCAAACATGAACCCTGTTAACACAACAGTATTTTTAGTGCTTAAATATTAATAGCATCATCGCTAGTCAGTCGGTCAATATCTGCGTAAAAAAGCTGTGTCTGTACATTGAAGATATTAAAAAAAAACAAGTGGCTTCGAGTATTACGAGTATAAAACGACCGCGAATCCAAAAATGTCATTTTTAGACTTCTTAAGGCCCCAGTCTAGCTGTGCATAACAAACGAATTCAGTATATTGACAGTTCGCGGGCACGAACCCCGCGAGGCACCCTCTGTATCATCCTGTGATACGTAAATTACAAAGTGTAGAGCAGTGCTACGAAATGAAAGTTGCTCTACTTTACAAAATAAAATATTTCTATTTATCGGCTGGCGGGCAGGATTCGAACCTGCGTCTTCTGGTGCGGTACATCAGACGCTTTGACCACTAAGCTACAGCGAGCCCCAACCAACTGTAGTGTACCGTGGTGTACCGAACCAGAAGACGCAGGTTCGAATCCTGCCCGCCAGCCGATTTTTTCCTTCATTAAAAATAACTTGTAATCTTAGTATGGAAAATGCTTAAAAAATACAAAAAGATATTTCTATTTAATTATAATGAACAACACTACTGTGGCCTGTGGGATTATACCCTGAAAATCTGAAAAAAATATCTGCCGTTTGAAATAATTTAAGTACTTTATGATTTATGGAAACGTAGATATTATTATTTTTAGTCGAGGTTTTAATTTCGTTTTAACAGACATGAAAAAGAAGGAGGTTGATTTACTATAAGGTCAAGTTCCAGGAGATGGTTTGCTTTGGAGTAGACCTTTGTGTTTTATTTCTTGATCTAAACTGGTTAGAGGATGAGCAAAATTCAGAGCGAGAAGTAAGAATTTGAGATAGAATACACTTCCACGACTGCTATAGCCGTCTGGCTATCATCAGAGGTGTGTAAACTCAGCTTTCAATGAGCTAGATGAACCAGATCACACGGGTTTGAACCGTTGAGCTTATAGCTCAGCAACAAAATGACTAGCCCATGGCTCAATTCAGCTCTTATTGTATTTGTAAATCCCTCCACAGATTAGTCTTGTAATTCTGTTACAAATTTCTTTTAAATTAAACGGGATTTTTGTTAGCCATATTTCATGTAAATCTATTCAGCCGTTCAAAAGCTACAGCTCATGTCCTAGTTGGGATTAGAAATGTTTAACACCAAAAAATCGATCAAAAGACCTTTAATCTGGGCACATGAAGTGGGGTAAATGAAAAACCGCGTGCAACGGTTATCTATAAATATACTGATCTATCTATCTATCTATTCAGCCGGTAAAACCCACTGCTGAGTCAGGGCCTCTTCTCTATTACGCCACTGCCATATTAACCGACAATCGGGAGGTGATCTGCCCTGCAATCGTTTACATCCAGCCAGTATATCATATGTCCATCTAGCTCGTGTATGTACACCTATAGGCACCACCTCACCTTCACTTGGGGTCGGCGCAGTGTTTTTTTCTTACGTACATCGTCGTCATTCTCACACTGTCTATTCATCTTTTCTTTGGTCTTCCTCTTCTACTATATCCATCCACATTTATGTTCAAAACCTGTTTTGTAACTAGGCTCTCTACTTCTACGCATCATAAGTAATATGTCCATATATCGTAGATAAGCGGTCACTGCACAACTTTTCAGTACTTTTCACACTCACTTTCAAACTACGTCTTTCTCACTTTCTAACTATGGTCTAATGACCCGATAAAGGAAGATAGGACAATGGTCCACTGCAGAACTAAGTACGGAAACCGAACACACAGGACTTCATCATCATTGAGAACACAGGAGTGGGTTTTCAAGGTCGCTGGGAGTCGTTGGAGGCAGGCGGCATATAACCAGTCCTTGTGGAAGTCTATGGGTGAGGCCTTTGTTCCACATGCACAGTGGACTTCTTTTGGCTGATAATTATAATTATATTAGGATAGTAATTATTCAATTTGTGTGATTCAAACCGGGGAGGGTCATAGGTAAATTTTTGGGTGTCGGACAAACTTGTTACCTAGTGGTAATAAGTTAACGGACCATAGTAACGAACTTGTTTCCTAGTGATAAAAAGTTAACGGACCATAATAACAAACTTGTTACCTAGTGGTAACAAGTTAATGAACCATAGTAACAGACTTGTTACTATCGCACTTTACTGCTAACAAAACAGTCTATGTCTGTTATTTATGTAAAAAATGGCGTCGAGTTGTTTCTGTACCCAGGTGTTAACTAGGGACAGAAGAATCGGGACCATAAAGTTAGACGAACATCCAAGCGTCCAATAAATGCCTAAACACACCGCATTTTTTAAAACAATCGATCGATTAAACTGCTTGTGGAAAAAAAATGCGCGTGATCGGGAAACGCGCGTCGGAAATAATTTCTGAGAAATTGACATAAAAATAATGAAGTAGAGCAAGTTTCAATGCCCGATAGTACGCCAGCAAGGTTAGAGAGAGAGCAAAATTTAGAGCGAGAGGTACAAATTTGAATTTGACATAGAATCCACGTCCAACCGCTACGACCGACTGGCCCACAGATTACTATATTATAGCAAGCTAGACTGGCCGCCTCTGAAGAAATTGGCTTGAGATTTTCGTTTATAAACCGTGCCTGTTGAAAACACTATAAAAAATATTTGTGAAGCAGGTACACATTTTTTTTAAATTGGTTGTGTCATTTAATACACGTACTTTTAACTGATCAAATGATTTCATCAATATTTTTAGTTTTTATTATGAAAAAAACCGTTTGTTTTGGGACCAAAAACAGGAAAATTTGATGATGTTATGACACTCGGATTAAGAAAACTAAAGGTATAATTAAAAATCTACTCAGCGCATTTTGAAGACGACTATCTTAAGCTAATTTTGCGCTGAGTAGATTTTTGAATTTATTCTTGATTACCCCGATTAACGTGCACAAACATGACTCTAAATGGCGTTGGGCGCGAGAGCGCCATCTTTGACGCCTGATTTATATAACATAAACTAACCAGAGGAACATGAAAAAAATACGTAGATAAAGCTAATATAACATATATTCTATCGCGATAAAAATATATGACACTATATCCTTCCTTTCCTTAAAAAAACGTTGCGAAAATGAGCTAATAATTTGACAACTGCCAAATTTTGCTAGACTGGGGCCTTAAAACAAATTATTATTACTTATTCAAATAGCTTTTTTCAATTATTTGAATAGATCTTGATATAGAGCTTGACCCCTCTGTTTGTATGCCCATATAAAGAAGAGATCATCATTGTTGGTTATTAATTGTTTTTTTTTTCTATTTTCACGTGAGCAAAGCCGTGGGCAAATGCTCGTATTTAAATATAGGCACTATCTTTATCGAAATTTATCGAGGCTCAAGCACCTCGGACTCCAAATTCAGTGGACCCCTTCATTAAAATGGCCTTATTCTTCCCTGTTCAATAACAAAGCAGTATTTATTTCAGTCGAATGTATTAATAATGCAACCCCATTTATTAGCGACTCCGTTTGTGTCGACAACTGTCTTGATGTTTGTTCATTAACTGTACTCATTAGTAGGGGCGCCACAGAGTAGCTGGCGATAGAGAATACAGGAGTATTTCAAGAAAAAAAAAGTCTTATGCAATGTGAAGGAAGATTTTGACTTGGCGAGTAGGACTCGCGGTGGCTTAGCTGTCATAGCGTCTGGTGTACTTAACCAAAAGACGCAAGTTCGAGTCCTGCCCGCCAGTCGATTTTTTCCTGTATTAAAACAACTAGCAGATAATCTTAGCATGCTAGAAAATGCTTAAAAAATACAAAAAGGTATGTCTCACTCCAGGTAGAGGCTGCTCCTACGCCCTTGGCCCAGGAAGCCCGCACGTTCCACGGGCGGCAGGCTTGGGGAAGTCTGTCGCCCAACACACTAAGCCCGAGTAGGTGATGCGATCGGAGTGTGCCGCGTCCCACTCAGTGGATTGGTAGGAGAGGAGGGTGCACACCACACGCACCCTGCCAAAAGAGCCGGGGGCCGCATAGGCGGCCCGTCACCGCCGACGTCGCGGAAGAATGTCAACACGTTCCCGGACCCCGGCCGATAGGTGATGAGGCGAACAGACGTCTGGTTTTAGTAGGTAGACGTCCTTTTCAGGGTGGAGTCCCACACACAGGGCTGCCCTTCCCCGGGGCAGCGTGACGGTGCATAAAGCATTTCCAGACGATAAAAAAGGAAGCCCGCACGTTGTGGTGTCGCAGAAATAAACAAAAATCGTACCAAATAGCGTACTGTAGTTTCTGCGCCTATTCAGCCATACAAGAAAAAGGTGTAAGTGTTTGTATTTATGTATGATCACGGTTGATGTCTATAACCATCAACTGTAGTCGATCAGTAATGTTTAACTACAAATTGCTTATAATATCAGCCAAAAGAGCTCTCTCTTTTGATGCATTTCTCCACGAGTTCCAACATGTCGACATTTTCAACGATCATATACGTACTATTGTTATCGCTGTAACATTGTATACCATATGTTTATTTTATATATTTTTAAGAGAGGTAGGGCACAACCATTTATGGCTCAAATCTGGAGCAGCCCATCTAGGGAAGTACCTCCACCTTACAGAAAACTGCAGATAAATAACATACTTTATTGTGTGTTGTGTTCCTGAAGTGAGTAAGGTCGCCAGAGCTTCTTCTAAGGATGCACTGCGCTGGCAGTAAGAGGAATATTCCTTCAAACTGTCGGCGCAGTGAATCCTCCATAAACCTCTAAGAGGTTTTTCGGGTCGGCAACGCGCGAGTGATACCCCTGGTGTTGCAGCGTAGCGTCCATAGGCTATAGTAACCGCTTACCATCAGGCGGGCCGTATGCTTGTTTGCCACCTTAGTGGTATAAAAAAAAATATACTGTAAGCTTATTATTAATTATGGAAATAAATAAATAAATTCTGTTTTTTTAACTATCTCTGTAGCCGAGAGCACAAGTCCATAGATTACACAATACCAAAAAATTCTAAAATATTTACACGCAGCACCGCGGCCTCTGTACAAGTCTACTCTATGCTCGTGAATTAATAAACAATTTGCGTGAGTGTGTCCGTCAGAATACTGAACTAGTTCTTACCTGTGTGCTGCTTGCTCCTTCTCCACTTACCTAATGGATCAGGGGTGATAGTGGAGCCACTATCAAAGAGCATACTTTGAATAACCGGGATTAGAAATAAATAAGCTTTATTTATATTTAGTAGTGACAACCTCGTTGGCCTACTCGTCCCAAGCGCAACTGCTACGCTAGATAGTCCTGGGTTTGCATCCCGGGTCGAGTCAGAAAAAAATGAAAAAAATATCCAGAATCATGTACTGAACTCATGGTATTCAGATGTGCGTCGATGTCCCTTCCACCTTGTATACTGTCCCACTGCTGAGCACGTGTCTCGTCTTAGTATGAGAGGGAATAGGCTATAGTCCACCACGCTAGCCTAATACGGGTTGGCAGACTTCACATGCCGTCGAGAAAATCTCTCAGGCATGCAGGTTTCCTCACGATGTTTTCCTTCACCATAAAGCGAGTGATAATTATGAACTCCTAAGAGCCTTGGATTTGAACTCGAGACCTTTGACTTGACAGTCCAGTGGTCATACCCCTAGGCTATCACTGCTCTTATCACGAGCAAAGAAATAAATTTAATTTAAATGATCTTCCTTGTTTGTTTAGTACAGACTCGTACCTACTTACGTATTTAGTGGTTTTTTATGGATGCTATTGTCAGAACTGGACCAAATTGCAATAGGACCACACGAAAAGCACCAGCTTTCAAATTAGAAATAATCATCAAAATCGGTTCACCCAGTTGAAAGTTCTGAGAAAGCAAAAATAAAAAAAATACAGTCGTATTGAGAACCTACTCCTTTTTTGAGGTCGGGTAAATAATTATCCATCCGTAGCTTACCTTTTCAGTATATTCAGTCCCTTTTCTATATAAGAACTGAAAGTGACAGTTGATTCAATTTCGTACCTCAACAACAACTGTCGCAGCCTACAAAAAACTCCCCTTAATTCCGCAAACACAAAAATTTCTTAGTAAAGAATACGTAAAAAGAATCAACCCAGAAATTATCATAATCACATCATTTCCCGGTGTGGAATATTGTCGATTCACCCCCCTTTGCTTGTAAGTCTTGCGCACTTAACTCAAAAACTAATATAACTTTTCTTACCCTTAGGGGTTATTGGCAAAAAATAAGTTGTTCCCTAACTATGCCGTTGACGTACAAATAGAGCGGGTTTCCATGTGTTTAGATGTTTTGGAAAATTTCCTGTTATGGGCTGAATAACAGAGAATAATATTATCAAGAAAGAGGTGTTTCACGACGTCTGTGGTCTAGTGGTTCGATTACCAGACTGCCGATGGCTGGGTTCGATTCCCACAGGACACAAATATTTATGTGATCAATATTATGTGTTTGTGTTTATCTGGGTGTTTTTTATGTACTTAAAAATAGGTATATAAATATTATCCATTAATATAGTCTAATATAGTCTACACGGAACTAGTAGGACGGAGGGGCGGGGGCGCTTGCTTTTGTTCTCAGTAACCCGCCGCCTCACCCCCACACCTAAGGCGCAGCCAACTAGTTCCGCGTGGACTATAGTAGATACCCATAGTAAAAGCTCTGCTTAGTTTGGGTAAAATATCCAAAAAAATAATAAAGGGCAGGCAGCATTGACTTGTTCCATAATTTCGATCACTTCTAGCTATCACTAGTAAAGCATGGTCACCCTACCAATACCCGTACATAAGATAAATTGAAAAGTTGTTGTAATATGTTTAGGATGAATTGGTAAACCAATTGCATGAGATGGTAACTTATCACGCTCTTAAACGTCTTAGATTAACATAATATTTATATATTTCCCGATAGGTTAGGCTAAGATGTACTAATGTCCGCGGAAGAATGCGTTGTTCCCGTAGCCCCCGACGCAAGTGCGAGTGAACACCGGGGTTGGTTTTGGTCAGTAGGAGTCTAACAGACCCGGGGACATTCATGAGGGTTTCCAACTTCGAAAAAAAAAGATGTACTAATACGACAGTTCGTCCGTTCTACGTAATAGACGATTACGTAGAACGGACGCGCTATATGATACGCTGATACGCCATCAACCGGACACAAATCCAGACTCCGAGCTGCTACTGAAAATTTCACAGAAAAGCCCAGTAATACTTTGCTCGACCAGGACCCAGGACCTGTAGCGTAGCAGTCGCGCTTGGGACTACTAGACCAACGAGGTAGTTAACTTCAGCTTTTAGATGTAGCATATACAAGGTGGAAGGGACATAGCGGCACATCCGTGTACCATGAGTTCAGTACATGATTCTGGATTGGAATTATATGGCAATTTTTTAATATATTTTTTTCTGGGATTTTTTTACTTGAACGTGTAAAAAAACATTTCTATCTACCCAAATTGGATTTATAATTTAAAAAATATTATTTCATTTATATCGGATCGCGCACGCGATAACGTTCACCGCGAAGCGTTATGATCGCGTTTTTAGCAATACACTGCGCGCTCAAAAATGACAATATCTGTAATAACCGATGATTTTCATTAGGTCATTTTATTTTTGACCTTGGATGAAACCTTGTTACGACGTTTGTGCATCGATGTCCCTTCCACCTTGTATACAGGTAATATCAGGTAATTTATTTTCTCATCTATACTTAATATTATAAAGATAAAGAGTTTTTTTTTAATAAGAAAAAAATCGGCGGGCGGGCAGGATCCGAACCTGCGCCTTCTGGTATCTGTTTCAGTAGGGCGAGCGGTGGCTTAGTGGTCAGAGCGTCTGGTGTACCGAACCAGAAGGCGCAGGTTCGAATCCTGCCCGCCCGCCGATTTTTTCCTTCATTAAAAATAACTTGATCTTAGCATGGAAAATGCTTAAAAAATACAAAAAGATAGATGAAGAGTTTGGTTGTTTTTTTGTTTGGTTGAACACGCTAAGCTAAAATACTGACAGCATAATATAGTACCTTTTTGTCTCTAATTCGTTTCTACATAATTATTATATTATAATATTATAATATTTCTGTGTTTGTCGGATGTTGTGTGCCTGAATAAATGTGTTTTCTTTCTTTTTCTTTCTTACCTCAGGAACTACTGGTCCGATTTGAAAAATTATTTCAGTGTTAGATAGGTGTTTATCGAGGAAGGCTAAAGTCTATATATCATCCCGCTACGACTAACAGGAACGGAGTATCAAATAGAAAATGTTGCAAAAACGGGTGAAAAATTCAACTTCTCCGGGAACGAAGTAGCGGGCAGAGGGTAGTTTTTGATATTCCAGAAATAGTATTTATTTCAGGTGTTGGCTTAGGGCAATGATACTTTACGTGGTGCCTCGGAGGGAAATTGAAAAAGTTTAGTCTTCAACTGAAGGGGGTTTAGCCGACTGTGGTGCGTCTGGGAGGGTATTGTGTTTACCTAGATTAAGGAGGTTTTAATCTGTACAAAAAATATATTTTATCTGTGTTATAAATCACAAATAACAGACGCATTCATAGGAAAAACTGCAACCACTTACCAGAATATGCAGGGTCAAGTTCTTGGGACCTGATGATCACTATAGGATGATAGATATAGAATAACGACGTCTGTGATAATGACTGTCTGTGAGCCTATGGACGTTTATAACGCTGAAGCGTCACTCACTCGTTGCCAACCCTGCAAAAACTTCTTAAGAGGTTTATGGAGGATTCACTGTGCCGACAGTTTAAGGGAATATTCGTCTTGCTGCCAGCGCAGCGCAACCTTAGAGGGAGCTCTGACAACCGTACTCACTACAGGAACCAGGAACACAACACACAATAAAGTGTGTATTAGTTGCAGTTTTCTGTAAGGTGGAGGTACTTCTCCAGATGGGCTGCTCCAGTTTTGAGCCATAAATGGCTGTGCCCTACCTCTCTCAAAAATGTTATCAAAATATTAGCTAATATCAATTACATACATACATACATAGCTTCACGCCTGTCTCCCATAGGGGTAGGCAGAGACTATAGATTTCCACTAGCTACGATCCTGGCACACCACTTTCGCTTCGTCTATGTTCATTAACCTCTCCATGCATGCTCGTCATATCAATTACGAAGCTTTAAAATAAAAACCATGTACCGCACGCGACTCCCACTCTCTTTATTCAATATTTTATTGTTCTCAGCGTGACGTAATACCCGTGACGTCGTCGCGGCGTGGCGTATGAGCGACGTGTTGATAAATTATATGACGATGTCACTTCGTCAACGGTTTTTGGAGATATTATGAGTTATGATGTGAAGCTGGGCTTTTAATTGGTAGGTCTATCTTCTGGTTAAACAAAAATAATAATATCTATACAAATAAATAAAATTGAAGGGTGTGTTTGTAGTTTTAAATTAACAGCTTTTCACTAAATGCATAAATTATGAAAGTATGCACTGTACTTGCATAAAAAACATTTTTTTATCTGTCAGTCTATCGGTTTGTACCGGTTAATCTCTAAAACGGCTGGACCGATATTGTCGGGACTTTTACTCGCAGATAGCTAATGTTGTAAGGAGTAACTTAGGCTACTTTTAGTTTAGAATATTTATTTATTTTAAAAAAATGTACTGCGTAAAAAAACACATGATTCGTAGATTTAAAACTTTGTGAATACAGTAGTACATCGATATTCTAAACTTCGAATGACAAAAACATCAAACCTCTTTTTAAACTTTACAATATCATTGACTGAATAAAAAACAGTGTCCTTTGCGCCTTATAATAATAAAAAAAAAAAAACAGAAAAGCCAACAAAAGAGTTTATAATCATTAAACCATTTATCGCTACGCCGTAGACATCGTAGCCTCGTAGCAGACTACGCCGTAGTAAACCGGTTCATCGTCAAGTTTACGAGTACCTACGTACTTCTTTACGAGTGTCAACAATGTGCCTATATGACGTCATATAATTATCTTTTGTAGGGTATGTTGTAGTGTGGGTTTATAGGTTAAACCACGACGAATAACATATTGTTATACATAAAGGCTAAAGATAAAATAGATAACTATACTACAATCTATGAATAATGACTGCAGAGCCTGTGGTGAATTCAAGGAAACTATGCAGCACATCCTGTGCGATTGTGACGTCCTGGCGACGAAACGGATGAGTCTTCTCGGCAACGGGTACCCGAAGGCGGAAGATTTTAGGTTCCTTCGTCTCAGTGGGTTAGCCGCCTTCGTAAACCACGTCTTCAAAGAGTAAGGAATATACGGTAATGGGGACAACACAAAAGATCCCATTGGGTCGAAGTGTTGCTGGTTGTACCAGCCCCCATAGTAAGATAAGATAAGATACTACAATCTATGCTAACATTTTAAAGAGAAAAGATTTGTATTTTTACCCGACTGCCGAAGGAGGAGGGTTATGTGTTTGACGCGTATGTATGTATGTATGTATTTATGTATGTATGTCCGTTCCTATGTCCGGTCGTAACTACTCCACGGCTCAACCGAATTAGATAAATGACACCTCATTAGATTCGTCTTGATGGCACGACTGTCACTGGGTACACGAAATTTAAAAAAAATCAATATGGCGGATTTTATACGCTTTAATGTGCGAACTGATTTTGAAAATGATCTTTAGTTGTATCAATTTATTTTTTAAATCATCATTTAGGATCTATCTAGTGATTCTATGATGATTTATAAACTAAAAAGAAGGAAATAAAATCAATTATTAAAAGAAACAAAAAACCCGACTGCGTAAAAACTACTAACTAAAAATCTAAAAACAAGCTCTGTGATGTTGGAAAATGTATTGCAGGCGGGACAAGCTGTTCGTTCATAAACAAAATTGTTTCTTTGCTTGTCCTTGTACTGGACTGATTTGAATAATTCTTTCACCATTAGAAAGCTACATCTTTTTTTTTATATGACGCGAGTGAAGCCGCTGGTGGAAAGCTAATAAACTGACGACGTCTGTTGTCTAGTGGTTCCGAGTACCGGACTGCTGATCAGGAGGTCGTGGGTTCGATACCCACAAGACACAAATATTTATGTGATGAATATAAGTATTTGTGTTTGTCTGGGTGCTTCTTATGTATTATAAGTATGTATTTACAAAAGAAAAGTATATAAGTATTATATCCATTGTCTAGTACCCATAGTACAAGCTATGCTTAGTTTGGAACAAGATGGTGCTGTGTGAAAATGTCCCTAGATATTTATTATTATTATAGGAAACACCCAGACAAATACAAACATTTATATTCAACACATACAACATAAATATTTGTGTCCTGTAGGAATCGAACCCACGACCTCGTGATCAGCAGTCCGGTACTCAAACCACTAGACCACAGAGACGATTATATTACATCTCTGCCTTACCCTTCTTTGAATACAGGCGAGATGGTGTGTTTTCTTATCTCGTTTTGTGTCTTGTATTTTCTCAGCACAAACTTTCTTTCTTCAAACATTTTACAAACTAAAAATCAATTCCATCATAAAAAGGCAACAGTTTTTATAACCGTCGTAACAACGTTGATATCATTTTGGCGGCATAATTTCCCCGGGGATTGCCCGGGCAAGCGATTGTTAAGGTGTTATTAAAAATTGAAACCTTAAATTATAAACTAGGCAGAAAAACTTACGGAGGCTTTCTCTTGAGCCAAATTTCCTGGGAATTTTACAGAAAAATCGCACTTTGCTCGACCTGGGCATCGAATCCAGGACCTCGTGCGTAGCTAGTCTGTCTTACAACCACTAGGCTAATGAGGTAGTTTGCACTAAAGTCCACGCGGAACTAGTTGGCCGCGCCTTAAGTAGGGACGAGGGTGAGGCGGCGGGTTACTGTGAACCAAATCAAGCGCCCCCGTCCCTCGGTCCCACCGCGCGCAGGCGACCCGCCCCTCCGTCCCGCCGCTCACATACTTAAGACGCGGCCAACTAGTTCCACGCAGACTATAACAAACCTTTTTTTAACCCCCGACGCAAAAACGACGGGGTGTTATAAGTTTGACGTGTCTGTGTGTGAGTGTGTGTGTGTGTGTGTGGCATCGTAGCTCCCGAACGGATGAACCGCTTTTGATTTTGATTTTTTTATTTGAAAGGTGAATTAGTCAGGAGTGTTTTTAGCTATATTTGATGAAAATCGGTCCAAGATGGCCGCCGCCACAAAATAGCAAATTAAATATTTTTTCACAAACCCCTAAATATGTGTATCAAATGAAAGGGCTTAACTAGGAGAATACTATACACTATGATAAATTTCAAATCCAAGATGGCCGCCACCACAAACTGGCAAATTACATTTCGTGTCGGGGGTTTTCAAAATTTTTAATTTAGGTTAGTTTACTGAATAAAGCTATTACTGATGAGTAGATTGAATGATAGGTCACTGGTTTTCCTTTCAAAACTCCAGTCAGACATAAATACTCCAATTAAGGTAACAATCGTTAAGAGCTGAAGTTTTAAGACCTAACAGTTAAGTCCTAAGACCTAGTTTTATAGATAGGAGCATTTTATTGGCGTTTGGTGGCACAAACTTGTGGCCAGTGCAATCGCAATGCCATATCTAAGTTAGGCCAATGTTGGAGCTGATATTAAAGTTCAAAATAAACAATTTAACATATATCTTTTTGAATTTTTTAGCATTTTCCATGCTCAGAAAATACCTGTTATTCTAATGAAGGAAAAAATCGACTGGAGGCTAGGATTCGACCAGCGTCTTTTAAATTTACATCACCTTAAGACGTAAATTAATACAATGAAGTAATACATTTAATAATTAATCCATATACTGTCCCACTGCTGGGCACGGGTCTCCTCTCAGTATGAGAGGGATTAGGCTATAATCCACCACGCTAGCCTAATGTGAGTTGGCAGACTTCACATGCCGTCGAGAAATCTCTCAGGCATGCAGGTTTCCTCACCGTTAAAGCGAATGACAATTACGCATATGATTTCGAAAAGTCAGAGGTGCGTGCCTTAGATTCGACATTGAGACCTTTGACTTGGCAGTCCAGTGGTCCCTAGGCTACTGCTGCACATCAATATATTTGTAGGAACGTATTTGAAAATGTAAATATCAACAACGTTTTGTTTATTCTAGATGCAAAATTAAATAATTATAATCTAATTCTGAATAATATATTTGACTCGCTGTTTACTCGATCTCAAGCCAAATGTTATTAAAGTAACACAAATATTTTTCTCCGTTACCAACATTGGTGACAAACTCCATAAAATTTAATGTCGTCAATATACTTAAGAGTCTGTTTTATCTGTTTCTGTTCAAATGGTCTGCGTGGTGACATCTATAAATATGGTGGGGGGTAGGGTGGATAGGAAAATGCAATTTTTCCTTAGAACCGTCATGTCAATTCACTCGTCTCTTAATAAAGTGAATGTTTCTCACACCGTTATGTAATATAGTTGCTTTGCAGTCAAAAGGGTGTCATTGTTTGTTTGGCGCCGACTCAAAATGTGTCATTAACTTGACTATAAAAGGTTTATTTAATTTCATTTTTCACTTTTCAATTACTTTTTAATAATATACTTACTAATACTTATTAATATAATACTTTTTAATAAAACCGACGAAAAAGTAATTGAAAAGCGAAAAATAGAGATAATTTCCTACCTTTATGGTCAAAAGATTAGGTAAACAAGTACTGCTTGTCAGGATTTTGGGCTCCTTACTGCCACTAACAATTACCATAGGTTCGTATGACCGCCAGTACCGGCAGCTTTACGTGCTCTCCGAGGCACGGAGAGATCTCGATGCGGTAACAAAGGTATTCACGAACTGGCCGCGGCAATAGTAGCTTAATCTTACAGATTGGTTGATCAGCGTAGTTATAACTTACTAGCTTTCTGCCAGCGGCTTTACCCGTGTGGTCTTATAAATTATAGTATATGTTACTCGGGAAAGACGTAGCTTTCTAATGGTGAAAGAATTTTTGAAATCGGTCGAGTAGTTTTAGAGTTTACTCATTACAAACATATTTTTTTTTTCTCTTCATAATATTATTCTTGTATTTTTTGTACTATAACATGTATGTATTATACATATAAACCATCCTCTTCAATCACTCTATCTATTAAAAAAACCCGCATCAAAATCCGTTGCGTAGTTTTAAAGATTTAAGCATACATAGGGATATAGGGACAGAGAAAGCGACTTTGTTTTATACTATATAGTGATGATAGTGATGATTAAGTATAGAAGTATATTTATTTGCTTACAAATATGGTTACAAAAGGTGTAGTTAAAGCCATTAGCCCCTCGCAAACGTGCACACACACACGAACACGTAATCGTGTGTTTTATAAATCTTGTGTGAGCACTACGGTGTTAATGATACTCCGTCTCCAACACAATATTCGATATCACACCCAGTCATATCCAAATTGCATATGTTTTCATTTAATATCAAGTTCAAGAGGGACGAAATTAAGTTGTGTAATAAAAGTGGATTGGAATATCAGCAATTGAATTCTGTCCTGGAAAGGACCTGGGGTCAATTCCCCGATCGGGCTTCTTCCTCCTAGCCTTTTTTCCCAAGCATGTTGGGGTAGGCTTCCAGTCTAACCAGATGCGGCTGAATATCAGTATTTTACACGGAGCGACTGCCATCAGACCTCCGCAACCCAATTTCTAGGCAATACCCATATTCGAAGGAAAGACTGGTTGTCAGGCTTTTTAGGCTTCTGACTACCACTAACGATTGTCATAGGTGTTCGTATGACAACCGGGACCGACGACTTTGCGTGCTCTCCGAGGCACGGAGGGGTCTCGATATGTTAAGATTGGTCACCCATCCACAGACTGACCGCGGCAAGTGTAGCTTAAACTTGCAGATCGGTTGATCAGCGTAGCTACAATTTGGCCACGAGCCCCTCCCCGATCGGGCAAAGACCAATAAAGTATTATTGGGTTGTTCAATGAAATTCTCAGTAATAGCTCGGAGTTTATATTTGTGACTGTGCATACATTTGAATCAAACATAGATATGATATTTTAGTGCTTCTTGGTATATATATTACTAGCTTCCCGCCAGCGGCTTCGCCCGCGTGGTCTTATAATTTTTTCCCCCGTTTTTGCAACATTTTTCATTACTACTCCGCTCCTATTAGTCGTAGCGTGATGATATATAGCCTATAGCCTTCCCCGATAAATGGGCTATCTAACATGGAAAGATTTTTTCAAATCGGTCCAGTACTTTTTGAGTTTATTCGTTACATACAAAAATACAAACTTTCCTCTTTATAATATTAGTGTAGATGGAGATGTAGATAGTGTAGATAAAGAGGAGAGATTTGATGGTTTGTTCGTTTGTTTGCTTGCTCCGAAACTACAGGACCGATTTGGAAAATGGCTTGTCTGCTCGTTTGCCGGCTATCTTTCGGAGTTTATGTCATAACCAGAAACACACGCTGAACATTTAAACAAGCACAGTTCAATCACAAAACAGAAACTTCTATAAATACAAGGTATCTTTTTAATAGCGTCTTGACCCCCTTCCCGTTATGTTATTTTCGACGTAAGTAGCTATCATAGGGTTTAAATTAAAAGCAATAAGCGTTTTCAGTTAAAAGATTGCTAAGGTAATTTATGAAAAAAAACGTGCAAAAATGTGTCTCAAAAAAATTCAAGTTTTCACGTGAACTAGTCATGAAGTCTAAGCATGAAGTTTATGGTCCGCGCGGAACTAGTTGGCCGGGCTAGGGCCGGGGGGGAGAGGTGAGGCGGCAAGTTACTGTGCACAAAAACAAGCGCCCCGCCCCTCCGTCCCACCGCGCGCAGGCGACCCCACCCCTCCATCCCGCCAGGGCTATAGCAAACATGTTACTTTTAGCATCGGCGATCGGCGATTTTGCGACTGCATCGTACCTGCATCGCGTTTTGGAGACTCTCTGCATTCGATCGCAAGTATCAAAAATCGCGCGTTTTTGATGCTGCATCGCGTTTTGGCGACTCCCTGTATTCCATCGCAGAATCGGAATCTTGCGTCGTAGTCACTCTCGCAGCATTTTGCGTTTTTAAAGTGTGCGGTGTGGAATATTAGTCGCTGCATTCTGAAAACCGACTAAATCGCCGATCGCCGATGCTAAAAGTAGCCTGCTATAGCAGATGCTAATGACATCAATATTGCCATGCCACCAAAATTGGCACAAGCGAAGGCATGAATGAGAAGACAGTGTTGAGATATTTTGGGTATGTCAAGAGAATTAATTAACGGTGACTAATATAAGGCGAATGTCAGTGTAAGTGGAAGGAAGGACGCTCAAGAAAAACATAGGTACAGTCCTTCAAAAAGGTCAGGTGCGTGGTACAGTTAGCAAAATGATCAAAACAACTAAGAAAACTAAACTTTATCTCAATGTAATAAAGTTTATTTCAGAATGACAGTTACCGTGTAGCGTGTTCGTTCTGAAATAGTCCTTGTGCCATTGAGATATAGTTTAATTTTTTAGTTGTTTAGATCATTTTGAACACTTTGTATGTCCCGATATATCTTGACTGTACTCGCAATCGGCGCGTGTGAATGAAAAGCTGTATGGAAATGAACGAATCAAAAGAAGTCTGCAATAATCGTAGCGTTCTGTAGTTTATGCGAACCCCTGTGGGAAAAACACGTGAGTGATCTAAAATTATAATTACTTATATCTGTTTCCATGATTTCTTTTTAAAAGAATTCCGATTCCTGCTAGCGCCTGTGTATTGTCCGGTGCCCAAAGGGATTAATTCAATGGCAGAAGTAAAGCAGATTGCTTTCAACGAAGGTGGAAATACGGTAGCAACTTATTTTGCAGCAACCTTAGTGCCAGTTCACACAAGCGTTTTTCAAACACGAAAGCGTTTTTAAAGCGCGGCGCTTTTTAACCCCCGACGCAAAAACGACGGGGTGTTATAAGTTTGACGTGTCTGTGTGTGTGTGTGTGCCTGTCTGTGGTATCCTAGCTCCCGAACGGATGAACCGATTTTTACATAGTTTTTTTCACACACGTGTGTTTTTAAAGCGCTGCGCTTTTTCACAGACGAAAGCGTTTTTTAACAAGCACAGTTGGATTGTTGTAATTTTTGGATTTTTGTGTTGGATAGACGTTGACCGTTAGTTGCTAAATCCAACTGAGCTTACGGAACTCCGACGTCAGGTTTTAGCGCGACGCTTTTTGAACACTCGTGCGATCCAGGGCCTTGGCGCTTTGTAATTTTGTGATGTATGAGTTCTTATATAACATACACTATGGTGTATGTTGCACTATGATGGCACCATGACTGTATTCCCCGAGGGGTTTAGGCAGAGGAGTAAGTGCTAATATAAAACCAAAGTTTGTTTGTTAAGCCCTATGTAATGGGGCCGTGTATATTGGTTAAGAATTCTAGATGTTGGACTGATCTCTTTAAGTGAATAAGGTAGTATGATCAGCGTAGTGGTTGAGTGCTTGGCTGTGGCGTCACGGGTCGTGGGTTCAATCTACTTGGGACCTCTTTTGACTTATTATTTTTATGGCCTTAGAAAAATTTACCATAAATAGAGCTCGAAAAGTAAAAGTTGTGTGATTGAAATGTAATGTTTTAACTTTGTAACGAATCCCTTTCAATAAGGGGAATAAAAAAACTTTGTAACTATAAAGCTTGGTTTCCACTGAAGACATAACTGGAAACCCAGCTTCGTGTGACGACAGAAATCTACTCGCTTTTTTCTTACTTACGCTAAAAGAAAACATGAGCTGAATTCATAGACACTTTTATTATAGCAACTATTCGCTCAAAACGGGACATGAATGTATATAAAAATTGTCTCAATTATTACGAATATAAGTCATCGGAGCGTGGCCTGTTCGGATACAGCCCCCAGATTTGCAAGTCAGCTCAATAATAAAAATATGTGAACGAATCTGCGACTGAACTGGAAAAAATAATTGGCCGATAGTCAGTTGTTTTAAAATATTTTGTATTTATTGGAACAGATTAAAAATATAAATGTTTTTTTTTCGTGTTCCGAATTCAAATATAGAGAATATTGCATGTTTTGTGGCCTGTTAGCATTAAAATAAGTTTTTATTTAAATTCAAAATAACTTTTTTTTAAATAGACACTGACTAAGCAAAAACTATATCAATGTAACGCGATAACATCCGTATTTTTACGAACTTTTGTGGTTTAATTTCAATAGCAACAGATACAGGTGTGGGGACGCCATTAAAATTGTGGACTTAGAATTCACAGAACTGGAGCTCCGAGAAAGTTACCCACAATCGCGGCAGACCACGAAGGATATAGCGAGACGACCTGGATGTCTTCCTTGAGAACTGAAGGCCAGTACTTGTAGACAAATTGCAATTTGACATTCGAATCGACAAACGAATAGAAAGAAAATGTATGGAAATGACACAAACTTTCGACAAATCGGGCTGTCACTAATGTCATTTCCGTTTGTCGATTCGAATGTGAGATTGCAACTTATCTAGCCCCCCAGTATCACAAAAAGCTCAACAAATAGATAAGTGGAAGAAATAGGGAGTAAGTAGCCTTTGCTCAGGGGAGAATACAGGTATAAATAAAAAAGTAAAAAAAATGTTGTCACACTGGTTACACGTACCGCGTGCGCCAATATAGTACTGCTGCACTATTCATCTCGGGCTATAGCAGACTTGCTACTTTTAGCAACAGTGATCGGCGATTTAGTCGCTTTTCAAAAGCAAAATGCAGCGGCCAACATTCCGAACCGCACACTTAAAAATTCGGCGATCGAAATCATCGGCATCGCTAAATCACGCAATTTCGATACTGGGATCGGAGCAGCATCGAAAACGCACGATTTTGATATTGCGATCGAACACAGAGTCGCCAAAATGCGATGCAGCATCGATGCAGTCACAAAATCGCCGATCGCCGATGCTAAAAGTTGTGTCTGCTATAGCCCTTAGGGTGATCCCTCACTTGGACCATTCATTTTCATTTCATTCTTGGAGATTCGATTTTGAGCATTGCATTACATTACAGTATTGACATGACGATCATTATTCACCTGTAATGTAACATCATTCTAGTTACACAAGTTGCGCAGGTCTCCTCCTTCACCAACGTAATGCTCTAATCTTTAACATTACAGTTTGCGCACTGTAATGCTCGGTTCTCCTCCCTCACTGATGTAATGCTCCACTCTGTAACATTACAGTTTGCGTACTGTAATGCTCAGTTCTCCTCCCTCAGCAACGTAATGCTCGAATCTGTAACATTACAGCTTGCGCACTGTAATTCTCGGTTCTCCTCCCTCACTGATGTAATGCTACACTCTGCAACGTTACATTACAGGCGAATGCTCCAAGTGAGGGAGCACCTTTATATGACGCACGTGACGTCAGATGTGACAAGTGCGATGCGTCCTCTAGGTGACATTGTCTGTCAAAAAGCTGATATTAAAAAAACTTACTCAATAAGATCGTTTCTTCGAGAGCCGCCGGTGTGAAGACTTCTTTTTCTTGGTGCCGGTGGCCGCAGTGCTTTGCTGGGGTTGAAAACCCTGCAATGATTTGATCGTTATAACATAAACGCCATCACGACTGTATTCCCCAAAGGGTTAGGCAGAGGTATTACATGATTTATTTCTGTAAATAGAGCTTTTAAGTTGTAAAGGTGTCTTTACAACTATTTTTTCGTTTTTTTAAGCATTTTTCATGCTAAGATAACAAGTTATTCTTAATGTTTTTTTCCTTCATTAAAAATAACTTGTTATCTTAGCATGGAAAATGCTTAAAAAATACAAAAAGATAGTTAATAGGTAAGGTGGCATCGTACGACATCGAACTAGCTGTAAAGTTAGTCGTGTCGGTTGTGAAGCATTCACAAATGATGTCGCTACGTCCCCTTTAAGACGTAAATTAGAATGTGAAGGAAGATTTCGACTGGCGAGCAGGGCGAGCGGTGGTTTAGTAGTCAGAGCGTCTGGTGTACCGAACCAGAAGACGCAGGTTCGATTACTGCCCGCCAGCCGATTTTTTCCTTCATTAAAAATAACCCCTTTACAAGTCAATGTTTTACATTTTTTTAACGAGATAGCGCTGACATTCCTAGCTGTTCCAATGCACATCAACTGTTTGCCGGTACGTTTGGGTCCAATCCGAACATGCCATCAACCAGGTACAAATCCAAAATCCGAGCTGCTGATGAAGATTTACAGACGAACCTATTAACATTTTGCTCGAGTTGGGTGTCGAATCGAAGCTAGGACCTCGATCGTAGCAGTCGCGCTTACGACCACTAGACTACGAGGCAGTCTTAATGGTTATATTTTTTTTTAAATTTCATTGCCGTTCGTGCTATTTCACGTGCGAATTTCAATTTGATTTTTCAGTATTATAGAAAAACTATCCAATAATAGGGGATGAACCTATAGCTCAATCAACTGGGCACAAATCTACACACTCAAAACTGCTACTTGGCATTTCACAGAAAAACCCAACAACACTTTTAAAAGGCCAAAGATATTTGGAAAAGGGAGAGGAAAGCATTTGCCCTGACCATATCGGGTTATAGAACCGCATCCAATGTAGCAGTCTGACTAGACCAAGTCGGGTAGTACACCCAATTTTCGTGAACTACAATTACACACAGATAGCCGATTTGCTAACAACCCTACCTTACTTCCATTGTCCCCAATGTCCCAATAAATATCAGGTTCCAACCCCGCCTCAATATTTTGTATCTTTTTGTCATTATTCCTGTGAAGTGTATCGCAGTTTCGCCAGGGTTTACAACAGGCTCGTTAGCTCAGTAGTGTAGAGCGCCGGCTGGTCTAGTCCCGCTCTATTTCTGTGTAAATTTCTTAGGAGCGGACAGACCCCGGAGGTCGTGGGTGCAAATCCTTCACGAGTCATATTTTTACACAGAAATTGACCCCCACAAATTCACTTTTTCTATTATATTTCCTTTATAACGCCATTGTTTTTCTTCAAAAAGAATATTTCATATTTTTTTCTTTTTACCTAATGTCGCTGAAATTTCTCATTTACCAATATAAATGTATGTTACTTAAGGGCTCATAAACCTTTTCTAAAAAAGTTTTTAAACAAACGAACATAAATTTATTATTTAAATTAATTTTGAAATGGGATAATAATATAGTATGTTTTTTTTTTAATCTTCTTCGCAACTACAGATTTATATTCATATTTTATTATTCAAATAACGTCATAAAGAAATGCTAAGCTCTTTTATTTTTCATCAGTAAAAAAAATGGCAAAACAATGTTATTATAAACTAGCTTCACGCCAGCAGCTTCGCCCGTGTGGTATGTTATTACACATTATAAACCTTCCTCTTCAATCACTATCTATTAAAAAAAACCGCATCAAAATCCGTTGCGTAGTTTTAAAGATTTAAACATACATAGGGATATAGGGACAGAGAAAGCGATTTTGTTTTATACTAGGTATGTAGTGAAGTTTCAAACTTTCAAAATCAATTTGTTATAATAAAACTGACTTATATTAAGAACCTCTACGAAGACCCCCGTCCGCACGTAACTACTTAGTGTGTCCCCGGGGGTCGATGTTAGCGGGGGAGATGTCTTCACACCTATAAACCATTCGGGGATGAGTGTAACTTGTAATGTACGGGGATTTAAAAATATTTTACGATTGAGGTCTTCGTCCAGTTACCTAAGCAGCGGAGTGTGATTACTGGTTGATTAGGATAGCAGTTCCTTTGTGCGTCTCCTGTAAGTGAACGAGTACACTTATAAATACCTAATTGCTATGCCACAAGAACATCATGTGTGTATCTTTCTTTAGAGATCCTAAATAAATGAACTCGGGGGAGTTACTCGAATACGGTGTACTGGACCAATACCTTTATGTGTTTAGAGTAAGCTTTACACTCTTGGATATAAAACGTACGCAGTAGAAAATACACTGTCGTTCACTGGTTTTAAAATCAAGACGTGCTTACTCATATTGAAGTTTTTACGGTAACTGTATTGTCAACAACGAGCTTTTGTTGACAAAACAGAATGGATAGCTCAATTCACTTAGTATATCTACATCTACACTAATATTATAAAGAGGAAAGATTTGTATTTTTGTATGTAACGAATAAACTCAAACAGTACTGGACCGATTGGAAAAATTCTTTCCATGTTAGATAGCCCATTTATCGGGGAAGGCTATAGGCTATATATCATCACGCTACGACTAATAGGACCGGAGTAGTAATGAAAAATGTTGCAAAAACGGGGGAAAAAATTATAAGACCACGCGGGCGAAGCCTTTGGCGGGAAGCTAGTAGCCTATATGTATAGTATATAGTATATACAAGGTGGAAGGGACATCGACGCACATTTGAATACCATGAGTTCAGTTCATGATTCTGGACCCCTGCGTTGAAATTTTCCGTAACTTTTTTCATCATTTTTTTCATAATACAAGCGTGATGGTATGTTGTTTGTTTTTAAATAAATTCTCCAAAGGTTTAGGCATAAGTGTACTAATTTACAAAAACGAGCATAAATATTATAGACTTGTTAAAATTATTCAAAAGTGATTTTCTTTTGAAGTATTGATTAAAATTATATAGAGTAACAAACATTTTCAAACCAATACTATAATGATATTGATGTTATGCTATAGTTTGCGCGGAACTAGTTGGCCGCACCTTAGCTATGTAAGCGACGGGACGGAGCGGCAGTGTCACCTGCGCGAGGTGGGACGTAGGGGCGGGGGGACGCTTGCTTATGTTCACAGTAACCCGCCGCCTCACCCCCGTCCCTACCTAAGGCGCGGCCAACTATTTCCGCCCGAACTATAACAATTTCATAGTACACTCTCTACTACAACTACATTTGCTTTGAAAATCGAACCTAGGACCTCAGCAACTGAGCAGACAGACACTTTAATTTAACCAAAAGAGCAACCACACATTAATCCTTTAAAACTATTAACCTTTTAATGCAAATAGCCAAATAGCCAAGAGGGGTAGTGTTCCGGCGATTCCGAGAACGGCTACCGGACACCGCGCGACACACGACGCCGACTCTTCGTGTGAATTTAGTTTACTTTGTTATGTATGTATAGTATTTTAATTGTTATAAGTTTATACTGTATTGTAAAAACGACGGGGTGTTATAAGTTTGACGTGTCTGTGTGTGTGTGTGTGTCTGTGGCATCGTAGCTCCCGAATGGATGAACCGATTTTGATTTGGATTTTGTTATTTGAAAGGTGAAATAGTCGGGAGTGTTCTTAGCTACGTTTGATGAAAATCGGTCTAAGATGGCCTCCGCCACAAAATAGCGAATTACATATTTTTTCACAACTCCCTCAACATGGGTATCAAATGAAAGGGCTTAACTAGGAGAACACAATACACTATGATAAATTTCAATCCAAGATGGCCGCCACCACAAAATGGTAAATTACATTTAGTGTCAGGGGTTTTCTAAATTTTAATTTAGGTTACGTTATATTATATGGGCCTTGTAGCCGGAATTAAATAAATAAATAAATACCTAAATACATTTCAAACTATTTTCTTACAAGCTTTGGCTCTGTCGATGTGTATTGTGTCGTCACGTGCAGCTAGTGCCTCGGGGCACGCGTGCAGTCTGCTGTGTGCCTTGTGTGCCTCACAATACGACTTAGTTCTATTCTAGCCTTGTCGTTTTGTTTTAAACAGGATTTAGAATTCGTTTATTCCCAATGCAAATTGGGATGTCCTAGATTTCATTTCCAAGCTGAGGTACCTACTTAAGTTCATGTACGGAGTTTTATGTTTAAAAAATATACAAAAAAAAATTGTACCTTTATTTTTTTAATTCAAATTCAAATATTTTATTTCAATTAGACCATAATATAAGTAGGTACTTTTGAAAAGTCAAACTAGTTGCACGGTTCCAAAAGAGTGGGACTTATGGAGAAGAGCCGGCAAGGAACTCCAGAGTAACTCGTTTAAAAAAATATGGTTACAAATATAATTATGTAAGTTTTGAGGATAGTGCAGTTTGATGTGTTAGATTAAGAGTTTTATGATAGAAACATATAGCTATAGGCAGTAAGAGCCGACCAGTCCCGACAGACAGCACCCGTTCACGAGCATGACGTGTGTATCGGCGCCGTTTGACTCAACCATGTTGCAGGAAATAAAAAATGTAAGTATAAAAAATATGATGTGCGCTCTGATTTTTATCTATGAGACTCTTTGTGTCCTATTTATGAGACAGGTACGGTTCCTCTCTATAATTTAATGTTGAGTACTGTACTGTTTAAATTTGGCGAAAACGAAACAATAGAAGTAAACAAAAATCGTAGCGGATGTCGCACTGTAGCTTCTGACTAACCCTATGGGAAATAAGCGTGAGTATACTACAGTTCTCGCCAAACTGATTGTCCAGACATAGTATAACAGAAGAATAACTCAATATTGCTCAACCTGAGTTTCAATCATAGATCCTCACCCTTAGCAGTTATTTATCATAATTTCCATATGTTAATAAATTCACGATATGCAGCCATGTTTCCAAATGAATAGTTTTGTTCAAAACAAAGCCACAGCTTTAGAACTAAAACGTTTTGACAGAAACTTACAGTTTGATGCTTCGATAAACTAACTATACGAGACATGACGTCAAATAGACGAGAAAATACAGTATTTATATTATGTACAACAGTGATTTATTAAAATTTAATTATTACGTGACGATTTTTACTTGGCCAAATATTATGACGCTAATAATGTAATGTGCTAAAATTATAGTAATTTCTCAACATACGATAAGAAACGCGAGTGATAATTAAGTGCCACTGATGTTGCTAACGTCTAATTAACATAATTTGATATAACTACTCACGCTAACATTCTTCTTGACGATAATGGCAACGCCACCACCTCGGCCGGGCTTTGACCCCGCTGGCCGGGGGACCCGCCCCACCAAGTACTTGTCTTGATAGCGAGGCTTGACCGGCTCACTGTCCTCGTCTTCATCAGATGCTGAGAGGAAAATTAAAGTGGGTTTATGGTATTTAATGTTTAGGTTATAAGGTAGTCCCCTCGCCGTTGCACCGCGTGTTAAATTCCCAAATATTCTCGAACCAGACGCAGGGAGGGCTACCACCCCTTTGTCGTTATGTTCCACTTATACGCAGGAAGCTTTGCTTCATCTTTTATCATGCGAACGGCCAAGGAGTGGAATTCTCGGCCGGCTGCTGTGTTTCCCGATTCGTATATTTTAGGAACCTTCAAATCAAGAGTGAATATCATCCTCGGCAGCATGGTCACTTATGATCAGGTGTGGTGCTGCCAAACGCACTCAATAAAAATATTTGTGCCTGTAGCAAATATGTGCATTCCATGGATATTTTTTGTTTATGCCGTGTCCTCTCAGAACAAGCAGGGTTAGATAAGATATACCTAGTCCACCACGTTGGCCTAGTGCCTGTTGGCAGGCTTCACTTCTCTCAGACATGGAGGTTTCCTCGCGATGCTTTCCTTCACCGTTGTAAGCGAGTGACAAATGTGCACATGATTATGGAAGTCGGAACAAAGCTATAATACATTCCAATTCCAGGCATTCCAGGCGAGTTTGAAACAGCTCTGTGCTGGCCACATCAGCTGAATGCATGCGGAGACTAGTCACTGAGTGGGTACCAAGCATCGTGGACGAGGAGGAGAGGCCGAGGAGACGCTGACGAGATGACTTTGATCGCTTTTTACCAGCCTGCTATGAAAACGCCCAGGACAGAAACTCCTGGACTAAGTTAGGGGAGGCCTTTGCCGACGACACAAAAGAGACTACTTATATAACCTAAATTAAAAATTTAGGAAACCCCCGACACGAAATGTAATTTGCCATTTTGTTAGGGCGGCCATCTTGGATTTGAAATTTTTCATAGTGTATAGTATTCTCCTAGGCCCTTTCATTTGACCCATATAGAGATTTATACACTGGTCACTGTGCCCATATTGAGGGAGGTGTGAAAAATATGTAAATCAAACATAGCTAAGAACACTCCCGACTAATTCACCTTTCAAATAAAAAAAGCAAAATCAAAATCGGTTCATCCGTACGGGAGCTACGATGCCACACACACACACACACACACAGACACGTCAAACTTATAACACCCCGTCATTTTTACGTTGGGGGTTAAAAAAATACATTCTATACTTACATTCGCAATCTCTATCCCTATCATTGCTGTTCTTTAGTATGCCAGGCAGCTTGTATCTCACTCTCTGGTTACTTCGACTCCGGCCGTTGTAATCCGAGTCTTCTGGCTCCGATTTGCTGTGAATCTTGCATTTCTTCTTCTTTACATTGCCGTTAGTGTATTTGAGGATGCTAGAGGCAATACTTAATAACACAGAATGGTATAATGTTGTTTTTAATTGTTTCAAAAGTCCAGTGGCCAATGGTGGTGACTGTTTTTACGATTTCGTGCGCAAGAAGGTTTTAGCGCCATCAATTGATAGCTAAAATCTTAAAAGTTGACTTCAACTCAGCAAAATACTAAGGCCCTATTTACAGCTTAAACAATGGTGCACCTCCTATCCTGTCCTTTATGTCCCACATCCTGCAAAGCGAACTCTGCGCTGCCACTGACAATGCTGTGGAAGTGGCGAAGTTTTGGGCACACCAAAAAAACTCGTACCATCGTGTAAGAACAGCTAACTGATAAGTTCCCGTTAAATTACCTGGCAGATAATTTCACACAAAATTTGTTCCATATTTGAATTTATTTTGCAGTTAGTGGCTATCCAGAGATGATGAAACATGCCCTTAGCCTTTTATTAAAGTACAGAAATCTTCATGGAAATGGGTATATTGGTCTCGCACCGATTTAAAACCGTACTAAGTGACTCTGTAGGTACACACAGTAATCCTACTCATCACAGCTGTGACAATAGGCTGTGGTTCAGCCATCGTTGGCCCGTCTAGGAGCTCTGTATTACCTGAGAGCCTGCACAAACCAGTTGGCGCAGGTAAGCGCGTGCGTGTGGATGGCAAGACGGTAGCTCGCGCAGTCCCCAATGTTCCGTCTTTTTGTACAGTCATGACAGTAGGAGCCGGGCTGGGGCAATAGGCTTTGCCTCGCATCCTACCTATACATATAAACAAATATCTACCATGTACAGTGTACACAATGGCCGCTCTCCCACTGTCACATGTAGCGATATCTATCGAGCTTCATAAGAACTTGTACGAAGCGATAAATCACAAGACATCGACCGTCGTTCCCGCCTGGCCCGCCTGGCCCGAGGATCCTCCCTTTGGTTGGAAAGACATCACGCCGCGTCCCTCCACACACACATTTCCAAACGTACGAAACATAGTAGTAAGTATTGGAATCATCAAAACATTTGTAAGAAATAGCCACAGACAATCGTGCGTGAGAGAAAGAGCGCGCCGCGTAACTGGATACCTACTAGAAATATTATATGTAATAAAATCAATTATTAAATGAAACAAAAAACCCGACTGCGTAAAAAGTACTAACTAAAAACCAAAAAACAAGCTCTGTGATGTTGGAAAATGTATTGCAGGCGGGACAAGCAAAGAAACAATTTTGTTTATGAACGAACAGCTTGTCCCGCCCGCAGTCGGGTTTTTTGTTTCATTTAATAATTGATTTTATTTCCTACTTTTTAGTTTATGAATCATCATAGAATCAATATATAGATCCTAAATGATAATTTTAAATGAAAATTGATACAACTAAAGATAATTTTCAAAATCAGTTCGCACATTTAAAGCGTATAAAATCCGCATTTTTGAATTTTTTTGAATTTCATGTACCCAGTGACACTCGTGCCATCAAGACGAATTTAATGAGGTGTCATTTATCTAAATCGGTTGAGCCGTTAAGTAGTTACGACCGGACATAGGAACGGACATACATACATACATACATACATACATACATACATACGCGTCAAACACATAACCCTCCTCCTTCGGCAGTCGGGTAAAAAATGATCTCATGATGACACAGCCCACAATCAGCCACCATTGACCACTGTTTTAAAGCACCAACAATACTCACGAGAACTTCTTCTTTTTCTTCGTGTTTTCAACGGAGCTGCTGTAGGATGTTTCTTCAGACTCCGAGTCTGTGTACACGTATGATGGCTTCCCCATCTTAGTTAAACGGAACAATTTATTGTTATTGTTACATAGTTTATGTGAAACTTTGTTTACTTTTAGTCAGTTCTACATTTTTTATTTGAGATTTTCCATTTTCGGTCACGTCATGGTTGACGTGACAAGTGACAGATCGTTGTTTTTCTCTTGTTGGTGTTTTTTTTTATAGGATATGTAAGTCTTGTAGGTAAGTACCAAAAAGTTTTATAACCTATTATAAAAATAGTTAAAAAGTTGCAGGTTTGTTTATACTTTTCTTCATAAACTCCATTTATAGTTTTGTAAGTATAATAATTTATGTTTAAGTATCTATTTCATTGAGTTATAATTTTAGTTATAAAGGATCATGGCTTGTACCTATATGATATTTATTAATTTATATAGGGAATTTGCGTAACAATGCCAGAAGATGAAAATTATTATAATAATCGTGAAAAGAAACAAAATAACAATCAGTCACCGTCAACTTCAAACCGCTATCATTATCATTATGGCGGGCCCATTCCCAAAGGAATTAATAATTCAATTGCTTTAAAATAACGGTCTCTCCCGCCAAAATGAATCGGCGCCAATTAAAACAGCGTATCCAGTTTGAATATAGAACAGAACCTTTTTCAAAATTAGAACTTGGACAAGGTTCGAATTTTGAATTCGGAATCTTGGTTAACGCAATTCAATTTTGCGTTTTATAATTGGTATTTAGAGTTTATTGTTTTAAATTAATTCATTTTGATTTGCTTATTGTTTTTGGATTTGTATTGTTATAAGCTATTATGTAATAGTAAATTTATTCTATTCTAGCTGTCCCAAAAATTAATGTATTTTACAAGTCTATATTGAACTTTTTGATAGTAGATGACGACGACTGATGGCTTCTAAGAAAAACACGTATATCTAACCTTATAAGATTATATCTTAAATTTTTATAAAGTCAGTAGGCAACCAGCAAAGGCAAGAAGCGGAGAACGGACAAATCAAACCAATTTAGATACCTACTAATTTCAATGCGGTTACAAATCCCGATGGGATCAATTCGTGCCCCTACAATAGGTACGACCTGGTTATGTCTACCTAGCTATAGTTATGTAGTATTTAGTCTAACTGTCTATCAAGTTAGCGAGATCTGGGGTGGACGTTGCATGTTTTGATGTCCCACGTGGCGATGCGTAGCGAAGCTATATTTTAACCAAAACAGGACAGTTTTCTTTTACCCAACTATTGACCATTTCAGAAAAAAAAAATTACGAATAAATAAACTCTTAATTCATCGGTTCGTTAATTAAATTAAAAATAAAATTATATTACCTGTATAAAATATTTATTGAACAAAACATAATTATTATCACGAGATATTTTTTCTCAATGTATTAAGAATATAATATTGGTTTAATACTACCTGTAGGTAATAAATAATTAAAAAAATCTTCTCTTCTTATTCTTCTACTGCTACAAAAGGTTTGGCCTTTGGCCTCTCCTCATATAATTTTGTCAGTATTATGCTCGGCAAATGCGATACTTGCTATAACTTCTTGTACATCTCAGGTGGGACGTATGCAAACAGCTGAATACACGTCTACAGCTGATTACCGATTCGGAACGCAAGCAGTCGACGGTCGCTGGAACGCGCCGGACTCGGCCTATTATCGGACGATGCATTTTAAAGTAGCTGATGGAAGCATGGGACAAGCTTGTAACAAGCTATTATGTCGGAGGATTGAGGAGTTCTTGATAGGATCTAAGCTTCATAACGATAATAGGGAAGTGCGCCGACGCCGATTATCTAAACACGTTATTTAACGTTATGTAACGGTTTTTTTTATACCACTAAGGTGGCAAACAAGCACACGGCCCGCCTGATGGGAAGCGGTTACCATAGCCTATGGATGCTTGCAAGACCAGGGGTATCACTCGCGCGTTGCCAACCCGAAAAACCTCTTAGAGGTTTATGGAGCATTCACTGCGCCGACAGTTTGAGGGAATATTCCTCTAGCTGCCAGCGCAGCGCATCCTTAGAAGGAGCTCTGGCAACCTGTCATTGCAGGAACACAACACACAATAAGTGTGTTATTTGGCTATAGTTTTCTGTAAGGCGGAGGTACTTTCCCAGGTGGGCTGCTCCAGATTTGAGTCATAAATGGCTGTAGTCTACCTCTCTTAATTGCAATAATTGCCCCCCATTACATGGTACGTTAAAACATACCGGTAAAATGAACTCCGAGAAACCCTTCAGAGATACAGTTGTGTGGGTAGTGGGTATTGTGGAGGCTCTTGTCCTCCACAGTACCGGGTTAGGATATTGATAATTTAAAATACTATTTATCGTTAATAGACTTTTATTGGGAGCACTCAATCAAGTTTACATGTCATCGTGTCGGTGACACAACTACTCTATAACATTCTACGTCAGTTATTTCAATCATAATACGAATGCTTGTTAACGGCCAGTAATATATCAAATATTGGTAGCGACCTTTGTAGTCTCTACAGTATACACGTGCCAACAAAAAAGGATCGACTAAAAACAAAATCAAACACATAACCCTCCTCCTTCGGCAGTCGGGTAAAAAAACAACATTCCATAATATTTTCGGTACAGTACTTATATTGTTTGAAATTCATAAAATGCTCCAAGGATTCATATTAAATAACTCGGTGTACTCACAATATTGCCGACACTTGTCAACCTGTGCGCGTCTGTGTCGGTATTCATATGACATTTACTTTTGCTTATTGAAATACCAAAGAAATAAACAACGTTCCTCTAGCTAATTCAGTTGTTTTATATACTCGTAAGATTTCAGAAAATCCTCTCCTAACTATACCTAACTATGATGTCATCGGATGAAACTATATAAACTAAGGACCTGTTTTATACAAGGTGGAAGGGGACATCGACGCACAAACGTCGTGACAAGGTTAAAAATAAAATGACCTAAGTCATTCATGTACAAAATGATCGGATTATACAGATATTGACATTTTTGAGCGCGCAGTGCATTGCTAAAAACGCGATTATAACGCTCCGCGGTGAATGTTATAGCGCGCGCGATCCGAAATAAATGAAATAATGATTTTTTAATTATAAATCTAATTTGGGTACATAAAAATAATGATTTTTTAAACGTTCAAGTAAAAAAAAACAGCAAAAAAAAATTGAAAAATTGATGAAAAAAGTTACGGAAAATTTCAACGCAGGAGGGTCCAGAATCATGTACTGAACTCATGGTATTCGGATGTACATCGATGTCCCTTCCACCTTGTATACTGTCTGGGCGGCCGATATCCGCTGGATAAAAAAATGGATCAATATTCCATTTGTATGAAATTATCTGTAGGTGTCGATGGACAAATCTAAAGCAATATATCAGAAAAGACAGATAAAATATGTGGATCCCATATCTGGAGGCTTGTAATTAGCAAATTGATAATAACTTCTTCTTTGTATCAAATGCTTATTAGTTGTAAGCCTTCTGTAAAAAAAATTCCATCGCCAGATAACTGTATCGGAGGATTCAATTCGCATTTCTGTCATTTTTTCAATACAAAATTTATCAAACGTCAATTAATCCTCAGATGTAAGATATCGATTGAAAAATCAGCCCTTAGGTCAAAAATTTATACGTATTTTTATTTCTTAGTTACTTCTAAAAAAATACTGTCTCTTAGTCTAGTGGTCCTAAGCTACGCGAGAGGTCCTGGGTGCGATTCCCGTGTCAAGCAAAATGTTGTAGGGTTTTTCGGAGTTCTAAGTTTATTAATATCTTCGATGTGCAGTTTTAAAAGATCTTTACAATGTATGAAGCAGAATATGAAATACCCTTTTATAAAAAAACGTTCTTGTTATACATAGTATTTAATGTCCATATTTTACTATATTATATTTAAGAGGCGGCAGCTCACTTTGCCCCTGGTGTTGCTGATGTCCATGGGCGGTGGTTACCACTTACCATCAGGTGGGCCACCTGCTCGTCTGCCACTGTAGGCAATAAAAAAAGAATTTAAGATATTTCTATATTTTGTTCTTGAAATAGATCTATCTACTATATAAAAAAAATAAGTCGGGTTTTCCTTCCTGACGCTATAACTCCAGAACGCACGAACCGACGGTTTTGCATTCGTTGGAAAGGTCTCGGGCTCCGTGAGGTTTATAGCAAAGAAAATTCAGGAAAAATTTCAACAGAAAAGCGGGTTAAAAAGGTTATCAAGACCACGCGGGCGAAGCCGCTGGCGGAAAGCTAGTACTTCATAAATAAAATATGTTTTAACCCGAAGACAGCTTCACGTCTACCATAATAATAATTATGGAAGAGGCAGATGTATCTACAGCTAGGCAGCTGTCTTCAGAAAATTATTCAACCTTACAATATTCCCTTAAAATGTTCAGGTGCACCCCATAAACTGAGTGTAATCTCTTATGACACTGGTAGTGGTTACAAATGATTGATATGCTGCCTGCCAACACAAGCCTCGGATGCACGACTCCATTTATAATTGACGTCGTGTAGCGTTAGCAAAAACTGAGAAAACATCTAAATAAAGAAAAAAGTTTAGAAATAAAATTATTTCAACGGTTTTTATCGCGTTTAATTATTGAAATCCCGAAAGGAGGTCATCGAAATCGAAAAAATACCCAGTATTACCCTGGTTTAAACTCTAGTCGTACCTTTTTTTTATGTTGACTGGGGGATGAGAAAAATAACTTTTAAATTGAGAAAAATCACGCCATTTTGGCACACTATTATCTGTTTCATAATGATTTCTTAGTAAAAACTGTCAGTATCAGTTTCGGAATGTCAAACGCACGCCATTACGGCAGATTATTATCAGTTTCATAGTGATTTGATGGTGAAAACCATCAACTTGACAGCTGTCATGTACCTCCGGTACAAATTTGGGCTGAGTTGTGTGGGCTTTTGATGACCTCCTTTCGTAACAGGTTCATTTATTTCAATCTATGTGCCAGAAATCATAATGTTTATTTTAGATTATACAGCAAAAAAAGCAACCGGGCATCGGGGAACAAAAGTTCGTGCTTTCGGAAGCTCGAAGGGATCTCAATTATTTAAGAGTGGTCACTTATTCACAGACTGACCGCAGCAACCACAGCTTAACCTTCCAGTGCTTCGACCATGAGTTTTTCTCACTAGACCGCTAGCGACGCCGTAAAATATTTGTATGAAAAACCCTTACAGCGCCTCTAGCGGTTACGTAAGGAACTAAAATTTGCTATAAGATTAGACAGCATTTCGATGCGTAAAAAATCTATCGAAAGCCATTCGATAGAACTCATGGTTGACGTACAGATCGGCTGGTTAACATAGTGATAGAAATTATCAACAAGACTCTTCAATAACAAAAACATTTGGTAAACAAATATTTTTTCTGCTATCGGTACTGTATAAAGGTTAGAAGCGCCGTTGACCCAGCACTAATACAGATGTACGTACCCGGGGTAATCGTGGAGCTACCTGCATACAATACCGGGGTAACAGTTACCTACGCTACCTACGTACAATCTCGGGGTAATCGGGGTATATCGCTCAGTCTGCGCCACGGTGCGTAACAAGTACACGATGGGGTATTCTGTAAGTATTTGCACGCGAAACGAGTAATCCCATCAAAAGCATAAATGTAAAATGAGAGCCAAGTTTAATATTATGATATATTTGCCTTGGTTGTTTACTTTAATGACAAAGAAGTTTAGATCTAAATGGGTGACAAGTTCAATGGTCAGTCCTGAGAATTCTATAACAACATAATATATTTACAACTGAAAATATCATTTCTTCTTATAACTTAGGATAACAATATATTGAAGCCTAAGGTCTGACTTGGCTTGGCAAAGACACGTTTATGTGAAATAGTTTTACAATTATGAGGAGGTCAAAAGTGGCTCCTAATGATTCGTGTAAAATTACACATGGTGCTGCTCGCCAGTTCTGTTGGCTTGAACTTGGCTTGACACGCTACCGCGTGTCTTGATAGAGGAAGACTCAAAATGGTGCCATTGACAGAAAAGTTGAAAGGGAATTGTGTGTCTTTGCATGGTTGCGGGTTAGAATGGATAAAACGCTTATACGTAGGTATATTAAAGGAAAAGGTGACTGACTGATCTATCAACGGTCAACAAAGTCTAAAAAGCCGTTATTTGGAAAAAAAAGGTTTATTTTACGACGTCTGTGGTCTAGTGGTTCGAGTACCGGACTGCCGATCATGAGGTCGTGGGTTCTATTCCCGCAGGACACACACATTTATGTGATGAACATAAGTGTTTGTGTTTGTCTGGGTGTTTCTTATATAAGAATAAGTATGTATTTACAAAAAAAAGGTGTATAAGTATTATATCCATTGTCTAGTACCCATAGTACAAGCTCTGCTTAGTTTGGGACTAGATGGTGCTATGTAAAATATCCAAAGCTATTTATTTATTTATTACGTAAGCATACGTTATTATCTAATACTAATAAAAAAGTTTAAAGGCATTACTTAATCATGATTTTGTGAATTTGACTTCAAGTAGGATTTGAACCTGCATGCCAAAAGATTTGTATTTTTTCTAGATACAATGGCTGAAAGCTGCTTTGTACCTCCATGAGTTTTTCTCACTAAACTCGCTAGCGACGCCGTAAAATATTTGTATGGAAAACCCTCCAACATCTCTAGCGGTTACGTAAGGAATTACACATTTTTTCTACTAAATAAACACTATTTTCATTTCCACTATAAGATTATATCGTGTCGATGCGTAAAAAACCTATAGAAAGCCTCAAACGCCCACACTGACGTTCTTTCTCGAACTCGATAGTTTAAATCTAACAAAGAAACTTAAAAGTTATTTAAACAGCTCGCATCGTGATTTGTGATTTTCAGTAAGGGACACGTGGCGCAGCGGTCTTGTCGACCAGTGCCCAAATAAATCTAATAGGCCTTGAACGGGTTATTTATGGAGCACGGACCGTTGATCGCGGTACAAGTGTTAAGTTGCAGTGTTGCCAGTTCAGAGTTAAAATTGCAACACAAAAGCTGCTACAAAAGAATTTCATGGAAATCCTCAATTTATCTGAGAACACACCGGAAAGCGCGGCGTGGGACGGCTGCCTCCAACGAGATGGACCGACGGTCTGGTAAAGGTCCCTGAGAGTCGTTAGATGCAGGTACGGCCGGTCCCTGTGGAAGCTTAGTCTATGGGTGAGGCCTTTGTTCAGCAGTGGACCTCTTTTGGCTTTTGGATATTATGATGATGATCTGAAAGTTAAATCTCAGATTTATTAAGAAGATCAGATCTGAGGAAAGTCACAGGGTACTTATTTTCTCAAAAAGTTCTTTTGGGAGTGAGTGAAATCCCTAAATAATCAAAATTTTGGGGATATTTTTACACAGCACCATCTAGTCCCAAAATAAGCAGAGCTTGTACTATGGGTACTAGACAATGGATATAATACTTATATACTTTTTTTTGTAAATACATACTTATTATACATAGGAAACACCCAGACAAACACAAATACTTATATTCATCATCACATAAATATTTGTGTCTTGTGGGAATCGAACACGACCTCGTGATCAGCAGTCCGGTACTCGAACCACTAGACCACTGACGTCGTCAACTGTTAGTCGTCGACGTCGTCTAATCGCTGGCAACGGTTAGTAAATTACATACAAAATGTTGGATTCTGTAGATACTTACTGATATATTTTCTCCTATCCTTCTGTATATTATTTTTTCAATGTAGCAACACTGTTAACTCCACAAGTTTCACTAAATGTTTACATGTTTCTTTATTAGCCTGTATATTGCGGAACCCCACTTTTTAGAGTCCCTTAAGTGTATTAGTGAAATCCCTATAAATCTTGGCGAGGATATATCTTCGGTTGAGCGCACAGGGATACATAAGTAATAAAACAGTAGATAGTGAGTAAAAAAGAATTTACGGCCTAACATACTATTGAATATTTAATCATGATTAGGTTCCAAAGTCTGTATAACAGATAAACCAGTCTAGGTGTTAAGCGTAGATACCTACGTTATCTAAGATTACATAGGTACATACAGTCACGAGCAAAAACATGTATATGTTACTGTAAAAGCTCGAACTGCAGTAAATCCTAAGATATTCCAGTAAAACCTAACCTAACCTAACTCATGTCGGTAAATCCTAAGACTTACACTTAAATCTTAAGATGTATTATGTACCTATGTAATCTTAGATAAAGTAGGTATACCTACACTAATAAAAATGCTAAAGTGATTTTCTCCTAAAGTACTAACAGAACTTTTGTGATATTACGAACATAGTATTTAGTGTATTTACGAACCAATACTATAGTGACATTGGTGTTATCTCAAAGTTGCAATCGTTCATTCATGAAAAAAAACGCTTTAGCACTTTTGTAATACATATCTTTGCTCGTCACTGTACATACCTTCACGCCGGTTTCCCATAGGGGTAGGTAGAGACTATAGATCTCCATTTGCTACGACCCTGGCACACTACTTTCGCTTCACCTATCCTTATCAACCTCCCCATGCATTCTCCTCGGTTTAGAGTGTTCCTAACTTGACCTGGTGCCATCTTCACCGTTTTACCACCGCACCACTCGACACCGCAGTGGAGTCCACCCATATTACCTGGATCCGATCTCATCCAGCACAGTCTGCTTTCAAAAGATCATTCCTACCCCGTACTATCAAGCTCTGGAATGGACCACCTGCTGCGGTGTTTCCCGTATGCTATGACATGTTCTTCTTCAAACGAGGCCTAAAAAAAGCTCTCTACCATACACAGTAGGCGGCAGCTCACTTTGCCCCTGGTGTTGCTGATGTCCATGGGCGGTGGTTACCACTTACCATCAGGTGGGCCACCTGCTCGTCTGCCACTGTAGGCAATAAAAAAAAACCTTTTTTTTTTTGAGCCTTGGCCTCCCTTAACTTTGTCCAAAATTTTCTGTCCTGAGCTTTTTCATACCACGCTGGTAAAAACCGATCAAAGTCATCACGCCAACGTCTCCTTGCTAATTAATAAAAAAAAAACCATGAGTTGCACTAGCATGCACTCATACCACCATAGCTTTATTCTAACCTTCATAATAAACTTTAAAACTTGCCTTTTCATCCGGCAGAAAATACCAACTTGTCATGAATAACATAGCTAGTTGTGCAGTCACTAATGAGCAAACAAACTAATCCTGTGTTAGTCCTAGCCTCGTGTCGTGTAGGCTCAAAAGACCTGGTAACAATTATGAAATAAAAAATGTAATCATGCGAAATTTGCTATGCATTAAATTCCTCTGTTTCGTGTTTTTATTACAAACTAGCTTTCCGTCAGCGGCTTCGCTCGCGTGGTCTTAATAACTTTTTATTCCCCGTTTTTGCAACATTTTTCATTGCTACTCCGCTCCTGTTAGTCGTAGCGTAAAAGTATATAGCCTATAATCTTCCTCGATAAATGGGCTATCCAACATTGACAGAATTTTTCAAATCGGTCCAGTAGTTTCGGAGCCTATTCAATACAAACAAACAACCAACAATCAAATCTTTCCTCTTAATAGACTAGCCTTTTCTCGTAGCTTCACTCGAACCACGTTAAATTATCTGACGTTTTAATTGTTATTCTGTTATTCGGGGTGAAGACGAATCCAACAAATCAAAAACCATTAAAATCGGTTCAGCAGTTCTCGAGTTATATTAGAGAAGAGAAGATAAGCTTTTACAAGCAACAGTTTTAAAATGTTGATCGTAAGGACAAGAATTCGACTAGAATCTCCATAGACACTCACTTCCACAAACAGGTAGGTACAGTTTTCGCCAAACTTAGTATCCAATTTTTGCGGACGGGTCTCGTGAAGTCGCGGAAGTCGCGGAAGTCTCGTGCCAACTTCAACCAGGCCTCAAAAATCTTAAAAAATGTAAGCTCCTATGACTTGAGCTTCAATTTTTTAAGATTTAGCTTTCGTTTTAAATCATTTTTATCCAATATTTTTCTGTCTCCGATTTCTGGGCGGATTGAAGTTAGCTCGTGACAACTTCAAGCCGGACAACAAGTTTGGCGAGAACTGTAAGTAGGTACAATATTGCAATCCTAAGAAAAAAACAAAGACTACCGTAAAACGTTAAAACACATCATCAAAGTAAAATAATATCAAAACGTGATGAAAATTCTGTTATTTTTGCGTCAGTTTTGAGAAAAACAAAAAAATTTGGCAGCCATTTTGCGGCCATACCTACAAAATACAATGCAAATGAGATTAGCGGACGTATCGGTCGAATAGTTCGGGAATAATTGGCTCGCTCCGGTTTGAGCCGGATTAAAACTTGTCACTGTAACTGCACTGTTCCTGCAGTTGATAAATAGAATAACATTTGGAGTATTTGATAGGTGATCGAGAGGTCGGCCGACTCCAACCGAGAAATGATACTCGCTGATGTGTTTATAAATGTCAGTATATTTGTTACACTTTTGCATGTACACATAGCAAGCACTTAAGGGTCCGTCCTACAAATCGACCCATTTTGATACATTTTGATCATCGATTGCAAGGAACTGAATAGGGGAAAATAAAAACTGAGCCATGAATTGAAAAGAACAGTTCCTTTTATGTTAGAGAGCCAAAGTGGATTTTTTAAATTATTTCCATATTAGTGGTAAATCACGGATATTGACAACTCTTTTTCCGAAAAGTTGCGTTCGAGTGACGTTTGATCGTCGCTAGCCTAGAAACTATAAGTAATTATGAATGTAAAAAATATGTATTAAACACAGTACATACTCTTCTTTTAGAGAGCCAGGTTACTTTTTTCAAGTTTTATACAAAATATACCAGAAAAAAAATGATGAAATAATGTTATTTTTGGAAAACTTCCAGTCAAATATGTATTTTTTTCTATTTTTTAGAGGCACTTTTACGAAATTTAAAAAATAGTGTATTAAACTTAAGTTATCCTTCAAATAGAACGTAAATTTATATTTTCAAAAAAGTAATATTTTCACTGTGAAAATAATAGATACATTTAGCTATATTATCGAGCGCAAAAATTCGATCGCGCCAGTAACCATCGGGCCATCATTTATTTGTGATAATTATTATTGAAAAGATCAAAATTGTTTATACGATACTACGCCCAACCTCGAGCCGAAACATAGAACTCGATAGAATCAAATTTCGAAAAATTGAGTCAAATTTGTGCACGGCCTCTTAAGTAAAAACGCACTAAGGTAATGGCTAGTCCTAAAATTACTAGTAGCTGTTATGGCACAATCGTTAGAAACCGGCTCGGGCAACGCGACATGCGTATGAGCCGGTCGCAGGTCTGGAGCAGAAGAAGGAGGAGCCTAGCGCGCGACCGGGCGGAAGTTAGGTTCATTTTGAGCCATAGACTTAAACCGCCGTAGTGTCTGCTATTATCGGTGACCACAGACAACACCGAGATCGCACGACTTGCGATTATTAAGGGCGTGTCTACACGCCACAAACATATACATGTCGTGTATTACGATACGAACGATAGCTAAGCAAGCACTTTCAAAGGAGTACTGTAGTCATGAAATAAGGGTAACCGTGACGTCATTGTTAGTGACGGCGCGTGGGCAGAGTTGTGTGAAGGGAAGTGATGGGAGGAATGCAGTCTTGTGTGAGTAAGGAACCGATACGCTCCCTTGACACGAAACTGTCGGTTTGCCTAGGTCTAGAACATAAGTGACCTGTACCGGACTAATTACTATCCTAATCGTTGTGAAAGTGAAACACTCGCCAAGATCTGTGTATAGTGTGTATTTATTGTAAGACCGTGTTATATAGCGTTTAGCCAAGTCAAGATGATGACGACGTTATCGCTCAGCCATCCCTGACGCCGTCATACACAACATACCATCACGCCTGTGTTCCCCGAAGGGTTGGGCAGAACTCTACTATAGTCTGCGCGGAACTAGTTGGCCGCGCCTTAGGTATGTGAGCGACGGGACGGAGGGGCGGGGGCGCTTGCGCGCGGTGGTACGGAGGGGCGGGGGCGCTTGCTTTCGTTCACAGTAGCCCGCCGCCTCACCCCCGTCTCTAATGCGCGGCCAACTAGTTCCACGAGGAATATAATGTTCACCAACAGTTCGCGGGTATGTTTAGGTCCCATGTAATAGGGGGCGAGTCTATTGCCATCAACCGGGCACAAATCCAGGCTCCGAACTGCTCCCAACAGCAACTCTACCCGGGAATCGAACCCAAGACCAGTCGCGGCAGTCGCGCTTGGAACCACTAAACCAACGAGGTAAATAGAATATGTTATAGGTACTTCACAAAATGCCTTTCTATCATATTATCCTCCTCCCCTGATCCCAATTTTCAGCGCAGTATACAAAATGGAAGGGACATCGACGCACAAACGTTGTGACAAGGTTTCACTCAAGGTCAAAAATTAAATGACCTAGGTCATTCATGTAGAAAATGATCGGTTATTACAGATATGGACATTTTTGAGCGCGCAGTGTATTGCTAAAACGAGATTATAACGCTCCGTAGTGAATGTCATCGCGCGCGCGATCCGAAATAAATGAAATAATGATTTTTTAATTATAAATCTACTTTGGGTAGATAGAAATAGTGATTTTTTACACGTTCAAGTAAAAAAAACTGCAAAAAAAATTGATGGAAAAAGTTACAGAAAATTTCAAAACGCTGGGGGGTCCAGAATCATGTACTGAACTCATGATATTCGAATATGCGTCGATGTCCCTTCTACCATGTATATTTTTTTCTTCTATTATTTATTTATTTCAGACCTTGTTGTATATGTCTTGACATACACGAGTACACGGGAAAAAAACTGTTCAAAAAATTAAGAAAACTACAATGATTGTATTTTTTTATTTGATTTACAACTTACTTAACTATGTACAATTCAACTTAATTAAATAAATACATTATCGCAGAAATAGAAATAAAAATATTAATAACGATATTATATTATAATACGATATTTATTCACAAAGTATTTAATACTTTATCACATCGAGTACATTTATCACTATCATGTGTGACGTTATATTTTCTACATCTCAAACACTGCCCATGTTTACTCTGTGATAACTCTATAAGCGTATTCCCGCCATTTCCAACTGTCAAACTGACAGATGACAGTTCCAAAATCTCGCTCAAAACACTATCATTTACACCATCCGACTTATTTAAGCTATCTAATTTATTGTATAAATCAGAATTAACTACAAAATTAGCTTCAAACTTTTTTAAGCTTTCATTTTTCGCTAATACACATATTTCCCTTTTCAATTCCAATATGGCGTCCATTAGTGATGTATCTACTCCACTAGACCGTAAAACCGGTAAATTTTCGGTAAAATAAAACGGTTTTTCATACAACGGATGGTATTGCCAGACTTCTTCTATCAAATGTGGCAATATAGGACCTAAAGCTTTGCACATAGATACCAAAATCGTGTGCACTACCAATTGAGCTGATACTCTTTCGTCAGAATCTTTTTGTGAGCAATATAATCTATCTTTTATGCAATGGCAATACAGCCCAGAGATTTTATTGCTGATAAAGTGCAAAATACTTTGAGCTACGTGATTGTACCTAAAATTATTATAACTTTCATTGATTTGTTTCACAAATTCTTCCGTTTCTTTCACCATATAGTTATCAAAATAATTTAAAGTCGGTTTTAGAGTGAAATCTGTCTTTTGGACATCCGCAACGACTCCTAGAAGGTATTTCATGATATTTCTGATCCTAATAAGCTCTGCCTGACAGTCATCTAGGAGTTTCTTGCTGATTATGATTTGTGAGTGCTGTGTGGAGTGACTTGCGACCCACCACCTGTAAAGAATTGAATTCTTAGTCATACTGACGATAGGCTAGTCGACTGTTTATTTTTTATGGTTTAATAGATAGGTGTAATATAGTAAAATATAGTACCATCAGATGTATATTTCAAACTATTAATTCGTACAGTCAGCATCAGTTTTATCGGGATATACAAAGTGTTCAATATAATCGGAACAACGGAGAAAATTAAACTTTATCTCAATGTGATAAAGTTTATTTCAGACTGACAGTTACCGTGTAGTGTGTTCGTTCTGAAATAGTCCTTGTGCCATTGAGATATAGTTTAATTTTCTTAGTTGTTCCGATCATTTTGAACACATTATATGTCCCTATATATTTATACCAACAAATTTTAAACTATTAGTTCGTACTTTTAGTTACATTTACCTAAGAGTGTCGACCCCATAGGCCGGCTGGTTCTTCTTATCCTTGCCCCCCTGGATGATCGTGATGGGGTCTATGACGTTCCCTATAGATTTGGACATCTTTCTCTTCTTGTCATCCACGACGAAACCGTGAACGAATATCGACCTGAGATAATGAAAAGTAAATAAGCAGGCAATTGTATTGTATGTATCTTTATTAAAAATTTCAAAATTACATAGTTATGCAAAGCCCCACAAAACCGTCTTCACGGTCTTTCTGTGTTCAACAATGTATCAGAATGGATATGAAATGAAAATGAAATGGATTGGAATCTCCAAGGAAAACGGAAACGTGGTCGTTCCAGACAGATCTGGCGACGCACGGTGCTAGATGAAGCGAAGATCGGAAAATCATGGAGCGAAATAAAGCGCGAAGCTCAAGACCGATCAAGATGGAGAGTCACTGTGGAAGCGCTCTGCCCCGTCTAGGGGACGTAGGATCTTAAGTCAAGTAAGTCAAAACAAGATGTGTGAACGTGGACGAAGCAAAAGTATGCAAGAATCGTAGCAAGTAGGGTTGTGTATAGTCCGCGCGGAACTAGTTGGCCGCGCTAGACGGGGGTGAGGCGGCGGGTTACTGTGAACGAAAGCAAGCGCCCCCGCTCCTCCGTCCCACTGCGCGCCGGCGCCCCCGCCCCTCCGTCCCGCCGCCCACATACCTAAGGCGCGGCCAACTAGTCCCGCGCACACTATAGTTTTTACCTGCCCCTATGGGAAAAATGCTTGAGTGTATATATGTATAATAAGAATGTTCTAGAAAAACACAACACTTTGCTCGACCTGCGAATCAAACCTAGGACTTAGAGCGTAGCATTCGCAGTTAAGTCACCACAATTACACTTACTTATACGGAGCTTTGTCAGTGAGCGCCACTGAAGTTAGTAAGGAGGCCTGGAACCATCCCGTGAGCTGGTCGACCCCCTCGGAGTATAGGCGAGCAGTACGACCCCCCAGAGTACTCCAAGATAGACCGGAATCCAGCCAGATGTCCATTATGTCCTGGAAAATACGTCACTACAAATCTCTTCTTTTAAGCAACTCCAAATAAAGAAATATTCGCGAGTGGACATCAACAGCGCCGCTAAACTGTTCCGTCTAGCGAAGGATAGACTGAAGTTTTCCGAAATGACAGTCAACCTCCAGTAATTGGGAGAGGCACTTCGAAAGAGAAGAAGAAAAAAAAATGATTCCCTTACAAGTTTGTAATTTTTGTAAAATAAATAAAATTTCTAAAATAAAAGTAGCCTAAGTTACTCCTTATAACATTGAATATCTGCGAGTGAGTCCCGTCAAAATCGGCCCAGCCTTTTTAACAGACAACATTTTTTTTAATGTTTTTTTTTTTTTTTTACTGTGTATAAATAAGTACCTATTTAGTGAAAAACTGTTGATATGAAACTGTATAGATTTTTGATTTTGTAAATAGATACCACTTCCTACTAAAAAGTCTCTATCTGTCGTCTTTGCCTTGTATAATTACGACTTACCTTTCCTTTAGTGACTTCCTTAGTATCCAATTGATGGTCCTTGATGACCTCATCGCGCAAGAGTTCCGTGACGTCACAGGTCCACCACACGTCAGAGCCCCGCTTCTCTACCAATTCGCACAGCCTGTCTATGATACGCCTGCCAATTGAGACCTGATTTCAATATCACAATCAAACTATTTACTATCCCCACTACTGGGCGTCCTCCTCCAATGGGGAGGGTAAGGCTAAAACAGTATATTCCACCACGGTGGTCTACGCATAATTTTGCTCATTTGCAAATTAAAAAAATTCAGAATTAGCTGAAAACAACATAAATTAAAAATTTAGAAAACCCCCGACACGAAATGTAATCTGCCATTTTCTGGTGGCGGCCATCTTGGATTTGAAATTTATCATAGTGTATAGTGATCTCCTAGTTAACCCCTTTCATTTGATACCCATATTGAGGGAGTTGTGAAAAAATATTTAATTTGCTATTTTGTAGCGGCGGCCATCTTGGACCGATTTTCATCAAACATAGCTAAGAACACTCCCGACTAATTCACCAATCAAATAAAAAAAACAAAATCGAAATCGGTCCATCCGTTTGGAAGCTACGATGCCACAGACAGACACACACACACACACACAGACACGTCAAACTTATAACACCCCGTCGTTTTTTCGTCGGGGGTTAAAAATATATGAAGATGATATTCATCATACTCCTGTCCTTATCCCTATTCACTTGGGATCGGCGCAGAATGTCTTTTTCTTCCACACATCTCTATTAGCCGTCATCTCATCATTCACTTCCTTTGTGGTCATATCCTTTCTCACACAGTCCATCCATCTTTTCTTAAAAAAAAAATTTTTTTTTCACTTGCCCATCTCTGATGGCCCCGCGACACACTACCGTCTTGCCTGTGCAGTCCTCATCATCCTCCAAGCCTTTTTCCCAAGCATGTTAGGGTCGGCTTCCAGTCTAACCAGATGCGGCTGAATATGAGTATTTTACACGAAGCGACTGCCATCAGACCTCCGCAACCCAATTTCTGGGCAATATCGATATTCGAAGGATATTGACTGGTTGTCAGGCTTTTTGGGCTTCTGACTACCACTAACGATTATCATAGGTGTTCGTATCACAACCAGGACCGACGGCTTTACGTGCTCTCCGAGGCACGGAGGGGTCTCGATGTGTTAATAATCTTGAAGTTCACACGCACACGCTTACCTGCACTAACTGGTTTGTAAGACAGGTAAGACGGAGCGTGGAGACGGGCCATTGCACAAACCCTTATGTTCATGTCCTGTGGGAATCAGATCCAAGACCTATTCAGAAGTCCGACACTGAAACCAATAAACGACAGAGGTCGTCAAGTTAGTATTAGTTACTCACTCATCGACCACGACGTCTCCGCCGTTGTATATGGCAGGTATGGGCACGCCCCACGCCCGCTGCCTCGAGATGCACCAGTACGGCCTCTTCTCTAGCTGAGCTTTGAACCCTTGGCGTGATTGCTCCGCGCTTGATGGCGGCAAAATCTCTACTCTTTCCAAAGCTGCCTAGAATAAGATCAAGTTCAATTTGAAATGCTTTTATTCCATATAAGCTTTTACAAGCATTTATAAAACGTGAAATGATTCTAGGTGCACGGTTCCAAAAAGTTGATCCTACGGAGAAGAATCCGGCAAGAAACTCCATGGACACTCTTTTAAAATAAGAGTTGGTACATTTTTCACTGGTATAATAAGTATATGAAATACACATAATCATCATGTGTATTCCCCAAAGCGTTTAGGCAAAGCCGTGTGGCATGTTTAGGTCCCATGTAATAGGGGACAGCCTATTGCTCCTATAATATCAGCCTAAAAGAGATCCACTGCTGAACAAAGGCCTTCTCCATACACTTCCATAAGGGCCTCAATAGGACTAGAATAGGTTAATATTATGTAAACTGCACCAGCAACCAGAAGACGCAGGTTCGTTTCCTGCCCTCGAGTCGATTTTTTCCTTCATTAAAATAACTAAAAATATAACTAATTATATCTCCTTGCCAAATTTTATCGAAATCTGTTCAGTGGATTAGGCATGTAATTATAACAGATGGACAGAGCAACTTTCGCAATTAGTATTACTTACCAAAGCCTTTTCTTTGAGTGCGGCAGTATCAATGAACCATTGCTGGCTGGCTCTGATGATGACTGGCTTCTTGGTCCTCCAGTCCAGGGGGTATGAGTGCACAAACACTCCTCGGTGGAGTACATCGTCGCCGAGACGGGAGATGACAGCCTCTTGACCCTCACCAAGGACTTGGAGACCGTCCAATTGAGGGTCCAGGTTGGTATACCGCCCGAACTCATCTACATTACATTCCTGTGGTATTACAAGCAGTGTCACTAAGCTGTCTTATTGGGGGTTCAATTCCAAGGTCAAGCAGAATTCACATAATAAGAACACAATACATTTAGGTAGGTATAGTAATAATAATATCCTGGGGAATTTTACACAGCACAATATAGTTCCAAACTAAGCAGAGCTTGAACTATGGTACTAGACAATGGATATAATACTAATATACTTTTTTGTAAATACATACTTATAATAGAAACACGCAGACATGTATGTATTGAAAACCTCATATTTTTAGCTTTGAGTTGACTTGAATTTCGAAAATATTATATTTAAAACTCGTTCTTTCTAGCATTCTCTTGCCAGTACACCTATCTATCTAAGTTTTTCTATAAATAGCAATATTAGGTCCGGCTTTCTCGAGTTTAGAGCTCAGCAATACATTTAGCCATACATTTATATAGATAGATATGCCATACCACTGTCATATTGTTCTTCAGCGCAATCAAAAAGTCTTCGGGGCCGTGCGCGGGCGCAGTGTGCACTAACCCTGTGCCTTTGACTTCAGTCACGTGGTCACCATCGAGAAATGGTAGCGTTTGGTTAACCAACTTGTTGTAGTATGTGGTACCATGCAAGTGGCGACCTAGGAATAAAATTGGACATAGGAGCTTCTTAAAGAAGATGGGGGGTTACTATTTTTAGTTAGCTACCATTTTTTTAACTTTTGTACTACCGCCTGTCTTGTAGTCCTAAGTGGCACGACTGCTACGCTCTGTATTTTTGGGTCCTTTGTAATAGGAGCCCATATAATAACCAATAAACATCATCATCATCATCATATCAATCATACAACATCACAAAAGGAATCATCCATAGATATCAATAATGATAAAAGAGTCGAATAAAAGAAGAAGAGGCACACAACCGAAAGTTGTCGACTTTAAAAAAAAATCAATTAGTGTTAGCCCGTTTATCGGGGAAGCGGAAAAATCGAGTCGCGGAGCAATCGGAGTAGCAATGAAAAATGTTGCAAAAACGGGGGAAAATTCATAAGACCACGCGGGCGAAGCCGCTGGCGGAAAGCTAGTCGCTAATATACGTACCAGTGCCGCTCAGGACCACTATCAAAGCAAAAATATCTTCTATCTATAATCTTTATACATACATACCATCAACCTCTGTTACTGTAGAGATCTCAACTTGTAACATATTCCTCAGTTCCTCCACAAGTCCACTGGCGATGATGAACAGGTCCCCTGGTCTGCTGCTCAATGATACGATGCTGTACTTCAGTTGAGAGTTGTAGCAGATCGCGCGGTTTGCGACCAGCGTCCAGGGAGTCGTTGTCCAGATGATGGCGTACACTTTGTTACTGGAGAAGAATTATCGACAATGATTGTCTTGCCTCATTCATCTAAAAGGACCAAGGACCAGGACCAAGAAGTCGCGGTTGGTACTACCCAAGCGCGACTTCTTGGTCCTGGGTTGAGCAGTGTTGATGGGTTTTTTTGCCAGTAGCAGCTCAGTTTGGAATTTTGTCCAGTTGATAGCAATACGCTCGCCGTCTATTACATGGGACTTAAGGCCTCGTCAAATAGAACGCGTATTTAGCGCGCGTCATGGCGCTAGAGCGTACCAGACTAGTGCGGCGCTATAGCGCCCGTTGTGTTGTACTGAACATGCTTCGACCTATCAAACAGACCGAGCGCGCTAGAATACGCGGCGTTCTAGCGCAGCGTCTTGACGTCGCGTTGTATTGTTATACAGAATTTTATATGACGCCGGGCGCTATTGTATGAATATTGTAAAAATGTTTACTGAACAGTTGATTGAACGTCTGAATATACCCTTGTTTGTATGACACGAGGAACAGTGTATTTAAAATGTCAGTATACTCTTTGCCTCAGCTAAAAAAAATTACTTAAAAATGTATGTATATATACCTACAAAAATATGGTTGAGCGTCCAAGTCGTTCAAACACAAAATACGCGACGCTAGTCTGGTACACTATAGCGCCCTGACGAAAGCATACATTTATGTGGTGTAGCCTCCATCATTATAGGCTGCCATGGCATGCATTAAAGTACTAGAGACGTAAGAATAAATACTAAAAAATATACTGATTTCTGACACTTACGCGAATACTAGACATTGAAATAAAACTACTTTTTACGGATTTTTACGGATTTTATCGCGTTATATTGATATTATTTTAATCCCGACGTTTCGGACCCTTTACATCGTCCATGGTCACGGGTGACTAAGGTGGTAGGCGTCTTGAAGTTTCAATTACTAACAGCTACCCTACATTTTTGTTAATTGTTGGCAATCCGATTCACGCAGAACGAGCTCACCGTATCCTTCGGTCTTGCAGTTTTAGGCTTGGATTTAGATTTTATTGAATCTATAATAGGGTTCCAAGCAGGTGGTAAGACCCAGCCATCTTCTCTATTGAAATTTGGATGTTTTTTAATTTCAATGGCCTCACGAATCATCCTGGGTAGGAATCGGTTTTCTTTTGCGAGGACTTGTGGTTGATCAAATCTGATGTAATGCCGGGCCTTGTCAAGGGTGTGTTCACAAATTGCAGACTTTCCAGAACGGCGGTGTTTGACATCAGCGATGTGTTCTTTTACGCGGGTCCCTATGCTTCGTTTAGTTTGGCCTATGTAAGAGAGACCACAGTCACTAAAAAATATATTTATTTAATTTAATTCATACATTACGTTACATAAATACAATATATAAAATAAGTTGTATATTAAATATAGTACCATAATTTAAAACAGTTATTATTAATATCTTTAAAATAGTTGACATAAATTAGTACTTCCTCTCTCCTATATTGCTGTGCCCGACAGGGTCCACAATGTATTTATATTAATGTATACTTACCATCCAAAAAAACTTTGTGGAACGCAATAAATGAATGAATACTGAATACTGAATGAATACTGAATACTACGAAAATACAAGTGTAGCTTGAGTAAGAACATTTACAGACATTAAATATTAATAATATTTTTGTCAATCATAATACATAATTATCATCTACATACCCTTTAACTGTATCCTGTACAACAGTTGGTAAATCCTGAATAGGAAATTTGACATACACCTCTTTACTTTTGTATAGAGGGTCATACTCTAACTCAGCTTCTGCTAATGCTGTTCTGAAAAAATAAACAGATTAAACTGACAAAACCAAAGTAATGATTATGTTCATCCATTAAATCCAAGAAGAGTTTAATGAAATACTAATAAAGCCCATTACTTATTCATTTACAACTTCATAAAAAACTTTTTAACATATTTATTTAAAGTTTAAAGCATCTTAAAAACCAAATATTGAAATCAAAACACAAAATAATCTCTTTGGACAAGAACTCATTAGATTCATTTTAATTTTGCAGGCAACATTATACCTCAATACTTACTTTGAAGAAGGAGACCAATAAACAGGTTTTAATGCACGAAAAATCAATCCAGACTTATACATCTTGTAGAACTGCCTTAACTGGTTTTGTACATATCCCTTATTTAAAGTCAAGTAGCACTGGTCATCCCAATCAGCCATAACACCCCATTTCTTGAATGCATCTTTCTGTCTGTCCACAGTTTCTAAGGCAAATGTTCTAGCAATTTCTCTAATATGTACCGGGTCTGATATTTGGCCGGTTTTTGAAGATTTCTTGGCTTTTTGTAAAGCTTTTAGCTCTATGGGCAAGCCATGGCAATCCCAACCGGGGATATAGTGGACTCTGTTGCCTTGTAGAACTTCGCTTCTGTTGTTTATGTCTTTGATTATCTGTGAAAGGTTTCCTCCAGTGAACCTAGGATTACATGATACTAGGACAAATTCTGATCAAACTTATGAAAAAAAATATATATTCACCTTATTAACGGCATGACCCATATGCAAATCTCCATTGGCATACGGTGGGCCATCATGTAGTACAAACTCTGGACCTTTCAAATTTTTCCTTTGCCAGTTATAGAGCTCTGCAAATTGTGCAGTCTAGAAAAAACATTTTATTTAAGAAGGAATCAATGAACACTTAATTCTATTATTACAAGGTTGCTACTGGAGTGTTTAAGTTGTTAGATGTCGTATAATGCAAATCAATACAGTTTCTTGTGCTTTTAACTTAAATTACCTTTTGAATTTCCTCTTTTATAACACTACTTGATCGAGCAGGGAAATTTGTTTTTGGAGACAGAATTGTATGAGAATATGTCTTGGTTTTTGGCGTCGCAGAACTTGTTCCACGTATACCATTTACACAACCCCATTTTGTCACTATTTTCTTGTATTTACAATATAAAATATTTGAATTTTTCGCAAAATACATGTTTTTAGGTTATTTTGTTATGACGGCGAAATCAATGACGTTTTGTCTACTGATGTTGGCAGAGCTGGGACAGCTGAGTCTGACAGTGACTTAATATTTAGGCGTAGTGCGTGCACACTCCAATGTATAAAACGTGAAAGTGAAACGTACAAGCCAAATACATTCTTTTTCTGTTTCTGAACTGAAATATTTATGTCAATCACCCGATTCACTTGTTCTTTTTGACGTTTGCCGTTTCAAAACAACACATGTTTTGTGATTGTGCTCAGCGTAATACCTATTAATACTAATAATTTTATTTTCTCGTTGTTGAATTCAAGTGAAGCTACTACAAAATGGTAAAGTATTGCGTTAATTGATCAGGACCATGTTTTTGTTGAATACTTTTTACTCAATACTGCAATAAACAAGTCATAACCTAATTCCAGCCGAAGACAAAAAAGAAATTCATAGATCGGAAGAAAGCGGTGACGTTCAACCTGGTGCACCGATCACAAAGAGACCCCCTCGCGGCTGATGAGACTGCTCCACAACGCGTTCTGGTGCCAGTCAGTGCTAATATACCACAGAAGAAGGACAAAGAACAAGTTAGTATGAAACGTTTTCAATTAATTATACATTTATTTACAGTAATAAAATTAAGTTCTTCCACTGTAAAACTCTTGAAACTGATACAGCTTTTGTTTTACTTGATTATTCTATTGTTGATCAATGATTTCTAGTTATCAAATCACTGAAGTTTCTCTGTCTTTTCAATACAATCATACATAATGCTCCCAGCACTTACAAGCAATAGAATGTCATTATTTGTAGCTCAAAAACAATTATAACATACCATCACGCCTGTATTCCCCGAAGGGGTAGGCAGAGGTGTACTAATGTACACCCACATTTAGCCGGTATGTTTAGGTCCCATGTAATAGGGGGCGAGCCTATTAAAAAACAATGATATCCTTAGTCATTTTAAAAATGGATACATTTCATATACCTACTAAATATATCATAAGCTGGATTGATCAAAACATTTACCTGCTTTTTTATATACAATATACAATCTGTTCTGCAATCTTGTAATAATTACTAATTATCAAATAAAATTCTTCACAGGACCTTACGCCAGAGCAACGTAAAGAAGAACAAATCAAATATGGAATATACTTTGACGATGACTACAACTACTTACAGCATCTCAAGGATAGTCGAGAAGTCACACTGGTCGTGCAACCTGTAAGTTAATACATAATAACAGAGTCTAAGGTGGATACAGGATTTATTTTAGAAAGCAGTACGAAGGCCAGGCTTTTTACGGTGTATGAGCATAACACAATATACCAAGAACTTATCTTTCTATTTATCTTTGGGGACATCCGCAGGCACCAAGCAGGCGGGCAGTCCATCCTGATACTTTGGAATATTTTGCCCAGTAACAAAATCTTTAACTCTTTGTTTCATTTGAACAATGTTATCTCAAGTTTTAGTCTAGTCTTCAGAGACGATGCTAAGTGTAAAGTAACGCTTCTGTATGCCAAATTTAAATACAAATGACATATAGAAGCATTACTTTACGCTTAGCATCGTCTCTGAATTCCGTCTCTGAGTTCCGCCTTAAACCATTTATTGTAACTAAATTGAACTCTAATGTGCTCCAACCAGGTTGAAGCAAATTGTTATATTATCAATAGCATTGACTGAATATTTACAGAAACCAATACACAAAAGGAAGGAGAAATCTGCAGTTACAGAAGATGGTGAAACAATTCCTGTGACAGAAGCACTCAACCTGCCCAGCTCTGTGTTTGCGTCAGAAGTTGAAGAAGATGTTGGTTTATTAAACAAAGCTGCACCACAAGGTACGCTATTTATATTTGGGGGCGCCGCCAGGCACTAACTGGGTGATCAACATTCAAAAAATTCAAAATTCAATTAGACCATATAAATAGGTACTTCTGAAACAAACTAGTTGCATGGTTCCAAAAAAAGTGGCGCTTATGGAGAAGAGCCGGCAAGAAACTTCATAGATACTCTTTAAAAAATATGTGTGGTAACAGTAACAATTGTTGTGAATAGTAATGAGGATGATGCAGCTTGATGTGTAGATGCAGAGATTAAAGAATAGGTAAGTATTAGAATTGAAATTACTGCCTTAACAGTAAGAGCCGACCAGTCCCGACAGACAGCACTCGTTCACGAGCATGACGTGTGTATCGGCGCCGTTTGAGTCAATAATGTTGTAGGGAATAAAACAATCAGACACACAACGCCACCAGTCCTTTTGTTGGGACTATTTTGCCGAGTTCCCCATAATACCACAACCTACCTCTAGGTACACGCACAGGTGACATTTGTATGCCCAAGAGGCTGATCACAGCATGACCTTTGTATATTTACGAGACCTGATTATTACCTGTGAATCACAAATAAATGATTTTGATTTGATCTGATTTGGTAACTACATACAACTACATTTGGTTTTATAGTGGTAGAGGAAACGCTTTGTTGTTGGTGGCTTAGCGGTCATAGCGTCTGGTATACTGAACCAGAAGATGCAGGTTCGAATCCTGCCCGCCAGTCGATTATTTCCTTCATTAAAATAAATGTTCAACCTTCCGTATTTGTACAAATATACTTAAAACTTCCTCATGAATCACTCTATCTATTGGTGAAAACCGCATGAAAATCTGTTCAGTCGTTTTTAAGTTTATCGCGAACAGACAGACAGATCCGGCGGTGACTTTGTTATTTATATTATGTAGTGATAGTGTTATATTTTTGTTATTTCTACTTGCAGGACTGTGTCTGGATTTGGATCCTGAAGTGGTGGCCGCATTGGATGACGACTTCGACTTTGATGACCCAAACAATGAGCTGGAAGATAATTTTATTGATCTTGCTATGGCTGAAGGTAATATATACTTGAGATATTTTTATGTAGCAAATAATAAAGTTAAATGAGATTTATCTCTGCAAATAAATCTTTCTAAGACAAAGTCAATGTTTTAGGGGTTTGTTTAGATGGCGTGGGCATTTTGTAACTGACAACCCGTCGAAACAAACTCGGAGAATTCTGGTCTCTTTTAAAGTTCAGGCAATAGTATGTTTAGCAAGGGTGGCAAACAAGCATGCGGCGCGTTTGATGGTAGACAGTTACCGCAGCCTATGGACGTTTCACCGAAGCATCACTCACACGTTGCCGACCATTTGTTGCCATTTTCTCTTAATAATATTAGTATAGACTAAAAATCTTGCAGGGTCCGGTGAAGACTATGAAGATGACGATGGCGATAGCTTGTCTGACGACGATTCCGATAAGGCGTTCGCGTCAGACCTTGATTCTGATGACGCCAGTGATTCGGTATGTAACTGATAGTTTGAACCAGTATCACTTCCATTTGTTTGATTTTGTATGTCAAAATGCACTTGTTGGTCTAGTGGTTCCAAGCACGACTGCTACGAGAGGTATTTATTTCCAATCCCGGATCAAGCCAAGTGTTGTTGGGTTTTCCCGAGAAATTCACAATAGCAGCTAGGAGTCGTCTGGCTTAGTTTGGGACTAGATAAAAATGTCCAAAAATATTTATTTATTGATTTAACAACGCCTCTGGTATCTTTTTGCATTTTTTTAAGCATTTTCCATGCTAAGATTACAAGTTAGTTAAGTAAGTAATGAAGGAAATAATCGGCTGGCGAGCAGGGTTCGAACCTGCGTCTTCTGGTTCGGTACACCAGACGGTTTGACCGCTAAGCTTTAGGTAAACACAATACCCTCCCAGACGCACCACAGTCGGCTAGCTTAAGGATAGTATCGAATCCTGCTCGCCACCCGACACACCAAGAGTCCAACGTGGTATTGCCACAAAACAGACACTTCAATTTTATTTAATTTGTATTGTTTTTTTTACATATATTAGGATGACTTACAGACTAATAATATACATAGAAAAGCAAAATAATGGCTAGGTTACCAATAACAAGTCACCACAGATAAATTAAAATACTATAGTCCGTTTTTTAATCTCAGAGACTAGATTGACACATGCAACTGTCAAAATTACAAATAATGATACCAGCTTTTTTGTGTAGTGTTGTACTTACGATACCGGTTTGTTGAATCGTAACTTTTAGACGATTAGCCTAAAAGTTTTCTATTCCAAATCTTATCATTAAAGCCCAAATTAACTAAAATTGACCGAATACACAATAAAGTCTATGAAAGGTAAGTCGTCGTAGAGTTTTTAAGTACCAAATAACGTACAATTACCTACCAAGAAAAACTCAGAAAGAACTTTAATAAATTTAGTCTTATGTTCCAACGAAGTAAAAAAGTATTAGAAAACTATATCAATCGCTATAAAAAAGTTTTAGAAGACTATGTTGATTTCGCTGTCGTTATTTAGTCCTTAAAAACTCCGACCCATGATTATAAGTTTTAAATATGACCTACAATTTTTTTCAGGATAACTCAACATAAAAAAACCGACACTTCAAATTATTAGCGATAATTTTCGATAGACGCACATTACTATTTAAGAAATGCAAAAAACCCACGTAATGTCACTTTAGTCTCTGAGATTAAAAAACATCGATTTAAGAATTTTTAATAGGAACATTATTTTATGTAAGGAAAACAGATTATTAATATTTTCAATTGCTAGGACGACAGAGAAAACCAGGGCGTGCGCATGCCCAAGTGGGATGCTCGTGATAAGGACGACACCAAGTCCCGCTTCTCACAGTACTCCATGTCTTCCAGCGTCGTGAAGCGCAACCAGGGATTAACGCTGCTCGACAACAGATTTGAAAAGGTAAGTGCGGCTTATGGAAAGAACAAAATTGATTTTTATGAAGTAATTTAGAGCCTGAGAAAGGACATAGGCTTTTTAATACGAAAAAGGGTTGTAAGGGGTTGAAATAGGGGATGAAAGCTCTCTCCCCCCCACAGAGCCGGGGGACGCATAGGCGGCCCGTCGTGCTCGCCGGGATCGCGGAAGAGTGTCAACACGTTCCCGCACCCCGGCCGAACGGTGATGAAGCGAACACCCGTCTGGTTTTAGTGGGTAGACGTCCTTTTCAGGACGGAGTCCCACACACCGCGCCGCCTTCCCCAGGGTGGGGTGACGGTGCATAAAGCATTTCCAGAAAAAAAAAGGGGGGGAGGGGTGAAAGCTGCCACGCGGGCGAAGCCGCTGGCAGAAAGCTAGTATATAATATAAAAGACGATGCGTCGTCGTTAACAGTATGTAAAACTAAATTTCTAATCATTTTCGCACAGATGTTCGCAGAATATGACGACACAGAAGTGGGTGCATTGGACCTGGAGGAGATCGAGGGGTTCATGCCGGAGAGCCACGACATGCTGCTGCAGGCCGCCGAGCATTTCGAGGAGTCGCAGCGGAGGTACCAGCTCGACAGAGAGATGGAGATCGCCAGGTGAGATAAAACGTGCAGATTTTTATAGGGTTATTTTGTATTAGATGGCGCCGGCATTTCCTAACTGAAGAGAAACGCCAAAACAAACTCAGAGAATCATGGTAACTTTTAAAGTCCAGACACAGTATTTTTAGCATTAAATAATAATAGTAGTATAGTGAGGGGCTCGTGGCCAAGTTGTAACTCCTCTGATCAACCGATCTGCAAGGTTAAGCTACACTTGCCGCGATCAGTCTGTGGATGGGTGACCATTCTTAACATATCGACGCACGTAAAGCCTTCGGTCCAAGTTGTCACACGAACACCTATGACAATCGGCAGTGGTAGTCAGAAGCCTAAAAAGTCTGACAACCAGTCTATCCTTCGAATATCGGTATTGCCCAGAAATTGGGTTGCGGACGTCTGATGGCAATCTCTCCGTGTAAAATACTGATATTCAGCCGCATCTGGTTAGACTGGAAGCCGACCCCAACATGCTTGGGAAAAAGGCTAGGAGGGTAGTAGTGAGTGTTACGATGTAGGACAATGTCCTTTTGACCAAAGAACCACATCAGTTTTTGCACAGCAATTATGATTATTATCATAAATCATTATTTATTTCACAGAATAAACCGTCTCCAAGAAATAGAGGAAGAGTCAGAGGATGACCTGGTGACGGTGGAAGCTGATCCCAAGGAGAAGTGGGACTGCGAGACCATACTGTCCACATACTCCAACCTGTACAACCATCCCAAAGTTATTGAGGAGCCCAAGGTGAGAATATGACCAAAAGTACAGAACCAGAAAATATAACCGCGGACACACAGTGTAAAAAATTGAAAAATGGCGCAAGGACTATTTCAAAACGAACACGCTACACGTCAAATATCATTCTGCAATAAACTTTATCTTACATGAGATAAAGTTTAATTTTCTTAGTTATTCCGATTATTTTGAACACTTTGTTCCGATATATCTGAGGCTGACTGTACTGTACAGGGTGTTTGGTAGAACGTTGAACATACGAAAATGATAAAAAACTGATAATTTTCTGTGAAATTAAAAAAAAGTAAAAAAAAAAACAGTGCGGCCAAGGTTAAATAATTTGGGCCCAGTGGGTAGCAGATGACCCCAACTAACCACCATTTTCGTATGTTCAACGTTCTACCAAACACCCTGTATAAAGCTCTATGGCTTACCTTTTTACTCGTTTCCAGAAGTCCAAAAAGATCCAGCTGAATGCCCGAGGCATACCCAAGGACGTGTTGGGCAAGGACAACAAGTTGACGGCCAAGTCGTTGGCCAAGTTCAACGCGATGAACGACGCTAGCGGCTCTAGTAGCGACGAGGATGGACGCACCAACGCTGAGAGTGTTCTGTCTACACTCAGCGTGTTGTCAATTAGGTATGCTTTATAGTTTTTAATGTAAAGTATAATATGTATACTCTATAGTAATATTATAAAGAGGAATGATTTAATTGTTTGTTTGTATTAAATAGGCTCCGAAACTACTGGACCGATTTGAACAATTCTTTCAGTGTTAAATAGCCCATTTATCGTGTGTTTCGGCGCAGCCCGGCCACAGTTGATTTCGTAATATAGAGACGTATCAATTAAATAAATATTTGTTCTCTAGTAAAAAGAGAATTACTCCTAATGATATGCGTCAGCAAATTTGTACAAATAAGCAGACGTGCTATTTTAGTTCTACAGGCGCTTACTGAAATTATTATTTTAAATATATTTTTTGTTAATATAAGCGTTTCACTTGGTATATTTCACTGAAAAAAATTAAGAACACAAAAGGAACATTTATTTGGTTTATATTTATGAACATTCTGGGCATCCTACCAGAAAATATACACGTGGCCGGGCTGCAACGTATACGGTACTGCCCGGCCACAAACAAGTGCTTTTTTTACAAGATATATTTGTGGTACATTTAATCTAATCATTGGTACTGCAAGAACAATTTAAAAACATCTAATTGATATGTCTTTATATTACGAAATCGACTGTGGCCGGGCTGCGACGCAACACACCATTTATCGGGGAAGGCTATAGGCTATATATCATCACGCCACGACTAATAGGAGCGGAGTGGCAATGAAAAATGTTGCAAAAACGGGGGATAAAAGCTAATAATTTATAATCTAACTGTTGGCGACTGGCTGAAAACAGTTCTGTTTTTGATAGTTTTTTTGTTCTGTCGGTGCCTGTATCATGTCTGTTATTGTAAAATTAAAATACTTCCAGTTTTACTGAATTTATCTTAAAAAACCACCATAGTTTGATTTTCGTCATCAGTCCACTTTTCTCACGAACACCAACAATAAAAAAATAACTTATACAATTTACATATTTCAGACCTAAAGATGAATCTGTTGAAGAAAAGAAAGAAAGGAAGCGTCTCCTAAAGGAGTACAGGAAAGAAAGAAGAGTAGAGAAGAAGGCAAACAAAGAAGCTTTCAAAGAAGAGAAGAAGCGACAAGAGAAGATAATGATGAACAACAAAAATAATGTTCAGGGGAACAGAATATTGTAGCTACGTTTAAGAAATATATTATGTTATTGTAATATATATGTGTTTATTTATTTACCTGACAAGACATAAGGTGTGTGTGGGAACTGAGGGACCAGACTGGGATTTCGAAAAAACTATTAATAAATATTTGGGGACATTTTTACACAGCACCATCTAGTCCCAGACTAAGCAGAGCTTGTACTATGGTACTAGACAATGGATATAATACCTACTTATATATTTTCTTTTTGTAAATACATACTTATAATACATAAGAAACACCCAGATAAACACAAATATTTATATATATTCATAACATAAATATTTGTGTTCTGTGGGAATCGAACCCTCGAACTCGTGATCAGCAGTCCGGTACTCGAACCACTAGACCACAGACGTCGTCATACAATACATGGTACCTAAACATATCGGGGAACTGTGGGTCTATAATGTAAAAAAAAGGTCTTAATGTGCAAGTAAGGGGGCGTTCATAAAATACGTGAGATGTTTAAGGGGGGGAGGGGGTAGAGTCAAATCTCATCTAATCTTACGTTGGAGAGAGGGGGGGTCTCGGCAAATATCACGCAATTTTTTTTCTGATTGAAACAAAAAAATAATTCTATTTTTATTACACTTATAATTAAACTTTCAGCAATATTGATTACTAGTCTTAAGTAGTCGTAAATAAAAGCACGATGCAATTTTTTTTTCTTTTTACAATAACAATCCAACGCGTTTACGTAAGAAACCCACATTTTGAAAAATCTCACGTGAGATTGGGGGATGGGGGAGGGGGTTGAATAAAATCTGACGACATCTCACCAGCCAGGCTAACATGCGCGCCACGACAAAATTTTGTCTACTCTTGTGTCCCGCTCTTTCTTTTGCGAAAACGAGACAAAAGCACGACATAAGCGTCGACAAAATCTTCTCGCGGCGTGCATGTTAGCCCGGCAGGGGGGGAGGGAGGGATAGAAAATTTAAAAAAACACCTCACGTAATTTATGAACGCCCCCTAAAGCCGCTGGCTTATATTGTAAATGCGAAAGTAAAATATACATATTTCTGTAAAATCGCACTCCCGAGCCCCAAGATACACAAGCTATGCTTGGTTTGGGGTTCGCCGCTACTCGTGTAATTTTTTCTGGCAATAAACAATTTGTATTTGAAACTGTCTGTTACCCTTTAACGCCTATACCGCTGAAACGATTTTAATGAAATTTGGTACAGAGATAGATTAGGCCTTGGAGATGGACTTGAGCTACGACGACGTTATACCACGAAAAAATACTTGAAATGGTTGAAATAGAGGAAGGAAGTTTGAAAACAAGAAAACTTTGTATTTAGGCACTTGAATTTCAAAAAGGTTTGAACAAATGTTAAATTTTTATTTTTAACATTTGTTCAAACCCCTTTTGAAATTTCGACGTACATGGGTGAAAATATAGGGGATAAAAGTTCGTATGAACCAAAGTAAATAATCCACGCGGGCGTAGTCACATACAAAACCTAGCCGATACTATATCTATCTATATAAATAAAAATGAATCACTAAATGTGTTGCCAAGCGCAAAACTCGAGAACGGCTGAACCGATTTGACTGATTTCTTTTTTGTTGAGTTTGTTGAAGTCTGAGGATGGTTCTATGGACAGTAAAACGTAAAAAGTAAGGGAAATGCAGGTAAAACTGCGCACGGGTCGCTAGTAATATAATATTACTAGCTACCCGCCAGCGGCTTCGCCCGCGTGGTCTTATAATTTTTTCCCCCGTTTTTGCAACATTTTTAATTACTACTCCGCTCCTATTAGTCGTAGCGTGATGATATATATATATATATAGCCTATAGCCTTCCCCGATAAATGGGCTATCTAACATGGAAAGAATTTTTCAAATCGGTCCAGTACTTTTTGAGTTTATTCGTTACATACAAAAATACAAATCTTTCCTCTTTATAATATTATTAGTATATTAGTATTAGTATAGAAGTACCTATAGATAAAGCTGAAGTTTTGTTGAGCGCGCAAATCTCTGGAACTACTGGTCCGATTTGAAAAATTATTTCAGTGTTAAATAGCCCGTTTATCGAGGAAGGCTATAGGCTATATATCATCACGCTACGACCAATAGGAGCGGAGTATCAATTAAAAATGTTGCAAAAACGGGGGAAAAAATACTTCTACGGGAACGAAGTCGCGGAAAAAGCTGGTAATAAATACATACATACATAGCTTCACGCCTGTTTCCCATAGGAGTAGGCAGAGACTATAGATTTCCACTTGCTACGATCCTGGCACACCACTTTCGTTCGTCTATATTCATTAACCTCTCCATGCATGCTCGTCGGTTTAGGGTGCTCTTAACCTTGCCTTTTTTTGGTTATTAAATAAAACAATTAATTAAAATTTAACACGAAATATATTGCTTCTATATAACACATTACGTATTACTTAAAATACTTTGTAAATCATACATCGTAATATATTTACACCTAACATTATCGTGAGATAAAATTAAAATTATTTATAGGAATGTGTTGTCCTTTACAAACATTCCAATGCATTTAATAATATTAGCATGTTCATGCGATATTCATACTTATGATTATTGATTGATATTAGTCTTGTTTTTGTGTGAACGGAATTACTGTGTGTCTGATTATTGTTAGATAGGCTTGAGTTTGAAAACTATTTCGCGATCATAGATGGCAATGCCACAGAATACATGTTATACAGTAGTTCGAATCTCATCAATGCAGCTTACCGCTGCATTTGGAGCCTAATAAACTAAATGATAACTTTCTATAGTTAATCTCGCAGGTATTTTTTTTTTCATACTACTAAAGTGGCAAACAAGCATACGGCACGTCTGATGGTAAGCGGCACCGAGGTTTTAACTCGCGACCCTGTTAAAATCTTTTCACACCCTCTTTGAAGAGCCCCATGCTGTAGTCTTGAGAAAACCTCATTTAGTGAATTGTTTGTAACTTAAGACTAAAATTTTTGTTACATGTTGATTAAGTTTCGAATATAATAACTCTGTGTGTTATCGGAAAAACTTTCTCTTCTAGGCAAGATAACAAATGTACCAACAGCCAACTCAAAACAGAATACCAGAAATCGCTAGCAATTGAATTGAAGGCCAAAGCCAAATCAAACTACTGTATAAAATATATCTACTGTGGTACTAGCCTATCTATTTAATAATGCCTGTATTTCTCGAAGGGAAATCATATCAGAATAATCTCCAAAAATACCTTTAACAAAGACCAAAATCGCATGTATGTAACAAAAGTGCTAAAGCGATTTTCTCCTAAAGTACTAATAGAACTTTTGTGATATTACGAACCAATACTATAGTGACATTGGTGTTATCTCAAAGTTGCAATCGTTCATTCATGAAAAAATCGCTTTAGCACTTTTGTTAGTGTTTATATATCTTTACTCGTAACTGTACTGTGGTGAAAACATATCTATTTAATAATGCCTGTATTTCTGGAAGAGTAAAAAAACTGTTATACCAAAAATACTTTTAACAAAGACCAAAATCGCTTGTACTCCAATCTCACTGTTTCTAAGACAGTGTGAGACCCTCGTACCCCAAACCCTCAGGGTCGGGGCACTCCATCCTGTTCTTGAGATGCTGCAGCGTGTTGTGGAAGTGTTTCGTGATCTGTTCCACCTCCTCAGACTGGTCAAGGTTGGCCAACTCTTCGCGGATTTTTTGGATCACCTAAGTGGAAAAGTATTTTTGTTTTTAATCTATACTAATGTTAAAGAGGATTTTGTTTACTTTTGAATGTATTGAAATTAATAAACTCAAAAACTACTGGACCGAGTTCAAGAATTCTTTCACAATTAAAAATAATATTCCGAATAAAAGAATTTTCTTTTTATAAATCAAGGTAACGTCACAGGTGTCTAATAAACCACGGCAGGTGATAGTGTTGTCATATTAAAAAAAAATTGCTAGATTTCGGGTAATTTTGATTATTCTTATACAAAAATTTAATTAACAGCCTTACTTTTATGAATATTTAATGTTTTTTTTTTACTATATTTGGTAATGTGCTTGGGATATCTATATACCCTTTCGGATGGGACATATATTTTTATTTTTAACATAGTGTATTTTTAACTTCCGTGCCAAAAACGACGTGTTATATTTTTGACGTGTGTTTGTGTGAGTTCAAATCCAATATGGCCGCCACCACAAAATGACGAAAAGCTGGGTACTCACTTAGCAGTGTAGCATGTAATGTATCAGATACGTATCAAGCTGTGTACTCACCAGCAAAATAATTTTTTTTCATTTTGTGTCGGGGGTTTTTGAAATGTTTTATATGCCATAATTTCAAGTAAGTAGTTACCGCGTCTATGAGGTTGGTGGTGAGGCTGGCGTTGCCGCGCTCGCGCAGCAGCGCGTAGCGGCCGAGCAGCTCGGCCAGCAGCTGCGCCTGCACGCCGCCGTCCATGCACTGCTGCGCCACCCGCGCCGCCTTCTTCAGGCAGTCCAGCGCTCGCGACGCCTCGTTTAGAGGCCACTGGGGATTACAAACATTACAGTGACACTTACAGTACAGCTTGGGTGAACTTAGATTTGAATTGTTGCCACAAAATAATAGGCCCAGGACATTTCTCGTTCACAGTGTTAAACTAACATAAAAGAACGTTTATAAACAAATTCGGAAACTGTAATATTTTTAAACAAATCATTAGCTATGTAGCAAATAACTACATAGGTAATTATTTGTTTAAAAGTATTACAGTTAAAACCAAAAATCATCGACCTTCGGGCGATCGGGCTATCTACCAATCTTTAATCATTTCATTTAGAGACAAATTCTGGCTGCAATGTAATTCAACTTACAATCTACCCATCTATTTAAATAAAAATGAATTTTGACATAAGCTCCATAGAAGTAATGTCAAATTTCTAGTAGGGGAAACAATCTACAGATAGGTTATTAATTTCAGCCGTAAATGTGTCGCTAAACTCGAAACACGAGAACGACTGGACCAATATTTCGTAGAAATCCGAGGAAGGTTCTTCTGTTTCGCGAGTGAATCTATGGAAAAAAAATAACGTACAATTGTAAGTCATAGGCTTAATGTAACATACCTGTTTGCCATCCTTAGCGGCTTTCCAGAACAGATGCGCGCAGAGAGCGACGGCGCGGCTCTGGTCGGGCTTCTTCAGCAGCTTGCTGGCAGCCAGCGCGCATTGCGTGCGCATAGGCTCCGCGTTCTCAGCACCTGTTAAATTTCATGATAATTTATATTTAATATCATTATATTTTAGCCAATGTATACAAAAACTTGACTAATTATATACTAAAAACATCCTCGAGAACTACTCCATCCATTTGTGAAAACAGAAATCAAAATATACTGCTCCTTCACTTCCAATGTTAGAAAATACATCGAACCTCATTGGCACACTTTTGCACTTTTAGAAATATTTCAGTTTACAGCTTCAAACTAGAATATTCCAAAACCTAATTATTTGTCAAAGATTTATTGTAAAAAAAAACATGATCAAAAAAGATGTTTTGATTTTAGTATTTGTTGGTTGTAATTATTTTAGCGGATAGCCTATAGCTCACGGCGATAAATTCAAAAATAGAACGAAATGTGTTTGAAATTATCTGCCAAGTGCTTTAACGGGAACTTCCTAGGAGGTTGTGAGGCCCTATGTATTGGTCTATACAAATACGTTTGAAGTCTTTTGACGGCATACTACACTATGGGGCGCATTCAGAGTCGTCACTTAACCTAACGAATCATTAGCTAATGACACCCGGTATATCTTAGTACACTGACAACAAATTCAAATATGGAGAAATAGGCCAAGATATAGTAGCCACTGTTTATTAACGAATCATTAACGTTAAGGGGCCTATGAGGATGCTCTATACTTACCAAAGCAGTTGATTTGTTCAAACGTAGCGATGATTAACGTGATGGCCGCTAATTGTGCCTTACTATCAGATATCTCGTCTTCGTAGAGAGAGAACGCTTGTGACAGGAACTCGTACGCAATCGTCTCGTGGTTCGCGAAGCCTATCTCACTAATTGCGAGTGCTCCTTGTAGGTATAATCTGTAAAAATATTACATATTTACATACATATAGAGGGGCTTGTGGCTAAGTTGTAACTACGCTAATCAATCGATCTGCAAGGTTAAACTGCGCTTGCCGCGGTCAGTCTATGGATGGGTGACCATTCTTGACACTACAATTTGTTTGCATTGAATGGGCTCCGAAACTACTGGACCGATTTGAAAAATTATTTAATTAGATTAGAAAGCTCAGCTTTCAAAGTAACATACCCCATAATTTATTTTTTTTAAAACCAGCCCACGCGAGCGGAGCCGCTGGCGGAAAGCTAGTTTTAAATAACTAAGCGCACACATCCAGACGCGAATAGCAATAGGGAATATGCACATTTTTTTTTATATTTTTAAACGATACTTTATACCGTTATGTAGCCGTAAAAAAATCCAGCGCCTAAAACTAAAATTAAGTAACAAAAAAAAAAATTAAATTATGAGACGTATATTGGCATTTTAAACACCCGCGATTTTGGCGCGCTTGCCGTGACGTCAAAGTCTACGTTCTCTCAACCAAACAACCACGTACAACAGACACTGTTTTAGTAGACTTTGACGTCATATTCCATTTGACCGATAGTGTTGCGTTTCAAGTGATTTGAATTTCCAACAGTTTTTTTGGACTTTTTAATAATTATTTTCGTATCAAAAAAAAAAAAAAATATCCACATAGACATAATTCTAAAACGATAAAGTTCATAAAAAAAAATATTTGACCTTTTTTTAAGTCAGACGCATATTCCCTATTTCGTTTTATACTAAGCAATCACAGTGATTATAACATAAATCTTATTATATAAAACAAAGTCGAGTTTGTTACAACACTTATAACTGGAGAACGGTTGGAACGATTTTCATGATCTTTGATTTGTTGGACTTTTCTCCACTCCGAATAACAGAATATCTATTAAAACATCTAATGGGAAGTAACGGGGTCAACCTTGACGCGAGCGAAGCTGCGAGCAAAAGCTAGTGGAACATAAAGGATAACTAAGAAGAAAGTTTTTTTAATGTATCCAAAAAGTTAATGAAAAAAAGTATTTTACCTCAAAGGCAACTCGGCCAGTTCAGCTTTGACCAGCATACTGATAGTCTGATGGCAAAACTGGAATATTTTCTGACATTTCTTCTCCCACATGTCATCCTGAAACAAATTAAATAATAATCTTAATCTATTTGTGTAATTACTGAAGCTCGTAGAACTGATGGCCGATTTCTTTCTTTCCTTTGTGGAGGGACGAGATGTGTTGTCCCTCGCACCAAAGGGAGGATCCTGCAAGCAGGCGTGTGTTATGCCTGGCGGGCCACAGCCCGATGGTTGATGTCGGGCGGTTGTATATATGCTATAAGTTTTTTTTTATACCATGAAGGTGGCAAACAAGCATACGGCCCGCCTGATGGTAAGCGGTTACCATAGCCTATGGACGCTTGCAACACCAGGGGTATCACTCGCGCGTTGCCAACCCGAAAAACCTCTTAGAGGTTTATGGAGGATTCACTGCGCCGACAGTTTGAGGAAATATTCCTCTTACTGCCAGCGCAGCGCATCCTTAGAAGGAGCTCTGGCGACCTTACTCACTGCAGGAACACAACACACAATAAAGTGTACGGTAAACTTCACTGGCGCGATTCAGGATTTTAGCTTCGTAGAAGTTCTTATGTAGCGCGATAAATGTCGCTACACTTTCTTTTCTTTCTCACCGGAAAGCGCAGCGTGTCACAGCCTCCAACGATATGGACAGACGACCTCATAAATGTCGCTGGGAGTCGTTGGATGCAAGCATATAAACCAGTTCTGTCTATAGGGAAGGCTATTGTTCAGCTATAAACCACTTTTCTTTTTCTTTGAAGCAGTGATAACCTAGGGGTATGACCACTGGATTGCCAAGTCAAAGGTCTCGAGTTCGAATTATAGGCGCGCACCTCTGACTTTTCGAAATCCTCGCTTAACAGTGAAGGAAAACATCGTGAGGAAACCTGCATGCCTGACAGATTTTCTCGACGGCAAGCGAAGTCTGCAAACCCGCATTAGGCTAGCGTGGTGGACTGAAGCCTAATCCCTCTCATACTGAGAGGAGACCCGTGCCCAGCAGCTGGACAGTATATGGGTTGATTATAATAGACCTTATTTTTAAGTTATTTTTAATGAAGGAAAAAATCGGCTGGCGGGCAGGATTCGAACCTGCGTCTTCTGGTTCGGTACACCAGACGCTCTGACCACTAAGCTACCGCGAGCCCCGCTCGCCAGTCGAAATCTTCCGTCACATTCTAATTTACGTCTTAAAGGTGACGTAGCGACATCTATTATGAATGCTTCACAACCGACACGACTAACTTTACAGCTAGTTCGATGTCGTATGATGCCACCTTACCTATAATAGACCTCTTTCGGCTGATATGATGATGAGTTCGCTCGCCCCCCAATTACATGGGACCTAAACATACTGGCAAATTGTGGGTGTACACTAGTACACCTCTGCGTAACCCTTTGGGGAATACTTCTCTTTTATTCTACAATAAAAACAGCATAGTTGTACTACTAAAGTACAATTCTTGCGTCTAGTACCCATAGTACAAGCTCTGCTTAGTTTGGGACTAGATGGTGCTGTGTAAAAAATCACAAAAATTATATTATTTGTATCTCCTTTTGGATCTCACGGCATGCCTCCTGTGAGGGAGACATTCCTTTGGAATGCTAGCGCGGGGACACAGGTCCAACGTGTAGAGGCCCCTTATCTACTATATAAAAATAATTGGGTTGGGTTTTCCTTCCTGACGCTATAACTCCAGAACGCACGAACCGATTTCCACGGTTTTGCATTCGTTGGAAAGGTCTCGGGCTCCGTGAGGTTTATAGCAAAGAAAATTCAGGAAAAATTTCAACAGAAAAGCGGGTTAAAAAGGTTATCAAGACCACGCGGGCGAAGCCGCTGGCGGAAAGCTAGTTATTATTATAATCAACATGAGATCGTGTCAACTTCAAGCCGGACAATAAGTTTGGCGAGAATTCTCTTACCGTATCTTTTAGTTCCTTGTAGGTATGCGCCAATCTGTATGCGTGGAACAGTATGGGCGGGAACGTGTGCTGTATGCGGGTGGCCCCTCCCCCTTGTAGCGCTTTACGGGCCGCGCTCAGTATTAAATACTGACGGTCTGCTGAGTCGGATTTAAAGTGATGGATCAATCTAGAACAAAGAGGTATACATAGTTAGCTTGTGAAGACCTCTTGAAGGTAGTATCTAAGGGGTGAAAAATGTCTTTTGAAAAAATAATTTTAGGCCAAGATAATTTTCTTTATAATTAGTATAATATTAATTATTATATTTTAAAGTATGACAACATTATCGCGTTGGGCGTTTAGGGTAATGTATATAATTGTGTACTGTGTCGGTGGTGAAAGATCAAGAAATGGAAATGAATAAGGTATGTACCATAAGCTGTGCTTTAATGCCACTGAAACATGTTTATCTTAGATGGCGGGCGCAGCCGACCGACGCGTAGATACCTACATACAATCATATGTCTTGTTGTGCATTGTGAAACTGAAGGTATCATATAGTCTTCACACATGCACGATAATTGTAAATAAACTGTAACCCTACAGGGTGTAAGCCTGTTAGGATGATGGTGATATTAAATAAATAAATAAATAATTATCAAGAGGAAAGATTTTATTGTTTGTTTGAAATGAATAGGCTCCGAAACTAATAGACCGATTTGAAAAATTCTTTCACCATTAGAAAGCTACATTTTTATTGAGTAAAATAGGCTATAATTTTATAAGAAGGAAAGTACGTAGTACCCTGAAAACGTAACCCTAATATAAGCACAAAGGTACAAACCTCGCCAGCAATCCCTGCTCCTCAACGAAGTCTTCAACATCAGGCTCTAAAGACGGCTGGTCGGGTTGGTCTTTCACCAACACGTCCAACATTGCTAGCACAGACTCCACCTGTAAGAAAATCATTATTGAACTTAAAATATCCTTTCTGAGGATCTAATCTACAGAGTTAGTTTGACGACGTCTGTGGTCTAGTGGTTCGAGTACCGGACTGCTGATCACGAGGTCGTGGGTTCGATTCCTACAGGACACAAATATTTATGTGTTGAATATAAAATGTTTGTGTTGGTCTGGGTATTTCTTATGTATTATAAGTATGTATTTACAAAAAAAAAGTATATAAGTATTATTATATCCATTGTCTAGTACCCATAGTACAAGCTCTGCTTAGTTTGGGACTAGATGGTGCTGTGTAAAATGTCCCAGGATATTTATTTATTTATAGTTACCAAATATAAGCTATACTAATATTATAAAGCTGAAGAGTTTGTTTGGATGAACGCGCTAATCTCAGGAACTACTGGTCCGATTTGAAAAATTCTTTCAGAGTTAGATAGCCCGTTTATTGAGGAAGGTTATAGGTTATATAATCACGCTACGACCAATAGGAGCGGAGTATCAATTAAAAATGTTGTAAAAACGGGGGAAAATTCAACTTCTACGGGAACGAAGTCACGGGCAGACTACTTAGTTAAATAAAAATTGACAGTGAAATGGTGTTCAAATCCCTGATCGAGCATAATGTTACGGGACTTTTCATGAAATTCTCAGTATTGAGTCCGGTTTATGACAATGGATCCACTCCCAATTACAAGAAACTTAAAAACAACGGCGAACTGTGTGCACCTTAGGTATGTGAGCGGCGGGACGGAGGGGCGGGGTCGCCTGCGCGCGGTGGGACGGAGGGGCGGAGGCGCTTGCTTTTGTTCACAGTAACCCGCCGCCTCACCCCCGACCCTACCTAAGGCGCGGTCAACTAGTTCCGCGTGGAATGTAGGACCACAGAATAAATAATAACAGAATGGCCACTCTCCGCCCCTCCCTAACGTCAGATACCTCAGGTCCCCCACATTCTGCCGGTGTTCTGGCCGGACTGCCAACAAACCCTACGCACCATCACGCACACATTTGCACGTGTACAAACGTAATTTTGACAAGTTTGACATTTGGTATTGTAGTGTGCAGCGGTATCGCAAAGTTTGTATGGAGTGTCACAGGTGTGGTCGGACACCTCCGTCTAATAATTCGGGGAATACAGATAGGATATTAAATTGCATTTTTTTCATAAATTAGTTTGTTTTTGTGATGAGAACAACTCACATCTTCAGGTGTAGATATAAGACAGTCAGTTTCTAGCACGTCGTTTATAAGATGTACAGCAATCATGATGCGTCCGGGGTGGTTCAGATGCTTGATCAGTGGCGCGTAGTTCTGCAGCTTTATCAGGGTTAAAATGTTCTTGTAATGGTCGGCGGGTAGTTTGAGAATCTTCATCAGTTCCTTGAACACCGCTGTGTTGTGTTCCAAGTGAGTTTTTCCGCTAGAAATAAGATATTTGTGTTAGTTTTGACGACGTCTGTGGTCTAGTGGTTCGTGTACCGGACTGCTGATCACGAGTTCGTGGGTTCAATTCCCACAAGACACAAACATTTATGTGATGAACTCAGGTGTTTGTGTTTGACTGGGTGTTTCGTATGTATTATATGTATGTATTTACAAAAAAAAGTATATAAGTATTATATCCATTGTCTAGTACCCATAGCACAGGCTCTGCTTAGTTTGGGACTAGATGGTGCTGTGTAAAAATGTCCCAGGATATTTATTACACGTGACCTAACGTGTACATTAGTACACCTCTGTCTAACCCTTCGAAGAATACAGGCGTGATAGTAAGTAAGCACATGTTCTTGCATTTCCCTGAAAATGTGGCAACCCACAAATCAACACGTTTTATAATGCTTTTTCACTTGTAGACAAGTTTCTTTAGTAACAATTATTTACCTCGCTTGATGTATATCGGCGCATATTTTGTCTGTGTGAGCGAGAACTCTATCGACGTAATTCAGTTTGTCAGGGTGGCACCTCTGCGCCAGCTTCAGTAGTGCCAACTGAAGAGATAACATGTCTTCTGGCGGCATGTCCGTGCGACTCTACGGAAATAAACTACGATTTATACTGTATTTTTTTTTATCTGGTCAAGTTTGCATTCTGAGGGGCTCATGGCTAAGTTATAACTTAGCTGATCAACAGATCTGCTAGGTTAAACTGCGCTTGCCGCGGTCAGTCTGTAGATGGGTGACCATTCTTAACACACCGAAACTCCTCCGTGCGTCGTAGAGCAGGTAAAGCCGTCGGTCCCGGTTGTCATACGAATACCTATGACAATGTTAGTCAGAAACCCAAAAAACAGCCTGACACCCAGTCTTTCCTTCGAATATCAGTATTGCCTGAAATTAGGTTGCGGAGTTCTGATGGCAATTGCTTCGTGTAAAATATTGATATTCAGCCGCATCTGGTTAAACTGGAAGTCGACGCCAACATGGTTGGGAAAAGGCTAGGAAGAAGAAGATCAGGTCTGTACTCTGTGGGTGCATGTACGGTCGCGGTCATAAGTCCATTACCATTTTTACAAGTCTCTCGCATGAAACAAGTTTCACTTACGACATTTTTCTATAACAAACATTTTGCATACATAGACAACCTCGTATATTGTACTATTTCGAAATCTAGTCGGAAAGAGAGCGATGTAATGATCATTCAGTGCTGTGATGTCGCGACGGCGTATTAAGATAGTGGTATTAATTTTCAAATCACCAAGTATATGTTTATGTATACGCGCAGTAACGTGCAGGCAAATACGATCCTTGACATGATAATGGACTTATGACCTCTTACTGTACCTGTGTAATAGCGGCGACCTGGTCTGAGAACACTTCGAACAGCTGCACCTCTTGTTCTTTACCGTCTTCCATCACTACACTTAGGTTTATATTACCCTCGTTCCTCTACAACAAAATAATAATAACACAGTTAAGCTACTGACAGATATGCTCATATTTCTACATGCTTATAAGCATGCTTAAAACTAGTATGCCCTGCATCTCGAAACATGCCACCTTCCATCCGCGCTGCCAGCGCTGCGCGCGTAGCATGCTCCGATTGTTGATTTCTGAGCATGCTAATTACTAGCAACACTTTGACACACATACCACTAAGGCTAATATTCAGAGACGATGCTAAGCGTAAAGTAATGCTTCCGTATGTCAAACAATTTGACATACGGAAGCCTAAGTTTATGCTTAGCATCGTCTCTGAATATTAGCCATAGGCTGACATTCAGAGATATTCATGTAAGACGGGCTTAGATCAGTCTAAGACAAGAATCGGCTTACCGCATCTTAAAAAGTGGTATTCAGAAACATAGTACGTCTCAAACTTCGTCCGTCTTAACTTAGCCTACGCTCTGTTATAAATAAAGGATAGCAATATATGTAATCTCATAAGAGTGAGCGGTACAACAATATCTGAGATAGAAATTGTTTTTGTTGCAACATTGTCACAGTAAACAGCGCTAACATCTATTATTTTCGCCAAGAAATATCTTTTTTATAATAATGATAATATTTTTAAGTAGATGTGGTTTCACAATAAAAGCACCACATACACATTTATTGTGAAGTTATTAGGTAAGATAAAAAGTTTTTATTGACAAACAATATTTACTTACATCGACATATTATCTATTCTATAAAAAAACTAAATAAAATGATATGAAACAGCTATTTAATAAATCTAAGTAAACAAAAATATATCAAACTACCAAAAATAACTACAGCTTTGTCCGCCGGGTGGCGCTAGATCCACTGCTTAGACAGCTAAAGTAACCGATATTGACTACTTAGGCTTAGAATAGTTTACGCGAAGTTTAAGCAGTGTTCCGAACATCTCTGAATACAAATTTGAACGTAAGCACTCGATTTTGACATACGGAAGCATAAGTTCATGCGTCTCGTTTCTGAATATCAGCCTAAGTAGCAATTGCTCATGAGTGGCATTTTTTTTTTGTCTGGAAATGCTTTATGCACGGTCACGCCGCCCTGGGGAAGGCGGCGCGGTGTGTGGGACTCCGCCCTGAAAAGGACGTCTACCCACTAAAACCAGACGGGTGTTCGCCTCATCACCTTTCGGCCGGGGTGCGGGAACGTCCTTGGTACACCGGACGATTTAGCCCACAAAGCCATAATATGAGAATTTTATTTTGAAAACATCGTCCTTATTCTTTCATAATAATTATAATTAAAATTACAAAAAACTGCTGATGCTGACCTCCTATTGGATGAATTGATGTGGAGTACAGTCATTATTGTGGAAGATACAAATAAATAAATAACCATATATGTCCCGCAAGTTGCGAATGGGCTGGAACCTTGTCTAATTAACCTCAAAGTGACGTCACCGGCCGTACTTGCCGGCTAGTGGTGTAACGCGTACTGAGAGCGGTTACGTCATTTTTACGTCACCAAGATGGCCGCCAGGGCTTATACAAAACAATAGTCACCTGGCTATATGTTGCGAGTCGTTCAATGAGCGCAATGATGATATTCTTGATGTTAACGCCTGGCTGCAGCTCGGCGCAAGACTTGAGGAATGGCTGCAAGTTCGCCAGGTGGAACTCATCAGGGAACACCTGGACACAAAAGTGATTATGAAGTAGTTTCAATGACTAACAGAGATCTTTATCCCAATATCGCTTACATATTTTTTATTGCCTGCCAGCTGTTTGGTTTGGTTTGTAATAAAGAAGGTTTGAGATATCTTTATTTCTCATAAGAATTTATAATAATTCACTTACATGAGAAAGTTTAAATACACATAATAATCTCATCAAAATAAATAATTATCTTATCCTAGACGTATTTATATATATATACATACATTACACTCATAATCGCCCTATCAGGTGCACTGGTAACTTAATTAACTTTCTAACTTAACTTCAAGTAATTATGGATTGTTGAGCGTAATAGAATTGTTTAAAAAAATTATAACACGTCTGCTCTGTACGCCATCGGATATGTCAAAGTTAAAATAGGAGGTTTTAGTAAAAAAAACCCAATAGAAAAAAAAACGAACAGGGATTGCGTACCCTGGCGGTACCTATTTCTAGCGTAGTGGTCGCGCTTAGGACAGCTAGACGATATAACGAGGCAGTAATGACTTTGTATAGTAACATAATTTGTCCACATACACCTACATTAAGCTATGCATATGAAAAAACATAAGAAAACAGACAAAGAAAAGAACATACCAAAGAACATCTCAAAAATATTTCTACATTAATATTCTGACCTGTATAATTATTACTCTGACGTGTATAATTAGTATTCTGACGTGTATAATTAATATTCTAACCTGTATAATGCACTCCATAAGGTACTCCTGGGCTATCGCGTCCCTGCAGCTGACGACCTGTTCTAGTATACCGGGCAGCACCAGCCGCCCGTAATCTTCAACCGTCACCGACTCCAGCTGGGACAAACGGACGAGGTTCGTGCCAACTAAGATGCGAAGCTCAGAGCGCTCACGTTCACGACGCTCTTTATCTCTGATGATAATAAAGAGGAATGTGGGAATCGGATCATGAAACTTGGTACAATATGGTTGAGCTACACAATGACTGACCCATACTTGCCGTCTGTTGGGATAAGACACAACGAAGTCCTGGACGACTCAGCTCTGTTCGGGTTAAGATATTGAAAGCGAATATTCCCAGAAATGGAATCAAATTTTTGTCCTCCATAAACCCCATCTAACTCCCATCGAAATTGTTAGAGCCGTTGTCAGGAACGTGATTTCAAAAATATATACAAATATAGCTCATTTCTTCGACGACGTCTATGGTCTAGTGGTTCGAGTACCAGACTGCTGATCACGAGGTGGGTTCGATTCCCACAGGACACAAATATTTATGTGATGAATATAAGTATTTGTGTTTGTCTGGGTGTTTCTTATGTATTATAAGTATGTATTTACAAAAAAAGGTGTATTTAAGTATTATATCCATTGTCTAGTACCCATAGTACAAGCTCTGCTTAGTTTGGGACTAGATGGTGCTGTGTAAAAATGTCCCAGGTTTTTTTTTTTTTATTTATTTACTTAATATACATAAAGCATACAACTTTAGAGAAAGAAAGGTACAATCTCAGACAAGGTTTAAACCTTCGTATCTGCGATTAAGTACACCAGACCAAGTGTCTGGAAAGAATTAAAAGAGTTCTAAAATATTATCTAACTTACCTGGAGTGTCCTTGATGCTGCATCCTGACCCACAGCTTATTCATTTCAGCGAAGTTCATCAGGACAAAGTCGATGGCATCTTTTACCTAAACGAAAACATTCATTCAAATTTTGCCCTGTATTGTAAAACTCTGATAATACTACTATTATCTGGAGTTCTGCAACCAGATTCACTAATTAAAACCGTAACGATGTCCCAGCGACTTACAGTTCACGCCAATCTTATTGTCCGGGTTGAAGTTGAGAGTTACGACAGCCTAACGACTTCCGCGGAAGAATGCGTTGTTCCCGTAGCCCCCGACGCAAGTGCGAGTTGCAACACCGGGGTTGGTTTTAGTCAGTAGGAGTCTGACAGACCGATTCTGATTTCCATGAGGATTTCCACCCTCGAAAAAAAAAAGCTTAACGACTTGAGCTTTCGTTTTAATTTATTTTGATCCCATATTTTTATCTCTGATTTTTACGTCTACTTCAACCCGGCCAATAAGATTGGCGAGAAATTTAAGTCACTGCGACATCGCTACAGTTTTAATTACTTTATAAGAAACCATGATTCTCTGAGTTTGTTTCGGAGTTTCTTCTCAGGGGTCGTCAGCTAGGAAATACCGGTGAGATGTCATATTTTTTTAACATTAACGTGTAAAAGTCTGTTGTTGTAAGAGGTCTGTTGGCAGTCGCTTCGTGTAAAATACTAATATTCAGCCTCATCTGGTTGGACTGGAAGCCGACCCCAACATTCTTGGCAAAAAGCTAGGAAGATGAAGCATCGACTTGTAAAAGTATATTTTAAAGGATCCAGGAGGATCAGCATTGTATATCACTGTCGATATTACTCACAACGCCTTCATTCTCGTTCTGAGCTTCCGATGTGTCGGGCAAGACATTCCTGGTGCATTGCAGGAGATAGTTCCTCAAGAATAAACCTCGTAGAGGATGCTGTACTCCACGGCACATCTCCACTAGGTCCTGGAATGCAATACGACTGTCAGTTGTCACAATTTCAACCTCTACAGTCCATTATTCGCATTAAAAAGTAGCCTATGTCTTTTCTCAGGCTCTAGACTATCTCTGTACCAAAGGAATCGTCATCGAAATCGGCCCAAATGATGTACCAAAGGTACACTTATTGGAAAAAATACCCTGTATTACGCTGATTAAAACTCTAGTCGTACTTTTTTAATGTTGACTGGGGGATGAGAAAAAAAACTTTTGAATTTGAGAAAAATCACGCAATTACGGCAGATTATTATCAGTTTCATAGTGATTTCATGGTAAAAACAATCAACTTGACAGCAGACATGTACCTCCGGTACAAATTTGGGCTGAGTTGTATGCGGTTTTGATGAGCTCCTTTTATTTAAATCGGTTCAGTAGTTCTGGCGTGAAAGCAAGACAGACTAAGTTACTTTCGCATGTAACGATTTTTAATTTTTATCATTTAGTTTGCGGTCCGGTCATATTCCATTGAATCAATTCTATCATCTTATGGGGATGAAACCATCACCACTATGTGATGTGTGCCACAAGACGGAGGATGGTATCCATTTGATGGAATGTAACCATTACCGTGACCAGAGAAACAGAATATTAAGAGGTATAGATTTTCGCAATAGTGGAATTAACTTAATACTACGCCAACCCTTGTCGGAAGAATGTCAGAGGATACTGAAATATTTAAAATTATGCATGAAAGAAAGATTCGAAAGAACATGTCTGTGAGAAAGAGCTACTAGGGTGTAGTTGGGGGCAGGCGGGATTGTAATGCAGCCAGCTTGCCTTCAATTGCACTAAAGTATGAATGAACCCATGAGGCTGGCATAGTCACCAAGTGTGTACCGAAGCCTGAAAAAAATAATTTAAAAAAAAAGTCTCATACCTTAAGCAGATCCCTTCTAAGGTTAGAATTAGTCTTGATATACACAAGCCCAACTGTGATCAGCAGGTATAACCGCGGCACTATGTTCCCGGCGTATTGCACTAATTCGTACAAGTCAGCCACTTTGCGGCCCTTCTGGAACTCTTCCAGAAGATACAGCTCCAAGTGACGGAGCTCATCTGTTATTGCCATGTCTGTGGTGCAGTTAAGGATGGTAGAAATTTTCTTACTATTTGCTATTAGTTTTTTTTTAAGATGGTAAACTTCTTGCACTTGTAAAAGTACAATTTGTGTGGAAGAAAAATACTTTCTCAGGTAAGCTTTGCTTTTTTTATAATAAAAATAATATTTTTTATTGGCATTGGCTCTGCACGACATTTGATCTGGCAACACATCTGCTCATAGTCAACGTTCTGATCGCATGATAAACAAAGAAAAAAATATATTTATAACTTTGAGGGGCTAGCCTTAAAGTATTTACATGTGATAGTGCCACATACACAAAATTTTCCTACATTTTGCCTACAATTTGCCTACATTTTTTCTAAATGTCCCTTCGCCCAAAGCCGCTATGGGACGCTAACTTATAAATAAAAGGATACAAAGCTCATAATAGCTTTTGGGTGACAGCAGAGAAGTCCTCAGCTCGCCAAGCATCGTGGAGGCGTGCTTCAACGCGTCCATCAGCTTCGACTTGTCCAGACATCTCTTCATTTGAAATGCCTGCAATAAAAATATATGTGTTATTTAGATATGCACCATTGTGGCAAAAGGTGATCGAATTTGGCCCAAATGATGTACCGAAGGTATTGGAAAAAAATATCCTGTATTACGCTGGTTAAAACTCGTCGTACTTTTTTTTAATGTTGACTGGGGGATGAAAAAAAAAATTAAATTGAGAAAAATCGCGACATTTTGGCACAGTTTTATCTGTTTCGTAATGATTTCATAGTAAAAACTGTCAGTGTCAGTTTCGGAATGTCACACGCACGCCATTACGGCAGATTATTATCAGTTTCATAGTGATTTCATGGTAAAAATTATCAACTTGACAGCTGTCATGTACCTCCGGTTCAAATTTGGGCTGAGTTTTATGGGCTTTTGATGACCTCCTTTCACGTGAAACCATTTTAAGAAAAAAAAAAATTTAGCCACAGCACCACACAGAAAACAGTTACTGGTATGATAATGATATAAAAAGAAAACAACTTAATTATAATCAATAACAGGACAATGAAACTATGTAAAATAGTCCATATTACTGAGTAGGCAGATCAGCTTAATCAAAAGGACCTACTAGATTGCCACTGGTTTTCATTCTCATCCTCCTAGCCTTTTTCCCAACCCTGTTGGGGTCGGCTTCCAGTCTAACCAGATGCGGCTGAATATCAGTATTTTACACGAAGCGACTGCCATCAGACCTCCGCAACCCAATTTCTGGGCAATACCGATATTCGAAGAATAGTGGTGGTCAGGGTTTTTGGGCTTCTGACTAACGATTGTCATAGGTGTTCGTACGACAACCGGGACCGACAGCTTTACGTGCTCTCCGAGGCACGTCCTGTGCAAATGCTCCACATAGTTGTGATACAAATATAGACATTTTGCTGGTACAGACACAACTAGGCATTGATATTGTCAACGCCTTTGAGGACTTAATCAAATGATGCCACAATAGGGTATTTGTCAGCATGTAAACTATAGGATATATTGATGGCATCCGTATTGAATATGAATATTGGAAACCAACTATTTAGTCAGTTAAGAAAAATACGAGATATTTGAAGAGAAAATCGACAAAGAAATTGTTTTTTTTTTTGTCTACATTTGTCAGGTGATCGTAAACGGCAGTGATAGGCCGAATGGTTGATGACGTCAACTGCTTGTAAACAGTAGCGTGTAAAGTGTGTTTCGTACATAAATACAAGCAGGTGTCGTCACGATGACATGAGGCGCCATACTGTCAGGAAAAGCGTTTTCGCGGGATAATTAAATATCATTTTTTGATTTATATATAATGAAACGCAAAATATAGATTTTCTATGGAGTCCTTAGACATCTGTGTAACATAGAACAGTTTTTAAAAACCTGTCAATATGATGGTCACCCACTGGGGTCAAATTACATATATAAAAATAGTTTTACCATTGATATGAAAAGTAGAAACTACATTTTTGATATAGGTATAGATTGAATGCAAAACTTATTAAAAAATAACTCTATTTTACTATTTCCAGGCATTTATTATGGCTATAAATAGTAGAATAGCATGCCTTAGCATAAACAATGAAGTCAAGTAGATATAACATACATATTATAATCATTATATGGGACATGATGACATGATATTGTCTTAATAATAACTAAACACTCCTCATTGCCATAGTATGTAGTGCCATGTAACATAGATACAATGTTGTTGTGTCAATGATTGCTAATTAGTCTGTAGTGTTCTAGAACTCAGGGGCAATTTACAAGGGTATAACAGAGACTAGAGAATATCAAGACAACATAACACATTTTGATGACGTCTGTGGTCTAGTGGTTCGAGTACCGGACTGCTGATCATGAGGTCGTGGGTTAGATTCCCACAGGACACAAACATTTATTGTGCTGAACTTAAGTGTTTGTGTTTGTCCGGGTGTTTATTATGTATTTACAAAAAAAAAGTATATAAGTATTATATACATTGTCTAGTAACCATAGTACAAGCTCTGCTTAGTTTGGGACTAGATGGTGCTGTGTAAAATGTCCCAGGATATTTATTTATTTATAACAGACATACACAACATAAAAAATAGAATTGAAACAGTACCTACTTATCCACAATTATTATGAGAATTACAAAATTAATTTAAATTTAAAATACAATAAAAATTGTTTAAAATTGAAATCTTTACAACATACAACTTATAGAACTTATTTATGGAAGAAAGAGGGTCCTGCTCTTTTTATTATAAATATTGTGACGGCATGAGTTATTGAATAATATATGCACTGCCTAAAAAAACCTTGAAAATAAATAACAACAATCTTTATCAAGATAATATATTGAGGCATGAGGGGGAGGCCTTTGCCCAGCAGTGGGACACACTAGGCTAATCCTAATTGTAATCATATACCTAAATTAATCAGTTAGAACTATTAAAAAATGATCTAATGAGTAATTTATTAGTAAATAAGAATAAAATTAAAAAATACTATGGATAAAACCTCCTTTTGAATATTGATGCCACCTCCTATTTAGACATTAACTAACAGAAAATGCACAATGTTTTTCAGTATAAAAACAGTTACTTACGTACACATCTCATTATAAACTAGCATAGTAAAAAACATCTCTTGTTCAACAAGTAAAAAAAAAAATTAAAAAAATATAAAATATATTCTGCGGCCAGTTATCGTCAACGTGTAAAAAACTAACGGAAACTATGTACCGCCCCGAAACTGAATGGTTAGTACCTAATTTATTAGATAATTGATTGATGATAGAAACAAACCTGCACTTTTACTATATTCAAGGCCTCATCCAGGAGTTTCTCCTGCTCCTCCACCGGAGACGCCTGGTTCGTCATTTGGGCCTACAAAACACAAACAGATAAGCACCGATTCAATAAAAAAATACGATAATTTGATGTACCTACTAACTACTAACACTCGACCAGATATACAAAAAAGGGTGATTTATTTGCTCCATATGGCTAGTTCACGTCTGATTTTGACTGTGTAACATTTCGCAACGCACCTGTTTGTGGACTGAGAGTAAACGAAGCCAACGATAAGATTTTTAAGGGAAATTTACTGAAATTTTCTTCACCTGAGTATCGTAAGCGATTTCTTAGTAAATACTTGACAACTTTGACATTGACAGTTCATTATAATTGTCAAATTGTTAAAATGTCTGTTTCTGTTTACCACTGTGAATTTGTGTTATTTTAAACACCGCTACAAAAAACCCAGCCGTAAAAATCAGAAAATGAAAATGATTAGATTTTAATGAGTATAAACGAAAGCTCAAGTCGTAAGCTGTTGTTTTAAATAATTGTAATCCAATATTTTTCTTCTCCGATTTTTACGGCAGGGTTAAAGTTAGCTCGTGAGTCGTGCCAACTTCAATCCGGACAGTTGAGTTTGGCGCGAACTATACTTTTTTACTGTAAAGGTAGAGCTTAGGTAATAAATTACCCACGCTTTTTTATGTAAAACATACAGTGATGTATCATATCTTAAATAAAAAAAAAACACAACAACACATACAAATTCAATAGGTTGTGATTTAGACTTGCAAGTTTACTAGACTAGAGACGAAAATACTAGCACTACTCGGACCCATCTCGGACCGAACCGGACCACTAAATAATTATAATCATCATCATCTTATCAGCCAAAAGAGATCTACTGTTGAACATAAGCCTCCCCCATAGAATGCATAGACTCACCACCACCACTCATTGGCAATCAATCAAAATTAATTTTATTTGATCAATCATAAACAGCTTAAAAAAAATGTAACTCAAATGTCACTGCTGCTGCGGTGCGTGTGTCAGATAAGAGACTTGACAAGTTGACAGTCTTGACAGTTGTACATACGTCAAGTGATGAAGGAAATCCGAAGTAATTTCCTTATCGGATTTTTGTGATAAAAGCGAACTATAAACACAAAAATGGATAATAAACCGTCGCTGAGTCAATATTTCGGTGATAAGGAAGTTCCTCCCGCTTCCCAATTTTTCGATGAAATTGGGACATCGCCGTCTGATATGACTCAAAGCATTTATTTAGGCGAACCTGAAGGTAACATTTCAAATGTATTTTATGCATATTTTTGTATAAAAACGAGTCATTTTGTTATTGATATGGAAAGTTTTAGATGTGTTTTATGCTATTCAGGTAACCAAACCACTACAGCGAGCCTCTTCCCGCAAAATATGACTGCTTCATTCACTCAACACAATATGTCTGATGAGATGACTTTCACGAATGTTTTGCCTACTGTAAGTGGTTCGGCTGCAGTCCCGGCAACGAGCTTGCCGGACCCGTCCACATTCTTCGACACTATTGGTCCTGAAACGCAGATTGTGCCAACCAAAACTACTGTGCTAGCTAATCCAGTCATGCTAACTGATGCCATGGATGGACTGAGTATTAAAGTAAGACTTGTTACATATAAACTAGTTTTCCGCCAGCGGCTTCACCCGTGTGGTCTGGATATTTCTTATTACTTTCATCCCCTATTTCAACCCCTTACAGCCCTTTTTTCGCATTAAAGAGAAGAGGCTTTCTCAGGATCTAGACTATCTGTGTACCAAATTTCATTTAAATCGGTTCAGTGGTTTTGTTGTGAAAGCACAACAGACAGAGAGACAGAGTTACTTTTGCATTTCTAAAATTTGTAAGCATTTGTTAAATATTTTTTTCACAAGTCATAAAAACAATTAATTGGGCATAAAATTTTCAATGCCATTAAAAAAGAGTAAACATTGAGAGCTTGAACTATAGGTACTAGACTGTGGATAATATACTTATATATTTTTTTGTAAATACATACTTATAATAGATAAGAAACACCCAGACTAACACAAACACTTGTATTTGTCACATAAATATTTGCATCCTGTGGAAATGGAAACACACTCAAATTTATAATAAAAAAAAAACAAATGTCACAACCTTGTGATCAGCAGTCCAGTACCTGAACCATTAGACCACAGACGTTAAATTGTCTTATTTTCTTTCTGTGTAAGTCTCAAGCCATAATATCATCATTGATCATAGTCAAATATTTTGATGTTCTTTGCAGAATCAGCCAGTAGACAAAGAAGCAGACAGAAGAAGAGATGCTTGGATACCAAATGATGAAGCCAAGAAGACGTTGATGAAGGTACTATTAAATTACTACAGCTATGATTATCTATATCAATAAAAATGAATCACCAAAATGTTTGTACCTGCATAACATAACTTTGGAACAACTACACCAAATTGAATAAACCTTTCTTTTGTGTTCGTAATTGTCAGGGGAAGGTTTGTATGAAAAAAACTTAAAAAAACAATAGCAAATATTTAGAAATCTCCGAAAAGTGAGTGTGCGAATCAGACAAGACTGTGGGATATCTTCAATAAATTGACAAAACTTTGACAGACAGTATCAGATTGACGGATGGACACAAAAATATGGCGGTATGAAGTTCGCTGGGTCAGCTAGTCTTTATATTTTTAAAGTATTTTCAATGTTTTACCAGCTATTACCAATTACCAGTTATTTTAATGAAGGAAAAAATCGACTGGCAAGCAGGACTCGAACCTGCATCTTTGTCATGTTTTATGGTTTTGTTTAGACATAGATCAAAATACGACTTGTTTTTTTTTTATATTGAAAAGGAAATTTTAAAATGTCTTCTTCTTCTTTTCGTGTCAATGGTAAATTGTATTATTTATAGAGTTTGAGCCCAGGCCACCATAATTGCCCCATCCGTTGCGTTTATCAAGTCCTCGAATGTGCAGGTGCATGGACACTTTGGGCACCAAGTGAGACATGTCCTGGTCTGGAGCCCCACACTCGCACTGGATGATCGACGGATCAATAAATCCCCCATCTTGCCAAATTGTGTTTACAGCGGCCTATTTTAGAAAGGTATTTTCTCAACAGGCACAGTCTTCACCCAAGGGTTCATTCTTCCCAGAAAGAGAAGTGCTTACTATGCCTGGACTTATACTCGAAGAGGAATTGGTAAGTCAAAGTACTCATCTTCAACTCAATAACTGTACCACTGTTGGGCACAGATCTCCTCTCATTATGAGAGGGATTAGGCCATAGTCCACCACGCTGGCCTAATGCGGATTGGCAGACTTCACATGCCGTCGAGAAAATCTTTCAGGCATGCAGGTTTCCTCACGATGTTTTCCTTCACCGTTAAAGCAAGTGATAATAATTACGCACATGATTTCGAAAAGTCTGAGGTATGTGCCTTGAACTCGAGACCTTTCACTTGGCAGTCCAGTGGTCATTGCCAACATAAAAGACCATCTAGCCTTTATTCCCTGAAGCTCTAAGCAGATGCCTACTAATGTACAGTCACGACCGCAATGTGTAAAGTTAAGTTAATTTTTTCATAAATGACTTGATTGCAACTTTGAGATAACACCAATGTCAGTATAGTATTGGTTCGTAAATACTGTGTTCGTAATATCACAAAAGTTCTATTAGTACTTTAGGAGAAAATCGCTTTAGCACTTTTGTTAGTGTATACATGTGTTTGCTCGTGACTGTATACCCACCGTTCGCACACACACACGCTCACATATGTAACAGGGGGTGATCCTATTGCCATTACGAAGCGCAAATCTAAACTCCGAGCTGCTACTGAGAAATTCAGAAAAACCTGATAACATTGAACCCGGGACTGCAGTCGCACTTAGAACCTCAGGGCTAGGACACAGAATAAATAATAACAGAATGGCCACTCTCCGCCCCTCCCTAACGTCAGATACCTCAGGTCCCCGCATTCTGCCGGTGTTCTTGCCGGACTGCCAACAAACCCTACGCACCTTCACGCACATTTGCACGTGTACAAACGTAATTTTAACAAGTTTGACATTGGCGATTGTAGTGTGCAGCGGTATCGGAAAGTTTGTATGGAGTGTCACAGGTGTGGCTAGGACCTCCAGCATAGAGCTTAGGACTAATGAGGCACTTCCGAATTTAAGATATCATAATACCAATGTTGTCCTAGGCCGATGCCTTGCAAGAAGTAGCAGTGAAGTACTTGGGGGTGAGCTCAGCAGGCAGCCGTGGGGTGGTCAGAGCGGAGCACGTGAGTCGCGACGAGGCGGGGCTGCGGGAGCTGCTGCGCACTGGCTACCTGCGCGCCGCCATCAACCTCACCCATGTACTGATCAGCGCCGCTGGGCAAGGTGAGCAGGGCAAACAGCATATACCATCATAACAACGACATTTAGTATAAAAAGATATATACATATGTATACAAGGGTGGAAGGGACATCGACGCACATCCGAATACCATGAGTTCAGTACATGATTCTGGACACCCCTGCATTGAAATTTTCCGTAACTTTTTTCATAAATTTTTCACTTGAACGGTTAAAAAAGCATTATTTCTGTCTACCTAAATTAGATTGAAGATTAAAAAATCATTATTTCATCTCTTTCGGATCGCACGCGCGATAACATTCACCGCGGAGCGTTATAATCGCGTTTTTAGCAATACACTGCGCGGTCAAAAATGCCAATATCTGTAATAACCAATCATTTTCTACATGAATGACCTAGGTCATTTAATTTTTGACCTTGAGTGAAACCTCGTCGAGACGTTTGTGCTCGATGCCCCTTCCACCTTGTATACATATGTATATGTATAACTAGCAACCCGTGCGCACCTTCGCCTGCGCGTTCCGGTGGATATAAAAAACTACACACTAACTTTGTCCTAGCAATAATGAACAAAACAATAAAATAATTATTCAGTTTGGTGGATTTTTAGTTAGTACTTTTAATGCAATCGAGATTTTTTGTCTCATTGAATATTTTTAACCCCCGACGCAAAAACGACGGGGTGTTATAAGTTTGACGTGTCTGTGTGTGTATGTGTGTGTGTGTGTGTCTGTCTGTGGCATCGTAGCTCCCGAACGGATGAACCGATTTTAATGTTGATTTTTTTATTTGAAAGTTGAATTAGTCGGGAGTGTTCTTAGCTATGTTTGATAAAAATCGGTCCAAGATGGCCGCCGCGACAAAATATCGAATTACATATTTTTTCACAACTCCCTCAATATGGGTATCAAATGAAAGGGCTTGACTAGTAGAATACTATGCACTATAATAAATTTCAAATCCAAGATGGCCGCCACCACAAAATAGCAAATTACTTTTCGTGTCAGGAGTTTTCTAAATTTTTAATTTATTTCTATAAGTGCCTATAATTTACTTCCTGACATGGGGTTACGAGTGTACCCCCTTGCACCTCGCCGGCGCCCATATCACAGCCAGCCCATTTGAACTAGAATTTGACCATTATCTCTTTCGCCAGGTGTAGGTCGTATGCACCGTCCCACGAAGCACACACCGCGCTCCCTACAGCTGTGGCTCACGAGGTTCGCAGTCATGCTGCGGATCAAGCTCAATGATCCGCTGCTGAAGGAGGCTGAGCCCTTTGGGGACTTCAGCAAGCCTGATATGTTTTATGAGGTAACATGATCTTTTTTGGGTCTAAAATAGGTTGTGAAATAATTATAAATATTTTTGTTTGTCTGTGTTATGTTCTATGTGTTATGTTATGGCTCTCAGTTATGTTATGTGAACAATTTCTCCCTAAATGAAGCTCGTTGAATGTTCGATTCTTAAATTTAGATTTTTTATCCCCAATTATTTGGTTCGTACCCAGACCCCAGCGAGACAGTAATTAATTAGATAGATAATAATTATTATTAATTGAACTATTTCAAATTGAAATAAAACTGCTTTTAGTCTGTAAAAAGTAGTTTTATTTCAATTTGAATTTTACATTACTTTGATATTATTTAATTCTATAAAAAGAGATTTCAGGATCACCAAATCAACCTTTTTTTAATGTTTATTTTTAGATTAGAGAAAAAAAACAGATACTATCTAGATATTTACTGGAATTTTCTAATTTTAAATCCACCACCTAATTTCACAGGCTGCCTCTAAGAAAGAATTATAAGTACGTACGTAACTTATATATTATAAGTAATTTTGTATGTATTTACAAAAAAAAGTATATAAGTATTATATACATTGTCTAGTACCCATAGTACAAGCTCTGCTTAGTTTGGGACTAGATGGTGCTGCGTATAAATGTCCCAAGATATTTATTTTATTTTATTGTATAACTTTCTAGGATAAAAAGTAATGTCAAAATCTTTCAGTTCTACCCAGACACGTACGAAAACCGCACCGGCAGTCTAGTGCCGTTCTCTTTACGACTTTTAGTCGCAGAACTGCCGGCGCACGTCGGCAAACCGGACGAGGCTGTCGACAGACTGTACGCTATGCTAGACATCATACAATCAGTAAGTTAGATTGGAAACAGTAACTAAAGCTATGCTGTTCGAAGTTGAAGGTGAATAACATCAGTTTAGTTACATAGTTTTTTAAATATTATATTATAAATTTCTTCTATAGTTGTAATATTGAAAAGATATTGTTATTGTTCTTCACCTTTTGTAAACGGATCGAAGGAGCCTGGCTCCCACAACACAGGGAATCCTAGTGTGGGATCTAGAGCTTCTAACCAATTTTTTGTAACTACTTGAGATTGAGACAATAAATAATAATAATTATTATTATTATAGTCTGCGCGGAACTAGTTGTCGCGCCTTAGGTATGAGCGGCGGGATGGCGGGGCGGGGTCGCCTGCGCGCGGTGGGACGGAGGGGCGGGGGTGCTTGCTTTTGTTGACAGTAACTCGCCGCCTTATCCCCGTCCCTACCTAAGGCGCGGACAACTAGTTCCGCGCGACCTATAATTAGTTTTTAAAAGCAGCGCAATAGCCTAGGCGAATGACCACTGGACTGCCAAGTCAAAGGTCTCGAGTTCGAATTCAAGGCACGCACCTCTGACTTTTCGTAAATTATGTGCGTAGCTTTAACGGTGAAGGAAAACATCGTGAAGAAACCTGCATGTCTGAGAGATTTTATAGACGGCATGAATTGTGAAGTTTGCCAACCCGTATTAGGCCAGCGTAGAACTATGGCCTAATCACTCTCATACTGAGACGAGACCCATGCCCAGCAATGAGACAATATAAGTCTTCACCAATGGATGGAGTGGTTCTCGAGGAAAGTTTTAGTATATAATTTGTCAAGTTTTTTATACATTGTCTAAAATATATAGAAAGAGAGAAACATATTTATTTTATGGAGATATTTGTTGGAGATGTAGGCTGTAATTTATAAGATCACGCGGGCAAAGCCGCTTGCGGAAAGAGTAGTTTACAACAATAAAGGGTGTTGTCAACTACGTTAGACATTTTTTAATGAATCATTATGTCTTATTTGTAACAATTCGAATAAACTTGAGAAAAGAGTAGAGAATTGATGATTTAAGAAGTTAATTTGCTGCAGATGTTGTCGAATCTCCGTGAAGGCAAGACTGAAGACGGCTCAGGTACTATTACTGAGCAGGACAAGACTGAATCTATACGGCTGTGGATGGGCCGGGAGACCAGGGTCATGCATTCTCTCGTCAACTGCGCTATCGCTATGAAGGTAAAGTAAAAATTGTAGCTGTAAAGCTATACAGATCTTATCTTATCTTATTATTATTATGGGGGCTGGTACAACCAGCAACACTTCCCAATGGGATCTTTTGTGTTGTCCCCATTACCTTAAATTCCTTACTCTTTAAAGACGTGGTAAACGAAGGCGGCTAACCCACTGAGAGGAAGGAACCTAAAATCTTCCGGCTTCGGGTACCCTTTGCCGAGAAGACTCATCCGTTTCGTCGCCAGGACGTCACAATCGCACAGGATGTGCTGCATAGTTTCCTTGAATTCACCACAGGCTCTGCAGTCGTTATTCAAAGCTAGCTTCATTTTATGGAGCATGTCATTTGTGCTGTAGTGCCCTGTAAGAGCACCAAGCTACACAGATACTTGATTAACTTAATTAACACCATCCTAGAGATGATGATGATGAGCAGGCTTGACTGCTACGTCATAAGGCATTGCTGCGACAAACATACAATTGTGCAACTGTCGCAGCGAAAGTTTTGATTTTTAACGCCAAATTTCTAAGCTAATTATAAAAAAAAAATTTTAGCTGTTTTTGTTCTTGAGATCTTATTTAAAAAAAAACTGTATAATTTTCTTTCCTTTTTAAGTATCTGTTAATAATTTGTGTATTGTGTGTGTGGGTTTACTTCGCAAATTTTATTATTATTATTATTGATGACGACGTCTGTGGTCTAGTGGTTCGAGTGCCGGACTGCTGATCACGAAGTCGTGGGTTCGATTCCCACAAGACACAAACATTTATGTGATGAACTTATGTGTTTGTGTTTGTCTGGGTGTTTCTTATATATCATAAGTATATATTTACAAAAAAAAAAGTATATAAGTATTATATCCATTGTCTAGTACCCATAGTGCAAGCTCTGCTTAGTTTGGGACTAGATGGTGCTGTGTAAAAATGTCCCCAAAATATTTATTTATTATTATTATTTATTATTATTATCAATACAAACATAATCTAGATATTTGTTTTTGTAAATTATTACCATCCTTACTATAATATTATAAATGAAAAACTAACTCTGTCTGTCTGTCGCGCTTTGACGCGAAAACTACTGAACCGATTTAAATGAAATTTAGAACACAGATAGTTTAGAGCCTGAGAAAGGACATAGGCTACTTTTTAATGCGAAAAAAGTAATGTAAGGGGTTGAAATAGGGGATTTAAGTTATAAGAATTACCCAGACCACGCGGGCGAAGCCGCTGGCAGAAAGCTAGTACATTATAAATTAAATTCCCCCACCCCACTATGTTCTGTTTGGTTGGGCTAATCGCAGAAACTACTATAAGATAGAGAGAATTTAGTGAAGTTCTATATTTATGAACCCATGCAAAAATGGTACAGGCCGCTAGTCTAAAGTTTGCAAATACCCCAGTACATGTAGTTTGCACACCAAGTGTGCAAAAAATTGCCAATTTTTTTATCATGGAAATTCGTAAAACTATATTTTTCCTGCTCTAATTTGCAAAAAATGTAGGGAAACGAAAAGGATGGCAATAATAGTCATATGCACGTGCATACTGCACATTTTTGCATAGGTTGCATTTTAATTGTGGGAGAGGTTAAAATAATATGACCTCCGAGAAGACAAATTCAGAATTATGTTCTCTTTTCAAATCCAGCTATAGAACAAATATTATTATTTGTGTCTGTAGTTAGAATCATGTCTGAAATGGTCTTTTGAAGAAAGAAACATAGTGAATAAGTATTGCAATTAAATATGATGCTTTGGTGTAACAATGAGGTCTCTTACAGGACTATAGACAAGCAGCCAGAATTCTGACGTCTTTGCACCAGCAGACCACATCAGCAGGACTCCGACGCGCCATCCTTAGTGCTTTGTGTCGATTGTGGCTCGTAGCAGGACATATGAGGGCTGCGACTACATGCCTTGAACAGGCAAGGGAGGCGAGACACCATATGTAAGTGAAATACTGTTAGCAAAAAATGTTGTATCCATTATAGTCTGCGCGGAACCAGTTGGCGGCGCCTTAGGTATGTGAGCGGCGGGACGGAGGGGTGGGGTTGCCTGCGCGCTGTGGGGCGGGGGCGCTTGCTTTCGTTCACAGTAACCCGCCGCCTCACCCCCGTCCCTACCTAAGGCGCGGCCAACTAGTTCCACGTAGACTATAGCAGGACATGTTAGGTCCAACAAGATATTCCAATAATCATAGTGAAACGAGTGGAAACAAATACACTAAATGTTGGTATGAAAAAATTAGCAGGACATTTTCGATCAACTAGCAGGACACATTGGGGCCAATAGTAGGACACTCCCATTGTGTCCATTATTTATTTTATACTAGCTTTTCGCAAACAGCTTCACCCACGTGGTCTGAGTATTTCTTATAACGCGATAATTCGCGGTAAAACGCGGTAATCAACGCTTTACAAAGAGGAAAGATTTGATTTTTTCGCTTGTTACAATTTTATACCTCAAAAACTACTCGACCGATTTTAAATATTCTTTCACAGAGCTACATAGAATCTGTAATTTGTAATAAATACCCAGACAACGCGAGTGAATGCGCTGGCGAATAGCTAGTGTCCAATTAAGCTTAGTTTCCTATCCTATGTTATATACAGTTCTCTACAAACTTATTGTCCGGCTTGAAGTTGGCACGAGCTAACTTCAAGCTGGTCGTAAAATCTGAGAGAGAAAAATATTGGATTAAAATTATTTAAAACGAACTATACAAAGACTAAAAGAGTGATGACATTGAATGTAGAAGGACGGAGGAATAGAGGAAGGCCAAAGAAAAGATGGATGGCTTGTGTTAAGGTCGATATGATGGAAAAGGGAGTGAATGAGCAGGTGACGGCTAGCAGGGATGAATGGAGGAAAAGGATAGGCTGCGCCGACCCCAAATAAATTGGGACAAGGACAGGAAGATGATGATGAAAACGACAGCCTACGAATTCAGCTTTCGTTTTTATTTATTACAGTCCAATAATCTTCTTTATCCGATTTTTACGGCCCGGTTTGAAGTTAGCTCGTGCCAATTTCAAGCCGGACATTAAGTTTGGCGAGAACTGTACTGTTTACTTCATTACGTAGATGCCCAACACCTGACGTAAGAGAGTACGTGGATCTAGGTCTGATAGACGTTGCACATGGGAAGTACCAGGACGCGTACAATAACTTCGCGAGAGCAGCTGATCAGGAACCTACCAATATCATGGTGAGTTATCTATAGTAAATTACTAATCTATACCACACCTGTGACACTCCATACAAACTTTCCGATACCGCTGCACACTACAATACCAAACGTCAAACTTGTCAAAATTACGTTTGTACACGTGCAAATGTGTGCGTGACGGTGCGTAGGGTTTGATGGCAGTCCGGCAAGAACACCGGCAGAATGCGGGGGACCTGTGCTCGACCATGAGATTTTTTCACTAGACTCGCTAGCGACGCCGTAAAATATTTGTATGGAAAACCCTCGCAGCGCCTCTAGCGGTTACGTAAGCAACTAAAATCTGCTATGAGATTACAGCGTTTCGATGCGTAAAAAACCTATCGAAAGCCATTCGATAGAACTCATGGTTGGCGTACTGAGGTATCTGACGTTAGGAAGGGGCCATTCTGTTATTATTTATTCTTTGTCTATACTATAGTCCGCGCGGAACTACTGTGCCGCGCCTTAGGTATGTGAGCGGTGGGACAGCGGGGCGGGGTCGCCTGCGCGCGTTGGGACGGAGAGGCGGGGGCGCTTGCTTTTGTTCACAGTAACCCGCCGCCTCACCCCCGTCCCTACCTAAACGCGGCCAACTAGTTTCGCGCGGACTATACTGATCCGATTTAAAAAATTATTTCACTGTTAGAAAGGTATATAATCCCAGAGTGCTATATATTAATTTTTATTTTTGGACCCGATAGGTTCCTGACCCTGCAATAGAGTTCTAGGTATTTTTTAAACTTTTACTCATATGAACTTACTAGCTTTCCGCCAGCGGCTTCACCCGCTATCCCACGGGAACCATACATTTTACCGGGATAAAAAGTAGCCTATGTGCTATTCCAGGCTATAATCTATCTCTGTGCCAAATTTCATCCAGATCCGTTCAGTAGTTTTTGCGTGAAAGAGTAACAAACATCCATCCATCCATCCATCCTCACAAACTTTCACATTTATAATATTAGTAGGATAGGATGTGTTGGGTCCTTGGATATTTTGGAAATTCAATTGGACCCGGTAGGTGGCGCTACTATCAGGTTATATCTAGACTTTTTAAAGTTTATTTTGCGTTTGGTGACGGTATGCTGGTATGTTATATAGTGAAACCAGCCAGGCTAACATGCCTGACAAAATTTTGTCTACTCTTTTGTCTCGCTCTTTTTTGTGCGAAAACGAGACAAAAGCACGACATAGGGGTCGACAAAATGTTGTTGCGGCGTGCATGTTAGCCATGACTTATTTTCTATTTATTTTTTTATTTCACAGGTAGCCAACAACCTCTCAGTCTGCCTACTCTACATGGGCCGCCTAAAGGAGGCCATTGCAGTCCTCCAGAAAGCCATCAACTCTGACCCAGAAAGAGGCCTCAACGAAAGTCTCCTCATAAACTTGTGTACGCTTTACGAACTAGAATCTTCCAAAACGAACGAAAAGAAACTGAATTTGTTAAGAATGCTATGTAAATATAAAAGTGATACTATTCCTAATGTGCTTGAATGTCTAAAATTGGCATAAGCGGTGTCCTCTTTGGGGAATACAGGCGTGTTGGTACTGTTCTCGCCAAACTTATTGTCCAGCTTGAAGTTGGCACGAGCTAACTTCAACCCGGCCGTAAAAATCGCAGAAAGCAAAATATTGGATTGTAGCAAATAAAAACGAAAGCTCAAGTCATAGGTGTTGTTTTAAATCATTATAATCCAATATTTTCTGAATATTGTGTCTTACAATTGCGTAATACCGATTGGAATTTGAATTTGGCCGGCAAATTGAACACTTATAAATATAAGATAATAATGTAATCTCTGTAAATATATTAGTATTTTAAAAAAACCGCGCAACTTAATGTAAATAGTAGCCACAAATTATAATATTTATTTTCAACTAGCGATCCGCTACTTCGGGTACTGTTAGTATAATTTTATGTAAAATATATTAAAATAAATAAAAAATTTCAAAATAAAGGCTGCCTAAGTTACTCCTTATAACATTAGCTATCTGCGAGTGAAAGTCCCGTCAAAATCGGTCCAGCCGTTTCGGAGCTTCGCCGCAAACAGAGTTTTGGTGTTGCCCTAATATGGAGAATGAAAGTTCGCCGAGCAGTAAGGACTGCATTCTTCATTTTTGTTATAGGTCAAAGGTAAGGAAGAGCATTGGTCGGAAGGTGGTAACGTTTAGGATGGCTCTCTGAGCCTCCTCAAGAGGTTTGAGTATAGTTTTTGCGGCTCCACCCCAACTACTTGCCTGCGCAAACTGGTTTGTGCAATCATCGTCATCATATCAGCCTACAGAGGTCCACTACTGAACAAAAGCCTCCCCGATAAACTTCCACATGGACCGATTATATGCCCCCAGCATCCAACGACTTCCAGCGACCTTTATCAGGCCATCCGTCCATCTTGTTAGAGGCCGTCTTACCGCATGAGCAGGCAAGGGTCCTACGGTTTATGCAGTCCTGACTATACAAAAAGACGGAACATTGGGGCCTATGCGAGCTTGCCCTCCACACGCACGTGCTTACCTGCGCAAACTGGTTTGTGCAGGCATGCTCTCAGGTAAGGCGGAGCGTGTAGACAGGTCATTACTTCTTTTGGTTTATAAGAAACTAGCTTCCCGCCAGCGGCTTCGCCCGTGTGGTCTTATAATTTTTTCTCCCGTTTTTGCAACATTTTTCATTACTACTCCGCTCTTATTAGTCGTAGCGTGATGATATACAGGGTGTTTGGCGCATGGACCGACACAATTTTTTGGGAGATAGGGCGGGTCATTTGCTAGGTTTCAGCCCAAGAAGTTAACTCCTAAGTGCCATGGACTTTGGGAGCTCGGAAGTCATTTTATAGAAATCAATGTTATGAAGTCATGATTCACATCGAATAAATACACATTTATGAGTAATATAACACTTCTTTGGTGTTGCTACACCTAAAAACAAAAAGTTATGATGACCTAGAGGTGAAATTTTGGGTGACTAACTGACTACCAAAGAAAACTTAAAAAATCATATCCCAATGACCCAGACACTTAGGACTTAGCTTCTAGGGCTGAAACCTAGCAAATGACCCGCCCTATCTCCCAAAAAATTGTGTCGGTCCATGCGCCAAACACCCTGTATAGCCTATAGCCTTCCACGATAAATGGGCTATCTAAAATGGAAATAATTTTTCAAATTGGTCAAGTACTTTTTGAGTTTGTTCGTCACATACAAAAATACAAATCTTTCCTCTTTATAATATTAGTGTAGATAGTAACTCCCCTGGTTAAAAAACATTCTAATCTAAATTTTCCATGTGGATGTGGGGTGCTGGTGCAGTACTGTAATTCACCGACTAGGTAAATAGTACATAGATCTTGAAGCTAATATTCAGAAACGAAACTAAGCGTAAACTTACGCTTCTAATAACGCTCCGAATATTACCTCAGAATTATGACTAAGCCGAGAAAGTACATCAAGCTATACATTTCAGCAGACTTCCAATATTCGTTTATTTTGCCATTAACTTACTAAAACACGATGCTATACTCATTTAAATTAGTTTTCCGACTCGGGATGTCTGTAAAGTCCTTAATCTCTTAGTAATGGCCATACTACACGCTCCGTCTTGCATATGCAGATGACATGACATGACTGTACAATATAGGGATGTTGAAAAAATATCGATATATCGATATTATTTTTTCAATATATCGATATTTTTGGGCGATATTTAATATTTCGATATATCGATGTATCGATATAAAATTCCAAGTATCGAAAAGGTATCAAAACCGATATTTTTTTCAGAAATATTTTAAAAATTTAAGGTAAAAGATGACAAATGACCTTTTTTTTTTTTTTGGCTGTTTTATAATTTCGTTTTAAGTTGGCCGATATATCGATATATCGATATTTTTTGAAAATATAAATATCGATATTGATATTTAATTTTAAAAATATCGATACGATATATATCGATATTTTTATAATTTCCGACATCCCTAGTACAATAAAACGGAACATTGGGGACTACGCTAGCTACCGTCTTGCCGTACAAACAGTTTGTGCTTACCTGCGCAATTACTTATTTGTGCAGGCAAGACGGAGCGTGTAGCCGGGCCATTCGGCTAAAGTATTCAGAGACGACACTAAGGGCCTGTTTCCAGGGCTTCTGGATAGCCGCTAACTGCCAAATAAATTCAAAAATAGATCAAATTTTGTATGAACTTATCTGCCAGCTAATTTAACGGGAACTTATCGGTAAGCTGTGAAAGGCCCTTATTGTCGTCTCTGAATGGTAGTCTAAACGAAGTCTTTACTACACTACGAGTAAAAGTAAAAGAAAACTTGTCTATGGTTTCTGATTCAAGATTCAATGGATTCAATGATCTGAAAACTTTTTATAATTCATAAAATATTATTAATAGTTTATTTTATTTTCTCTCCGTATGAAGCAATTTATATAAAATTAATTTATCGCAATACAAGTTGTGTTCTTATAAACTTACTAATTCTTTGTAGAAAATCATTACGTGATTAATTATTTCTTTGCTTTTTGTAGATTTCCCTTGATTATTTAAGTAATATGCATTTTTTGACTATTTAAATACTGTCAATGATAAAAATACGGTATTATCCTCAAAGCAAATAAAAGGCACATTACTATTTTCATTAGTAAAAAATTGGCTGTATCCGATTTATCTTCGAGCATGGAAAAAAGTCATAATATAATAAAACAGCACGCTGCCAACCATAGACAAAAGAGGGACGAAGTTTGTGAATGATCGATTTTACGCCGGCCTCTTGAAGTTCTCAACGACATTTTTCTTTGTTTGCCGTAACGCGTGTGGATATTATTAACTTTAGCCGCGAGTCCGCGTACACATAAATAAAATGGCGAACATGTTTCGCGCGGTGACGGTGTCGGGGGTGAGTGGCGAGGGTGCGCTAACACCGCGTTTCAATTTTCCGACAAACGTAAACGTGGATTACGACCCGCAGGGGTTGAGTGTAAAAGTGATTCGTGCGGACCCGGTGCTGGCACAGGAGGTGCTCGAGTTCCCTGTCCACAGCCAGAGTGAGTGTTCGCGCGTCGCGGGACAATCGTACATATTCACGATTGACAATGAAACGCTGTTCTTCAAGTTCGCGTCAGACGCTGATTGCCAGGCGTTCCACCTGCTCGTTACGAAGACCAAAGCTGGCAGGTCGTCGTCGGTGTTTACGGTGCGTACGGAAGACTCGTCGGCGATGCAATATTTCCAGTTTTATGGGTACCTGAGTCAACAGCAGAACATGATGCAGGATTACGTGAGAACTAGCACGTACCAACGCGCTATACTGTCGAACATCAATGATTTCAAGAATAAAGTGGTGTTGGATGTTGGAGCGGGTTCAGGTATATTGTCGTTTTTCGCTGCTCAGGCGGGAGCTCGCAAAGTGTACGCCGTAGAGGCTAGTAACATGGCGCATCACGCGCAAGCTTTGGTGAGAGCAAACGGCCTACATGACCGCATAACTGTGGTGGCCGGGAAAATTGAGGAAATTGAACTACCTGAGCATGTAGATGTAATCATCTCTGAACCTATGGGCTACATGTTGTACAATGAGCGTATGTTAGAAACATATCTCCATGCGAAAAAATGGCTGAAACCAAATGGTAACATGTACCCAACAAGAGGTGACCTCCACATAGCACCGTTCACTGATGATGCTTTGTTCATGGAGCAATACAATAAGGCCAACTTCTGGTACCAGACTTGCTTCCATGGAGTTGATTTGAGTGCATTACGTACAGCCGCCATGAAGGAGTACTTCAGACAGCCTATTGTAGATACATTTGATATTCGTATCTGTATGTCACGGTCAGAGAGACATGTAGTTGACTTCTTAAATGCACACGAGACAGACCTACATAAAATTGAGATACCCTTCAGATTTGAGTTGACACAGTCAGGCACCTGCCACGGCCTGGCCTTCTGGTTTGATGTACTGTTTGCTGGTGCTACGCAGCACATATGGCTATCAACTGCACCCACAGAGCCGCTCACACATTGGTACCAGGTGCGATGCCTCTTAGAGACTCCTATTTTTGCGAAACAAGGCCAAGCACTAACCGGCCGAGTACTTTTATTGGCAAACAAACGCCAGAGCTATGATGTTACAATGGAGATCAACTTAGAAGGGACAAACATCTCATCATCTAACACTCTTGATCTAAAGAACCCATACTTCAGGTACACGGGAGCGCCGGCGGCGCCCCCTCCCGGCGTGAACAGCAGCTCACCCAGTGAAACATACTGGAACTCCATTGAGTCAACTGCTTCATTGACCAATGGACAAGGAGTGATGCTTACTGATGCGGCCCAGCAGTACTGCTCGACACCAGATCAGACTATTGCATATGGTGCCCACCCAAACATGATCAAAACAGTGATGCTGCAGGAGGAGTTCATCAAGAGGATCGGGATTAGTCAAAATGGGGACATATAATCCGAGAGGTCGCGCCGAGCGCGCCTTAGGGCACTGAGGAACCGCCGTAATCGGTTGTGAACTATCTTCCGTTCAGACTTTATAGTGTGTAAGCGGACTTATTTATTATGATACATCACAGTGACACAATCATGTAACTAGAAACTCTGCTGACCTTGTAAATTAAGTAAAAAGTGAAATGGTAATCAAAGGCAATAAACCTTCCCAGTGAAATGTTTAGTTTTGGCGTACCAACGCTTATTAGTGTAATTCGAACACGCATAGAAGGGTGAAATGTGAAATTTTGATGTAAATATTCCGAAGTTGGACGCGAATCGGCGCGACTGGCCGGCCGACCGTCTCGGGCAAGGCAGCTCGCTAGTAATTGTACTATTAATATAGTCCAAGTACATTTAGGATAAGCAATAAGTGCTGAATTTAAATGATAATGCTTATCATTGTCAATACTCATTATCATTATTGGAGTCAGGCTCAATCATTAGTTAGGTAGACGCAGCCGTTAACCAGTCCAATGATACCTTCTGTCTGCCAGTCAACACTAGAGATCGCAAATTATGAAAATTTACTTCCGTCAAATATTTTTATACACTGCACTTTAGCCATAGATTGTGTAAAAAATCCTTTTTGTAAATATAGGATAAAGTGATCAATTATTTTTTTCTGGAACATTGATATTGAGCAAATAATCAGTATTGTATGTGTTCTTATTTCTTGATAAACTTATGAATACTATGAATTTTGTATTGTAAGATGAGTGGGCAAGAATCTGCTATTTTTCATTGTAGTAACATTGGTGCTTGATCCTCTAATGCACAAAAATAGATCAGACAACATGACTACCTCATGATTTGGCAGACAATTGGATCTCTGAAGCCTGTTGAGATTCTATTGCAAGCAAAATCAGTCTTAACTTATGAAAACAAGCAATTTACATCATACATCATAATTAGCTAAATAAATATGCTGGGTATTATTGTTGAGTCATGAGTTTGCTTGCAAAATCCTTGGCTTGATAGGATATAATTACATGACAATTTTGAATCATGAAGATCACAATGGGTTGCCATAACAGCTCTTGTTGGAAGGGGAATGAAAATTGTGTAGTCAGCACATTTGATCAATAAAATTATTACATAATCACTCTAAGGCTAGTCAACATGTTTTTATTAAACATAACTTCTGCTAAACTATTGTTAAAAAAAAATATTATTGTACTACAGATTCTGAAAACATTGTCAGAGCTAGAAAATTCAATCTAAAGCATAATAATCTATAAAATTCGGATTATTATAAGCTGGAGAAGTATACTATAATTATGTATAATTAATTGTAGGTATGTAAAATTATGCCAAAAACTGAAAATATCTAATGTTTTTAGAATTGGAAGACTAGGCTTGTTACTCTATAAATATTTATATCAGTAACAATTATCATTTCATGATAATTAAAAGTGCCTAATCACAATTCATTCCTCTTGTACTCAGAGCAATAAAACTACTTATTAGAAATACTGGCAACATTTAACGTAAGATTTTTGTGCGGGCGGGGTATTAAATCTAAAATTGTAAGTGCTTTTCATCTCTTGTAGTTCATCTACCCTTTGACTAGGTGCTCTCATAAATATAAGGGAATTGTAGCACCCTAAATGTTAAGGACTTAATATCGTAGGGGCATGTTTTCGTCATGGCAAGAATTAATAGATTTGGCAAATTGGCTTGAGGTACTTGTAGATTATATATCATGTCTAACTCAAGAAAAAAAACTATGAGTGAGACTGCGAGATTATGCTGTCCTGGAGGTTTAAATAAAAAAGCGGGAAATATGGACCTGTCAATCATATTTTTTTTAATTTGGAATGTTGCCATTATAGTGGTGTCTCACCCCGTCCCGCATTGGTGTTTTATTACAAAGCCAATATCACTTGCCATTTAAACGAAATTCACTTTTATGTTATGAATATCATAGAATCTATATTCCCTCGGCTAATTAGGTGTTAGGCCACTAATTAGAGAAACACCAATGTTAGATTAGTGAGCTACAAATGAAAATTTAATTGGATTAATGATGGGCTGTCTTGATGATACTATTTGACTAATAATATAAAATTATATTCACGACTTTACTCAGAGGAGTAGGCAGCCATTGTAGATTTGTATTCTACAATAAATTATGATATTGAATTTCAGAAGTAAATTGGTAATCTCATTCATCACTCCTTATAGAATAGGCGTGGTTATACTTTTAGGGTAAGTAATGTGACATTTCAAATAAATTTGACTTTCGTCAACGTTCGTCGATGAGATGTAATTTTTAAGACATGGCCTGTATTGGTCTGCAATGAGGCTTAGGTAATATAGGTATCCTCATACCATTGGTATAACTTATAAATTATAAGTGAAAGTATCTACATCATGTTAAAGCTATATTCAATATACACTGCCACTCTGCCACATACTAAACCTAATGTACCATAAAGTATGTAGCTATGAAGCTAAGGAAAGAGCAGATATCTTTCTTAGTAGCTTCCGTTTCATACTATGGCCCATATTAAAAGTAAAAATAATTCTCCTTGACATAGAAATTAAATTTTCATTTCTAGCAACACCTAGAAATACAGATTATGTAAATAAGAACAATTTGTAACATTTTCATTTTTTTTTCATATTGCATCACGGTTGTGTATTTAAAATCATTTGTATGAGGTAAGTGTGAAAGAAATTTTACTAATTTTACGGACTGATAAGTCTCAATGGTTGGTGGCGTGGCGTCTAGGGTCTTCGGTAATTAGTATTTTCATAAATATGCTGTTAGAAGTCCCGCAAATTGATAATGCCTGGCGGCCATGTTGGTGACGTAAAAATGACGTAATCGCTCTCAGTATGCGTTAGCACCGCTAGCCGAAAAGTAAGGCGGATGACGTCACTTTGAGGTTAATATGACAAGGTTCCAGCCTATTAGCAACTTGCGGGACTTATAATGCTTAGCTGATTGGCTACGTATGTAGTGAGGATGTGGCTATATTGAGAATTCTCCGAAAACTTAGATAAAGAAGTAAAGTACCCACATCAATCAATACACCAATCTATACTACTTAATATTATAAAGAGCAAAAAATTTGATTGTTTGTTTGTATTAAATAGGCTCCGAAACTACTGGAACGATTTGAAAAATTCTTTCAGTGTTACATAGCCCATTTATTGGGAAGGCTATAGGCTATATACCATCATGCTACGATTAATAGGAGCAGAGTAGCAATGAAAAATGTTGCAAAAACGGGAGAAAAATTTATAACCACGCGGGCGAAACCGCTGGAAGGGTATGTAGTGTAAAAAAAAAAAATGCCAGACTTGTGAATCATATCCAGGACCTCCGTCAACACGCTTGCAGCCACTTACCACTGAAATAATCCGTAAAATTAGTTAAATTAACGATAATATTGGAAATATAAATAAATTGGTCAATTTTTATGCATGTCCGACTTAAAAATGTAAGCAGTATTTTAACTCTTTGGGTGTAAAAGAAATAGGTAATCTATGTGCAAATTAATTGTTTTTTATTCGCTGTGTATTAATATGGGCTCCGTGACTGGACGATGTCTGTCTTCCAAAGCTTAAAGGACTCTACACACCAGTGGTACTACTCGGTGATACTGCACTGTGTGTTGTACAGTTACTTACTGTTTCTGGCTTTGTGTGTAGAGTCCATTAAATACTTTTAATGTATAACAAGCTAATTATTCTCATAATTTCATTCAAGAGTTAAAAGACTGTTCAAAACTAGAGCAATTTTTTAAAGACTGGGTGTAATTAAATGGAACTTTTTTGTAATCTAAAAAAGATATGCAAATTTAATAGATGGTAACATTGACACTTGAAAGTTCTCAATTTGAAACCATCTTCGGTACTCGTTGCAGAAAACGTTAGATGGGATATCAATTCCGCATTAAAATTTTAAATTTCGATTTTTTACTCAAGCGTTTTGACTGTTTTATTCGAATGAGAAGGGGTCTGTCGTTTGGTCCCCAATGTTGTGACCGGATATCGGTATTTCGTAGATCAGAATGGAACTGCCCTGTGATTGCTGCAAAATTTGTCCTTGTCACAATGGTTTGTCATGGAGCTATTTTTTCTAAAAAAATGTTCATAAAGAATAGGTTTTAAATACTATTTAACCAGTCTTTCAAAAGTTGCTTCAGTAAATGATTTAATTTATATCAGGAATCTGATTTTGTATGTAATTGTAGCATGTATGACAAGTATAGAACAATTTAGTTTTTTTTCGTCACGACAGAAAATTGTCTTTTGGATATCGTTCCTATTAACAATGTGGAAATGCATCAGCGGAAAGTCATAAATTCTAACCCCTTTCTAATAAACGTTGTAAACCTGTGTAAACCAACTGTTTTGTCTCTTTTCCTCCAAACACAATTTAGATTTAAAATTAGATGGTAGCATAAATAACCTAAATTAAAAATTTAGAAAACCCCCGACACGAAATGTAATTTACCATTTTGGATTTGAAATGAATCATAGTATAGTATTCTACTAGCTAAGCCCTTTCATTTGATATCCATATTGACGGACTTGTGAAAAAATATGTAATCCGCTATTTTGTAGCGGCGGCCATCTTGGACCGATTTTCATCAAACATAGCTAAGAACACTCCTGACTAATTCACCTTTCAAATAAAAAAAACAAAATCAAAATCGGTCCATCCGTTCGGGAGCTACGATGCCACAGACAGACACACACACAGACACGTCAAACTTATAACACCCCGTCGTTTTTGCGTCGGGGGTTAAAAATGAGAAGCAAGAATATGAATTTCCAGTATACACTGACATCTGATTGTACCTACAAAAAGCCTATACAATGTGAGGTGAATCTATACTGGAAACTAGCTGATGCCCGTGGTTTCACTTGACTACTTTTTCTATTTGCTCAACCCCTAAGACTCGTAGCGTGATGTTAAACGTAATTTATTTATTTATTCGTTCGGGTGACCAACAGTAGTCAGCATCTACATAATAAAATATACAAGGTAGAAGGGACATCGACGTTCAACCGAATACCATGAGTTAAGTACATGATTCTGGACCCCCCGGCGTTGAAATTTTCCGTAACATTTTTCATCAATTTGTAATTTTTTTTTCTGCAGTTTTTTTTACTTGAACGTGTAAAAAAACATTCTTTCTATCTACCCAAATTAGATTTAATATCTGTAATAACCGATCATTTTCTACATGAATGACCTAGGTCATTTTATTTTTGACCTTGAGTGAAACCTTTTCACGACGTTTGTGTCGATGTCCCTTCCACCTTGTATGAAATAAGTACTTATTATGAATGTTGATATGTAGTCGTGCTAGTACCTAAAATCTTGACTGTGATTTTGACGTCACTAAAGCCACAGTTACAACATAACTGCACTATAAATACTTAACTTTTTTTTTCGAGGTTGGAAATCCTTATGGAAGTCCCCCACCCCGGGGAGGGCAGGGGACTCATCTGTCAGACTCCTATTGACTAAAGCCAACCCCGGTGTTCCCACTCGCACTTGCGTCGGGGGCTACGGATCAACGCATTCTTCCGCGGCACTATAAATAACCTAACCTAACCTGAATTAAAAATTTGAAAACCCCTGAGACGAAAATAATGTATTTTGCCATTTTGTGGTGGCGGCCATCTTGGATTTGAAATTTATCATAGTGTATAGTATTCTCCTAGTTAAGCCCTTTCATTTGATACCCATGTTGAGAGAGTTGTGAAAAAATTAATTCGCTATTTTGTGGCGGCGGCCATCTTGGATCGATAGCTAAGAACACTCCCGACTAATTCACCTTTCAAATAAAAAAAAAACAAAATCGGTTCATCCGTTCGGGAGCTACGATGCCACAGACACACACACGTCAAACTTATAACACTGCGTCGTTTTTGCGTCGGGGGTTAAAAATACTACAGACGAAGCCACTGAACTTTATTCCCTTCAGATAAGGGCGATATTTAAATGTTCGTCGCAAAATTTCCTAATCCCGAGAAAATTGTGACGTTTCATGATGCATTCCTGCAGTGTATCGAAGTGGACTCAGGATAAAGTAATTACCTATGTAAATTTTGTAATCATGTAATTCATGTAGATTAGCTAAGTCTCTTGCATAGCCTGCCAAATTCAAATACATATTTGGTTCCTGGCTGATGATTGTGTGGTAGATAGTAATTGCGAGTTATTCCTAGTTGTCCCCATCGTCTACGTCTCCACTGGTGACAAGTGGGAAAAAAATTCCCATTGTCACCAGTGGTGACAAATGGGAATGGCCACTCTTCTTGTTCCCAGTTGCCAGTGGTGACAGATGGGAAAAATAAATAGATACGTCCCCAGTAAGGCGGGGCTAAGGCTGTAATTGCCAGTACCTAATTATACCACACTGTGTAAAACTACTGACACGACGACATAAAACGTAAAATGAGAAATTCGACACCACAGGGAGTGTCGGTAGCTTATTGGCTAAAGCGTCCAGTGTATTTATTCAAAAGCGGGTTCCCTACCCGTGACGAATTTTCTTTCGTTAAAATTTATATCGTCAAGAGCCTGATTCACCACTTACTTCCTGTTAAGTTACTTGGCAGGTAATTTCATAAAATTTTTAGTCTATTTTTATTTAACTGACGGTTAGCGGCTATATAAGTTTAATTAGGCAGGCTATGCGGGCGATTCAGCCTTTTAGGCTAATATACAGGGACGAAGCGTAAAGTAATGCTTCCGTATGTCAAATTTGTATTACAATTTGACATACCTACGGAAGCGTAAGTTTATGCTTAGCATCGTCTCTGAATATTAGCCTAAGGCTGAGATTCAGAGAAGAGACTCAGCATGAACTTACGCTTCCTTATGTCTTGTATAACAATTTGAAGCCTTACTTTACGCTGAGCGTCGTCTCTGAATGTTAGCCTAAGAGTCAGTCGTCGCCTTAAATGGCAATTAATTCGTGCGAGGCCATGGCCTACAGTGCGAAAGCTTCGTGGCCTCAATTGATTTCAGTCGCAAAACTAGTTGTATGGCTTGTAAGTGTAATTTTAAATTAAGATTCAATTTCATTTCGCATATGAAGATTGGAGTCTAGATATATATTTTTCATAGAGAGGCGCTTTTTTGATAAGAAATGATTTAGAAGGAATATAAGCAATAATTAATTTTAAGATGACATTCACGCGGGAAAGTTTGATGATAGTCCATTTAATAGGCCGTAGAATTCATGGCCTTGTCAGGCCACTGCGCGCCGTGCTGTAAGTCGTGGCCTGAAGCTCTTCAAGTACCTATTACTGTTTTTTTTTCAGAGCACGTCCACATTCATTTGTGTAATATACAATCAATGAAATGTACTCTTATTATGACGATTAAATATTATGAAAACAAAAAAGTTTGGATGGCAATTTTCGGTAATTATATCAAATAATTCTAATCTATAAGTGTAGTTTAATTATTGATTATGATAACCCCATTGCACTCCCCTGGATCCGCCCTTAGGCACAAGATTGGAAGGCTACATTCGGGAGAGAATAGGATTGGATTGTGAAGATATTTAATTATAGTCTTCGCGGATCTAGTTGGCTGCGCCTTAGGTCCCTACCTAAGGCGCAGCCAACTAGATCCGCGGGTATCCTAGTGTTCGCAACGCACATGAGATTAAAGACAGTGATGACTTATCTCGAGATATCACACTAAGTAAAATAGAAAATAGATGTACCATGCCTAGTAAGTAAACAATAGAAGTAAATAATTAAAAAAACGGACAAGTGCGAGTCTGACTCGCGCACAGGCTTCCGTACCAACTTGTAAGTAGATAGTTCGTGATTCGTGACAAGGCAATCGTGGCAATGGTTATTGAATCCTGGGGAGTCGGCAATAAAAAATAGAACCTTCTGACGTTCTTCCTGTGTGAATAAAAAAATATAAAAAACGTATGCACATTGAATATTACATTTGTAACTTGTCTATTTATCGGCGGACTCATCTTGCTATTGCAATCCCATGTGCGTTTTATCTAAACTAGCCGGAATTTTAGACACGTGTTGTCTTCGTGTCGCCCCCGCCCCGCCGTCCCACCGCTCACATACCTAAGGCGCGGCCAACTAGTTCCGCGCGGACTATAACATAAATAAGAGTTTGAAATAATTGAAAACATAAAACATAGGCTTCTAGGCTTTCACTCAGGAGTATGTCTCTATCTCTACATAGAATTATATGTAATTTTTATGTAGGTAAGTAGATGAAGCAGTGATAGCCTAGGACCACTGGACTGCCAAGTCAAAGGTCTCGAGTTCGACTCCAAGGCCCGCACCTCTGACTTTTCGAAATCACGTGCGAATTATCACTCGCTTTAACGGTAAAAGAAAAAAATGTGGGGAAACCTGCATGCCTGAGAGTTTTTCTCGACGACATGTGAAGTCTGCCAACCCGCATTAGGCCAGCGTGGTGGGTGGCCCAACTTTAAGCACTTCAAGTAGGTGTATATTATTTTTACCTATATTTACTATTATATCATGAATCTGATTTCTTTATCGCAAGATACATGGCTTATCGTTATCTAAACTGACAATTAGCAGATAAATGTAATTTTGATAAAGAATTCACACGATTATTTACTCCTTTTTCATAAGCGGATCGAGATCTTTGATAAAAACTAAATAATATAATACTAGGTGGAAGGGACATCGACGCACAAACGTCGTGACAAGGTTTCACTCAAGGTCAAAAATAAAATGACCTAGGTCATTCATGTAGAAAATGATCGGTTATTACAGATGTTGTCATTTTTGAGCGCGCAGTGTATTGTTAAAAACGCGATTATAACGCTCCACGGTGGATGTTATCGCGCGTGTGATCCGAAATGTATGAAATAAAGTTTTAATTATACATTTAATTTGGGTAGATAGAAATAATGTTTTTTTACACGTTCAAGTAAAAAAAACCGCAGAAAAATTGAAAAATTGATGAAAAAAGTTACGGAAAATGTCAACGCAGGGGGGTCCAGAATCATGTACTGAACTCATGGTATTCGGATGTGCGTCGATGTCCCTTTCACCTTGTATATCATCACGCCTGTATTCCCTAAAGGGTTGGCCAGAGGTGTACTAAAGTAAACTCAAAGTTCGAGAGTTCAGCTACTGAGAATTTTATAGAAAAACCCAACGACACTGCCCGACCTGGGAATCGAACCCAGGACCTCAACCATAGCAGTCGCGCTTACCACTACGCTAAGGCAGGCAGATCCCTACAATAATAATGGTCAGTAATTATACTGATTATATTCAATGTATCTATACCTACCTAATTAATACTTATTATTGTCAATACAAAGTGTGTTTTGTCTGTTCGCGATAAACTCAAAAACTTTTTGTGCTGTTTTCACCGATAAGCAGAGTGATTCATGAGGAAGGTTTAAGTGTATAGTTTGTTAATGTTTTGTGTAAATTGGCTGAGATATGTTAAGATGGCTGAAATCCGAGCGAAGCCGGGGGGCCGCTAGTTTAAAATAAATCCACTAGTTATAAATAGGTATCATAGATTTCATATCATCATTAAACAGACATCTTTGTCAAAAACTAATAAAACAATTAGGTTTAAATGATTTAAATATTATTTAATTGGTAAACTATAGAGGTACATGAATCTACAGGAAAAATTTTCAACCAGTGCGCAAATTTTGAATGTGTGTAAGAACTGAGGGACCAGACTGGTATTTCGAAAAGAACTATTGTAGGATTTAGCAAAGAAAAAGTTATTTAAGCAAAAAAAAAAAGATTTATTTATAATTCAGCATGGTTCAGAACACGAACGAATAGCTTGTCCCCGCCCGCAATAAATTTTCCAACATTCAAGGCTTATTTTTGGATTTTTAGTTAGTATTTTTAACGCAATCGGGTTTTTTGTTTCATTGAATAATTTGTTTTATTTCATACTTTTTAGTTTTTAAATAACTAAAGTAACTATCACTCAATACTTTATTAGATCCTAAATGATCATTTGAAAAGAAAAATTATACACCTAAAGATGTATTTCAAAATCAGCCTGCACATTAAAGCGCAAGTGACACTCGTGCCATCAAGACAAATCGAATGATGTATCATTTATAAAAATCGGTTGAGCCGTTGAGTTGTTACAAGCGGACATAGGAACGGACATACATACATACACGTCAAACACATAACCCTCCTTCGACAGTCGGGTAAAAAATTGCGCACTGGATAAAACCTATCCTGTATAACCGACCTAATATAGAATTATAATTTTTTTTATTTTATCAATATTATTATTTTTTGAATTTCTTCTGAAGTTGCAACAGAGGTGCATTCTTGCTCTTTCTTTTTTCTCTCTTTATCTGACCGGATGCTATTGCATTTTTCATTACCTGTAATAAAATACATAATAAGACAATGATTGCGACATAGGAATTTAATTCGGAATCTCACGTTTGACTGAGAATACGAACAGACGGTCTTCTTCTATCTCACTCTCACACTACTTCACTGTCTACTGTAAACTACTGTGCGAGAGAGATAGCACGATAATGGCATTAATTTTATTTATTATGTTAATCACTATCACTTGACGACGTCTGTGGTCTAGTAGTTCGAGTACCGGACTGATGATCACGAGGTCGTGGGTTCGATTCACACAAGACACAAAAATTTGTATGATGAATATAAATGTTTGTGTTTGTCTGGGTGTTTCCTATGTATTATAAGTATGTATTTACAAAAAAAAAGTATATAAGTATTATATCCATTGTCTAGTACCCATAGTACAAGCTCTGCTTAGTTTGGGACTAGATGGTGCTGTGTAAAAATGTCCCAGGTTATTTATTAATTATTTATTATTATTACTTATATTATAAAAAAAAGTCCCCCGCCGTCTGTCTGTTCGCGATAAACTCAAAACTACCGCACCGATTTTCATGCTGTTTTCACCAATGGATAGTTTGTCAGTGTACTAAGATATACTGGGTCTCAATTAGCTAATGATTCATTACGTTATAGTCTGTGCGGAACTAGTTGGCCGCGCCTTAGGTAGGGACGGGGGTGAGGCGGCGGGTTTCTGTGAACGAAAGCAAGCGCCCCCACCCCTCCACTACACCTCGCGCAGGCGACCCCGCCCCTCCGTCGCACCGCTCACATACCTAAGGCGCGGCCAACTCGTTCCGCGCGGACTATAAGTGACATCTCTGAGTTCGAGAAAAAAACTTTTTCTACCATCATCCATCCTATCCTTTATATCATCTCACCTGCAAAGCATTTTCCTCGCTCCCCCCAAAAGCGGTCGTGTCGTTTAGCGTGGGGAATTTGAAGGAGAATCCTCGAGGGTATATGGGCCTGGACAGCAAGGAGTCCAGCTGCCGCCTCTTCGCTTTTAACGCCTTCTCTATAGATGTATCCACTGTCTTCACAGGTCTGAGTGTGTGGTTAAAGAAATTGAAGTGATGGATGGGTGACTATTCTCATTACTACGAGACCCTCCGTGCCTCGGAGAGCACGTAAAGCTGTCGTTAGTGGTATTCAAAAGTCCGAAAATGCTGAAAACCAGTTTAGTTTTATATGTATCATATATATAGTCCTCTCCTCCGAAACTACTGGACCAATTTGAAAAAATATTTTAGTGTTAGATAGCCTATTTATCGGGGAAGGCTATATACTATCGCGCTACGTCTAATAGGGGCAGAGTAGCAATGAAAAACGTTGCAAAAACGGGAGAAAAATTTATACGACCACGCGCGGGCGAAACCGCTAGCGAAAAGCTAGTATTTAATAAAATAATTGAAAAGGATACACATCATCGTCGTCTATGATGATGTCCATCTCCCTGGCGGCTCGTTCCCGCCAACCCTGCGACTGCGCAGCCCTGCGCTTCTTCAGCTCGAGCCCGTCCAGCTCCCGCGCCACCACCATCAGCTCCTTCAGCGGAGACAGCACCTGAGCGTCCACCGGGAACGTCGGCACTTCTGATGCTGTGGACGAAATGCTTACTTAATATAATAATTGCGAAAGTAAACTAACTCTGTCTGTTTGTCTGATTTAAATGATAGGTCATCGAAATCGGCCCAAATGATGTACCGAAGGTACACGTATTGGAAAAAATACTCTGTATTACGCTGGTTAAAACTCTAGTCGTACTTTTTTTTAATGTTAACTGGGGGATGAGAAAAAAAACTTAATTTGAAAAAAATTACGGCATTTTGGCACACTATTATCTGTTTCTTAATGATTTAATAGTAACAACTATCAGTTTCAGTTCCGGAATGTCAAACGCACGCCATTACGGCAAATAAATATCAGTTTCACAGTGATTTCATGGTAAAAACTATCAACTTGACAGCTGTCATGTACCTCCGGTACAAATTTGGGCTGAGTATGGCTTTTGATGACTTCCTTTAACTGCTACTTACTTTTATTCAAAGTCCTGCACAGCTTGGTATATAAGTAGGCTTCTGAGGGTTCCATCATGAGTATGGTGAGTCCCTCCCTGGCAGCCCTGGCGGTGCGGCCGCTGCGGTGCACGTAGTTCTCGGCGGTGCGCGGCACCTGGTAGTGGAGCACGTGCTCCACGTGAGGGATGTCGAGGCCCCGCGCCGCTACATCTGTCGCTATTAACACCCCATGAGGGTCGTCGCGAAATCTGTTAAGGTTGAGTATTTTTAATTATGTTCGATTTCGAGACAATATTTAAATATGTGATGAATTTATGTTTGTGTTGGTTTGTTTTGTTTTTTTTCTTTATTGGCCTATATTTATTGTTTGGGTATTTCTTATCTATACTAATAATATAAAGATTTGTATGTTTGTAAGGAGTAAACTCATAAATTAACTAGCTTTCCGCCAGCGGCTTAGCCCGTGTTATCTAGGTATTTCTTATAACTTTCACCCCTATTTCAACCCCTCACCGCTCTTTTTTCGCATTAAAAAGTAGCCTATGTATGTCCTTTCAGGCCCTAGACTATCTGTATACCAAATTTCATTTCAATCGGTTCAGTAGTTTTGGCGTGAAAGCGCGACAGACAGACAAAGTTACTTTCGCATTTTTAATATTAAGTAAGGATGGAATGAATGATGGAATGATTATTTTTAATTTTTAATGAAGGAAAAAATCGGCGGGCGGGCAGGGTTCGAACCTGCGCCTTCTGGTTCGGTACACCAGACGCTCTGACCACTAAGCCACCGCTCGCCCTGCTCGCCAGTCGAAATCTTCCTCCACATTCTAATTTACGTCTTACGGTGCTCGACTGGCGAGCAGGGCGAGCGGTGGCTTAGTGGTCAGAGCGTCTGGTGTACCGAACCAGAAGGCGCAGGTTCGAACCCTGCCCGCCCGCCGATTTTTTCCTTCATTAAAAATAACTTGTAATCTTAGCATGGAAAATGCTTAAAAAACACAAAAAGATAGATGGAATGATTTCCAAAAATCTTTCACCATTAAAAAGCTACGTCTTTCTCGACTAACATAGGCTATAATTTATCAGACCACGTGGGCGAAGCTGCTGGCGGAAAGCGAAAAGAAAGTTTAAAATAAAAGAGATCTATTATCTTTTTGTTTTTTTTTAAGCATTTTCCATGCTGCTTTTAATGAAGGAAAAAATCGGCGGGCGGGCAGGTTAGAGATATCTATTGTCTAGTACCCAAAGTACAAGTTCTCGTTAATTTGGAACTAGAATTAAAAATGTCACAAACATTCATTTTTATAACAATGAAACAATGTCTTTTAGGCAGTAAAAAGGTCTATAATTCTGTATATCTTACCTTTCTAAATTCTTTAACCTCTGTCGTTGTGGCATGCTGGCGTGTAACGGTAGAGGGCGACACTTGAGCAACGTAAATAATTGCGCTAGTCTGAAAATAAATTCAATAGTCACACCATCACGCTTATATTCCCCTTAAAGGTTAGGCAGAGGTGTACGGTCGCGGTCATAAGTCCATTACCATTTGTACATAGACGCGCATGAAACAAGTTTCACTTACGACGTTTTTCTATAACGAACATTTTGCATACATAGACGACCTCGTATATCGTACTCTTTCATAATTATCTACTCTGAAAGAAAGCGATGTAATGATCATTCAGTGCTGCAATGTCGCGACGGCGTATTAAGATAGTGGTATTAAATTTCAAATTTCTTTATTTTTCTGCAGTCTGATATTACTTTATGTTTAATATTTATCTAGCTCGGCGGTCTGAGTATGTCATGCTCACTCAAATGTCCTGCTGATGGTGGCGTTGTGTGTCGGGTCGTTTTATTCCCTGCAACATGGTTGAGTCAAACGGCGCCGATACACACGTCATGCTCGTGAACGGGTGCTGTCTGTCGGGACTGGTCAGCTCTTACTGCTAAATAGCTATCCTTTTTTTTTTTTAAATAAGTAAGTACTTAATTTTACGTTTCGTGTCTTAATTTTACGTATCGAACTGCACTATCCTCAAAACTAAATTATTACTGTAACCATTTATATATATATTTTTTTAAAAGAGTGACTATGGAGTTTCTTGCCGGCTCTTCTCCATAAGTCCAACTTTTTGGAACCGTGCAACTAGTTTGACTTTTCGAAAGTACCTATTGATATGATCTAATTGAAATAAAATATTTGAATTTGAATTTGAATTTGAAATCACTAAGTATAATTATGTTTATGTATACGCGCAGTAACGTGCAGGCAAATACGATCCTTAACATGATAATGGACTTATGACCTCTTACTGTACATAATGTATACCCCAATGCGCCGGTATGTTTAGGTACCATGTAATAGGGGGCGAGCCTATTGCCATCAACCGGGCACAAATCCAGACTCCGAGCTGCTACTGGGAATTTCACAGAAAAAACCGACTTGACCTCTAGCCGAGCAGTCGCGCTTTGGACCACTAGACCAACGAGGCAGTGTAGAATAGAATAGAATATTCTTTATTGACTTTAACCATCGTAAGGAACAATCTACCAGTGGTCAAAAGCTACTGCTACGCTAGAGCTCCTGGTTTGAATCCTTATATTGACCGCATTGATCGTAGTTTAGTCAGTAGATTTGTCGACGTAGTTATTAACTTGGGTTTTTTCTGTGAATTTCTCATGTGCCCGGTTAATGGTAATAGGCTTGGGATCACTAGACCAACGAACAGGGCCGGATTTAGAGGTGTGGAGGCCTCGGGGCAACAAAGGTGTAAGCCCCTCCCCCGGCCCCAAATATTATTCAAATAAAACGAAAATAAAATTTCAGTCGAGTTTTTCAATAAATAAACATAATCATGTGTACAAAGGTAAACGTAAAGGTAGAACAGCGAAAAATAAATCAAAGGAAAAGTTGTTTACTGGTTGGAATTTAAAGGTCTTTTTTTTCGAAGTCTCTATTGTGGGGGCCCCTCTTTTGTGGAGGTCCCGGGGCGGTAGCCCCTGTTGCCCTCCCTTAAATCCGGCCCTGCCAACGAAGCAGTCTAATAAACCTACCTTTTAACACTTCCTATAGAGTTACAGAACACTATAGTCCTGCCGGGGTGCCTCTTTATGATATAGTAGAGATACGCATCCTTGTGTTCAAGTGCGCAGGCGATGCGTGATTCTGTCAACGATTCTGCTGTACCTGTGGACAAGTATATGTGTAGCATAGAGCAGTGAAGCGGTTGAAGATGTTTCAGAAGTTGGCAACACCACACAAGATGGCGAGGGGACGCTTAGATTAACATAGAGAGAATAAGAAGTGCAGTTATTAAAATAATTAAGATACATATAGACACAACATAAGAGTTCAAGTAGTTATTGTAACAACTCAAATAAAATAAATACAAATAATAATCCATCTATTATTATTATAACAACTAGCTGTCCCGGCAGACCTTGTTCTGCCCCTTCTGCCCCGTTAGAATTATCTTTGGTATGCCTTTAAGTTGATTAGAGGTTGCATATCATTTCTATTTCTTCCTAACGTTGTTCTGTTTTGATTGACGTCGAATGTTTGACAGTCAAAGTGGCTAAATGGGGAAAGAAAATTGTTATTTTCCCCTTTTTCCTCGTATTTTTTAGGTTATTTCTCTCCATAAGAACCTTCCTCAGACTTCATCAAACACAACAAAAAAGAAATCAGCCAATTCGGTTCAGCCGTTCTCGAGTTTTGCGCTTAGCAACACATTTAGCGATTCATTTTTATATATAAGAAGAAGATAAACAATACAATATGGTCGTGTGTGTGGTCATGGTCACAATTTTCAATATCTTCCCTGTCCATCCAAAGGTTGTCTGGTAGATATCGCTTTTAGCGATAAGACCGTCATTGTACCCTTAGTGTTTAAATAAATAAAAAATTTAGAAAACCCCCGACACGAAATGTAATTTTCCATTTTGTGACGGCGGCCATCTTGGATTTGAAATTTATCATAGTGTATAGTATTCTCCTAGTCAAGCCCTTTCATTTGATATCCATATTGAGGGAGTTGTGAAAAAATATGTAATAACACCCCGTCGTTTTTTCGTCGGGGGTTAACATTTTTTATGTTGTTTTTTAATATGGTGTACAATAAAGATTATTCTATTCTATTCTATGGTCAGAGAAAGTTGTCAGTACCCATTATCAGCAACCTCAAGTACAGTTCTCGTCAAACTTATTGCCCGGCTTGAAGTTGGCACGGGCTAACTTCAACTCGGTCGTAAAAATCGGAGAGAGACCAGTGCCTCAACCATGAGTTTTTCTCACTAGACTCGCTAGCGACGCCGTAAAATACTTGTATGAAAAACCCTCACAGCGCCTCTAGCGGTTACGTAAGGAACTAAAATTTGCTATGAGATTACAGCGTTTCGATGCGTTAAAAACATATCGAAAGCAATTCGATAGAACTCATGGTTGACGTACATTTATGTCAAAAAATGACATAATTGTAGAATTGTCGGGGTCGCGCTTAAGCTCTTTAATAAGTTACAAATATGTCGAAAATCGACAGGTGAAATCTTGACATATTTGTCATTTAAAGACGCGTTTAAATTAAATTAGATCGGATTGTCGTGACCATTCGACATATTTGTGGAACGTTTTCTACTATGACAATTTTGTCACCTGTAAGTTTTATTAAACAGGAATAGATTATACAAATTGAGCTGATCTGTGAGCTGAGTAATTGTACCAGCTCCCACACTTTAGTCGTGAGCTGTTTTATAGCTCACAGATTTTTGATGAGTTACCGAGTGAGCTAGGGTTTTTTTCTTACCTAAGTTCTGCGTAGTAATGTCCACGACCTTGGTGTCAGTCATGCCGATCATCTTGATGAGGCGGTTCAGTTTCTGTTCTGACGTCATCTTGTCAATTTTCCTGTTGATAATCTTGCCATTTTTCGTTACCTGAAAACCATTAAGCGACCACATTACAGATGCAATAGAAAATGAAAAGGTTAAGAACGAAGATTTCTGACACAGCCATGGACAAGAAAAGCGTTACCATACCTACATATTGCTACTTCAAATCATACCTGAAAACCACATCATTTTGGAGTTATTAAAGGTTAATAATCCCTCTAATACCAAGAGAAGACCTGTGCCCAGCAGTAGGACAGTTAACGGGTTTATAATGATGATGAAAGGTGACTTGGTGTTAAATTTGATAATAATAATAACACGATTAGTGAAAGAAATATGCAATTAAACCTACTTCGTATAGCCCATATAACTCAGCCCATATTTGTACCGGAGGTACATGACAGCTGTCAAGTTGATAGTTTTTACCATGAAATCACTGTGAAACTGATATTAATGTGCCTTAATGGCGTGCGTTTGACGTTCTGAAACTGACACTGACAGATACGAAACAGATAATGACTGAAAAAATTTACGATTAGTGTTAACCACGTAATACAGGGTATTTTTTCCAATAAGTGCACCTTCGGTACATCATTTTGGGCCGATTTCAATGACCTCCTTTCAAGTAAATCGTTATTTTTTGGTGGGGATTGAGAGGGGATACTCTGGATCTTTCTAGAAAACCCCGGAACAGAATACTCAATACTCAATACATTTATTGCACTCCACAAGTTAAATAGATGTTACAATGGTATAATATAAGAAACATGTGTGGGCCTTGTCGGCACGGCAAGATATAGGAGAGAGGAGGAAGTTTTATATTTGCATAACGTACTAACACCCATACAATGAATGTCAAAATCCTATCTCTAGTAAGCAAATTTATTAACGGATTTCATATTAGAGCCGGTGTTAAAGCTAACGTCACAATATAGATACCTACCTTCTTCCCCTTCATGTGCGAAGGCAGGTCGTGCACCATGGTGAGTGTAGCGGAGAACACGAAGTTCTGGCGGGCGGCGCGGCGCTCCTCGTCCACGTTGAGGCGCTCCAGCAGGGGCTGCAGCTCCTCAAAGTGTCCTCGCTCTATCATACGATCAGTTTCATCTATTGCGAGGAATCTGGAGGATTTACAAATTGGCTATATCTGTAACTGGCTCATTGGGCTAGAGCTAGAGATGTTGGGCATAAATACGCCATAAACATACATACATACAAGGTGGAAGGGACATCGACGCACAACCGAATACCATGAGCTCAGTACATAATTCTGGCCCCCCTGCGTTGAAATTTTCCGTAACTTTTTTCATCAATTTTTCAATTTTTTCTGCAGTTTTTTTAATTGAACGTGTAAAAAAACATTATTCGTCGTCAATGGTTTTTGGTGTGCAATGAAGAATATTCTATTCTTTATTGGTATTCTTACTTGACGGAGTCCAGCTGTTGTAGATGGGGCTGCCCCTGGCCGATGAGCTCCCACAGTCGTCCGGGCGTGGCTACAACCACCTCGGGGCCGGAGCGGAGTACCCGCTCTTGTTTTACGGCCGCCATGCCGCCCACTATTGTGGCCACCTTTATGCCTAAATGAAGAGAGAAATTTAAAGATGACTGCCAAGCAGGAAATGTAGAAGAGACCATCCACACAAGAGCCTTATGATATAGAACTGCTAAGCTTAAAACAGCATTTAGAAGCTGAACTAAGAAATACTGACACCTGACTACCCTGATAGAACCCTGAGAACAATACACCCCTTTTATAACCGACTTCAAAAGAGGGTCTCAGTTTGACAGAATATTTTTTTTGTATATATTATGTTACGCGATTTCTCCATCAATTGTAGACCGATTCTAGAATTACCCCGGAGGTGGTGCCGTATAAATTTTATCGAAATCAGTCAAGCGGTTTTTAAAAAATCAACAAGCCTAAAAAAATGATACATGGATGATATTTTTGTTTACTCCGAAACCACGCAGTCTCATGGAGCAGTGCGTTTAGTTGAACTGCCCATTATGGGAATAAAAAAAATACGTCTTCTTTCCATTAAATATTCTAAAATAAATTATTTTAAAATAAAAAACAAACCGCCTTCAAAAACACCCAGGAACTAAAAAGCAAAAAAAAAATATTGATGTAGGTGTTTTTGTAGGCGGTTTGTTTAAGGACTTGTGTAGTTTAATAGTGTTATCCTTACATATTATAAAACAAAGTCCTCCGTCGCGTCTGTCTGTCCCTATATATGCTTAGATCTTTAAAACTACGCAACGGATATTAATGCGGTTTTTTTTAATAGATAGAGTGATTCAAGAGGACGGTTTATATGTATAATACATGACCACGCGGGCGAAGCCGCTGGCGGAAAGCTAGTAAAAGATAAGGGAGTCTTAAAAACGTTTGGTAACAACATAAGGCAGAACTAATATCTTATACATACCTGTATACTTAGCAGCAGCTATCAAGTGCCTGCTGATTTGTATGGCCAGCTCCCTGGTGGGGGTAATGATGAGAGCATACAGCGGCTTGCCAGTCTTCGTGGACACATGACCGGGTATCTCGATATTATCCATCACCTTTACACAGCCTATTCCTGAGAAAAAAGATTTGTGTGATGAGTTTTGATTGATGTAATAATATAATAATTACCATGCACAGTGTTAAGCACAGTGTAAATCTACCAGTGGATCGACTCGGCCGTCTAGGCAGGTCAACGATGAGGTGCGGTGCGGAGTAGAGCGGCGTCCCCCCACCGCTTTTCGCAGGCGGCCCGTCCGACCGAGAGAGTTTCAAGTGTGGCTATCGCGCTATTTCTAATATTACCTATTTATGCCGATGCGACAATTTTTCAATAATGCGTTCTACATGTGGAGTTTACGGTTGTTTGTCGGCATCGTACAGCAGTAAAAATGGAAAATGGAAACCAGAGATTTTTAATTCGTTTGTATGCGAGGATGATAATCAATTTATACGTGAAATTTAACAACCAAAAATTAAAATAGTAAAACATTTGTCAGTTAAGCATCTCTAAGTATATAAATAAACTGGAGATTTTAACCTGCGTTTTATTTTATTTCGGCCTGTCGTATAGAATAAACATTAAATCGCGAAGGTAACATCTTGCTAAAAATCAGTACTACTACAACTAACACATAGATTAATTTGAACTTACAAACATATCACATGTAGGAACGTGTTATTTTCAGTGTCTAGTCGATTGTCGGCATTTAGCGTCCACACAAAGAAGAAGTCCCACTATTAGAATTTATTACACTATGCCTGTAGTTAAGGCAGAGGCATACTAATGTACAGTCAACAAAAGAGATAACTTTACAGGTAGTTTGTTTCGACAAAGATTGTGATATACCTGTGGAGGGACAAGGTGTGATGTCCCTCCAACCAAAGGACCTTTGTCTGTCTGTCGCGCCTTTACGCCATGTTTATGTAGTGGTCTATGTGTTAGTTGTAGTAGTCTGGAGACTGAGAAAGGACATAGGCTACTTTTTAATGCGGAAAAAGGGTTGTAAGGGGTTGAACTAGGGGATGAAAGTTTCTGGATGGGTCGCGAAAGTCATGCGTAGCAGTTCTCGTGTCCCATCCATCAAGCGAGAGAAGGCTCACGGCGGAGTTTTTAGTGGGTGCAAGCCCCACATAACCACAACGTCTCCCCGGACGGTGTGGTATGCGTAAGGCATTTTCTTCGCCAAAAAAAAAAAAAAAAAAGGGATGAAAGTTCCACAGAAGGAGGCAGCAGAGTGGCTCAGAGAGGAGGACTCCCTTGTTGACCCAGTTCGTTGCAGGAGGGCCGGCCGACGCGGGCGACGACATGGCCATCAATGCTGCCCTAGGAGAAACCGACGATGGATCGGGTGAGTCCCGTCGGCCTTCGTGAGTTGTGTGCCCGGGAGGCCACCAAGAGTTTGGAGCCCGGTAATGGGTTGCGCTGGATGGGTCGCGAAAGTAATGCGTAGCAGTTCTCGTGTCTCATCCACCAAGCGAGAGAAGGCTCACGGCGGAGTTTTTAGTGGGTGCAAGCCCCACATAACCACAACGTCTCCCCGGACGGTGTGGTATGCGTAAGGCATTTTCTTCGCCACAAAAAAAGGGGATGAAAGTTCCACGCGGGCGAAGCCGCTGGCGGAAAGCTAGTAGGCTACATGCAAGGGTCCCTGGGCCCACTTTTACTCTCAAGGAAGGGACGAAACAGTCCTCAACAATATCTGTAAGGAATATTCTATCATGAAGATTTAAAAAAAAAACTGACAGGTACCTTGTTCATTTTCATTGCCTTCATCTACTTCATCAATTTCTTCTCCATCCAAATCGTCATCTGCTTCACTACCTTCATCACCATTTTCATCACTACCTTCATCATTAACAGCTGTATCATCATCATCACTGTTAACATCTTCAATTTCATCACCTTCTTCATTCTCATCATCACTTGTCTCTGCCAAATCATCAGAGTCTAACATGTCTGATAAATGAATATAATTATCACTATTATCACTGTCATTCCCTTCATCAGCTGAATTTTCTTGTTTCTTGAATGGTACTTCAATTTCTTCTAAATAATCATCATCATCGTAATCATCTTTCTTTGTTTTATCATCTTCAACTTCATCATTACTTTCAACACCACTGCTGTATCCATCTTCAGAAGATTCCTTAGCTTTGGGCTCTTCTATTTCCTTCTCACTGAACTTCTTTTTATTATCTTTTCGTCTAAACTTTTCCTTTTTATCTTCTTTCTCTTCTGTGTTCTTCTTTTTAGCAGAAGACTTTTTATAGGGGATGTCGTAGACGTCTAAGCCTTTCGCCTCTGCTTTTTCCTTTAGTTTGAGGATGCCGGAGAGGATTGGGAGGCCGAATGCTAAGGTTTTGCCGCTACCCGTTTCTGCTGCGCCGAGGATGTCCCTACGACCTGGACATAAAGTAATGTGATGAGAAGAACAAGCATGGTAATATTTTTTACGTAAAGTAACGAAATCTAGTCAGAATTAGAGAACCCATTTTTTTCAAGGGTTGGACCTAATGTTATTTAGTGAATTAATTAAAGATAAATTATTTAAAACACTAATTTAGTGAATTAATAAAAGAATTTAATAATTTTATTCAAATTAATTGAATTGAATGCGAAACCTACTGTCATTCAATTACATATATTATATGTTTATATTGAGACTGAGCCTGTTGTAAATGTGAAAATAAAAAAAAATATTCTGTGTCTTAAGACATTATTAGTAATTTTCTAACTAAGACCAATTGGTTGTTAATTGCTTTGATAAAAAAAGTAAAAAAAATAATCTATAATTACCGTGAATAGCAGCTGGCAATGTTAACTGCTGTATCTTCGTGGGTTGCTTAAATCCTAACTCCGTCAGAGCTCTGATAATAGGTTCCTGCAGCTTAAACTCAGCCCATGTCAGCATGTCTTCTGGAGTCAACTCTGATGTTGACTGCGGGAGATCTCCTAACTTCTGTTTAATCTTTTTAGGTATCTTCTGGCTATCTTCTGTAGGTGTTTCATTCTTTTTGTTTTTTGATTTTTTATTTTTAGTTTCGTTTTCAGTACCTTCATTTTCTTGTTTGTTTTCATTACTAGGGTTGTTTGTATTAACATTATTTTCAGAATTTGCATTCTTGTTTTTTTTATTTTTTATTTTGTTTCTCTTTTGAGTGTCATTAGCTAGTGATGGAGAGATGGTGCTACATGATTCAACAACAAATCCATTTGTTAGTTTAATCTTTTTGCTTGGTACCTCTTTGGGTTCACTGTCTGAAGATTTCCTCTTCTTTCTTTCTTTCTTCTGGACTTTCTTTTCTTTTAATTTATTCTGAAACAATTTTATAATTATGTGAGTGGCAAAGTATAAAAATAAAAAATAAAATAAATATCCTGGGACATTTTATACAGCACTATCTAGTCCCAAACTAAGCAGAGCTTGTACTATGGGTACTAGACAATCGGTATAATACTTATATACTTTTTTTTTGTAAATACATACTTATAATATATAAGAAACACCCAGACAAACACAAACACTTAAGTTCATCACATAAATGTCCTGTGGGAATTGAACCCACGACCTCGTAATCACCAGTCCGGTACTAGAACCACTAGACCACAGACATCGTCGAATGTTTTAAATATTGAATATGTATTATGGACTTTGCTAGTAAGTTAAGTCTAATAAGTCTAAGAGAGGTGGGGCACAGCCATTAATGGCTCAAATCTGGAAAAGCCATTGGGGAACTTCCACCTTACAGAAAACTGCAGCCAAATAACACACTTTAACGTGTGTTATGTTCCTGCAGTGAGTAAGGTCGCCAGAGCTCCTTCTACGATGTGCTGCGCTGGCAGCAAGAAGAATATTCTCTTAAACTGACACGCAGTGAATCCTCCATAAACTTCTAAGAGGTTTTTAGGGTCGGCAACGCGCGAGTGATACCCCTGGTATAGCAAGCGTCCATAGGCTACGGTATCCGCTTACCATCAGGCGGGCCGTATACTTGTTTGCCACCATAGTGGTATCAAAAAAATATCTTAATATCTAGTCATGATGAACACATTCATAGGGTAACTCTGATCCATATCTTATTATTATACTTTTTTAATGTGACTCCAAGGTATTTACCTTATTTATGATATAAGTACTTTAGAGTCTGAGAGACAGCCTCATAACCTAATTAATCTAACCTTCTAGGGACCGTGCTAAACAGGACCGCAATATGCCCAATAAAAAATTAGAAGAAGGTTATATTGTAATAAACAAACCTTTTTAGATCGCTTGCTTTCCTTATCAAAACTGTAGTCGGTGCACTCTTCTAAACCGACAAAACCTTGGAATTTATCCGTCATGGACGCCGGAAATCCATCCAACGCTACCGATTCCCACTTCATATTGTTTAGTTTCTTACTCATTTTAATAATCTTTATTGAAAATCTGCAAAAACCGTGTTATTTTGATTAACATAACCTCAAATATCTACAAAGTTACAAACTACAAAGTACAATGTGATTTTGACAGTTTTACACGTTTTGACATTGACATGACGTTCCTGAGAGATCGTTTAGCGTTTAGTAATCTATAATAATAATAAAAAATATGCACTTTACTATCGAGTTTATTATACGCTGTTTTAAATAAGTCTACACCGATTCATTATCTCAAAATATTTCATGAAATGAAATGAAATGATATTTATTTCTGCAAATGCCAAACTTATTCCCGGGTTGAAGTTGGCACGAGCTGTCTTTAACCCGGCAATGGATTGTAATAAATAAAACCGAAAGCTCATGTCGTAGGCTGTCGTTTTAAATCATTTTAATACAATATTTTTCTCTCTCCTATTTTTACGGCCGGGTTAAAGTTAGCTTCAACCCGGGCAATAAGTTTGGTGAGAACTGTATCCTAGGCATACAATGACAGATTCACAGATGGCCAAGTTTAGGTAGCAATAAATCTTCACCGATAATGGGCGCTCCAACGAAGACACTGTTAAGATGACGATAACCTGGTATCGTTAATCATATATTATATGAAGTGTGTACACCCGAAACTGTTTAATTTTTAAAGTAGATACTCAATGACATACAGCTAGAGCCTAAGCACACAACACTTTTCGCATCAGCGATTTACAGCGTGTACAGCCACACCTGACCGGTATGTTTAGGTCCCATGTAATAGGGAGCATCCCTACCTCATTTACCTGACAGAAATCCAGACTCCAAGCTGTTACTGGGAATTTCACAGAAATACCCAACAATACTGCTCGAATCCATCATCGGGAATCGAACCCAGGATATGCGCTTGAGACCACTAGACCAACGCAGTCTTTCTCAAGGCGGGTAGCTTACTTTTCAAGTTCCTAATTTCAATGGCCAATGATCAATGGCTCCCTCAAGCAATAAGTTCATATACATGATTTTTATTGCATTTTTCCGACGTTATTGTAGGAGAGAGAAAGCACAGCATGTGTGTTTAGGCTCTTATAAAGTTTGGAGAAAAACTCCCGCGCGTCATCGCAAAGTTTAAAAAACTTTGCGATTACGCGATTAAACGTTGGCGACTTTTTAGTTTAACCGACTGCTGAAGGGGATAAAAATCGGAGAAAGAAAAATATTGGACTAGAATAATTTAAAACGACAGCCTACGACTTGAGCTTTCGTTTCTAATCCAATATTTTTCTTTCTCCGATTTTTACAGCCGGCTTAAAGTTAGCTCGTGCCAACTTTAACCCGGACAATAAATTTGGCGAGAACTGTACCTACATTACGTCCAGGTGAAGCCCATAACCATGGCTGACTGCCGAAGAAGGGCTTCGGCAGTCAGCCATAAATAATGCATAGAGAAAACGCGCTTGTGCGAACTTAGGCTTAAGTACTCTCTCTAAAATGATAGCCAGATAGGCTGGGGGATCTGATAAAATCTTTTTTAGTTTTATCAAAGATAATTTCATCGTTGTACCTAGGTTTAAAAGATTATCTACATTTATGTTGTGACAGGATGTACGTCATCACTGACGTCAGGTCTTAAAAAAAAATGCCGTGCGCTACGTACTGCACACGGCATCGCTATGGATAAATTATAAATATCTGCACAAATAGATAACAGAAAGATAAATGTTTAAGATAATAATGACGATTGATGTACATTTCATACGTTGCACTCTGTCGATTTTAAGGTATTGTGATGCACCGCGTGCATTTTAAATCCTCCTTATCTTTAATCCGACCTTACCGCCACGTGTACGAGATAACAATTCCTCTGTGTTCATCCACGGGGCTAGACCATAGATAGATAAATTGCATTTTGACATTCGAATCGACAATCAAAATGTATGTTGATGGAAATGACACACGCTTTCGACAAATCGGGCTGTCACTAATGTCATTTACATACAATTTTGTTTGTCGATTCGAATGTCAAAATGCAACTTGTCTGGCCACCCCTTGCTTTCTTACTAATATTATAAATGCGAAAGTAACTGTCTGTCTATCCTGCTTTCACGCCAAAACTACCAAACCGATTTAAATGAAATTTGGTACACAGTTAATCTAGAGCCTGAGAAAGGATATAGGCCTTTTTAATGCGAAAAAGGGCTCTAGGGGGTTGAAATAGGGGATGAAAGTTATAAGAAATACCCCGACCCCACGAGCGAAGCCGCTGGCGGAAAGCTAGTTATTATATATATAAACATCATACCTCGCGTTAAGGTTACCAAAAAAATATTTGACGGAATATTTTTTATATTTTCAGCTATTTCATTTGTTTTTATTGGTGTAAACGTTTGAATTAATTTTAAATTTAGAACTTCACATTACATTATTTACAGTTTTCGCCAAACTTATTGTCCGGGTTGAAGTTGGCACGAGCTTACTTTAACCCAGCTGTAAAAATCGGAGAAAGAAAAATATTAGATTGTAAAAAATAAAAACGAAAGCACAAGTCGTAGGCTGTCGTTTTAAATCACTCATTCTAATCCAATATTTTAATTTCTCCGATTTTTACGGCTCGAATCTGCCAAGTAATTAGCCTACTAGCAGGTGAAGTAACAGCTTTGTATTGTAGTAACAAGCCCTAAACGTGAAATAATTCCACAAAAATTGGTAATGTAGGTACCTGCTTGTTACTAGGTAGTAGACCTCAAAAGAGCTTCTCACTCAACTATATGCCATGGTTACCATTTTATTCACTGAGAATCTGTTGAGGTCAGCGAGGATTGCGATCAGCTCTTGCAGCAAATTATTCCATACCTACGCGCATCATTCGCCTACGTTCATTCCAAGTTCCAGGATCGGACTGAGCCGTAAGACCCCGGTTGGCTCCCCTTCCCAAAAACTACTTCCCGCGACGGGGTAGTGGTAGATGGAATTGTATTGGAAAATAATGTATTTTTTTTATCTCATAAACAATGTCAAATCTCGTATAAGCACGTCAAACTCAATTGATTCGTTCGATTCGTAAAAGTTAGTGCGCCGTTCAGGAACTGCCCGTAAGGCCTGTAAAGGGGCCCGTGCAGGCTAGGGCTCGTGCAGGCTTGGGCTCGTGCAGGCTAGGCTCCGGCGGGCAATCGCCACACTGAATACGTATATGGCTAGTCCCACGCTGCACGCTGCCAAGATCTGCGCCCGAAAATGATAGATAAATAAGTATGTACTAGGATTTCTTAGAGATATCGGGATTATTTTTTCCAGTATCTTTATTATCCGTATATATTATTGGTTGTTAACGTTATTCATGCGGGATGGACAAGCAGTTTAATGAAGTCAATTCCGTACTCCCACAAATCTACTTCGATAGATTTGTGGGAGTAGGGAATAGATTTATAATATGATAATAATAATGATATTTAGTTATAAGTATCTAATGAGATTGATAGTATGAGATATGATAAGATTAAGCAGTATGAAAATGTGGCTCGTATTAATAACTGGTGAATATTTTGTGGATTTTTTAATAAATTAAAGTTTTTCGGTTCATTTACATTGCGATCTAGTACGCAGGAGAAGCATCGTACTCGACTGTGCTTTGTGTCATGTTACGCGATATCTTTGACGATTGTGTACCGATTTAGACCTTTTAAAGAAAGAAATAAATACATTTATTTAACACAGCACAAGACATACATTTTTAACAATAAACGCAACAAAATCAATAGTTTGGGTAAATATGTAGTTATTTATAACGAGTTATGTAATTATTGAACTTCAGTTATGGTCGTGGGTTCGATTCCCATAGGACACAAACATTTACTGTAATTAATTTAAGTGTTTGTGTTTGTCTGGGTGTTTCCTATGTATTATATGTATTAAAAAAAAGTAAATAAGTATTATATCCATTGTCTAGTACCCATAGTACAAGCTCTGCTTAGTTTGGGACTAGATGGTGTTGTGTAAAAACGTCCCAGGGTATTTATTTATTATTATTATTATTTATTTACTTGCGATGTTTGAATGGATGATTGGATTTTGCCTTTGTCCTCTTATGGGAAGAAAAACAAAGGGGAAGAAATGGTCAAGAGTGGCCCAGAGCAGAATAGAAGAAAGATACATGAAGAGGCCTTGATCCATCATCGAGCTGATGATGCTGATGAGTGAAAAGAGTAACCATGGAGGTTCTTGCCTGTTCTTCTCCATAGGAAACGACTAATTTGGAACCGTGCACCTAGATTCGACATTTCTTATATGCCTGTATTTGTGAAAATAATTCTATTTTGATTTTGTGTTGCTGTGCTCTTGGGGTTGACAAACGTTCCGATGAAAGTGATGAAACCCACCAGGTATCTGCCTGCACATTATGACATGACGAGATCTCTAACAAGACGCCTGTGCCCTCTTATGCAGGTAGAGAAGTCTAAACAAAATTAATATGAACTGATTTATATCTTCAAGGCATTGATTAATCATCATTTTTAAGATAATACACAAGCAAATGAAGTACATAAACAACAGATAAACAGATTATATATGTCACATATACCAATCTAAACATTATATAAAAAGTGTGTAAGAGTGTCTTTACAAATCAGACTTCGTTGTTATGGCTTGGAGACAAGTGATAGTGCTGGGGTGAGTTTTTTTTTAAAGTGATATTTTTAAGGTGGTAGCACTGCAAGTGCACAATAAATAAAGTATATTACAGTTCTTGCCAAACTTATTGTTCGGGTTGAAGTTGGTACAAGCTAACTTTAACCCGGTCGTAAAAATCGGAGAAAGAAAACATTAGATTGTCATAAATAAAAACTCAAACTGAAAGCTCAATTTTTCTTTCTTCAATTATTTTATGGCCGCGTTGAAGTTAGCACGTGCCAACTTCAACCCGGATAATAATTTTGGCGAGAACTGTATTAGAAGTAAATTAAAGTATTCTATTCACGCATACGCATACTATTCACGTTTATTTTTTAAATATGACGCCAGTGAAGCAGTGATGAAAACAGCTTTGTATACTTGTTTTTCAACAGTAAAAAGTATAATGATTTTAACAGTAGCACAGTTGGCAACCCTAGCAGTAGCCGACCACTGCGGTTCTCGAGCCGTCAATAAATGGCAATAGGCTCGCCCCCTCCATATTACATGAGACCTAAACATATCGGCGAACTTCGGGGTACATTATTAGGTACACCTTTGCCTATGCTTTCGGGGAATACAGGCGTGATTATATAATTATTCTCACATGGTTATTGTAACTACGTATAATCTGAACAAACCTTCGTGGTTTTTAGATTGTAATATCGTAATTGTAACATGTCTTGTTATTGAAATAAAACTACTTTTTACGGATTTTATCGCGTTATATTGATATTATTTTAATCCCGACGTTTCGGACCCTTTACAGCAACAATTAACAAAAATTTAGGGTAGCTGTTAGTAATTGAAATGTCAAGACGCCTACCATCTTAGTCACCCGTGACCATGGACGCTGTAAAGGGTCCGAAACGTCGGGATTAAAATAATATCAATATAACGCGATAAAATCCGTAAAAAGTAGTTTTATTTCAATGTCTAGTATTCGCGTAAGTATCAGAAATCAGTAGGTATGTCTTGTTATATTAATAAATGACACCTCATTCATCAAAATCAGATGAGTACTTTAGGCGCTGTAGTGGAACATACGTAAATAGGAAGATACATAGACTTCCTAATATAAAACCCTTCCTTCGCCTTTTTGCCGTGTCGTCGGGTAAAAAAGTATAAGTATTCTTTATTTTTGTAGGTTCTGCTTTGTCTAGGGGTCCTAATCGCGAGTGCTACCTGATTTTATTGCGTTGTATTATTATTTAAATCGCATTTCCGACTCTTTACAGCGTCCATTGTCACGTGTAGGTAGGTTTTTCTGTTGTATCTGCCATTTTTAAGAGAAAATCCATAAATTAGTGTAGGATAAATACGAATTATGATTAACTAACTTTTGCCTTCGGCTTCGCCGGAGTTTGAACCCGTTTTCCGTAGGAACTTTGTATTTTTAGCTATTAAAATGTATGTGATGTGCCTATGTCCTAATCCAAGGTATAAGCCATAACCATTTCAACTTTCAGCCAAATCGGTTCAGCCGTTTTGCCGTGAAAGAGCAACAAACATCAAAACATCCAAATTTACCAACTTTCGCCAGTATTATATTAGCAAGATACCTAACTTTGTTTGTAGATACACAACAATACACAAGCTATAAAAACGAGTGAAGTGATTTTAGTGATGTGACGAAACAAGCATGGATCCCAAAGAATTAGTGCCTTTAGAATGTAAGTAATAAGTAAATAGTACCTAATACTTTTAAAGCCTCGCTACATAACACACAAATTAAAAAAAAATATAAAGATATAAGCCGGCAAAATATTTGAATTTTGAATTTTTTATACCTATTACCGTTCCATAATGGAACGTGTTTAAAAAGCCCGCGTAGATCTAGATGTGAATAAGCACAAGATTAGTGGCAAAGTATTATATCAATGGTGGCAAAAATAAAAATAAAAGTCGCTCTATTCCTAGTTTAAATTTGCACTTAAAAAGGTTTTATGCAAAGCGTTCGTAAATGAATTGTAGGTAATCATTATCTTCAGTTTATTAAAACACAGTCTATAAAATACTTTTACCGATTACTAGCGAATTATCTGAGAATTTGAATAATCCGGGTCAATGACCATTGTACACACATAAGAACCAAGAACTGTTACTCTGCTACCTGTTCCTGCTACACTGCTACCAGTACCTATTCGAACCTAATACTTAATCATTTTCACAGGGGGCCTGCGACAACCGCGAGGGACCCACGTACCTCGGAACTTAGCCCCACGTTGGTACACAGCACCACTAAGGCTCCAACTTCTGGCACTCCTCATAATGCTTTTTGTTACCACGTGAGTTTGTTACCAAATACCACGGGCGGAACACTGTTATAATAATAATAATATAATTATAATAATAAATTTATTGATCATACAGAGGTAAAATATTACAATAATAACTTACAAAATAATTAGGAGGTAAATACAATGTTAGAACATATTTATTCGAAACTAGCTTCCCGCCAGCGGCTTCGCCCGCGTGGTCTTATAATTTTTTCCCCGTTTTTGCTACATTTTTCATTACTACTCCGTTCCTATTAGTCGTAGCGTGATGATATATAGCCTATGTTACTCGGGGATAGTGTAGCTTTCCAAAGGTGAAAGAATTTTTGAAATCGGTCCAGTAGTTTCGGAGCCTATTCATTACAAACAAACAAACAAACAAACAAACAAACAAACAAACAAACAAACAAACAAACAAACAAACAAACAAACAAACAAACAAACAAACAAACAAACAAACAAACAAACAAACAAACAAACAAACAAACAAACAAACAAACAAACAAACAAACAAACAAACAAACAAACAAACAAACAAACAAACAAACAAACAAACAAACAAACAAACAAACAAACAAACAAACAAACAAACAAACAAACAAACAAACAAACAAACAAACAAACAAACAAACAAACAAACAAACAAACAAACAAACAAACAAACAAACAAACAAACAAACAAACAAACAAACAAACAAACAAACAAACAAACAAACAAACAAACAAACAAACAAACAAACAAACAAACAAACAAACAAACAAACAAACAAACAAACAAACAAACAAACAAACAAACAAACAAACAAACAAACAAACAAACAAACAAACAAACAAACAAACAAACAAACAAACAAACAAACAAACAAACAAACAAACAAACAAACAAACAAACAAACAAACAAACAAACAAACAAACAAACAAACAAACAAACAAACAAACAAACAAACAAACAAACAAACAAACAAACAAACAAACAAACAAACAAACAAACAAACAAACAAACAAACAAACAAACAAACAAACAAACAAACAAACAAACAAACAAACAAACAAACAAACAAACAAACAAACAAACAAACAAACAAACAAACAAACAAATCTTTCCTCTTTATAATATTAGTATAGATAAGAACATATTAATTATTCATTTAAAACCCTTTATTACTTGTAGATTGGTCAAACTTTTCTGGAAATTAGGTATTAGGGGAACTCTTAAAATATTATAAGGATACACAGCGATATTGTTTTTTTTAGTTACCATACATGTAAATACGTGTATAAAAGAATGATTAGCATATTATCACGCCTGTATTCCCCAAAGGGGTAGGCAGAGGCGTACTAATGTACACCCACATTTCACCGCTATATTTAGGTCCCATGTAATAGGGGGTGCCGATATACACAAATCCAGACTCCGAGCTGCTAGTGGGAATTTCACAGGAAAACCCAACGACACTGCTCGAACCGGGGATCGAACCCAGGACCTCTGCGTAGCAGTCATGCAACAAGGCATTTATTATAGTTGACTAGCTTTCCGCCAGCGGCTTCGCTCGCGTGGGCTGGGTACTTCTTATAACTTTCTTCCCTTATTTCAAACCCTTACAGCCCTTTTTTCGCAAAGAAGCCTATGTCCTTTCTCAGGCTCTAGACTATCTGTGTACTTACCAAATTTCATTTAAATCGGTTCAGTAGTTTTGGTGTGAACGCACGAAAGTAACTTTCGCATTTATAATACTTATTAGTTAGTAAGGATTAATGAACGTTATTCATCGTTATTATTTATCTTTATTTAAAGAAGAAACTGATGCGCATAGCTGTAACTGCTAGGTCTACAAGCATTAAATTTTGCACAAATATTTCTTAGGGGGCCCCTGAGATTAGGCCCCCTATGTATCTCCGACTCATAATAAGACCACCTGTGGAGGCAGAGATGTCAAAACAATATTTATAGTTATCGATCTATATCTGCTGAGGCTTTGATCAATCATCGTATTTATCTAAAAGTATCTTGTTCGAGATACACGCGTAAAGTACATAAACAAATAGATAAACAGATTATGTCACCATCAATTTCTATATAAAACTGTGTGATGTCTTTCTAAATCATACCTAGTTAATATGGCTTGGAGTCAAGTTGTAGTCTTCTGGTGAGTCGGTTGTTTTAACATACCATCATGCCTGTATTCACTGAAGGGTATCAATATACCAGGGCTTGTTAAACTTGTTACAGTTCTCGCCAAACTTATTGTCCGGGTTGAAGTTGGCACGAGCTAACTTTAACTCGGCCGTAAAAATCTAAGAAACAAAAATATTGGATTAAAATGATTTCAAACGACAGCCTACGACTTGAGCTTTAGTTTTTAGTTATTACAATCCTATAATTTTGATTCGCCAATTTTTACGGCCGGGTTAAAGTTAGCTCGTGCCAACTTCAACCCGGACAATAAGTTTGGCGAGAACTGTACCTCATAACAAAATAATTACCGTTAAGTAACGTTATTTTCAATGTGATACCTTAACTAACGTTACAAAAATTTTACGTTAGTTACTTACATTACCAGTATTATAACGTTAATAATAACAATTAAAGCAAAAATGTATCTTATTTTAGTTAACATTAGTTGAGTAGACTATTTTTATGCGCTCGCTCAAACATTAAAAATAAGCCGAATGTGAATATCCGGCCGAACATTCGACGCATTTTTAGTTATCACTCACTAAATCAGCCCTAGGGCCTGCAACTTCTACCTCACAAGTTTTAACGTTAAAATACAATTAACGTTACTTAAATTTAATGATAATTTGTAGTAAAAAAAACGTTAAATCTGTTACCGTTATTTTAACGTAACTCTGAAAAAAGAAGGTAACGTTATGAAAATTTTAACGGTAAATAAAGCCTTGCAATATACACTCACAGTTCACCGGTAAATTTACGTCTCATATAATATGGAGCGAGTCTATTGCCATCAACTGGGCACAAATCCAGACTCCGAGCTGCTACCAGGAAGTTCACAGAAAAACCCAACAACATTTTACTCGACTCGACCCAGGCCTTCGAGTCAATCGCGCTTGGGACCACGTGACCAACGAGGCCGTCAATCGTTTTTAAGTCACATTTTTATGGTGATTTCTGGTCCACAGCACAGTCCTGGCGGTGTCATGGTGTGCCGAAGACCTGACGTTTCCACCAGGGTTCAAGTTCGGAGCAGCTACTGCTTCTTACCAGGTAGAAGGCGCCTGGAATGTCAGTGGTAAGTAACGAATGAACTGTGACGTGTGATAGGTGATCTTTTTTACGTTGGCCACCAGTGAAACTTCGTTATTGAAGGTTATATATAATAGGGGGCGAGCTTATTGTCATTTGTCATCAGCACGTATTCTTCCACTGCTGGACATAGATCTCTTTTAGCGAACGCCACAGAGCCAGATCTTCAGCTCTATTCATCCAGTCACTGCCAGCTACCTTCCGCAAGTCATCGTCCATCAGGCCGACGGGTATCCCAGACTACGCTTGCCTAGACGCGGTCTCCACCCAAGCACTCGTTTGCTGCAATGGTTGTCGGTTCTTCGAGAGACTTGACCCCCCTTCAGCGTGATAAGTGATAATCCTGTGAGTTGTGTTGGTTATTCTGGTTCTCTGATGGATAACTTCGTTGCGAATTCTATCCTTCAGAGGGACTCCGAGCATAGCCATGGAGCTATTGCCAATAACCGGGCACTTATGGCTGCTATTGAGAATTTCACAGGCAACTCAAAAAACTTTGCTCGACACTGCCTGTCCAAGGCACGCATGCTGAATGCATTAGTTATTGTATACTCAGCTCAACCATATTGAACTTAACAACGAAATTCTTAAAATGTCAACGCGCGAGTGATGCCGTTGGTGTCGCTGCCGCCTATAACCTGCGGTTCCCGCTTACCATCAAGCGATTCATATAGTTCCTTTTAAGTTTTTTTAATACTTTAATACGAAAACGACGAATAAAAAAAATATTTTAATACGACGGGGTATTATAAGTATGAAGTGTCTGTTTGTGTGTGTGCGTGTGTGTGTGCGTGTGTGTGTGTGTGTGTGTGTGTGTGTGTGTGTGTGTGTGTGTGTGTGTGTGTGTGTATGTATGGTCCAAGATAGCCGCCGCCACAAAATAGCGAATTACATAATTTTTTCACAACCCCCTTAATATGAGTATCAAATGAAGGGGCTTAACTAGGAGAATACTATACACTATGATAAATTTCAAATACATTTCGTGTTGGGGGTTTTCTAAATTGTTAATACAATAACTAAACTTCTTTGTATTTCTACAGACAAAAGTGAAAACACTTGGGATCGGTTTACTCACGAGCACCCGGAGAAGATTATAGATTGGAGCAATGGTGACATCGCCTGTGACTCCTACAACCAATGGAGGAGAGACATCGAGATGGCTGAGGAATTAGGACTGCATTTTTATAGGTAATACCACTTAACTACCCCTGTCTGAGGACGGGTTAAAACATTGTAGCGACATTTATCGCGCTACAATAAAAACTACGAAGCGAAGCCTGAATCGCGCAAGCAACATTTGCAACGCAAGCTGCATATATACGAACGCAAGGCATCAACTGTAGGGTAGTAGCCTACCAGGCAAAACACCCGCCTGGTCGGAGGATCCTCCCTTTGGATGGAGGGACAACATACCTCGTCCTACCACAATACAATCTTTCACTGCCATTCAGATCTGACTTGTTCGGTAGAAAGATCTCTCAGGGTCGGACTGACTGGTGACCACAATTACGCCGGAGTCTGTCTTAAAGCACCTTTGCGTGTGTTCCGACTATTGTGCGTCAGAGCTAGTTCCCCCTCTCGGTGCCTTTGCAGTAGGTAGAGAGTCTTAAGGGTCAGCAATATATCAGCAACGGGTGTTGCAACCGTCCATGGGCAGCGATGACTACTGGTTCTCTGACTTCTTCTCAGAGGTCTTTAGTGTTTAGTACTCTTCCACCACTGGATCTACGCCTCTTTCATTCAACGCCAAAGAGCTCATTTTGAACGCCAGTTAGGAAATACCAGAGCCATCTGGTAAAAATGAATTACAAAAAAATTGTAGACAAAAGCGGTATATCCCCAGGTTTTCAATATCCTGGAGCCGTCTGCTGCCATCTGGCTTCTCCAACTACATCAGTGAGGACGGCAAGAACTACTACAACAACCTGATCGATGGTCTCCTGGAGAAAGGCATCGAGCCACTCATAACTTTATACCACTGGGACTTGCCACAATCCCTTCAGGATCTAGGTAAGTTGATCTTTTCTCAGTCTTCAAAAAATCCTTTTGGATGCTAGTAACAGCTCATCATCATCATCAACCCCAACAGCTGGGCACGGGTCTCTTCTCAGTATGAGATGGTTTAGGCTGTCTACCACGCTAGCCTAATGCAGGTTGACAGACTTCACATGCCGTAGGGAAAATCTCTCAGGCATGCAGGTTTCTTTACGAATTTTTCCTTCATCGTTAAAGCGAGTGATAATTACGCACATTATTATAAAAGTCAGAGGTGCATGAGACTTTTGACTTGTCAGTCCAGTGGTCATACCCCTAGGCTATCACTGCTTATGTAGGAGTATTTCATAGAAAAACTTAATAACTCTTTGCTCGTTCAGAGTAATCGGCAGAATTAATAAGCTGCACTGCAAGGATCACTGCTTCTAAACAGACTAAACAATAAAAAAATACTGTGTTTTCCAGGTGGCTGGACAAACCCTCTAGTGGCAGACTGGTTCGAGGACTACGCGAGGGTAGTTTACACTCTATATGGTGATCGCGTGAAGATGTGGCTGACACTAAATGAACCGCAAATAATTTGTGATGCGGCGTATAACACCGGTGTGTTTGCCCCGGGCATCCTAAGCCCAGACGTTGGACCTTACATGTGCAATAAAAACCTTCTTATGGCACACGCGAAGGCCTGGAGATTGTATGATGAGGAGTTCAAACCGAAATACCATGGTAATTAATTTTTTTGTGTGTTCTCGCACCATGTTTCTAGGGTACTTTACAAACGTACAAATGATGGTCTCAAAATACTTCCAGACCTAAAAAAATAACTGTGGATGGCAAATCTAATTATATTTAACCAGTGATGTACGGAAACATACCATCACGCCTGTATTCCCCGTAAGTTAAGGCAGAGGAGTATTGATATACACCCACAGTCCATCGGTATATTTAGGTCCCATGTAATAGAGGGCGAGCCTGTTTCCATTAACCGGACACAACTCCAAACACTCTGCTATTGTGAGAATTTCTTAGAAAGAAATCCACAACAACACTCCTTGACCTGGGATTCGGACCCAGAACCTTGAGCATAGCAGTCGTGCTTAATACCACTAGGGGCTCTAACGAGGCAGTTAATTTAGTTTTTTTTAATAAATAATAATAATAATAATAAATTCTTTATTGACTAACTTTGTTCACAATTAAATGAAAACCCTGGCCCCTACGCTAGTATGAACTGTATTGCAGGAGCCAGTGCTTCCGCCCAGTCTAAGTATGCAAGACATGCCAACAAAAAAAAAAGTTTAGTTACATGAGAGTTAGATATTTTTTTTTAATAGAACCACCTATCATAATAAAGAATACTACTTTTCAAACTGAGTCCAACCTTTTTTCAGGTAAAGTGTCACTAGCCAACCAAGCATTATGGTTCGAAGCTTTTTCGGAGGAACACGAGGAGCTGGCAGAATTGGCCGTACAGAATTGTGTGAGTAACTACTACCTAGGGTTGAACTTGAAGTAGGTAACTAGGGTTAGGTTGAATTACGTTCCAGTCGGGGGCCCCCGCTTGAATATTCTATTCCCGTAGCCCCCGAAGCAGGTGCGAGGCGGAAACACTATAGTTGGTATTAGGTAGTAAGAGTCTGATAGATCTTTCCACGCCCCCCTGGGAGAGGACATCCAAGAAAATTCCCAACCTAGAAAACAAAAAATAAAAGCTTTTATAAAGAGGTTGAATTAAGTTTCGAACTACATATTTCATAGCTAACTTTCAACAAAAAGTACCTATGTGCTATTCCAGACTATGTTCTATCTCTGTGCCAAATTTCATCCAGATCTGTTCAGTAGTTTCTGCGTCAAACATCCATCCATCCATACGTACAAACTTAAACTATTAGTAGGTAGGTAGATTGTTGTTCCCCAGTGCCTGTGTTTTTATTACTAGCTTCCCGCCAGCGGCTTCGCCCGCGTGGTCTTATAATTTTTTCCCCCGTTTTTGCAACATTTTCATTACTACTCCGCTCCTATTAGTCGTAGCGTGATGATATATAGCCTATAGCCTTCCCCGATAAATGGGCTATCTAACATGGAAAGAATTTTTCAAATCGGTCCAGTACTTTTTGAGTTTATTCGTTACATACAAAAATACAAATCTTTCCTCTTTATTATATTAGTGTAGATGTAGATGTAGATTTTAATTCCTAAAAACAACTTGTAATTATATGTAATAAGTACAATTAAATATTGGAAAAAATATTGCAGGTGGGACAAGCAAAGAAACAAATGATAGGTCCTGTTTTGATGACTGAACGAATAGCTTGTCCCATAAAAAAGGTTGTATCGTTTTCAGGTAGGCAGATACGCCCATCCAATTTACACTGAAGCTGGAGGTTGGCCACCAGCTCTTGAGAAAGCTTTAGGGAAGCTTAGCGTCAAGAAAGGATACCCCAGGTCCGTACTACCAGCATTTACCCAAGAAGAGATTGAGTATATCAGAGGTAAGACAGTTTCCAAGTTCTACAATGAGCCCTGTGTCCCAAGGGGTAATAACCAGACTCAGAAACAAATATTTGTAACATACCATCACGCCTGTAGCTATTCCCCGAAGGGTATGTATAAGTCCCATGCGATTGGGGGCGATCCCATTGCCACACAAATCCAAACTCCGAGTTGCTATTAAGAATTTCGTAGAAAATCCAAATAAAACTATAAATAATGCTTTGACCTGGGAATCTGGAGCAATCGGCGTAATAATCCATAAGCAGATCCTGCAGTTTGTGTCAGCCGCAGGATTTAGCGGTAGACTCGAAATTTCATTAAGCGGCGATCACAATAGCCCCATCAGGGTCGATGTCACACGATAGCCGCGAACAAAATAATAATAATCCAAATACCTATTTGAAATGGTCCAGGGACGTACGACTTCTTCGCGCTAAACCACTACACGAGTCGTTTGATCCGTACTGCGAAGGAAGGCGAAGAGTTCAGACCCTGGCCAACTGGTGACGCCATCGACCTGAACGGTATCATAGTGAAACCTGATGACTGGCCTGCAACTCCCTCGACCTGGTTTTGGGTAAGGAAAAAGTATTTTGGTCACGTTCTTGTGGTGATAGAACTTGTACTGAGTCTACATTCTGGCTAGCTAATGTGCCGACTTTACTTAACTTTTGTGGAGCTAGCAAAATTATTTAGTCAACAACCGACATCTCAAGATGACAACGTCTAAGTTCTTTTTATCGTGTCAATGGTCAAACTTTGGAGTAGTATGAGGCCAACTCAACACTTAGGCTTGGCCGCATAAAGATCGTTATTCGTGCAGGTGTTCAAGCCTATTGAACAGACCTGCGAGTGTGACATAGATTTCTCTGAATTCCCGTAGACACACCGAGCAAGATTAGGAGCTCTGAATCTCCACTTGGAGATATTTACTCTGCATCTACCAATCTTGACGATTTAATGACTTCGACACTGGCCACTGTAAGCGGTGCCGAGGGTCAAGCGATACTACTGGTATTGGTCGCGTCTGTCGTCATATTTATAAGCTGCGGTAGCTATGTACCATCAGACCATCTGTATGTTCTTTACAACAAAAAATACAACCTTTATTGGCATTATTGCCATCTATGCTATAGGTATAATCAATGAATCCTCAGGTACACCCCGAAGGTATTCGAAAGCTGTTCGTCTGGTTGAAACAGCAGTACGGACCCTTAGAATACTTCATCACGGAGAATGGACTGTCTACAGGGGCAGGACTTGATGATCAGGACAGAGTCCAGTATTACAGGGATTATATGAGACAGGTGAGCTTGACAGAAGAGTCACACAAGGGCAGGTCGGTCAGGCATTGAAGTCATTCTTTCCTCACCAATAATTTATATGACTCCAGGTCTTGTTGGCGATCAAGGAAGATGACGTGAACGTGACAGGGTACACAGCGTGGACTATCATGGATAACTTCGAGTGGCCAGATGGTTATGAGTAAGTCACAACTTGAATTAATCGTTTGAATGTGGTCATCATCATCATACCATCACGCCCATATTCCCCGAAGGGGTAGGCAGAGGCGTAACTGGTGAAATGTGGGTGTACATTACACCCACATTTCACCAGTATTTTTAGGTCCCATGTAATAGGGGGCGAGCCTATTGCCATAAACCGGGCACAAATCCAGACTCCGAGCTGCTATTGGGAAGATCGAACCCAGGACCTCTAGCGTAGCAGTCGCGCTTGGGACCACTAGACCAACGAGCCAGAGTGAATGTGGTCGAGATGGAATATATCATTTAATTCCGTCGATTACCCTGGTCTTGCTATGATTTACTCCTAAATAAGCAGTAATAGTCTAGGGGTATGACCACTAGACTGCCAAGTAAAAGGTCTCGAGTTCAAATCCAATCCAATTTAATCCAAACTTTTCGAAATCATGTGCGTGTATCTTAACTCGCTTTAACGGTGAAGGAAAACATTGTGAGGAAGCCTGAATGCCTGAGAGATGAGAGAGAGAAGCCTTGTTTCCCTACCTCCTAATAAGTTCTCGTTAAATTATTTGTCAGATATTTTTACACAAACTGTTCAATTTTTGAATTTATCCGGTGGATAACAAAACAGGTCGTAAGTTTTAAAACAGCCAAGTGTAAAACCATATTTACCATTTTCAGAGTAAAATTCGGGCTGTATGAAGTGGACTTTACGGACCCTCTGCGCACGCGCACCCCTCGTGCTTCGGCGCGGTACTACGCTGAGGTTATAAAGAATCACTCCCTAGATGTACCAACAAAATAAAATGAACTTGACTGATTTCTGACACTTGACTAAATAGACTTTAGTTTGAAATGTATGTGATTTGATTTGAAAAGGCTTATTAATTTTATACGAATTAATTGTAAGAGCCTTTGTAGCCTCTATTAAATATTTTTAAATATTATTTTTTTCTTATTTATTTATGTTAGCTAAAATCATTATGCATGATCGGGGAACAACGGACGCCATATTTGCTATTCGCCAGTTATGCGAAAAATACATAAATGCACACAGAACTTGCATGAATATGGTACCTATTTCTTGACCTCGAGAAGGCATACCACCGAGTTCCACATGAGGTTGCTGGCTGGGTATACCTGGGAAGTTCTAAGAAGTAATGGCGACAGCCGCTACAGGTCACAGGAATAACTTGCGACCCGCGGATGCCTCTGAAGTTAAAAATCTGTAAATCAATTATAAGTATTGTATGGTTAAGAGTGCTGGGCCGTTAAGAAGACGGATAAAAGAAGACTACATGCAGCGGAGATGAGAATGATGAGATGGGTGTGTGGAGTGACTAGTAATGTATGTGTAGTATGTAGTATGTAATGTAATGGACAAAATAAGGAAGTATATTAGAGGAAGTTTGAAAATGGCGCCAGTGACGGACAAGTTGAAGGGGAATCGTTTGTCTTGGTATGGGCACAGTGTAAATAAATCTCTAACAGTGGAACGACTCGGGCGTCTAGACAGGTCAACGATGAGGTGGGTTGCGGGGCAGAGCGGCGTCCCCCCACCGCTTTTTCGCAGGCGGCCCGTCCGCCCGACATACACTGCGCGTCGGTACGGAGTTTCAAGTGCATCGCCATCGCGCTGTCGTTAATATTATTAAATTTATTTCGAATATTGCTGATGCGACAATTTTTCAATAATAATGCGTTCTACTTGTGCAGTTTACGGTTGTTTGCCGACATCGTACAGCAGTAATAAAGGAGAATTGAGATTTAATCGATTTCCAAAGGATGAGAATCGATAAGTGTCTCCTAACCTATGATGTATACCTACCTAAAGTAATATTATTTCTACAGTAAACAGAATAAAGTATCTATCCGCCGCTACCGTGTGTTTAGGTACTTACTAAAATAAATATTTTAACTTTCCAATGGGTTTTGGTACGATTTTCACGTATAATAATAATAATGTCATTTTTACTAGATTTTTTAGATAAGTAAGATAAGTAGGTACCTATTGTTGGTATTTTACGAGATAATAAGTAAGATTTGGCGAATCTAAACTTATTTATTACTTTATTATCTATGTACCTATATTCTATGATTTTTACGGCCGGGTTAAAGTTAGCTCGTGCCAACTCCAACCCGGACAAAAAGTTTGGCGAGAACTGTACCTATGCCGGAAATAGCATAATGTGTAGGTATCTAGAAAGGTTGACGTAATATAACCCTATAACCCTTTATACGATGATGAAATTTGTTCTAAAATGAACTTACAAACATAATTCACCTGTAGGAACGTAAGTACTTGCGAAATGTGTTTTTTGACAACCCTAAGCTATTCATATTTTTCTAGAAATCAGTACTACTACAACTAACACATAGCTTAATTTGAACTTAAAATATATCGCCTATAAGAACGTAAGTACTTGCAAAATGTTTTTTGTGACAACCCTAAGCTCTTTTCAATGTCTAGACGATTGTCGGCATTTCGCAACCACACAAAGGAGTTGGATCACTATCCGTTGTTACATTATGGTATGGGCACGTAATAACGAGGGATGAAACGCATGTGACTAAAAGAGTGATGACATTGAATGATGAAGGATGGAAGTATAGAGGAAGGCCAAAGAATAGATGGATGGATTGTGTTAAATTCGATATGATGGAAAAGGGATTGAAAAAACAGCTGACGGAGTACAATGGTTTAAATACTCACAAGGAATAAACTGAATTGATTTGCAAGTCATTATGATACATAATTATAGAAACCTTGAAACTTCACGTACCTATGTTTTATGCAAATATATTTTAATTAGAACCTCTAAGGTACAAAAATGGTCCAGCTGATCACACAATGTGATTTTGGATCGTTCGATAGTGTTTGAAAATAAGAATAAGAATATTTATTTCCAGCAAACATGATATTTATTCTTATTTAAATGTGAAAGAAATATTCGACAGGCATAATAGGTAATATTATAATTCCACATCTGTGTTTGTGAAGTTGAATTTAGCAAAATTCGACTTTGTCGTTGTAGCTACCGCTTAGTTGGCAGGTAAGATCGTTGTGATGAATTGATCACGATCACGACCTTGGGGAGTCCGTTTCTACATAGTAAAGTAGTACCCGGGGAGGATCTACCCTAAATCCACCCAATCTTGGAGCACAATATGCCTAGGGGAGCTATTGTGAAACAACCGTCTCGCATGATGTCTCTCTCTCTCTCTGCCATGATCAGCAGTCTGACACTCAAACCACTAGTCCACAGACGTCGTCTTGTTTTTACCCGACAGCTGAAAGAGGGTTATGTGTTTGACCTGTTGTATGTATGTCCGTTCCTATGTCCGCTTGTACATAACTACTCAATGGCTTGAAGGATTTTGATAAATGACACGTCATTAGATTCGTCTTGATGACACGAGTGTCACTGGGTAGGTACATCATGTTCTTATAAAACAAAATGACGAATTTTAAGCGCTTTAATGCGCGGAGGAAAAACCTTTGAAAATTATCTTTAGCTTTCTTTTATCATTTTTCATTTCGAACGATCATTTAGGATCTATTGAGTAATGATTTAATGATTAAAAAACTAAAAGTATGAAATAAAATAAATTATTCAATGAAACAAAAAACCCGAATGCGTTAAAGTAGTACTTAGTATCTTATCTTGCTATGGGGGCTGGTACAGCCAGCAACACTTCGACCCAATGGTATCTTTTGTGTTGTCCCCATCACCGTATATTCGTGGTTCATGAAGGCGGCTAACCCACTGAGAGGAAAGAACCTAAATTTTCTGTCTTCGGGTACCCGTTGCTGAGTAGACTCATCCGTTTCGTCGCCAGGACGTCACAATCACACAGGATGTGCTGCACTGTTTCCTTAAATTCACCACAGGCTCTGCAGTCGTTGTTCAAAGCTGGCTTCATTTTAAGGAGCATATCATTTGTGGTGTAGTGCCCTGTAAGGGCTCCAATGACAGCTCAGACTTTGTACCTTCTATTGCTCAGAATGAATTTAGAGACTCGTGTGGTGCCGCAGCCGAGAAAACGTCATGAGTGTTCTACCCCTAGACTGTTGGTCCACTCCTCTATGCGTTTCTTATCGGCTCTTGTTTTATCTTATCTTATGCTTTCCTTATATAGGAAGTTCTAGGGCCTTTATGCATGGCCTAACTATCACTTAGAACGTAGATCTTTTTATTTTCAACATTCCTTTTTATATCTTCATCTGCACAAACGATGATGGCATACATCTCAGCCTGAAAAATCGTGATGAGTTTACATAATATATCATCATTATCATCATCAACCCATTAACTGTCCCACTGCTGGGCACGGGTCTCGTCTCAGTATGAGAGGGATTAGACCATAGTCCACTACGCTGGCCTAATGCGGGTTGGCAAACTTCACATGCTGTCGAGAAAATCTGTCAGGCATACAGGTTTCCTCACGATGTTTTCCTTAATTACGAAAAGTCAGAGGTCTGTGCCTTGGATTCGAATTTGAGACCTTTGACTTGGCACTCCAGTGGTCATTCCCCTAGGCTATCACTGCTGCTATTCACTTTCACTTCACTATTCTGCTGTTCCATATTTGTTGCCATTTTGAGTAAACTGAATATAGACAATTACGTCGTCAACATAGAATAATTTATAAGAAATACGTATAAGTACAAGCGGAAACCTAGTTACTTATACCTAAACAATACTTGCTTGTCTCACCTGCAATACATTTTCTAACATTCAAACGTGTGTTTTTTTTTTGGATACATTTAGTCGCAGTACTTTAAATGCAGTCGGGTATTTGTTTCATTGAATAAATTCATTCAACCCGACTGCGTTTAAAGTTTCATGTTTGCATTCACGTGTAAAATAAATTTTAATTGAATTTTTTTATTTACTTAAACGCGTTTACATTGACATTGTGTTAACTGTGACTAAATTAAAGATATTATTGCTAATTCTGTGTTTTTGACGCACCAAAGTGTACGCTATGTGCTTCAAAACTTCAGTAAATCTACTCCAAGCAAGATTAACTCGCACGGTGGGTGGGGCAAAACTTCTTGGGTTCTTGGACCGGCGTTAGAGCTGGTTCCTCTCTCGCCTGGGGTGGCTCCAGCATTCTGCAAGTATTTTAAAGATCATCAATTCAACCCATCAGCAACGCATCTGTTGCGCACTTGCGCCAAATGTCCATAGGTGACTACTTACCACAAAAAATATATTTATATTTTATTTTCAACTTAACATCATTGTGAGGTCGCTGGGAGTCGTTGATGCAGGTGGCATAAGACCGGCCCCGTGGAAGTCTATGGGGGAGGCCTATGTTCAGCAGTGGACCTCTTTTGACTGATATGATGATGATTATGATCATTTTGAGCAAACCTGCATACCTGAGCGATTTTCTTGACGGCGTGTGAAGTTTGTCATACCGCACTAGGCCTACAAGGTAGGCTCTTGCCTAACCCCTTTCATTCTGAGATACCTGTGCCCAGCAGTGGGACAGTTAATGGTTTGATGAGGATAATTTTCAACCGTCAACTGAACTGCGCCTTATCTACCATTATAGCTGCTTGGAAATAGTATTATCTCTGTCTTACCAACGACTTATACTTCTAAAATTTTTCTGCGTGGTAAAATGTAAAGATATATATACCAAGCCTTAAAGACAAGCAGCTATATTTCGCGTAGTACCTATCGTGGGGTTCTGGGAAATACAAGTCGCTATCATGTTTTCTATTGGCGTCATTGTTTTCAGGTGAGTTTATTTTCAATTTGACCAGCTAAGTAATAACGTCTCCATACCTCACTGCCACTAGGATCGGCATGGTGATAGGCGATAGCTCAAGTCACCACAGATTTTTCGAAATTATGTGCGTAATTATCACTCGCTTTAACGGTGAAGGAAAACATCGTGAGGTAAACTGCATGCCTGAAAGATTTTCTCGACGTCATGTGAAGTTTGCAAACCCGCATCAGGCTAACGTGGTGGACTATAGCCTAAGCCCTTTCATACTGAGAGAAGACCCATGCCCAACCGTGGGACAGTATATGGGTTGATGATGAATTATGATGAAAGTATTACTTCCACAGCGCTGTACTAGCGGTGTCGTGGTGCGATGAAGTCTTGAGGTTTCCCTCAGGGTTTAAGTTTGGAGCAGCCAGCGCTGCTTACCAGGTCGAAGGCGCCTGGAATGTCAGTGGTAAGTCACAACCCTATGTAAAATACTTCTGATTCATGAATACTAGTTTTGGACAATGAGTTTGCATCCTTTAATTCCCGCGTAAGGTACTTTTCTGCATAGTTTTGGCGGAGTTTGTGTGTTGTGACTTGATGAGTTTTTGGTGTACCCACAACTTTAACCATATTATATCTACATTATGTATTTTATTCTGAGTGTCGGAGCTAAATTGAAAGTGTTTCTCAGTTAAGTGAAATGTAAATTTCTTTATGAGAAATAAAAAAGTCTTTAATCAGAAAATAACCTTTGCTCTCGGCTTCCGAAGTTTGAAGCCCGTTACAGTCCTTTCGAGGGTGAAATGTCTAAAATCCTTTTTACCCGACTGCCGAAGGAGGAGGGTTATGTGTTTGACGCGTATGTTTGTATGTATGTATGTATGTCCGTTCCTATGTCCGGTCGTAACTACTCAACGGCTCAACCGATTTAGATAAATGACACCTCATTAGATTCGTCTTGATGGCACGACTGTCACTGGGTACATGAAATTTTAAAAAAATCAATATGGCGGATTTTGTACGCTTTAATGTGCGAACTGATTTTGAAAATGATCTTGAGTTGTATCAATTTATATTTTAAATCATCATTTAGGATCTATCTAGTGATTCTATGATGATTTATAAACTAAAAAGAAGGAAATAAAATCAATTATTAAAAGAAACAAAAAACCCGACTGCGTAAAAACTACTAACTAAAAATCTAAAAACAAGCTCTGTGATGTTGGGAAATGTATTGCAGGCGGGACAAGCTGTTCGTTCATAAACAAAATTGTTTCTTTGCTTGTCCCGCCTGCAATACATTTTCCAACATCACAGAGCTTGTTTTTAGATTTTTAGTTAGTAGTTTTTTAGCAGATTCCTGCGTCATAATAACTTTGCCACTCTCCCTTATTGACTGTGGTTGAGTGATGGGTAGATAAGAGGTTATGGTGCCTTTGAGGCTCGAATCTGGTCATTGTGCTTATTAGTTTCGCGTATATGATGAAAAAAGTCAACTCGCCCAACTGTCTGTGGAGGTGTGTTGCCCCTCCATCCAAAGGGATCCCCTGACCAGGCAGGTATTATGCCTGGTGGGCCACTGCCCGGCGGTTGATGTCGGGCGGTTGTATATATGTAAGTTGCACGGTAAACTTCACTTGCGCGACTCAGGATTTGTCGATACAGTGCGGTGTGTGGAATCCTATAGGACGCTCATTATTATATCCTAGCAGAGTGTATCGTATCGGGGTTCAAAGACGTCACGCCTTCAATAGCAACTTTCAAATAGGCTTTTTTAGTATAGCATTTTGGCGACACCGTTACAGGTGAGGTTAGAATTTTTGTTTTAAATTATTATGTATTTTATTTTGCCAGACAAAGGAGAAAGCATGTGGGACCGTTACGTCCACGAAGTTCCCAAAAGAGTTAGTGACCTGACCAATGCAGACGTCGCCTGCGACTCTTACCATCTATGGCAGAGAGACATCGAGATGGCCAAGGAACTCGGCCTCCACTTTTACAGGTAAAGAATAGTTTCATATTAACAAAACGTTTTTATATCACGGCTATTGAAATTTGAAGTTACGTTCTAGTTATGTTTCCAATGGTATAGTGGAAGATGACTAAAAGGGTGATGACATTGAATGTTGAAGGACGGAGGGATAGAGGAAGGCCAATGATAAGATGGATAGACTGTGTTAAGGTCGATATGATGGAAAAGGGATTGAATGAGCAGGTGGAGCCTAGCAGGCATGAATAGAAGAAAAGGATAGGCTGCGCCGACCCCAAATAAATTAAAGCAAAGGCCGGAAGATGATGTGATGATGGTGAATCTCCTCGTGGACGCAAACCCCATCCACTAGCAGTTCTGCCGTTCACAAAACATGTGGTAGTTACAAAATGTTAAATTGGGTTTCTTCTGTCATAAGTGTCTTTCTTCTGTCTGTAATTCTCAGTAGCAGAAATTCCGATTTATATACGGTTATGAACGAAAAATGTACCAGAAATCTGTGGACGTATGTATCGTTTTTGCTTAATCTTTCACTGAAAAGAGACTTGAGGAATATTTCATTGCTAAGACAAGGCATGATGATGATAAGTACACCGTTTCGTTCCTTTCGCGTTGTTTAGGACGCCCTGCGACACGATGGACCGACGATTTAAAGAAGGTGGCTGGTTGGCAGCGGATGGATGCGAGCTGCCCAAGAACGGGATGGTTGGCGCTCTTTGGGAGAGGCCTACGTTCAGCAGTATACATAGCCACATGTACTGTATTTATGACTTAACCAACAGGTTCTCAATATCCTGGCCTCGTCTCCTCCCAAATGGCTTCGCAAACTACATCAGCGAGGACGGCAAGAAATACTACAGCAACCTGATCGATGGTCTACTGGCGAAGGGCATCGAGCCTTTCATCACTTTGTACCACTGGGACTTGCCACAGAACCTTCAAGAACTCGGTAAGGAAATAGGAAGCTAACGTAGTTATCAGACTAGGTCTAAACTGGTACCAAAACTAAGTATGAACTGGTTCACTGGTAAAGACTTTACGTTTAACACTACACTACACTGGCAGGCCTTTGTTCTATCACTATAGAAACAAAGGACTGGCTATAAACGATGCCAAATTCAGCCTTCTTTTATTTTGACCTTTGATTTCAGACCACCACGCTCACATTTTTTTAATTAGACATTGAATGCTTGGATCCATCGGCTATTTGTGTCTAGTGCTGAGTGCACCTAATCAATGCCTCGACCATGAGTTTTTCTAACTAGACTCGCCATAAAATATTTGTATGGAAAACCCTCGCAGCGCCTCTAGCGGTTACGTAAGGAACTAAAATCTGCTATGAGATTACAGCGTTTCGATGCGTAAAAAACCTATCGAGAGTCTTTCGATAGAACTCATGGTTGAGGGGCTGATGACATAACATAAACACTTACCTACGAATACTGCTTTAGGACGAATCTCTCATTCTATTTGAAAATTTTTGCAGCACCAAATGCTTTATGCAAGAAAAATAGGACGCTAACCGTCTGTTTCACCACCTCCCATATAGTTTCTGTTACATTACCTGACAGATAGTGTCATACGAGTTTTATTCCATTTTTAAATTTATCCGGCAGTTAGCAGCTATGTATTTCTATTTTAACAGGCGCTTATCACCTTTTTGTATTTTTACAGCATTTTCCATGCTAAGTTTACCAGTTATTTTAATGAAGGAACTTTCTAATAGATATCGCTACGTCACCTTAAGACGTAAGTTTAGAATGTGAAGGAAGATTTCAGCTTGGCGAATAGGACTCGCGGTGGTCATAAAGTCTGGTGTATTTAAAACCAGAAAACGCAGGTTCCAGTCCTGCCCACCATTCGATTTGTCCTTCATTAAAATACCCGCTAACATGTTCTAACCACTTTTGCAGGTGGCTGGACAAACCCTCTAATAGCTGATTGGTTCACCGCCTACGCCAGGGTGGTCTTCCAACTCTTCGGTGACCGCGTCAAGTGGTGGCTCACCATCAATGAAGCGCTAATGGTTTGCGATATGACGTATAATTCTGGGCTCGGAGCTCCTGGAATTTTAAGTCCCGAAGCTGGAGCTTATATCTGCAATAAGAACGTCATGCTAGCCCATGCTAAAGCTTGGAGGTTGTATGACGAGGAGTTTAAACCGAAATATCATGGTAAGTTAAGTTGGATTGGATAAGATGGCGTTCGAGCATTCTCTAAGACATGCACGCGTGTGTTTGCTCCACGTGTTAGGGAAAAATAGTATGAAATATCTTTGAGGTCTGATGGCAGTCGCTTCGTGTAAATACTGAAATTCAGCCGCATCTGGTTAGACTGGAATCCGACCCCGACATGGTTGGGAAAAAGCTTAGGAGGATGGTATAAAATATCTATAAAAGCAGCAGAAGTAAAACAATTCTCTTTAGAATTTTTGTTTGTCTATTCATCTGCAGGTCTGTTTGCGCTGTATCACTTAAAAACTACTGCACGAAATTGGATGTGGTTTTGAGAGTTGTATTGCTGGAGGTCTAACTGAAATCTGGTGCATGTTTTACATATAGTCTGTGCGGAACTAGTTGGCCGCGCCTTAGGTATGTGAGCGGCGGGACGGAGGAGGGAGGTCGCCTGCGCGCGGTAGGACGGAGGGGCTGGGGCGCTTGTTTTCATTCACAGTAACCCGCCGCCTCGACCCCGTCCCTACCTAAGGCGCGGCCAACTAGTTTCGCGCGGACTATAGAAGCCAAGTTATCAATAACAATAGTCAATAGTACCATCGGAATGCGATTGTTCACAGGTAAAGTGTCTCTAGCTAATCACTTGATGTGGTACGAGCCCAAAACGGAGGAAGATGCTGACCTTGCTGAACTGGCCTTAGAAAACTGTGTAAGTATTTTACTATCGAAGTGTTTAAGTGACGATAGAGCATGATAATGATGAAATGAAATAAAGAAATAAAATGACCAAAATGAAATGATGAAATGAAATGATAAATTGAAACGATGAAATGAAATGATGGAATAAAATGATGAAATGTAATGATGAAATGAAATGATTAAATGAAATTATGAATGAAAAGGTTGAAAAAAATGTCGATGTCATAAGAGGAGTTGACATTTTTCGATAATATATTTTCAGATCGGTAGATACGCTCATCCCATATACTCCGAAGAAGGAGGGTGGCCGCCTTCCATCGAGAAACTTCTGAAGGAGGTTAGCAGAAAGAGAGGTTACTCCGAGTCTTCATTACCGGCGTTCACTCCGGAAGAAATTAAGCTCGTAAGAGGTAAAAAACTAAGAGGTACCGAAAAGCTTAGCTTAGGCGACACAGGAAACTCCCGAATTTCATCTTACAAGGGTAGTGTAAATCAACACATAAAAACAGTGTCTAGGGGCCTAGCCAAGTTGCCATCTACCGAAAAGAAACAAAACGATAAGAAACAAAATGTATGGGAGTGACATTTGTAAACGTCAAATTTGTCGAAAGGTTATGTCATTCCCATACATTTTGTTTCTTTTCGTTTGTCGATTGCAACTTGGCTATGCTCCCAGTTTATGCTTGTGTTGACTTCCAATCTACCAAGCTCGGCTGGCTGCCTTGGCGTTGCTGTAGCAGAGACGCGCCGTTTGAGGGTCTCCGCAACAGCAGCGCCGATACTATGTCTTCGAACCGTTTCGGATTGAACTCGGGTCGAGGGATCCGAGTGCTCGTCTCCTTTAAAAATATCAAGGAGACTGGTCTACAATTTGTGTGACCAGAGAGCAGGCTTGTTTTAGGAGAATGTATGCATTGCTATTCAATGTGGCAATCCTAGCCTTCTCTTCTCTTCTAATCGTCTGGAAACGCTGTCAGACGGTAGTGATACCGAGGTATAGGCTGAGCCCCACCCGGTTTTTTTTATAATTATATATATCGCTAGTTATTTTTTATTGTATTTTGCATCAACAAATGCTAGATATCTTTAAAGAGATACGTATAATATTTTTTGTAAAAGAAAAAATATAAAGCTATTTCTAAATTGTCTAATTGTAGGTACCTATGATTTCTTCGGAATGAATCACTACACGAGTCGTGTGGTCCGCCCCGCGAAGGAGGGCGAGACGTTCCAATCCTGGCCACTAGGTGACGCTGTAGATCTTAACGCCAAACTGGAGAAGCGTTCAGACTGGCCCACTGGCGATACTTCCTGGTTTTATGTGAGTATTCTTTATTAAGTTATTTCATCAATCATCTATCTATCACACATGTTTCCTTCGAAAAGTTAGGCTATATACGCACTGACAGATGGCTTGCTTAGCGCCTAGTGCCTAGCGAGCGAGTTTCGTCAAACGGAACGCGTTTTTACCGCGCGCCAAGGCGCTAGAGCGTCCCAGACTAGTGCCACGTTATGTTAACCTGTCAAACACAACGTGACGTCATGATGACCTGATAGAACTTCGCGTACTTCTATAGTCTACACGGAACTAGTTGGCCACGCCTTAGGTATGTAAGCGGTGGGACGGAGGGGCGGGGGCGCTTGTTTTCGTTCACAGTAACCCGCCGCCTCACCCCCGTCCCTACCTAAGATGCGGCCAACCAGTTCCACACCGATTATAGCGCTTTGGTTGCAAACCATACCACCACCAGTGAAAAGTTCAAGTTAAACTTATTCCACTTTCCAGGTATATCCTGAAGGCCTCCGTCGGGTGCTGGTCTGGGTGAAGGAGCAATACGGAAATCAGGAGATCATCATCACCGAGAATGGACTGCCTAGTGGCTCAGGGCTTAAAGATGACACCAGGGTACAATTTTACAAGGACTACTTAAAGCAGGTGTGTATACCTCGTCGGAAGCCGTCCTACGCTGCGCTTTTTCATCTAAATCATCATCACCATTATCAACCCTGGGCAAGGGTCTCCTCTCAGTATGAGCTATATATATAGGTCCACCAATCTAGCCTAACGTGGATTGACAGACTTCACATGCCATCGAAAAAATCTCTCAGGCATGCAGGTTTCCTCACGATGTTTTCCTTCATCGTTAAAGCGAGTGATAATGAATCACATGATTTCGAAAAGTCAGAGGCGTGCCTTGGATTCCAAGTCGGGACCTTTGACTTGGCAGTCCAGTGGTCATACTCCTAGAGGTATCACTAGGTAGCCTAGGCTATCACTGCTTCGTCATCCTTATATAATAAAATAAAAAAACCGTAGACTTTGTTGGCGATCAAAGAGGATGGTGTGAATGTGACCGGGTACACCGCGTGGACTCTTTTGGATAACTTCGAGTGGACCAGCGGGTATACGTAAGTATTCTTAAATTATTACCGAAGGATCTAGAACTTCCAACGACAGGAGACAACAGAACTAAATGATAATTTAAAATGATAATTTTCAAAATCAGTTCGCACATTAAAGCGTATAAAATCCGCCATTTTGATTTATTTTGAATTTCTTGTACCCAGTGACACTCGTGCCGTCAAGACAAATCTAATGAGGTGTCATTTATCTAAATCGGTTGAGCCGTTAAGTAGTTACGACCGGACATAGGAACGGACATACATACATACGCGTCAAACACGTAACTCTCCTTTTCCTTCGGCAGTCAAGTTATAAACGGAGAGACTTAATAATAGAATATCAGAATAGTCTTTAGTTTTTGTTTCCCGAAAAAGAAAATAGTTTAAAGAAGGACGAGGTACTATTTTGCCCCTCCAACCAAAGGGGAGGATCCTCCGACCAGGCGGGTGTTATTACTGGCGGGCCACTGCCCGACGGTTGATGTCGGGCGGTTATATATATGCAAGTTGCACGGTGAACTTCACTTGCGCGATTCAGGATTTGCTTCGTATTTCCTATGTAGCACGATAGATGTCGCTACAAGTAGTATCTATCTTCGGGGAGAATAATACGATGGTAAACACAATAGTATCTACGAATGTTTTGACACAGGGACGTGTTAGGCCGTCCACACTCATCCGGAATTTTCATAATCTGAATTCAGATGATTACTGAACAAAGTAATTATTTACCACACACATTCTGATTTTTTCAGATTATGCAAATCTCAGATCGATCATTACTTTGTATGGAATTCTGGGCTTTCTGAATTCAGTTTATGAAAATTCCGGATGTGTGCGTCCAGCTTTAGGCTAATCAAGAGGCATAAGAAAGAAAGACGTTTTCGAGATGTTAATGATGAAAAGTAAGGATTTTCACTATTATCATCTCCTTTTAATAATAAACTATTTGACAGATATCCTAGCGCTTGTCCCTCAGTAAATTCTTGGTTGGTTGCTGATGAAATAAATTAAGCTTTTACCTTCTAGGCCTAAATTTGGACTTTATGAGGTGAACTTCACGGATCCAATGCGCACGCGGGTACCACGTGACTCGGCGCACTTCTACGCAAACCTCATAAAAAGCAATGCTCAAGATCATTAAGAAAATAAAGAATAAGATCCATTTAAGTTCCCGTTTAATTACTTGGCAGATAATTTTATATGAATTGTGTTCCATCTTTTTATTTATCCGGCGGTTTGCGGTTATCCGGAGCTGGTGAAACAGGCCCAGTCTACCGAATTAGATTACAGTTAAAAAAAATGTTAATAAAAGTCATAATACTGACCATATTTGTACGTTTTAATGTATTTTCTCTCAGTCAATATTTTTTCGGTTTCTTTCTAAACGCATTTGTTTTTATTGATTTGATAAAATAATGTTAAATAAATCGTTTTTGTTGTTTGTTTGTTTTTGTCCGCCCTCTATGTTGTACAGTCATATACGTAGACACTTACAAAAATAAATAAATCGATTTTTTCATGAATGATCGATTGCAACACCAATACCTGTGATACACACGCTAGTTACTCGCACAAAAGCATGCGCATTACTGGCAAGAATGACTTCTATATAATAATAATCCAGTCATTAAAACTGAGCAAACATTAAGCCCGTGATATACATGCTAGTTACTTGCACAAAAGCATGTGCATTACTGGCAAGAATGACTTCCCTATATAATAATAATCCAGTAGCGATTTAGTTAGGCAAGTCAATCACAACGCTTCGGATGTTTCCGGGCCTAGAGCTTTATATCTATAAACCTAAAGTCCAAAGTTTTAAGAGAGGTAGAGGCACAACCATTTCTGGGTCAAATCTGGGGAAGTACCTCCATCTTACAGAAAACTGCAGCCAAATAACACACTTTATTGTGTGTCGTGTTTCTGCAGTAAGGTTGCCAGAGCTCCTTCTAAGGATGCGTTGCGCTGACAGCAAGAGGAATATTCCCTTAAACTGTCGGCGCAGTGAATCCTCCATAAACCTCGAAGAGGTTTTTATGGTCGGCAACGCGCGAGTGATACCCCTGGTGTTGCAAGCGTCCATAGGCTACGGTAACCGCTTACCATCAGGCGAGCCGTAAGCTTGTTTGCCACCTTAGTGGTATAAAAAAAAAGATTTCGATTCTGGGTCTAGTGAGACGAAGCCGAGAGCCGGTCCGTGTTAGTTGGGTGTTGTTATATCAATCGCGGGTCACACGCCGGTCATTCGGTAAATGATTGTTGGTCACGCAGAGCGATTCGTTCAATTCGATTCGTAATACTTACAGGCATCTGTATCGTTTCGACACAGAATGCCAGTAGATGGTATACCAGTGTCTAGCATGTGTATCACGGCCATTAGAATAATCCGTTATTATATACTTATTATGTACAATTGTACATTGATATCAATGTAGATAGCGATTCGTTTTCATAGTTGTCATGTCTCAACGTGTGGTGGTCGTATTGAGGTAAGCAAATCTAATTATTCCGAGTACACGAGGCGCAAGCGCGGTTAATTAATGTTCTCTAATCTATTTTTTTTTCAATTTAGCATAATGACGCTTCCGACATGTATAATAATGGTAGATGGATTGAAGCGACGGCGGGTCGCTATAGTCACTAGGTACATATTATAAAACAGAGTCACTTTCTCTGTCCCTATATCCCTATGTATGCTTTAATCTTTAAAACTACGCAACGGATTTTGGCGCTTTTTTTTTAATAGATACAGTGATTGAAGAGGAAGGTTTATATGTATAATAACATACCACGCGGGCGAAGCCGCTGGCGGGAAGCTAGTCACTAATAAAATAAAGTAAAAAATTATAATAACAAAAAATATATAAACTTACATTGATTGACACGTCACTTTTTTAGGATCATAAATCCCTCCCATCGGGTGAGGCCAAATTCATCCAGACTACTTATAAAATAAATTATTAGATAAAATAATAGATGATTTTCAAAATCAGCCCGCAAATTAAAGCGTATAACATTCGCCATTTTGTTTTTTTTTCGGAATTTCATTTACCCATGACTCTCGTGCAATCAAGACGAATCTAATGGGGTATCATTTATTTAAATTGATTGAGCCGTTGAGTAGTTACGAGCGGAAATAGGAACGGACATACATAGGTACATACAGGTCAAACTCATAACCCTTCTTCGGCAGTATTATTATTATTATTAGCCTAAGTATTAGGTACGGTAGGTGCGCAATCCGCGCACAATGCAATCCAAAATAATAAATATGAAATTTTGGTTGGATGTTTGTTACTCTTTCACGCAAAAACTACTGAACGGATCTGGATAAAATTTGGCACAGAGATAGATTATAGTCTGGAATAGCACATAGGCTTTTTATCCCGGTAAAATGTATGGTTCCCGTGGGATAGCTTTGTTTTGAGAAGATGAGTATAGACAATTGTAAATTACGTCATCAACATAGAATAATTTATAAGGAATACACAGACCACAGGGGCGCAAGCCACTGGCGGAAAGCTAATCTTAATATAAAGAAAAGGCGAAAGTTTAAAATATTCGATCTGGTTAAGAACCCAAATTACCCTATTTCTTTTTTTTCATAATAAAATAAGATGTTTTTATATTCAATTATTGCTCAAACGGTAACAAACTTTGATAATACTATACAAGGTGGAAGGGACATCGACGCACAAACGTAGTGACAAGGTTTTACTCAAGGTCAAAAATAAAATGACCTAGGTCATACATGTAGAAAATGATCGGTTATTACAGATTTGAGCGCATTTTTGAGCGCGCAAAGTATCCCTAAAAACGCGATTATAACGCTCCGCAGTGAAAAGTATCCCGGGCACAATCCGAAATAAATGAAATATTGATGTTTTAATTATAAATCTAATTTGGGTAGATAGAAATAATGGTTTTTTACTCGTTCCAGTAAAAAAACCTGCAGGAAAAATTGAAAAATCGATGAAAAAAGTTACGGAAAATTTCAACGCAGGAGGGTCCAGAATCATGAACTGAACTCATTGTATTCGGATGTGCGTTGATGTCCCTTCCACCTTGTATATTTTAAATTTTATTCATTGTTTATGATTACAATGGAAATGTGATTGCCCTAGATTGTCGGTACACCAGACGCTCTGACCACTAAGTCACCGCTCGCCCTAAAAGAGGGCGAGCGGTGGCTTAGTGGTCAGAGCGTTCGAATCCTGCCCGCCCGCCGATTTTTTTCTTCATTAAAAATAACTTGTAATCTTAGCATGGAAAATGCTTAAAAAATACAAAAAGATAGACAACGTTCTTTATTTTTTTTTCCCTCGTTACATGTATCTACCTATTTTACTTTAAATTTATTAGAATTTGTTGTTGTATATGTATTTGTGTCTGTCTGTCCGTCTGAATAAATGCTTTCTTATTCTTATTCTTATAAATTTGGATGTTTGTTGCTCTTTCACGGCAAAACGGCTGAACCGATTTGGCTGAAAGTTGAAATGGTGATGGCTTATACCTTAGATTAGGATATAGGCTACATTTTAATCCCCAAAAATTCAAATTTCCTACGAAAAACGGGTTCAAAGTTCCTAACTTCACGCCGGCGAAGCCACGAGCAAAAGCTAGTGAGTAATCAATTATGAAGATTATAATAAAATGTTATCGGAGCGCTGCACAATAACAAATAAGCCTGCGCATGATTACTTAGGTATAATTACAGATGACTGTAATGTAAGTAGTTACAAAATAGGTATACAAGGTGGAAGGGACATCGACGCACAAACGTCGTGACAAGGTTTCACTCAAGGTCAAAAATAAAATGACCTAGGGCGTTCATGTGGAAAATTATCGGTTATTTATTAGGTACAGATATTGACAGTTTTGAGCGCGCAGTGTATTGCTAAAAACGCGATTATAACGGTCCGCGGTGAATGATATCGCGCGCGCGATCGGAAATAAATGAAATAATGATTTTTTAATTATAAATCTAATTTGGGTACATATGTAAAAATAATGTTTTTTACACGTTCAAGTAAAAAAAACTGCGGAAAAATTGAAAAATTGATGGAAAAAGTTACGGAAAATTTCAACGCAGGGGGTCCAGAATCATGTACTGAACTCATGGTATTCCTATGTCCGTCGATGTCCCTTCCACCTTGTATACTTTAAATTTTATTCATTGTTTATGATTACAATGGAAATGTGATTGCCCTAATAACATGTTTTATAGTTAACTAGCTTTCCGCCAGTGGCTTCGCTCGCGTTGTCTGGATATTTCTAATAACTTTCATCCCCTATTTCAACCCCTTACAGCTCTTTTTTCGCATTATTAAGTAGTCTATGTCCTTTCTCAGGCTCTAGACTATCTGTGTACCAAATTTCATTTAAATCGGTTCAGTACTTTTGGCGTGAAAGCGCGACAGACAGACAGATAGAGTTACTTTCGCATTCATAATATTACGTTAAAGATGTAGCATTCTAATGGTTAAAGAATTTTTCAAATCGGTCCAGTAGTACTAACAAACAAACAATCAAATCTTTCTTCTTTATAATAATTATTACAAGCTTCCCGCCAGATAACGTTTTTCCCCCGTTTTTGCAACATTTTGCATTGCTACTCCGCTCCTATAAGTCGTAGCGTGATGGTATATAGCCCATAGCCTTTCCCGATAAACGAGCTATCTAACACTGAAAGATTTTTTCAAATCGGTCCAGTAGTTTCGGAGCCTATTCAATACCAACAATCTTTTCTCTTCACTAACTCACAAAATCCTTTGCGTACTTAGTTTAAAAGATCTAACCGTACAAACAGCGGAAGTGACTTTGTTTACACTATGTAAGTACAGATAAAGAAGATTACTCGAAACAATAGAGAAATTATTTGTTATGACTGCCAACTTAATATGTATAGTCGACCATAAAATTGCTTTATCACCCTTAGAGAGAATGTCGTTTGCACATCACAAAACAACAAGGTCTATTTTTGCATATAAGACCAAGTGACAGATTGATAATGAGCCTTAGTAAATTCAATTTGTACGGAAGTTTTTGTCAAAAGTGGTAAAGCAATTTTATGGTCGACTATACGTAACATACCATCACGCCTGTATTCCCCGAAGGGTTAGGCAGAGGCGTACTAATTTATTTATTTACTTACTAGCTTTCCGCCAGCGGCTTCGCCCGGGTGGTCAAGTATATACATATAAACTAGAGTTGCCGCGAATAGTGTTTATAGCGAATAGTCGAATACCGATTAATCGCCATTCACTTTGGCGAATAGTCGAATAACTCGACATTACTATTCGACATAAAAAAAAAAAAACATTAAACACATTAAAAATATTTCTAATTTCTTCTAAGGTTGTGAGAAAAGAAAACAATAAAGTTAAAGAAATCTGTTTCATGTTATACATACCTACATATTATTATATGTAGTAAATTTAATTTTCCATTTTTAAAAGGATGATTATTTTTAACTCATTAATTCTTTTGTTCGTTAAAAGTTTATTTTCGACGACTATTCGCCGAATGCCGAATAATACTAGCTATTATTCGGTATTCGACGAATATCAAAAAAATGACGAGTAATGCCGAATACCGAATATTCGTATTCGACGAATATCAAAAAAATGACGAGTAATGCCGAATACCGAATAATAGCGAGTATTCGCGGCAACTCTAATATAAACCTTCCTCTTGAATCACTCTATCTATTAAAAAAAACCGCATCTGTTGCGTAGTTTTAAAGATCTAAGCATACATAGGGACAGACAGACGGCGGAAGCGACTTTGTTTTATACTATGTATTGATTAACCAACTTATACTAACAGTTTATACCACACATACAAGTTATCGGTCATAATATAATACGGAAACAATGTATTTGTTTTTAATATAAAACGAAGGAATAATAATACTAGGAAATTATAAATAACTATAAAATTGTACTAGGTGTGGCTATAGATTCTAGGTAGCGCGTAGCAGTACTCAGGAATCTCAGTTCCGTTCTCGCAAAGGCATCTAGTGACTCATCGTAAGGTAATGTACAACCACAGTTTACAGTTCGGTGCCAGTGGCGGCGTAAGGCGTGGGCGACGTGGGCCACCGCCTACGGCCCCGCGACCCAGGGGGCCTCGCGCCCCGAAAAATTATGCAAATCTTGCGCTGGCAGAGGGCCCCGCAAAATGAATTTTGCCCACATAAAATTTAGGTCTTACGCCGCCACTGTTCGGTGCCATGTAATAGGGGGGAGCATAGGCTCGCCCCCTATTCTATTCTAGGGGTCTGGATTTGTGCCTGGTTTATGGCACTATTGCCATAAACCAGGCACAAATCCAGACCCCAAGCTGCTACCCGCGCTAGGCAAGCGTGGTGGACTGTAGCCTCTCATTCTGAGAGGAGACCCCATCAACCATAAATCTTGTATCAATTCCAGCGCCGTGTTATCGGTGTCATGGTGCGCAGAAGACCTAACGTTTCCTCCAGGGTTTAAGTTCGGAGCCTCCACAGCCGCTTTCCAGGTCGAAGGCGCCTGGAATGTCAGTGGTAAGTTGGGTAACTGGTACAGGAGAAAAATATTTGTGATGAACATAAGTGTTTGTGTTCGTCTGGGTGTTTCCTGAGTATTTAAATATGTATTCACTAAAACAAAAGGAGGGGCTCGTGGCTAAGTTATAGCGATGCTGATCAACCGATCTGCAAGGTTCAGCTACGCTTGCCGAGGTCAGTCTGTTGATGGGTGACCATTTTTAACACATCGAGACCCCTCCGTGCCTCGGAGAGCACGTAAAACCGTCGGTCCCGGCTGTCATACGAACACCAATGACAATCGTTAGTGGTAGTCAGAAGCCCAGAAAGCCTGACAACCAGTCTATCCTGCGATTATCGGTATTGCCCAGATATTGGGTTGCGGAGGTCTGATGGTGTCGCTCCGTGAAAATACTAATATTCAGCCGCATCTTGTTAGACTGGAAGCCGCCCTCAACATGGTTGGAAAAAAGGCTAGGAGAATGATTCAATAAAACAAAAGTATTTATGTGTTATCCCATTAATTATACTACATACATTATACCCATAATACAAGCTCTGCCTAGTTAGCACCTTACCTAATGTGTAATGTTCCAGAATATTGATTTATTTTATTTTGACCTATTTGACGCAGCCGTGAGGCACACAATATGCCTTAATGTAAGAGTATTTAATTTTCTCTTTGTATATTTTTAAGCATTTTCCATGCTTTACAAGTTATTATTAATGAAGGAAAAATTGGAAAATAACTCGTAATCGTAGCGTAATAACGTGTATTTAATTTTACAATTTTGACAATCAAAAACATTGAAATAAAACTACTTTTTACGGATTTTATCGCGTTATATTGATATTATTTTAATCCCGACGTTTCGGACCCTTTACAGCATCCATGGTCACGGGTGACTAAGGTGGTAGGCGTCTTGAAGTTTTAATTACTAACAGCTACCCTACATTTCTGTTAATTATTGGAGATAAAATCCGTAAAAAGTAGTTTTATTTCAAATCAAAAACATTTTGTTGTCAAAATTGTGTTTTGTTCAAACTTTACAAAAAAAAATTTCTTTGTGTTTCCTTCACAGATAAAGGGGAAAGTATCTGGGACCGGTTCGCCCACGACGATCCTCGAAGGATAGGAGATGGAAGCAATGGAGACGTGGCCTGTGACTCTTATCATCAATGGAGGAGAGACATCGAGATGGCTGAGGAATTAGGACTGCACTTTTATAGGTAGGTAACAATTTTCAGGATGAATATTTTTATCATCATGGTCGACCCATACACTGTCCCACTGCTGGACACGTGTCTCCTCTCAGTATGAGAGGGATTAGGTAAGATAAGACCGCCAATTGCACTCTTGTATTTTTTTTTCTTTCTTCTTCCTAGTCGCTACCTCATGACTGAGGGGCGTGACTATAATGGGTAATGTTTTTTATATACGTCCTCCATACTGATCTGTCTTGTGCCAAGTGTATGGCCTTTTGTAAGTTTTTTTTTTACTTTCTGTTATTTCTTGGTGTACGATAAAGTATATTCTATTCTATTAGGCTATAGCCCACCACGCTAGTCTACGGGTTGGCAGCCACATGCCGTCAAGAAAATCTCACAAGCATCCTCACGATGTTTGCCAAGATTGATGATTCATGATTTCTAGAAGATTCTAGAAGATTTCTCTATAATTCCATACCTAAAGTAATTAAAGAATCGAAATCGCTTTCAACTTTTAAAAGGCTATTAAAGTACCACCTGAAAACAAATAAAATTCCAAGTTATTTAGGTACCTCACTATGGAGCGAAACTGTCACTATTTAATTTATATGTTTTTCCTCATAGAAGTGAATAATTGTATTCTTTTTGAGTGAAATAAATTTCTTAAACCGTAAACCGTAAAAGTCAGTGGTGCGTGCCTTGGATTCGAACTCAAGACCTTTGTCTTGGCAGTCCGGTGGTCATACCCCTAGCCTAGGCTATTAATGCTTTATAACAACATTTTTATCACTAAACTGCTGCTTCTCACAGGTTCTCCATTTCGTGGCCTCGTCTCCTCCCCAATGGCTTCGCGAACTACATCAGTGACGACGGCAAGAATTACTACAACAACCTGATCAATGGTCTACTGGAGAAAGGCATCGAACCTTTTGTGACTCTACAACACTTCGACTTACCACAAATCCTTCAGGATCTCGGTGAGTCTTATATGATGACGTTTGACTCACACTGCAATTGTTGGATGCAGAAAGCTTTCAACCAGAAAGAGCGGAAGGAGGAAAGGGAGGCCTTTTCCCTGCAGTGGAACCACTAGAACGATCATAGCTAGAAATAAACCTCAACAAAGCAAACCCAGAGAATCAAGACATAGCATAGATGAAATCTATCTAGCTTCTTGAAATCTTAACATTTTCGGGATTGTCGTTCTTGAAGTCTCTTTATGAAACCTTGGCTTCAATAGCTCAACTGACTTGCAGGTGGCTGGACAAACCCTCTTGTAGCCGACTGGTTTGCAGACTACGCCAGGGTGGTCTTCACATTATTCGGCGATCGCGTCAAGTGGTGGCTCACCATCAACGAACCGCTGATTTTCTGCGATCTGGCCTATAATTCTGGTATTTTGGCCCCTGGACTTGTCAGCCCAGAGTTGGGAGCTTACTTGTGCAGTAAGTACTCTCTGCTGGCCCATGCTAAGGCTTGGAGGCTGTACGACGAGGAGTTTAAAGCGAAACATCACGGTAAGTTGAGATGGTTGAAAGGATTTATAACTGTTAAATAAACGGCAGTTGGGTGTCATTTAAAGAACTTAAAACCTGCTGTGGGTCTAGCCAAGTTGCAAACTAACGAATAGAAACAAAATGCATGGGAATGACATTTTTAAACATCAGATTTGTCGAAATGTTATGTCATTTCCATACATTTTATTTTGTTAGATTCTAACTTGGTTAGGCTTGGTTACGGTTCTGACATTATTGCTAATGATGATTTGTTGGTTGTATTATAGATTTATGTTAGTGTAGTAGTATGTTAGGAAGCTGATAACCAATCAATGTCTTTATTTTTAGGTAAAGTGTCTATAGCAAATCACCTGGTGTGGTTCGAGCCCATCACAGAAGCGGATGCAGAGCTAACTGAGCTGGCCAGACAGAACTGTGTATGTCAAAGTCAACATGTTTTATTTCAAGTTATTTTTAATGAAGGAAAAAATCGGCGGGCGGGCAGGATTCGAACCTGCGCCTTCTGGTTCGGTACACCAGACGCTCTGACCACTAAGCCACCGCTCGCCCTGCTCGCCAGTCGAAATCTTCCTCCACATTCTAAGTTACGTCTTAAGGTGACGTAGCGCCATCTATTGTGAAGAATACTTCAACAACCGACACGACTAACTTTACAGCTAGTTCAATGTCGTATGATAACGCCTTACCTATTAACTATCTTTTTGTATTTTTTTAAGCATTTTCCATGCTAAGATTTCAAGTTATTTTTAATGAAGGAAAAAATTCGACTGGCGAGCAGGGCGAGCGGTGGCTTAGTGGTCAGAGCGTCTGGTGTACCGAACCAGAAGGCGCAGGTTCGAATCCTGCCCGCCCGCCGATTTTTTCCTTCATTAAAAATAACTTGAAATCTTAGCATGGAAAATGCTTAAAAAAATACAAAAAGATAGTTAATAGGTAAGGCGTTATCATACGACATTGAACTAGCTGTAAAGTTAGTCGTGTCGGTTGTTGAAGTATTCTTCACAATAGATGGCGCTACGTCACCTTAAGACGTAACTTAGAATGTGGAGGAAGATTTCGACTGGCGAGCAGGGCGAGCGGTGGCTTAGTGGTCAGAGCGTCTGGTGTACCGAACCAGAAGGCGCAGGTTCGAATCCTGCCCGCCCGCCGATTTTTTCCTTCATTAAAAATAACTTGAAATCTTAGCATGGAAAATGCTTAAAAAAATACAAAAAGATGTTTTATTTCATTTAAATAAATAAATATTCTGGGACATTTTACATAGCACCATCTAGCCCCAGACTAAGCAGAGTTTGTACTATGGGAAGTAGACAATGGATATTAATACTTGTATACTTTTTTTGTTGTAAATACATACTTAAGAAACACCCAGACTAACACAAACATTTAAGTTCATCACATAAACATTTGTGTCTTGTGGGAATCGAACCCACGACCTCGTGACCTCGACTGACTCGACCTCAGCAGTCCGGTACTCAAACCACTAGACCATAGACGTTGTCAAATTTAGCTGGTCTAAATGAATTAAAACACATGGAATTTTAACCCCTGGAATTTTATTCCTAGCTAAAATGGAGTAAAGTGTTATTTATTGACTTCACTGCATTTTAGCTAGGAATCGAATAGCTCAAGCGCCTGCGAGACATCTGTATTAAATGTTTAAAAATCAATGTTTTCCTTATAGAATGGCAAATATTCCCATCCGATTTACTCGAAAGCAGGGGGTTGGCCGCCTTCTGTAGAAAAAGCATTAATGGAGACCAGTTTAAAGAGAGGATATGCTAAGTCTACATTTCCTGCTTTCACCCAGGAAGAGATTGAACTTGTTAGAGGTAGGTACAATACTTGCATAATTATAGTTACTTATCATATTTATCTCAACGGTTAAATTGAATATTGTGTACTAATTTACATAACCACCTAACACTTACATTGTGGAATGCAATAAATACTGAGGATTGAGTATTGGACACTTTTGTGGGTGGGGAAATGCGTCTGCAGCGACATCTAGCGAGCTACATAAGAACTACGGTGAAATCCTGAATCGCGCTATCGCAAGTTGCATTGTATACGGCCGCCCCACATCAATCGTTCTAACACATTCCAGGGTTCTTAGCGACATTATCTTATACAATTCTATTGCCAGATTCGAAACAAATTTCTGTGTATAAGTCCTGCAAGTTGCTAATGGGCTAGAACCTAGTCTAATTAACCTCCACTTGACGTCATTCCCCATACTTGTCGGGCAGTGGTGCTAACGCGTACTGCGATTGCGTAATTTTTACATCACCAAGATGGCCGCCAGGCATAATTATCAATTTGCGGGGCTTACACGAATATTTGCCTCAGTTGGGAATCTATGATACGAGACGTACCTAACAGTAGCGTGAAGTGACCACCTTAACCAAACGTGCAGCCAATTTTTACAGGAACCTACGACTTTTACTCAATGAACCACTACACAAGTCGTTTGGTCCGCAAGGCGAAGCCTGGCGAGCAGTTCCGACCTTGGCCTCTCGGTGACGCCGTAGATCTCGACGCTATCACAGAGAGACACCCAGACTGGTCCATGTCTGCATCTTTCTGGTTTTACGTTAGTACTCCAACATTTTGGTTTCCAAACATACTCTTATGATCCTTTATTTAAGAATAATGACAGATACCATGATACGCTTGAATTCTCTGGAGGGTCTAGACTGGAAGCCGACTCAAACATAATTTGGAAAAAGGCTAGAAGTCAAGCGCGGATCCACCGTTATGGGCATGATGGGCATGCCCATCACCTAAATCGAAGCCGAAAGAAAAAAAAGCAATGAATAAAAAAAAACTACGCGTCTATACACTGAACTGATACTTTTCACGAAGGAAGCTTAGAAACTTGTTATCATTTAAAAATTATCAAGACCAAAATACATTTCAGAAGTCGTCAGTCATTAAAACAACACCCTTTTTTGGTCGGGGGTTAAAAATGGGTGTTGTTGTAACTGTCACTCGTGTCTGTCTGTCTGTATATCTTTCAGTGCCATCGGGTTTGGAGCTATCCTAAGCGAATGGACTGATTTTGATGCGGGCTTTTATGATATTAACTTGTCCTACGTACATCAGTACAGTTTTTGGAGTAATTTTGTACTCCAAAAACTGTTTTACGACTGGCGTACAAACTGCTTCTTAAATAATTATAATTTCATGAGCTTCAATCTTACTATCAGAACCATCCTACAATTGAAAACCAAACTTACCAAATTTTAGGCGCTACGATCGCTCTTACAAGAGATTTAGGGCACGGCCATTTTTGGATCAAGTCTGGAGCAGCCCATCTGGGGAAGTAGTTTGGTCTGGTGGTGTGTAGTCTGGGCTGGTGTTTTCTGTAAGGTGGAGGACCTTACAGAAAACACCAGCCAAATAACACACTTTATTGTGTGTTGTGTTCCTGCAGTGAATAAAGTTACCAGAGCTCCTAAGGATGCGCAACACATCATGGCAGCAGAAGGAATATTCCCTAAAACTGTAGGCGCAGTGAATCCTCTATAAACCTCTAATAGGTTTTTAGGGTAGGCAAAGCGAGAGTGATACCTCTGGTGTTGCAAGTGGTCATAGGCTATGGTAACCGCTTACCATCCAGCGGGCCGTATGCTTGTTTGCCACCTTAGTGGTATAAAAAAAGGCACAAATTAGTCTAGTTACAAACTAATTGTAATTACCCTTCTAACCTAACCTCTCCGAGGTAACCCACCTCTGACAATCCAATTTTCCAACAAAGGGCTCCAATTTTCGAGCTCGCTTCGCTCGCTCTTACATGCCATAACTGGAAGTAGTAACAAACTAATTGTAATTACCCTTCTAACCTAACCTGCCCGAGGTAACCCACCTCTGACAATCCAATTTTCCAACAAAAGGCTCAAAATTTCGGGCTCACTTCGCTCGCTCTTACATGACATAACTGTTGGTAAACAAACTTATTGTACTTCTACTCTTCTAACCCGACCTGACCGGGGTGGGTGGCCCAAGTTTTCGAGCTCGCTTTCCTCGCTCTTACTGTATGAGATAACTGGAGGTCTAGTAACAAACTAATTGTAGTTATTCCTCAACCCAGCCTGTGCGGGGTGGGTGGCCCGAATTTTCAAGAATGTAGCTAGTCTTCTAACAAAGCCTGTCCTGGGTGGGGGCCCAAATTTTCAAGAATGTAGCTACTCTTCTAACCCAGCCTGTCCGGGGTGGGGGCCCGAATTTTCGAGCTCGCTTCGCTCGCTCTTAGGTGAGGCACCTAGAGGTAGTAAACAAACTGATTGTAGTTATACTCTTCTAACCCAGCCTGACCGAGGTGCGTGGTCCGAATTTTCGAGCTCGCTACGCTCGCTCTTACTGTGGGAGATAACTGAAGGTCTAGTTACAAACTAATTGTAGTTATTCCTCAACCCAGCCTGTGTGGGGTGGGTGGCCCAAATTTTCGAGCTCGCTTCGCTCGCTCTTACATGAGGCACCTAGAGGCAGTAAACAAACTAATTGTAGTTAATCTTCTAACCCAGCCTGTCCGAGGTGGGTGGCCAAATTTTCGAGAATGTAGCTACTCTTCTAACCCAGCCTGTCCGGGGTGGGGGCCCGAATTTTCAAGAATGTAGCTACTCTTCTAACCCAGCCTGTCCGGGGTGGGGGCCCGAATTTTCAAGAATGTAGCTACTCTTCTAACCCAGCCTGTCCGGGGTGGGGGCCCGAATTTTCGAGAATGTAGCTACTCTTCTAAGTAATTTTATCTAAACAAATACACTTTTTAAATTTCGTTAAGCAAATGGACTAACATTATACAGGTCTACTTTCCCTCAAACTACCTACTTATGTATATCGATTGTGAGCGACTCGCACTTGACCGATTTTCTGGTGGCCGTGCCCATCACCTAAATTTGGGGTTGGATCCGCGCTTGCTAGAAGCATTCCTTGAAGTCATTGTCAAAGTTATTGCAAGGTCATGGTCAAAGTAAAGAAAAGGTTAAAGTGAGGGTCGATATAAAAGATAGTTATGATATGGTTGATATTAAAGTCAAGATCATGGTCATAATTATAGTAATGATCAAGGTCAAAGTTACTCATGGCAAATGTGAATTCCACAGAAAAACCCAACACCGCTCAACACGGAAATCAAGCTCTAACGTACTTAAAACCGCCGAGGAATTTGAATTTTACGTCAATGATATAGAGGACACCAGACTGCCTTTATGATATAAAATGTCTACAATAGTGAATCGATTTCTATTTTACTTTTAACAGGTAAATCCTGTCGGTATTCGTCACCAGCTCGTCTGGTTGAAGCAGCAGTACGGAGACATTGAAGTTATCATTACGGAGAATGGATTGTCTACAAAAGAAGGCTTGGATGATCAAGATAGAGTGCAGTATTACAGAGATCATTTGAAACAGGTTAAAGTAAAAATATTAAAGTAAATTGCATCCTGACGAAGAATATAGGCTTCCTTCTTTTTCTCAAAACGTTTAAAAATCAATTGTTATAAGAGTTTAGGCTCTACTGTTAGCAATTGTCGAGTATAGCCCCCTAAGATTTAGAGTTATGCCAACAAATCTTAGATATATCTATTTGAAGTAAAAATTTTAGATTCTGAATAAATAAATTAATAGTAATAATAATATATGTGTAAAGACAGTGGTGACATCTACAGATTTTGTTGGCAATCAAAGAAGACGGCGTTAACGTGACAGGGTACACCGCGTGGACTATCATGGACAACTTCGAGTGGATGGATGGCTATGCGTAAGTGTAGAATAAAGAGAAGGAAAAACGGAGCCTAAATAAAATATGCTGATCAATCTATCTGAGCCAGTCGGTGGATGGGAGACCATTCTTAGCCCATCACCTCAAGCCGTCCAGGATAATCGTGCGTGGGAGTCAGAAACTCGAGAGCCTATTTGTCCTTTAAGACTGTTATATGGTGTAGAGTAGTGATATTCGGCTGCATCTGGTTAGACTGGAAGTAAAAAGGTTTGTGGGAAACGGTGAAAGACCGCCAAAAAAAATGTAATAAATCTTGTACCTAGTCTAGTAAGAACAAGAAAGCAGTTTTATTTTGCTTTTGATCACCTCCCAAATGATGATCCCCGTTAGGAATTAAAATTTAATTCCTGATGGTTGATTTAACCAAAATATTATCTAGTTAACTTTTATCTTCTAGCGTTAAATTTGGCCTGTACGAGGTGAACTTCTCGGATCCTCTGCGCGAGCGCTCGCCTCGTGCATCGGCCCGATACTACGCTGACATTATAAAGAGGCACGCACTTGAAGGATCGACACTACAGGATGAGCTTTAGCATAGTATGATTATGTATTATAGTTAATTATTGTGTATATGGACAACAAATAAAAAATATGAAATGCGTAAGTTCGCTCTATTTTCATAGGTGTCTTTCAATAAATATTTGTGTAAAGACTGCCACGCCTCTAGTAGCCGCATTAAGAACTAAAATCTAAATTCAGAGGTGATACAATCATCAGTTGTCAGAGATCTAGAATAGAAACAGAAATCACATTCACAAATAAAACAGAAAAAGATCTTCGAAAAGCATTTGATTGTATTGATCACGAAATTTGTACGTTTAAATTTTAATCGAATGATACTGAAAACGTGGATCCTTGAGTTATTTATAAATGCTTAAATTACAACTGTTATTATTACATATAATATAATAACAGTTGTAATTTAATATATAGTATTGATGGTAAATTCTATGCACTACCCATTTTATAAGGGATTCCTCAAGGGTCAATTTGGGGCCCGTTCTTGCAGTAGTAGGTATAACACACTATACACTTTTTAGCAGTGGGACCATCAGCAGCTGAATTTAAGTTTTAATGGATCGTAGATGGAGAGTATGGAAACACGTGAGTCCTGTTATTATAAATATAATTACAGTTTATCGCACATACAAAGACTTAAATAAACAGCAAATATTCATTTTATACATTTATTAAGACAATAAATATTTATTCAGGGCAAATATGACATATAGGTACTACATATAAAATACAAATACTGACTGTAGGTTACTTCATTTACGATTTAATTTTCAACTTTAGGTAATTAGATAATGTTGAATTTTGTACACTATTCTTCTTAACATTTATCCTGAGCATTGCGTTGTATGAGTTTCGCGTAGAAGTGCGCTGAGTCACGTGGTACGCGCGTGCGCATTGGATCCGTGAAGTCCACCTCATAGAGTCCAAATTTAGGCCTAGAATATTAAATTTAATTAGTTAGTTAATGAAAATTTCGTGAGCAACAGTCGCTAGCGTACTATCTGCCAAATAATTTTATATCAACATCATCATCAGCCCGTATTCGTTCATTTCTGGTCGTAGGCCTCTTTTGGTGAACGCCACAGAGCCCGATATTCAACTGCTTTATGCAACTGGTGCCACCTGCCTTCCATAAGTCCTCACTCCACCTATGGCCGGACGAAGGACACGGCAAATTCGTTAATATTAACTATTCATTCCTTCTAAAGATTCCCTCAGATCATTCAGGCCTTATAACCATTTCCTCCAAAGATATGCGACTTACGAAACGTTTTAAGTCTCTTTTCACTACCTAGACTGCACTGATATTTGAATGAAAGGAAAATACGATGTCAGCAGGGTTCGAACATGCGTCCCTCCAGTTTAGTACACCGGACGATAAAGCCAACTTAGCTACCGAGATCACTGGAGATGAAGAATAGAGACGTCAGCATGATATATCTTTCTTTTTGACGTTTCAAGAATCTCAAGGACTCCGCTGGACGCTCCAGAATCTTCGGCAATGATCATGAGTACTTACGTATACCCGCTGGTCCACTCGAAGTTATCAAAAAGAGTCCACGCGGTGTACCCGGTCACATTCACACCATCCTCTTTGATCGCCTATAAAATCTACAGAAAAAAATCATTTTACTTATTAAAAAAAGCATAGATGCTGGATATGATATGGCCGCCTAATAGTAAGCCACAACGGCAGCCTAGATGCAATCAGCAACCTAAGTGAGCGGAGTGGAGCGGAAAAGTTGCAAGTGTTTTCATTAAAGCGGAGTGGAGCGCAGATCATCAATCTCATGGAGAGATCAATCATGTTGTAGTTTGTATAATTTCTCATCCATTTTGATTCATGTGTGAAGTTTATAGTCGCTAACTAAACTAAAACAAACAAATGCAGCGTACGAGCTGTTACAGTAGACGCTTACACTGTTTCCACTGACGCGGAGTTAGGGTTGCTAGGTCCTAAAACCGAAAAGCCGGACAGACTGTTAGTTTAGCCGGACATTTCGGTAAAAAGGCCGGACACCGTTAATTTTTAGTCTAACTAGGTATAACGAATTTATTTTTACGCCAGCGCTTATTTATTTTATTTAGGAAAACATACTATTCCACAGTCTAGATAAATATGTGTACCTACACAAACTATGTACCTAAAATTATGAGTATAGTGGTACACTGACAGTATAGTTCTCTAGTCGACACAAGGTGAGGCGAGCCGAACGTAAACAAACATGACAAATGTAACATCTTTAAAAAAAAGCCTAATAGAAGCCGATCAGGCCGAAACAGGCGGAAAAAGCCTGACTGTGTCCGGCTTTATCCGGACATCTGGCAACGCTACGCGGAGTGGAGCATTGTGATTGGCCAACTTACATTCCGCTCCTCTCCACGCCGCCCAGCTCCACGTCATTGGAAACGCACCCAAGTCAGTAGTGTCACTTGTGGGATGTCATCTTGAGTTGGACATAATTATACAGACCTGACTTAAGTAATCCGTGTAGTATTGGATCCTGTCGTCATCTTGAAGCCCTGGGCCAGTAGACAATCCATTCTCCGTGATGATGACCTCCACATCGTAATGCTTCTTCACCCAGGCCAGCACCTTACGAATACCTGGGGGGTATACCTGAAAAGTAGAATAGAATATAGAAATCTGTGTATTAAGCGCGACTGCCACGCAAGAGGCACTAGATTCGATTGAGATTTTGTGAAATTTTCAGTAGCAGCTTAGAGTTTGGATCTGTACCCGGTTGACGGCAATAAGTAACTCATCTGGGAATACAAGCATGATGCCATGTTTTCTTTTTATACCACTAAGGTGGCGAACAAGCATACGGCCCGTCTGGTGGTAAGCGGCTATCGTAGCCTATGGACGCTTGCAACACCAGGGGTATCACTCGCGCGTTGCCGACCCTTATGGAAGACTCGCTGCGCCGGCAGTTTGAGGGAATATTGCTCTTGCTGCCAGCGCAGCGCAACCTTAGGAGCGCTCGCAACAATGATGAAGAAGAATGAAAAATACTAACATAAAACCAAGAAGAATGATCTGTGATGGGCCATTCCGGACCCTTCTCTAGTTTGGCGTTGAGGTCTACAGCGTCACCTAGCGGCCAACTCTGGAAAGTTTCGCCCTCCCGCGCAGGGCGGATGACGCGACTCGTGTAGTGGTTCATTCCGAAGAAATCATAGGTACCTGCACATAATTAGACAAACAACAACAATTAGAAATAGTAGGTCAAAAATGGCTCCAAATTATTCATGTAAAATTACACATGGTGCAGTTCTGTTGGCTTGTCTTACCTTAACATGCTAACGCGTGTCTTCAACATCAATAGTTTTATGTAGCCAGTGAAATTACTGGGTAAATGAGACTTAAAAAAGTCGGGCAAATGTGACTTAAAAAAGTCGGTAAAATGAGACTTAAAAAAGTCGGGCAAATGAGACTTAAAAAAGTCGGTCAAATGAGACTTAAAAAAGTCGGTCAAATGAGACTTAAAGAAGTCGGGCAAATTTGACTTAAAAAAGTCGGGCAAATGAGACTTAAAAAAGTCGGGCAAATGAGACTTAAAAAAGTCGGTCAAATGCGAGTCGGACTCATATGTCGGTGCAGCGTCTTCCACTGCTCTCTGTTGAGAGCCAACCTTCTACGTCGCGACTTTCAATTTCTCTTTTATCTGTGTTATGTTTTCATTTTTATAATTAGTATCAATAAAATTAGTATTTCTGGACATAGTGGTTCTAGAAATAGTACTCTGTGAAAATTTCAACTCTCTACTACTAACTAAATTTGTGATGGTGAAGGAAATCATCGTGAGAAAAATTGCATGCCTGAGAGATTCTCTCAGCGGGATGTAAAGTCTACTAACCCGCATTAGGCCAGCGTGGTGGAGTGGACTATGACCTAATCCCTCTCATACTGAGGGGAGACCCGTGCCCAGCAGTGGGACAGTATATGGGTTGACGATGATGATTTGAATTGTGTGTGTGTGAAGTGACGTAAGAACATTTTCCTGATTCATACTTTTTCGTAAGATTTAGTTTTTTTTTACCTCTTACAAGCTCAATCTCTTCCTGAGTGAACGCCGGTAATGAAGACTCCGAGTAACCTCTCTTTCTGCTAATCTCATTAAAGAGTTTCTCAATGGAAGCCGGCCACCCTCCTTGTTTGGAGAAGATGGGATGAGCGTATCTACCGATCTAGAAAAGAAATAAAGAAATGAGTGCTGAAAATATAAGAAAACAACCGGTCATGTGCTAGTTGGACCTGCACCAAAGTTCCGGGTTCCGTAATATTTTTAAGAGGCATTTTATTTTATTTCATAAAGCACTTTTTTAACCCCTGACGCAAAAACGACGGGGTGTTATAAGTTTGTGTGTGTGTGTCTGTCTGTGGCATCGTAGCTCCCGAACGGATGGACCGATTTTGATTTTGATTTTTTTATTTGAAAGGTGAATAAGTCTGGAGTGTTCTTAGCTATGTTTGATGAAAATCGGTTCAAGATGGCCGCCGCTACAAAATAGCGGATTACATTTCGTGTCGGGGGTTTTTTAAATGTTTAATTTAGGTTAGGTTATTATTAGTATAGAAATTCGCCGCGAGCGACATTCGCGGCTAACCACCTTTAACAAATAAAATAGATCGTTCAAAGACACTTACAAGACAGTGTTTTTCATTTTTTAAACTAGATGGCGCTGGCAGTTGCCAGCTGACGACGTCTAAAAAGAAACGCCGAAACAAACTCAGAGAACCATGGTCTACATACACAATTTTGTAAGGCCAGTTCAGCAAGGTCAGCGTCTTCCTCTGTTTTGGGCTCGTACCAAACCAAATGATTAGCTAGAGACACTTTACCTGTAAAAAAAATAAAATAATTTTAAGAAATCTTTCACTACACACACGAATGGCACTTGTCCTGCAGCACTCGTGACCGTTAGCAAGGATAATGATATTAATAAAACCACTCTACATGTATTAGTAACACATTTTTTATATTTACAACATCACGAACTTAGTTAAACTCAGAAAAAGCTAACACGGAATTCTAACAACGCCATTTAGTTATATGTTGTGAACTATTTGACTATTTGATATGATGATTTGACGTTGAACGTCGGAATTAATAAAAAACCCCTAACACAAAATAAAAAAAAACCGGAATTTTGTGGCGATCTTGGATTTGCAATTTATCATAGTGGTAGTACTTTACTATTCTACTAGTCAAGCCCTTTCATTTGTTATCAATGAAATGAACATACACACAGACAAGTCAAACTTATAACATTTAGACCTAGTTCAGACACGGCGGGAACCGCGCAATTTCAGGATCGCATGGAAATCGCGCGAGTCTTATTACGGTGAATGGTGATCGTTCAGACATAACCGCGCGATTACGGCAACTCAACCGCCAGAAAATAGAATCGCGCTGCTCCCGCGCGTTTCTATTACTATGGAGTCTTTGCGTTGCGGCATAGATTAATGCCGCGCGGTTAGCACGTCACGCCTGATCAGTTCAATTAATTCATCAAAAGATTTTATTGACATTCTCAAATAGTCAAAAAGTTTTTTATCATACATTCTTAAATTGGGATTTAACGTTACGAACTGACCATGTACTAGTCGGTCACTTAATATTGGATGCACCCAATACCGCCTTTTCTTTTTTTAAGGAGCAACCACAGTAAACACACTTCTTCGTCGACCTCTATTTTCAAACTGATGTTATCCCCGCACGAAAATCGTGTGTCTGAATAGCATCACAATTTTGCGGTTCCCGCATGTCTGAACTAGCCCTTAGCGTCGGGCCGGGGTTTAAAAAACTAAAAAAATTAAGTTGTATTGTTTTTCGAGTTACAAGAATAATATTATAAGAATAAGTATTATAATCCTCACAAATCTTTACGAGGTACCGATTTGAAAGTCATTGAGGAATTTTATGGGGAACAGATCTGCTCTTTTGTTGATTGTACATTTTTTTCTGTTTCTTTTGGATGATTGAAAAGCTGAGACTTACCATGATATTTCGGCTTAAACTCTTTGTCGTACACTCTCCAAGCTTTAGCATGGGCTAGCATAATGTTCTTATTGCAGATGTAGGCTCCAGCTTCAGGGCTCACAATACCAGGAGCTACAAGTCCAGAATTGTATGGTATATCGCAAACCATTAGCGCTTCATTGATGGTAAGCCACCACTTGACGCGGTCACCGAAGAGTTCGAAGACAACCCTGGCGTAGGCAGCAAACCAATCTGCTATTAGAGGGTTTGTCCAGCCACCTGCAAAAAAAGTTGAAATATGTATAGAGGCTGCTAAAACTTCCAAATTTTTTATTAAATTTCGCATTAGAGAGTATAGAATCTACATCTACACTAATATTATAAAGAGGAAAGATTTGTATTTTTGTATGTAACGAATACACTCAAAAAGTACCGGACCGATTTGAAAAATTCTTTCCATGTTAGATAGCCCATTTATCGGGGAAGGCTATAGGCTATACATCACGCTACGACTAATAGGAGCGGAGTAGTAATGAAAAATGTTGCAAAAACGGGGGAAAAAATTATAAGACCACGCGGGCGAAGCCGCTGGCGGGAAGCTAGTACTATATATATTAGAAGTATAGAAGAGTATAGAATATAGTACACCTAAAAATATATCTTAAAGAAACTAAATAAATACTCATCATTATCATCGTATCAGCCTTCACAGGTCCCCTCCCCCGAGGACTTCCACAAGGACTGGTTATACAAGGTGGAATATCGACGCACAAACGTCGTGACAGGGTTTCACTCAAGGTCAAGAAAATGATCCTTTACAGATATTGACATATTGAGCGCGCAGTGTAATGCTAAAAACGCGATCATGACGCTCCACGGCGAATTTTATTACGCGCGCGATCCGAAATAAATGAAATAATGATTTTTTAATTATAAATCTAATTTGGGTACATAGAAATAATGATTTTTTACAAGTTCAAGTAAAAAAACACGGAAAAAAAAATTGATGAAAAAAGTTACGGAAAATTTCAACGCAGGGGGGTCCAGAATCATATACTGAACTCATGGTATTCGGATGTGCGTCGATGTCCTTCCCACCTTGTATGTATAAGTCAAGACCATATTGGGACCAAGTTCGGGAGTGTTATTGTGGCATGCGGTCCACCTGATATAGGTCACTGGAAGTCGTTGGATGCCACATGCATCCACTTCTTTCAGACTTCCAGTGGCCTTTATCAGGTCATCCGTCCATCCATCTAAAGCCCTTAACAGTTGTCCAGTCCATACCAATGGAAGTCATTCTAATTCAAGTAAAAATTATCAACCCATATACTGTCCCACTGCTGGGCACGGGTCTCCTCTCAGTATGAGACGGATTAGGCTATAGTCCACCACGCGGGCCTAATGCGGGTTGGCAGACTTCACATGCCGTCGAGAAAATATCTCAGGCATGCAGGTTTCCTCACGATGTTTTCCTTTACCGTTAAAGCGAGTGATAATTACGCACATGATTTCGAAAAGTCTGAGGTGCGTGTCTTGGTTTTGACTCGAGACCTTTGACTTGGCAGTCCAGTGGTCATACCCCTAGGCTATCACTGCTTGTTATTAATCCAAGTACTTAGATCATAACTAATTTAACTGTAGGAGTCCAGTCAGCCTTACCGAGTTCTTGAAGGTTCTGTGGTAAGTCCCAGTGGTATAGAGTGATGAAAGGCTCAATGCCCTTCTCCAGTAGACCATCGACCAGGTTGTTGTAGTAGTTCTTGCCGTCCTCACTGATGTAGTTCGCGAAGCCTTTCGGGAGGAGACGAGGCCACGATATGGAGAACCTGGGAAAAGGTTGTATAGGAAAATTTTCATATAGAAGAGATGTCTTATGTGAACTTATCACAATTGTCATAGTGTCATGTTTTGTCTATATGACACTACATATCACACTACTAATATTTCGGCTCGTGTAAAATTCAGTACATTTTTGTATTTTTGTCTTCTTTCCGTAATAAACACAATGTATTATCTCTATTCCAAAGTTAAGCCAAATCAATCCAAATCCAGCCGTTGAAGCCTATATGGGAGTTACAAACATCCAAACAAACTATAACATTTTGTAATATAACTAGGATTTTTTTACCCTTTAGGATTAGTACGGGCTCGTGGCTAAGTTATAACTACGCTGAATTGGGTTACGGAAGTCTGATGGCAGTCGGTTCGTGTAAAAACGGTATCTGGTTAGACTGGAAGCCGACCCCAACATGGTTGGGAAAAGATTAGGAAGAAGAATCTCTTACCTATAAAAGTGGAGGCCCAGTTCCTTGGCCATCTCGACGTCTCTCTGCCATAGATGGTAAGAGTCGCAGGCGACGTCTGCATTGGTCAAATCACTAACTCTTTCGGGATCTTCGTGGATGTACCGGTCCCAGATGCTTTCTGCTTTGTCTGTAAAGGTAGAATACACATTTCAACGTCTAAGACATAGTTGGCTACCTTTATACCGGAATACAATAATCATACCATCACGCAAATGTACAGTAAGAGGTCATAAGTCCATTATCATGTCAAGGATCGTATTTGCCTGCACGTTACTGTGCGTATACATAAACATAATTATAGGTACTTACTTAGGCTGAGATTCAGAGAAGAGACTCAGCATGAACTTACGCTTCCGTATGTCAAATTGTAATACAAATTTGACATACGGAAGCCTTACTTTACGCTAAGCGTCGTCTCTGAATATTAGCCTTAGTAATTTGAAATTTAATACCTACCCTACGCCGTCGCGACATCACAGCACTACATGATCATTACATCGTTCTCTTTCCGACTAGATAATTATGAAAGAGTACGATCACATGAGTAAGCTCTGTGGTACGATTTAAGAGATTGTTTGTGTATGTAAAATGTTTGTTATAGAAAAAGGTTGTAAGTGAAAAATGGTAATTGACTTATAACCGCTGCCGCTTAAAGTACTGCTTGATCTTTGAATCGGACCGAGGACTTCCAGAGCAGAAATCGTGCTGGTGACCACGAGGCTAATAAGGCAGTTTTTTTAGTTGTCTATGCGACCCGTGTGAAGATTCGCCTGCGCGCCGGTGGATTAAAAAAAATACACACAAACCGTGACAATAATGAAAAATATTTATTCAATTCGAAAACATTTCGGCGATTCATAAATTATCTATAGGTACACCTAAGTATAAAAAAAAAGGTGACGGATTGACTGAACTATTAACACACACAAAGAAGGTCATCGAAATCAGCCCAAATGAGGTACCGAAGGTACACTTATTGGAAAAAATACTCTGTGTTACGCTGGTACGCTCTAGTCGTACTTTTTTTAATGTTGACTGGGGGATGAGAAAAAAAAACATTTAATATGAGAAAAATCACGCCATTTTGGCACACTATTATCTGTTTCGTAATGATTTCATAGTAAAAACTGTCAGTGTCAGTTTCAGAATGTCAAACGCACGCAACCATTACGGCAGATTATTATCAGTTTCATAGTGATTTCATGGTAAAAACTATCAACTTGACAGTTGTTATGTACCTCCAGTTGGTACCAAATTTGGGCTGAGTTGTATGGGCTTTTGATGACCTTCTTTGGCACACAGATAGATATTATTATGACGTAGGCAGCCACTAAGGATTTTGGGAAATTCTCACGGGATTAGAAATGAACGTTGGGCTACTTATTTTACAGTCCTTCAAAACGGTCTGGTGAGTATTACTCACCACCGGGGGGTGTAATAGGTACCGAAAGGGTATCCCAATCAGAGCACCAAATAAAATTAAATATTCATAAAAATAAGGCTGTGTGAAGTTTAAAATTCACGATTTTTTAACAAAAATTACCAATATTACACAAATTCTAGCAATATTCTTGAATGTAACAACACTATCATCTGCCGTGGTATATTTGGCACCTGTGACGATTCCCCTGTAGCTATGAACTTAAGTTTCCTGGTTTTATAAAAAAAGAAATAAGTTTTATTCGAAAATATATTTTTTACTCGTAAACCGAAAAGGATTACATAAATTTAATCTAATATCGATACCTAATAACACCTTCACGGCTCGGACAGAGTTTTTTTAACATGTTGTATGACAAGATCGACTACGACGAAGAAGAAGACGACGTCTGTGGTCTAGTTTTTCGAGTACCGCACTGCTGATCACGAGGTCGTGGGTTCGATTCCCACAAGACACAAATATTTATGTGATGAATATAAGTATTTGTGTTTGTCTGGGTGTTTCCTATGTATAATAAGTATGTATTTACAACAAAAAAAAGTATATAAGTATTATATCCATTGTCTAGTACCCATAGTACAAGCTTTGCTTAGTTTGGGACTAGATGGTGCTGTGTAAAATGTCCAAAGATATATTTATTTATATATTTTATTATTATTATTATAAGATGTATGGATGAAGCGGGTTTTAGTTCCTGCCTACCCCTGTGGGAACAAGGCGTAAGCGTATTTACGTGTTGTGACTTACCACTGACATTCCAGGCCCCTTCGACCTGGTAAGCAGCGCTGGCTGCTCCGAACTTGAACCCTGGAGGAAATATCAAGTCTTCATTGCACCACGACACCGCTAGTACAGCGCTGTTGAAATAATAATAAATAAATAAATAATCAACCCATATACTGTCCCACTGCTGGGCACGGGTCTCCTCTCACTATGAGACGGATAAGGCTACAGTCCACCACGCTAGCGTAATGCGGGTTGGCAGACTTCACATGCCGTCGAGAAAATCTCTCTGGCATGCAGGTTTCCTCACGATGTTTTTCTTCACCGTTAAAGTGGGTGATAATTACGGACATGATTTCGAAAAGTCAGAGGTGCGTGCCTTGGATTTGAACTCGAGACCTTTGACTTGGCAGTCCAGTGGTCATACCGCTAGGCTATCACTACTTGAAATAATAATTTTATTTAAAACCAACCAACCGAAGTGCCCCAAACCGGGATAAATTAAAAAAAAAAAAAAACCCCGACATAAGATAAATAATTAAGTATATCGCCATTTTCATGTAGCGGCTATTATATTCTATTATTAAAAAACCCTTTTATTTGATACCCATATTGAAGGAGTTGTGAAAAAAATATGTAATCCGCCATTTTGTAGTGTCGGCTATCTTGGACCGATTTTCATCAAACATAGCTAAAAACGTGTTCCCGACTAATCCAGCTTTCAAAGAAAAAAAATACAAAAACGGTTCATCCGTTTGGGAGCTACGATGCCACAGATAGACACACACGATTTAAGAGGAATATTCCCTCAAACTGTCGGCGTAGTGAATCCTCCATCTCTATGAGGTTATTCGGGTCGGCAACGCGCGACTGATACCCCTGGTGTTGCAAGCGTCCATAGGCTATGGTAACCGCTTTCCATCAGGCGGGCCGTATGCTTGTTTGCCTTGCTTATTTGTATAAAAAAACACACACACATACACGTCAAACTTATAACACCCCGTCGTTTTTGCGTCGGGGATTAAAAAGATAATAATGCGAAGATGATTTTCTTACGTTAATTATTTTTTGAGTCATTCGTCAGTATTTCCAACCCAGACAAAATATAATGCCCTGCTTGGTGCGGGCAACAAGACTTTGCTTTTGGGAAATTTGATCTGTTGATATCATCAACACATCATACACACACAACAGATTTTGGATAGAACACTCAAAATAGATAAGCGTTTGATTCATCAGTTGCTAACGCATGATTTATTTTGCAGGTAAACAAAAATAATATACTGAAAGGTAGGGCATCTCATAAAATTATACGTATAATATTTTGACAGACACTTAAAGGAGATATGGATTGATTATAACACTCAATGTAAGACCCTCTTCATTAAAAACATCGTGAGGGTCCTCTTATATACTGATAAACATGTAAATATTTGATATAAATGTAGGTACAAAAAGTGCTATCACTTTCTATATCTCAAATATTTGTTGTGAATCATGCGTATCATATTTTTAAAGATAAATTGTTATGCGATAGCTATGCGTGTTGTTCGAGATTAATGGAATTCGCACACTTAGCCTAGGTATCAGAGAGCTGATAGACTGAATGACACATCTGAGACACTCCTTGAAAATTTTTCCCTGTAGCGGTGCGTAAAAGTACATCAGAATGATTAATGATGTTTGGACAGTCGGCAAAAGAGTTAATATACAGATAAGATATATAATCCTGTCACGCAGATTTGTCCACATCTTTTTTAACGCCCGACGCAAAAACGACGGGGTGTTATAAGTTTGACGTGTGTGTGTGTGTGTGTGTGTTTGTGTGTGTGTGTGTGTGTGTGTGTGTGTGTGTGTGTGTGTGTGGCATCGTAGCTGCTGAACGGATGAACCGATTTTGATTTTTTTTATTTGAAAGGTGAATTAGTCGGGAGTGTTCTTAGCTATGTTTGTTGAAAATCGGTCCAAGATGGCCGCCGCCACAAAATAGCGAATTAAATATTTTTTCCATAACTCCCTCAATATGGGTATCAAATGAAAGGGCTTAACTAGGAGAATACTATGATAAATTTCAAATCCAAGATGGCCGCCACCACAAAATGGCACAATACATTAGGTACGTGTCGGGGGTTTTCTAAATTTTTAATTTAGGTTAGGTTATCTCCCATACATCTCTATTAGCCGTCATCTCGTCATTCAATTCCTGTTTCACTAATTAAACTAATTTTGAGTTGGTGCCAAACAGACAATCACAGAATTAAATTAGTAGTTTGGCACCGCCTCCAAATGAGTTAGAAATCATAATGTAAATATGTTATTTTTTGTTTTTAGGTCCTATGTACTTTTTGGAGGTGATTTGTTTTTTGTTTAAAAATAATTTATTTTAAAAGTTTTAGTGGAATATATATTATATTATATAACTAAACGCACACAAAATCGGTTCACCCAGTCGAAAGTTCTGAGGTAACAAACATAAAAAATGTAAACATAAAAATACAGTCGAATTGAGAACCTCCTCCTTTTTTGAAGTCGGTTGAAAACATTATGTTTCATAGATTAGTTAACTTGATAAAATTTATGGATCAGCAGATTTTTTTGCGGTTTCAGGTTTGGTTGGGCCATACAATTCAAGCGTTTGCGTGTCTGCGACGCCTCTGATAAAAAAGTAGTAAAAATTATTAATGATCGGATATGGCTGTAATTTGCGCGTCCGTATAAGCAACGCAGCTAGATAGTTTGGCAATACTTCACAGACTTTATGGGTAGATAACATTGAACTGTATAGGTATTTCCCGTATAAGTTAACCTCGCATTATAAAGGCGACCAGTACATAAAAATTTAGAAAACCCCCGACACGACATTTTGTGGTGGCGGCCATCTTGGATTTGAAATTTGTCAGAGTGTATAGTGTTCTCCTAGTTAAGCCCTTTCATTTGATACCCATATTGAAGGAGTTGTGAAAAAATATTTAATCCGCTATTTTGTAGCGGCGGCCATCGTGGACCGATTTTCATCAAACATAGCTAAGAACACTCCCGACTAATTCACCTTTCAAATAAAAAAACACAAAATCAAAATCGGTCCATCCGTTCGGGAGCTACGATGCCACACACACACACACACATACACACACACACACACACACACACACACACACACACACGCGCACACACACACACGCACAGACACGTCAAACTTATAACAACCCGTCGTTTTTGCGTCGGGGGTTAAAAACGGAAGAAAAAAAGATATCAAGACCACGCGGGCGAAGCCGCTGGCGGGAAGATTAAAAAATAAACTGCCTACCTCGTTGGTCTAATGGTCTTAAGCGCGACTGCTACGCTAGAGGTCCTGGGTTCAATTCCCGGGTTGAGCAAAGTGTTGTTGGATTTTTTGTGAAATTCCCAGGGGCAGCGCGGAGTCTGGATTTGTGCCCGAATGATGGCAATAGACTCGCTTCCTATTACGTGGCGACTTCAATATACCAGCGAACTGCGTTGGTACTCCTCTGGCTAACGTTTCGGAGAACAGTACGTCAACCATGAGTTCTATCGAATAACTTTCGATAGGTTTTTTACGCATCGAAACGTTGTAATCTCATAGTAGATCTTAGTTCCTTACGTAACCGCTAGAGGCGCTGCGAAGGTTTTCCATACAAATATTTTACGGCGTCGCTAACGAATCTAGTGAGAAAAACTCATGGTCGAGGCACAGGTACGTCAACCATGAGTTCTGTCGAATGCCTTTCGATAGGTTTTTTACGCATCAAAACGCTGTAATCTCATAGCAGATTTTAGTTCCTTACGTAACTGCTCGAGGCGCTGCCAGGGTTTTCCATACCAATATTTTTCGGCGTCGCTAGCGAGTCTAGTGAGAAAAACTTATGGTCGAAGCACAGTATCACGTCTAGGTCCCACACAATAGATGAATAGAGAGCCTATTTGTATTCCATCATCGTCAATCCATCTACTATGTCACTGCTGGGCACGGATCTCCTCTCAGAATTAGGGTGGTTAGGCTATGTCACCAAAATAACCAACTGCGGGTTGGCAGAGTTCACATGCAAAAATCTCTCAGGCATTCAGGTTTCCTCGCGACGTTTTCCTTCACCGTTAAAGCGAGTTAAATAAATAAATAAATAAATGTCTTGGGACATTTTTACACAGCACCATCTAGTCCCAAACTAAACAGAGCTTTTACTATGGGTACTAGACAATGGATATAATACTTATTTTTTTTTTGTTGTAAATACATACTTATCATATATGAGAACCAGACAAACACAAACACCTAAGTTCATCACATAAATGTTTGTATTTTGTGGGAATCGAACCCACGACCTCGTGATCAGCAGTCCGGTACTCGAACCACTAGACCACTGACATCGTCAGTTAAAATTTATAAATACCTAATTTGAAAATACGCACATCATTTCGGAAAGTCAGAGGTCATTGAATTCAAACTCGAGACCCACAATTTGGCACTCCAATGGTTTTATTATTACTGCTATCCCCATTTTCGGCGAAAATTTCATAAAAAAACCCAACAACACTACACTATGGTACCACAGATTATTAAGACAACAACAAGTATAACAACAACCACAAAAAAAAACAAAAGCAATTCTTACCTAAACACGAGTGCCTCTAGCCAAATCATTTTGATGACTGTCAAATGCAACTGATAACGAAGTGTTTTATATTTACCAGAAATGTAAAAATGATTGAAGCCCTCCTTTACTGAAAACGAGTTATCACTGAAGTAATTTTCCGTTCTACATGACACTTCACACTTGTATTACCCGAAGGGTAGGCAGAGGTTGCTGTACATCCATAAGCTTGCCAGATCGCAAAAATTACATTAAGTAACTCAAAATTAATTAAAAACATTTCAAAATTGAAATAAAACTACTTTTTACGGATTTTTCTCGCGGTATATTGATATTATATTAATCTCGACGCACGTTTCGGACCCTGAACAGCGTCCATGGTCACTGGTAAACTAAGATAGTTGTTAGGTTATAATTACTAACAGTTATCGTATATTTTTCCTAATTTATCAGCGATCTGATTCACGCAGAACGAATTCAATGTATCCGCCTTGCAGTTTTATGCTTGAATAATTAGATTTCATGGAATCTGTTAGGTCCCAAGCAGTTGGTAAGGAGGAGGACGCTGTAAGGGGTCCAAAACGTCGGGATTTAAATAATATCGATATCGATATTATATTGACTAAACAAGGTTTATCGGGAGATGTTGTTGTTAATCGGGAGAATCCAGTGGATCCTTCTTTTCTCGCTTCTGGCTGTTGTTGCGTAAATAGAACGCATGACTAATAAAGTAAAAAGCAATTAATGTATTTTAATAGAAATTCTAAATTTGGAGCTAGATGATTATAGGTAACGACAAGTTTACAATCGAAAAGGAACGCTATAAAGTACTATGATTTCCGGTCGTATATCAGTAACTAATTTATTATTCTCTAGCCTTTGCCCTTGTCTTCGTTGCCGTGGAAGTTGAGTTCCCCGTTTTTGCAACATTTTTAATTGAAACTCCAATTGGTCGTAGCGTGATGATATATAGCCTAAACATTTTTGCATTGCATACGTGATTTTTTTTGGTGAAAAAAAAAAACGGGCATTTCAATTTATTTCATAAATCATTTTTATCCGACTGCCGAAAGGGTTATTACCCAGTGCGGTAATAATTCCCTATTATTTCTAAACTATTTCTTATAAATATTCTATTCTACGTAGATACTTACAGTTGTCGCCAAACTTATTGTCCGGGTTGAAGTTGGCACGTGCTAACTTTAACCAGGCCGTAAAAATCGGAGAAAGAAAAATATACGATTTTAAATCATTCGTAGGCTGTCGTTTTAAATCATTCTAATTCAATATTTTTACGGCCGGGTTAAAGTTAGCTCGTACCAACTTCAACCCGGACAATAAGTTTGGCGACAACTGTAATTACCCACATCTGCTTGCAAGTTTTGTCGAAAGTGTATTTACAACTCTTTTAAAAATATTTTTGCTATACAAATTTCTGACCCTCGCAATAAACTTAAATTTCACATAATATTTATAAAAAGGTTCACAACAATAAAGCAAAGCAGACAATGAGTTTATAATTCCACATTTGCGCTCAAATGTTTCTTAGAATTTATTGATGTTACTTTGTTCCCTTTTACACAGTCGTAAGCAGGTTCAAACCTATTTTGCGCCTACAACTTAAATTAAAGGATAACTTAATGGTTTTTTTGTATGTTATCTTAGTGTAAAAACGGCCCGAAAAATATGACCACATATATTTTTGTGGTCTTATTTCAAATGAGTATCGTCCAATGGTGTGGTATCGTCTAATCATAGCCAATGGACGTCGAAATGCTGCAGTGCGCGTTCAAAAACTGTGCAAATAACCAGTAACACTACGATTTTGGAAGGAATATCGTTTTTTCGTAAGTTTTATATCATTTAGTGTATTTCATATGATAATAACCTAACCTAAATAAAAAATTTACAAAACCCCCGACACGAAATGTAAATAAAAATAAATATCCTGGGACATTTTTACACAGCACCATCTAGTCCCAAACTAAGCAGAGCTTGTACTATGGGTACTAGACAATGGATATAATACTTATATACTTTTTTTTGTAAATACATACTTATAATACATAAGAAACACCCAGACAAACTCAAACACTTAAGTTCATGACAATAAATGTTTGTGTCCTGTGGGAATCGAACCCACGACCTCATGATCAGCAGTCCGGTACTCGAACCACTAGACCACAGACGTCGTCGAATGTATTTTGTATTTCAACTTTATCATAGTGTATAGTATTCTCCTAGTTACCCTAAGCCCTTTCATTTGATATCCATATTGAGGGAGTAGTTGCAGACACACACACACACGTCAAACTTAGGTATAACACCCCGTCGTTTTTGCGTCGGGGGTTAAAAACAGAATTATATCGTAAACTTAATATTATGATTGTTTGGCCAATGTTTGCGCCACCACCAGGCACCAACGCACACACAAAATATTGTAACAAACATCGACTGTTCTTGAACAGGGAATGCATGGAGTAGTGTTGTTAATAAATATTGTACTGTACAGTTCTCGCCAAACTTATTGTCCGGGTTGAAGTTGGCACGTGCTAACTTTAACCCCGCCGTAAAAATCGGAGATAGAAAAATATTGGATTAGAATGATTTTAAACGACAACCTACGACTTGAGCTTTCATTTATATTTATTTAAATCTAATACTTTTCAATCTCCGATTTTTACGGCCGGGTTAAAATTAGCTCGTGCGAACTTCAACCCGGACAATAAGTTTGGCGAGAACTGTAATATGTTATAAAATTTAACATACATCCTACCATAACACCTATATTTTCCGAAGGGCAGAAATGTACGCATGTACACCCACAGTTCACCGATATGTTTAGGTCCCATGTTATAGGGGGCAAGCATATTGCCATCAACAGGCACATTATTAACACCAAAGCTTAAAATAAATAACGTTTGTTACTTACTTAGTTCTAGAAATTTTTAAATCGATCAAAAATATTTACCGCCATACAAAACGAACATGCCTATAGAATATATTCTGCAACTCCATTTCTTTCAATTCTTACTGTGTTCTGAGCATCGAATAAATATTTATTTTAAATATGATTCCATTTTTAAATTACAGTATCGTTTCAAAATAAAGTAAGCACGAAATTGACATTATTATTATGCTTATTACTTAGACTTTAAGTTTCATTTTAGAATAAATATTTTTTGACTTATGATTTTTTACTTGTAAGCGACATTATAAATTTATTGCTTTTTCCTTTCTCAGATGAAAGGACTTAAATAAATATTATTTTGCAATGGTAATTGAACTTTATGTTTAAGTGTTAAGGTTTTTAATAAACTGAAGTTGTTTATATTATTAGACATTTTTCTACGAAATTTAGATGTTTACTTGTGTGCAAATGTGGCCACTTTTGCTACTTAATTTTGTTCCTGAATCCTGATCCTGCATCTAGTACTTTTGTTGATCAAAGGTTCGCAATAAAACAGCGCTTATAATGATAAGTATAATTGTTTTTCTATTATCCTTTATACACTTCATACCTGACAACCCCGGCAAATCGCCCAGATAAATAGACAACCCAACAGCCTGCTGCACATTCTACACGACTTTAAGTCAGGACAACATTTTCTTATTATCTTGATGTTGCAACATTTTAATTAAAAATTATTTGATAAATGGGCAATCTAACACAACGAAAGATTTTTTCAAATCGGTCCAGTAGTTTCGGAGCCTATTCAATACAAACAATCAAATCTTTCCTCTTTATAATATTAATATAGAATAGACTGTCGGTCTGTGACTGGCCAGACGACACGCCTTTGCTTGTCTGTGGACCGCGCTCCACGAAAGGGTATTCTAATTCTAATCTATGCTCCACGCGCTCCAGGAACGCGACCGGCGACGTCAAAACCCCACAACGCCCCGCAACCCGCATCTGTGTACAACGCTCTCCTAGAGATTGTTTTTTGTGGCGATGTTTATTTTAACTGTAGCATGTCGTAAACTATATTTTTCCTGCTCTAACTTGCACAAAGCGTAGAGAGAGGAACAAAGACGGCATATAGTCACACAAATTACTCCTACTAGTTACTACGACGGTTAGAATAATGAAGTTAGTCGTGTCATTGACGTTTCTAAGAAACATTAAACTCAGACTCGAGTCAATTTTCAGTTTTGCTTTTGCGCGCTTGCTGGCAAGATTTGTTTACGGTGTTTCAGTGTTTTTCTCTTATATTTTAATCTAAGGTTATTGTAGTGTTATTGTAAGAAAAACTGAACTAATAACAATGGATAAGTAAGTAAACAGCTTTTACTAATATGAACTGTGTATTTGATAAAGATTTTGGATACAAATTGTTATTTCAATCAACATGAAGCATGACGCCGGAAATGGCAACCGCTAACGGCCATTTTGTACACCATTCCAGCGTCATGTTGGTACTTAATTTTTATTTAAAAATACGTTGTTATGAAGTATCTTTTTAGAAAAACTAACAAATAATTAAGCATTGAATATATAAATTAGGTACCGCATAATTTTTGCATGGAATGGAAATGAATATACGCAACCCAAGTGGCTCTAAGAGCTCGATCAATAGACAGTTGATTACACAGTTGATTCTGTTCTGTTTACGAGACGAGTTCAGTTTAGTGACATCATATGAGTCATAGGTATGATGTCACTGAACTGAACTCGTCTCGTATGGCGGAAAAAATATGGCGGATTTGCGTCATATGATATGACGCAAATCCGCAATATTTTGGATTAGGGATGCCGGAAATGCAAAAAGTATTGATATATATCGTATCGATATTTAAAAAAAAATATATCAATATCGATATTAATATTTTCAAAAAATACGGATATGACTCGTGCATTTGAATTTCTATAATATTTTTTTGTGACGGAATTTTTTAAACAATTTTGTAGTTTTTTTTAAATATTTTATTATTTTTTTATTAAAAGATTTTATTTAACTTGCAATGTTTGTAATAATTTGTATGTAGGTATGTTTGTTCTGCACGAATCTTAGAAACTAAATTAGAACACGTATATAATTTACAACATGCTAAGAAACCTCTATACGATACGTGACGGTATTATTACGTAACTATATTAGATTATATATTTATGTGATTTTTTTCAGATAACAAGTAAAAAAATACGCCGATTTTTTTTTTAATAAAAACATAAACCTAGGTACATAGCTACAGGGGCCGATGGCAAATATATGAAATTAGGGATGTTCGATCCGATCCGATACTTGTGTGGATCGATACAAAGGAATACGATCCAACCGATTTTTGTATCGATACAATGGCATTCGATCCGTTAGTGGATCGACACAAATACCATGAGGATCGGATCGAAAAATTTGTTGTATTAAATTCTAAAATAATAAACAATCTGTAACCTTAACATTTATTCGTATTATTAATACCGCACTCCTTAGCTCTAAAGTATGGTTTATAACAACAAATAGGTTCATATTACACTAATAAAAATATTTCTCTAGCAGTGGACTATTAAATCAGTAGTTTTTGAATGTGACAACACTAACATCGGTCGTGGTATATAATATTTTTGGCATCGGCACCTGACGATTGCCCCTGTAGCTAATGCAGCTATGTACCTAGGTTTCTTTTTTATAAAAAAAAATACAAATTCTTGGAAGGCAGGGGGCTCATTTGCTATGTTTCAGCCTAAGATGCAAAGTCCCAAATGTAAAGGTTATTGAGTGTTTTTTTAAAGTTAGTCACCCGAAATGTTAGGCCGTCATAACTGTTTTATTTTTAGGTATAGCAACACCAGTGTCGTTATACCTAAAAAAACTTATAATTAAATCATTATTGTATGAAATAATTTGATGGTTATGAATTTCAGCCTTAAGCTCTACGATATAAGCGAACTGCCCGAAGGCCGAGCTCTAGAGACCCCTTTGCATCCTATCAGGAAGCGCAGCTGGCAATCGTAAGTAGTTCTGATGCCATATGTTATTGGTAGATGGTTACTATATTATTGACTAACAAGTTTCAACTTTTGATATAATATGTACAACACTGCTTTCGTTCTAGATCTGAGGATCAGGGATCGCTACCTGTTTCTCCAAAAAAGTCCCCAAAAAAGTCTATAAAAATGTCTCCAAAAAGTTTATCTCGAAAATCGAAACTTTTGAGAGATAAAGATAGTAATTTCAATCATGGTAAGTACCTGCTATAGTCTTTTTTGGCCATGAGTCGTGGTCAAATTTATAGCTCTCTAACAAATTTGAAACCAATATATGATGCGTTACAGGAAGCGATGAAGACACAGATGAAAGCGATGATGAAAACAGCTTAGTGGTTCCAATGATTCCAAGGGTGTTTCAAAGCCTGATGGAAACACCCTTGGACCATGATGCGGATGATGTCAGCCACCCGGAGCCCACTGCAGACACAACGCCTTCCACCTCACCGCCACCCTCTTATGTCTCTCCAAAGATGACGGAGAAGCCTTTGGGTCTCTTTGAATTTGACTGGAGAGAATTTCCAAACCCTCCGATTCCACCTAAATCGAGGCGGGAAACATTCTCTGAAATTAATGTTGGTCCGACAACTCCACATACCGACCCATATGACATTTTCACTGAAATATGGGATCGGCAAATTATGGAGCACATTGCCTCGGAAACTAATAAATATGCTCAGCAGTTGACATCCCAGATGTTCCAAAACCGAAATCTCCATCCCAGAAGCCGCATCAGCCAGTGGCAAGATACCACGACTGATGAATTGTATGTATTTTTCGGCCTAATTCTGGCGATGGGGATTGTCGTTAAGACAAGGTTGGAGGAATACTGGGGTTCCAGCCGTGACATATTTAATACACCGGGTTTTAGCGCACACATGCCGATCGACCGTTTTTTACTTCTGAATAAATGTTTACATTTTAATGACAACAACGACATGAGTGCGGTAAAACTAGAGTATTCCGAGGCCAGGCTATTTAAAATACAGCCAATATTGTTACACCTTAACAAAAAATTTCAGGAATTGTATATTCCATCACAAAATCTTGCGCTAGACGAGAGCCTTTTGATGTGGAAAGGCCCTCTCGATTTCGGACAGCTTATTCCAAATAAAGTTGCAAATCGAGGCATCAAGACGTTTGAGATTTGTGAATCTCAAACTGGCTACCTATGGCGGTTTGAGATACATGTTCTTAAAAAATCTCCACAGCAGCAGTTCACAGACCCCCTAGAGGCCTCTACACCGGCAACTGTGTTGAAGCTGATCCAAGGCTTGGAGCACAAGGGTTATACACTATGGATGGACAATTATTACCAATCCCCGTGTCTGGCTCGACGCCTCAAGTCTTTGGGTTTCGACTGCGTGGGAACCTTGCGGACCAATCGCAAGTTTGTCCCGCGGGTCCTGCATAACATTACCAAACAGAGCATGTGCCGGGGGCAGATCACTGGTCTCACCTCAGGGGACGTCGATGTCATGGTATGGAGAGACAATAGTAGGGTGGCCACGATCTCTACATACCACGGCAACGGTCAGCAGACATTCCGAGGGTCCACCAAACCCATCCTGATATTGGATTACAATATCATGATGGGTGGGGTGGATAAAAAAGATCAGCTCCTGGCCATGTATCCGGTAGAGCGAAAACGTACAAACGTGTGGTATAAAAAATTTTTTTGCAGACTTCTAAACGTCTCCGTATTAAACTCTTATATAATTTGTAATTACTGCACTTCTTCCTTAAGGCATCGTAGTTTTCGTATTAATCTTGTAAAATCTCTTCTTATAAAACACTGTTCCTCTCCGTCTACTCCACCTGCAATCACGAGGATCAAAGCAGACGTGTGCCACCGCTTGGCTGAGTTCCCGATGGGGAACCATCAACGCTTGCGGCGGGCATGCACGGCCTGCAAGAAACAGGTGCGTACGTTCTGCGTTGGTTGCGGCAAAACCGTATGCATGGAACCCTGTTTCCTCACTATCCACTCATAATTTTATGTAAAATATATTTATATATATATATCTTTATTATGTATCTATATATTTGTATTTTTTTTGTACCATACTTTTGTACGTGTACATGTGAGGCCTCCACCAACACCAACACGCCTGATGGTTATCGACCATGGCGGTCGAAGACGTTCTGATGCCTCATTTGCAGTTTTTTTCTCCAAAAAGTGTCAATTTAGCCTGTCTCAAGTTTTCTGAAATGGTCCTATACTTTTGGCCTACATTTACTTTCGGAACTTTCATTTGTTTTTTCAAAAGGCCCTCGTCTTAAGCAATACTTCATGGTGTAATGTGCAAGACTTATTCGACTTTTGAAGAAGTTTAATTTTGTCATTCTTAATTTAATTTCAAGTTAAGGTGTAACAATATTGGCCTTATCCATACTATGTTGACATTTACTTTTTCCTTGTCTGTTGCTCGATCTCTAAGAGATTGTTTGTTTAGTGAAACAAAATTGTTAACTTTTGTTGTTGATTTTTGAAATTTATTTGTAAAACAGTTAATATTAAGTTTTATTGCACTCATCGATTTATTCATGAAATTGTAGAATGTTAATTTGGATTTATAATAAATGCATCAGCATTTACCAAAGTTTAAGTTAAGAACCTTTTTGTCTTTATTTTCAAGTGCTTGGCTTATCGCTCATTTTGTAACATTTTGTAATAAACTATTTACTTTTAATAGCTGAAACACTGTAGACTTATAAATAAGGACAATGCTAAAGTATAATATAACAAAATAAGCCACCGACATCAATAATTATAGGAACGCGGGAGGTGTGTTCCCAGAACTGTACCTCAACCAAGTTTTTTAAGCATAGAAATGCCTGTAATCTCATAGCCGATTTTAGTTCCTCACGTAACCGCTAGAGACGTTGCGAGGGTTTTCCATACAAATATTTTGCGGCGGCGTTAGCGAGTTTAGTGATAAAACTTATGGTCGAGGTACTGATGTGCAAATCCTACTAAAGTATTATAAAATGTGAGTTTGTGAGGATGTATGGATAGATGTTAGTTACTCACTCTATCACGCAAAAAGTAATAAATGGGTTTTGATGAAACTTTACACTATCATAGCTTATACATAAGAATAACAATAATTATAATTATTCAGTATATCCCAAGTAAAAAATACTCCGAATAAGAGTATTTTTTTAATAAAACCAGGGAACTTAGGTTTATAAAGAAGCAATCGTCACAGCTAGCACGTGATAGTGTTGTCACATTAAAAAAAAATTTTTTTTGTTAAGTTTTTAATTTTAAGAATATTTTATTTTTGATAGTGTGGTTTAGATAAGTACCTATAAGTATACCCCTTTCGGGTCAGACAGGGTGTTTTAGCATAGTGTATAGGTTACATAAATAAAAATCTCGCATAACGTAATATCGAAATATCATTCAATTACCTAATTATACATAAGATTTATTATATTTATGTACATATATTACTAGCTTTTCGCCAGCGGCTTCGCCCGCGTGGTCTTATGATTTTTCCCCCGTTTTCGCAACATTTTTCATTGCTACTCCGCTCTTATTAGTCGTAGCATGATGGTATATAGTCTATATTCTTCCCCGATAAATGGGCTATGTAACACTGAAAGAATTTTTCAAATCGGTCCAGTAGTTTCGGAGCCTATTCAATACAAACAAACAATTTAATCTTTCCTCTTTATAATATTAAGTATAGATTTATTATTACAAATATTTATCTATATATCATTTAAATCAGTAACATTTGAGTGTATCAATTTACTCCTGGCAACACTAGCGAAGTAGCGAGCAGACTCGCGTGGTGTTCGCGTCCGGTTTGAACCCATAAAGTTTACTGCATACCTACAGGCCGTATTTTACACTGGAAAAGAAAACTTCAAGATAATTTATATTAGGTACTAGCTTCCCGCCAGCGGCTTCGCCCGCGTGGTCTTATAATTTTTTCCCCGTTTTTGCTACATTTTTCATTACTACTCCGCTCCTATTAGTCGTAGCGTGATGATATATAGCTTATGTTACTCGGGGATAATGTAGCTTTCCAAAGGTGAAAGAATTTTTGAAATCGGTCCAGTAGTTTCGGAGCCTATTCATTACAAACAAACAAACAAACAAATCTTTCCTCTTTATAATATTATTATTATTATTATAGATTATAGATAGATAGATATAGATAAGTAATAAGTATAGATATAAATAATGGTGGTCCAGAAGGGCCTTATTAGTCAAGCCATTCAATCAAGTTGTTGATCCATGAGGATTTCCTTCATCACTGAAACTAACTGCATTTTCATGTCGATTGACAACTTAAAATTGTTTGATTGCTATAATATTACTAGACTGTAAGAGAATGAAGTCCTGCCAATTAAAATTTAATAAAGCTCACGATTAGAATTTGCCCTATAAATATTATTTTTAACTGGTGAATATCACCGGGACGCTGAATCTTATATCCTGGCGATCTCATCTTATGGTAGTGACTAATTTTAACTGACACCTTGCCAAGGGATAACCATAGTCTGCGCGGAACTAGTTAGCCGCGCCTTAGGTATGTGAGCGGCGGGACGGAGGGACAGGTCGCCTGCGCGCGGTGGGACAGAGGGGGTGGGGCGCTTGCTCACAGTAACCCGCCGCCTCACCCCCGTCCCTACCTAAGGCGCGGCTAACTAGTTCCGCGCGGACTGTAGAGAAAGTTCAATAACGCGTATCCAGCCATCCACTCAGTTGTCAATCAGAGTCCAAGCGGTGTTGCCTTTTACTTTAATCCCTTCGCTTATAGCTAGCAACACCTAAATAATAACGAAATATTTAGGAATAAAAACCTTTTTGCTGCCAACTGTTTCTCTTAAGAAAGTTGCTCCAAATTTGGGGATTTCAGAAACAATATCTTCTTATTTATTTATGGCAATTGGTGCAGATGTCGACAACAAGAAACAACGTCATTGTCATCGACGACTTTGACAGACTGGACTTGATTTGACAATTATTTGACATTCGCGTTGGAACTTCTCAGTTTTCACATAATTGTCATCCACTGATTATTATCAAAATAAAATTAATTTCATCAAAATAACGCCCGAACAAGTCCTTATGTTAACAATAATACATCCAAACTCAAATAAACAGCTGTACAAATTGTTGCCTACGTAAATATTATTCCAGTGCGTTATATTGAGTGAAGACTTCGATAAAAATGTCGAAAATTAAGAAGTTGACGGGCTCTTTCCGCTATACGCAATGGGACCCCTGCCTGATTGTCTCACAAATAGTGGCTATGCAGTCTGTGCTGTACTGCTCGCTGTGTTTGATCATCGCCCTCATGCAAGACTTGACAGGATCTACACGAACCCTGGACCATGTCTTTGAGTATCATGTAAGTGTTCTTACCCTTATCATGTGGCTACCCGTCGCTAAGGAAGGCTGAGGGTAGAGCCAGACCTGCTTAAACTAGTGCTCTTCCCTGTATTTATGGTCAGAGCAATATAATTTGTATGACTCAACCATACAATAATACATCACATTCAGAAACATTTGTGTCCGAAGAACTATTAGATATAATTTTCTGCAGTAACATCTGTGCAAATACAGGTCACAGAGTTCATTACTTACATTTTTTTTTAAAGTTATAGGTTTTTCTATCAATTTGAAACAGGAAAATTTTGCTTTTCAATTGTTATTCTACATGATGACAAACATAACAGATTGTAGTTCTTTTGTGCCCACTTTGTAGTGTTATAATAATCTTCTCATGTAGCCAAGGTGGGCACTGTTGTGGGCAATGCCCACTATGGGCTCTGTTAAAAGCAAGAAGAGAAAGCATTAGATATGAAAGTGTTCTATTTACATACATCTTAAACTTTTGTGGGTTGTATTTATCAGTGCCGGATATTTCTTTACTGATTCCAGGAAATTCATGTTCGAGATAGTGAGGGTCGCTCGGTCATCTTTGCATTTGTGCTGAATGCAATTATTGGAGCCTTTGTTTTGTGGATGGTAGTCGGCAGAACTAAACTGTGCTTAGATTTTAGGTAAGATCTCATTAAATATTTTTATAAAAGTTGTTTATTGTGAGAGTTGCAAGTTGGAAAAAAAAGTTTTTATTTGTTTGTTATTATTTAAGCTTTTTATTCTGTGTGGCAGAAATAAATGTTTTTCGTTTTTTTCTTTATACTTTATTAATAAATAAAAAAAATAATAACATTTATTTATTTGCCAAGAAACAACATTAAAATATTAATAAATATCCGGTAGCCCTACACCAGGCAAGCCTGTCCTGTGGGTGCCTGTCCAATCATAGTTAAGCAAGTTGAGACAGATGCGACAGTACTTAATAATCAACATGTCACACACACAATTTCTTTATATTATATTTTTGTCTTTAATTTTGTTTTGCAATTTGTGTGTTATTAATGTTCTTTTGATAGATAAAAGTTTGCAAAAGATTATAAAATTCATTATTTTCTAATAACATTACCAATAGAGAGAAAAAAGCATTGGTAAATAGAAAGGAGAACTCAGTTTATTTAATTATGTGTAGCAAAATTTATTATCATCAAAACTAATTTACGCTTGCAACACTAATGCAGGTTTTTTTAATATTCCAGTTGCACATACCATGGGATCCATCTCATCGCTTGTTGGTTGTATAACGGCAGTTTTCCCACCACTTTCTCATGGTGGGCGCTTAGCGTCTCCTGTGCTTGCATCACATGTGTGGCCGGAGAGTTCCTCTGCCTCCGAACTGAGCTCCAAGCCATCCCGCTCAGTAATATAGGAGCCAAAGTCGATTTATGAAACTTAGTGAGTAAAGTTCCTTTTGATATGCTAATTGGACGATCTATACAGCTCTTAGAAGGGTGAAAACAGTTGCATATTGTTTCTTTCTATCAAAAATACCTTTGCATTTTTTAAAAGTAGAAAATTTTATTTCTTAAAAAAAATTTTTTTGTTCTCAAGTCTTGATAAATAACTTTTCTGTCTATGGTTTTTGTTTACAGTAAAATTATTATTGTGGAAACCATTGATAGATTCGTTATTAAAAATTCGAAGCCAAAATATGTATTGGTGCAGTGAAAAGGCTTAGCTACAGTTCTTTTACCAAAAAATACTTGTCAACCAACCATGGTCAACTATGGGTGCGCCTAACTATAAAATAAATAATGCGTAAATACATCTTATTGATGTTTTTTTAAAGACATTTGTATAAAGTGATGTTTGCAACAAGTTACTTATTGCAGTCTCTATGTGTAAAAATAAATGATTGCTAGAAATATTTTGTAATAATGAAGTAGGTAATTATTAGAATATTCTCATAGGAAATCAGCTTTGTCTTGAAACCTAGAACAAAAAATACTAGGTACTTATATCTTGATATTTAATGTAAATACATAAGAAATATCAAGTTAGAAGTAGTATTTTTCATGTAACATAATTATGAAATTTTTGAATTAAAATTATAACTACTATAGTCTGCGCGGAACTAGTTAGCCGAGCCTTAGGAATGTGAGCGGCGGGACGGAGGGGCAGGGTCGCCTGCGCGCGGTGGGACGAAGGGGCGGGGGCGCTTGCTTTGTTCACAGTAACCCGCCGCCTCACCCCCGTCCCTACCTAAGGCGCGGTCAACTAGTTCCGCGTGGACTTTAAAGACAATATTGAGCATAATTATATATTTTTTTGTACAGTGTTATAGGTAAATAGATTTAATTGTACCATTCTACTTGGAGAACTTGAAAACCACCTGCTAAGTTTAGATTGAAGCATATTTGCCGTTTAAAGAATTGAATATGACATTTTGAAATTCCTTCATGAAAATTCGCCTCAATTTCGTCGACCTGTGACCCTCTTGAGGGTCGAAACAATTGTTTCTCTATTGTATTTCTTAATTTATCCTTTATTAATTATAATTATGTCAATTCAATTTTGTGTTGAAACTAAAACTTTAATGTAATTTAACAACTACCCATTTATTAAAAAAAAAAATACATATTTATAAATTTTGAGAGTGGATAACATTGGTTTTTAAACCTCTGATGTATAAAGCTCAAGATTAATATGTATTTAATCTGTAAAAATGACGAAATAACGATATAATCGATGTCGAATTAATAAATTGTTGTGAATAATTAATTAAAACTGTAAATAACTGTGATGGTCGAGTACGAGATATTTATTCATTGTAATAAGTGTAAATAAATGATTTTTAATTTAATGTTGCATTTTTCTTTTTTCATATCACGCGTGTTTTTCCTAAAAGTATAGGCAGAGGTGTACTAATGTTAGGTCGGAATAAATATAGGTCTTTCTAGGCCGTTTTCGAATTAGAATACAGTTCTCGCCAAACTTATTGTCCGGGTTGAAGTTGGCACGAGCTAACTTTAACGAATTAAATCGAAGAAAGAAAAATATTAGATTGTAACAAATAAAAATGGAAGCTCAAGTCGTAGGCTGTCGTTTTAAATCTTTTTAATCCAATAAATACTATTCTCTGATTTTTACGGCTGGGTTAAAGTTAGTTCGTGCCAACTTCAACCCGGACAATAAGTTTGGCGAGAACTGTAAATAAAAAGACAAGAAATAGTCGCACTAAATTTAATAATAGACATAAAACAATAACAATGCAGCACAACTCATAAATATATCACAATATTCGTACAGCTAGCGAAGATTCACTGAAATCACTTGCATTGGCGTGCTTATAATTATGCCATTTAATAATGATTTAGCGAACAATATACTGTGCTATTTTGATGAAGGAAAATATCGACTAACGGGCAGAATTTTGGGGTTCTAGGGTTCAAATCTTGACCTCTAAGCCACCTGGCTGAGAGGCCATAGCGTCTGGTGTATTTAACAAGAAGACGCAGGTTCGAATCCTGCTCGTCAGTAGAATTTTTCCTTCATAAAAATAACTGGTATTATCTTGGCATGGAAAATGCTATAAAATACAAAAGGTAAAGTTAGTAAAAAATAGAATGAATTATGAATTGTATACTGAAATAATAATTTAAATTGAGTTATATAGTTCCAAGATTAAGCCTCTAAAGTTTTTGGTGGGGATTGGAGGGAGGATGCTCTGTCCCTTTCCCGCAAAACGAGTGTTATTATAGAATTTGTATGCCGCACGCAGCTTTTAAAGTCACAGGCTCCTATAGTACGCTCTCTGTCTAGCACAAAATTAAAATGAGAAGGTATAACTTTCTTATTTTTTACCAGTTTTTTTTGTTGTTTTTGATGACGGGCTGTATTTGTGGTTAACTTTGTCATGAGACCTTATCTTTCTGAGTTGCTAGCCATCAACAATTCGACCCAGTGGGATCTTTTGTGTTGTCCCCATTACCGTATATTCCTTACTCTTTGGAGACGTGGTTCATGAAGGCGGCTAACCTACTTAGAGAAAGGAACATAGTCTTCTGGGTTAGGATACCCGTTGCCGAGCAAACATGAGACTTTAAAAATTTAAAAGTAAATTAGTCTATTATATTGTCCGCTAAAACTTTTTATTCTATTCGGGGCCTAGATAAGTTGCAATTTGTCGTTCGAATCGACGAGCGAATCAGGGTTGGATTTGGGCACGTTCAAAACGATAGTACAAAAATTTTAAAAGGATAGTGTTTGTACAAAAATTATAGTACACTTTATTATCTTGAATTAAAAGTCTTAAAATCACACTGATTTCTGTAATACAGGCCTTTGGAGCCTAGCTCAGAAATCAGGGACTTCAATGTTAAATTTTGTACCTTTTTGTGTGAATAAAAATTATTATTATTATTATTATTATTAATCAATACCAGTTTGTATATTTACCTCTTCTAAGTTTAACAGTTCTTCAATATTTGTTTGATGCTAAAGTAGGTATAAAATCAGTACAATTTCAACAAAAAAATTGCGCTACCGCCTATGGATTGTGTTGCCAGTTTGTGTCTTATCTTTGTAAGGTTTATTATACCTACTGAATATTCTCTCAAGAAGACAAGACTTTTCAAAGAGAACTTGAAGAGTGACCGAGTAAAGACCTGAAGTTGTGTAATTGAATTTATTTTTTAATTTTGTGTTAATGTTGGATATTCAAAGTAATTAAATTATAGTATATTTCGTACTATCCTTAGATATGTATGGTATATAGTACGAAGCATGAAATTATAGTACAAATACTATAATTATAGTACGAAATCCAACCCTGGAACGAATAGAAACAAAATGTATGGAAATGACACAAGCTTTTGACAAATCGAGCTGTCACTAATGTCATTTCCATACATTTTCTTCTTATTTCTATATGGCAATTGGTGCCGATGTCGACAATTCTGCTAATGTCAAAGTGGATTTGTTTCTATTCGAATGTCAAATTGCAAATTGTCTACAGGGGGGCTAGACAAGTTGCATTTTGATATTCGAATCGACGAACAAAATGTATGGAAATGACACAACCTTTCGAAAAACCGGGCTGTCACTAATGTCATTTACATACATTTTGTTTGTCGATTCGAATGTCAAAATGCAACTTGTCTGGCCCCCAGGCCTGCTCTAGGACTAATAAAATGGAGTGCGTGTCTTTATAGCTAATACACTAGTAATATATTCATCACAACACTTATTATTCAATAATTATTATTCCTTACTTCCTAATCGTTACAATAATTCCAAAATATTCATTTTCGTTCATAAAAATTATATTCGAAAGTTTTGCTATGATAATTTTCTTTTACAATCAAATTCTAATAAAAGTTATAACAAATTGGTTGGTTGTATTGTAAAATCGTTAAACCTATAAAAACAACAATAAGAAGAAACTGGTTCTTATTCGAAATTAGAATTTTTCATAATATTGGCCCATTTTAGAAATGTAATTTGGACAAAGTGAGCGACATTCTTCAACATATTTTAATAGATAAAAGATAAATATTTTAATAGGTTGAAAAGTGGTCATCCGCCAATGTTGCCGATTGTACAGTCTGCAACGAAAGTTACTGAAGACGATTCAATATTTAAAGAGAAGGTAGTACAGGTTCTCTGCATTTAAGCATTCGAATCTTATGAAAAGGCTACCGTAGTGATGTTTCCAGCGACTTTTGTTGCTGACCGTACAATCAGAATCTGGCCACTACCACTAACCACTTTTCAACGTGAATATATATGACGTAGGTGAATATTTTAAATTACGATTTTTTTATAATAATTTTGTTTTGTTTTCATCTGCCACAGCCCACAAACACAAATAATCCGTGTATTCTCTAAGGACCAGTTTTTCTTTCATAAAAAGGTTAAAATGTAATAAACAACAATTTCTATAATGACAACAAGATACTGGCTAAAAGCGACAGAAAAGCAATCTTATTGCTCAATAAATAAGGCATTACTTGTGTTAACACATACACTAAACAAATGTCTTTATCTTTAAATATAATCCACATAATCTCACAATCACTAAATATACAACTTAACATAAAAAAAAACGTTCCGAGAATATATTTTTTATAAAAAAAAATACCAAGAATGTCGTAGGATGATTTGAATATTCAATTTTGCGCGAAAACCTTAGGGATATTGTGAAAACACGTATAATTAAATAACAAAACCATTTCTCGAACACAATTCAGTATAATAATATAATGGTGCATTTGACGGCTCTTATTTCTGTGTTTAAAGTTAACTAATTCTTATTAACCTGTCCAAGTTTTGTAATTATCCGTGTTTTCACAATATCCCTAGGGCTTTCACGAAAATTCGAATTATCAAACCATTCTTTCTATTAAAGAAATAAAGAAGGCCTTTGCCCAGCAGTGGGACAAAGGCTAGTAAAAAAAACCATTCTACTACATGGATATTATCAACAGTGCCACTAAATCACACAGTGCACCCTAAAGTGCTTTCACTAAAACGTACCAAATTGGTACTTTGGTACTTAGCTTATAGTGTTACTCTAACAATTGCAGAAAAAACTATATCTCGCGAAGGCACTGATATATATTTCAAATACTAGAAAAAGAGACTAATAAGCTACATAAGTAGCTAATAAAAAAAAAACAGCACAACAACGTTGTATAATTATGTCCCGCAAGTTGCTAATGGGCTGGAACCTTATCTAATTAACCTCAAACTGACGTCATTCTCCGTACTTGCCGGCTAGTGATGCTAACGCGTACTGAGAGCGGTTACGTCATTTTTACGTCACCAAGATGGCCGCCAAGCACATCAATTTGCGGGCCTTATATTGCTAAATACTGTATTTATTTATTTATGTAAATATGGTAATGTTTTATCTAAAATATGTTCAATGTTAAAGTTTAAACATTCACAATTGTTTTAGTATCCACGATTGGCGATTTTGATGTTGAATTTATGATTTCATCGGCCCATATGGTTACGAATGTGTCGAGCGGAGTGTTCAATCGCAGTATAGAGATTCCAGAAAGCGATTGTCGATCGAATCGCCAATCCTTGATGATAAAAGTGTTTAATCGTGTATATGTAATTGTACTTGAATGATCGGCAAACGAATGCCTGATGTTAAAATGGTACTAATAAATTTACCCCCCCTTTTAAACACCTTTTATAACTTTTTTCGCTCACGAAAAGTAAACACTTCTATTTTACATCATTTTTATTTTAAGCCTATTTGGTTGCCTTTGCCTTTGATGTATAAAAAAACCCAATCGAACAAACAGATTATACAATATAATTTAATAGTTATAAACCAGAGAGTTTAAGTTAACTTTTTGTACATCTTATTTCATATATTTATACAAAAGAAGCGCAGCTATGTAAGTAGCAGCAGTGAGTTTGTAAAAGCAATTATTCAAAAATCTGTTAATAATAAATATGTATTGTAGGCAGTTTTAAATTTTCGAGATATAGACTATTTATCTTACAGCAATGAAATTTTATATATATATTGGTATATTACTTGTATATTTAAGCGTTGTCCCAAACTAAGATTATAGATTTCACATATACGAACACCCAGATACTGTTTATGTATGACTTATTGATGTCAATAAGTCATACATAAACAGTATCTGGGTGTTCGTATATGTGAAATGCCCTCCACTACATCCTTGGTATGTACCAAGGAAGCAATCTAACCCAGTGGTTCCCAAACTTGAATGGACTGCGAGCGTGACCCACCTAACAGAAACTTCCAATTGCGAAACTCACCTCTTGGTTTTCATGAAGAAAAAAAGGTTTTACTACATGAAGGGCTGTTCAAAGAAGAAATATATATCGTTCTATTTTCAGGCAACCATGGAAGCATACTTTTTGGGAACCACTGTTTTAGACGATACAATTTATATACTCATGCCGATATTAGGTACGATATCGGTAGTTGTTGAGGGCGAAATTATATCTGTACAGGGTATTATGGACTTAACAGTAAAATATTGACGAAATACTAATTATCATATAATATTAAATTATGCGGCTGTTTTAAGCTATCTAGCTGATTTATTCTTAGATCTATACTGACTATAAATTATTTTACTTATATTTAAAATGAAGCGCAGATTTTGCGTAATTTTTGCTAGTTCTATAGTGATTATTTATCTATAAGTTTATGATCAAGCGCAGATTTTGCGCAACAAAGTGGATTATCTCATTCAATACTAGTATTTTTATTTATAATGGATGGGTGAATGAGACCAATCTACCCTAAAAGCGCTGAATCAAAAAATCACTTATCGACTAAAAATATCTATTTTTTTTATCCAAAAAATACTTTGCGCAATTCAATAAATAATACTATCTTTTATACATTTTTTTTGTGTATGTAAGTTTGAGACAGAATACTTTCTAGATTCGTTACTATGATATGTGTGATTTTGCAAAATAAGGACGATTTTCTCTATTGTGCGTAGGCGCATCACCGCTGGTACTTGACGTCCTGTCAAATCTCGTATATTTTTTTTATTTCATTCGTTACAAATATCAATAATTTCACAAGAATGCCTCAATGTTCGGCGTTTAATTGTAAAATCAAGGGATACATAGACTGACCAAAAGTTAAAAAAGCTTCGGTCAAGGCATTACGTCATACACTGACCTTGAGATTAGATCAGCCTTTTTTCCAATCAGAGATACATTATTTTTACCTTTTAATTGAGCTACACTCCTAAAGGAATAAATATTTAACTTTCATTTTACTTTATAGCATAACATCCAAAATCGCAAACAAAACAAATCAAGGTACCAGCGGTAGTGGCGCCCTCTACAATTAGCTTTGCGTTTCCCTCCCCAATAAACTAATATAATGCCCTCGCATATTTTAATGACACAATGTCACTATTGTTGGAAGCTATGTAAAATTCGAAATTTCTACTTGCTAGTGACAGACAAGACAAGACAAGACAGCGGGAATACCCAGTTACCCACAGAATATGAATGACATGAAATATTTACAATAATAATAATATAGCATTCGACGGAAGACTAGGCCTATGAATAAGGAGACATTCTAAACGACGCTACGCTTCGAATGCTTCCACTCGTTTTAGCGTAATATACAAGGTGGAAGGGACATCGACGCACAAACGTCTTGACAACGTTTCACTCAAGGTCAAAAATAAAATGACCTAGGTCATTCATGTAGAAAATGATCGGTTGTTACAGATACTGTCATTTTTGAGCGCGCAGCGCATTTCTAAAAACGCGATTATAACGCACCGCGGTGAATGTTATGGCGCGCGTGATCCGAAATAAATGAAATAATTATAAATCTAATTTGGGTAGATAGAAATAATATTTTTTTAAACGTTCAAGTAAAAATAAACTGCAGAACAAAATTAAAAATTGAGTTTTTCCTCAATTTTTAATTACGAAAAATTTCGTCTTTTTATTTATCTAGCAATATGGTGGCCTAATAATACCTAGATTGGAATACTATGCAATGAGGTAGATATCTATTGTGACTTGAGTCGATCTTTGATATAATTGAATGGATTTTTTACGTAGATAGGGCTTGTAATAAATAACTATAGTTAAAAGACTTTTACACGAAGCTATTTAATTGCCCATTATTCTGTTTAGCGCGTCGACGGCAAATAAAAATATAGACAATGAAATAAGACTACTTTTTACGGATTTTATCGGGTTATATTGATATTATTTTGATCACGTTTCGGAACCTCTACAAACATGTAGGGTAGCTGTTGAAACGTCAAGACGCCTACCACCTTAGTCACCCGTGACCATGGACATTGTAAAGGGTCCGAAACATCGTGATTAAAATAATATCAATGTAACGCGATAAAAAACGTAAAAAGTAGTTTTATTTCAATGTCTAGTATTCGTGTAAGTGTCAGAAATCAGTATAAAAAAATAGATGTTATGGGCTCACACTTGTCCGGCCCAAAACTCAGCAACGCGGACTGCGTTTATCGACGCAACCATTAGATCCTCGCATGAACAGTTTACAGGACATGTGGGGCATAATTGCCCGTTGATTGCAATGCAACGGTCTCCAACGAGATGGACAGATGACTAGCCGGGCTAACATGCACGCCGCGAGATTATTTTGTCGACGCTTATGTCAAGCTTTTGTCTCGTTTTCGCACGAGAAAGAGCGAGACAAAAGAGTAGACTACATTTTGTCATGGCGCGCATGTTAGCCTGGCTGGTAAACGTCGCCGGGAGTCAGATGCAGGAGGCATATAACCGGTCCTTGTGGAAGTCTATGGAGGAGGTCTGTGTTCAGCAGTGGACCTCTTTCGGTTGATATTGAATGCAATAATAAAAGAAGTACCGTCTGAACGGCGTTTGGACGATACAATCCCATTCATTGTGTTAATTTTACTGCATGTAACATGCATGAAGCTTGTATCGTGTAAATATGCTTTACCAGAAGACAGCAGAAGCCCAAATGTTTCAAATTCGTAATTTGCTTAACTTTTGACATTTTTGCAGGATAACACTTTTTTATGCAACTGTACATCACCTTTTTTATAGTTTAACTTCACTATTTGCAAATTACGGTTAGATACACCGAAAAATAAATTAAAAAAATACCATTACTTATTAATTATTATAATGGTAACATTATTAAATTATAACAAAAGTATTTTTTAACACTGGTAACATATTAAAACAGCCCCATTGTCTTATTAATTGTACTTATAACGCTAAATTGATTTACAAATAATAAATATTTGAAATAATTGCTAATTTCGGTACCTTACTATTAACCGACTTCAAAAAAAGAAAGTTTAACTCCACTGTATTTTTTGTGTGATTCGCGATATCTTATTGTATTTTGAATTAAACCTACTTTTTACGGATTTTATATTGATATTATTTTTTTATATTGATATAGTAAAAAGGAGTTTTATTTCAAAATTTAATATTCGAGAACAGTTCTCGCCAAACTTATTGTCCCGGTTGAAGTTGGCACGAGCTAACTTTAGCCCAGCCGTAAAAATCGGAGAAAGAAAAATATTAGATTGTAATAAATAAAAACAAAAGCTAAAGTCGTCGACTCGTCGTTCATCGTTCATCGTTTTAAATCATTCTAATCCAATATTTTTCTTTCTCCCATTTTTACGGCTGGTTTAAAGTTAGCTCGTGACAACTTCAACCCGGACAATAAGTTTGGCGAGAACTGTACCTAGTGTTCGAAATCGCTATATTGCAGTTAAAATATAATTTGTTTTTAATCTGTTCATCATCGTATGATTGTGAACATCGTTATTTTACAATAAACCTAGCAAGATTGTTAACTGTCGATACATTGTGAACTGCACCATATTTACAAACATACCATACGCATTTTGTCTATGATTAGGCACATGACGTTTCACCCAATAAGTATATTAGTTAGGTTAGCTAATAATTAAGCTGTTAGGGTCAATGCAGACCGAGAACAGCGCAGGAGACGATTTTTATGACACTCAAAAATAAACTCTTAAACTATTGATATAAAGTGCATAAATATTTGACGGCCTGTTGTATCGCCTCGAGACTGCGCAAGCATTTTTCGTTATGTTAAAACATTCATGCACTCTATACCTATAGTTTTAAAGTTTATTTTTGAGTGTCATAAAAAATCTCTCTCTGCGCTCCTCTCTAATCTTTCGAGTTTTGACATTTTACAATCTTACGAGACATATTATAATCTAACGGTATAATTAATTTTACGGTGACAGATACATATTTTGAAGTCGATTCCCTTTTCCTAAAAAGTTAAATCCTGTTTCTCTGGGTACCTTTGTACTATCCTGTAGTGGTACGCTCTGTGGCTACTTCTGGAAGTGTCGGTACCACACAAAGCAGCCGTACAGGGAGGGTAGATCTTAGGGGGAGCCTTCGTCATCCACTTCCTTGATGACGGTGTCTGACTCCCAGCGGGAACGCTCTGCTATGAGGGCTTGGAGCTCCTGTAAATGCAGAAACGAATCATCATCAACCCATTAACATCCCTCTACTGGGCACGAGCCTCCTCTCAGAATGGGAGGGGTTAGGCTATAAGATCTCTGGCCAGTTTCGCTGCCTAGGGCGTGTTGGCAGACTATGGAGGAAACCTGCTTGCCTGAGAGATTTTCTCGACGGTCACACGCCGTCGAGAAAATCTCTAAGGCAAGCAGGTTTCCTCACGAAGTTTTCCTCCACCGAAGCAAGTGATAATTAATTAGTAATACGCATATGATTACGAAAAGTCCTTGCCTTTGCGTGTGTTGCCTTACTACCTCTGACTTTTCGTCTTACTCGACTCGACACCTAAGAGTTGACTGTCCAGTAGTCTTATCCCTAAGTCATTACTGTATAAAATCAAGATGACCATAAGTATAACTGCAGCCAAATAACACACTTTATTGCGCGTGTTACTCACTTCAGGAACAGTGAGTAAGGTCGCCAGACCTCCTTTTAAGGATGCGCTGCGCTGGCAGCAAGAGGAATATTCCCTCAAACTGTCGGCGCAGTGAATCCTCCATAAACCTCTAAGAGGTTTTTCGGGTCGGCAACGCGCGAGTGATACCCCTGGTGTTGCAAGCGTCCATAGGCTACGATGCTTGTTTGCCACCTTAGAGGTATAAAAAAAAGAAGTATTTTCGTATTTTTTCTACCGATTTTAAATTTGTTGGCTCTCTTTATGGTCAATGTCTTTATTAGACCATATAAACTGGATAGTCCACTAGATCACCACCTTCAAGTCCATAAAGTTAGTTGACCATCGGAGACCAAACAGGCCTTCATCTAACATTATCAATCACCATTTTACCTATTCAATATACCATTGGTTTTAGTAAAACCCCCACCAACCAATTCCCGAAGATACTTACAAAAACAATTTCAATTTTGTTTACAAATAGTTGACAATTTCTGGTATGTGTCGATCACTTTAGATAATGTCTTCGGTTATTGTAAGGCCAAATTCTGGTCATCCTATTTAAAAATAAATTAATTTAAATGACGTAACATATTGTACAGGTTATATGACCTAGGTTGGTAATCTTTATTGTATTTCACACATACACAAACACACACACACACACACACACACACACACACACACACACACACACACACACACACACACACACATACATACAGTCATTATTTTATTTTATTTTATTATTCTTAATAAAAAAAAGGATAAATTTTAAGTTATAATTCTAGAATGTACCGATTTGAGTTTATTTGTTTATTATGTATTAATTAGATTCAGATGTCAACTTATGTGGTGCCCAAGATAGAGGCCAAGCCTAGTTTGCTGCACGCTACGACTAATAGGTGCTACTCCGCTCCTATTAGTCGTAGCGTGATAGTATATTGCCTATAGCCTTCCCAGATAAATGGGCTATCTAACACTGAAAGAATTTTTCAAATCGGTCCCGTAGTTTCGGAGCCTATTTAAAACAAACAATCAAATCTTTCCTCTTTATAATATTAGTATAGATATAGATATTTCAATAAAAAGTCCATATATAAAAAATCAGCTTACCTCTGGTTTGTTGAGCACAATGATTCTATTTTCAAGTTTGGGCGCTAGCTCACACGACTGCTGCTCGAGGTCGTCTAGCGACGCGCGGCGGGTTAACCTGTGGATAAACTAACATTACTAAAATGAACTAATACATGGTTATTTTTTAATCACTAGCTATATAACTATACAAGGTGGGACATCGACGCACAAACGCCGTGACAAGGTTTTCACAAGGTCAAAAATAAAATCTAATCTAGGTAGATAGAAATAATGTTTTTTTACACGTTCAAGTAAAAAAAAGCTACAGAGAAAATTTCAACGCAGGGGGGTCCAGAATCATGTACTGAACTCAAGGTATTCGGATGTGCGTCGATGTACCTTCCAACTTGTATAACCCGAAAACATTGCTCGAACTAGGATTATTTTTATATAGTAGAGGGAGGCAAACGAGCAAGCAATTTTTCAAATCGGTCCGGTAGTTTCGGAGCCTCTTCAATACAAACAAACAAACATCAAATCTTTCCTCTTTATAATATTATTATAAGTATAGATAATAAATAACTTTGCTCGACCTAGGAATCGAACCCAGTGCCTCAAACGTAGCAGTGGCTTTTACGTCGACGAGATTAACAAAGCAGTTTTAATAATACATAAGTCTTAACGATCACATTACTAAGAATTAAAGTCAAAATTGCAGTGTCCTCATTCCCTATAAGTCTTACTTAGCATACCTATGATGACCGGTGTGTGTGGTGGGCTCCACGGCGGCCGAGGATGCCCTGCGCAGCGGCGGTGGACCGTCCAACTCGCTGCCATCCAGCATCTTCACAAGACTGTGCCTGCAATGTGTAGAAAAGTTTCTTTAACAGTTCTAAGAGAGGTAGGACACAGCCATTTATGGCTCAAATCTGGAGCAGCCCACCTGGGGAAGTACCTCCACCTTACAGAAAACTGCAGCCAAATAACACACTTTATTGTGTGTTGTGTTCCTGCAGTGAGTAAGGTTGCCAGAGCTCCTTCTAAGGATGCGCTGCGCTGGCAGTAACTCGTTCGTTCTTGTTTCTTTGGGCGCGCATACGCAAGTGCGAGCGAGATGGGAGTACGAGAGTGAGAAAGACGTCTGAAGGCGATGGAGGGATGCACGCAGCGTGCTCCAAACCTAGCATAGCTCGACACAGCGCAGCATGGCAGAGCTCCATAAAAAACATAGCACAGTTCGGCACAGCGCGGCTCAGCACGGCGGGTAGCGCGCCTCGCTCGAGACTGCTGCGTTTTTAAACAGAGCGTAGCCTCACACAGCGCAGTACAGCATGGTTTGTTTGTATCCTCATTAAAATATTAGACGAGCGAGTTGACCAAACATAGCACAGCGCAGTACAGCGCAGCATAGCTCGATGTTGATTTGTCACCCTAAGAGGCATACTCCCTCAAACTGTCGGCGCAGGGAATTCTCCATAAACCTCTAAGAGGTTTTTCGGGTCGGTAACGCGCGAGTGATACCCCTGGTGTTGCAAGCGTCCATAGGCTATGGTAACCGCTTACCATCAGGCGGGCCGTATGCTTGTTTGCCACCTTAGTGGTATAAAAAAAAAAGTTCTTTTGATATCTCTTAAGTTTTATCTTTTTTATTTTTTTCATATATTTTATTATAGTTCAAGTCTAATCTTGATTAATTTTGATGAATTTTAGATTATAATTGTAATTTTTGTTAAATTTTTTCAATCTTTTTCCTTATGTACACCACGTTTACCATTTTATATTGTCATTGAAGAGCGAGGCCTCCCATCACAGGTATATCTTTACTTAAAAGGAGGTATCTATATAAGATTTTCACCCCAACTCAGAGACGTCACTTAACCTTAATGAATCGTTAACAAACAGTGGCTACTATATCTTGACCTATTTTTCCATATTAGAGTTTGTTGTCAGTGTACTAAGATATACTGGGTGTCATTAGTTAATGATTCATTAGGTTAAGTGACGTTTCTGAGTGCGGCGCTTACTGTAAAAGTTGTACAAGTTTCTGCAATAAACCTTTTTATTTTATTTATTTAGTATAGGTAATAACCGTAAGACCTGTAGGCTTAGTCTTGAAAACAATTCCGATCTATTGGCATTGGGATTATGACGTTTCATACTCTTGGATGCAACACTAGCGCCATATTGAGCGAATCTTGAGTGAACTAAAAATGATTGGCCAATGCCGCCAAAACGGTATTTATTAATTTGCATCAGAAATAGTAAAACATCTCTCGATATTTCATCAATACTGCGCAACATCGCTACTGCTGATTTTAGCGTTGCTAAATTCATGTCGAAGGTAGTTTGAGCGATTCCAATTTCAAGAGTACAACTTTAAAATTAACCTTGGATTTGGATTGGAATTGGATTGCTCTTGCGATTGTTTTCAAGAGTAAGGTCTGGTCTACTGGTCTGGGGGATGATCGACGGATCGATAATCCCCATTTTTACAATTAGACGCTGTGTAGGTGAGCGGTGCGGGTACCTCCTGCTGAGCGTGACGAGCGACTGGCGATGCTTGCTGGGGCGCGACTTGCCCGTGCGCACGTTGATGGCCGCGAAGTGGTTCTGTATCGCCATGCCGATCTCCGGGCACATGTCCTCTGGGATCTGCAATATTCATTAGTAGTGTTGTGCTAGAAAGATATCCGCCTAGCCTTTTTCCCAACCATGTTGGGGTCGTCTTCCAGTCTAGCAGATTAGGCTGAATAGCAGTATTTTACACGAAGCGACTGCCAACAAACCTCCGCAGCCCAATTTCTGGGCAATACCGATATTCAAAGGATTGACTGGTTGTCAGGCTCTTTGGGCTTCTGACTACCACTAACCATTGTCATAGGTATAGTATAACAACCGGGACCGACGGCTTTACGTGTTCTCCGAGGCACGGCATGTATAGATAAGCAATATCCTACTTCCTACTAATATTATAAATGTGAAAGTTTGTGAGGATGGATGGATGGATGGATGTTTGTTACTCTTTCACGCAAAAACTACTGAAACGGATCTGGATGAAATTTGGCACAGAGATAGATTATAGTCTGGAATAGCACATAGGCTACTTTTTATCCGGGTAAAATGTATGGTTCCCGTGGGATAGCGGGCGAAGCCGCTGGCGGAAAGCTAGTTGAGGATAGTTTTGTACAATCTATAGTGACTTTTATTTCAATAGTTTGACTGTTCAAAAGTGCCTATTTATATGGTCTATTTGAAATAAAATATTTTGAATTTGAATTTGAATAGTATTAGGTATCTAAACTATACTATTGAAACAAAGGTCACTATCGACTGTTCAAAACTATCGATAGTATCGATAGCGTATGCAATATTGAATTATTGATGAGCAATACTAATGATAATACTATTGATAGTAGATTCGTTTCACCGAGCAACACTATCGATACTATTGATATTAGATTCGTTTTACCGAGCAACACTATCGATACTATTGATAGTAGATTCGTTTCACTGAGCAACACTATCAATACTATTGATATTAGATTCGTTTCACCGAGCAACACTATCGATACTCTCGATAGTAGATTCGTTTCACCGAGCAACACTTTCGATACTATTGATAGTAGATTCGTTTCACCGAGCAACACTATCGATACTATTGATAGTAGATTCGTTTCACTGAGCAACACTATCAATACTATTGATATTAGATTCGTTTCACCGAGCAACACTATCGATACTCTCGATAGTAGATTCGTTTCACCGAGCAACACTTTCGATACTATTGATAGTAGATTCGTTTCACCGAGCAACACTATCGATACTATTGATAGTAGATTCGTTTCACCGAGCAACACTATCGATACTATTGATAGTAGATTCGTTTCACCGAGCAACACTTTCGATACTATTGATAGTAGATTCGTTTCACCGAGCAACACTATCGATACTATTGATAGTAGATTCGTTTCACCGAGCAACACTTTCGATACTATTGATAGTAGATTCGTTTCACCGAGCAACACTATCGATACTATTGATAGTAGATTCGTTTCACCGAGCAACACTATCGATACTCTCGATAGTAGATTCGTTTCACCGAGCAACACTTTCGATACTATTGATAGTAGATTCGTTTCACCGAGCAACACTATCGATACTATTGATAGTAGATTCGTTTCACCGAGCAACACTATCGATACTATTGATAGTAGATTCGTTTCACCGAGCAACACTATCGATACTATTGATGGTAGATTCGTTTCACCGAGCAACACTATCGATACTCTCGATAGTAGATTCGTTTCACCGAGCAACACTTTCGATACTCTCGATAGTAGATTCGTTTCACCGAGCAACACTATCGATACTATTGATAGTAGATTCGTTTCACCGAGCAACACTATCGATACTATTGATAGTAGATTCGTTTCACCGAGCAACACTATCGATACTATTGATAGTAGATTCGTTTCACCGAGCAACACTATCGATACTATTGATAGTAGATTCGTTTCACCGAGCAACACTATCGATACTATTGATAGTAGATTCGTTTCACCGAGCAACACTATCGATACTGTTGATAGTATTAATGTTGATCGATAGTATTGCTCTAACAGAAGTATCTATACTGTCGATAGGCCTATCGCTTAGGTACAGTCAGCAACGAAAGTCGCTGAACACAATGAAATCTTCAAAATGCTTAAACAGCTTTAATATTCAGTATTTTCTGACCCTAGAAGGTAGTACAAGTTCTCTTATTAGAGTACAATTATATGATTTATTTTTGTCAAAATCTAATGAATAGTTTTAGTACATTGATGTTTTTAAACATTGTTTGTGTTCATCGACTTTCGTTGCTGACTGTACATCTTTTTGGGGATTTACTATCGTAATTATCACTGGCTTAACGGTGAAGGAAAACATAGCGAGGAAACCTGCATACCTGATAGATTTTTTCGACGGCGTGTGAAGTTTGCGAACCCGCATTAGACTAGCGTGGTTGACTGAAGCCTAATTCCTCTCATACTGAGAGGAGACCCGTGCCCAGCAGTGGGACAGTATATAGGTTGATTAATATTATTATTATTTAAAGTACCGATTTTTCGCTAACATAATATAATACTAAGAGACGAATAAAACAGTAAAGCTTACCAGTATTTTACACTTGGGAAGCATGGTGAAGCCATCGTTGCCATTGCGCAGGTACTGCTTCACCGCCAACCGGTATACTTGGTCGCGGTGCAGGTACTCGTCGCCTATCTTCACGACTTGTTCCGCCACTCTCTGCCCCACCGGCTTTGTGGGGTCGAAGGCAAATGATACGCCGGCCACCTGGGTAATAAAATGATATAAATATACCATCATCTATTGAAAAATTTAATTCCTATAAAAAGCATACATAGTCGAATATAGAACCTTCTCCGGGTTTTCGTCGGTTAAGAAGTTTTTTTTTTTAGTTTTTACTGAGGAATAAAATCGACATTTGACAGATTTTGTGTAGGAAAATCGTCAAAAACTCGAATTTATTCCTCCGATATAGTTTTCTGGCGAGAGAAAATCGGCCCTAAGGGTCTTAATATAGGTTTTATTTGTATAAATAAATAAATAATATATAAATATTTTGGGACATTTTTACACAGCACCATCTAGTCCCAAACTAAGCAGAGCTTGTACTATGGGTACTAGACAATGGATATAATACTTATATACTTTTTTTTTTGTAAATACATACATATAATATATAAGAAACACCCAGATAAACACAAACACCTAAGTTCATCGCATAAATGTTTGTCTTGTGGGAATCGAACCCACGACCTCGTGATCAGCAGTCCGGTACTCGAACCACTAGACCACAGAAGTCGTCAAACCAGTGCCTCGACCATGAGTTTTTCTCACTCTCTCTAGCGACGCCGTAAAATATGTGTATGGAAAACCCTCGCAGCGCTTTTAGCGATTACTAAGGAACTAAAATCGGCTATGAGATAAGATAACAGCGATTCGATGCGTAAAAAACGATAGAATTCATGGTTGAGGTACTGAACTTAAACTTGAAATTTACCTGTGGGAATCTACCCTCGAGACTGGGGTATTTGCTGACAGCATTCTCCAGGACCTGCAGTATGACTTCTCCGGAAGCCTCGACCACGACCAGCGGGTCTCGCATGGGGATAATGGTGGATAAGTCGCGGAGGGTGAAGTCTCCCGCCGCGTGAACCTGCCGGTAATGGGAGCTTTAGGGCCTGAGTTAGTTCCCGTTAACTTACTTGGCAGATAATTTCATATAACGGATAATAAAAATAAATATCTTGGGACATTTTTACACAGCACCATCTAGCCGGATACTAAGCAGAGCTTGTACTATATGTACTAGACAATGGATATAGCACTTATATGTATAGTTTTCTTTATAAATAACAGAATTTGTGAACATTGTAAGTTAATGCCTTAGGGCCTACTGATTTCTGACACTTATGCCAATACTAGACATTGAAATAAAACTACTTTTTACGGATTTTATCGCGTTATATTGATATTATTTTAAACCCGACGTTTCTGACCCTTTACAGCGTCCATGGTCACGGGTGACTAAGGCGTCTTGACGTTTCAATTACTAACAGCTACCCTACATTTTTGTTAATTGTTGGCAATCCGATTCACGCAGAACGAGCTCACCGTATCCTTCAGACTTGCAGTAAATAATAACAGTAAGTAATAATTTCATACTACTTTTTTAATTCTATTAAAGACATAATTTTTTTGTAAAAAAAAACGACCCTAATGCAGGGTTCGGACCTGCGTCCTCCCGGTTCAATAGATGTTGCTGACATCATCTAAGATGTATGTATATACAAGAGACTCATTAACCACCTATAGATAGCCGCTAACCATTAGATAAATTAAAAAATGGAACAAAATTTGTGTGAAATTATCTGCCAAGTAACTTAACGTGAACTTATCAGGAGATTGTGTAACAGGTCGTTAGTGTCCCTTTTTGAAGAACCCACAATGACCTTATAAGCTTTTCGTACAGCGCCTTACCTGGTCTGAGCGGAAGGTGCCGGAGTTGAGCAGCACCAGGTCAGCTCCTGTAGCGGCCAGCAACACATCACACACCCAGTTCCCAAGGTTGCACTCCTGCCGCCTGATGCAGGAGAATCGACCTTCCAGTGGCACGCAGATCCTGCCCAGAACTTCATCCATTTTACCTTCGATCATCGCTGCAGAGGTTAAAGTTCTGGTTATTTAAAGAGTATATTGCAGTTTCGTAACTAAAAAATAATTTAAATTACAGCAATTTATCGCTCAAATCTGGAGTAGCTCGTCTGGGGAAGTATCTCCACCTTACAGAGAAGTGCAGCCAAATAACACACTTTATTGTGTGTTGTGTTCCTGCAGTAAGGTTGCCAGAGCTCCTTTTAAGGATGCGCTGCGCTGGCAGCAAGAGAAATATTTCCAAACTGTCGGCGCAGTGGATCTTCCATACACCTCTAAGAGGTTTTTAGGGTCAGCAACGCGCGAGTGATACCCCTGGTGTTGCAAGCGTCCATAGGCTACGGTAACCGCTTACCATCAGGCGGGCGGTATGCTTGTTTGCCACCTTAGTGGTACAAAAAAAAAGATTTTTTAAGGCGATAACGATTGAATCTGTTCTCATGGGAACGAAGAGTGTATGAGTAGCTTACAGGAGTACTTGTCGGTCTTCTCCTTGAGCTGCAAGTCCTCAGCGTAGCTGCTGGAGACGGCGACCTCGGCGATGTCGACGTGGGCGCCGTCCTCCGCGAAGCTGATGCTGATCTTGCTGAACTGTCTGAAGTCCGTGCCACTCTTCACTACGTACTTGTTGTTTATCTGCAAAAAAATTTTTTTTATGCTAAGCGATATAATGCCACCGTAAGAGCGGGCCTTGGCGGCGGGACACTTGGCCCGATCCGAAACCGTGAAAATACAGTCCGGAGTAGTCGTAGAACTATAATAATAATAATAGATCATTATTGCCACTTTTACAATTTTTCTTAAAACTATGTAACAATTGACGACGTCTTTGGTCTAGTGGTTCGAGTACCGGACTGCTGATCACGAGGTCGTTCGGGTTCGATTCCCACAGGACACAAATATTTATGTGATGAATATAAGTATTTGTGTTTGTCTGGGTGTTTCTTATATATTATAAGTATGTATTTACAAAAAAAAAGTATATAAGTATTATATCCATTGTCTAGTACCCATAGTACAAGCTTTGCTTAGTTTGGGACTAGATGGTGCTGTGTAAAAAAAAATGTCTCAAGATATAAAAAAAAAAACAATAAATTGATCACATAATGAGCTTTAAAATTGCAATAGATATCCTTTAGTTTAAACCTCTGGCATCCAAGCTAAGATCAAACTTGTATTATGAACTTGTACTTTTTGTTGAAATAAAACTACTTTTTACGGATTTTATCGCGTTATATTGATATTATTTTAATCCCGACGAAGAAGACGAAGAAGAAGACGAACTAAACGAAGCATAGGGACCCTCGTAAAAGAACATCGCTGATGTCAAACACCGCCGTTCCGGAAAGTCTGCAATTTGAGAACACACCCTTGACAAGGCCCGGCATTACATCAATTTGATCAACCACAAGTCCTCGCAAAAGAAAACCGATTCCTACCCAGGATGATTCGTGAGGCCATTGAAATTCAAAACCATCCAAATTTCAATAGAGAAGATGGCTGGGTCTTACCACCTGCTTGGAACCCTATTATAGATTCAATTAAATCTAAATCCAAGCCTAAAACTGCAAGACCGAAGGATACGGTGAGCTCGTTCTGCGTGAATCGGATTGCCAATAATTAACAGAAATGTAGGGTAGCTGTTAGTAATTAAAACTTCAAGACGCCTACCACCTTAGTCACCCGTGACCATGGACGCTGTAAAGGGTCCGAAACGTCTGGATTAAAATAATATCAATATAACGCGATAAAATCCGTAAAAAGTAGTTTTATTTCGATGTCTAGTATTCGCGTAAGTGTCAGAAATCAATATGTTAGCTTGTACTTTTTGTATAGAGAAATAGGATGACGGGAATCGGATCTAGTGTGTAAACTACCATACAAATAGTTGTACGACTACATCGAACCGTATTTTTACGGATTCGGATCAGACGTAGCGTGAAACCGCTTTTACGGTGATATTATACAAGGTGGAAGAAGGGATATCAACAAACGTCGTGACAAGGTTTCACTCAAGGTCAAAAATAAAATGACCTAGGTCATTCATGTAGAAAATGTTATTACAGATATTGACATTTTTGAGCGCGCAGTGTATTGCGCGATAATAACGCTCCACGGTGAATGTTATCGCGCGCGCGATCCGAAATAATGATTTTTTAATTAATATAAATCTAATTTGGGTAGATAGAAATATTGTATTTTGACTCATTCAAGTAAAAAAAAAACAGCAGAAAAAAATTAAAAATTTATGAAAAAATTTACGGAAAATTTCAACGCAGGGGTGTCCAGAATCATGTACTGAACTCATGGTATTCGGATGTGCGTCGATGTCCCTTCCACCTTGTATACATAATAATGGTGTTTTATTATGATACTCTAAGAGCAGTGATAGCCTTGGGGTATGTCCACTGGATTGCAAAGTCAAAGGTCTCGAGTTCGAATCCAAGGCACGCACCTCTGACTTCGAAATCATGTGCGTAATTATCACTCGCTTTAACGGTGAAGGAAAACATCCTAAAAACCTGCATGCCTGAGAGATTTTCTCGACGGCATGTGAAGTCTGCCAACCCGCATTAGGCTAGCGTGGTGGACTATGGCCTAATCTCTCTCATAGTGAGAGGAGACCCGTGCCCAGCAGTGGGACAGTTAATGGGTTGATGATGAATATGATACTTACATGTAATACTTCGTAAACATGGTCATGTCCACCGAGTATCAGGTCGATGTCATCGCAGCCTTCAGCCAACTTTACGTCATTCGGCGTCCGCATGTGAGTCAACGCTATCACGTATTCACAACCCTAAATAAAGATTTATTTATTTATTTATTATGGACCATCGACATAGGATACACACAATACATTTACACTATAATAATAATAATATTATAAAGAGGAAAGATTTGAATTTTTGTATGTAACGAATAAACTCAAAAAGTACTGGACCGATTTGAAATATTCTTTCCATGTTAGATAGCCCATTTATCTGGGAAGGCTATAGGCTATATATCATCACGCTACGACTAATAGGAGCGGAGTAGTAATGAAAAATGTTGCAAAAACGGGGGAAAAAATTATAAGACCACGCTGGCGGGAAGCTAGTTAAATATAAAAGTGGACATAGTTTTATAATGGTGTTTTCCTCCATTAGGCTATGCGACTAATTATTTTTTATAGCCTCATGAAAAAGTTGACCAAAAATAGAGCCGATTATCAAAAACAAAATTTAAATTGGTTCAAAAATAACGAAGTTAAAAGCATTTTAATTCTATGCTAGACAGAGAGCGCACTATACTTACAAATGATGTCAAAAGTAGCGTGCGCCATACTAATTCTATACTAACACTCGTTTTGCGGGAAAGGGACAGAGCATCCCCTCTCAATCCCCACCAAAAACTTTTAACGCATTTATCTCAGAAATTTCTTGGTCGTTTTAATATTTATTTTCAATATACGAAATATGCTAATGATATTTTTTAATAAGCGTGTGATTATTAACAAATTCAACACCAGTCTTCTCCCCTATTATAGAAGGTCACAGCATGTACTTATAGTCTAGTTAGGTGAACAAAGCAAGATAAAGAAGCAAAAAAAAACTAAACTAAATAAAATAGTTATATAATCTAATAATAAATTGAAAATTAGGTATCATTTTTATTAGCAGAGGAGAATTTTCACCTCTTTTTTAACCCCCGACGCGAAAACGACGGGGTGTTATAAGTTTGACGTGTCTGTGTGTGTATGTGTGTGTGTGTGTGTGTGTGTGTGTGTGTGTGTGTGTGTGTGTGTGTCAGTGTGTGTCTGTCTGTGGCATCGTAGCTCCCGAACGGATGGACCGATTTTGATTTTGTGTTTTTTATTTGAAAGGTGAATTAGTCGGGAGTGTTCTTAGCTATGTTTGATTAATATCGGTCCAAGATGGCCGCCGCCCCAAAATAGCGAATTACATATTTTTTCACAACTCCCTCTATATGGGTATCAAATGAAAGGGCTTAACTAGGAGAATACTTTACACTATGATGAATTTCAAATGCAAAATGGCCGCCACCACAAAATGGCAAATTACATTTCGTGTCGGGGGTTTTCTAATTTTTAATTTAGGTTATTAAACTTTGGAAGGCGATATGCTATGTCCAAACCATGGCGCTTGGACAGATTGTTGTAATAAGATAATTTATTAATAAAACAAAATACCCGACAACGTTAACCCCTCCTATCCGGGGATGAGACCTGTGACCAGTAGTGGGACGATTAATAGCTTGATGATGGTGATGCACATGAAAGCGCATAAAATCCGCCATTTTGATTTAGAAGAATGTTATGTACCCAGTGACAATCATGCCATCAAGACGTAACTGATATCGTTTTAATTATCGAAATTGATTACGCCGTCGAGAAGTTATGAGCGGACATACATACATACAGGTCAAACACATAACTCTCCTTCGGCTGTCGGGTAAAAATACATAGATTACTTAACGTAAAATTTTATTGTAAGTAAAATAAACACGGCTGAGGTCACGGCTAAAATAATTGGTTTGAGGCGGCACGAGATAAGAGTGTATGGAAAGACCTGGGGGAGGTCTTTGCCCAGCAGTGGGACAGTAATGGCTAATAAAAAAAATAAAACACAATAGTTACCTCTTGTTTCAACTGGGTCGCTAACTTCGTGCCAGCCTGAACAAAGTCTATGAACGTCACCTCTTCCGGATTTATTGTTGCTAACGTCTCCAGCCATTCCTGGCAAATAACATAACGGGATTATTCGCGAAGTCTCAGACTATTTCGTATGGTCAGCGCCAAAAGTCACTGCACACAGGCAAATTTTGAAAACATCACAGTATCCAGATTTTTTGTTCGATTCATATCGGAGTTAAGCATATAAATATTGTTTTATATGTAGAGAAGTCATACTACTTTCTCAGGTAGGAAACATTTGGTCAATAGAGATATAAAAATGTTTAGAATATTGCAAAATGTTCAGCGACTTTTGACCCGGACTGTACTTATATTTTTTTAAATTTAAGTTTATTTGCAATTACTATAGAACAGAAGGTTCTTTTTCTGTTAGACTCTTACTGACTAAAACCAACACCGGTGTCTCTCACACTTGCGTCGGGGGCTACAGGAACAACGCTTTCGTCTGCGGCCCCCGATTTAGTCAAATTAACCTGATCCAGAATATGACGGACTTGTACAGACTAAAAACCTTATTTGCCTTTCCAAGTCACTGGACCAACATACCTGCTCGACTAGTCCAATGAACCCGATCTTATGTCCATTGCACATCAGCGCGTGTGTGATCTTGCCGTCGCCCAGCGGTCTCCCGGTCTCATTGTCTATCACATTGGACATCAGCCACGGGAAGTTGCACTGAGCGACCAGACCTGACAGGACTTCTAGGCCAAAATCTGCAAAAGAAGCAATGAAATTAATTTCATGTAATTAAAAGAAAGTAAAAATTAATTGATAATGAATGAATGAATTATATGATTGACTAGCTTCCCGCCAGCGGCTTCGCCCGCGTGGTCTTATAATTTTTTCCCCGTTTTTGCTACATTTTTCATTACTACTCCGCTCCTATTAGTCGTAGCGTGATGATATATAGCCTATGTTACTCGGGGATACTGTAGTTTTCCAAAGGTGAAAGAATTTTTGAAATCGGTCCAGTAGTTTCGGAGCCTATTCATTACAAACAAACAAACAAACAAACAAATCTTTCCTCTTTATAATATTAGTATAGATAGTATAGATAATAATGTTGTATTTTTATTAGCATGTAAGGTGTATTCTTTGTCGGAGATCCCAATAAAATAAAATAAAAATAAAATGTTTATCTTTAAAAAAATTTAGCATTTGTTAGAGCACAAAAAATAAAAAAAAACTGAGGATTTTGAAAAAAAAAAGCATTCACGCCTGTTTTCTTTAAAGGTATAACAATGATATGATGGTTGAAAGAATAAACTTCTTACAAAACAGGTACCTAATGAGTGCCATTGTTCACTTCTAAATAACTTTCACTCACCAAAGTCGTGGTTCCCAAATACGGCACAATGCGTTCCGATTTCATTTAATACTGGCACCATTTGCTCGCCTTTTGTGAACGTACTCACTGGAAGTATAAAATATACGTTATAATTTAAACGTACCTATAGGACCATGGTCCCGGTTGTCATAACAATACCTAAGACAATCCTTAGTGGTAGTTAGAAGCCCAAAAGCCTGACAACCAGTCTATCCTTCGAATATCGGCATTGCCTAGAAATTGGGTTGCGAAGCTCTCATGAAAAACAGAGGACATTACAGAGATTTTGCCTATAGCATTATAATGTAATAGTGTCATTTTTTAAGTCTAAATGTTTTTTTTTATTTTTATTAAATTAAATGATTCTACATGTACGGTTCCAAAACGTGGAATCCGGCAAGAAACTCCATGAACACCAAGGTTGGATTGAGCCAGAAGGGCCCGGTGACCGGGACAGGATCGTAGAGGATGGAATACTATCGGAAACAATGATTTTCTTATCTCTTAAACAATGTTAAATCACATGTAAGCACTTTAAAATCGATAGATTCATTTAAAAGTTATCGCGTCGTTCGGGAACTACCCGCAAGCCAGGCCCGTGTAGACGAGGGCTCGGCCGGCAATCGCCACCCTGACTGGCCAGTCCGACACTGATGGACACTCTATCGCCTGCCAAATCAATTCAGTACTTACACATGCTGGGTGAGAAGACATCTCCACTGAAGAGTACTAAAGGGTTCAGGTGTTGCAGCGCTTTCACCGCCGTGCTGAACCGCAGGGCTCCACCCACTGGTTCTGTGTCTGGAATACAAACCATCAAACATACATCGACACTCAGGTTGTGGCATAAGCTTTCCGCCGAAGTTTTCCTCAGGGCCTATAACATGGGGTTCTTCACAAAGGGTGTGAGAAGATTGTTTCAAGGTTGGCAACGCGCGAGTGATACCCTTGGTGTTGCAAGCGTCCATAGGAGGCGGGCCGTAGCTTGTTTGCCACCTTAATTATATATTTATTTATCATCATCATCAACCCACATACTGTCCCACTGCTGGGCACGGGTCTCCTCTCAGTATGAGAATCCTCATCTCTTCCTGAGGCTTTAGTCCACCACGCTAGCTTAAGAGGCCGTGCACAAATTTGACTCAATTTTTCAAAATTTGATTCAATCGAGTTCTATGTTTCGGCTCGAGGTTGGGCGTAGTATCGTATAAACAATTTTGATCTTTTCAATAATAATTATCACAAATAAATGATGGCACGATGGTTACTGGCGCGATCGAGTTTTTGCGCTCGATAATATAGCTCCAATGTATCTATTATTTTCACAGTGAAAATATTACTTTTTTGAAAATATAAATTTACGTTCTATTTAAAGGATAACTTAAGTTTAATACACTATTTTTTAAATTTCGTAAAAGTGCCTCTAAAAAATAGAAAAAAATACATATTTGACTGGAAGTTTTCCAAAAATAACATTATTTCATCATTTTTTTTCTGGTATATTTTGTATAAAAATCTCGTGATCGTGAAACTCGAAGGCTGGTTTTCGTTAACGTATAATAAGATCTACAGTGACTCATGCTTGAGCTACTACTCACTATATAGTCTACGCGGAACTAGATGGCCCCGCCTTAGGTAAGGACTGGGGTGCGGCCGCGGGTTACTGTGAACAAAAGCAAGCACCCCCACCTCCGTCTCACCGCGCGCAAGCAACCCTGCCCCTCCGTCCCGCTACTCACACACCTAAGGCGCGGCCAACTAGTTCCGCGCAGACTATAGTAGTCCGTCCGATTGAAACTATTTACAGTAAGTTATAAACATACTCACTAGTAGTCTGTTCGATGTTATACACATCGTTGAAGTGTATGATGATCACCTCGTCACCCATGCCTCTGCCCGCCAGCTGACTGACGGCGCGTCTGCCCACTTGGCGCACTTCCAGGGACGCCTGGAGCCAGCATGCACATGTTAAGATGGAATGGATAGGAAACTAAGCTTTGAGGACAGGGAGAAACTTCGGAATATGGTTGTGAATAGCGTATGCCATATTGAGAACACTTGCACAGTACAGTTAGCAACGAAAGTCAATGAACACGATGCTATCTTCAAAACAGCTTGATATAAAATAACTCGGGAAGATTGCAAAAAATTTAATTGTATAGGAAAATTGTATGCTTTTTCTTTATTATAATGTAATGAAAGGTTTTGGTGCTGCAAAGTTTTCAAATTTGTTTGTGTTCAACAACTTTCGTTGCTGTTCGTACCCAGATTAAAAGATATATAAACAGTGCAATGAGCTTATTAATGTAATGGATAAATATTTGCAACGGGGAATAAAATGAAATGGATAAATAATTGCAACGCAGAAGAAAATTAAATGGATAAAAAATTGCAATCAGCGATAAACAGAATTGACAAATTATTGCAACTAGGAATAAATTGAATGAATTAAAAATGAAATTGATAAAAAATAGAAATGGAAAATATTCAATTATCATTAAGTGCAGTATTTAAACTGAAACAAACTGAATATTTCCCAGTAAAAATACAATACTATACCACAAAGGATGCAAACCCACATAAAATATATACTGCCTTTTTTTGGAAGCCCGATATAAATAATTTGAAGCCCTACGGATGCATCAGTTCCACAGCACTTAATATTAATGGAAACGTCGGGAAGTATCAGCAGTTATGAATGCAAGGTGAAGGCCGTATCAATACCCCAGCAGTAAGTGTCACGGAGAGTTAAAATTAGTCTGACGGGACCCCAGCGAAGGGGCCTTGAGATATATTTAAAATACTGATTTCTGACAATGGACTGATTTCAATAGAGAAGATGGCTGAGTCTTACCATCTGTTTGGATTGGAAACCTGTTATAGATCTAAGCCAAAAACTGTAAGACCAAAAGATACGGTGAGCTCGTTCTGCGTGAATCGGATTGCCAATATAAAAAAATAGAGAAGTAGTTGGTAAAACGTCAAAACGTCCACGAGCTTAGTCGTCACCAGTGACTATGGAGATGGACGCTGTAGTCCGAAATCTCGGGATTTAAAATAATATCCGTAAAAAGTAGCTTTATTTAAGTAACTTTATATTTTTTCCCACCCCAACATGTTTGGGAAAAAAGGCTAGGAAGATGATGATATTTTTGAGACAAAAGTTGGTGAACATTATCATGATCTTACTACCATTGCTGAGTATGGGCCTCCTTTCACACAGAGATTAGGGAGATAAGAGATTATTTCTGTGATTTAAGAAAAATACTGAAATACTGACTGATTTGTAAGTTACCTTACCTTTTTGTTTAATTGAAAATGTTATGTTAACGGACATTAAAAGTCCGTATTAATTAGGTATATTAAAATGTCTTTGACTGTAAATTAGGATTACTTTAAGTATGAATTAAACTTTCATACATTTTTTGTTTAATTTCATTTTAAATATACCGATTAGTCAGCGACTACAAAAGATGCCAAATCGTCATCTTTCCCGACTAGTCGGCCCATCTTTAGTACACTAATGTACCTACATCTAAAGTTTAGGCTTAAATCAGCCACATATCTACAGCCCAATAACACTTTGCTCGAGATGGGAATCGAACCAACCTCAAGCGTAGCAGGCGCGACCACTAGACAAACGAGGCAGTCGTGTACCAGTATTAAATTCATAAATAAAATTTAATAATATTGAATAGGTGAATCTTATGCAAACTGCACTATTCTCAGTGGCTATCCAAAACAAGATTGTAAATAAAATAACAATATTGTAACCAACATTTTTTTGAAAGGAGTGTCTATGGCGTTTCTTGCCGGCTCTTCTCCATAAGATCCACTTTTTGGAACTGTGCAACTACTTTGACTTTTCGAAAGTACCTAATTACCTATTGATATGGTCTAATTGAAATACAACATTTGACTTTGACTTTGAAAGATTTCTAGTAAATCTAACCTAAATGAATAAGTTAGACGGCACGGACACGCTTGACGACCGTAGCAAACCTGTTCTGTAAATACAAATTAAAAAGCGTGTAATTATGAGTAATCTACAATTAATTATGATCCGCCATCTTTGCTAGTCTAAGTTTTTTTTGTTGATGAATGAGCTTTTCCATTAGGAAACCTAGAATCAAACAGCGCACATTAGTGCGCTGTTTGATTCTAGGTCGAAGTGTTATCAGTGGATTCAGCGGTTCCTCATTACGTCCGATCCAAATCCGTGAATATATGGTCCGGAATACAGTTCTCGCCAAACTTAGTGGCCGGCTTGAAGTTGGCACGAGCTAACTTCAACCCGGCTCTAAAAATCGGAGAGAAACATAGTGGATTATAATAATTTAAAAAGACAGCCTACGACTTGCGCTTTCGTGTTTATTTAATATAATACAATCCAATATTTTTCTTTCCCTGATTTTAACGGCCAGGTTGAAGTTAGCTCGTACAAAGTTCAAGCCGGACAATAAGTTTGGCGAGAACTGTAATCGTAGAACTATTTGTATCTACGACAACAGCTCCGGACTGTATGGGATAGGTAACTAAGTATTAGTGATATTTTAAAGGCCGAATCTTCAGTATTTACAGTATTTACTACTGAAACATGAGATATCGAGAAACTCGCCTAGTATAGCTAGTTTTATATAATTGCTACCAGATTGAAATGAACAATCACGTTATATATACATATTTCAAGGCATATTGCGTCCCCATGCGGGTTAGGTCAAAGTTCCTATGCACTGAAACATTCAAGTTGATCGAGCAGAATATCTATGCAGTGGGCCTAGGCAAGTTACGTTCAGATCGACGAACGAATAGAAACAAAATGCATGGGAATGACATTTTTAAACGTCAGATTTATAGAAAGCTTGTCATTCCCATACAGTTGGTTTCTATTCGTTCGTAGATCCCAAAGTTAGATTGTAACTTGGCTGGGCCATCTAATTTGCGGCTGCGGTTCATGTCCTAATTGAGTGTATAATTTTTTAGCTGCAAGCACGTCTTGCTGTATAAATTCGTCTGAATAAATTTAGTCTGTAACGCCGAAAGCCAAAATTTGCCACCCAGACATTTTGCGTAACGAAGCCCAAAGGCATAATATCGTACAACATAAAATGCTACCCACCAATGAAAGTAGGTTTGGAATTAAAAGGCCGGAAATGTGAAATTATGAGCTAAATACGACCACTACGTGACATAGAACATTCAAAGCATGTACTGGCTACAATTTCTATTGCATTACGTTGGCGTGGTTAGGTACGTTTGTCTGTCTCCATAATAGGTATCGTGCTTAATAAAATTCTTAAATTTGGACCTTTAGGGCCTGTTTAACGACCTTCGGGTAGCCGAATAAACTTAAACTGTACTCGAACTGCTGAATAAATAAAAAAATTAAACACGAGTTATGTGAAATTATCTGCCAGCTAATTTAATGGGAACTTATCATTAGAATTCTAAAAGTAGACCGCGCGAATAGGGGAGATTATCAAAGAAATTAAAATCGGTAGAATAATGTAGGTAGCTATGTGTTGTGTGGTGTACCAAGAATACCAAGATTAAGGAGGAGATTAATAATCTGTTTAAACAAGACAATACATCTGAACTGCGAAGCTTTTATTTGAATTCCGAATTCCCAGTATCCCAGATTGCGCTTCGTGGAACGAAACGTTTGTGAGCATCCTAACAAACAAAAGACTGGCAAGTACCGGGACTAGAAATTTAAATTCCAGTGTGTAGCTAAACTAAAACATACACACACACTTCGCCCACATAAAAATACATTATTTTTAGAAGGAAAAACAGGAATTATAGAACATGTAGGCGTTATATTTTTAGCCATCCTACACTTGACGGATAATTTGAATAGTTCAACAAACTCTGCCAGTTCGTGTATTGTGGAACAAAAAACGTGATAATATTGCTAATATTTGGCACGTACCGGCTTTGCTTTTCAAGATAAAAGAAGGCCTGGTGCTCTATTTCTGAAAACTTAAAGAGATCTAAAGTTCAAACAGCGAGAACGACTTTGTTTTACACTATGTAATGATAATAATAAAGATGGTCATTCAAATATGCTAGAAAATATACTTTAAGAGTTAAATGAAGTAAAATAGAGTGTAAGAGTTCGCTGTTAGCGAGAAGCCTGCCCATTGTTCCATCTATCTATATATATACTAATATTATAAAGAGGAAAGATTTGTATTATTGTATGTAACGAATAAACTCAAGAAATACTGAACCGATTTGAAAAATTCTTTCCATGTTAGATAGCCCATTTATCGGGGAAGGCTATAGGCTATATATCATCACGCTACGACTAATAGGAGCGGAGTAGTAATGAAAAATGTTGCAAAAACGGGGGAAAAAATTATAAGACCACACGGGCGAAGCCGCTGGCGGGAAGCTAGTACTAATATAAAGAGGAAAGATTTGATTGTTTGTATTGAATAGGCCCCGAAACTACTGGACCGATTTGAAAAATTCTTTAAGTGTTAGATAGCCCATTTATCGTGGAAAACTATAGGCTATATAGCATCAAGCTACGACTTATAGGAGCGGAGTAGCAATGAAAAAAACGGGGGGAAAAGTTATCAGACCACGCGGGCGAAGCCGCTGGCGGGAAGTTAGTAACTTATAACGATTATTCCTTACGTTGGTTTTTGCTGTGCAATAAAGAATATTCTATTATATTCTATAAGTTTCAGCTCAATATTGCAAATATATGAAAGGCTTCATTAAGAGAAACGGCGCCTTTTATATTCACTCACTGGAGATGCGATGTAGCTCTGTTATTGGTCGTTAACGGCCCATTGAGTTGCCTGCGTACTTGCCAGCTAACATTAAGAATATTTTTTGTTAGATCAATAAAATAGTAAGAGAGTAGGCGTTGCGCGGTTCCTTTTTTTTTAATAAATCCATCACTGTATGACGTTACACAAAAAATAGTAACGTTGTAATGGCACGTGTAACTTTTTTGGAAACAAAAAATGGCGCTGCCGAAACTACTTTGCAAATATTTACTCCTCAAACAAGCATCTACTTTACGAATATTTTATAGGCATGATAAAATAATTAACGTGTGTGATAAATACAAATACCTAAAAGCTAAGCATATTACCTACCTTTTGATCCTATTACGAAAGCAAATGATGGATTTTTATAAAAAAAATTCAAAGAATAGGAACCAAGAAAGTTTGTTAATCGATAGGATAGCAATTTTTTTTAAAAAATTTCGCGCTTTTTTTTGCATGTAACATTCGTCATATTGATTTTGTTTATTTAAAATGTAGCCATTGTTACCGGGACCATAATAACGAATCGTTTGACACCTCATTTATAAAAATCAGATGAGTAGGTACTTTAGGTGCCGTAGTGGAACATACGTAAATAGGAAGATACATAGACTGCCTAATAAAAAACCCTTCCTTCGGCTTTTTTGCCGTGTCGTCGGGTAAAAAGGTAAATTATTGCAACTTTCACTGGCTCAATGGAAGAATTTCGTTTTACAATCATGTGAAAACAAAGATTAAATACCAAGGTATAAATACATTATTAAAATAACTCATAGTGCAGTCTTCTCTGGTCAACATAAGAAAAACAATGTAACCTTGTCATTGGCTGATCATACATAAAACATTCATAAATCTAAAATTGAAAATGAAAGTCGACAATCATGCAGATAATACTTCAAGAGGACAGACAAACTGTAAAACGTAACCACGCCGACATATTATCATCTTTACGAGATAACTTTGCCGCTCTGAACACGAGGTGTATGCATGTGCAATACCGAAAGATGCAGGCCGGACCGGACTGAAGTTGGCCGTCTGGTTGCGCAGTATTCAATTTATAACATATAAAATGCATTGCGCATTGATACGGCTAACTTCAGTGCGGCTGCGGCCAGGTCATGCCGCGCGGATTTACAACAGAGAGCCCCATATAAGGCCTTATGTGACCAAGTTATGCGATTGGCACGATAGTCTAATGGACATAGTGACACTTACGGCCCGCTTGGTAATAAGCACGAAACTCGAGCAGTAAAAACGATACTACGTAACGTCACTTGACGCAGGCGCAGGCCGTTACGGACACTATAAAGTTAGTCTAAAGCTAATGCCACATCGGACGGAAGATGCGTTGGGCTCGACGACGACCTATAAGTATAAAGTATCAATTTTATCAGACATATAGACCCTTTAGAGGGTAACAGTTTCTTTAATAAATTTAGGGAACCTTAGTTGTGTAGATATGTTCTATTGTTTTTTGTGTGTTACGCGATGTATCTTCCGTCAGATAGGCATAGTAATCGCCAACTTTTTTGTCCGTTCCTAAGTTGGTTTCCGTCCGGGCTGAAGTTTGATTTAGGCTTTCGTTTTTGTTAATTTTGATCCAATCAAAAGGACAAAAGGATATTTTTGTCTCTCTAGTTTTTACGGCCGGGTCGGACAAAGAGATATCTTTTGGTCTCTCTAATTTTTACGGCCGGGTCGGAGAAAAAGATATCTTTTGGTCTCTCCAATTTTTACGGCCGGGTCGGACAAAAAGATTATTTTTATCTATCCAATTTTTACGGCCGGGTCGGACAAAAAGATATCTTTTGGTGTCTCTTATTTTTACGGCCGGGTCAGACAAAAATATTTCTTTTGGTGTCTCCAATTTTTATGGTCGGGTCGGACAAAAAGATTTCTTTTGGTTTCTGAGTCTCTCCAATGTTTACAGTCGGGTCGGTCAAAAAGATTTCTTTTAGTCTCCAACTTTTACGGCCGGGTCGGAAAAAAGTTTGGCGACTACTATATATTGTGATCCTTATGTATAAAACATGCAGGAGTATGGTAATCCTGCACATAACACTTCGTTCAGAGCGACATTGATGTTTAACTTATAACCCGTGCCTGTTTTAGCCATCCGACGACAGATCGCACGCCGTCCGTCACTTCTCCGGGCACGTCCACACTGGTAGATTCTATCAGAGAGCTCCATCTAGACCGTAGAGCCGCTTGCGCCGCGAACGACGCCATGGCGCGCACTGAACGCACTATTATAAGCATTTTGGTGTTAAAACTAATTTAGAACATTATCTATTTAATACTAATAATGTTTAAAATATTTGTTGTAACTGTTTTATAGTCCTGCATATTGTTTTGTTTTTATATCGCACTGAAGTCATTGTGTCACTTTAGGGCTTGTGTCACTTTTTCACTAATAGTTCACTGCAATAGTGTCACATAATTCTGAATAAAGTATGAGGATTAGTTGTTAGTCACACAACAACAGTTCTACAATGAAATAAGTTAGATAATATTGTTACAGCTTTACTCTGTACTTTTTATTTCTTTCATATACAAAAACGGCATTTAGGGTCCGTTTTACCATCTCAGTATAGTCACTAACAACTGGATAAATTAAAAAATAAGCAACAATCTACTGTATGAAATTATCCATTAAGTAATGGGTCGTTTTGCAGTTTTTTTTTTTACAAGATTTTTTTTTTTAAACAATTTTACAAAAGAAGTGAAATGTAAAAATAAACCTTATTTAAATGACCCAAAACTGTATTTTACTAACCACCGAATGCCATGAAATTATCTGCCAAGTAACTTATCAGGAGGTGGTAAAGCGGGCCCATAACGTCAGTGGATAAAACTATACACAGCATACTTATAACAATTATGAGTGAGGGGTTTATAATTAATATTATTTAACAATGTTTTGTTATCTCTGAACACTAATTAACACATACAAATAATTATCTACTGTTGTTATTTGTGCAAAGCCACTGGACAGAATTATTTTTGAAGATGTGTTTTCTTTTTCTGGTGTGTTACAGTTGCGTGCAATTAAGATAATAAGCACATCATTAAGGTAACCAGACAAAGGTCAAGAAATAAGTAAATATTCAAGCTTTATTTATGTTCCCGCTATGATATCAAAGTAGACTGTGACCATAGACGACTGTGCTTGAAATTGTAACTTTACTCTCACAATTTCCAGTAGAAAATTTTGAGGAATGTTACTTTTTTATAAAGACCCAATCATATTTTTTTATTTACACATGGATTGAGTATGTTGGAATTTGGATTCAACTCTACCCTTGCTGTTCCTTGCGCTATAATCAGGTCATAGAACTTATGACGGTATCAAATTCTTATGAGTCTAGAAGAACAATACAGTACTTATTCTTAAAGTATTTATTTGTTACTAGCTGTGCACGGTTTCTTCCGTAGGACTTTTTTAGTCAAATTAAAGATCTTTCTTCCTGTTAACTTTTATTGAAATTTTATATGTTTAGGTTTAGGTTTGAAAATGTAACAGATGGACAGAGTTAATTATACTTTTATTGGTATGAATATTGTATGTAAATAGATTATGATGACTTAAAATAAATAATCAGTAGTTATTCATAATCAGTAATTTCATTCCTCATTACGTAGCAACAATAAACAGTCCAAATAGTTTAATTAGCAATAAAGTGTTTACTACAGTAAATGAGTTTTACTTACAAAAAGAAACCGTTGGAGATAAGACCGAACTTTAGATCTTCAGAAATATTTTATGTACAGTTAGGAGGAAAACAATATAATACCTCATTGATGTTGAATGTTATGTTGCTGATTGTACACTACATTTATGCGGTAGATACCGCAAGGATTCAAGATATACAGTTTACCTTTTGGACCACCCTTATTCAATAATGCAATAGTGGTGATTTTTGTTGTTAAACAATATAGCTTGACATGTTGTATGTACATGATAGAAGATGATTTTTAGCCAGAGCAGCTTAATACCTACTGGCATTTATTACTTTTGAGTAGTTTAAACATTAAATGAATGTGATTAGCTACAAATGTAGACAAAAAACTTGCTATACAAAAGTCAGCTTTAAACAGTTGTTCTTAAAATCTAAATTTGAATGTTACACAAAGTTATTTTAGTTATTACCCTTTTAAATAATGAATAATAAAATTATGTAACAAAGTTAATTTATTCATTTTGAAATTTACATATTTTGAAATTATTATAACTCTAAATTATTAGACTCTTTTATTCTGTTCCAAGCTGTTGACTATTATAAAAATTGCTTTAATGTTTAAACTTGATAGATTAAGAATCATGTTTGCCTTGTGTCCCTAAATTAGAATTCATTATCATCAAATCAAGGTTATTTTAATATTAAAATCAACACAACCTACAGATAATAGTGAAGAATTCTTAACATATTTTTTTAATAAAAACCTAACATGATTAACCTTCATACACTACACTAAAACATCACAACACTAGATGCCAAGGTTTTATCCGCATTCCATTATCGAATTTTAAAATTTACACTAAAATAGCAGATAAAAAACACTTTAAAAAGAAGGTTCTATGTTTGTGTTCACTTTTTAAAAAACTTGGTAAATATTCTCTACTGCACTAGAAATGGTAATGATTCTAGCAGCTAGGTCAAGGTGTCTAAAATATCTATTTCAGTACAGTACATAACGTCGGTTTTTTTTATTGTCACATCATAATATTATAAAGCCAAAATTGCACAGTTGTGGCAAGTTTATTTTTGATTTGACATAAAATTATGTCATATTTTGTATTCCTTTCCTCTTTAGCATATTGCAGGTATAATGTATTTCAGAAAAAGCTAAATAATTTTAGGACTTACCCAACAGAGTGATCAGTGCGTAAATGGAAGTAACAGTTTTTAGTAATACAAAATACTATTTAAGTCACAATTTTGTAAAATAACGTTATCTCCGTAAGATATTTCGATTTATTTAAAATTAATTTCTAACAAATCACACCCACAAACGGAATTCCGCGGTCGAATTGTAAATTGTCAATTTGACACAACATGCGTCAAATTCGATCGGCTCACTCAGCTGACGTTTCAAACGTTTCGTTTCACGCAGACCAAACGCAGACATAATTTACTAAATATATAATGCTACTGATGCTACTGGAAGAGCCTTATGATACCTACAAAAAAGACAAATAGTTATGTAGTCACTATATTTTCTTAGCATTTCAAAGTATTTTATTGTAATTCAAAAAAAATGATTTAATTTTTAAAAGATTTAATCTGCGCAGCGACATCTAGTCGACACACCGAACATCACGATCTTTGCAAAATTCTTCACACCTTGCGAACGAAACATTACTTGATTTGAAAAGTTGTGGACACACAAATATTTAGGATTTATTAAATGTAAAAAATGCATCCTTCCATGGAAAGTATCCCTTGTCTGTTTAAGCCAATAGAATGTTCCGTACTCCATTAATGAATATATGAATTATTTGATGTGTTGTAAATTTATATCCAAAGAGGAAAGATTTGATTGTTTGTTTGTATTAAATAGGCTCCGAAACTACTGGACCGAATTGAAAAAATATTTTAGTGTTAGATAGCTCATTTATCGGGGAAGGCTATATACTATCACGCTACGAGTAATAGGAGCGGAGTAGCAATCAAAAATGTTGCAAACACGAGGGAAAAAATCATAAGACCACGCGGGCGAAGCCGCGGAAATTTTAGGAACAAAACTAAAATGAACTTACAGATTAATATGCATTTTTATTCAATTCGCAATTTTCTTTCTTTTTTTTGGGTTGTTCATTCGACATTACGTAGGTTATATACATATTTTCATACGATAAAATCTTTTATCAACTGGTAAAGTTACCAAAGGTTTTTGCAGGAAAAATCTGTTTCAGCGTCACACCAATCGATCAGTTTTCTGTCATGCCACATAAAAGCACCTCTTAACTTTGGAGAAGCTTCCAAAATTAAATACAAAACAAGTTCCGCCGACTGGTCAGGGTCCACTTCACCTCCACCATGAGCCATATCAGTCTTCATGTGTCCTGGATGAACAGCATTTATGGATATATTCCTGTCTCCATATTTCCTTTGTTGAACTTTCGTCAAAGCAGTTAGCGCTATTTTAGATACTCTGTGTTCAGCATGCTTACCGTCATCAGCGAAGTCGTTTTTATTGAACGTTCCATTTTTAACGCTCTCCAAATATTCATCAACAAACTGATTTATTTGTTCTGTTGTTAGATCTGGATCCTGCAATGTGCTAATCCACGATTGCTTTTTTAAATTCGAAAGATGGCCACAGGCACTAGATATGTTGACGACTCTAGCGCCATCTCTTAGCAACGGATACAAATACTTTTCTATGGTCAATAAACTCCTGTAATTTACATCAATGTTCCTTTTTGCCGCTTCGTAGCTCGGGTAAACTTCGTCCCATTCTAAAATCGCTGCGTTATTTACTAGGACATCGAAGCCACAGTATTTATTTTTGATATATTCTGCAAATGTTTTCACACTGTTGCTGTCACTGATATCCAGTTGGTGAAACATAGGTTTTAAACCCAGTTCGTTCATTTTTTTCACTGCTGCGAGTCCCGATTTTTCAGCTTTGGTAGTTAGGTAAACAATTCCATTATATCTCTGGCACAATCCTTTCACAATTGAAAATCCTAGGCCTTTGCTTGCCCCGGTGACTACTGCAATCTTTTCCGCCATAGTTTGTTGACATACGCACGTCTCTCTTCGTCGATGGTGACTATAAAATTATTGCCAGTGTCAATCGATTATTTGTAAAATAAAAAAGTTAAATATTGACAGATGAATACAAGCGCGACATGCGCATTTACTCTTTGAGATTGAAATAATAATTGAAAATTCACTTGATTTGGCTATCAATACCTTTCTTGACATTTTGTATTACTTATTTGTTTACACGATTTATAAGATAGTTAACATGCCGCTAACTACGAAGTAAATACTACTTTATTTACTACAAACATGAGTTTATTTTCACATGGACACTACAAGTATTTCTTCATAAGAATGGTTCAAAAAGCAAATTCAACGTTAACTTTATTAAAACAAGGTCGTTTTTTATAACTAAGTATTTATAATGCAGTTGGTCACACTCATTTACTTTCAAACAAATATAGACTCTTAGGAGTCAACATAAATACTTTATTAGCGTATTAATAATTTTGATTCAGTTCTCGATATCTGTCTGGAATTTGTTTATTATTCATACGAAAGAATAACATTTGTGATTATAGTTTTTATCGTGTTATTGACCTCGGTGTGTTCAAGACTAGGTTTTTAAACATGGTTATTTAAATTCTAAGTGCATAAGATAAAATTAATGGCTATTATTATCTATTATTATACCTAGTACACAATTGTCTTTATTCGCTCAGAATAAGTGACCATTACCTATAATTATCATCAGCCCCTCAACCATGAGTTCTATCGAATGACTTTCAATAGGTTTTTTACGCATCGAAACGCTGTAATCTCAAAGCAGATTTTAGTTCCTTACGTAACCGCTAGAGGCACTGCGAGGGTTTTTCATACAAATATTTTACGGCGTCGCTAGCGAGTCTAGTGAGAAAAACTCATGGTCGAGGCATTGGTCTAGTGACCGCAGACATGGTTAAGCGCGAGTTCCTGGCTTATAATAATATTCTCAGGCCGATCAAAATTTAGGGACCAACGAAATGTGAGGTAAAGGTAAAGGTATTTTTGTCGAATAAATAAAAGACCTCGTGGTCCCAAGCGCGACTACTACGCTAGCGGTCCTGGGTCAAGCAAACTGTTGTTGGGTTTTCTGTAAAATTCCCAGTAACAGCACGGAGTCTGTATTTGATGGTTGATGACAATAGGCTCGCCTCCTATTACATGGAACCTAAATCACAGAATAAATAATAACAGAATGGCCACTCTCCGCCCCTCCCTAACGTCAGATACTTCAGGTCCCCCGCATCCTGCCGGTGTTCTAGCCGGACTGCCAACCCTACGCACTCTCACGTACACATTTGCTTTTTCATGTCTACAAACGTAATTTTGATTTCCGACACTTACGCGAATACTAGACATTGAAATAAAACTACTTTTTACGGATTTTATCGCGTTATATTGATATTATTTTGATCCCGACGTTTCGGACCCTTTACAGCGTCCATGGTCACGGGTGACTAAGGTGGTAGGCGTCTTGACGTTTCAATTACTAACAGCTACCCTACATTTTTGTTAATTGTTGGCAATCCGATTCACGCAGAACAAGCTCACCGTATCCTTCGGTCTCGCAGTTTTAGGCTTGGATTTAGATTTTATTGAATCTATAATAGGGTTCCAAGCAGGTGGTAAGACCCAGCCATCTTCTCTATTGAAATTTGGATGTTTTTTAATTTCAATGGCCTCACGAATCATCCTGGGTAGGAATCGGTTTTCTTTTGCGAGGACTTGTGGTTAATCAAATCTGATGTAATGGCGGGTCTTGTCAAGGGTGTGTTCACAAATTGCATACTTTCCGGAATGGTGGTGTTTGACATCTGGATTAAAATAATATCAATATAATGCGATAAAATACGTAAAAAGTAGTTTTATTTAAACGTAATTTTGGCAAGTTTGACATTTGGTATTGTAGTGTGCAGCGGTATCGGAAAGTTTGTATGGATTGTCACAGGTGTGCCTAAGCATACCGGCGAAATGTGGGTGTACATTAGTACGCCTCTGCCTACCCCTTCGGGGAATACATGCGTGATAGTATAGTTTAGTATTTTGGAAAAAACTATAAGTTCAGACAAAAACAAATTAGGAGTACTATTGCTATGTTACGTTTTATATACATATATTATTTAAACATACATAATTTAATAACATATTTATTATAATTATTATTATTTTTAATCTCTTCACGCACTTAACTGAATACCATATAAAACTTGTTTGCGTCCGGGACGCCTCTGAAATCGAGGTTCAGTTGAAAATCAGCGCCCTGGCACCAGCTGTCTGGCATATTGCTGAACTGGACCTATTTGCCACAGCCGTGAGGCACAATAGTTTTAGTTTTCTCTTGTCATATCCCTTTTTCTTTTCTTGTAATGTGCTTTACTGTGTGTGACAAATAAAGTTTATTTCATTTCATTTCATTTCATTTCATTTCATTTCATTTCATTTCATTTCATTTCATTTCATTTCATTTCATTTCATTTCATTTCATTTCATTTCATTTCATTTCATTTCATTTCATTTCATTTCATTTCATTTCATTTCATTTCATTTCATTTCATTTCATTTCATTTCATTTCATTTCATTTCATTTCATTTCATTTCATTTCATTTCATTTCATTTCATTTCATTTCATTTCATTTCATTTCATTTCATTTCATTTCATTTCATTTCATTTCATTTCATTTCATTTCATTTCATTTCATTTCATTTCATTTCATTTCATTTCATTTCATTTCATTTCATTTCATTTCATTTCATTTCATTTCATTTCATTTCATTTCATTTCATTTCATTTCATTTCATTTCATTTCATTTCATTTCATTTCATTTCATTTCATTTCATTGATAGTATGAAATCTGACTTGGGCGGTTTTAAGGATCTAATTTCCTCCAAGTCACGTATCTTCTCGACTGAGTCATTTTCCTTAACACAGAAAACTACAGTAAAGGAAAAATAGTCAAAAACGCGTCTCCAATTAATTACGGAAACATTTAATTCTGTCTTTAACTCCGGAGCAAAAGCAATGAATGGTAAGGGATAATTGCCCTTAGTGGGCGGTGGGCACGTAGTTTTATAGTAATACCGTAGTTGGTTGTTGTCAAGGATATCGTGAAGGTCGGTCAAGGGGCCGCGGACGAATGTTTTTTTTTGAATGAATGAATGAATGAATCTTTATTTGCTATAAGTATTGGTACAGTTCGGTCTTAATTATATACTTAGATCCAAAACACTTAGTCATAGTGGTAACATGCAAATATTATGTAAAACATCATTATAATTGTTATTTTTACCAAACATATTATTTGATAATTTGATGCGTCCATTTTAAATATTATGAAATAAGATTACATGCATTATTAAATTACTTATAATTAACTAATAACAAATGTATGTATGTTCTGTTCCCGTGGCTCCCGACGCAGGTGCGAGAGGAACACCGGGGTTTTAGTCAGTTAGAGCGTTTATGCACTACAAGGAATATTACCGTCCGGCAGTCGAACATGCACAAACTATTATACATTTTATATGGCGTGAAAAATCGTACCTTCGATCCTTGACATGATAATGGAATTATGACCTCTTCATGTACACAATAACGTCGTCAACATAAGAAAATAACTAGAGCACGCGGGCGAAGCCGGGCGGAAAGCTAGTTTTCTATAAATTATTGTATGTTGACGAACGTAATTCTGTATACTCATCTTCTTAAATCAAAACTATCCGACGGGAACAATACATACCGGGATAAAAAGCCTAAGTGCTATTCCAGACTTTAATCTATTTCTGTGCCTCCTGTCATCGAAATCGGCCCAAATGATGTACCGAAGGTACACATATTGGAAAAAAAATCGTACTTTTTTTTAATGTTGACTGGGGGATGAGAAAAAACTTTTAATTTGAGGAAAATCACGCCATTTTGGCACACATGATTTCATAGTAAAAACTGTCAGTGTCAGTTTTGGAATGTGAAACGTACGTGATTAGCGCAGATTATTATCAGTTTCATAGTGATTTCATGGTAAAAATGATCAACATGACAGCTGTCATGTACCTCCGGTACAAATTTGGGCTGAGTTGTATGGGCTTGTGATGACCTCCTTTCATCCAGATCCGTTTAGAAGTTTTTGCGTGAAAGAGTAACAAACATTCATCCAAACTTTCACAGTTATAATATTAGTAAGATTAAGTGGAATTTAATGAAGTAGCGAGCAAACATTTTTAATGCCACCGGCACTGCATTCTTTGCTTGCATCCTTTACTGTTGCTCCATTCTGTTAGGTAGGCTTCCTCGGTGTTTTTGTGCAGCCACTTTTTGATTTGACTGCCTCGTTGGTGTAGTGGTCCTTAGCGCGACTGCTACGCTAGAGGTCCTGGGTTCGACGCCCTGACCGAGCAAAGTGCTAATGGGTTTTCTGTGAAATACCCAGAAGCAGCTCGGAGTCTGGATTTGTGCCTGGTTGATGGCAATAGGCTCGCCGCATATTACATGGTACCTAAACATACCGGCGAAATGTGAATGTACATTAGTACACCTCTGCCTACCCCTTCGGGGAATATAGTCGTGACGGTATGTAACATTTTATTTGTGCCTAAGTTATGGGGAGTGGTTCCGGTCGCTATACTATCTCCCTCGATCCCCTTTTGGCCTGTTCAGAGTCGTCAAATCAAGTCATTTTACTTGCCAATGTTGCGTCATCTATAAACATAATCCAATAGTGAGTGATCAGGTAAAACACTGATTCAATTAAATGCACGTGTTTTGTTGTGTGTCATGCGAACATAGAAATGTTATGAGGTAATAGAAACGAATGCTGCGCAACTGCTAGACTCGTGGTTCGTGGGTTAAAGAAAATTATTTTTACTGTCATCATTAACCTATAGACTGTCCCGCTGCTGGGCACGGGTCTCCTCACAGTATGAGAGGGATTAGGCTATATTCCACCACGCTGGCCTAATGTGTGTTGGCAGACTTCACATGCCGTCAAGAAAATCTCTCAGGCATGCAGGTTTCCTCACGATGTTTTCCTTCACCGTTAAAGCGAGTGATAATTACTAAGCTCATGATTTCGAAAAGACAGAGGTTTGGAACTCGAGACCTTTGACTTGGCAGTTCAGGGTTCATACCCCTAGGCGATCTCACTGAAGTTATTTTATTTTTAGTCATACTATAGTTTTTAAAAGACTACAAGTGACTATGAGCTTTCTTGTCGGCTCTACTCTTTTCAAAAGTGCCTATTTATATGGTCTGATTAAAATAAAATATATTGAATTTGAATTTGAAAAAGATTCCCAGCCGGGCAAATATGCACGCCGCGAGAACATTTTGTAGACGCTTATGTCGTACTTTTCTCTCGTTTTCGCACAAGGAAGAGCGACACAAAAGAGTAGACAAAATTTTGTCGTGGCGCGCATGTTAGCCTGGCTGGTCGCTATTTTTCTTTGAAATTCCGTAGAAGCTTAGAGTTTGGATTTTTCGGGATTAAAATGTAGCCAAGGTACAAATAAGCCATCACTGTTTCAACTTTCGGCCAAATCGGTTCAGCCGTTTTGCCGTGAAAGAGCAACAAACATCCAAACTCTTTAAAATATTGTTAGGATAACAGATATGTTTTTGCCATTGGCACTCTAGACTCCTGTTGTTTTACGTGACTTCTACGTTTTTACCCGACTGGCGAAGAAGGGGTTATGTGTTTGACGTGTATGTATGTATGTCCGTTCCTATGTTCGCTCGTAACTACTCAACTGCTCAACCAATTTAGATAAGCTATATATTCGTTCAGTCTAAAATAACTAAAATAAACAAAAAAATGTATTGCAGGCGGGACAAGCCTGCAATACATTTTCTAACATCATAGATCTTGTTTTTAGAATTTTAGTTAGTTATTTTTACGCAGTTAAAAGATAATACGATATTAAGTACGCTAGACACGGCCGGCAGTGTTTGTGTATTTAGGTAATAAAGGACATTATTATGCAAATACAGAAGCAGTTTCCGCATTTACGTAATATTGTAATTGTAACTGATGCAATAGAATAAAAATGTTTGCTTTGTGTTGTCTACTAAGGTTATGTTAGACACACCATCACGCCTGTAATCACCGAAGTGTAGGGCAGAGGTGGTAATATTGTACACCCACAGTTCAGTAGGTCCCATGTAATAATAACTAAATATCTTGGGACATTTTTACACAGCACCATCTAGTCCCAAACTAAGCAGAGCTTGTACTATGGGTACTAAACAATGGATAAAATACTTATATATTTTTTTGTAGTAAATACATACTTATAATACATAAGAAACACCCAGACAAACACAAATACTTATATTCATCACATAAATATTTGTGTCCGGTGGGAATCGAACCCACGACCTCGTGATCAGCAGTCCGGTCCTCGAACCACTAGACCACAGACGTCGTCATTGGGGGCGTCATTGTAATAGGGGGCGAGCCTATTACCTCCGAGTTGCTATTGAGAATTTCATAGAAAAACTGAATAACATACTTATTGCTCGATCTTGGAACCCAGGACTTCGAGCGTAAGAGTGGCGCTTAGGACTACTACGTTAACAATGACAGTTACTAACAGTTACTAAAGGCAGTAGCCCATCTGGGGAAGTACCTCCACCTTACAGAAAATTGCAACCAAATAACACTTGTGTGTTGTGTTCCTGCTGTGAGTAAGGTCGCCAGAGCTTCTTCTAAGGATGCGCTGCCCTGACGGCAAGAGAAATATTCCCTCAAACTGTCGGCGCAGTGAATCCTCCATAAACCTCCAAGAGATTTTTCGGGTCGGCAACGCGCGAGTGATACCTTTGGTGTTGCAAGCGTCCATTGGCTATGGTAACCACTTACCACCAGGCGGGCCGTATGCTTGGTTGCCACCTTAATGGTATAAAAAAAAACATCTTTCTTTATGGTCTATGTCGGCAATCAATACGAACACGGGTACCTGCAGCATCAGAGGTGATGTTGATGCCTTGCTGACCCTTAAAAGTCCCTTAAAAAGGAACTGGCTCTCACGCGAAACTCTGACGTAAAGGTGGCCATTCAAACCTCAAGAGGTCCTGCCACCCTAGTCAAATATGTTCTCACCCCTTACGAGATGCCAGTGGCAGTGACGAATCGTATTCTAAACCCGCCCCGTAAAAATATGTGCTTGGCAGAAAAACACAATTGAATAATAATTACGCTAGTCTAAATTAAAAATTTAGAAAACCCCCGATACGATATGTGTCTTCCCATTTTGTGGTGGCGGCCATCTTGGATTTGAAATTTAGCATAGTGTATAGTATTCTCCTAGTTAAGCCCTTTCATTTGATACCCATATTGAGAGAGTTGTGAAAAAATATGTTATTCGCTATTTTGTAGCGGCGGCCATCTTGGACCGATTTTCATCAAACATAGCTAAGAACACTCCCGACTAATTCACCTTTCAAACAAAAAAAACAAAATTAATATCGGTTCATCCGTTCGGGAGCTACGATGCCACAGACAGACAGACAGACACACACACACACACACACACACAGACACGTCAAACTTATAACACCCCGTCGTTTTTGCGTCGGGGGTTAAAAACAAACTTATTCAGAGAAAGTGTGAGTGATTTGGTTGAAATACACCCAACAGACGCTGAGGCGTGTTACATCAGCATTTCAATGTAATCTGTTTAAATAAAAGATGACAAACTAGGCTGTATACGACGATATTCCTTTGCCATAGTCCTGGAAAATAGGAAAAAAGTGGTTGGGTTTTATATTTTTTTCAACTACAAATAAGGAAAGCGTTCCCTTTATAAAGTGTATTTTTTTAAGTTAGTGTAAACTGATAATAATTAAAAGCATACCGGAGATCTGTGGGTGTACATTTAGCACACCGCTGTCTAACCCGTTGGGGAATACAGCCGTGATGGTATGTATGTATGTATGTATGGTATCGTATGTATGATATGTACCTATGTATGATATGTATGTATGTGTATGTATGTATGTGTATGTATGTATGTGTATGTATGTATGTGTAATTGTGTATGTAGGTATGTATGTGTATGTATGTATGTATGGTATCGTATGTATGATATGTACCTATGTATGATATGTATGTATGTATGTGTATGTATGTATGTATGGTATCGTATGTATGATATGTACCTATGTATGATATGTATGTATGTATGTATGTGTATGTATGTATGTGTAATTGTGTATGTAGGTATGTATGTGTATGTATGTATGTATGGTATCGTATGTATGGTATCGTATGTATGTATGTATGTATGTATTGTTTCTTTTTCTGGCTCAATTTGTCTTGTCTCGGTAAAGACCTCCGTTCCCTCCTTCCAAGATTTATTATGAATTATAAACAAATTAAATAAAAAATATAACAAATTTTACTTTAAAAATACGGCCCTTACTTTACGGTTCCTTCCAATTAACTTTTTCCTGTACATGACATGTTCAATAATTACTTGTGATGTTTGAAAAACTTCAGAGACAGAATTTGAGTCAAAAAATAATTACGGTTGTAAAAGGAATAGCAATTATACATAAAAAACTAAATTAGCTAGGTATAAGGGCTAAAGCAGACATGTTACTTTTATTATCGGCGATCGTAGATATAGGACCCTTTTCACAAGTTACTGTTAAGTTCTTGTTAAATTACCAAGCAGATTATTTCATACTCAGCGGCTATAAAAAGTTGGTGAAACCCGCCCTTTTTTTTAAATCCACCGGAAAACGTAAGCAAAGCTGCGATCGAGTCGCTAGTTTAATATACTGTACCTACTAGTAATATTTTATTGTTGCTAAACAAGTATTATAAGTAATAAGTATTATATTCATTGTCTAGTACCCATAGTACAAGATCTGCTTAGTTTGGGATTAGATGGTGTTGTGTAAAAATGTCACAGGATATTATCCCAGCATATTTATTTATTTACCTAATTTTTTTTAATAAAGTTATTATAGAGAGAACTTTTTTATAAAGAACAGAGTCTGATGCTTCCTTAGGTATAAAATTATGTACTTATGCCGTAGGACAAGGTTAGGTTAAGGAACCTCATCATGAGTGTGGTGAATATTCCTGATTCCATGGCCATAACGCATTGGGTACGCTTAGAGTCGGTATGAGTATATCCTGCCGCCTCCGTGGTGGTTGCGGATCCAGGTTATCGAGATGATCCATGAGAATTTTCCGCACCTCAAAAAACAGCTAAGAAAACCCTTCACTCTTATCTTCTCTTATCTTATTATGGGGGCTGGTACAACAAGCAACACTTCGACCCAATCTCGGATCTTTTGTGTTGTCCCTATTACCGTATATTCTTTACTCTTTGAAGACGTGGTTCACGAAGGCGGCTAACCCACTGAGAGGAAGGAACCTAAAATCTTCCGGCTTCAGGTACCCGTTGCCGAGAAGACTCATCCGTTTCGTCGCCAGGCGTCACAATCGCACGGGATGTGCTGCATAGTTTCCTTGAATTCACCACAGGCTCTGCAGTCTTCCCTTCACTCAGAAATAGTAGCTGCACCATAATACTGAATCGTGTTGATATTTTTTGACCATTGTGTTTGTGTTTCTGGTTAAAGACTTTTTATTTCTCATAAAGAAATTAAAATTTCACTTAACTGAGAAACACTTTAAATAAGTCTACACACACACAAACACCTTCGACAATCTAGAGTAAAATACATACGTGTTTTCGCAATATACCTAGGGTTTTCGAGAACATTCGAATTATCAAATCATCCTACGGCATACACCTACACCATTTTATCACTACATACTAGTATGTGATAATTATACCTACTTTATGCTGCACTGACAATATAATTGCTGTTTCGGAATGAGGTTATTAGTCTCGAAGAGTTCCACTGTGGAGGCAGAAATATTTATACCTATAGAATACGTGTAATTTTCTTTCTTTTTACAAATAAATAAATATTTGATTGTTGTGTAAAGGGCAGTTGTTAACGATCCGGTATTGACTCACTGACTTAAAACAGATGTTTTAAGTCACAATAAAGCAGAATTATGCGACAAACATAAATTATTCTACTAATAACCTAAATTAAAAATTTAGAAAACCCCCGACACGAAATGTAATTTTCCATTTTGTGGTGGTGGCCATCTTGAATTTGAAATTTATCATAGTGTATAGTATTCTCCTAATTAAGCCCTTTCATTGGATACCCATATTGAGGGATTTGTGAAAAAATATGTCATTAGCTATTTTGTAGCGGCGGCCATCTTGGACCGATTTTCCATCAAACATAGCTAAGAACACTTCCGACTAATTCACCTTTCAAATAAAAAAAATCTAAATCGGTTCATCCGTTCGGGAGCTACGATGCCACAGACAGACACACACACACACAGACACGTCAAACTTATAACACTCCGTCGTTTTTGCGTCGGGGGTTAAAAATAACGAGAAGTTAGTTTTAGTTGCCTGATAACGTTATAACTGCAAGCCCGCGAAAAGTAAATAAAAAGTCACACACTGTAAAAAGGATTATTATTTTTAAAAACAAAAGGTTCTAATTTCCAATTAACTTTTTTTCATACCCAGACTCTTTACTAAGTGCCAGTAACATAGTTTGGCTATTAAAACATCTATAGAATTAAATTATTACCAATAATGTAGATAAATCAAAACCGCCCGTTTTTTTTTTGCAAAGGAGTTTATATATTTTTAGTTGACTGTACATCAACACGTTTCAACACTCCCGGATTTTAAGGATTGGATGAATAATGCACTCGGGTACTGAGTCAGAGAGCTTGGCACATACTTTTATCCGAGAAAAACATATGGGCCCTGTGGGAAATTTGTGAAAAAAAAAATGTTTCTGAATGAAGCCACCGGCAAAACTATTCAGTTTTATGTTCAGGTAGTAAGTACAGTTCTCGCCAAACTTATTGTCCGGCTTGAAGTTGGCACGAGCTAACTTCAACCCGGCCGTAAAAATCGTAGACAGGGAAACATTGAATTAAAATGATTTAAAACGACAGCCTACGACTTGAGTTTTCGTTTTTATTTATTACAATACAATATTTTCTTTCTCCGATTTTTACGGCCGGGTTGAAGTTAGCTCGTGTCAACTTCAAGCCGGACAATAAGTTTGGCGAGAACTGTACCTAGTTCTGGTTATAGTCCGCGCGTCTGGGGTGAAATAATTGTATTGCGAAGTGTATTTCTTTATTGATTTACGTAAAATAACGTTTTAATGTGAGAATAAAACAAAAACTTTGAAATATTGGTGTTTTTATTTAGTTATAACGACTATTGTTAAAAAAAAAAAAAAAAATCGCTCATCGTGATTTCAAATTAGAATTTTTAATACATTACAAGGACAAACTGCCCTAAATCATATTTTAAATGAAAGCTTATTTCATAACGATACCAACGGTATTCATTTTATGTATAGCTCCCATACAAAACTTTAGAGATATCGTCATTTTAATCACACGCGCGAGTTGCGCAGCTCCGCCGCGCAGAACAGCGCCACACTGGTGAAAAATGCGAACTCGGCGCTTCCACAGCGGACAGGTTATGTGAGCGGTGGGATGGCGGGGCGGGGTCGCCTGCGCGCGGGTGGGACGGAGGGGCGGGGGCGCTTGCATTTGTTCACAGTAACCCGCCACCTCACCCCCGTCCCTACCTAAGGCGTGACCAACTAGTTCCGCGTGGACTTATAACTGATATTTTTTAATTCTGTCAAAATAATTTTTTAAACATTTTTCTAAATTGTACGTGCTCTTCGAGGTACGGTAGGCTCTCAATGCGTTAAGAATGGTGACCCATCCACAGACTGGCCACGGCAAGCGGTGTGCCCCGGGTGTATGTGTAACTAAAAATAAAAATACTTTTTTCGAAGCATTATTGCATAGTTTTCAGATTGTCCTAACATGCACTGAGTGGAGTTTAAATCCGCATTCCAGCGAGATCATGTTTAGTTTAAACAGAACTCTGCTGAGTACCTGTGACGGTTGTTAGGTGTGTTGTAAATTACCTATTTGTTTACAAAAGGTAAGTATTATTTATTTACAAAAGGTAAGTATTACTTGTTTACAAAAGGTAAGTATTATTTGTTTACAAAAGGTAAGTATTATTTGTATACAAAAGGTAAATATTACTTGTTTACAAAAGGTAAGTATTATTTGTTTACAAAAGGTAAGTATTATTTGTTTATAAAAGGTAAATATTACTTGTTTACAAAAGGTAAATATTACTTGTTTACAAAAGGTAGGTATTATTTATTTACAAAAGGTAAGTATTATTTGTTTTGCTACCCGTCACAGAATAACCACTAAGCACAGAACGGCCAATCTCTAGATTGTCCGCCTACGCTAGAGATCTTCGGTTTGATTCCCGGGTCAGGTTAAGTGTTGTAGGGGTTTTCTGTGCAATTTCCGGTAGCAGCTCGATGTATGCCTTATCTTTACATGGGACCTAAACATACCGACCTCGCAAATCTTTGAATCTTTGAGAACTGATAGTGTACATTAGTATAAATCTGCCTCAACCATTTGGGGAATACAGGCGTAGTGGTATTTATTTGTATTTATTTACGGTAGGTATATTATCCTTACATATTTATAAAACAAAGTCCTCCGTCGCGTCTGTCTGTCCCTATATATGCTTAGATCTTTAAAACTACGCAACGGATTTTGATGCGGTTTTTTTTAATAGATAGAGTGATTCAAGAGGAAGGTTTATATGTATATAAACAGGCGAAGCCGCTGGCGGAAAGCTAGTAAATTTATAAATACTAAAGTTACTCCGTCTATATGTCCTACTGTTACTGTTTCACGCCCACGGAGCAGATTTAAATTGATGTCCAATTCTAATCAATAGATTAATTAACGATTTCAGTGTAATGAATGTTACAAAAGCACCGAAATTAATTAAATTGTTCTAATTACGAATGGAGTTATGCAATTTGTTATATGGTAATTGAATATCAATTTACTAATGATAATTTAGCCTAAAACTGCGTTTAAATTTCTCGTAACTTTTTTCATCAATTTTTAAAAAAATTCAGCAGTTTTTTTTACTTGAACGTGTAAAAATCATTATTTTTATCTACCCAAATTAGATTTATAATTAAAAAATCATTATTTCATTTATTTCAGATCGCGCGGGCGATAACATTCACCGCGGAGCATTATAATCGCGTTTTTAGCAATACACTGCGCGCTCAAAAATGTCAATATCTGTAATAACCGATCATTTTCTACGTGAATGACCTAGGTCACTTTATTTTTGACCTTGAGTGAAACCTTGTCACGACGTTTGTGCGTCGATGTCCCTTCCACCTTGTATATTGACAAGGGGAATCGTTTGTCTTCGTATGGGCACGTGATGACGAGGGATGAAACGCATGTGACTAAAAGAGTGATGACATTGAATGTGCAAAATAGCTGGATCTAGCTACTAAAATAGCTAAGTTGGCATTTCAGTGTTTATGTTTAATTAGAATAGTTTTTTTTTGTTGTTGTTGTTAATACCTTAGATTATAAGCTTTACAGTATACGTTTTTTTTATTGTTTGTGTTTTTACTCTGTGTGCAGAAATAAATGTTTTTTCTTTCTTTCTTTCTTCTTTAATGTTGAAGGACAGAGAGATAGATGAAACATTCTAAAAACGTGGGTTATAACTTCATACCATTTTATTTGTTTTAAAGAAGATGTGAATTTTAAATCTTAATCTATACTAATATCTAACTGTTCACATTATTTAGTATTTACATTCTTTTTTTTTCATGTACAAATACCTACCTTGTTTTTGTTACATGATTCTCTTTTTGACCCAGAGGTTGATTGGTAGAAAATGCCATATGGCATTAAGTCGGCCTTATGTAGGATTTTTGTGCATAGAAGTTTAAATAAATAAATAATAGCAACTAGCTTTCCGCCAGCGGCTTCGCTCGCGTGGTGTGAGTATTCCTTATAACTTTAATCCCCTATTTCAACCCCTTACCGTCCCTTTTTCGCACTAAAAAGTAGCATATGTCCTTTCTCAGGTTCTAGACTATCTGTGTACAAAATTTCATTTAAATCGGTGTGAAAGTGCGACAGATAGACAGAGTTACTTTCGCATTTATAATAGTAGCTTTCCGCCAGCGGCTTCGCCCGCTATCCCACGGGAACCATACATTTTACCGGGATAAAAAGTAGCCTATGTGTTATTCCAGACTAAAATCTATCTCTGTGCCAAATTTCAACCAGATCCGTTCAGTAGTTTTCGCGTGAAAGAGTAACAAACATCCATCCATCCATCCTCACAAACTTTCACATTTATAATATTAGTAAGATAAGATTGTTGTTAAGGATTATAAAGAAATCCAAAACTAATGCACGAATTTAAAAAAAAAAAACACCTTTAGAAAGCTACATTTAATGAAAACAGCGGAAATATTAACATATATACCTTCACGCCCACATTCCCCGAAGGGGTAGGCAGAGGCGTACTAATGTACACTCACATTTCGCCGGTATGTTTAGGTCCCATGTAACAGGGGACGAGCCTATTGCCATAAACCGGGCACAAATCCAGACTCTGAGCTGCTATTGGGGAATTTCACAGAAAACACAACAACACTTTGCTCGACCCGGGGATCGAACCCAGGACCTCTAGCGTAGCGGGAATATTATCTAAAAAATAATTACTAAAGGATGTAACAGGGATCCATACTAAGCGCGAGCGCAGCCGCGGAAAAAAGTTAGTTTATAAATGAAATGAATGAATACGAAAATTATGCACCGAATTAAATGTTAGAATAAACTCGAATATAACTGGTTGCAGAGCGCAAACCATCAGTAGGTACAGTCGCAAGCGCATGCGTTGTCCTTAAACTTGGCTCGCTAGTCGCACGCATGCGTACCGCGTACCACACACGTCCGCACATTGTTCTTATTTCAAAACGCGATCGAAATATATTAAGAAAAAAATAAAGTTCCTTTTGTATCGATATAAGGAGTTTTTTTTTTGTTTAGTGTTTTGTGTTTTGGGAAATAAGGCTCATCTCAATATATCTTGCGATATTGGATTATGACTGTTGGAATTAAAAAATAAGGTATGTAAATTTAAAATAATTTTAATATTTCTAATGTTCCAACCTCAATTTATTATAATATTATTTAAAATTACACAGGTAATAATTTTAAAATAATGAAACAATATAATAAAAAAATATATTGTTTCATATCGTATCATAGTGTAATGTTTAAATAATCTACAAATAAAATAATAATAAAAGCAGTGACAGCTTAGGGATTTGACCACCGGACTACCAAGTCGCAGGTCTCTAGTTCGAATCCAAGGCACGGACCTCAGACTTTTCATAATCATGTACGTATTAATAATTCATTATCACTCGCATATAACAGTGAAGTGAAACACCAACAGGTGGTATATTAGAGGAAGTTTGAAAATGGCGCCAGTGATGGATAAATTGGATGGGAATCGTTTGTCTTGGTGTGGGCACGTGATGAGGAGGGATGAAACGCATCTTGTGACTACAAAGTGATGACATTGAATTTTTAATAACGGAGGGATAGAGGAAAGCCAAAGAAAAGATGGATGGACTGTGTTAAGGTCGATATGTTGGAAAAGGAATTGAATGAGCAGGTGACGGCTAGCAGGGATGAATGGAAGAAAAGGATAGGCTGCGCCGACCACAAATAAATAGGGATAAGGAAAGGAGGATTATGATTTATGTGCGAATTGTTGACTGATCAATATGGTTGAGCCCTATTACATGGGGACCTAAACATATCGGCGAACTGTGGGTGTATCTCTGCGTAATCCTTCAGGGATACAGGCGTGATGGTATAAAATTAATAGTACTTATATATTGAATTACTGATTGCAAGCGAGTGGGTGTATGTATGTATGTATTTAGTAACTGCATGGTCGGCTTAGACAGAATACCAGCGGTTGACACGCTACGTGATGTTGACCACCATGCTGAGTCCAAGACCTTTTTGTCTTTTTTTTTCAGATTTAGCTATAAGCCACTATTGTTCATTTTATAACTGTTATTAGTGATAGGAACATAGTAATTAATTTTGGCTAAGTCTGCACACAAAAGGCAAATAAAATTCAAATTTCTTTCTTTCTTTATTTCTCATGTGTGTCTGTGATTCTAAAAACGATGCTAAAGTTGTTAATATAAAAGGTGACTGATTAATCTGTCAACGTACAGCTCAAACCACTTGGGAATTTCCTGGAAATTTCTCAGAAGATAATATTATTAAGGATGAAAGACCTGTCATAGAACCTATGCCGATGCATTGCCCTATTCTTGGGGCAGTACAAACGTTATATGAAAGAATGTTGTATATTTAAAAGCCGACTGATTAATACAGTTACAAATAGTCACTATAAAATAGTAACAAGGTCATTGTCATTTGATATCGATATTAATTATGTAATATATACCTGTTATAGCCATGCAAAACTAATTGATCGCTAGTATTATGCAATCATATTACAAGGTCTGTTCATTAGTTATTCTTAGTAATTTCGTTGCTAAGTGTTTTTTTTAAGATGTAAAAATGTAATTAGGTATTTTGGGTGGTCTATTTAGGAAGTAAATTTTTGTGCTACTTTTCCGGAATATGTGTAGCATTAACCTTATTTTTTTGCTTTGAATAATATCCGGTGTTTAGTCTGTTTGATTGTCAGGGTATTATAAAACTTTAGAGCCAACTTTTCAGTGCGAGAAAAAGATGGAGCTATCAATTCCAGATAGCTCCATCTCTCTTTCGCACTAAAACAACGATGGGTTTAAAGCTTCATAATACGGCCCATGGTCTCCAGTTCATATAGCATCACATACATATACCATCACGCCTGTATTCCCCAAAGGATTAAGCAGAAGTTTACTAATGTTCTACCACAGTTCCCCGATATTAATAGATTCCATCGTTCCATATAATCCTCTATTACATTAGATTTAACATTGCCAGCATGCATATTGTAATTAACTGTGCTCACGACTCACAAATTGAGAATTGAGAATTCCTTAATATGTTGTAATGTGACTGTGAAGCCTTATCGTAATTGAAATTTTAGTTATTGACAGGAGAAGAACTAATAATCATTTGATAATACTGCAGTTTTAACCTAAATTGAGACCCTAAGGGAGTGTTTCACCACCTCTAGATAACTGGTAACCGCCGGATAAATAAAAAAATTGAACAGGGTTTGTATGTATATGGGTATGTTTGTATCTGGCAAGTAATTTAACAGTCACTTATCAGGAGGTGGTAAGACAGGCCCTAAATCGTTACATTGAATATGGAATGACCTTTCAAAGGCATTCGATCACGTTTATCAAGCCACGATCTTACGTAAACTAAGTTATTATGATATTATAAATGTAGTTCTTAAGATAATTAATTCTGATTAGGATCATAAGTTTGAGTCAATGTTAATGGCGTGAATTCTCTCAGACCAGGTACCAGTTCAATTAGGTGTGCCCCAAGGTTCAATACTGGGACCATTTATAATAGGTACACGTGAATCTTTTATTTAAATGTTTTCCATGGATTATTCATGGGTCTTGGAAATATGTAAATATTTGTTTACAAATCTTACATTAAAGAATGATGACACAATTAACTAATAATTTATTTATTGGATCTCCAACAGAGGTTACACAGTTATGTACAAAAAATCAATTCATAGACAGTACAATACAAGTGTGCTCCTCTAATTATAGGTGACCACAGCATTCACGTATAATCTAGGTAATTAATTAGTGTGACAAAACTAACATAAATAGGCAAATAAAAATAATTAGAAATAAACAATAATTAGTTAACGGAACACTAAAATTCAAGGGTCGGAACAAGAGTATTGTGCGTTGAACATAATAATTATGTTCTTGACATGAACGGAGTATTTTCATGTTTATAGTTGTAATTGATTTATGACCTCAGTGATTGACCTTAGTTTTGTCTATTTTTAACCGACAAAACCAGAGGAGGTTCTTTGTTCGACTGTATATTATGTGATTTATGTTTATTCACTGATTTATCCGTCAATTGTGAACTGATTTAGATTTTATTGTTAGGCTACAAATTTCAAATCCTAAAACCTAACCGCCCGGGTTATAAACAAAACATCAAACCCATGTCCTTTAGCGTAGCAGTTGCGATAAAGACTACTAGGCCAATGAGGCAGTCATCTTGGAATCCGGATTAAATAAATTGATTGTAGAAACAATTATTATTAGTCGTAGAATTAAATTAATAAAGAATATAATAATTACTTTTACCTTTACAACATTTTGGAGTATCTGCATATTAGTTACTGTAAGGTTACGTCCAGTTACAGTTATTAAGAATAAGGATGTGATACATAATGATGATAAAAGTTCCATCTTCGTAATTGCTGGCGCTTGGGCGTTAAATCAAGGTGACAAGGTTTAAGACACAGGTCAGAATAAGGTATTTGTCACACTGCCAGCGAGTAGCGATACGTTAGTACTAATTATTATGTATGTCATAATTTTTTTGTTGTTACTGTTTTATTGGTATTCAATAAAGCGTTTATTAAATAACTAAATGTAAAGTAAGAAATTGGTGGTGGTGGACTATAAGCCCCTCTCATTCTGAGAGGGGCTTATAGTCCCCGTGCCCAACAGTGGAACGATTAATAGGTTTTTTTTTATACCACTAAGGTGGCAAACAAGCATACGCGCCGTCTGATGGTAAGCGGTTACCATAGCCTATGGACGCTTGCAACACCAGGGGTATCATTCGCGCGTTGATGATGATGATGATGGAAATAAGAAACTAACTGGCTGATTGATTAAATAATTGATCAATGCACAGCTGAAACCACTGAATGGACTGCTGACAATTGGCATACAGTTATAGACGTAAAGGAAGAAAGAAAGATTTATAGGATTTATTTATTTAAACGTAGGCATCCGTTAAGAAAATGTTTTGGGAAATTACCACAGAATTTGGAAATAAGGCGCCGTTGGGTAAAGCTAGTAAAAAATAAAACGGTAATAGTCTATGCGACTAATTATTTTTATGGCCTCATGAAAAAGTTGACCATAAGTAGAGCCGATTATCAAAAACAAAATTTAAATTGGTTCAAAAATAACGAAGTTAAAAGCATTTTAATTTTATGCTAGACAGAGAGCGCACTATACTTACAAATGAAGTCAAAAGTAGCGTGCGCCATACTAATTCTATACTGACACTCGTTTTGCGGGAAAGGGACAGAGCATCCCCTCTCAATCCCCACGAAAAACTTTTAACGCGTTTATCTCAGAAATTTCTTGGTCGATTTAATATTTATTTTTAATATACGAAGTATGCTAATGATATTTTTCAATAAGCGTGTGATTATTAACAAATTCAACACCAGTCTTCTCCCCTATTGTTCACAAGCGAAGAACCCTCGCTCACTCGTATGTCTACGAAAGTTATAAGAGCGATTTTTTCTCTGTATATGTTTGTTTTGAGTTACTTGTTGAACTCGCTACTCGCTATTCGTCGACAGTGAGACGTTGCCTGTAGTTAGGCGTTTATAACCACCATTGTACCGTTTAATGTAATGGTAATTTTATCTTTAAGGAAAACCATGTCCATTGTCATTTGTTTCTTTACATGATACTTCATCTATTTTATTTGAATCTACTATATCACCTTTACAGTCTTACAGTATTTAAATTTTATATATAAAATATACTATGAGTATTCAGATATATGGTTCTACGAAAAGGGAGTGTAAATGCAGATTTATATCTACCACTTTTCGCCAGCGCCTTCGCTCGCGTGGTCTGGGTATTACTTATAAATTTCATCCCCTATTTTAAATCGCTTACAGCCATTTTTTCGGATAAAAAAATTGCCTATGTCCATTCTCAGGCTCTAAGCTATTTGTGTACCAAATTTCATTTAAATCAGTTCAGTGATCTTGGCGTGAAAGCGCGACAGATAGACAGATAGACTGTCAAAGTTACTTTCGCGTAAGGACTGGACGGACTGCATGTCACAATGACACCCCCGAACTTGATCCCAAAATGGTCTTCTCTAAACCGAAGTGAAGTAGTCCGCGATCGGCTAAAAAATAAATGCCATGCGATATTAACAAAGATGGCGTTAGTGTTTGTGCATAGCGAACGCATCTGTCAAATGTTTGGACGGCCCTATTAGATTAGGCGCCAGAGGAAATCGAGTATGCAAAATGTGAGGACTGCAGTTTCTACACAGTTTTGAACTCGGAAAACCTTGCAGATTGCCATACAAAGTTGAAATTTGGCGTCCAGCTGGGTAATTGTGTGTATACAAAGAAAACAATCTGAATTCTGATTGTTGATCTGATTTATTGATACCTAAGATGATGGGGCTATAAAAGAAATGGACCAGCCAACCTCCCGGCAACATCCAGATTCTTAATCTGCAAGGTTTTCAAAACTGTGTACAGACTGTGGTCCTCACATTTTGCATACTCGATTCCCTCTAGCACCCGCTTTATATCTTTAGCATCGGAAGAAGAAATTTGACAAATGGCATACTATTTTAAGATGCTAATGATGATGAATCTAATTCTATTAATCCATATTTAAATTTTACCTTTTTAAAAATACATTTCCTTACTAGCGTGTACCGTTCAATGTTAAGACCTCTAAATAGATAAATAATTATAATGTTCAGTTTGATCATGACCTTAACTCTGCTCACCGTATCTCATTCCTTTCTAGATATACTTGACCTTAAGTGCTGTGATTAAGAAGTTTCTAGTTTTGTGAGGTTGTATCTGTGGTATTAACCGACTGTACAAAGAAGGAGATTCTTAATATTCATCTGTAGATTGTTATTATTACATAAATACATAGCTTCAAGCCTGTTTCCCATTGGGGTAGGCAGAGACTATAGCTTTGTACTTGCTACGATCCTGGCACACCACTTTCGCTTCGTCTATGTTCATTACCTTCTCTTTGCATGCTCGTCGGTTTAGGGTGCTCTTAACCTTGCCTTTTTTGAGAACATCCGCAATTTGATTGTGGTACGTTCGCCGAGGTCAACCCCTTCCGACTTAGCCATTCGTGCTCACCATGCATACTTGTTTTGTCAATCTCCGTTCATCTATCCTCTCTATATGCCCAAACCATCTTAACATACCTTTCTCAATCCTCGTTAATATATCATCTTTCATACCACAAAGCTCCCTTATCACGCTGTTCCTTACTTTATCTTTTAAAGTAACCCCACACATACTTCTCAAAGCTCTCATCTCTATGGCATTTATTCTACTTGTATTCGTTGTTATATTTATGTAATTTTGTATTTTAGTCTAAGACTTAAAGTTAATATCTAAAAGTTTAAGCTATTCATTGGTATTATCTGACTATTTGTCTACCTCCTAGCCTTTTCCCAACCATGTTGGTGTCGGCTTCCAGTCTAACCAGGATGCGGCTGAATATCAGTATTTTACACGGAGTGACTGCCATCTGACCTCCGCAACCCAATTTCTTGGCAATACCGATATTCGGAGGAAAGACTGGTTGTCAGGATTTTTAGGCTTCTGACTAGCACTAACGATTGTCATAGGTGTTCGTATGACAACCGGGACCGACGGCTTTACGTGCTCTCCGAGGCACGGAACACATATGTATAATACAAAAGCTCTTAGCTCCATATGTTAGCAAGCGCGACTACGATATTAGAGGCTCTAGCTTCGATTCCCATTTCCCAGGTCGACGAAAATTCCCATTAGCAGCTTGAAGTCTGGATTTGTGCCCGGTTAATGGCAATAGGCTCGTCCCAAAACATACCGTGATAGATGTTATTTGTTTTGTGAATCTGGACTCTAGTTTTTTGAGGCTATAAAAATATCAAGTAAGTGATCTGTTTAAAAGAAATACTAGTGTCGGGCAGCGTTTAAAAAAAAAACCAAGATATGTGTGAACTTCCACGTGCAAGTGGTTTTATCCGTGACCTATTCAATAAATGGGTATTTGACCGTGCCACGCAACGCGACCTCGAATGATCGATCTACGTGCATCGTGCTAGTTCTTATAATAAATGCGTATAAGATCAGCTACATGCTGTATTTTTAACCCCCGACGCAAAAAAGACGGAGTGTTATAAGTTTGACGTGTCTGTGTGTGTGTGTGTGTGTGTCTGTCTGTGGCATCGTAGCTCCCAAACGGATGAACCGATTTTAATTTTAATTTTTTTATTTGAAAGGTGAATTAGTCGGGAGTGTACTTAGCTATGTTTGATGAAAATCGGTCCAAGATGGCCGCCGCCACAAAATAGCGAATTACATATATATTTTCACAACTCCCTCAATATGGGTATCAAATGAAAGGGCATGACTAGTAGAATATTATGCACTATGATAAATTTCAAATCCAAGATGGCCGCCACCACAAAATGGCAAATTACTTTTCGTGTCGGGGGTTTTCTAAATTTTTTATTTAGGTTAGTTAACATAACATACCATCACGCCTGTATTCTCCGAAGGGTTAGGCAGAGATGTACTAATGTACACCTACAGTTCGCTATAGAACTATATACCGGGTATTTTAAACTCCGACTGAGAATTTCAAAGAAATATTTCAAATAAAACTACTTTTTACAAAAAAAATCCACTAAGCATTTTTTTTTTAATATTTTTATAAAAACTAGGTACTTTATACAAAATTATAAACTAAGTTTTTTTCGTGGATATAAATTATTCTATTAATTAATAATAGTGATATTATTTTTATTATATTTTTGGATCTTCCTGCATTGAATATTAATTGGATTAAATTAAATTTTTAAACGGAAAAAAATAATTTAAAATTTTAATCTATATTCCTTTTGTATTTTAATTTTCGACGTTTTTATAATGTTATCATAAATATTTATTATTAGTCTACACCCAAAGTTCGCCGGTATATTAAGGTCTTATGTAATAGGCGGCGAGTTTATAGCTAGACACCGAGCGCAAATCCAAACGGCCCGAGCCCAACAACACTTAGCTCCAGGTCTCCACCTGGTAATCGAACCCAGGACCTCTGGCGTAGCAGTCATCCTTACAACCACTACGGCAATGAGGCAGTTATTATACTTATCTACTTATACTAGCTTTCCGCCAGCGGCTTCGCCCGCTATCCCACAGGAACCTCACATTTTACCAGGATAAAAAGTAGCCTATGTGTTATTCTAGACTATAATCTATCTCTGTGCCAAATTTCATCCAGATCCGTTCAGTAGTTTTTGCGTGAAAGAGTTACAAACATCCATCCATCCATCCTCACAAACTTTCACATTTATGATATTAGTAAGATAAGATAAGATTACTTACCCATTACTTACATATACCCGCAACATCACTCGCTATAAGTTTGAACCCCGTTGGTTGGTTGGTAATGTTTTAATTGTTATTCTGTTATTCGGGGTGAAGACAAATTGAACAAATCAAATACACTCTGAATCAGTCAGTCAAAATAAGTCATCACTCAATACTCAATACTCAATATTTATTGCATTCTACAATGTAGTCTAGTAACTAGTAGTCAACTCTTTTAGTCACATGCGTTTTATCCCTCCTCATTACGTGCCCACACCAAAACAAACAATTCCCGTTGTCCGTCACTGGCGCCTCTTTCAAACTTCCTCTGATATACTCATTCCTTATTTTGTCCATTCTAGTCACTCCATACATCCATCTTAACATTCTCATCTCCGCCGCATGTAGTCTTCTTTCATCCGTCTTCTTAACGGCCCAGGGAGGGTAGACAAGTTGCATTTTGACCTTCGAATCGACTAACAAAATGTATGGAAATGACACAAGCTTTCGGCAAATCGGGCTGTCACTACATACTAGGCTGTCATTTACATACATTTTGTTTGTCGATTCGAATGTCAAAATGCAACTTGTCTAGCCCCCAAGCACTCTGAATCATACAATACGACTATAGAACGATATATGCAGGTAATGAATTCGCCAATCTGTATAATGAATGTAAGAATTCACTTTGGAAGGCGAAATACAAAAAAAATAATTTGCCAAACATACAGGAAGGATTTTTTAATGTTTTTATGAATACATTGACCTCTCTATTCTGCCTAATAATGAAACAAAATATATTTATGCTAATTAGTTATAATTTCAAGATTATTTCCGACAATGTTTAGATAAGGATAATTAATGGTTTTTAACTCTGTAAAACCTTACCATCACTCCCGTATTCCCCGATGGCAGGAGTGTACTAATGACCTCACGCTGCCGGCCATAACTAGCGCCATGGCCGGCAGCGCTGACGCCTGGGAGGCGATGGCCTCCTTCTGCGAGGACGTAATCTCGCAGAAGGAGGCCGCGGAGCGGGAGCGCGAATCCGCTGCCGCAACACTGCCAATCCGCCCCCGACGCACTGGGCGCAGGAACAGGGCCCTGTTCCAACCACCTTAAAGTGGCCACGGGCGGCAGGCTTCGGGAAGTCTGTCGCCCAGCACTATGGCCCGAGTAGGCGACGCGGTCGGAGTGTGCCGCGTCCCACACACCGCGCCGTCCTCCCCGGGGCGGCGTGACGGTGCATAAAGCATTCTCAGACGCTAAAAAAAAAAAAAGGAGTGTACTAATAAGAGAGAAAATGGGTTAGTTTTCGTCTGTTTGACGCACAACTAACCATAATGTTGTACTTGTAAAAAAAAACTAGGAACCTTGGTACACCCACCGTTCGCCGGTATGTTGTTACACTCATAGTTAGACGGTTATATTTCGATCCCTATTACACCCATAGCTAGACGGTTATGTTAGATAACTATTACACCCATATTAGACAGTTATGTTTATATCAAGATACACCCATAGTGACACGGTTATGTGTTGATTACAAATACACCCATAGTTAGACGGTTATGTTTAGATCCATCTTACACAGAGCGAGCCTATTGCCATTAGCCGGGCGTAAATCCAAATTTCCATCTGCTACTGATATTTTTATAGAAATTCCCAATATTACTTACACGTGCATTAGTATGCCTCTGCCTACATGCAGGTGTGATGTTAAGTTATAATAATTGGTTTAGACAAATGTTTTTGAAATTTTCATAGGAAAACCAACACTTTTCTTGATCTGGGAATCTAACCTAATTGTAATCCTAATTATCTATCTTCTGTGATTAGAAAGTCATGCTGTGTGCACATACCTTTGGAGTCACAGTCTACTATGTTTTATTGATATTATTTATAACTGATTTGTACAATACTGTAACTCTGTTTTGTGTACCTATAAATAAAATAAATAAAAATAAATAACCAATGGATTAATTAGGCACTCGCTGTCTTGATAATTATATTGAAGATCGAGATGAATTAAAAACTTGTTTCAACATGACCCCGTCTAAAACTACCGCGTATTGAAGGGGGGAGTTTTGACCTGTCATCATTAAAATGCCAATTCATTCAACTCTTGCGCAAGTTGGCAATGAACTTTCAATCAATATACATAATGTTATTTTAAGTAGCTACATATTGCATAATGAATTATATGTATTAATTAATTTAAAGCTTGTTTTTATTTGAGTGGAGTACTTAACTACATAATCTTCGTAACCTTTTCCTAAGCCGGATTTTTGACCTTTATGGTCGTTAAACATGATTAGATAGGAAGTAGGTATTATATGGACACGCGTATTAAGCAAGAAGCGTGCTACTGGCAAGGTTAAGCTACACTTGCCGCGGTGAAAAGATGGATGAGTGAACCATTTTAAACCGAGTCATTCTAAATTAGGACATTGAAACATCTGTCTACCTCTGTGGGCAATATAGGTTTGATGGTATACAAGGTGGAGGTCATCGATGCACAAACGTCGTGAAAAGGTTTCACTTAAGGTAAAAATTAAAATGACCTTGGTCATTCATGTAGAAAATGAATGGTTATTACAGATATTGATATTTTTGAGCGCGCAGTGTATTGCTAAAAACGCGATTATAACGCTCCGCGGTGAATCTTTTCACGCACGCGCTACGAAATAAATGAAATAATGACTTTTTTATTATAAATCTAATTTGGGTAGATAGAAATAATGTTTTTTTACACGTTCAAGTAAAAAAAAAAATTTGAAGAAAAAGGTTACGGAAAATTTCAACGCGGGGGGGTCCAGAATCATGTAATAAACTCATGGTATTCGACGTCCCTTCCACCTTGTATATGTACCAATATTTGAAGAATAGACTGGTTGTCAATCTTTTTGGGATTCTGACTACGACTAATGATTGTCATAGGTGTTCGTATGACAACCGGGACCGACGGCTTTACGTGCTTTTCCTCTGGGAGCACGTAAAGCCGTCGGTCCCGATGGTTTCGATGCGTTACCCATCCACAGACTGACCGTGGCAAGAATCAGTTGATAATTAAATTCACGACTTCACAACCTCTAATTACATAATCTAATTAGCTAATTGCTAAATGAGTTTATTAGTGGACAAGGCTGTGCAAACACGCGCCAGTTTTAAGGGCTAATTAACTGAGGAATGCGGATGTTTAATGTTTATTTATTAATTAAGAAAAATTTTACATCGTCACACGAATTTATACTGGCTCGTAAGTCTAGTGGTACCCTACGCTAGAGGTCCTGGGTTGAGTAGTGTTGTTGGGTTTTTGGTGTATTAATAAACCCACGGTTTACCAGCATGCTTAGCCCAGGATCTGTTACTGAGAGTTAAAAAAAAAAACACTTTGCTCGACCTTGAAATTGAACCCAGGACCTCGAATGTAGAAGCACTAGGTGTTAGCATAGAATACTATAGTTTAACTAATGTACCTTTTGTACTTCTCTGTAATGTTTAGATTCCAATAATTCACCTGCGTTTGATTATTATCTAAATCAAAACCAGACCGATTTAATCGTAATAGCGTATTTACTGAAGTTAAATTAGTTGAGTTATTTATTGAACATATTTCTCTTTATATCGAACTAGGGGCTTCGCCCACGTGGTCTTATAAATTTTCCCCCGTTTTTGCAACATTTTTCATTGATACTCCGCTCCTATTAGTCGTAGCGTGATGGTATATAGCCTATAACCTTCCCCGATAAATGGGCTATCTAACACTGAAAGAATTTTTCGAATCGGTCCAGTAGTTTCGGAGCCTGTTCCATACAAACAAACAAACAATCAAATCTTTGCTCTTTATAATATTAGTAAAAATTAGTATTAGTATAGATTCTTTGCACGACTGCCTCGTTAATGGATAAGTCCAAAGCGTATTATGGGTTTATTTAAGTCAAATATAATATATTCTTTCCTTTCATATCAGATCATAAAATCTTGATTATATCACCAGATCATCATCACTCTGATCATAATTTCTATTTCCGGCGTATACTAACTGCGAAGTCAATTATTTTTCGCTTTCCGTGCATTCGTCAATTTCCTGTCATTTTTATTTAAAGCCTTTCATTATTTTGTAATTGTAACAATTTAGATAATTATCATCATCGACACACGTTAATAGCTGGCTCACTGCTGGAGACAGGTTTTCAGAATCAAAGAAGTATAATCAACCACGCTGGCCCAGTGTGTGTTGGCAGACTTCTCACGCCCCGTCGAGGAAATCTCTCAGACATGCAGGTTTCCTTTCAATATTTTCCTTCACCGTTGTAAGGGAGTAATAATTAAAAACACACATTATTACGAAAAGTTAGCGACCTAGACCAGCAACATGGTATGGTATGGTATAGTGGGCTGTTTTCCGCAACTCCACGTCAATGCGCGTATTTTGCGTACAGGTGGGGATATTTAATATTTACTCAAACCACCCTAACTCCTCATGAAACGCCAGCACATTTCTAATGCTGCTGACGATCTCTCGGAGGGTACTTTTGTTTCCGAAGTACTTAGCCCTGTATGTGGCGACCTCAGTACAGTGCAAAAGCACGTGAGCCGCTGTTTCGTCCTCTCCCAGGCAGGCTCTGCATGCAGGGCTGTCAGTGACACCTAAAACATGCAGATGTTTATTGATAAACCCATGACTTGTGAGGGCTGCGGTGATTATCATCAGTTGTTGCTTAGACAATCGTAGACCAGCGACATAAGAAAGCAAAAAATAACGGGTACATATTTACATTATGATTTCTAACTAATTTGGAGGCGGTGCCAAACTACTAATTTCATTTAAAGATGACTTTTGTTGATGTTTGTTTGACACCGACTCCAAAATAGTTAGAAATCATAATGTGAATGTGTACCCGTAATTTTTTTCTTTTTAGTTCCTAGGTGATTTTTGAGGTGGTTTGTTTTTTGTTTAAAAATAATTTATTATGGGAATAGGTAATCAATAAGGAAATTTTATTTCAAACACTTTTTATTTGTGTCATATAGTAATGTATTTTGGTGTCTATGTACAATAAAGAATATTCTATCTATCATCTATCTAATATTTTCCTACGCACGAAAAACCAGTATATAAAAATTCTCTAAAATATTTTTCTCTTTATTTCCAGAAGAATGTCGAAGATGTTTAAGCTAGCAGTGGCGGTGGCGTTGTCAGTGGTGGTCATCGGTCAAGTGCGAGCCCTCACCTACGTTCCTCGGCCTGAATTTGGATACCCAGCTGGTCTTATATCTGATTGTAAGTAATGTAGTAAACAAATTAATATCTACCGGGACATTTTCAGAGCACCATCTACTTAGTCCCAAACTAAGCAGAGTTTGTACTATTTTGTTTTTATTATTTAAAATGTGTGTCTTGTGCTGTGTTAAATAAATTTCTTCTTTCTTTCTTTGCTATGGGTACTAGACAATGGATATAAAACTTATAACCTTTTTTTTTAAACACATACTCAAGAAACATCCAGACAAACACACATAAGTTCATTACATAAATATTTGTGTCCTGTGGGAGTCGAACGCCGTGATCAGCAGTCCGGTACTCGAACCACTAGACCACAGACGTCGTCAACTACCTATTTAATCGTTATCATCGTTCAGTCCATTGCTGAATATAGGCCTTCCCTATAGACACCTAAATGTACTGGTCATAATGCCGCCTGCATCCAACAATTCCCAGCAACCTTGATCAGGCAGTGGCGTGCGGTCCATACCAAAAAATCCAAACCATCCAATCCATATCCATACATAAAAGTTAAATTGTTTGCAAAGGGAAGGTGTGTACCCGGGTTGAATTAAACTAACAAAAGGTAATAGGTACCTACTACTCATTATTTTTTATATTTTTTTATGATACGTAATTTATATCTGGTTATTAGATTGTGTACACAAACACATCTTACAGTTTCCCTTGCATTTCGTTTACAAAAAGATCTCATGGCCCTTTCAAATGCCACTTTGGATGTATCTATGCATTTTTAGTATAAATCTCTTATAACTATTCTTAATGGTCGCAACAAACATCATGCGAAGCCAATGGCACCGCGGTTCGCCCGCGCGGAAGAGTAGGTATGGTGGTCTACGACCGAAACAGGCTGAAACTAAGTAGTTTTTTTTTTTTTTTTTTTTTTTTTTAATACCAATCCCGCCAACGTAATTGGCGCCTATTATAATCTAAACCTCATCCATACTAGTTCTCGCTTTTGTGCCTCTCGTACTTTCATTCTGCATACTGTGTCTTTCTTGCATCCATCTCCATTCTTTCCTGTGGGTGGGACTCCCACTTGCATTATCTGTTCTAAAGTTTCCTTTATTATATATGTGTCTGGGGAAAATAAATTTCGCTTCTTTGTTTATTTAACAATTACTTATTTACAGTTTCTTTCTAATTCTAGGGGTTTTTATTTCAAGTGTTTAAATTCTAATGCTATTTGCTAAGTCTACCAACAATTTTTTCTAATTCTATTTTTACTTATTATTATTTTCTACTGCTATTTCCTTAACTATTTCTTATGCTAATTACATATTTATGTTTGCATTTATATATATACTTAGATATATATGAAACATAATTTTTATTTCTTATTTCTTTGTATTACTCTCGTGGCCACATTCTCGCAGTACTTAATAAATACATTTCTTTGTTTACCCTTCATCAGTCCGCTCAGGTTCTCCCTCTGCAGTTTCGTGTCTATCTCCTGCTCCAGGTAATACCTAAAACTAAGTAGTTACACACTTATAAGTTTTTTATTTTAGTTGTGCATACCCGGTATGAAATATCTGTGTACGCCCCTGTAATCAGGTCATCCGTCCATCTCGTTGGAGGCTGTCTTGGAGTGTCTCCACTCGAGAACCTTTCCGCCCCAGTAGCCATCACTCACGCCAATATACTCACGCTTTTTTTATCATTAGGGTAAACAGAAACTTCAGAACACCATATTTGTACCACTATTGATTCATCTTAATTTATTTGAAATATTTTTTTCGGTGAGAACGCTCAATCGTTGATATTCAATGTTATTTAACCAAAGTTAGGCTTTATAGCAAACTGTTACTTACGCGATATTGCACTATCCCCGATGGTATAAGTCGATCCAGCATATAAACTATCTCTATTTCAAAATTTCAACCAAATCCGTTCAGCAGTTGCAGTGTGAATGAGTCATAAACAGATAAAACCCTAACAAACTATCTTAATTACAATGAATATAATTTGTTTATAATCGTGTTCTCCAAAATAGCTCTAACAACAATTTAAACTACTCTAAAATAATCACGCTAAGAAGAAGAGTCAGTCAATGTGTACTACAGTAATGCTGCCACCCATCCTCTTAATAACCTCTTCAAACTCAATAAGTTGTAATAATGTCGTTACATAACTTCTCGAGTAATGAGAAAACAAACAGTAGTTGTTCAATAAGTATTCACACATATATTTATTTGCCAACATAATTATGTTGATGATTTCCTTATTGGCATTTGTTTATATGTCAAAGAGACACTTTATATCTGTTGCCAGTACCTACAGGTACATTATTGGTATATTGTACTAGCTAAGAGAGGTAGGGCACAGCCATTTATGGCTCAAATCTGTAGCCGCTCACCTGAGGAAGTACCTCCACCTTACAGAGAACTACAGCCAAATAACACACTTAATTGTGTTCCTGCAGTGAGTAAGGTCGCCAGAGCTCCTTCTAAGGATGCGCTGGGTGGCAGTTAGAGGAATATTCCCTCAAACTGTCGGTGCAGTGAATCTTCCATAAACCTCTAAGAGGTTTTTCGCGTCGGCAACGCGCGAGTGATACCCCTGGTGTTGCAAGCGTCCATAGGCTATGGTAACCGCTTACCGTGATCGTGATCGTGATCGCGACCCGTGATCCGTGATCTTAGTATGCTGTGGCGCATCGTTATATAGGTATAATGTGGATTACATTTTTTAAATAATCTATAGTAATAATTTTGATAAAGAGGAAGGATTTCATTGTTTATTTGTTTGTATTGAATATGCCCCTAAACTACTGGACCGATTTAAAAAATTCTTTCAGTGTTAGATAGCACATTTATCGGGTAAGGCTATATATCATCACGCTACAACTAATAGGAGCGGAGTAGTAATGAAAAATGTTGCAAAAACGGGGGAAAACATTATAAGACCACGCGGGCGAAGCCGCTGGTGGAAAGATAATTAGTTATAAAGTCATGCTGAATGCTGATAGTATTTTTATATCAATGTTAGTAGACCTAATAGATAAGCATTGATATCACATTTTGCTATTCTTGTATGTGTCTAAGAGTAGTGGCTACGCTTACCACGGTCAGTCTGTGGATGGGTGGACCATTCTTAACACATCGAGATCCCTCCGCGCCACGTAAAGCACGTAAAGCCATCGGTCCCGGTTGTAATATGAACACGAAAATCGTTAGTGGTAATCAGAAGCCCAAAAATACAACCAGTCTGTCCTTCGAATATTGCCTAGAAATTTAGAGGTTTGATGGCAGTTGCTTCGTGTAAAATACTGATATTCAGCCGCATCTGGTTAGACTGGAAGCCGACCCCAACATGATTGGGAAAAGGCTAGGAAGAAGGAGGAAGAAGAAGTGTCTGACTCTGCCTCAGTAGTCTAGTGGTCGTTAGCACGACTGCTACGCTGGAGTTCGATTCCCGGGTCGAAATTTCCATACAGGGGGGTCCAGAATCATACATTGAACTCATGGTATTCGGATGTACGTCGATGTCCCTTCCACCTTGTATAAAAACTATTCTTGCCCGCAACTTTTTTCCCATAGAGCTTTTAAAGGGTAACAATTCTGCCATACCTGATATTTGCGAAACACGCAACGGAAACTCTCAAAAGGAATAATTTTCACACGTTTGATACTCCTCTTCTATTGGTTGTAGCGTGATGATATATAGCCTATAGTCTTCCTCGTTAAACAGGCTATCTAACGCTACAAAATTCATTATTTCTATCTACCCAAAGTAGATTTATAATTGAAAAATCATTATTTCATTTATTTTGGATCGTGCGCGCGATAAAATTCATCGTGGAGCGTTATGATCGCGTTTTTAGCACTACACTGCGCGCTCAAAAATGTCAATATCTGTAATAACCGATAATTTTCTACATGAATGACCTTCTATATAAATTCTGACTGTTACTACCCAGGTCCTGGAGTACTGAAGAACGCGAGCATCAGCCCCAGAATGATGCACCATCTGCAAATCACAATACATCGAATGAGCAGCAGTGGGCAGCTCTATAGGAAGACAATACCCGTGGAAGGTGCCCACAAGGTAGTGGCCAGGGATACCAATATTGGTGAGTGAATTAACGATTTGTTTTTGTACCTTACCTTGTACTAGACAATGGATATAATTGCTTATACAAGGTGGAAGGGGACATCGACGCACCTCCGAATACCATGAGTTCAGTACATGATTCTGGACCCCCTGCATTGAAATTTTCCGTAACTTTTTCCATCAAATTTTTTCTGAAGTTTTTTTTCTTGAACGTATTAAAAAAACATTATTTCTATTTACCGAAATTAGATTTATTATTAAAAAATCATTATTTCATATATTTCGGATCGCGCGCGCGTTAACATTCACCGCGGAGCGTTATAATCGCGTTTTTAGCAATACACTGCGCGCTCAAAAATGACAATATCTGTAATAACCGATTATTTTCTACATGAATCAGTGATCAGTGTGACAAACTGGCGTGATTTTTCTCAAATTAAAAGATTCTCTTCTCATCCCCCAGTCAGTTTTACAAAAAGTACGACTACAGTTTTAACCAGCGTAATACAGGGTTTTTCCAATAACTGTACTTTCGGTACATCATTTGGGTCGATTTCGATGACCTCCATTGTATTTCAATTTCACATACGGAAGCGTAAGTTTATCTTAGCGTCGTGCTTAGCATAAACTTAGGCTTCCGTATGTCAAATTGTAATACAAATTAGACATATGGAAACATTACTTTACGCTTAGCGTCGTCTCTGAATATTAGCCTTTAACCCATTAATGATGATGAACCCGTCATTCACACATCCAACCCTCTTGACGAGCAATACCGTCACTTATAATTCAATAGCAACGAGTATGTGACAACGTGATCAGCGAGGGATCTGCCCACCCTCATGATTTATTCATAGCGTGATACAAGATCGCGCTTAGGAGCCATTCTTTGCAGGCATTCGTCACCGGTTTTCGTAATAATAGAATATCTTTAAAATGGTGTTAATGTGAGAACCGATTGTAAATCTAACATACCATCACGCCTGTACTCCCCGAAGGGTTAGGTAGAGGTGTACTAATGTACACCCACAGTTCGCCAGTATGTTTAGGTCCCATGTAATAGGGGTTGACCTTATTGCCATCAACTACGTACAAATCGAGACTCCGAGCTGCTACTGGGAATTTCACAGAAAAACCCATCAACACTTTACTCGTCCCGGGATTCGAACCCAGGACCACTCGTAGAAGTTGCGCCTGGGGCTACCAGACCAACGAGCCAGTAAAAGCACCGAAACAGAAAAACCCATTAATACTTTTCTCGACCTGGAAATCGAACCCAGGCCTTTATTGTCAGCAGCCGCTCTTGCGACCGAGACTAGTTTTCAGTAAAATTTATTCCAAAGCTTACACTCATAAATTATTATATGACTTCGTAAGTTATAAAACACCAAACATAGCTTCGACAAAATGAAAGTAGCACAATTTAGATTCGCGCAAAAGTATGATTGGAAATTCCTGTTAGGGTGTCCGTACATCGTCACGATCGACGTCCGATAGATCGACCATTTTAATCAACACACACATTGTGGATCGATTAAGGACTTTTGCGATAGTGATAGACGAGACAGAATGAATTAAATCGTAATTTGCTACTTGTTTCGTTAGAAACATATCGTTCTGTCAAAGTATCACAGTCAGCCTGACAAACAGAGGTTTTTCAGGCTAAGTCAAGTAAAATATGGGGAATCTCGACTGTGATACAGGAAAGTATCGCCTGCTAAGGTAACTTAAGCTACTGAGTGAGGAGTGAGGAGAACTGTGCCTCGACCATGTGAGGCACGGTATAATATTTGTATGAAAAACCCGCGCAGCGCCTCTAGCGGTGACGTAAGGAACTAAAATCTGGTATGAGATTACAGCGTTTCGATGCGCAAAAAAAACCTATCGAAAGCCATTCGATAAAACTCATGGTTGAGGTACTGAGTGAGTAGCTGTTCTTTAAGTAATATTTTTATTAGGAAAGGGTTTCGGCAGAGTGGAGAACATGCACTGGAAAGCGCAGCGTGAGATGGCCTCCAATGAGATGGACCCACGACCTGGTAAAAGTCGCTGGGAGTCGTTGGATGCAAGCGGCATACGACTGGTCCCTGTAGAAGTCAATGGGGGAGGTCTTTGTTCAGCGGTGGACCTCTTTTGGCTGATATGATAATTATTCCATTTCGAAGTATATGGGTACGTGATGAGATGCGATGAAGCACGTGACTAAAAAGTGATGGATATGGATGTGGAAGGATGAAGGGGTAGTGGACGGCCAAATAAAGACGGATGGATTATGATGAATTGTGTCAAGACTGATATAGTGGAATTCATTTTTTTCATTCTTTTATATCATTTTTGACATTGCAATAATTATGCTAATTGTCATTTTTCAATGAACATTAATACCTGTACAATAATTATTATTCTATTAATGAATAATCTGCCTGCGGTTAAAACTTGTCATGCTAACTTAAATGTCCTGCTGATGGTGGCGTTGTGTGTCGGGTCTTTTCCCTGCAACATGGTTAAGTCAAACGACTCCGATACACACTTCATGCTCGTGAACGGGTGCTGTCTGTCGCGACTGGTCAGCTCTTACTGCAATGGCTCTCCTCATTTTGCTTTTTTTTAATCATACTGTCTATCGCGGCAGTGTACTGACACCCTTAGAAATATTTTCATCCTGTCTCGTGGCTCGTAAAAGTCTGATATTGACTAGTTCACACATACGTTCTGATTAGGATTTATAAAATTTTTATATTTTTCAACCACAAGATTTATTCGTTTCAAACATTTTTATGTGAGAGCAAATGAAAGTTTTATGTAAATTTCTCGCGGTGTTACCTGCTGGGAAAAACCAGATGACCAGTTTTTCCCAATCCCGTGGGGATTTCCCAAAATTCTTTCTTAGTGGATGCCTGATAATTACTATCTGTTGACGACGTCTGTGGTCTAGTGGTTCGAGTACCGGACTGCTGATCATGAGGTCGTGGGTTCGATTCCCACAAGACACAAATATTTATGTGATGAATATAAGTATTTGTGTTTGTCTGGGTGTTTATTATGTATTATAAGTATGTATTTACAAAAAAAAAGTATAGAAGTATTATATACATTGTCAAGTACCCATAGTACAAGCTCTGCCTAGTTTAAAAGTTCCAAGTTAGTGTAAAATGTCCAAAGATATAAAATATTTATTGTTTTTTTGTTTTTGTTTATAGATCATAGGTTTTATGTTGTTAATGTATAAACGCTTTGTCAAATCGTTAAAGACGTACAAATATTTTAAAATTAAAAATTTCGAAAACCCCCGACACGAAATGTAATTTGCCATTTTGTGGTGGCGGCCATCTTGGATTTGTATAGTATTCTTCTAGTTAAGCCCTTTCATTTGATACCCATATTGAGGGAGTTGTGAAAAAATATGTACTCCACTATTTTGTAGCGGCGGCCATCTTGGACCGATTTTCATCAAACATAGCTAAGAACACTCCCGACTAATTCACCTTTCAAATAAAAAAAAACAAAATCAAAATCGGTCCATCCGTTCGAGAGCTCCGATGCCACAGACACACACACACACACACACACACACAGACACGTCAAACTTATAACACCCGTCGTTTTTGCGTCGGGGTTTAAAAATAATTACTGACAATTCAAAAACTTGACTACTAATGTTACTTTACATTTTACATACAATGTATTACTATTATTTACTTCATACGGTACTGTAGCTACAATCAGTAAGTTTGTAAGTTCATGTCAGTTAGTCACCTTATAATATAATTATAAAAATAAGCATTAGGTACGATTTTTATATTTCAACCACATGATTTGTGTATTTGCTTAAAACATTTTATGTGATAGCAAATATGAATTTTATGTAAATATTTTAAGCTTAATATTTGTCATTTGCACTTACATAAATTTGCATTTGAATATTTTATTTGTTTATGAACCTTTGTTTTTATAACTGGGTCATCGGATCGGTCGTTCACCTGCCAGCGTAGCATGAGAAACCATCACGTTTGTATTCCCCAAAGAGTTAGGCAGAGTTCTTAAAGGGGGCGAATCTAGGAGCAGAGTTCTTAAAGGGGGCGAATCTAGGATTACAAAATTAGGCGTTTCTTCTCAGAGGTCGTCAGCTAGGAAATGTCGGCGCCATCTCATTGATAAAATGTAAAAAAAAGACTTGTAAAAAGATCTTAGAATTGTCTCTAAAAGATCTTACATACACACATACATACATAGCTTCACGCCTGTTTCCCATAGGGGTAGGCAGAGACTATAGATTTCCACTTGCTACGATCCTGGCACACTACTTTCGCTTCGTTTATGTTCATTAACCTCTCCATGCATGCAAGAACGTCCGCAATCTGGTTGTGATACGTTCGCCGAGGTCGACTCCTTCCAACTCTTCCATTCGTATTCGCCATATATACTTGTTTAGTCAACCTCCGTTCATCCATCCTCTCTATATGCCCAAACCATCTTAACATACCTTTCTCAATCCGAGTTACTATATCATCTTTCATGCCACAACGCTCCCTTATCACGCTACTCCTCACTTTATCTTTCAAAGGTACAAGAACTTACAAGTGTCTTTAAAAGATCTGTTATCAAAATAAATATCATTTATACATTATTTGCAGATTTAAAGAAGAAGAAGACACTGCTGTATGCTGTGGGCTTCTTGGACAGTTCAGAATACCCTTTCGCCAGGATCGTCGGCACAGCGTACTCCAAGAGAGGATACAACGTCTTCCTTACAGAAACACAAGAATTTCTCACTTATATTTATCCGAAGTAAGTATTTCTATGTTTATTGTGGACGGTTAGGCAACTGCTTCATTGGCCCAGTGGTTTTAAGTGCGACTGCTTCGCTAAAGGTGCTCGAATCGATTCTCGGATTGGGCAGTGTTATCTTACGTTGAAATTCGCAGTAGCAGCTTGGAGTTCAAACTGGGACCCGTTTGAAGGCTCACCCCCTTTTACATGGAACCTAGATAATGGAACTGCGGATGTACAGTCACGAGTAAAGACAAGTATACAGTAACAAAAGTGCTAAAGCAATTTTCTCCTAAAGTACTAATAGCACTTATGTGATATTCCGAACACAGTATTTACGAACCAATACTATAATGGCATTGGTGTTATCTCAAAGTTGCAATCGTTCAATCATGAAAAAATCGCTTTAGCACTTTTGTTAGTGCATACATGTCGTTGTCTTTCGTGACTGTACATTAGTAGTGTAGCGACATCTATCAAGCTACCTAAGAACTTATACGAAACGACAAATCCTGAATTGCGCAAGTAAAGTTTACCGTATGTTGCATATATACAACCGCCCGACATCAACCGTTGGGCAGTGGCCCGCCAGTATCACCCGCCTGGTCAGAGTATTCTCTGTTTGGATGGAGGGACATCACACCTCGTCCCTCCACAGTATAACACCTCTGCTTAACTCTAGAAAATACAGGCGTGTTGGTATGTTACGTTATGTAAGAGTTCATTTAATTAATTTTTTTTGGGACATTTTTAAACAGCACCATCTAGTCTCAAACTAAGCAGAGCTTGTACTATAGGTACTAGACAATAGATATAATACTTATATACTTTTTTTTGTAAATACTTATAATACAAAAGAAACACCCAAACAAACAAACACTTATATTAATCACTATTTGTGTCTTGTGGGAATCGAATCCACGTCCTCGTGATCAGCTGTCCGGTACTCGAACTACTGGGGGGCTAGACAAGTTGCATTTGACATTCGAATCGACAAACAAAATGTATGTGTTCCAAAAAAAAAGACATAGACAGACAGACACAGGGGGGGTGTCTGTCTGTCTATGTCTTTTTTTTTGGAACGCGGAAAATCCTTAGAGATCTGCCACTTGAGGAGGCAGCAGGGTATTTCGGACTCATATTCATCATCAAACCATATACTGTCCCACTGCTGGGCACGGGTCTCCTCTCAGTATGAAACCAATTAGACTATAGTCCACCACCTTAGTAAAATGCGGGTTGGCAGACTTCACACACCGTCGAGAAAATCTCTCAGGCATGCAGGTTTCCTCACGATGTTATTCTTCACCGTTAAAGCGAGTAATAATTTACGCACGGAATTTCAATCAGTCAGAGGTGCCTTGGATTCGAACTCGAAACCTTTGAGTTGGCAGTCCAATAGTCATTTTAGGTACTAGGCTAGGACACTAGGACTCGTACTGACTGAAAACTACACTTGCCTTCTCATACCCTACAATCCCGACCTTGAGATATGTGACACTAACCACGAACCCGGTCAATAAAAAACATAGAGGCAAGTGCAATGAACTCAACTACATAATTAAATCACATTTTTCTACTCAATGACAATTGTTTTCTAGTGTGTTTGTATTCTAATGGCATTTATTCTGGCACAGACTATGCATAATCATTATCACACCGGACACTCCATAGACGCTGCGATACTGATGCCTACTGCTCTACATAAGTAAGATAGACGTTTGTACACACGCAAGTGTGTGCGTAAACAGCTAGGGTTGCCTCTATTGACACGTAAGCATTTTGTTATCTTCGTAAAAATATTTAAAAAAATGGAAGATGATGTGTAAAAAAATAAATAAATGGAATATTTAAATGAATAAATAGTAACAAATTATTAATGTATGCCTGAGAGATTTTCTCGACGGCAGCGGCGTGTCTATCAATCCACATTAGGCCAGCGTGGTGGACTATAGCCTAACACCACTCAATCTGAGAGGAGACACGTACACAGCAATAGGACAGTAGTCATAGGGGTTGTGGGAACCCATTAAATCATATCTTGCGTTAAATCGCACCGCACGCACTAATCGCTGCGACAATCGTCCACGAGACTCCCGCCTTATCTCCGTAGCCAACCTATTCATCCCTGTATGAATTCGTGGAACTGTATACTCCAAATTTATGACCCAAAGGTCGCCGGTACGAGTCCCGGGTCATAAATTGTGCCTAACTTTGGCACCGGCTAAGATATTGAGATCGTATTATGATGATATTAGGATAAGATGTCCTTATAACCGGAATATAGTTTATTGTTTCTGATCCATGTATTGTTTTTCTTATTAAATTATAGTAGGTACCTAAGGGCGTATGCTACTCGGATAAAAAATTCTGAGAAAGTGAATTTTCTCAGCATCAAAGATCTTTTTGTGTAAAATAAATAAATATTCTGGTACATTTTACACAATATCATTTAGTCCCAAACTAAGCAGAACTTATACTATGGGTACGAGACAGTGATACTTAGATACTTTTATTTGTAAATTAATACTTATAATATAAAAGAAACATCTAGACAAATACAAACACCTATGTTTATCACCACGACTTCGTGATCAGCAGTCCGGTACTCGAATCACTGGACCACAAACGTTGTCGTCTACATTACCTTTCAAACCGCTATGATTAGGTCCCATGTACAGTTCTCGCCAAACTTGATACTGGCTTGAAGTTGTCTCGAGCTAACTTGGACCCGGTCGTAAAAATTGGAAGAAGAAAAATATTGGATGAAAATTAATACAAGCCATATGCTGTCGTTTCAAATCATTTTAATCAATTTTAATCCAATATTTTTCCTCCTCCGATTTTTACAGTCGGGTCGAAGTTAGCTTGTGCAAACTTCAAGCCAGATAATAAGATAGGCGAGAACTGTAGGTAATACCCCTATTACATAGGACCCAATCTTACTGAAGCTATTACTGAGAAATTCAAAGGCAAACCCAATAATGTTTTATCTTAACTCTCGCTTCATCTGGGAACCGAACTCAGGGTACTCAAGACCACTAGACTTTGACATAAGTTTATTGTTTGAAAAATAATTGTATATATTAAAAAGTCACGCGTGTAGAATATATATAGACGATAAATTGTGTTCGATCGGAACAAGCAGGTATTAGCGCCATTGATGCTCTAAATAACTGCTAGTGATGGGCTGCGCCCTGTGGATATGAATGCGGATATTTCAATTAATTGCAATATCAATATCCGCCAAATAGAAAGTAGGTATTTCAACTAGTAGCTATACATAGAATAAATTTGTTTTATGCAACTACCTGGGGGGCTAGGCAAGTTTTATTTTGACATTCGAATCGACAAGCAAAATGTACGTAAATGACATTAGTGACAGCTCTATTTTTTGCCGAAAGCTTGTGTCATTTCCATACATTTGTATTTGTTTGTCAAAATGCAACTTGTCTAGCCCCCCAGAGTGTCAATTTTATTTTTATTTTATCCACGGTTATATATATAAGGGTCACGGTTGTCTATAAATCCAGTATATTTTTATTTTTGGTATTTTCAAATTCAAATTAAAATCATTTATTGCAGACTAAGTGTACATAACATGGGTAATAATTATGTTAGTGTAGGTACTTAAGACTTAGTGCCTTTTTCAAGAATTGCAACATCGAGGACAAGACTTTTCTTAAATTGAAATATTGTAACAAAATCACACAAACTCCCAAACCTAACAACTACCTAACTGTAGACTGTAGGCTAAACAAATATAGAACCCGCGACCAGGGTAGTGTAAAACCTGATTGCTCAGAATATAGAATAGCTTTCCATGATATTCCTAAAAAATGTTTGTCCCTTTAAAAAGCTTCGTAGCGTACCTGTATTGTGCGGATATTTAGACTGATTTATCCGCGGCGCGCACATCCCTATTGTCTTTTAAGCTTACGATCTGTTTGCGCAAATGTAGGATTATTGCCTGTTATTGCGTATTATAGGCCAAATTGAGTTTAAGACAGTTTCGACAGGCAGAGAGGTGGGTAGAGCTTAAGCTTGTTAGATGTAAACAATATACTAATATTAACTGCTTCAAACGCCAGTGGTTTTCAGCGCCGTTGGTGACTGTGAGGCCCAGAGTGTGGCTCGGGATTTGAACTTTTAAAGGGGAACGTTTCTGCCATACATGATTTTTGCAGCGCACACAACGGAAACTCCCAAGAGGAATATTTTTCCCCATTTCCCTTCCACCTTGTATTTACACTTCACTTTTCTTCTATTTCAGATCAGTACGTTTAGCCAAAACCATTGGACTGAAGATGGGGGAGTTCTTAGTCAAGCTGCACGAACTAGGCCTCGAACCGGAAAACCTGGAGCTGGTTGGAGCCAGCCTTGGAGCTCATGTAGTGTCTTACGCCGCTAAATACTTTTACCAAGTCACTGGCAAGAAACCGGCAAGAATAACCGGCCTGGATCCAGCAGGACCGTGCTTCAGAACCTTGAGTCCCGAACATAAGCTTTGGAGAACTGATGCCGAGAAGGTCGATGTTATTCACACCAATATCGATGGCTTTGGAACAGCTGAAACCTTAGGACATATTGACATCTACGCCAACGGCGGGGAGTTCCAGCCGAGCGATATTCCCTACATTCCTTGTTTAATTATCTGCAGTCATATCCGAGCGATATTTTACTGGTGGCAAGCGGTCGAACACCCAAAAAAGTTTATAGCAATGAAATGCGATTCTGTACAAGAAGCAAGATTTGCTCAGTGCTTTAATAGTACTGTGCGAAATTACTTAGGTTTAGAAGCTAATTTTGATAGGCCGGGAATCTATTATATGGCAACTAGTAATGAATTTCCATATTATAGAGGCAAAGATGGTTTAAAAGAAGAAAATGAAATTTATACGTCTATAACAAAGATTATAAATAAGGATGACGAATTTATTGTATGATATTTGGTATGTGTGGTGTAACTTTGAAAGATAAAGTGAGGAACAGCGTGATAAGGGAGCGTTGTGGATGAAAGATGATATAGTAACTCGGATTGAGAAAGGTATGTTAAGATGGTTTGGGCTTATAGAGAGGATGGATGAACGGAGGTTGACTAAACAAGTATATATATGGCGAGTACGAATGGAAGAGTTGGAAGGGGTCCACCTCGGCAAACGTATCACAACCAGATTGCGGACGTTTTCAAAAAAGGCAAGGTTAAGAGCACCCTAAACCGACGAGCATGCATGGAGAGGTTAATGAACATAGACGAAGCGAAAGTGGTGTGCCAGGATCGTAGCAAGTGGAAATTTATAGTCTCTGCCTAGCCTACCCCTATGGGAGACAGGCGTGAAGCTATGTATGTATGTATATTTGGTATATTTGTTTTAATATTTCAACAGGGTGATATTATTATTAAGTATTTTAATCTGAAAGTCGCCACCGACCTAGCTAGTAGAGTACGAGCTAGTGAGCAGCCCCGGCTTTGTAGAATGATTCCCTCTTTCTATTGGTGAAAACTGTATGAAAATTCGTACAGTAGTTTTGGATATGCGCGGCAGGGGAGTATAATTTATAATTATGTTGTGGAGAGAAATTGTCAATGCTGTGACGTAACTGTCTTGATGATTGTTGTTAGTTTAAGTGTCAAAGAAGGTTCTTATAAACATACTGACGATAATTTATAAGGTTACACTATAGTCTGCGCGGAACTAGTTGACCGCGCCTTAGGTATGTGAGCGGCGGGACGGAGGACTGGGGTCGCCTGCGCGCGGTGGACGGAGGGGCGGGAGCGCTTGTTTTTGTTCACAGTAACCCGCCGCCTCACTCTCATCCCTACCTAAGGCGCGGCCAACTAGTTTCGCGTGGACTATAGAATGTACATCTCTGCCAAACCCTTCAGAGATATAGGCTTCATTGTCATCATCATCATCCTCGTGCCCTTATCCCTATTCACTTGGGGTCGGCGCAGTATGTCTTTTTCTTCCATACATCTCTATTAGCCGTCATCTCATCATTCACTTCCTTTGTGGTCATATCCTTTCTCACACAGTCCATCCATCTTTTCTTTGGTCTTCCTCTTCCCTTATATCCATCCACATTCACGCTTAAAACCTTTTTGGTAACATGCTCTTCACTTCTACCCATCACATGTCCATACCACGCTAAGCGGTTACTGCACAATATAGGCTTCATTGTGTAGGTATTATATTATAAATGTAACATAACAAAACATCACGCCTGTATTCTCTAGGGGTGAGGCAGAAATGTACTACTGTATACCCGAAACTAAGATTGAATTTGTTCTCCGATAATGGCAATAGGCTCGCCCCATCGTCGACCTAAACGTGCCGATGGATTGTGTGTGATGTGATGTTAAATATGTCAAATGGGGGTTCAATAATTATACTAGGTATCTAACTTAATTAACTTGTGTTTAAGTATTGAAATAAAACTACTTTTTACGGATTTTATCGAGTAATATTGATATTATTTTAATCCCGACGTTTCGGACCCTTTACGCACATACAGGCCAAACTAAACGAAGCATAGGGACCCGCGTAAAAGAACACATCGCTGATGTCAAACACCGCCGTTCCAGAAAGTCTGCAATTTGTGAACACACCCTTGACAAGGCCCGGCATTACATCAGATTTGATCAAGTCCTCGCAAAAGAAAACCGATTTCTACCCAGGATGATTCGTGAGGCCATTGAAATTAAAAAACATCCAAGAGAAGATGGCTGGGTCTTACCACCTGCTTGGAACCCTATTATAGATTAAATTAAATCTAAATCCAAGCCTAAAACTGCAAGACCGAATATACGGTGAGCTCGTTCTGCGTGAATCGGATTGTCAACAATTAACAAAAATGTAGCGTAGCTGTTAGTAATTGAAACGTCAAGACGCCTACCACCTTAGTCACCCGTGACCATGGGCGCTGTAAAGGGTCTGAAAAGTGGGGATTAAAATAATATCAATATAACGCGATAAAATCCGTAAAAAGTAGTTTTATTTCAATGTCTAGTATTCGCGTAAGTGTCGGAAATCAGTTTGTGGTTAAGCAGATTTTATTTTTTAAGATAAACATTGTACGGTGTAATTATTGTCTGTGATTTTGTTTGTATTGTGTACAATATAAAATACCAAGTTTAACTTTTTAGCTCTTTTTTGGCCTATCCCTTCCTTTTTTCCCCTCTATCTTCAATTCTATGATGTTATATTAATATCATTGTAGTAATAGCTAGAGGTTTTGGGTTAGATTTCCGGGTTGAGCAGTGTTTTTAGGTTTTTCTTTTGTGAAATTCCCAGTAGCTTCGACCTAAACATACCGGCGATCTGGGGGGGGAGGGGGGGCGATCGACCGGGGGTACATTAGTACACCAGCGCCATGAACGCCTGTATTCCCCGAAAGGCTAAAAACCATTCTACGTTAATCGCTAAGGACTCTAAAGAAAATCTATATTTTACTTTCCATTACATAAATCTTCCTTCACATACTAAACTTTCACAATAGATGTCGCTACGTCACCTTAAGACGTAAGTTTAGAATGTGAAAGAAGACTTCGACTGGCGAGCGGGGCTCGCGCTTAGCGGTCAAAGCGTCTGGTGTACCGAACCAGAAGACGCAGGTTCGAATCATGCTCGCCAGCCGATTTTTTTTCTTCATTAAAAATAACTTGTAATCTTAGCATGGTTAGGCTTAGGTGGCTGGCAGCGGATGGATGCGAGCTGCCCAAGACCGGTATGGTTGGTGCTCTTTGGGGGAGGCCTACGTTTAGCAGTGGACGGCAATAGGCTGATATGATGAATCTTAGCATGCAAATTGCTTAAAAAAATAATAAAAGATTAAAAAAATATTATTTAAATATCAATAAATATCAATAAATCAGCGAAAACGTTTTTCCTAACAATATGGCACCTCATGTCATTGTGACCTTATCTGCTTGTATTTTATGTGCCAAAACTGACACTTTACAGTCAAGTGTTTACAAGTAGTTGACGTCATCAACCATTCGGTCAATCACAGCCGTTTACTGACTCGTGATTAAAGTAAACAAAAAAACATTTTATTTGTCGATTTTCTCTTAAAATAAGTACCTATCTTGTCAGGGCCGGATTTAGAGGTGTGGAGGTCTCGAGGCATCAAAGGAGTAGAGGCAGCCAGCCCCAAATTGTGTTTACTAGTCGGAATTTAAAGGTTTTTTTTTCAGTCTCTTTTGTGGAGGCCCCAGGGCAGTAGCCCCTGTTGCCCACTCTTAAATCCACCTTAAACCCTTAAGGCCCTGTATCTTGTATTTTTCTTAACTGACTAAATAGGTAGTTGGTTTCTAAAATTTATATTCAATACGGATGCTATCAATAGATCCTATATTTTACATGCTGTGAATTTGTATCGTTAAATTTCCCAGTTTTGCCAGTACACAACAGATACACGCAACAGGAAAAACAAAACGCGATTTATTGTCGAGAGTCAAAAATATTCACGCTGACGTTTCACTCAACGAGTCCGATAAAAATATAAATTTATTAACTTCGAAAAATAAAGAGAATTTATCTCAATAAAATAATTTATGACAACACGGCGCCTGCGACACGGTATAACGGTAAACATCGGGCATTTCGCGAAAAAAACGGACAATATCAACTGTGTACTGTGTACATATTGTGTACAACTGTGTACTGTTACATGTCTACGTTATACCAATTCATTTTGGATGTCTACATTTAGGGATCCGTCGAATTATTGAGGACAAAAACTTGCTACGCTTTATACAATTTGATTCCTACGGGCCCGGATCTAGAGTGGGGGGGGGGGAGATCTTGTGTGACAGAAGCTACTTAATGTAATGTCCTACAAACATTATTAATAAAAACTAAGTTTATTTTTTAATACTACAAAAGCATTACTCACTCTTTGTATGCTGGCTCCTTCATGCTGCAACGGCTGTACGAATTTGGCTGAAAGGAGATCATCAAAATCTGCCCAAATTATGTACTGAAGCTACACCTATTGGAAAAAATACTCTGTATTACGCTGGCTAAAACTCTAGTCGTAAAATCGTCGTCTGCCAAAATGGCGTGATTTTTCTCAAATTAAAAGTTTTTTTTCTCATCCCCCAGTCAACATTAAAAAAGTACGACTAGAGTTTTATCCAGCGTAATAGGGAGTAGATTTTCCAATGAGTGTACCCTTCGTTACATCATTTCGGCCAATTTCGATGATCTCCTTTGAGCTGAATTGTATAGGCTTTTGATTCGATCGGCTATTAACACACAATATTCGTGAATCAAATGCTGGTGAAGCCGCATTCAAATACTAGTCTATATCTATACTAATATTATAAAGAGGAAAGATTTGATTGTTTGTTTGTATTGAATAGCCTCTGAAACTAGATAGATAGAGAGATTAGATAGCCCATTTATCGGGAAAGGCTGTATACCATCATTCTACGACTAATAGGAGCGGAGCAGCAATGAAAAATGTTACAAAAACGGGGGAAAAAAGTTATCAAGACCACGCGGGCGAAGCCGCTGGCGGGAAGCTAGTCCTAAATAAAAGTAAACCTACATGTTTATATCAACACAACCAGCTAGCAATCTGTTCTTATCGCCACATTGTCCTATCCCCAACATAAATTGTAACAAGATTTTTATACAGAACCCGGGCGAGAAAATACATTTTAAATCAACCAATTTGTGCGGTAATCCAGCTTGCAAGTGTCTGTCCCCTGACATTGGCCGTACAGATTAAAACGCGAGACCATAATGAATTCAAAATGTTTTCATTTCGTCACGAAGCGTGTTTTGACTGTGTCGAAGTCTCTTGGGATGTGCTGAAGTTGTATTGTTGTGGGATTTCGTTGAGAATTTGGGCTTATTTTGTGTGATAAGAATTTGCTTTTGTGAAACTTGATCTAGTCCGGCCCTTTACAAAGCAATTTCTCAAGCTTTTGTGTGTCATGTAACGTTAATAAGCATGGTATAATATAGGCTAAAGCTCAGTTTAAAAAAGCTTTCCATGGGATGTTCCCGTGCTAGTTATTTTGAATAACTAAAACTTTGCGAAAGAAAAATACGATATCAGCCAGAAATGTATTTTTTTTGGATTTGCCACTTGCCCTATGCGGGCTGGTGGGGTTCGAACCTGCATCCTTTCAGTTAAGTATACCCTACGCTTTAGCTAACAGAGCTACTACAGCTAGTTAAAGACACATTTAAAAGTCTATGTTTTACAGTTTTTTAAACTAGATGGCGCCAGTATTTTCTAACTGACGGCTTCTGAGAATAAATGGTGAAACAAACTTAATAAATCTTGCTTTTTTTATACCGCTAAGGTGGCAAACACGAATACGGCCCGCCTGATGGTAAGCGGTTACCATAGCCTACGGCTGCTTGCAACTTGCGTTTGCCCTCGCGTTGCCGACCCTAAAAACCTCTTAGAGGTTTATGGAGGATTCACTGCGCCGACAGTTTTAGGGAATATTCCTTTTGCTGCCAGCGCAGCGCATCCTTAGAAGGAGCTCTGGCGACCGTACTCACTGCAGGAACACAATTAAGTGTGTTATTTGGCTGCAGTTTTCTGTAAGGTGGAGGTACTTCCCCAGATGGGCTGCTCCAGATTTGAGCCATAAATGGCTGTGCCTTACCCCTCTTAAATAAATCTCGTCTCTCTCTCTCCCTTAAATGTCTCTAGTCCAGACATACTTAGTAGTTAGCAATGCAGGGTGTCTAGGGTCCAATAAGATGTCTCACGACGATACAAGCCTAACGGGACGTACGGTAGTTTGTCATCAATAAAAAAAAGTTGATACCAAGTTAATTAACTACAAAATCCACTGCCTTAAACTTGTAACTACAACCTGAATACTGAAAAAGTAATAAAATGTCTGAATGTTTTGTGATATTTTCTTAATGTTTAATTCAGTTGCAGTTAATATTATTTTACAGTTGAAATCTTTGTAAAACTGGTTACAGGCCTTATTGCGTATCGCCACAGCAATTGTAGTTGATAGAATCTGAATTGTCATTCACAAAAATCATTCCATTTAAGATTATTGCATTTGTGAAGTCCAATGTCATAAGGATGCGCTGCGCTGGCAGCAAGAGGTATATTCCTTCAAACTGTCGGCGCGGTGAATTCTCCATAAACCTCTACGAGGTTTTTCGGGTCGGCAACGTGCGAGTGATACCTCTGGTGTTGCAAGCGTCCATAGGCTACGGTAACCGCTTACCATCAGGCGGGCCGTATGCTTGTGTGCCACCTTAGTGTTATAAAAAAAAACAAAAAATTACGTCAGATAAATACTACATCTTCGATTACAATACTGTTTAATCACCTCTAGATAGCCGCTAACCGCCAGATAAATTAAAATTTGGAACAAAATTTGAATGAAATTATCTGCCAAGTAATTTAACGGGGACTTATCATTAAGTGGGGAAACAGACCCTTAGGATTGTAAGGTAAATATAGGTAGTAGCTAAATTCTTGTACCTCTAAATTAATTGTTTAATAAAACAATAGAAGAATTTTACAAATACAGAAATATACAGGGTTATAAAAAATAGCTTAGCTATTTTTGACCTTGTGAATCAGAATCAGAAATAGACAAATTGGTAAAGAAAAAAAAATAGTTTCATTAAAAACATTGTTTTCATTATTTTATCGTTATAATATCTGAAATATTCTAAGACGATAGAGGGCCTAAAAGGTGAATTATCATAAGGTTGAAATGTTTTCGCACACGTACCTAAATAAAGATTGCCTATGATTCTACGGCCGACTGTATGGTCTGTATTCTTCTTCTTCCTCGTTCCCTCACTGCTGAGGATCGCGACCATATGTTGCTTGCTTCCACAGACTACGATCATAAGATGTGTGGACCGCACGATGCATGCTGCCGCCAACCGACTTCCTCGCCACATCCGACCATCTTGTAGGTGCCCTACCCTTAGCACGTCTGCCTTCTACTTGACCCAAGATAATTTGCCTCTCCAGACAATGTCTGGTCTGGTCTGTAATTCTGTATACACTAACCTTAATTAAGGTAATTCACTTTTTAAGCACTATATCGTTTTAGAATATTTGGAATTACAAAAAAACTAAATAATGAAAGCCAATTTAGTTTCTTCACCAATGTGTTCTATTCCTGATTCTGATTCATACGGTCAAAAATAACTAAGGTATTTTTTATAACCCTGTATAACCTCAAATAAATTAGTGTCTGCATGTTGATTTGTGATTTTGACGTGACAAATCTCTATTGCTATACCTACACGTAATAATTCCTATCATAAAATGTTTACTTCTCGTTGTCGGGCCGGCCTCAATCGTAAAACACTTGGAAGCGCAGTGAAAAACGCGGGGCCGAGTAATGAAATAGTGAATTATGTATTTTCATTAGGTTCACATTCAGTTAATCTGATATAACTACTGTAACGCACAGTTCTCGCCAAACTTATTGTCCGGCTTGAAGTTGGCACGAGCTAACTTCAACCCGGCCGTAAAAATCGGAGAGAGAAAAACATTGTTGAAAAATGATTTAAAACGGCAGCCTACGACTTGAGCTTTCGTTTTTCCCGCCAGCAGCTTCGCAAGCGTGGTCTAGATAACTTTTTTCCCCAGTTTTTGCAACATTTTTCATTACTACTCCACTATGATCTTCCCCGATAAATGGGCTATCTAACACTGAAATAATTTTTCAAATCGGTCCAGAAGTTTCGGAGCCTATTCAATACAAGCAAACAAAAACAAACAATCAAATAAATCTTTCCTCTCTATAATATTAGTATAGATAGGTTCAATGTTTTTCTCTCTCCAATTTTTACGGGTGGGCTGAAGTTAGCTCGTGCCAACTTCAAGTCGGACAATAAGATTGACGAGAACTGTACGTACCTATGTTATAACTAGGCTGATTAACCGATCTTGCTGTGCCTTCATTTGAGCCCGGTTGATGGCAATAGGCTCGCCCCCTATTACATAGGACCTAAGCATACCGGCCAACTGTGGATGTCCAGCACTGCAGTTACACCTCTGCCTAATCCTTCGGGGAATAAAGCCGTGAAGATGGCACAGTTCTCACCAAACTTATTGTCCGACTTGAAGTTGGCACGAGCTAACTTTAACCGGGCCGTAAAAATCAAAGAAAGAAAAATATTGGATGAAAATTATTATTTAAAACGACAGCCTACGACTTGAGCTTTCGTTTTTATTTATTTCAATCCAAAAAAAACCCTCCGATTTTTACGGATGGGTTGAAGTTCGCTCGTGCCAACTTTAATCCGGACAATAAGTTTGGCGAAAACTGTACCTATGTTTTTATTCAAATATTTTTTATTACAGACCCCTAATACTTATATTTATTAGACCAGGTAAGTACACAAAATACTTACAATGTAGGATATTTTTACATCTAACACCTTAATATTTCCCAAAAAATGTTTATGGTTGAAAGATTATTCTTAGGGGTTTCTTTTTAAATGTGTGCAAACAAACTACACCTACACCCAACACAAATATCCGTGGATCACCCAAACATTTGTCTCGGATGGAAAAAGAACTCCCTGAACTCAGAATTTCTAAGGTCCCATTTATAAAAATATGGGTACTGAACTATAGCTTAACCCCTCTTATTTAGCGAAGAGAGACAGTTAATGGGTTGATAATTATGATATACAAAAATCTCTGAAATTCAAAATACTTAGATTCTCAATTATAAACAAAACAAATCCGACACATTATCTTGCTGACTGTAAACAAAAGGCTATCGTAAAAGTAGTTCTTCCTCCAGAAAAAAAAAACCATTCCGTCGACTGTGCCGATAATCGAGTTAGACATAACTCGATATCATGGAAGGTACTCACGATAACGTTTGTTGATTCAACCCACATATAAATGAAGGTGTAAAACCTGTAAAAACCTAGCCTAGTTTTAAGACCCATTGGACTGCCAAAGGTCTCGAGTTCGAATGCATGGAAGGCACCGCCGACTTTTCGAAATCATGTGCTTAATTATCACTCGCTTTGACGGTGAAGAAAAGCATCGTGAGGAAACCTGCATACCTGTGAGATTAGGCGGCGTGTGAAGTCTGCCAACGCGCATTAGGTCAGCGTGGTGGACTATAGCCTAATCTTTCTTGAAAGGAGACCCGTGTTCAGCAGTGGGACAGTATATGGGTTGATAATGATAAACGAAGGTAACTGGATGAGGAAACCCGAAGATCGGGCTTTGTGGCCTTCATTAGGAGAGGCCTACGTCCAGCAGTTGACGAATACACGCTGATGGTGATAATAAAGGAAGACGTAAATACGATATTGCTTTATTGTTTTTATAGGGAGGGGCTAGTGGCTAATTTATAACTACGCTGATCAACAGATTTGCCGCGGCCAGAATTTGGATAGGTGACCTCCCTGCCACGGAGACTGCGTAAAGCAGTCGGTACCGGTTATCATAATATAAACACCTATGACAATCAAAACAAACTATCGTTAGTAGCCATGAGAACCCCAAAAAGCCTTCCTGGTCCAGTCTTTCCATGGTCCCAACCGCGACTGCTACCGCTCCTGGGTTCGATTCCCGGGTCGAGCAAAGTGTTGTTGCTACCTAAACATACCGGCGATTACTGTGGGTGTGCAGTACATTAGTAAAACTCTGCCTAACCATTCGGGGAATACAGGCGTGATGGTATGACTAGTCATAACATTTCTAGGTAGAGATCCGTATAATATACTTGGAGCAAGAACCAATCTACGCGACCAAATCAGTGCCTCGACCATGAGTTTTTCTCACTACACTCGCTAGCGACGCCGTAAATTATTTGTATGGGAAACCCACGCAGCGCCTCTAGCGGTTACGTAAGGAACTAAAATCTGCTATGAGATTACAGCGTTTCGATGCGTAAAAAACCTATCAGTCATTCGATAGAACTCATGGTTGAGGGGCAGAACTGCGGATATCTGTAGAAGAACCAAAGGGACCGACATATTTGAAAGGATTAGCAAGCTGAAGTGGCAGTGGGCAGGGAACGTAGGTCGTAGAACTGATGGCTGTTGGGGCAGAAAGGTTCTCGAGTGGAGACTACGCACCGGAAAGCGCAGCGTTAAACGGCCTTCAACGAGATGGACCGACGATCTAGTAAAGGTTGCTGGGAATCGTTGGATGCAGGCAGCATACGGCCAGTCCCTGTAGAAGTCAATGGGGGAGGCCTTTGTTCAGTAGTGGACCTCGTTTAATGATGAAGAGCCAATTGCTGAGTCACTGCGAAAACAGTGTCATCTGAGCTTGGATTTAACTGCGATTAATTTACAAACATCATTCCTTTACATTCACCAAGCCATTTATAACTTGCTTTATGAAATAACGATTTAATTAAAACGTAATTCGACGCGTTGCCTCTTAAATCAAGGTTTTGCGGGATTGGAATAAGATAGGAAGAGTAATCCTACCCTTTATTGTGTTCAATGTGGCATCTATGGCACTGTTATGATTGTGAACACATTTGGTTTATAATCTGTCTTCCCTGATTGTAACCTGTAATTTTCGTAAACGGTATTTACCCCCAAAAACCTCGAAACAAAAACTCATGACATATTAATTTAAAAAAAACGCCGTTGAACTACTGTATTTATTCATAAACTTTTGAAATAATATAAATGCGTAAGTAGTTCTGTTTGTTTGTTGCATTTACGCCTAAACTGCTGAATAAATTAAGATAAAATTTGGAAAGAGGATAGATTGCTGAGGAAGAACATATTAAAGACAGAAATATTTTTATTTAAACACACATTTACACTAGGGTTGCCATAATAAATAATAAATAAATAAATAAATATACTGGGACATTTGGGTATCGGGACGTACGGCAACCCTAATTTACGCACACAATAAAAAAGACAGTTAAAGAATACAGTTTACCTGTTGATTTAAAAAATACTTCTAAAAACAAAAACAACTATTATTTTCATTCTAACAATATTTTTTAAAATCGTATCGAATGCAATTCCTCGATACCTTACAGCGAGTATCAATTTCTTAGTATCCGCTCAAGTGAAGGCGACGTTCGCGGCCACCACTCGTTATTGAAAGCGAAATAGAAATTAGGACGATTGATCAGGTTAAGCTACCTTTGCCACGGTCAGTCTGTGGATGGGTGACATAAGACGTAGAATGTGAAACAGAAATTCCACATCACAAGCAGAGGTATCTTAGTGGCTGAAACGTCCAGGGGGGCTAGACAAGTTGCATTTTCACATTCGAATCGACAAACAAAATGTACCTATGTAAATGACATTAGTGACAGCCGGATTTGCCGAAAGCTTGTGTCATTTCCATACATTTTGTTTGTCGATTCGAATGTCAAAATGCAACTTGTCTAGCCCCCCAGTGTATTTAACCGGAAAGACCCAGGTTCTAAACCTGTCTGATATCATTTTTTTAAACGAAAATTTATAATCTTTCACAGTACAATAGTTAGCACATCTTGGACCGTTTTTCATCAATCGTAGCTAAGAACAATTCTGCAAAAGACAAAATCAAAATCGGTTCATCCGTTCGGAAGCTAAGATGCCACAGAGAGACAGACAAACACACAGACACGTTAAACTTATAACATCCCGTCGCTTTTGCGTCGGGATGTTAATAGTGTGTCGATATAATAGTTTTACACATTTGGTCATAGACGGACAAACACAGCTTTTGTTATAGTCCGCGCGGAACTAGTTGGCCGCGCCTTAGGTATGTGAGCGGTGGGACGGCGGGGCGGGGTCGCCTGCACGCGGTGGGACGGAGGGGCGGGGGCGCTTGCTTTTGTTCACAATAACCAGCCGTCTCACCCCGTCCCTACCTAAGGCGCGGCCAACTAGTTCCGCGCGGACTATAGCCTGGTTGTCAATAAATAGTTTACGTCTGTAATGAATTATTATAAATCAAAATACTAAGTAATAAATGAAATAAGAATACAGAAGCCATTTTAGCGACACTCCACCGAACACTGTTGGTAGGATATTGAATATTTTTCAGAATACCCAATCTGTCAAAATTTCAATTGAATCTCAGTAGTGTGTGTTTTAGTAATCTTAACTAAAATAGCAAAATGGGGCCCAGGTTCAACACACAACCCTCTTTTAGGGCTTCAATAAAAATACCCTTACTAACCTAATCTTATTTCGTCAGCAGTAAATTTGCTTAACTTCACCCCACCAATCCCCTTAAATTTCCACTGTAGCGTCGTATTTATGTCAAGGATAAATAGCATCGATTTAACCCAGTAAATGTGAGGGGCTCGTGGCTAAGTTATATCAACGCTGATCAACCGATCTGCAAGGTTAAGCTACACTTGCCGAGGTCAGTCTGTGGATGGGTGACCATTCTTAACACACACATCGAGACCCCTCCGTGCCTCGGAGAGCACGTAAAGCCGTCGGTCCCGGTTGTCATACGAATACCTATGACAATCGTTAGTGGTAGTCAGAAGCCCAAAAAAGCCTGAGCACCAGTCTATCCTTCGAATATCGGTATTGCCCAGAAATTGGGTTGCGGAGGTCTGATGGCAGTCGCTCCGTGTAAAATACTGATATTAAGCCGCATCTGGTTAGACTGGAAGCCGACCCCAACATGGTTGGGAAAAGGCTAGGAAGATGATAACCCAGTAAAAGTTGGCGTTATCATGGAAATTCGTAAAACTATATTTTTCCTGCTCTAATTTGAAAAAAATGTAGGGAAACGAAAAACATGGCAATAATATTCATATATGCACCCGCATACTGCACATTTTCGCATAGGTTGCATTCTAAGCGCGGGACTATATAATGTATCGTGGATATATGGGAAGTATTCCCATTACGCTGCGATACAGCTTCGTTTGGTTTGTTAGTTCGATTCAAACTCGATAGCCTTGTAATAGAAATGTCGGGCTTAGAAACTTTATGGTTTTTATCCAAAGAAAAACCGGAGGAGGTTCTCAATTCAAATGTGTTTTTTTAGAAAAGAATAATTAATTTTGAGAATTAGTTACGGGCTCGTGGTGGCTTAGCGGCCATAGCGTTTGTTGTAAAATAACTAGTTATATTAGCATGGAAAATGCTTAAAAAATACAAAAATATAGTATAGTAAAATACTCCTTTTTTAAATTATAAATTTGAGTGCGTTTGGCAGCACCTCACCTGCTGGTAAGTGACCATGCTGCCGAGGATGGAGCACGCAAACTCAAATAATGTCTGTTCAATCTCGCCTTGAAGGTTCCCAAATTATATGAATCGGGAAACACAGCAGCCGGCAAAGAATTCCACTCCCTAGCCGTTCGCATGATATAAGATGAAGCAAAACGCTTTGTTATGAAGCGTTATTATGACTTAATAGAGAAGATTGTGTAGGCTTTTTTTATTTGAAACCGTTTCTATTTCTATAAATAACATTGTAACAAAGCTTAGGAAATAAATTCGTCACCAAGTTATTTATAGCTGATCAAATAAGTTGTGTTGTACAAAACAACTCTGAAACTAGTGTGTGTCTGTGTATGTGTGTGTCTGGTATGTGTTTGTCTGGTTGTTTCTTATATATTATAAGTATGTATTTACAAAAAAAAAGTATATAAGTATTATATTCATTGTCTAGTACCGGTACAAGCTCTGTTTAGTTTGGGACTAGATGGTGCTGTGTAAAAAATGTCCCAAGATATTTATTTATTTAACGATAGGTGCACATTAGTACACCTCTACTTATCTCTTCAGGTAATACAGGTGTGATGCTATGTCATGTTATGTAATTTTGACTTACCTCTTTTTCCTTTTCATTCCTCGCTCCGCTATCTCATTTCCCGCTCCGCTCGCAGTGTGACCACACCACCTGCACGACAAAGTTAGACAGAGTCCATTAGAAAGTTGTATTCTTTCATGCAGCTGCATTGCCAGAGGACCCCGAGTGACTCGCGTATGATTTTATGCCAACTTATCGAATTTCAAGTGGTTCGGAAAACTTTATGGCCGGAATTTGGATGACTTTTGAGTGAAAATATTGTGTTGTGCCAAAATATACTGGGTGCCGAACAAATTCTAAATGTTATGATCTTTATTGATTGATTGTTATGCAGTGACTGAAAGTTATTAAGACTAAAAAAAGGTTTATTTTTCGCTTATCTCTTTTCTTTTAATTTTATTATTAAAAAGTAATTATTCTCAGTTGCAGTTTGAGATCTAAATTCGATAACGCGATAAAATCCGTAAAAAATAGTTTTATTTCACACCATCACGCCTGTTTTACCCGAAGGGGCAGGCAAAGGCGTACTAATGTACACCCACGTTTCGCCGGGATGTTAAGGTCCCATTTCAATATCTAATATTCGGGCAAGTGTCAGAAAACAGTATGCAGTATCGAGTTTGGATTTGTCCTGTCTGGAAATATAACCTATTTCCACTAACCGGGCACAAATTACATTGGACCTAAACACACCAGAACTGTGAGTACATTAATACACTTCTGATGTGTGGCATACAATATATTCAACTCTTGCCTACGCGTCATTTGACTACGGCGTAGCACGCGGCTACGAATTCCATTATTGCTACGAGCTACGCAGGCACGCTACGATTGGCACGCTACGATTGGCACGCTCGTAGCGTTATTGAGATACGCCGCGGGCACGTAATGAGATCACGGGTAACTATTGATATATGCCTAGTATCTTATGGTTTTAGGAAAGTACCTATCAGTCGTTTTTGTCTCCCCTAAGGATGTGCCCAAACAGGCATTACCCATGTGGGGCAGGAACGTAAGTAACACAATATATTTGTAAATACATACTTACAATATATCTTTAAGAAACACCCAGACAAACACAAACACCTAAGTTCATCACATAAATGTTTGTGTCCTGTGGGAATCGAATCCACGACGTCGTGATCAAAAGTCCAGTACCACTAGACCAAATATCCTGGGACATTTTTACACAGCACCATCTACTCCCAAACTAAGCAGAACTTGTACTATGGGTACTAGACAATGGATATAATACTTATATACTTTTTTTTTTTAAATACATACTTATAATACACTAGCTTTCCGCCAGCGGCTTCGCCCGCGTGGTCTTGATAACCTTTTTAACCCGCTTTTCTGTTGACATTTTTCCTGAATTTTCTTTGCTATAAACCTCACGGAGCCCGAGACCTTTCCAACGAATGCAAAACCGTGGAAATCGGTTCGTGCGTTCTGGAGTTATAGCGTCAGGAAGGAAAACCCGACTTATTTTTATATAGTAGATAAGAAACACCCAGACAAACACAAACACTTAAGTTCATCACAATAAATGTTTGTGTCCTGTGGGAATCGAACCCACGACCTATCAGTAATAACCGATCATTTTCTACATGAATGACCTACGTCATTTTATTTTTGACCTTGTGTGAAACCTTGTCACGACGTTAGTGCGTCGATGTCCCTTCCACCTTGTATAAAAGGGAAATGTGAGCTTGTTGATATTCATCAACTGTTCCAACGATAATCCTACTTACCCTATTCAAACATGTCACAAATTGTCACAGTGTTCTATTACAACATCCGTCAATACGTCACGCGTGACGTCACTCATGTTGTGCAAACAAAATGTCAAAGTAAATATTGGCGGCTTGACGTGACGTGACATATAGCCCAGTGGGCGGAGAGTTAGGTCACTGCCTGTCCATTGACAAGGAGCGAAGACGCGGAGCGAGAATGCGGAGCGGAGCGAGCGACGAATGCGGAGCAAAGTTGCGGACTATTTGTTAATAATTCAAAGACTGCCTTATTTGTCTAGTCGTCCCAAGAGTGACTATTTATTGAGCACATTTTATTGTGTGTTGTGTTCCTGCAGTGAGTAACGTTGCCAGAATACTTTTAAGGATGCGCTGCGCTGGCAGCAAGAGGAATATTTTCTCAAACTGTCGGCGCAGTGAATCCTCCATAAACCTCTAAGAGGTTTTTAGAGTCGGCAACGCGCGAGTGATACGCCTGGTGTTGCAAGCGTACAAAGGTTACGGTAACCGCTAGAAGTACTTGATTCGATCTGCGGGTCGAGCAAGTCCCAGTAGCAGCTCGGGGTCTGGATTTGTGCCCGGTTGATAATAAATTTTTCTTGGTTATTAATATGTACATTTAGTTAGATACCATTGGCCTGTCAAAATGACAACTGTTAACACTAAATATCTTCCATGAAGTCTGGAAACATATACTGAACACTCATAATGTTGACTAGAAGCAAATAAATTAGACATTATATACAAAGCGTATTTACATAATATCATGTTGAGTTTGTAAATAATGCTAATATACGTATCGTGTTACCATTTACGAAGAGATCCACGATAATTATGATAATATAGATGTGTGCGTGTGTCTTAATTTCTTTATAACAGAAAGAAAGAGGCCAACGATAAAAACATGTTTATGTGTGTATAACCGCACTAAGCTAGCGTGGTGGACTATGGCCTAATCCCTCTCATAATGAGAGGAGACCCCTGCCAGCAGCGGGACAGTATAGGGGTTGATAATTATTATTATTTTATATCTGTATATAAAATGACAAGGTGACTGGCTGAAAAGGTCACGAAGATTTTATTTTATGTATATGTATCGATAAATACAAGGAAAAGGTGACCGACTGAACAGGTCAAGAAAATTTTATTTTATGGGTGCTTTTCTAGTGTCCATTTCGACTGCTCGGCAACAATGTCGTAGAAGAAAATCGACTACGTCAACATTACAAAAGAATTTGTAAAACACTAACAATGAAAGTTGTAAATTCGTAGATCCATTATTCAGAAAGTTCTATAGGTTTAACCATCGCTGCGCGGTCGAAACATGAAGAACCGCCCGGCCACGCAGTTCTCTTAAACGGGGCTTAATAGAGGTCCCATTGTTTTTGCTAATCACTGATACGATTTCGAAGAAATTTAGAAAGAAGAATCTCTGACATTTGACTTATAATCTCCTTTTGTTAGTCGCCTTTCCAAACAAAGTTATGTGAGGACATAAAAAATAAGAACCTTCCTTCTTTTAAAGTCGGATAAGAAAGTTAGATGTGTTCATTCATTACCATCACAATGGTTCACATTCGGGTTCCCATCTAACATAGTATGACGTCATCAAGCCCACCATAATTTTAACCTCCCCATCCATCTCCCAGCTTATGACGTAATAACAGCACTGACATGTTTGAGTTTTATGTGTTATTTTGCATTTTCATTAAATTATGATGTTGACTGAAAATGGATGCATGATTTTTTTTATGACGTAGACATCACGCTTTTATTCTCCGAAGGATTAGGCAGAGGTGTTTTAATGTACTTCAGTCCGCAGGTATGTTTAGGTTCCATAATAGAGGCGAGTCGATTGCCATCAATCGACGACATCAACAAAATCACAATACTAAATAATATTATTAAATATTCTTGGAATTTTTACACAGCACCATCTAGCCCCAAACTAAGCAGAACTTATACTATGGGTACTAGACAATGGATATAATACTTATATACACTTTTTTTGTAAATACATAATTATAATGCCGTACCGTTGCACGTGCTAAGTCGCCAATTCCTCGCACCCTGGCCGCGCTAAACGATCTCTTGAATTATAATCCAACAGGCGATCTGTTTGCGGATGAGTGGACGAAGATTATATTGGTATGTCAGAAGTACTGTGAGAGGAAGGTATGAAAGTGTTTTTTACCTTCTTTTATTTACTTTGCTTTGTTTTGTAGATTTTAATAAATTTAGTTTTTTAGTTACTGTAATTGTTGTATTCGTAGTAATTAATTAAATAAATAATACATAGAAAACAACCAAACACTTAAGTTCATCACATAAATATTTGTGTTCTTTGGGAATCGACCTCGTGGTCAGCAGTCCGGTAATCATCATCAGTCTTCATCATCCACTGCTGGACGTAAGCCTCTCTTAGTGAAAGCCACAGAGCCCAATCTTCGGCTTTCCTCATCCAGTCGCTGCCAGCTACCGTAACTCGTCACTCCATCAAGATTTTTTTTATACCACTAAGGTGGCAAACAGGCATACGGCCCGCCTGATGGTAAGTGGTTACCGTAGCCTATGGACGCTTGCAACACCAGAGGTAACACTCGCGCGTTGCCGACCCGAAAAACCTCTTAGAGGTTTATGGAGGATTCACTGCGCCGACAGTTTGAGGGAATATTCCTCTTACTGCCAGCGCAGCGCATCCTTAGAAGGAGCTCTGGTGACCTTACTCACTGCAGGAACACAACACATAATAAAGTGTGTTATTTGGCTGCAGTTTTCAGATTTGAGCCATAATTGGCACAATTTTATAGAAAAACTCAATAAGCTAAATAGCTTTAACCCTATTTTTAACCCCCGACGACAAAACGACGGGGTGTTATAAGTTTGACGTGTCTGTGTGTGTGTGTGTGTCTGTCTGTGGCATCGCAGCTCCCGAACGGATGAACCGATTTTGATTTTGATTTTTTTATTTGAAAGGTGAATTTGTCGGGAGTGTTCTTTGCTACGTTTGATGAAAATCGGTCCAAGATGGCCGCCGCCACAAAATAGCGTATTACATATTTTTTCACAACTCCCTCAATATGGGTATCAAATGAAAGGGCTTAACAAGGAGAATACACTATGATAAAATCAATTTCAAATCCAAGATGGCCGCCACTACAAAATGGCAAACTACATTTCGTGTCGGGGGTTTTCTAAATTTTTAATTTATTGTTTTTTAAAACCACATTCACCAATATAACAAGCCAATACCGTCCCGCCACAAAACAAAAGTCTGTCTTAAATATAAAATACCGTAGGAATACCCCACGTTCTTTATTTAAAAAGACCTTTGAAAAACATCAATTATTTCGATACTGCAGTTCGGAATAGCCTCCGCTCACAAAATAGAAGAGATTAAAACGATTTGTGGCTTTGTTGTGACCACGCGCTCGAATTTACTGAGGACAAGAGGTAAACATTATTACAAATTGAATAAATATTAGGTTCGTGAAGGGAATTTAGATTTTGTTGTTTTCGAGTTATAAAAGAATTTAGGGCTTTGATACATTAGCGATTTTTCGTCTTTCGTGTTTGTATACTAAGTTTGACGCGTGTGAATAGCTCATATATACATAAGCAGCGAGAGTTTAGTGATGAACATTGGACTGCAAAGTCGTGGGTTTCAAATTCGAATCTAAGGCACGCACCTGACTTTTCTAAATAACACGATTTATAGTCTAGATATTCCACCGAAGAGCACCATTAAAAAAAGATCATAATAATATAAATGTCTACAAATTGGCGTACACACATTTGGGAGTTGCAAATGTATCACTGCTCATAAATTATTATTTAAGCTCTTAATATTATAATTTCAAATACAGATACATGGGTTTTTTCGTGTAATGATTAAAAATGTTTTTGTACCTAGTTTTTCCTTTGAAGGTGCTCCTTTACTTGGAGCATTTGCCAGTAATGTAACGTTACAGATTCCATCTGAATGGCAATTTGGAATTGTTTTCTAGCCCATCCCAGGGATTTGATATTCTGTTTAGAGATTGATTGATGTTTTATTCTGCTATTTTTAATGTATTTATTGAACATTTTTTTCGTAATTAGAAGCTTTGATTTTATACATTTTTTAAAAGAGTATGAAGTTTTGCATACAGTAAAAAGTTTACTAAAATTACATAAAAAGTCTGAATTAAAAAGTTTTCACATAACAATAATACCACAAGCTACAGTAAACCTTTTTTATGGATCGTCTTCCACTTTACTTACTACATTCACTTCTTAATCTCTCTGAATTCTCCCTTTCCATTGCCTCTTTTGTAAGCATATATACGACGACGTCTGTGGTCTAGTGGTTCGAGTACCGGACTGCTGATCACGAGGTCGTGGGTTCGATTCCCACAAGACACAAATATTTATGTGATGAACTTGTGTTTGTGTTTGTCTGAGTGTTTCTTATCTTATATATTATAAGTATGTATTTACAAAAAAAAAATAGTATATAAGTATTGTATCCATTGTCTAGTATCCATAGTACAAGCTCTGCTTAGTTTGGGACTAGATGGTGCTGTGTAAAATGTCCCAGGATATTATTTATTATTTATTATTATTTATTTATATAACTTTTTCATAGAACTACCCACCTACCCACGCACTCTTGCTGCCAACCATGAAGGCTGCTTACACCTATAGTATTTTTTTAATTTTTTTTTTATTAGGCTAGCGTGGTGAACTATAGCCTAATCCCTCTCATACTGAGAGGATACCCGTGCCCAGCAGCGGGACAGTATATGGCTTGATTATTATTATTATTATTTATTTGGAAGAACAAACAATTAAACAATACACAACATAAAAATAGCTAATAAAGTTAACAATTGCGTAATCGACTACGTTATTCACGGAATACAAAGTAAATAAGAATTAATAGTCGTACAAGCTCAGATGATAAAAATAAACAAATAAAAACTACATAAATAATAATAATAAAGTTAAACTGCAGAGGTTTATTATTTATTATTACCCGACTGCCGAAGGAGCGATATGTGTTTGATCCGTATGTATGAATGTCTGTCCGTTCCTATATCCGGCTACTACTATAAGTACTGAACGGCTCAACCGATTTAGATAAATGACACTTCATTAGATTTGTCTTGATGGCACGAGTGTCACTGGGTACGTGAAATAAAAAAAATGTCGTAAATGCGTAAATAGTACTTTTTAAGCAGTCGGGTTTTTTGTTTCATTTATCTTTAGTACCATTGCCAAGAGGTGTACTGTACACTCATTATTAACTATTCCACCTTAAACTCGGGGAACTTCAGGAAGGCATTCTATTATATTTTTCATCAATATTCCGTCACAAAAATACCCGTACAATGTTTTACGATGCACTCTCAGTGATATAAAAAAGTTATGTCCAACAAATATTGAATATTATGGTTCCCCTAGTTTATGGGCGCTCGTTACCTTCTAAAAAAGTTACTCATCAATACAGAATTCATTATAATTTTATAGTTTATCTCATGTTTTTCACTTGGTATTTTTTATTTTACTTTAGGTACCTACTTAATGGATTATAGGAATGCAAGTAATGCAAGTTGTGGCGGCTGGTTCTGGGTTCAATCTCCAAGTTAAGTATGATTTGTCGTATTCAGTTTTATAAAAATTTCTCAGTAGCTGCTTGGGTTCGATTTTTTCCTGGTGAATGGTAATAGACTAGCCCTCTACAATTTATGGGACTTAAAAGCAAATCGACGAAGATAAATGAAAATAAATAAATAAAATAACTTTTATTTAAACATACAATCAATCAACAAAATTATAAGTCAAAAGTGTAAGCTGTAATAATTGTAAAAATTGTCCCAACATAACCAAGGCCTGTATCGTGGGGGTCCTAATTACTGCAAATAGATCTTTTAAAGAATGCTTTTATTGAGTCAAAGTTTTATCTCTTGATTGGACAAGCATTTCCTAACTGAAACATTATTTTGAGAACAGTAACATAGTTGCAAACTCAGAGTCTTAGGTTGCAAAATATCTTATCCTAGCCTTTTTCTCAACCATGTTTGAGTCGGCTTCCAGTCTAACCAGATGCGGCTGAATATCAGTATTTTACACGAACCGACTGCCATCAGAACATGCAATACGGATATTCGAAAGATAGACTGGTTATCAGGCCTTTTGGCCTTCTGACTACCACTAACGATTGTGATCTTAGGTGTTTGTTTGACAAACAGGACCGACGGCTTTATATGCTCTCCGAGGCACGTAGAGGTTTCGATGCGTTAAGAATGGTCACCCATCCACAGACCCACCGCGGCAAGCGGTCCTTAATCTTGTAGATCGGTTGATTAACTTAGCCACGAGCCCCCTATATGTTGTATAAATATAAATAAAAATGTCCGAACAAATCCTGTAGTTATGGTGTTCCTATTCTATAGACATTCATTCTGTACCTGTCAGGGTTGCACTCTGTATAACGCTGATACGGAAAAATGTCCCATGCAGAGTAGTGTATGTGGTTCTATGCTGCCATAGCTATTTCAGGTACTGGCCTAGATTGTAACATAAGTTACCATCACGCCTGTATTATCTAAAGGACTAGGCAGAGGTGTACTAATTCGCCGGAACACAGTTCGCAGTAATTTATAGGTTGATCGTTTTTACTGGTTTTTACCATGACATCATTAAGAAACTGATAATAATCTGCCATAATGGCATGCGTTTGACGTTCCGAAACTGACACTGACCGTTTTTACTATGAAATCATTACGAAACAGATGATAGTGAGCCAAAATGGCGGGATTTTTCTCTAATTAAAAGTTTTTTTGCTTATCCCCCAGTCAACATTTTAAAAAATACGACTAGAGTTTTAACCAGCGTAACACAGAGAGCGTAACACTGCTGCTTAAAACTTCGTTACATCATTTGGGCCGGTTTTGATCCTTTAAATATATATATCTAGATGTATGTATAATATAGAAATATAAATTTTAAATATATTTATATAACTATCATTAAAACTATCATATTATTATAGTATTGTATTTAGTTTTGTGTACCTATTGGTGTGTATTTGTTAATTTATTTTTTGTATTGTTTATAAGTACACCACGGACTACCCGCTCTATATTTCTAGATTATCCTGTCCATCCAAAGGTTGTCTGGAAGATATCGCTATTAGCGATAAGACCGCCATTGTACCCTAGTTTAATTGTTTCTTTTTGTATGTTGCTTCTTTGTATGGTGTGCAATAAAGATTATTCTATTCTATTCTATTCTAAACTCCGAGCTGCTACTTAGAATCCTTATAAAGGAAAGGTTTGATTGTTTGTTTGAATTGAATAGGCACCAAACCTACTGTACCGACGTGAAAAATTCTTTTACCGTCGGGAATCCACGGTATTCCCAGGCTAAGCTCAACTCAAAAGCTACTGCACTTACTTTCATGCTGTTTTCTCCAGTGGATAAAGTGGTTCTCGAGGAGGTCGAGATTTTAGTATAATATGATTTATCAAGTTTTTGTATACATCGGCTAAAATATAATGAATATCATTATATTTAACTTATATTAACTTGAAAGTTGGTGAAGTAGTTTTGATAAATTATATACTTAAACTCCCTCGAAAACCACTCTATGTACTGGTGAAAACAGCATGAAAGTATGTGCAGTAGTTTTTAGCGAACAGACAGACAGATGCGGCGGAGGACTTTGTTTTTATAATACACATAAATGTACCTGGTGGTTGAATCACCCGCCGCGTTGAGTATAGCTTTGTTCCGGCTAATCTCAAAACTACTTACTGTAAGAATTCTCATATGGTTTTCACTAATAAAAAAGAGAGATTCTCTTTATATCCTTATAGGGTAATTTATTAAGCTGTGCTAAGCTAATTCGTGATAGTAGAAAAAAGTAGAGGATCAATGAACTTTAAGGGTACCTACGAAAATACCTTAACCTGTGACTAACCATAAATTTTACCTAAAAGTATGTTACAATTTTGCATGTGTGTAATTTATTTATATATCATGCAAATATTATGAGGTCTAGACACATTTAAAAACAATGGATCAACGACCCGGTTTGTCCATACTTATACCAAGTTAGCCATTGAGTTATTAAGTTACAAGCGTGACATTTTGAGGCAAGATTTTAATAATAAAGTTGCAGTGCAAGCGCCACATCTTACTAAGTCTCAAAGACGGACTATGACAACGTATTTAGACAGTTTTTTAATGAAAGAAAACGTGTGCGATTGTTGTGCGTGTGAAAAGAAAAATAGTATGTTTTTAATTACATTAAAGCCATATATACAAATAATTATGTGCGTTAAAACATAAGCCATAACACAGCACTGATTTTCAGAGTGAAATGAAACGAATAAAGTATTCGGAAGCTTCAGCTTGTATTTCAGTAGAGGAAAAATAATATAATGCGATTTACTTGACCTCGCTTTCAAACATTATCACAAAAATGCCTACTCTTAAGAAGCTTCTTTCTTCCTCCTAGCCTTTTGCCAACCATGTTGTGGTCGGCTTCCAGTCTAACCAGGATGCGGCTGAATACCAGTATTTTACATGGAGCGACTGCCATCAGACCTCCGCAACCCAATTTCTGGGCAATACCGATATTCTAAGGAAAGACTGGTTATCAGGCTTTTTAGGCTTCCGACTACCACCAACGATTGTCATAGGTGTTCTTATGACAACCGGGACCGACGGCTTTACGTGCGGCTTTACGTACGGCACCCATCCACAGACTGACCGCGACAAGTGTAGCTTAACCTTGCAGATCGGTTGATCAGCGTAGTTACAACTTGGCCACAAACCCCTACCTACTCATAGTAAGTATAAATGCAATTTTAGATTAGAGAATAGTAACTATACTGAGGCATCGGTTGGCCTATAATATACAATGTGAAGAAAACCCTGTCTAACTCGTGAAGGTATTAATTAGGTATCGATATTAGATTACATTTATGTAATCCTTTTCAGTTTTCAAGTAAAAAAAAAATCCGGAATAAAAGTAAATACTTTTTATAAAACAGTGTAACTTAGACGACGACTGTGGTCTAGTGGTTCGAGTACCGGACTGCTGATCACGAGGTCGTGGGTTCGATTCCCACAGGACACAAACATTTATGTGATGAACTTAGGTGTTTGTGTTTGTCTGGGTGTTTCTTATATATATTATAAGTATGTATTTACAAAAAAAAAGTATATAAGTATTATATCCACTGTCGTCTAGTACCCATAGTACAAGCTCTGCTTAGTTTGGGACTAGATGGTGCTGTGTATAAATGTCTCAAGTTATTTATTTATTTATTATTTATTATTTAGATGCATAGCTACAGCGGCAATCCTCACAGATGCCAAACATACCACGGCAGGTGATAGTGCTGTCACATTCAAGAAAATTGCTAGATTTTTTGGTAATTTTGGTAACTTTTGTACAAAAATCGTGAATTTAAAAGCCTTTCTTTTATGTATATTATTTTTATTTTATTTTATTTGGTAATGTGATTGGGATACCTGGGATGTGATAGGGTTTTTTAACATATTGTATATATGTTTCGAGTAGTCACTCAGTATATATGGACCCCTTAGCCCTTTGCTTAGAAACACAATAAATAAATCGGAAAAATATCTTTGTATAGCGTGAGAAGTTTTCTACTTTCAAAACTAATACCTCAATGACACTTTTACCCATTTGTGACACCTCAAAGCTCACACGAGACTACCCTAATTAGAAGTAGAGAAAGAGACAAAAGTTGTCGAATTGAACAAAAGAAAGAGACAGATAGTGATCTCTCGTTCGTGCCCAGAAGTACGGTATAATTTGCATGCGAAAACTTAAGTTATTGCCTAGAGAGTGTAGGGTGACTATTAGATTTAGTAGGTATGGGACATTTGACGGAACGAATGGCGCTGTTGTTGAGTGGTTGGATTTGACTATGGATCACGGGTTCAATTCTCACACTTCTCTTTGTGTTACTAAATGCACCTACGATACAGGAGAAAATTTGTGTGTGTCAATATTATTTATAAAAATATTTTAAACGATAACAGACAATTATTTGCTATTTACACATCTATATCTTAGAGAAATATATAACTATATCTAAAAAGGAAAGATTTTATTGTTTGTTTGTTTGTATTTATTTCCTTATTAATATTATTAATTTCCAACTGGTAAAACTACAAAATCACGGTTCAAAAATAAATATTGAGAAAGTGTATTTTTTATCGAAATCATGGGTAGCATAATTATTTAAGCGCGGTATGCACACAGACTGTAATGAGACATCCCTCGGTTTATGGTAATTGAAACTATAATGCATGGTGAATTGCCTAGTTTGTGCTTAAAACCGGGACTGCCGACTGTATGTACCTCATCATCTTCCTACCCTCTTTCTCAACCATGTTGGGGTTGGCTTCCAGTCTAACCGGATGCGGCTGAATATCAGTATTTTACACGAAGCGACTGCCATCAGACCTCCGCCACCCAATTTCTGGGCAATACCGATATTCGAAGGATAGACTGGTTGTCAGGCTTTTTGGGCTTCTGACTACCACTAACGATTGTCATAGGTGTTCGTATGACAACCGGGACCGACGGCTTTACGTGCTCTCCGAGGCACGGAGGGGTCTCGATGTGTAAAGAATGGTCACCCATCCACGGACTGACCTCGGCAAGCGTAGCTTAACCTTGCAGATCGGTTGATCAGCGTTGCTATAACTTAGCCACGAGCCCCTCTGCCGACTGTATGCGGCTCTTTTTTAAAAACAGGGATTTTGAGATAAAACTACTTTTTAGTAAAAAATTACCCCCTATTACTTGGTAATTATAAAGCTGCCCGTGACTATGGACGCTGTAAGGGTCCGAAGCGTCGGGATCTAAACTATAATAATATAACGCGATAAAATATTTCAATTTCTAATATTCGCGGAAGTGTCAGAAACAAGAACGTAGGTATTTTTCAAATGCATAAGTATTTATGAGTATTGTGCGAGTGCGTTCACAAACATAAATCTCACATGCGACATCTATCGCGGCACATACGAAACCCAACGAAGCAAATCGTAAATTGCGCAAGTACAGTTTTCACCAAACTTATTGTCCGGGTTGAAGTTGGCACGAGCTAACTTTAACCCGGCCGTAATAATCGAAGAAAGGTAAATATCGGATTAAAATTATTTAAAACGACAGCCTACGTCTTGAGCTTTCGTATTTATTTATTACAATCCAATATTTTTCTTTCTCCGATTTTAACAGACGGGACTTAGTTAGCTCGTGCCAACTTCAACCCGGACAATAAGTTTGGCGAGAACTGTGACATTTACCGTGCAATCAATATACTATCTCAACAACTATGTCTTAATCATCCATGTATATCTATAATCATAATTTTAATTATCGGGTCAGATTAACAAAGGAGACCTGCCCTTTGTCATCCTCCTTTTTGATTTAATACAAAAAAAAAAATATTTAAATTTTATGCGACGCTATAAACATTGTACAAAATAATAATGAAAAGCACTAAAAGACACCATTATCTAAAAAAAAAGAATAAAATTTATGACGCACCAACGCATTAAGATGTCGCCTTGATGAAATTAAAACTAAGTGTCCCCTAATTATTGGGATGGGGCGGGAATGACACGCTAAATATTGGGTTTATAAACACACAATATAGTGGCGCTAATAGCCCGGGGAATTAGGCCGCCATCTTAATGTTGATTTATTTTTGAGTGGTACAACCATGCTTTGGGTATATAATGGGACATTTATTACAATAAGACCAGAAGTTTTAATGAGCAAGTAAGATCTGGGGATCACTAAAAGAGGCATAAGTACGTTCAACTGCACAAAACACTATCACGTTTGTATTCCCGAAGTGTTCGGCAGAGGTATACAACTTTACATTGACCTTATCCTGGAATTAGGGCTTACCAGCCGGGCTAACATGCGCGCCACGACAAAATTTTGTCTACTCTTTTGTCTCGCTCTTCCTCGTGCGAAAACGAGACAAAAGCACGACATATGCGTCGACAAAATTTTCTCGCGGCGTGCATGTTAGCCCGGCTGGAATAATTAGCCTTAACCGTCGTAAGCGCAACTGCTAAGCTTGAGGTTTTGGCTTCAATTCCCAGGTCTAATGGGATTGGGTTTATACATATATGAAATTCTCAGTAGTAACTCGGAGTTGGGATTTGTGCATGGCTATTGGTCCGTCTCTCTTTACATGGGACCTTAACATACCGGTGAGCTGTGCGTATACATTTGAGTACACACCCCGATCTACTACTGAGAATTTCTTAGAAAAACCCAATAACATTTTACTCGACCAACCATGACATCGAGCGTGGCCGTCACTTTAACAATCACTAAACGGGATTATCCCCAAAAACACCGCAAATCAACGCCACAGCAATTTATCACAGACAAATGAATGATGTACATTCATAATGATCCAGCTAAATGGTGTGAAATAAGCCGCGGCGGTGATTGCCACGCATTTTTGTATTTACTCACAAAACAATCCATCTATCATTATTAGGATATTATTTTTCGCGTGAAATATGGAGGCTTTCATTCTTCAGCGAGAGTCAATTAGAAAATTTTAGTGCTTTCTGTTGTTTGGTTCAAATTTTTTTTTATTTTTCTTAGAAGAAAATACAATGTAGGTAATATTTATTTTAGATAGTAAGTACTAAGGGTTCTTGCAGGCTGTGTAAAATTTTTAAGCATGTTGACAATGTGGTTTAAGTAGGAAAATGTATTGCAGGCGGGACAAGCTGTTCGTTCATAAACAAAATTGTTTCTTTGCTTGTCTCGCCTGCAATTCATTTTCCAACATTACAGTTAGTAAGTACTTTTTACGCAGTCGGGTTTTTAGTTTCATTTAATAATTTTATACCACTAAGGTGGCAAACAAGCATAAGGCCCACCTGATGGTAAGCGGTTACTATAGCCTATGGACGTTTGCAACACCAGGGGTAACACTCGCGCGTTACCGACCCGAAAAACCTCTTAGAGGTTTATGGAGGATTCACTGTGCCGAGAGTGTGAGGTTGTATATTCCTCTTGCTGCCAGCGCAGCGCATCCTTAGAAGGAGCTCTGGCGACCTTACTCACTGCAGGAACACAACACACAATAAAGTGTGTTATTTGGCTGTAGTTTTCTGTAAGGTACTTCCCAAGATGGGCTGCTCCAGATTTGACCCATAAATGGCTGTGGCCTACCTGTCTTAAGTGAAAGTTCTATAGTAGGTCGTAGTCTGGATTTGTGCCCGGTTGATGCCGACCACCACATGGGACCTAAACATAATAAACAGCAGCAGTAAACACAGGCTGTGCAGGCAGTGATGATATGTTAAGATTTTGTTACTTGTGTAACGTAACAAAATGCTACTTCAACTGTAGTCATTCTCCCAACACGCAAAACAGTTTAAAAATACACAACCCACTCGAAATAACTAGAGGCAGACGCGTAAATGTTATTTGTCTGTTTAATTGTACCGAGCTCGACTGTACCGTACGCACGGGGTTCGACTGTGGACGTTGTTGCCTACATTACTCATAAGGACGGGTATAGGGTTGTCTCTAGACTAGTTGTGTGTTTGGGGGCCTAGGCCTTGCAATTTGACATTCCAATCGAATAGAAACAAAATGTATTGAAATTACATTAGTGACAGCGATTGAATTTTCGGATACTGAAAACGTTTTTGTTTGATAAGCTCATCTTCGAGTTAACTAGGATATTAACCTACATTGTCCACACATCCTGTTATCGCAATATTGTACCAGTAAAAAATTTAACAACTTTTATTTTAAAAGAGTGTCCATGGAGTTTCTTGCCGGATTCTCTCCATAGGATCAACTTTTTAAAACCGTGCACCTAGAATCATTTAAGGGTTCATAAGTGCTTGTAAAAGCTTATTTGAAATAAAAACATTTGAACTTGAACTTGAGCCCGATTCATCGAAAGCTTGTGTCATTTCCATAGGTTTTATTTTTATTCTTTAAAAATATGTTATCCGCCATTTTGTGGCGGCGGCCATATTGGATCGATTATAATCAAAACAGCTAAGAACACTCCCGACTAATTCAAAATTTCATAATTCACCTTTTCAAAAATAATACTGTTCCACTGCTGGGCACGGGTCTCCTCTCAGTATGAGAGGGATTAGGCTATAGTCTACCACGCTAGCCTAATGCGGGTAGGCAGACTTCACATGCCGTCGAGAAAATATCTCAGGCATACAGGTTTCCTCACGATGTTTTCCTTTGACTTGGCAGTCCAGTGGTCATACCCATAAGCTATCTTTGCTTTACACCTTGTAATGCAATGATAGCTTATGGGTATGACCCAATGAAAAATTTAGAAGGTGTTAAACAAAAAAAATATCATACAAAATCAAAACCGGTTCATCCGTGCGGGTCACACACGCCGACACGTCAAACTTATAACACCCCGTCGTTTTGCGTCGAGGGGTTAAAAGTTTATAGATCGAATGGACTATTTCAAGATTGTTTTTTCGCTTTTGATTGCTCTCTAACTGGGACAATCGAGCCTGCAAATTAACATTTTCTCACTCCTGGCAACCCTGCTCTTCAGTTAAAGTGAGCTTAATAATGTCACGCGGATCAAAGGGTCTTTGTCGAGCCACATTTGCATGGACGAATATGTAATTTAATAAGCCACCTCCATACCAAATTGTTGGTTTATGGTGCTAGAGGTACGTAAACTAAACGAATCAGTAAATTGGTGCTTGCTTAAGACGCCATTTTGGTTCTTATTTTGAATTTATATATTTTGTTTCAAATATAATATTTCGACCTCTTTTTGAACCATTTATAATGTTTTCGGATATTTTATAATATTTTTTTCGGATACTTTACATAAGTTTTGTTGGAAAAATAATCTGAGGCCACTAATGCCTTTGCCGAGGCAAGACAAAAGCCAAAGAATTTTAAAATTAAAATGATTTATCGTATGCATACCATTTTTGAGTGAAAAAAATTCACCGACACCAATATTTTTTTCGTGTGTAGTCCCTGGGTGTTTTTGAAGGCGGTTTGTTTTATATTTAAAAATAATTAAGACACCTCTTTTTGTTGGAAGTCGGTTAAACACGAGCGGTGTAACAATAACTATTGAGACCTCTATACATTTCAATAGAACAAAGCACCGTAACACCCAGGGCGCCTAATTTACGGCTGCGGTTTAAGCCTACTACAATAGCTTTAAATTCCACTATAGTATTAGTAGCTATTGTTTCAGACAAGCTCGGTTACTGAGGATTTTGTTGAATTCCATCATTTTGTATCTGTGGTAAAGGTAACATGACATTGTGACAGAATCATCAATAAAGGAGGTCATCAAAAGCCCAAACAACTCAGCCCAAATTTGTACGTGAGCTACATGACAGCTGTCAAGTTGACAGTTTCTACCATGAAATCACTATAAAACTGTCATCAGTTTCATAGTGATTTCATGGTAGAAACTGTGATACCATAATGGCGTCCGTTTGACGTCTCGAAATTGATACTGACAGCAGATAGCTGTCAAGTTGACAGTTTTAGCTATACTATAATAAGTGGACCTTCGGTACATCATTTGGGCAAATTTTGGGGCCATCTATTCTGTCCCACAACTGGGCATGGGTCTCTACCGTCTAACTTCTGATGAGAAGACCTGTGCCCAGCAATGGGACAGTAAATAGGTATAATTAAACTGAGTACCATCATCATCATCATCCTCCTGCCCTTATCACAATTCACATGGAGTCGGCAGCAGTATGTCTTTTTCTTCCATACATCTCTATTAGCCGTCATCTCGTTATTCAATTCCTTTTTGGTCATATCCTTTCTCACACAGTTCATCCATCTTTTCTTTGGTCCTGCTTTTCCCTTACATCCATCCACATACATCAAAATCGAGTAAATATTGGAAATTTTCTGCGACGTTGGAAAAATTGAACATTTTTGTATGAAATTATCTGCCAAGTAATTTAACAGAAACTTATCAGGAAGTGATGAAACAGGCCCTTTTTTATACCACAAGGGTGGCAAACAAGCATGCGGTTTTATGGTAGACGGTCAGCGCAGCCTATGGACGTTTATAGCACCGAAGCGTTACTCACGCGTTGCCGACCCCGCAAAAACGTCTTAGTAGAAGTTTATGGAGGATTCACTGCGACGACAGTTTAAGGGAATATTCCTGTTGCTGCCAGCGCAGCGCATACTTAGAAGGAGCTCTGGCGACCTTACTCACTGCAGGAACACAACACACAATAAAGTGTGTTATTTGGCTGCAGTTTTCTGTTAGGTCGAGGTACTTCCCCAGACGGGCTGCTCCAGATTTGAGCCATAAATGGCTGTGCCCAGACTCTCATAATGTAAATAATTTGGTACGCTATAGTGAATGAAATCCTTTACTCTCATCTTAAATCAAGATTAAAGTTTTGTAAACGTTTAGTTTAAAGCCTGATTTGCATACGGATTCTACATATTTTGTAAGACGTTTAGTTATTCATCTTCTGTACATGTTATTCAGTCTTTTGTACATGTAAGTTGATTCTAAGCCACTCGTTCTCATTATCCTAGCCGTTTCCAACAATGTTGGTGTCGGATTTCGGACTTATCAAAGTCTATGCAAATGGATTTGAGGAGGGACGAGGTGTGATGTCCCTCGCATCAAAGGGAGGAAGGTAGATGTCAGGCAGTTGTATATATGCAAGTTGCACGGTAAACTTCACTTGCGCGATTCAGGATTTTTGCTTCGTACAAGTTCTTATGTAGCTCGATAGATGTCGCTATAAATTTAACACACTTTTAGTCATATCCCCTCTCCAAGTAGAAGGGGATGGATGGGGAGGGACAACCTAAAATTCCCCCTATGCAACGCCTGCTAGGGCACATCCCTGGGGGAAGCAAAAGAGTTTCCCTTGAACCTCACACACACGTAGTGACTATCAGACGGGATTTATCCTAAAGATGATTAGTTGTTAGGGTTTTCGACTACCACTAAAGATTGCCATAAATAATTATTCGTATGACAACCAGGTCCAATGGCCGAAATTGTGTTAAGAATGGTCACCCACCGATAAACTGACCGCGGAAAGCGCAGTTTATTTCAGAAAGTATAGTTTAGAAATGGAAAACATAATACACTATTCTTGGGCTGAGAATCAAACTCAGGATGTCATACCAGCAGCCGGGTTTACGACTACTAAAGCGATGACTTATTTCAGTTATTAAATAACCACAAAACTAATAATAGGTCGGCCACAACCCAAGTAATAGTGAGAGCATAATTTACAAAATTTGCATTTCGAAACGATTTATCGCTTGCAGCCGGCCTAATGACCTTTTAATGACCACTATTTGGATCTTTTTAAAATAATGAAATTAGATAGTAGTATTTATTTGAACATTATATATTTGACGACCTGACGACCTGACGGATGACCTGATAAAGGTCGCTAGGAGTCGTTGGATGCAGGCGGGATAATAATTGCTCATTTTGGAAGTCTATCGGTGAGGCCTTTGTTCAGTGGACCTCTTTAGGCTGATATGATGATGAATATACCATCACGCCTGTATTCCCCGAAGGATTAAACAGAAGCATATTAATAATCGTCAGTTAGGACTGCCGGCGACATCTAGTATTTAAATAACCTAACCTAAATAAAAAATTTAGATAACCCCCGACACGAAAAGTAATGTGCCATTTTGTGGTGGCGGCCATTTTGGATTTGAAATTTATCGTAGTGCATAGTATTCATATTGAGGGAGTTGTGAAAATGTGGCGGCGGCCATCTTGGACCGATTTTCATCAAACATAGCTAAGAGCACTCCCGACTAATTCACCTTTCAAATTAAAAAATCTAAATTAAAATCGGTTGATCCGTTCGGGAGCTACGATGCCACAGACACGTCAAACTTATAACAATATATAATGTTAAAAAATATATAATGATGACTTGTGAAAGTGTCTTTAAAGGATCTACTTACAGAAATAAATATCATTTCATTTGAATAATGTACTACTTTCGCCGGTATCTTTAGGTCCCATGTAACACCCGTGAATGTTACTGATCCCATGGCCATGAAATATGGGGCTAGGGAAGGCAAATTTTATGCGGTTTGGCGGTATGAGTCCAGAATACCTCCTGCCACCTCCCCAGTCACTAGGGAACAATAAGGATAAAAAAAAACCCGCATAAAATAATGGAGTTTACAAGACTAAGGCTTTGTTTCACCACCATTATTTTATACCACTCAGGTGGCAAACAAGCACACGACCCGCCCGATGGTAAGCGGTTGCCGTAGCCTATGGACGCTTGCAACACCAGGGGTATCCCTCGTTGCCTACCCTAAGAACCTCTCAGAGCCTTATGGAGGATTCACTGCGCCGACAGTTTGAGGGAATATTCCTCTTGCTGCCAGCGCAGCGCATCCGTAGAAGGAGCTCTGGCAACTTTACTCACTGCAGGAACACAACAGACAATAAAGTGTGTTATTAGGCTGCAGTTTTCTGTAAGGTGGAGGTACTTCCCCAGATGGGCTGCTCCAGATTTGAGCCATAAATAGCTGTGCCCACCTCTCTTCTCTTAAGGTAAGTTCCATTTAAAGTCATTGGCAGACAATTTCAAACAAATGATGTTCCATTTTTCAATTTATCCAATGGTTAGCGGCTATCCAGAAGTGGTGAAACAGGCCTTTAGTACAACAGTTACTGGCCAACAATATAGTTAATTGACACCTTATCCTACCTATCTTATTAACACTGGGTATAGACTTAATCCAATTAGCACTGATTATCTGTCCAGCCAGGCTAACATGCGCGCCACGACAAAATTTTGTCTACTCTTGTGTCTCGCTCTTTGTTTTGCGAAAACGAGACAAAAGCACGACATAAGCGTCGACAAAATCTTCTCGCGCCGTGCATGTTAGCCCGGCTGGGCAACCAATACAGGTTCTAGTGATAATGTACTGATTTGTGGTTTAATTGTATTGATGTATTATGCATGTAGACTAGACCGGAGTTTGGATTTGTGCTCAGGTTATGGTAATGCAAAATATTATTATTATTATGTTAATAGGCTCTTTTACATGAGATCATAAAGATGTATCTCATGTATCCACTTATTGCTGGTGATCCGAAGTAATGGAACAATAGATTTTGCATTCTGTCTTTACATTCGTTACTTAAAGGTTGGTTAAAGAAAGAATTAGAATATACATTTACATTATACGTATTTTATTTTGGCATTAGTCGTTTAAAAACAAAAGATATTTTTTTCAAATAAACCATTCTTACAGGTACTTTTGTACTGTCAAAAACTAGGCAAATTTGTATTATTACAATAATGACAAATCAATTTTAGGATGCGTCCATGTTTCAGTCAGTTTTACTTTCCATTATGAGAAACTATAGGATATCTGTTATCAAGATCATGAGCCCGACTATTTCAGAAGGCAAGTACATACGAGCCCCCGATCCGCCCGACCTATGGTACAGAGATAGATTACTATGTAACTTGTACCTCAATGACCAGTTAATTAAAACATTGCATGTTTCAATACGTCAACTGACCGAGATTTGGGGTCGTTTGTCTGACCAAAGCCACAAGGCTGTTTAGTTTTAATTACTACACAAATTTATTTTACTCCGAAATATAATTGGTATTGGTGAACCATTTTATTTTATTTAAATTAAATTTGTTGACCAATTAATTAAAAGACTGAATAACGTTTAAATGATGCCTTTTTACCCGACTGCCGAAGGAGGGTTATTATATCAATATACATAAAGTCAATGTCAAAACTTTTTATTTTATTTATCAAAATTACCATTGAATTGGTGGTATAATTGTTCAAATCGGTCCAGTAGTTTCGGAGCCTATTCAGTGCAAACAAAGAAACCATCAAATCTTTCCTTTTTATTATATTAGTTTAGATTATTTCTATTAAAAGGGGTATTTTTGAAAAGTTAAATATTACTTCTCTACTTCTACTACTTTCAAGGGCCAGATAGTCATCGGCGACTCTTCTGGTCTGGTCTAGTCTGGTCTGGAGGTGTCCATAACCGTCGATGGCCACTTACCATCAGGTGGTTGTATGCTCGCTTGCCGACCTCCAAAGATAAAAAAAAATATTTACATAAAAGGAAAATACCTAATGCACTTAAAGCCTTCAGCATCGAACAGAAATTTAAATAAAACTCACAAGAATGTCACTTCAAACTACCCAACATTTTACAATATTATCATCTGTGATTAAAAATACCACTAAGGTATTCTTTCTAAATTTCAACCCCCCACAAAAATTAATTAGTACAAGATTAAGAGTAATAAGCCTTCTGATTTATGGGGGTCGTGCCCAAATTATACCCAACCCTTTTAGGGTACCGCATACAAAACTGTAAATAGAAAAACCCTTTCGTCTCCCTCATTAGGAAAAGGTTTTTCAATGCATGATACTTATGTTTATAATAGGGAATGGATGCCGTGTTGAGTTGCTCGTTTTATTCAATTTAAATGTAGGTAGGATATTTATTTACTATTCATAGTGCGTAGAGAACTTTTGCCGTAATAATCCAGTTTGGATTGATGGATTTCTGGTACTTACAGTTCTCGCCAAACTTATTGTCCGGGTTGAAGTTGGCACGAGCTAACTTTAACTCGGCCGTAAAAATCGGAGAAATTAAAATATTGGGTTAGAATGATTTAATACGACAGCCTATGATTTAAGCTTTCTTTTTTATTTATTAGAATCTAATATATTTCTTTCTCCGATTTTTACGGCTGGGTTAAAGTTAGCTCGTGCCAACTTCAACCCGGACAATAAGTTTGACGAGAACTGTATATTACTGTTATATGAGCTGAAATTGAATGACATACATAATATACCATTACGCCTGTTTCTCGAAGGGTTTGGCAGATGTGTACTAATGTACACCCACAGTTCGTCAGTATATTTAATAATAATAATTCCTTTCAATCAATCATAATGATAGCATGTAAGTACATTAAATTAAAATTAGAAAAATAAGACAAAACACAACACAAAATGACACTAGAACTTAAAAATTAAATTGGCAAAGTCAACAAATTAAAATAATTCATAATTAAAAATAATAATAAAATAGTGAAAAGTTCAGAATCTAAGAATAGGAGCAAATACGTAGTAATTGCAAGTAATAGGGACTGACCCACTTGCCATTAACCAGGCAAAAATCAAAACTCTTTTACTTTAGACTTAATCTGTACCGGCAAACTGTTGGTGTAGGTACATTTGTACAACTCTTTTTTTTGTTTGTTTTTTTTTTGGTATGCGTAAGGCATTTTCTACGCCACAAGAAAATGCCTTACGCATACCACACCGTCCGGGGAGACGTTGTGGTTATGTGGGGCTTGCACCCACTAAACACTCCACCGTGAGCCTTCTTTGGCTTGGTGGATGGGACACGAGAACTGCTTTCGCGACCCATCCAGCGCAGCCCATTGCCGGGCTCCAGACTCTTTTGGTGGCTTCCTGGGCATCACCAAAACTCACGAGGGACTCACCCGATCCATCGTCGGCTCTTCCTAGGGCGGCATCAGGTCGCCATGTCGTCGCCGGCGTCGGCCAGCCCTCCTGCGATGAACTGGGTCAGCGAGAGAGTCCTCCTCTCTGAGCCACTCTGCTGCCTCCTTCTGCGAGATGACATCCTCGCATAAGGATGCGACAGCTTCCCACGCCCCCCTACTGCCAACCATTGCCTTGACCACGGCTGGCAGCGAGAGGTGTCCGCCATTGTTGCTGCGAGAGCACGGCGCTGAACCACCGAAGCGGAGCACTGCTCGAGAGTATGAAGCGCCGTGTCCTCGCTGCACCCGCAGCATTTGTACATCTCTGCCCTAACTAACTCTAACCCTTTAGGGAATACGGGGTATGTATGTGTGTAAGTGTATCTTAAAGCGTAGCACTACAGTGAGAAAAGTGGAAAATATAGGAGACGGCCATTGCCCCTTTGCTCCGGAGTGGGATAATACAAATAAATAATCAACCCATATACTGTCCCACTACTGGGCACGAGTCTCCTCTCAATATGAGAGGGATTAGGCTATAGTCCACCACGCCAGCCTAATGCGGGTCGGCAGACTTCACATGCCGTCGAGAAAATATCTCAGGTATGCAGGTTTCCTCACGATGTTTTCCTTCACCGTTAAAGCGAGTGATAATTACGCACATGATTTCGAAAAGTCAGAGGCCTTGGATTCGAACTCGAGACTTTCGACTTGGCAGTCCAGTGGTCATACCCCTAGGCTATCACTGCTTCTCACTTCTTCTGCTTCTTGGATAATACAAAGTAAATAAAAATAAAATCTTTATACGGAACCACATAAAAATGAGCGTTGCGGCGTCGACCCCATTTTATTTGAGTTTAATTAAAACTGTGTCTTTGTTTAGCGGTAGAAAAGGTGGTTTTACTTGGACGCGGTATAGCTGCAGAGTATACCCGGTTTAATATGGACACATCTGTGAAGAGGAGTCTTTTTTTGTAATCCCTGCTAGTGTACACAGAGAGTCTTAAAAAAATATATTTTCTTCAAACGTACCTAGGGGAACTGAAGGCAAAATGGTATATCTAAGGGAAAAATGGTCTTAATCAACAAAATAAAGCTTTATTTTCGGAATTTGTAATAGATTGTCTTTATTAGTAACTAGCCTTTGCCCGCAACTTCGGTCCCATAGAAGATGATTTTTTTTCCCCCCGTTTCTGCAACATTTTTAGTTATTACTCCGCTCCTATTGGTCGCAGCGTGATGATATATAGCTTATAACCTTCCTCGATAAACGGTCTATCTAGTACTGAAATAATTTTTCAAATCGGACAAGTAGTTCCTGAGATTAGCGCGTTCAACCAAACAAACAAACTTCAGCTTTATAATATTAAGTACTAGCGACCCGCCCCGGCTTCGCATGGGTTTGAATTTCTTGTATTTTCTGTACTATAATATGTATGTATTATACATATAAACCTTCCTCTTCAATCACTCTATCTATTAAAAAAAACCGCATCAAAATCCGTTGCGTAGTTTTAAAGATTTAAGGTTACATAGGGATATAGGGACAGAGAAAGTGACTTTGTTTTATACTATGTAGTGATAGTATAGATCCATCTACATTTTATTGTTAATCACACTTTAAACCAATCACAGGATTTAAAGATATTTAACGATTTTCAAAGTCATAATTTTTGTCAATTTTGTCTGCATGAGAAGGTAAAATGGACCACGGTAAGGGGCAAAATGGACCCAATAACGACCATTCACGACACGTCGTCGTCAACACTGGCACAACCGCAAAGTGCCCAGAGAAATCCAATCGGGCATTTCACACATATTTCGTTTGATTCGGAAGAATTCAGATGAGAGCCCAAGACAGAACTAATAATTTCTTTTAACAACCCAATCGTGTAGAAGCAAGTAATTTCAACGTGAAGAGCACGCTGTAATTCTCATACTAAAGGAAAATAACTAGAGTTGAAGGTAGTAACATAGGCTAGAATTAGGCCTATAGACTCCGAGAGTATGAGCGCATCAAAGTTTCCGAATGTAGGAACAGAACGTAAACCCTGTGTGTTTTGAATGGCCCAAGTTTTACGAATACGCGGTTTTTATCAATAGAAAGGTACGGGTTCTCGCCAAACTTATTATCCGGTTTGAAGTCAGCGCGAGCTAACTTTAACCCGGCCGTAAAAATCGGAGAAAGATAATCATTTTTTTTTATACCACTAAGGTGGCAACGAAGCCTACGGCCCGCCTGATGGTAAGCGGTTACCATAGCCTATGGACGCTTGCAACACCAGGGGTATCTCTCGCGCGTTGCCGACCCGAAAAACCTCTTAGAGGTTTATGGAGGATTCACTGCGCCGACAGTTTGAGGGAATATTCCTCTTACTGCCAGCGCAGCGCATCCTTAAAAGGAGCTCTGGCAACCTTACTCACTACAGGTACACAACACACAATAGGTTCTCTGTAGTAAAAATAATCTCATAAGACCGGGCCGAAGAGAGACGGTAGGGTAGCAGAGATAACATAGTGACATGCACGCACATCTGCTTTTCGAATTAACGCGTGCTTGAAGGATTAAAGGACGTATAGCCTATCCCCATTCATTACACTTTGCTCGACCTGGGAATCGAACCCAGAACCTTGAGCTTTGTAATCCCGGTTACGACCTTTACGCTAATGAGGCATTTTACGATAAAATTAAAGAAAATTTGTTCAATCGAAATTTTACCTCTGATCTCCTATACCTTGTACCCTCTCGTATTACCTGCGAAATACTGAAAGGGGCAAGTACCAAAACTTATTGTACCTAATTTCATACTCTGCCTCTTCCAACACACTAAAACTATATCCTACCCAAACAGAATAAGGTACACATTGCAGTATCAAACGAGCAATAGTTCGATGGCCCCACAGAATAAACGTGCAAGAGCTCTTACACAAAAATTTTTTTATTGCATTTTTCGTTTCTTTGACCTATGCAGCACCTTCTCAATTTTTTGTATTAATTTTTGACTAAAATATACGCCTATTATATCATTTGATTCCTTTATTCTAGGGAAAAATCATGCAATTATATCACAAGAATAAAAGTATATGCTATTGTTAAACGCTTTTTAGGTCCCTGAGTTCACACGAATAAACAAGCAAACGTTTGAGAGGACTTGTGCACTTCTTCGAGTTTCTATAATAGCAGCTTGCACGTTTATTCGTGTAATGACGCACTCAATTTTATTATTACAAGCTTTTATTACAAGCTTTTATTTAACTTGTTTTGTTAGTGTGTGTATGTTTAGAGCAAAATTTGAGAGCCTATTCTGACCCACTTCCCGGTGTCCAATTGATGAGTAATTTGGTACACTTATGGAAACCGAGGCACATTTTGAAAATATGATACTATTGAGCTGGTCTGATGATGGAGCGGGAAGGTGGCGATAGGAACTCTGTGATAAAACTGTGCAAACTACATGAAATTTGCTGTATTTATATATTGTGACTAGCATTAGCATATAGAGTACATACGGTACCTTAAAACCGGGGTGTTCCTTAAAATCCCGTAAATCTTATTGGGCATATTTATTTAAGGTTTGTTACTTAATAGATCAGCTAAGCGCTGAAATTATGTAATTTTTATCACTGAGAAAATGTGGGATTCTTCTATCAATCCCGGGATTCCGAGTGCGGTAAAAGGGCTCATCAGATTTACATGAAATCTGGTGCATATATAGTTTATAACCGGCATTACTATATACAATACTCACGATCCCGGAAAAATGCGGGGTTTTCCTAAAAATCAAGGGAATCTTCTTCAATAATAAATTTGCAATTACTTAAGCTTTGTTACCTAATAGATCAGCTAACCGATCAAATCATTTATATTTTATCACGGAGAAAAGGCGGGAATCTTAGATGATTCCCGGGGTTCAGCATGCGGTGAAACGACTCAACAGATTTACATGAAATTTTGTGCATATATAGTTTATGACAATAATATACAATACTCATAATCCCTGAAAATCCGGTGTTTTCCTAAAAATCCGGGAATCTTCTTCAGTAATTAATTGGCAATTACTTAAGCTTTGTTACCTAATAAATTAGCAAAACGACAAATCATTTATATTTTATCACGAAGAAAAGGCGGGGAGTCTCGGGATTCAAAGTGTGTTAAAACGGCTCATCAGATTTACATGAAATTTCTTGCACCAATAGTATGTGACCAACATAAACATCTTACAAACTCTGACGAAAGAGGTGCTTTTCTAGAAAATCTCTGAAAGTTAAACCTGACTTACGACCAGCACTAACATGTTCAGTGCTAATATTCATACCGGTCATGTACATACCATCACGCCTGTATTCCCCGAAGGGGAGGCAGAGGCGTACTAATGTACACCCACATTTCGCCGGTATGTGTAATAGGGGGCGCGTCTATTGCCATCAATCGGGCACAAAACCAGACTCCAAGAATTAAAACCCTTTTGGCTAAAAAGTATAAAATAAAATTGAAGTAAAAAATATTTAAGGACAAGCTTTTGTTTTAATATTTACTAAAAATATATAAATAATGGTATTAACATAAACTGTCACATACTAATCAAATTCAATAGAGAAATACTAAAACTTTAAAAATGAAAGTGTGGCGCCCGCCAGAGAAATAATGTTTTAGTAACTTTGTTACTAGTACTAATGTCTCATCTTCTAGCATTTTTCCATCCATGTTGGGTCCATCCATCCATCCATCCACGCAGCGTAGATGTATGATGGCAGTCATCAGGCTCCGCAACCAATTTTTTTGGCAATACAATACCGATACTGCCAAAGGATAGACTTATTGTTAGGCTGATGCTGTCAGGATTTTTGGGCTTCTGACTACCACTTACGATTGTCATAGGCATTCGTATGACAACCGGGACTGACGATTTAAGTACTTTTCTATGACAGGTCTCAGGATTCTCGATATGTTAAGAATGGAAGCCATGCCTGTGCTGAGCGGGAGAGGTTCAACTTCTGGCGCTACGCTTTCATTTTTAAAGTTTATTTCTCTATTGAATTTTATTAGTATGTGACAGTTTATATTAATACCATTATTTATATATTTTTAGTAAATATTAAAACAAAAGCTTGTCCTCAAATATTTTTTACTTAGATTTTATTTCAACCTTTCACTTAATTGATGAAGTTTACACTATTACACCATGCAATAACAAAAGTATATTACATAAATGAGAATCGATCTTATGAACATTGATATAAATGCATTTTATCTTTACAATAATCAAACAATACAGTAAGTTACTGTAAACAATCGTGCTTATGCTTGTAACTAGGTATTAAAGAAACTTGATTACTGTCGAATAATAGTGTAATATAATATTATTAGTTTTGTTTGTTGACACTTTACACGAATAACCGTGTAATGAAAGTTTACTGTTATCTAGTCATAGAAATTAACAAGAATAAAAAAATAAAATGGTTTTTCATAAATTGTCGGAAAACCGTTTAAATTAAAAATAAATAAAAATCTAATGTAATAATATATTTTTTTATCGTTAATTTGATATAATTTGTTTAACCCTATATACTTCCAAACAACAGTTATTCAAGTTTAATCGTTTTTATTTTTTCCTGAAAAGTTGTGGTTTTTGACTTACACGTTTATTCTGTGGGGCCATCGAGTTATTCGCAACGGGCGTAATATATCGGAATGTAAAAGGAAGATTCGTGAAAGTTTCAGTCTTCTGGGAATGTGTTGGCCTCTTTTCGATGCGGTGTTCAGTTTTGTCAACGAGTCTCCCAAACTTTTATGATGCCCTAGTACTTTTTGATGAGATTTCATTATGAGTTGACCAGGTTGGGAATAGAAGAAAAAGGTTTTATTACTATGAAAAAGTATTAATTATATACCTAGATAATATTATAAAATAACATAACGCCTGTATTCCCCTAAGCGTTAGGCAGAGGTGTACTAATGTCCACCCACAGTTCGCCTGTATGTTTAGGTCCCATGTAATAGGGATGAGCCTATTGCCATCGCAATAGCAATACCATCGAAATTCAAAGCCGCTTCTAGGTATTTCTTAGAAAAATCCAACAACACTGCTCGATCCGGGACTCGAATTCAGGATCTCTACGGTAGTAGTCACGCTTCCGACTTATTAGTTGGATTAAATAACCTTATTATTACATAAAAAAACTTAACCTCAACTTTTATTCTATGCACTATTCTCAACGGCTATCCAAAACAAGATTGTAAATAAAATATTGTAACCAAAATCTTTTTAAAGGAGAATTTAAACGAGTTTCTTGCCGGCTCTTCACCATAAGATTCACTTTTTGGAACCGTGCAACTAGTTAGACTTTTCAAAAGTACCATTTGATATGGTCTAAATAAATTAAAATAAAAAAATACTTGACTTTGACTTTAGTAAACAAGTACTGATCTTCCGACAGCTAAAAATGGGCAAATTAACTCAAATCCAATTTTAATCCGTAAAACACCCGACAGTCAAACAAGACTGTATCAACCCTCGTCCCTCCGTGACATTACAGTGACGCGTCACCCAATGACAGAGAAGTGAGTGACGTTATCCAAACTATAAAGATTCGGGTAGTCCTCATAGGTACCTTAAACGCCAGCATACCTGCTAAGTTGGTAGAGTGACCATTTAACAGGCACCAGGTGAGAAAGGTAATTAAAAACAGGGGCAACTTATTTTATTTTCTAAAGGGTGATTTTTACGTCAATTTATTTAGGTGGCTATTTTAAACATATATTTATTCAGCCAGACAAATTGCAATGACAAACCCCCTACCAGACACGAAAATTATTCAGCGTTTCGGAGTGACCATGCGGAACTAGTTGGCCGCGCCTTAGGTATGTGAGCGGTGGGACGGGGGGGCGGGGTCGCCTGCGCGCGGTGGACGGAGGGGCGGGGGCGCTTGCTTTTGTTCACAGTAACCCGCCGCCTCACCCCCGTCCCTACCTAAGGCACGGCCAACTAGGACTATAGCGTGGCGCTTTAGCGCCGCATTATGTTGTACTTTTGTGATTGTGAAGTTGTATGGGGTAATCTCTGAATTTAGTGAACCGATTTGGAAAATTCTTCCACTGGTGAAAAGGTTCATTATCCCTGAGTGCTATAGACTACTTTTTACATTAAATTCTAAGCTCTATAAGCAATATATAAAATAAAAATACATAAACATTATCTAAAACAAATATAGAAATACTTATTATAAAATATATTATATGATACTATAATGATACATATTTAAATTATACAATTTAATATAATATATATAGTTCTTATCTTATTTGACAAAGAGCGCCTTCATCCTCTCTCCTATTAAAAATATCTTTGCTGTGCCCGACAGGGTCCATAATTGATCCAATGTTAACATACCTACCAACTAATGTACACATTATGGAATGCAATAAAGTATTGAGTATTGAGCTAGTCGGCTAAAATGTTAAAATCGTTACCCAACACAAAACTAACCCGTATATTTTCACTTTGAACTATAGACAAAGTTACTCAAACTGCATTCTAAAACCGGTTTAGAACTAAACTGAACTGAGCCTCATTCCTCTGGGGTGTTGTCAGGTTTAGTGGTTTGGTAGAGTTATTGGTGTTCGCTGATAAGACTTGGGATAAAGATGAACTACCGGAATTCTAGGTAGATCTGTGAAACTTGACCCAATCGAGGTAAATATTTTGTGCGTTCCTCGGATATCATTTGTAAGTCCGGCCGAGCAGTGTTGTTGGGTTTTTAAAATTTTCAATTTGGTGAAATTCTGAGTAGCAGCTCGGAATCTGCGTTTGTGCCCGGTTGAAGGTAATAAATAGGTTTACCCCTATACCATGGGACCTAAACTTACGAGTGAACTGTGTGCATTATAGTCCGCGGGGAACTAGTTGTAGTAGTAGTAGTATGTGAGCGGTGGGACGGAGGTTACCCCGCCACCTCACCCCCGTCCCTACTTAAGGCGTGGTCACCTAGTTCCGTGCGGACTATAGTACACCTCTGCTGCCAAATTCTTCGGAGAATACAGGCATGATAGTATGTTACCTAATTACTACTATAGCTCGGGATTTTTAAAGCATGGGGTGTTTAAATGCAAATCCAGACTCCGAGCTGTTACTGAGAACTGTCATTGAAAAATCCAATATCACTGCTCAACCTGGGAATCAAACCCAGGACCTCGAGTGTAACAGTCATACTTATGACCTCTAAGCTAACGATTCATTTAACACAGAGGCATTTGTAATTAGTTAATCTTCCAAAATACACGAAGTATATGGGAAGAATTACTAAAGGGTATATTTTACTCCAAAATGCAGCGCCGAGCGGCATAATTAGTAGGTACATCAATAAAACCCCGACTCATTATGTTAAACACTATTGAAGGCTGCTAATTGCGTTCATCAATCATAGGCACAATGGCCGGAAAACGCCCGAAATGCCCGGCCAAACTGGTGATTTACAAATCGACGGGCTCTACGTAAAATGGGACAACTACAAAATTAAATGATCAATGTTGAGTAAAAATACTATCATTCAAAGGTGGTCCTCAAAAGTCCATAGAACTCAGCCCAAATTTGTACCAACAGTCAACTTGACAGGTGTCATGAGGTACATGACAGCTGTCAAGTTGACTGTTTTTACCACGAAATCATTAAGAAACTGGTATTAATGTGCCATAGTGGCGTGCGTTTGACATTCTGCAACTGATACTGACAACAGCTGTCAAATTGTCAGTTTTACTATGAAATCATTACGAAACAGATAAAAGTGTGCCAAAATGGCGTGGTTTTTCTCTAATTAAAAGTTTTGTTTCTCATCCCTCAATCAACATAAAAATAAAGTACGATTAGAGTTTTAACCAGCGTAATTCAGGGTATTTTTTCCAATAAGTGTACCAGTAAGACTACTATGGTCATTGTTAACAAAATCGGTCAAAAGGTAAATAATCGAAAAAGTTTCAATTTTGTAGATAACTCTTTTTACTCTGCAGCAGTCGAAATTATGTTTAGTTATAATCTGTGGTTAATTAATAGAGGGGCAACACTTTGTATAGGATAGAACGATCTTTTGAAATATTTACAGAGAAAAGACGTTGGTGTGTTGAATAATAATAAATAAATAATAAATAAACATTTTGGGATATTTTTACACAGGACCATCTAGTCCCAAACTAAGCAGGGCTTGTATATAATACTTATATACTTTTTTTGTAAATACATACTTATAACATATAAGAAACACCCAGACAAACACAAATACTTATATTCATCACATAAATATTTGTGTCCTGTGGCAATTGAACCCACGACCTCGTAATCAGTAGTCCGGTACTCGAACCATTAGACCACAGAGGCCGTCATACATACTGTGTTTCCAGGGCTAGGCAGAGGGCTACTTATGTACACCAATGTTTGCCGGTATGTTAAGGTCCCATGTAGGTATTAGTGGGTGGCCTTATTAGCATAATTGGGCGCAAGTCCTGACTCTAAGCTGCTACTGAGAACTTCACAGAAAACGTGGAATACTCAAAAACACTCGATCCGGGAACCGAACCGAAGACCTCGAGCGAAACAGTCGCGCTTACAACGTTTAAATCAATTAGGCAGAGACTAAGGCTAGGTTATAAATAAGACATATAAAACCTTATTGTACTCAACCTATTTAGAAAGAAAAAAAACAATGATTGCTCTTTAAGAACATAATAATAATATATCTAAAAATAACACAATTTTTGTTCGCTAAATTAATATTGACATTGGAAATAAACCTCTCACCTTTTTCAAAAGCCCCCTGAAGTTTGCTGTCATAGATTAAATTAAATTGAGAGAAGGCATTTTTTGAGAAATAGCGCGTTTATTTGGTAAATAAAATAAGTATCTTTTTGTATTTTTTTAAGCATTCTCCGTGCTGAGATTACAAGTTATTTTAATGAAGGGAAATATTGGCTGGCGGGCAGGATTCGAACCTGCGTCTTCTGGTTCGGTACACCAGATGATGCCATTGATGCCGCTACGTCACCTTACGACGTAAGTTTAGAATGTGTCCTTCACATTCTCAGATTTCGATTGGCGAGCGGGGCTCGCGGTAGCTTAGCGGTCAAAGCGTCTGGTGTACCGAACCAAAAGACAAAGGTTCGAATCGAACCCGCCAGCCGATATTTTCCTTCATTACTTAAGTGTCAGTGTGTGTGTCAGTTTCAAAATGTCAAACGCACGCCATTACGTCAGATTATTATCAGTTTCATAGTGATTTCATGGTAAAAACTATCAACTTGACAGCTGTCATGTAGCTCCGGTACAAATTTGGGCTGAGTTGTATTATGGGCTTTTGATGACCTCTTTTCAAACATCATCCAACTCTGCAATAATGTTTCTTAATCAATGTTTATGTAGAATTATTTTGTGATTTCCCGAAAGCGACATACCTTCCTATGCTTCCATAATATTTATTGCGTACATTATGACTTCTTATTGAATTTCCTTGTCGTCTGAAAGTCATTTGCGTTTGCCCTGAGTACTATATATATATAAATACTGTTAAAGACGTTTGTTGGTTTGTATATTTATAGAACACTAGCTTTTGCCCGAAGCTTCACTCGCGGCAATTTTGTAAAAATATTGTCTTCATAAGAACCTTTCTCGGGATCCAACGAATATTTGAAAACAAAATTGCCGAATTGGTGCAGCCATTCTTAAGATAGCTACAGTTCGCGCCAAACTTATTGTCCAGGTTGAAGTTGGCGCTAGCTAACTTTAACCCGGCAGTAAAAATCGGAGAAAGAAAAATATTAGATTGTATTAAATAAAAACGAAAGCTCAAGTCGTAATCTGTCGTTATAAATTATTCTAATCCAATATTTTTCTTTCTCCGATTAACGCCATAACCATAACGCCAACTTCAACCCGGACAATAAGTTTGGCGCGAACTGTACACATTTAACCTTTTGTTTTTAGGTCGGACGTAGTTTTTGACTCGAGGAAGTCTCAAAAACTGAACCGGACTCGGTGGCGAGGCACCGAATGCGTCAAGCCAGTATTTTTATTTAAATAGATACAAATACAAACTTCTAGTTACTACTGAAAATTTTACAGACTGGACTTGGAATCTAAACTGAGCCTTTAGCGTAGTAAGAGAAAAATTCTAAATATTAAATACCGATGTCGCGGAAAAAGGCTATCTTATACATACATACAAACTCGTTTTGTCGCCGGAAAATGAATATTTGTGCCAATGACTTGTCTTGTTCACCATATTCTCAATAATGGCATTTAAATTATTCTGAGGCCTGTGTCGTTCGTAATATTGTTTTATTTTATTGAATTCATGCTTCTTAACGACGACGTCTGTGGTCTAGTGGTTTGAGTACCGGACTGCTGATCACGAGGTCGGGTTCGATTCCCACAAGACACAAATATTTATGTGATGATGAATATAAGTATTTGTGTTTGTCTGGGTGTTTCCTATGTATAATAAGTATGTATTTACAAAAAAAATATATATAAGTATTATATCCATTGTCTAGTACCCATAGTACAAGCTCTGCTTAGTTTGGGACTAGACGGTGCTGTGTTAAAATGTCCCCAAATATTTATTTATTTCTTATTTTATCACGAGCTACAAAATACACAATATTATGTGGGGATTGATGTACACACATACACACGAACAGACACAGCGTATTATGCTGGGGTTAATTCATTAAATGGGTTGATGGTAGATTATAATGGTAATCTATAATTGCACAGTAATATCCTAAGTCAGAAGATCCATTATTACCTATATTTCATTTTAATGGCCTTTAGTGTCATATTAATACAACATAATTCGTATTCTATGTCATTAGAATTTGCATTTTTATAGGCTAATTTATATCTAGTTGGGCAAAGAGGGGCTCGTGGCTAAGCTATAACTACGCTGATCAACCGATCTGCAAGGTTAAACTACGCTTGCCGAGGTCAGTCTTGCTGTGGATGGGTGACCATTATTAACATATCGAGACCCCTCCGTGCAGCACGTGAAACCGTCGATCCCGGTTATCATACGAACACCTATGATAATCGATAGTGGTAGTCAGAAGCCCAAAAAGCCTGACAACCAGTCTATCCTTCGAATATCGATATTGCCTAGAAATTGGGTTGCGGAGGTCTGATCGCAGTCGCTCCGTGTAAAATACTGATATTCAGCCGCATCTGGTTAGACTGGAAGCCGACCCCAACATGGTTGGAAAAAAGGCTAGGAGGATTTACCTTGCCGGGCAAACTACGAAACTGCATTGTAAGAAGTTTGTTCATTTAATAGATTGTTCATTCATTCTCAAATAGATTCGAGATAAAAATATTTCATTCGATTATGTTCTAGTCGAGCAAGCTAAATGCATACCAAATTGAATTTCAGGCTGATTCGATGGATTCTGTTTGGGAACATACGGACGCGATTCCCATAGGGTTGGCAGAAAGTTTGTCGTTGCTGCGCGTTTTTTACCCCCGACGAAAAAACGACGGGGTGTTATAAGTTTGACGTGTGTGTGTGTGTGTGTCTGTCTGTGGCATCGTAGCTCCTAAACGGATGAACCGATTTTGATTTTGCTTTTTTTATTTGAAAGGTGAATTAGTTGGAAGTGTTCTTAGCTATGTTTGATGAAAATCGGTCCAAGATTGCCACCGCCACAAAATAGCGGATTAAGAACATATTTTTACACACCTCTCTCAATATGGGTATCAAATGAAAGGGCTTAACTAGGAGAATACTACACACTATGAAAAATTTGAAATCCAAGATGGCCGCCACCACAAAATGGCAAATTACATTTCGTGTCGGGGGTTTTCTAAATTTTTTATTTAGGTTAGGGTATTTAATAAAACATGATGACTGTTGCAACCAGACTATTCTTTATTTAAAAAAATCAAAATACCTGACTACCTGGGCTAATACATTGGGCCACAAGATGGCGCTATTTATTTTGTTATACATACTTACTTAAAAATTTTTAGGGTTCAGTACCCGGAGTGTGCCAACGGGACCCTATTACTAAGCCTTCGCTGTCCGTCCGTCTGTCTGTCAGCGAGCTATAACCATAACATGTAGAAAGTTTAAATTTTCATTTCTAGTGCCACTCGACAAATACAATTTTTATTGACACTAATTAAAATGGTACGAAGCTCTTTAACTGCGGGTCCAACCGCACTTAACCGGTTTTTATTTAATATAGGTACCATTTTAATTAGCTGCTCAGCTGTTACTGAGAAAATTCATAGAAGAACCCCTTATACCTTTTCCCGACTCGGTATTTAAGGGTTCTATGTTGACACTAGGCTTACCAGACAGTTTTTTGTTAAATGTTTTATTAATATTGTACAAACTGCTTTTCACACTTTATTTTTTTCCTACTTATAGAATGGTAATTCGAAAAGAAAAATTATAAGAGGAATATAAAGATAATTTTCTAATACCTATTCAATATTATGAAATTAAAAAAAATATATAAGAAAATACTGAAATTAACACTTACACGAATACAAGACATTGAAATAATACTACTTTTTACGGATTTTATCGCGTTATATTGATATTATTTTACGTCGGGATAAAAATAATATCAATATAACGCAATAGAATCCGTAAAAGTAGTTTTATTTCAATCACTGAAAATATTTTTAATGAAGGAAAAAATTGACTGGCGGGCAGGATTTAAAGTCAATTTTTTTTGCTTCATTAAAAATCTTAGCATGGAAAATGCAAAAAAAAATACTGAAACTTCATGATACGCATCCTAAAACGCAGCGTCCTTTGACGGTACATTGGGCCGTGTGTTCCCACATCCTGCGGCGCAGTGCCTCCGTAAATTGGCGATGAGGTATTCAGAAATGAGGAATTTTTCACCCCCCACCAACTGTTGGGAGTTCACGACTATCAAGACATTGCTCTAGTTATTATTAATGGGACAGGCAGCATAAAATAATATGTAATTAGTTGTTTTAATAGAGGAAAAAACGACTCGCGTCTTCTGGTTCAATACACCAGGCGCTATGACCGCTAAGCCACCGAGATAGCGTCACAGCGTCTGGTGTATTGAACCAGAAGACGGAGGTTCGAGTCTTGCACCCGAGTCGATTTTTTTCTTTCATTAAAATAACTAGTAATCTTAGCATGGAAAATGTTTACAAAAATACGAAAAGATACTATGTACCTAATTATTTAAACTACTTATTGAATGTTGAAGGACGAAGGGGTAGAGGAAGGCCAAAGAAAAGATGGATGGATTGTGTTAAGGTCGATATGATGGAAAAGGGAGTGAATGAGCAGGTGACGGCTAGCAGGGATGAATGGAGGAAAAGGATAGGCTGCGCCGACCCCAAATAAATTGGGACAACGGCTGGAAGATGACGATGCGACCCGGGAATCGAATCCCTAGCGTAGCGTCGTCCTTGGAAGCATTAGACCAATGAGAAGGTAGGTTACTGCTCCATCCAAAAATACCAAAAAGAAAATGTTATTTTCTTCAGCTAAAACTAAATAAAAAAATACATCTAATAAAGAAAAATATCTAACCCAACACGAAAATCTCTTTACTCGTAAACTGATAGTTATTATAAACCGTGGTTCGTATAGTTCATAATAACAGGCAAACACTGGAGGCTTAGTACAGCTTGGTACACGCAATATTGGTCTCATACATCATAGCCGGGGTACGCTGCTTTGAACAAGGTGGGGCTACAGTGGTAGCGGGTGTTGCACTTTTACGGCCGAAATTAATAACGTATCAGAAGGGAAAACAATCTACAGATACATTATTAATTTCGGCCGTTAATAGGGACACATCTAAGATTTAGATAAACTGCCTCGTTGGTCTAGTGGTCCCAAGCGCCACTGCTACGCTAGAGCTCCTGGGTTCGATCCCCGGGTCGAGCAAAGTGTTGTTGGGTTTATTTGTATCTTTAGGGGGTATGTTTCCCCGTACCTCCCACTCTTCCCCTGAACCCACTCTTGCGTTACTAGCAATGGTGGTTTTTCCCAATTGTTGAGACTTCTCATAATTTTAAGACGGGAATGGTTGAGAGCCGAGGTGTATTAATGTATACCTACAGTAATACACGGGTATGTTTTAGTTTCTCAGTAATAGGGGTGAATCTTTTTCTTTATTATCATTTTTGTCTTTGTATACAGAATATTAAAATTAAAATTAACCAAATAAATTGGATAATACGAGTATTTGCGAACGTAAGCGAAGCAAAATGACCATGCAAGAATCGTTGCATCGCGTGAAAAGCTCATGTAGTAAACAAGTTTTTTTTTTATAATTCCCCCTCACCGCTTACAGTGGCACCACACCCTACGCATACCTCTAGGCACATTTAAATCATAGAGAATGGTAAATATTAACTATTGCGGAAATTAGTTTTAATGCAATAACAGTATTGTTATCTATAGGAAGCGTTTATCACGACGCGGAAATCTTTGGGGCTGGCAGCATTATTTATAGTTTTCGTTAGAAATTTCAATTTCTAAACCCCTCATTTACTTTTGCATGAGAGCTAGTGCCTCTTTCGTTTGATTTGCAGTCGGTGAATACTACCATTCCGCCAGCGGCTTCGCCCGCGGGGTCGGACTCGGAGTGTTTCTTATAAAATCAATTATTAAAAGAAACAAAAAACCCGACTGCGTAAAAACTATTACTCAGGATACTGTTGGCGCTGCACCGCACCCTTTGCAACAGGGAAGTGCATCTCTTCCGCATGAATTCAGAAGCAATCTACCCTAGCGTCAGCAAATATCCCTGACGCGCTGCAGTACCAAGGCAGCCCCATCAGCACCCTGAACGCATTATTAAATTAATTAGCTTAGAGTCGGGACTTGTGCCCAATTGTGCTAATAGGGCCACCCACTAATACCTACATGGGACCTAAACATACCGGCAAACATTGCGGTACATAAGTACCCCTCTGCCTAGCCCTGGAAACACAGTATGTATGACGGCCTCTGTGGGCTAGTGGTTCGAGTACCGGACTACTGATTACGAGGTCGTGGGTTCGATTGCCACAGGACACAATTTTTTATGTGATGAAGTAAGTATTTTTGTTTGTCTGGGTGTTTCCTATATGTTATAAGTGTGTATTTACAAATAACTAAAAATCTGAAAACAAGCTCTGTAATGTTGGAAAATGTATTCCAGGCGGTACAAGCAAAGAAACAATGTTGTTTATGAACGAACAGCTTGTCCCGCCTGCAATACATTTTCCAACATTACAGAGCTTGTTTTCAGATTTTTAGTTAGTAGTTTTTACGCAGTCGGGTTTTTTGTTTCTTTTAATAATTGATTTTATTTCCTTCTTTTTAGTTAATAAATCATCATAGAATCACTAGATAGATCCTAAATGATGATTTAAAATATAAATTGATACAACTAAAGATAATTTTCAAAATCAGTTCGCACATTAAAGCGTATAAAATCCGCCATATTGATTTTTTTTTAAATTTCATGTACCCAGTGACAGTCGTGCCATCAAGACGAATCTAATGAGGTGTCATTTATCTAAATCGGTTGAGCCGTTGAGTAGTTACGACCGGACATAGGAACGGACATACATACATACATACATACATACATACATACATACATACATACATACATACATAACCCTCCTCCTTCGGCAGTCGGGTAAAAATACAGAGTGAGCCTATTGCCATCACATACCTAAACAACATACCATCATGCCCATATTCCCCGAAGGGGTAGGCAGGGGCGTACTAATCTCCACCCACACTTCGCCAGTATGTTTAGGTCCCATGTAATAGGAGGCGGCCCTATTGCCACCAACCGGGCACTAATTCAGACTCCGAGCTGCTACTGGGAATTTCACAGAAACCCTATAACACTGCTCGACCCAGGGATCGAACCCAGGACCTCCATCGTAGCATTCGCGCTTGGGACCAACGAGGCAGTCCTTGTGTTTACAAATATTGGAAATAAATCATGCCACCTGTTTTGCTTATAATGGTTTATTATTTTTGGTAATTTCGAACTTATCAATACTATCCATTTCAACAATATATCGCCTAAAAGTTTATTGAATAACCTTTACAATGAAGGTTAAATAAAAATACAAGACTAAATTAAAAATTTTAAAAGCCCCGACACAAAATGAAAAGAAAAATTCGCCACTTTGTGGTGGCGGCCATCTTTGATTTGAAATTTATCATGGTATTCTATTAGTCAAGCCAATTCATTTGTTACCCATATTGAGGGAGTTGAGAAAAAATATGTAATCCGCCATTTTGTGGCGGCGGCCATCTTGGACCGATTTTCATCAAACATAGCTAAGAACATTCCCGACTAATTCACCTTTCAAACAAAAAAACACAATCAAAATCTGTTCATCCTTTGGAAGCCTGAGTGTGTGAACAAACACACACTCAGACACGTAAAATTTTACCAACCCGTCGTTTTTGCGTCGGGGGTTAATAATAAGTAATTGTAATTTAGTTTTAATTCATTCGTCGATTTGAACAATAATAGCAGGTTGTCTAGGCCATATATTTTGTGCCATCAAAACAACGCGAAAGTGATTTAAACTCTCAACCCTAACATTTGTACATTTTCACAAACTTAAATGGTTACCTTAAGGGTTTATGTCCTATGCTTGTCCCTCAAAACTGTATTTTATGTTAATGTTATGACGATGATACTGACAACTAAAAGGGGTGGGCAGAAATGTAACACATCTATATTAGTATTATGTATAATATAGAGGTAAAGTTTGTGAGTTTGTGATCTTGTAGGGGGTAATCTCTGAGTCTTACTGAACCTGATTTTGGAAATTTATTTATTTATTTATACTTTATGCACAAATAGTACAGAGGCGGACTTAATGCCGAAGGAAATTAAACCGAATGAAATTCTTTCACTGTTTAGATATTACATGGGACCTAAACATACTGGCGAAATGTGGGTGTACATTAGTACGCCTCTGCCTACCCCTTCAGGAAATACAGGCGTGATGACATGTATGTAAACACAAGAATAGCTCTAACGATAGGTACGATAAAAGTTGTATTCGATCAAACTTAGGTCTTATTTCTGGGAAAATCCGTATTCTTTATTTTCATTCGGCATAGCTCCGTCGCGGTATTTTATATCATAGCACCGTTTGTGACGAGCTTTATTCTTTGACGCAACCATGCTCCCCATGACACACTTCGCAACAAAGGAACAGAAAACATAACAAGGTGTTCCATGTCAAAAGGATAAATCTAAACTTCAGTAAAGTTTGTCAAATTTGACTGAAGCTGTGAAATCAAGTTTATCGTTACATTTTAATTGTTCTGTGTTGTTATTTTGAGTTTGTTTGTCAAGTTTTTCATGGTGTATGTTGTCAGAGAATGGATATGGTTACCATCACATACCATCACGCCTATGTTCCGCGAAGGGGTAGGCAGAAGCCTAAGTATAATGTATACCCATATTTCGATGGCATTTTTAGGTTCTATATAATAGGGGGCGAGTCTATTGCAATTAAATGGGACCCAAATCCAAAATCCAAGCTGCTAATTACTGAGAATTTACAAACACTTACGATTTAAACTGTTTCAATCTAACGCGATAAAATTATATATTTACAAAAAAGTATATACGTATTATAATTATCCATTTTTTAGTACCCATATTACAAGCTCTGCTTAGTTTGGGACTAGATGGTGCTGTGTTAAAATATCCCAAGTATTCTATTTATTTAAAATCCTTAAAAAGTAGGTTTCTCCAAACCTTTTTCTATTTGATACCTAACAATAATTATTTCATTAACAACATCAACAGCCCAACAGCTAAACGGATTGTGAAACCCAATTACAGTGGTTATTTTGTAAGCCCTATAATGTTCAGACAATTGCTCTGATGATATTGCTTTTGGATGTACTCAAAAGATGCAACAACTACAATTTCCTTCCATGCTTTAGTCACGATACATGTCTCTATCAAAATAATCTTAATTCACAAAACTCTACAGACTGCATTCACTATCCCGAAGACGACAGAGCGAGAGGTAAATACATCTGTCTCTCTCTACCCCTGAAACGTATACCTTTTCATTATTACTTCAGTCGCGTCGCGTACTCAATGCAGAGCGGACCGATCGCGCTCCCGCCAAAAATATATTTAAATTCACCCTAACACACGTGCAATCGAATTCCAAATTCAAAAGTGACGTTACAACTTTTTATTTATCAACTGTTTTGTGCACAAGTGTTGAAACATACAGCCTAAAAAGTTTGTAAAAAGTTTAATTGATAAATAAAAATTGGTGACTTTGTCGTTGATGCCAGATTATTAAGATCAAAATAACCTGGGAATATTTTCGTCGAGGACGCGGTTTGCTCGGAGACAGTTCAACTATTCGTGATTTACGGATCCTAGTTTTTCGTGTGAGTAGACAAATAGTTTTTTTTTTAACTGTAAGATGTGGAAAATTCTTAAAATTTTACGTGTTTTTTTTATTCAAAGAAATGTTTTAGTTTCTTTTATATAAAACTTTGATGTCTTTGATAAATCAAATCATGACATCACTTGTTTTACGGCGTATATTTAAAAAAATAGGAGAATAAAATTACTACTAAATTATTCGATTTAGAGAATTGTTACTTTTAGCGCATTGGTGATGCTGAGAAAGTTCCTTGTAATTTACTTGGCACTGAATTTCATACAAATTTTGGTAATTTTTTTAAGTTATCCGAAGAGTAATATACCACCGTACCAAGCCTAATTACTAAGATGCATACATACCTACATAGGTACCAGCAGCCTGCTACGAATACATTTCTGCCTAACTCTTCAGGGAGGCTAGACAAGTTGCATTTTGACATTCGAATCGACAAACAAAATGTATGGAAATGACATTAGTGACAGCCCAATTTGTCGAAAGGTTGTGTCATTTCCATACATTTTGTTTGTCGATTCGAATGTCAAAATGCAACTTGTCTAGCCCCCCTGGTATAGCTACAGTTCGCCCTTATATTTAGGTCTCTTGTAATAGGCGGCGAGCTTATTAACCTATTAACCGAGCAAACATCTCTGATTTGCTAATAGGAATTTTACAGAAAACCCAACAACTCCCCCGGGAAACAAACCTAAGTCAACAAGTCGATAAAGGACTTTTAAAATAAAGGTCAGAGAGTAGCTCAGATAAATATTGGTAGAATCATCAACATTCAACATTGTTACATAATTATTCAATATTTAGTTTATATAAGTATTAATTATTATGCTATGTATTGCCAAAAACGCGATAATAACGCTCTGCGGTTAATGTTATCGCGCGAGCGATAAAATAAAATGAAATAATGATGTTTTAATTATAAATCTAATTTGGGTAGAGAGAAATAATGTTTTTTTTTACACGTTCAAGTAAAAAAACTGCAGAAAAAAAAATGAATGAAAAAAGTTACAGAAAATTTAAACACAGCGGGGTCTAGAATCATGTACTGAACTCATGGTATTCGGATGTGCGTCGATGTCCCTTCCACCTTGTATATTTAAGTTTATGTAATGCTTTAAGTAGTATATAATAATTAAGTATAATTTTATGTTTTCTTAAATATTGCATCTGCCTCGCTTTGTAGAGATATCAATCATCCTATGATTGACTGGTAGAGAATGTTTATATCATTAAATCCGCCTCTGTAAGATCTGTACGAAAACAGTGTTAAATAAAATAAAGAAATACCTAACCCTCATTCGGCAATCTGGTAAAAATAAGACCTCTAGCGTAGCAGTCACCAGGTCAATTAGGTAGATTAATAAATTAAAGGTTAAGTTATAAAATACAGTCATTAATTAATTACTGAATCTTATTAATTACTGATCTACTTCTTACGCAGTAATTAATACCAAGGACTCAAGTTTGATAAATTGGTTTACAATTTATGTCTGAAAGACTCATATTGGTCTTATTTTTGTGTTATTTTACTTATTTTAGTTCTTTCTAAAATATAATTACTAGGGTAAATATAAATACGATATTGGTTTTATTTTTAATAGGAAATATGTGGCATTATAAATTCTATGACGACGTCTGTGGTCTAGTGGTTCGAGTACCAGACTTCTGATCATAAGGTCGTGATCTTCTGATCATGGGTTTGACACAGGTCACCAATATTTATGTAATGAACATAAGTGTTTTGTATGTGCCCATAAGTAACAATAGGCAAATTCAAATTCAAAATATTTTTATATCAAATAAGCTTCTAAAAGCATTTATGAAACGAGATTCTAGATGCACGGTTCTAAAAAGTTGGTCCTTTGGAGAAGAATCCAGCAAGAAACTCCATGGATACTATTTTTAAATAAGAGTTCTTACATTGGCATCTTACATAGGCTAATCCCTCTCACACCAAGAGGGATCGCGTAATGAGGAGGGATGAAACGCATGTGACTAAAAGAGTGATGACATTGAATGTCGAAGGACGTAGGGATAGAGGAAGGTCAACGAAAAGGTGGATGGATTGTGTTAAGGACAAACATTTATGTGATGAACTTACGTGTTTGTGTTTGTCTGGGTGTTTCTTATATATTAAAAGAAAAAAATATTAGTATTATATCCATTGTCTAGTACCCATAGTACAAGCTCTGCTTAGTTTGGGACTGGTGGTGCTGTGTAAAAATCTCCCAGGATAAAAAAAAATATGATGGAAAGAGGATTGAATGAGCAGGTGACAGCTAACAGGAATGCATGGAAGAAAAGGATAGGCTGCGCCAACCCCCAATAAATTAGGACAAGGGCAAAAAGATTATGACTAAGAGGAGACCTCCGCCCAGCAGTGGGACAGTAGGTAAATATGGATTGATGATAAAATCCCAAGCCTCACTTTCACGAGAAATTGCTACAGAATATTCTAGATAAAAATTCCTCTATGTATGCTAATCTTAGATGGATTCTACCCCTGTTGCACTGAAGTAGGTACGTTGTTTTACATAAACTCGTCCATCAAGTGATTGAGTATTGACATAACTGTCACTTGCATAAACATTGACGATTGACGACGTCTGAAGTCTAGTGGTTAGAGTACTGGGGGGCTAGACAAGTTGCATTTCGACATTCGAATCGACAAACAAAATATATGGAAATGACACAAGCTTTCGACAAATCGGGCTGTCATTTACATACATTTTGTTTGTCGATTCGAATGTCAAAATGCAACTTGTCTAGCCCTACGAGATCGTGGATTCGATTCCCACAGGACACAAATATTTATGTGAAGAACATAAGTGTTTGTCTGGGTGTTTCTTATATGTATAATTATTATTATCAGCCTTTGCCCGCAACTTCGTTACCGTAGAAGATAAATTTTCCCCCGTTTTTGTAACATTTTTAATTGATACTCCGCTCCTAGTGGTCGTAGCGTGATGATATATAGCCTATAGCATACCTTGATAAACGGCTTATTTAACACTGAAAGAATTTTTTAATTCGGACCAGCAGTTCCTGAGATTAGCGCGTTTAACCAAACAAACAAACTCTTTAGCTTTATAATATAAGTAAGTATAGATAAGTACGTATTTACAAAAAAAAGTATAGGTATAAGTATTATATTCAATGGATAGTACCCATAACACAGAAGAAATAATAACAGAATGGCCACTCTCCGCCCCTCCCTAATGTTAGATACCTCAGGTCCCCCGCATTCTGCCGGTGTTCTTGCCGGACGTACTGCCAACAAACCCTACGCACTCTCACGCACACATTTGCATTTGCACGTGTACAAACTTAGATTATTAATCTAAGTGTACAAACGTAATTTTGACAAGTTTGACATTTGGTATTGTAGTGTGCAGCGGTATCGGAAAGTTTGTATAGAGTGTCACAGTGGAGGGATGAAACGCATAATATTGTGACTAAAAGAGTGATGACATTGAATGTCGAAGAACGTAGGGATAGAGGAAGGCCAACGAAAAGATGGATGGATTGTGTTAAGGACAAACATTTATGTGATGAACTTAGGTTTTTGTGTTTGTCTAGGTGTTTCTTATATATTATAAGTATGTATTTACAAAAAAAGTATATAAGTATTATATCCATTGTCTAGTACCCATAGTACAAGCTCTCCTTAGTATGGGACTAGATGGTGCTGTGTAAAATGTCCCAGGATATTATTATTATTATTTATTGAAGAAATTTTACCAACAGGTTGTTCATGATTACAAATTTTTGGGCTACCTGTATCTCTAATGCTCCAAAGCAGTGTTGTTGAGTTTTTCTGTGAAATTCCCAGTAGCAGCTCGGAGTCTGGATTTGTGCCCGGTTGATGGCAATAGGCTCGCCCCTATTTCATTCAATCATCTTAAGGCCTCACGTACTAATCTCTGGGCTCCCCTAGATGACAATAACGTCTTAATAGAGCCGACAGCTGCTACTTACAGCAAGTGCACTTAACCGCCAGTTCATAATAACGGTTTAAAATTGAGTTAAGGTTATTTTACTAAGGAAAATGTAAGCTATGAGGAAATGTGGAATTTTGTTAGCGTTCTCTTGGAGAAAATTGATTGTATTGTACATACATACCATCACGCCCATATTCCCCGAAGGGGTAGGCAGAGGCGTACTAATGTACACCCACATTTCGCCGGTATGCTTAGGTCCCATGTAATAGGGGGCGAGCCTATTGCCATAAACCGGGCACAAATCCAGACTCCGAGCTGCTATTGGGAATTTCACAGAAAACCCAACAAAATTTTGCTCGACCCGGGGATCGAACCCAGGACCTCTAGCGTAGCAGTCGCGTTTGTGACCACTAGACCAACGAGGCAGTAGCAGGAGGAGGAGCAGATTGTATTGTATAATTAGTTTTTTTTAATGAAGGAAAAAATCGGCTGGCGAGCAGGATTCGAACCTGCGTCTTCTGGTTCTGGTGCATTGTATTATAACAATGTTTTAAGTTTTTTTTTTATCGGACTCCTAGTTCCTAAGGATACCGCGTTCAGCCAAACAAAAACAAATTCTTCAACTTTATAATATTAGTATACAATATGTAAAAAATACCTTGTCAGTCCTAAGACCGACTGCTACGCTAGAGGTCCTGGGTTCGATCCCCGGGTCGAGCAGTGTTGGGTTTTTCTGTGAAATCCTCAGAAGCAGCTCGGAGTCTCTATTTGTGCCCGGTTGATGGCAATAGGCACGCCTCCTATTACATGGGACCTAAACATACCGGCGAAATGTGGGTGTACATTAGTACGCCACTGCCTACCGCTTTGGGGAATACAGGCGTGATGGTATGTTTGTACAAAGATTACCAAAATTACCCAAAATTCTTGCAATTTTTCTAAATGTAACAACACTATCACCTGCCGTGGTATATTAGGCACCTGTGACGATGCCTGCAATATGCCCCTGTAGTTATGAAGTTACCTTGTTTTATAAAAAATATATTTACTTTTATTCGGAATATATTTTTTACTTGTTAACTGAAAAGAAATACTCTAAAAACTCTTATATAACCTAATAATACCTCCACGGGACGGACAGGGTTTTCTTAACTTATTGTAGGTATACACAAAAACCCCCGACACGAAAAGTAATTTTTTTTTTTTGTGGTGGCGGCCATCTTGGATTTGAAATTTATCATAGTGCATAGTATTCTACTAGTCCTTTCATGTTGAGGGAGTTGTGAAAAAATATGTAATCGATATTTTGTGGCGGCGGCCATCTTGGACCGATTTTTATCAAACATAGCTAAGAACACTCCCGACTAATTCACCTTTCAAATAAAAAAATCAAGATTAAAATCGGTTCATCACACACACACACACACACACACACACACACACACACACACACATACACACACACACACACACACACACACACACACACACACACACACACACACACACACACACACACACGTCACGTCAAACTTATAATACCCCGTCGTTTTTGCGCCGGGGGTTAAAAACACCGTCGAATTAAAAACCTTCTCCTCAAGTCGATTAAAAACACGTGCAGCCAAATGATACACAGTGCAGTTATTTATTTTTTGTTTGAAATGAGAAAAGCAATATTCCTTGCAGCTGTGCCCGTCTATAAATATACCTAACGCTTTACACAAAGTGCCACTCTTCTGCTGATGTTCCGCCGCGTCTGAATAGAATAGGAACTTAGGAACCGAAAACGTTGAGAAAGTTGACTGAAGATGATGCGTTTGCAGCTTTTAAAACAGATGTTTTATCAGATTTTTACCCGACTACTGCAGGAGGGTTATGTATTTGCCGGCTCTTCTCCATAGGTCCTACTTTTTTTGGAACCGTGCAACTAGTGTGACCTTTCAAAAGTACCTATTTATATGGTCTAATTGAAATAAAAATATTTGAATTTGAATTTTACGCGTATGTATGTATGTATGTCCGTTCCTATGTCTGGTGGTAACTACTCAACTCAGTTTTACGCATTTGATAGTCTGCTCTTTATGTAACACTGCGACGCCACTAATTTTAAATAAAGACTACCGAATGTGTAAAACTATTCTGTCGACACACTATTGAAGTGTTAGTAAAATAGCAGATTTGAGGCACAGACCACCAGCTGATGACGTCATCGTCGTCAGCGTCGTCATCTTGACACCTTAGTATGTAATCCTCATTTTGTCAGTTGTGATTTTACTGGCTGCAAACCGGAACAACACAAATGTTTCATACTCTATCAACACTCAACACGTCATTCTGTTACGTCTCAAAACGATGTTGTCCTCAAAATAACAAGTCCCATATTACGAGTCCTTAAATACTTTAGTGGGGGTCAAAAATGTTCTTTCTTTGGGGCAGTGGGATGGTAATTATAAGCGCTCAAGGGTCTCTCTAAAACAATGCCGACTTTGACCTAAAGTAACGTCCACTTAGGTGCCGAACCTTTGTGGTCGCGCATTTGTTTTAAATCTGCTTTCTTTTGTTTGTGGTGTTGACAGAAATGTAACACAAAGCATAAGAGAAATGGAACAAGGAACAAGTGAAAGAGTTTGTATACCTGGGTTTTATGTTTACGAGGGATGGTAAGCATGAGAGGGAGTGCTGGTAACCGGGTGAACTAGATGGTGATGTGTAAAATGTCCAAAAAAATCCCCTGACCAGTGATCTCATAAAACCTTCTCCAACAGCGCAAAGGCTGAAAAGGATGTCCTCTAAAAAGGCAGTCGAGAAATTGGCCTGTTTGACTGAAAGACTTCAACCTATCTGATTTATAGTCTTGTGACTAATTGCCGATTAAATAAAAAAAAAATGTTTACAATCTTTCGAGTTATAAGTTTATAATTTATAGGTATTTACAAATTTACAGTGACATATACAAGGTGGAAGGGACATCGACGCACAAACGTTGTGACAAAGTTTCACTCAAGGTCAAAAATAAAATGACCTAGGTCATTCAGGTAGAAAATGATCGGTTATTACAAATATTGTCATTTTTGAGCGCGCAGTGTATTGCTAAAAACGCGATTATAACGCTCCGCGGTGAATGTAATCGCGCGCGCGATCCGAAGTAAATGAAATAATGTTTTTTTAATTATAAATCTAATTTGGGTAGTTATAAATAATGGTTTTTTACACGTTCAAGAAAAAAAACTGCAGAAAAAATTTATGAAAAATGTTACGGAAACGTTTCAACGCAAAACCAGAATCATGTACTAAGCTCATGGTATTCAGATGTGCGTCGATGTCCATTCCACCTTGTATATAAGGCATTCGGTGCCTTGCTCCCAAGTCCAGTTAAAAAAACTTTTATACAGATACCACAGTCAATTACAGACCAAATATGGCGCGTTCCAGTTCGATACAAAAAAGTTTGCCAATTTAACTTGCTCGGGTAAATTTTGTTCGAATATATTTTTGTTAAAAAATTAAGATCCACGAATAATACTTGTGGGTATCGTAAATTCAGCGGATTCCCTAAGGATAGGCGTTGGTCTGAAATTTTTTGCGTAATTTTCACAGTTTAGACTGAGATTTTCTGTTAGATAAATCTTGAATTACTGCCTCGTTAGCCAAGTGGTTATAAGTACAACGGTTACGCTCAGGTCCGAGGTTTGGTTCCCGTTCGAGCAAATTGTTATTGGGTTTTTCTATGAAATTGTCAGTAGCAGTTTGTTGTCTGGATTTGCGGTTCTTGGCAATGCAAGGCTATTGCCACTACTCGGGAACAAATCCAGTCTCTTTTTTTGATAATAGACTAGCTTTCCTAACGGCTTCGCCCAGGTAAATTATGAATTTTTCCCCCGTTTTGCAACATTTTTCTTTGCTACTCCGCTCCTATTAGTCGTAGCGTGATAGTATATAGTTTAAAACCTTTCTTGATAAATAGGCTATCTAACTCTGAAAGAATTTTTCAAATCGGTCTTGTAGTTTCGGAGCCTATTCAATACAAACAAAAAAAGCAAACAATCAAATCTTTCCTCTTTATAATATTAGTGTGATGGGTCTGCGCTTGACCACAATCTCACCTGATAAGCGGTAGACTGGAAGACTTGGTAAGTGTTCAAGTGGCCTAAGATGGACCACGTTTACCTATAAGATGGGCATCCTATTTACACTCTCTCACTCACTCATTCACGCTGTTTTGAAAAGACCCATGACAGCAGTATGCTGAGATGGGGGCACTTTTTTGACGTCAATAGCTAAGGAGGATTTCTCTATATTTTGTTTATTCTTTATTTAATCTGTGTTCTGTGGGAATCCAGAAATAATAAAAAGTCTTTCTTCTTGTTCTCTACTGAGAATGAGTTTTATAAAACCTGGAAATCACACCTAGGTACTTTTACTCTTATTGCGCTTACTACGAGACTATTGCGGTTATCGACGCGGCGAAAATTCAATAAACGACATGATATTTTTACCCGATTGCGACAGAAGGAGGGTTATGTTATGTAACCTTTCAACTTTGAGCATCTGTGTCGTGTTTATAAGGTAGGTTGTATACCTACCAAATTAAATTAAATGGCTATCATTACGAAAAAGGGCACAAAATATTGAAGCTTTTTATTTTGTTTGTGCAAAAAGGTCTAACTGATAACGTAACGGGCAGATGTTGTGATATAGATTTAGACCTTAGTGTTAATGTTTTTTTATGTATTGAATTACTGCAAAGAATTCACACTTATTTGAAATGAAATGAAAATTAAATGTGAAATGAAAAAAGTATTTATTCAGGATTTGACGACGTCTGTGATTCGAGTACCGGACTGCTGATCACGAGTTTGTGGGTTCGATTCCCACAGGATACAATATTTATGTGATGAATATAAATGTTTGTTTGTCTAGGTTTCATATCTGTAGGCATTAACCAGACACAAATAAACTCCTAGAATTATTTTCATTCAAAAACCCAACATCACTTTGCTCGACTTGGGAATCGAACTCTTGCTCAGCAGCTGCGCATGCGACCATTTGACCAACGAAGTATTCATACGACTAAACTTTAAGCACGATTTTCATTAAACTACTAAGTACTTTGTCATGTGAGGTAATAATTAATTTGTGTACTGTACACATTTGTTTGAACACCACACCGCCCAGTTTGAACCGATGTGCTTGGCTCTTACAAACACATTGTGTTTAAATGTTTAATGTTACAATATTTCGTGTTTGAAATATTACTATGTTTTGCTAATTATTCATCACAAGATATTTATTCCAAAGAATTTTGTTACAGAAATATTCAACGTTAGTGGTAGTCAGAAGCCCAAAAAGCCTGACAACAAGTCTATCCTTCGAATATCGGTATTGCCCAGAATTGGGTTGTGGAGGTCTGATGGCAGTCGCTTCGTGTAAAATACTGATATTCAGCCGCATCTTGTTAGACTGGGAACCGACCCCAACATGGTTGCGAAAAGGCTACGCAGAAGAAAAAGTGGAAATCTTTCGGCAGATAATGTTAAAATACTCTTTTTTACATGAATCTGTCATTACGTCTCTTTGATGTCTTTTTATCTATGGCATTGACATCACAGAGTACTTTTTATGACATTCTTGAGTTTGACAATGGCAATGTCAGTAAATTGCAAAATCTTGAGAATGTTTCTTAAGAACAGCTGGTAAACAGAATATAATATCAAGATGAGCAAAACAAAGTCGGCAAAGAACACGAATTATTATAGGCCTATGAACAAGCGCGCAACAGTGAGTAACGGACTTTTGAGAGGATATCTTAAACTTTTTAAATTGTCATTTTGTATTGTCAGAATCAGGTTAAAGTCCTCCCCAACTACTTTCCACTCCACATGGTTTAAGGCTGTTTTGAACCGAATTGTGACAAGTTTGAATTGCAATTGCTACAAATGTTGAATGTATGTTGTATGCTGTGTAGATGCCAAAAAATAACTACAATGTACTGCTGAGTTGTACATATTTAAAGTAGCTTGCAATCAAACATACACATCACGCCTGTACTCGTCAAATGGTTAGGCTGCTTATACAGGTACACGTTATGAAGTCACCAGGCATATGCAAGCATTCATGTCGTTTCTACACACGACCTTATAGAAAACTGCAGCTGAATAACGCACTTTATTGTGTTTGGTTCCTGCAGTGAGTAAATAAGGTTGCCAGAGCTACTTTTAAGGATACGCTGCGCTGGTAGCAAGAGGAACATTCCCTCAAAACTATCAGCGCAGTTCGTTCTTTCTTAAACCTCTAAGAGGTTTTCGCAGGGTCGGCATCGCGTGAGTGACGCTTTGGTGTTGTAAACGTCCGTAGGGTGCTGTAACCGTCTACCATCAAACGTGCTGCATGCTTGTTTGCCACCCTTATCATCCTCCTCCATCTCAATTCACTTGGAGTCAGCGCAGAATATCTTTATCTTCCATACATCTCTATTAACCGTCATCTCTTTATTCAACTCCTTTATGGTCCTTTCTCAAACAATCCATTCATCTTTCCTTTGGTCTTCCTCTTTCCTTACATCCATCCACATTCATGCTCAAAACCTTTTTGGTAACATGCTCTTTACTTCTACGTATCACATGTCCATACTACGATAAGCGCTTTTTTTATACCACTAAGGTGGCAAACAAGCTTACGGCCCGCCTGATGGTAAGCGGTTACCGTAGCCTATAGACGCTTGCAACACTAGGGGTATCACTCGCGCGTTGCCGACCCTAAAAACCTCTTAGAGATTTATGGAGGATTCACTGCGCCGTTTGAGGGAATATTCTTCTTGCTTACTTACTGCACAATTTTGCCCCCCTCGTGGTGGGAAAAAAATACTTAGGTTCTTATGACTTTCAGGTTCGAACCCACGGCCCACAACCTCACCAGCCCAATAACAATGTTGACACTTCTGGATTCTTCTCCAGCAGAAGGCTCGGATCGCTGATTGACGTCATGATGTGCTTGGTGCCTTTTATATTTTTACTGTTATATTTCCTATTTATTTTGTAAATAATATTGATAGACAGAGATAGAGGAAATTGTTTGTTTTTATTATTTTGTAACCGTTGGCTCGTGGCTCACTATACCTACTGATCAACCGAACTGCAAGGGTGCTACGCTTGCCGTGGTTATTCTATGGATGGAGACCATTATAAGCACATTAAGACCCCTCCGTGACTTGGAGAGCACGTAACGGTGTCGGTCCCGGTTGTCATTCGAATACCTATGACAGTCGTTAATAGTAGTCAGAAGCCTAAAAAGCCAGACAAATAGTATATCCTTCGAATATCGGTAGGTATTGCCCAGAAATTGGATTGCGGAGGTCTGGTGGCAGTCACTCCGTGTGAAATAGGTATTCAGTCGTATGTGGTTAGACTGGATAATCATTATTGGTAGTCAGAAGTCCAAAAAGCCAGACAAACAGTCTAGCCTTCGAATATCGTTAAATAATTGCGCAGAAATTGGGTTGTATGTCTGCCATATGTCTCAGGCTGATGGCAGACACTTTGTATTAAACACCGATATTCAGCCGCATCTGGTTAGACTCGAAATCGACCTCAACATGGTTGAGAAATATGCTATGAAGATGAACAAAATAAACCATATAAAATTCGCTGCATTTAGATCACATTTTAACCTATGTATAAAGAGGAATGAGCCAAAAAAGTATCTTAATCTAATATATAAAATTCTCGTGTCACAGTTTTAGTTGCCATACTCCTCCGAAACGGCTGGACCGATTTGTATGAAATTTTGTGTGCTTATCCGGTATCTATGAAAATCGGCCAACATCTATTTTTCATCCCCCTAAAATGACCCACCCCTATATGGCAAAACAACGTTTGCCGGGACAGCTAGTAATGTTAGAAAAATATAGTTAGAAACATGCCGACTTACCACGGTCTTCTGGAGGTTTTCGTCAGCGCTGACTAATAACTGGTTTCTCCATACCATCGATGTAGCTTTTGACTGATACATACAATCACGCCTCTAACAAAAATGACATTTATTTAGGTCAGGTCAGGTCAGGAGGTTCAAAAAATCTTGTATCCTTCAACATTATCATCATTATCAACTCCTCTCTCTCTATGGGGTCGGTTCCTCATGTCTGAGGATCGTGGTCAGCGTCAGGGTTGCATCTGGATCTGTCTCCATTGGTTTCTGTCCAGCGCGTTTCGCATAACCGTGTAGAATTTGGAGGCCGACAAGACTTTCATCAACCCATATACTGGTAAATTATAAAAATACTAGCTTTCCGCCAGGTTTTTTTTTATAACTTTTATCCCCTATTTCAACTCCTTACAGCCCAAGCTTGTGTCCTTGTTCAGGCTCTAGACTATACGTGTACCAAATTTCATTTAAATCGATTCAGTAGTTTTGGCAAAGCGCGACATACAGACAGACAGACAGAGTTACTTTCGCATTTATAATATTAGTAAGGGTTATGTTAGTATTTGTTTTTACAGTCAACAAAGTGTACACTGTTTCACAATAAAAACCATTTCACTTATTATCCTTTAAACCCATCTTAGTCAAGAGCTTTTGAAACAAACTTTTTATCCCATTCCATAAAAAGTAAATATTCCTTTTTGCACATTTGTGAAGTAAAATAAGTACAGGTACCTATTTTATCCTCATAAAATAATTCTACAAATATCAACTTTGAAATGCATAAAGGATAAGAGAAAAGTTTTCAAAGGACAACTCATACTGCAAAATATTATGTTTCACATTAGATTAAAAATGCTTTGTAGAATTATAGGAACGTACTTACTATTCAAAACAATTTAGCAAATGCATGTATTATTTATTAGTTGTTTTGCCATATAGGGGTATGAAAGATATATGTTGACCGATTGTCAGAACTACCCGATATGCACACAAATTTTCATACAAATCGGTCCAGCCGTTTCAGAGGAGTTTGGTAACAAAGAACGCGACACGAGAATTTTATATATTAGATTATAAATTCTATTTTTGGTATCCATTCTGTAGAGAATACTTCAGAATAAGGTAAAGCGCCATCTAGTTAGAAAAATAGCTACTAAAAACCTGTATTTTCCGAAGTATTCAGCAGAGGTTTAATACAGTAAATGGTAATAATGGTAATATTGATTGGTACAGAGCAATACCACGAAAATGTAGGTCTCGATGTTAGGCCACCCATCTATAAATTGACCGTGGCAAGCGGAACTTAACCGTAGCCATAGCTTAGCCACGAGCCGCTCACCGCCCTAGGTAAACTAATTAAGCTTTGCGATGCCGCCATGGTTAATTAACAACAGTTGTATAAATATTTAGTATTATTCTACGGCAATTAGGAACAATTGGGAGCGTTGGAGTCGTTGTGGCGTTATGAGGCAAAATGTTTACAAACTATTCGACCAGGCTATTGCTGTATTGTTTGATTAAACATATAACATACCATCACGCCTGTATTCCCCAAAGAGTTAGGCAGAGGTCTAATTTATAACGACCTTATATACAATCACGACCTTTTCTCCTAGGCAGAAACTATTGCCGCGTTTATTGCCGTCCACAAATCCATACTCCGAGCTGCTATAGGGAATTTCATTGCCGGCCACAAATCCAGACTCCGAGCTGCTATAGGGAATTTCATTGCCGGCCACAAATCCAGACTCCGAGCTGCTATAGGGAATTTCATTGCCGGCCACAAATCCAGACTCCAAGCTGCTATAGGGAATTTCATTGCCGGCCACAAATCCAGATTCCGAACTGCTATAGGGAATTTCATTGCCGGCCACAAATCCAGACTCCGAGCTGCTATAGGGAATTTCACTGTCGGCCACAAATTCAGACTACGAGCTGCTATAGGGAATTTCACCGTCGGCCACAAATTCAGACTCCGAGCTGCTTTAGGGAGTCTCATTGCCGGCCACAAACCCAGACTCCGAGCTGCTATAGGGAATTTCATTGCCGGCCACAAATCCAGACTCCGAGCTGCTATAGGGAATTTCACTGTCGGCCACAAATTCAGACTCCGAGCTGCTATAGGGAATTTCACTGTCGGCCACAAATTCAGACTCCGAGCTGCTTTAGGGAGTCTCATTGCCGGCCACAAACCCAGACTCCGAGCTGCTATAGGGAATTTCATTGCCGGCCACAAATCCAGACTCCGAGCTGCTATAGGGAATTTCATTGCCGGCCACAAATCCAGACTCCGAGCTGCCACAGGGAATTTCATTGTCAGCCACAAATCCAGACTCAAGTTGTTATAGGAATTTCATTGCCGGCCACAAATTCAGACTCCGAGCTGTTATAGGGAATCTCATTGCCCTCCGAACTGCTATTGGGAATTTCACAGGAAAACCCAATAACACTATTCCACCCAGGGGAGCTAGACAAGTTGCATTTTGACATTCGAATCGACAAACAAATTGTATGGAAATTACACAAGCTTTCGACAAATCGAGCTGTCACTACTGTCATTTCCATACATTTTGTTTGTCGATTCGAATGTCAAAATGCAACTTGTCTAGCTCCCCAGGACCTCTAGCGTAGCAGTTGCTCTTGGGACCACTAGATCAACGCGGCAGTCATTCCTATAATCTATTCTACTAATATTATAAATGTGAAAGTTTGGTTGGATGAATGTTTGTTACTCATATACGCAAAAACTACTGAACGGATCTGGATGAAATTTTTGATAGAGATACTTAGATTATAGTCTGAAATATAACATAGGCTACTTTTAATGCGTGTAAAATATATGGTTCCCGTGGGATAAATTTGTTTTTTAGTCCACGCGGAACTAGTTGGCCATGCCTTAGGTAGGGGCGGCGATGAGGCGGCGGGTTACTGTGAACAAAAGCAAGCGACCCCGCCCCTCCGTCCCGCCGCTCATATACCTAAGCGTGGCCAACTAGTTCCGCGCAGACTATAAGAAGATGATTAATTACGTCATCAACATAGAATAAGTTATAAGAGGCGCCACCACGCGGGCGAAGCCGCTGGCGGAAAGCTAGTTTCTAATAAAGCCCGAAAGCATTTCCAATCAAAGAACCTGACGACAAGTTCGTAAACGCTCTCGGCATCGAGTATCGTAAGTTACGGCCACAGTATATAGGTCAGATATTTTTGTAACACGCGGAACTTTGGCGACGCGTAATCGTGTCATTGACAATTATTATAGCTAGGTAGGTGAATTCGTGTATAGCGTGTGCTGCGGTGGTAACGTAGACCCACGTTGTCAAACTAATGAACCCATGCTGCCAACGTGCGCCACGTGGGCGTGGACCGCGTGCGCCGTGCGGTTTCCGCCTTGAACGCCACAGAGACTTTAACATACAAGTCGTACTTAAAAGTCATTTAATTTGATTAATAATAATAATATAATAATAAAAAGATTTATTGCCACACACAACAACACGTGCAATCCGGCCATGCACACAACTTATAACTAATACGATTTTTTTTTTAAAACCGTAAAATGTAATGACCATTGTACAGCGCGCCGCAGGTGTGACAATGGGGTTGACACTCAGCATAATGCTGGATGTGACGTGAGCCACAACAGCGCTGGTTTTCAGTGACTACCTCGATGACGTAACGAACGGGAAGCCAACATGACTTTTTGATTAATTTTGATTTAATTTTATTTGTTGATATTTCGTAACGTATCACGATATGACCACTGGACTGCTAAGTCAATGGTCTCAAGTTCGATTCCAAGGCACGCACCTCTGACTTTTCGAAATCATGTGCACAATTATCACTCGCTTTAACGGTGAAGGAAAACATCGTAAGGAAACCTGCATGCCTCAGAGATTTTCTCGACGGCATGTGAAGTCTGCCAACCCGCATTAGGCTAGCGTGGTGGACTATAGCCTAATCCCTCTCATACTGAGAGGAGACCTGTGCCCAGCAGTGGGACAGTATAAGGGTTGATTATTATTATTATTTCCTAACAAATGGCTGTGTCTAGTTTCTGCTTACCCCTGTGGCAAAATGTCGTGGGTGTATGTCATCGGGGACACAAGAGGATTGTAGGTTAAGTAAAGAAATGTTTATTTAATTAAACTTTCCTTAGTATGAAATCTTTTGTAAAAAAATCTAGTACTTATAAAGAAACCTACAACTTTTTAAAAGTTTTTCAATTTCCTTTAGCTTTAAGCTAACAATTTTTTTACGAATAAATAAACTGGAAAAGAAATTTGTTATAGAATTTCTGACTCAGATATTTTTTAACAAAAAATTAAAGTGGAATAACATGCCAAGTTTTTGTTGACAGAACAATTGAAAAAAAACGAATTCAAGCATTTTTTGGTGTATCTTCAAAACCGATCGTCAGACTGAAACCAAATTATGAAATTATATAAGACCGTCAAGGAAAAGAAAGAAATCGGTCATCGATAAAGTAGGTAGATATTGCCCTTATATCGTGGGGCTCGTGGGGCTCGTGGCCAAGTTATAACTACGCTGATCAACCGATCTGCAACGTCAGTTTGTGGATGGGTGACCATCCTTAACACATCAAGACCCGTCCATGTCTTGGAGAGCACGTAAAGCCGTCGGTCCCGGTTGTCATACGAACACCTATGACAATCGTTAGTGGGAGTCAGAAGCCTAAAAAGCCTGACAACCAGTCTTTCCTTCGAATAACGGTATTACCTAGAAATTGGGTTACGGAGGTCTGATGGCAGTCGCTACGTGTAAAATACTAATAATCAGCCGCATCCTGGTTAGACTGGAAGCTGACCCCAACATGGTTGGGAAAAAGCTAGGAACATGATATTGCCCCTATAAAAATAAGTAGCACATTGCCAAATCCGGGTATCCAGGACCTCACACTTAGCAGACATAATGTTTTTCTTAAAATTGGGGTTCACGGTATTCTGATCCATACAGTTTTTAAGAATTTAAGATTATTGGATAACAAAACAAAGGAAAACTTTGAAACCCTTATCATATCTTCAAATGACAATATACCCTTTTTTGTGATAATACAATATGGCGTTTAAATCCTGATTGAGATAGGTATACACACCATCACGCCTGTATTCCCCGAAGGGTAGAGCAGAGATCTATTTGTACACCTACAGTTTCCCAATGAAACAAATCCGAGCTGCTATTGAGAGTTACATACAATGACATACCATCAGGGTAGGCAGAGGCGTACTAATGTACGCCCACATTTCGCCACTATGTTTAGGTCCCATGTAATAGGGGGCGAGCCTATTGCCATAAACCGGCCACAAATCCAGACTCCGAGCTGCTATTGGGAATTTCACAGAAAACCCAACAACATTTTGCTCGACCCGGGGATCGAACCCAGGACCTCTAGCGTAGCAGTCGCGTTTGTGACCACTAGACCAACGAGGCAGTCTTACAGAGTTACATACAATCATATCATATCATCACCCCTGTATTCCCTGAAAAGCCAGCCAGAGGTATATATAGGTATGTTTTGGTCCCATGTAATAGGGGGCGAGCCTATTGCCATCAAACAGCTGAGAATTTCATAGAAAACCAAATAAAAAACTTTCTTTTTAAATTTTGAGGTAGGTAAAAAATACCCAAGAACTAAAAAGCAAAAAACGCGAAGGTGAAATATAAAGAATTGAATTGAATTGAACTAAATGCACTGCTCCAATACGATAGCGAGGTTTCGGAGAAAATGTAATTATCATTGAAGTATGCAACTTTGTATCAAACCGCTTGATCGATTTCGATAAAATTTATACGGGACCACCTCTTCCAAACAAAAAATAATTAAATCGGTCTACAACTGACGGAGAAATCGCGTAACATACATACATGACACAAAAAAAACATACAGTCGAATTGAGAACCTTCTTTTTTGAAGTCGGTTAAAAAGAATCCAAACCGACGTTCAATTTTCATAGTGAACCTCGAAAATTGCTAAAGAATTACGGATCCCCCATTAGAAATCGTTGACATAAATATCGTCGTCTCCACATCGAAAACTTGACACAAATATTTGGCAACACCGCTTGTAACTACAAAACATTTCATTGTTAGCATATAAGATACATCGCATGTAAAAATAGGGCCAAGTTTCGTATAAAATAGGAACAAGATTTATTTGCGAATAAAGTTTTTCTACTCGGTTATGACGTAGTTTTTGTGGTTACTATATTCGGGAAAACAAACACATTACGAGTATTGGGCGATAGATACCCCTCTCTCTAGAAATGTAAGACGAACTATTAGTACTACAATATAAACAATATAATCACGCCTGTATTCTCTCAAGGGCTTGGCAGAGGTGAGTCAGTTGGCCAGAACCTAAACTAGTCGGGCGAGTCCATTGCCATTAATAGGGCACAAATCTTAACTCAGTATTCAGTATTCAGTACTCATTCATTTATTGCGTTCCACAAAGTTTTTTTGGATGGTAAGTACTTATACATTATTAATATAAGTACATTGTGGACCCTGTCGGGCACAGCAATATAGGAGAGAGGAAGTACTAATTTATGTCAACTATTTTAGAGATATTAATAATAACTGTTTTAAATTATGGTACTATATTTAATATACAACTTATTTTGTATATTGTATTTATGTAACGTAATGTATGAATTAAATTAGATAAATATATTTTTTAGTATTTATTCTAGTCATGTTTTAGTTAGAATTATATTAACTCCGAGCTGCTACTGAGAATTTTATGCTTGACTTGGGAATTGAACTGAAGACTAGCAGAGACGCTTAGGACCATTAGTCCAACGAGTTAATTAAAGTAAGTAAGAGTTGTTTAAGTATTCTTTTAAATAAAAGGTAAAGGTCAAAAATTACAAGAACGTAATTATATTTTATTTTTAGATTAGCGCCGAAGAACACCGAATTTAAACACGCTCTTTGAATTTTAAGCAGTTTATTTAGTAATTGTTTTTTTTTCTTATTGCTTTTAATAATGATACTAGCTGTAATAGCTTTGAACTTTTCTTAGCAATCCCGTGTAAATTATTTTAATGAAGGACAAAATCGGTCAGAAAAAAAAGCGTCTTCTGGTTCGGTACACCAGACGCTTTCACCGCTAAGCTACCGCGAACCCTGCTCGCCAATCGAAATCTTCCTTTACATTCTAAACTTACGTCTTAATGTGTTAGGTGACGTAGCGACATCTACTGTGAATGCTTCACATAGATGAAGCATTTTCCATGCTAATTACATAAAAAAATTACGTCATCTTAAACGTAAGTAGAATGTGAAAAAAGATTTTGATTGGCGAGCAGGGTTCGCGGTAGCTTAGCGGTCAAAGCGTCTGGTGTACCGACCCAGAAGACGCAGGTTGGAATCCTGTCTGCCAGCCGACTTTTTCCTTCATTAAAATAACTTGTAATCTTACCATGGAAAATACATAATAAAAAAAAGATAATCCCGTGTAAATTTTTACAAAAAAAAAAGTTAATGCACCTCAGAAATTGGATTGGGGCCGGATTAATGGCTATAGGCTCGCTCCCTATTACATGACACCTAAGAAGCGAACTGTGTAAGCCAGTAATCAGTAAACTACTACTAAACCCTTCGGAGAATACAGGTTTGATGGTACTATGTTATGTAAATCTAAGCTCGAAGCTTCTACCACAGATTAAATAATAGTTGGACTAAGTAATCCCAGTGGGTTTGAGGGGCTTGTGGCTCAATTATATCTACGCTGATCAACCGAGCTGCAAGGTTAAGCTGCACTTGCCGCGGTCAGTCTGTGGATGGGTGACCATTCTTAACACATCGAGACCCGTCTGTGCTTCGGAGATCATGTAAAGTCGTCGGTCCCGGTTGTCATACGAACACCTATGACAATTATTGTTAGTGGTAGTCAGAAACTCAAAAAGCCTGACAACCATTCTATCCTTCGAATATCGGTATTGCCAAGAAATTGTGTTGCGGAGGTCTGATGGCAGTCGCTTCGTGTAGAATACTGATATTCAGCCGCATCTGGTTAGACTGGAAGCCGACACCAACATGATTGGAAAAAAGGATAGAAAGATGACGAAATAGAAAGAAACGATGATAGAAAGATGAAGATGAAGGTAATCTCAGTAACACTTAGCTCAACTTGGGAACCAAACCAGGCCAAGGTCAGCAGCTTACAATTACATAAGTTGTAAATTAATTTTCAATATTGTATTGAAGTGTCGATTGTAAAGGGTTTGGCTAATTGACACCTTGTGTTAAATTGATTAGTCACCAATCGGAGCTTCGTTAGTAGTCGGTACACCTAGGGCTAAACCTTTGAGTTATCATAATCAAATGTTGGGAAAATTGAATATACAAGATCATTTATTTGTCAAACATGAGTATACATACCTACACAGTACACAAATAAATAATTTTCACACGTCTATACTAATATTATAATAAAAAGAAAATATTTAATTGTATGTATAGGAGTAGGTATAGGAAGGTATAGGAGATCTCGAGGTTGATCTCCAACTCGCTGGATTGACCTCATCACTAAAGCGACGCAATCCACCGCAGTACAGTGTGCTCGAAATGCTGAAAGTCGCTAGAATTGACATCGCGCAACGTGCAGCAGCCTTTGGAGCCAGCGGTGATGCCGGGAGGCAACCCTGTACATCGACAGCCACGACCACTCTATCAAGAGTGCCGACTGAGAAGAAGATCTATGTATACCTACATTAAAACGCTATGGCGATTCATTGACTGACTGATGTATCAAAGCACAGCCCAAACCATTGAACGGATTGACCTGTTGGCACACAGATGCTTAGTATAACGTAGACGGATGCCTAAAATAGGATTTGGGGATATTCCCGCGGCATTGGAAAAATAAAAGAACCCTTGAAACAGCTAGTCTTAATATATCACAAAAAACCATTTCACACTTAGTGTTTGCGAAACTTGAAATGAATAAAAATACGTCTCCTCGAATCCCTATAAGTAAGCTTTCCCCGGGCATAATAATAAAATCAACCCTTATAACACCGGGTTCTTTACCCCTGGAAGACGTTTTCAGTTACACAGAAAGTGAATTTAAATGTATGTGTAGGTATCGTCAACCTTTTTGAGGTCATGACAAATATTTGGAATTCGTTACCGGGACCATAATATGGGTGTTCGAATTTTTGGATTTGGAATAAACAATAATGGCATAGGTTATGGGCCTGTGTCACTAACTCTGGATAGTCGGTAACCGCCAATAAATTCAATTAAATGAAATAAAAAACCCGACTGCGTAAATAGTACTAACTAAAAATCTAAAAACTAGCTCTGTGATGTTGGAAAATATATTGCAGGCGGGACAAGCAAAGAAACAATTTTGTTTATGAACGAACAGCTTGTCCCGCCTGCAATATATTTTCCTACATCACAGAGCTTGTTCTTATTAGATTTTTAGTTAGTAGATTTTTAGTCGGGTTTTTAATTTAATTAAATAATGTTAGTATCATTAGTTTATTCACTAAAGACAAATATTTTATATGTATAAGGTACTAATATTAACAAAATAATAAATAAAAATAAAAACCAAAATTTCCGCACCTAGGCGTCAAAGTACTCCTCATCGCTGTCATCTGGTAACGTGCCCAGAAGACTGGCAGCATTGCCACGTTGAATGGCAATGCTGATTCTTTGGCCCAAAAATAATCCAGCCCTCTGATAAATAAACATCTTAAATAATTGATTTTCTTTCCTATTTTTAGTTTATAAATCATCATAGAATCACTAGATAGATCCTAAATGATAATTTAAAATGAAAATTGATACAACTAAAGAACATTTTCATAATCACATCGCACATTAAAGCGTATAAAATATAAAATCCGCCATTTTGATTATTTTAAATGTCATAATTATACCCAGTGACACTCGTGCCATCAAGACGAATCTAATGAGGTATCATTTATCTAAATCGATTGAGCCGTTGAGTAGTTACGAGCGGACATAGGAACGGACATACATACATACACGTCAAACACATAACCCTCCTTCGACAGTCGGGTAAAAATGGAACACAATTCGTATGAAGTTATTTTTAATGAAGGAAAAAATCGGCTGGCGAGCAGGATTCGAACCTGCGTCGTCTTCTTTCACAATAGATGTCGCTACGTCACCTTAAAGACGTAAGTTTAGAATGTGAAGGAAGATTTTGACAAGCGAGCGGGGCTCGCGATAGCTTAGCGGTTAAAGCGTCTGGTGTACCGAACCAGAAGACGCAGGTTCGAATCCTGCTCGCCAGCCGATTTTTTCCTTCATTAAAAATAACTTGTAATCTTAGCATGGAAAATGCTTAAAAAAATACAAAAAGATCGTATGAAGTTATCTGCTAATTAATTTAACGGGATAACTTACTAAGAGGTGATGTAACAGGCCCTTAATACTAATACAAAAACTGCCATATTGGCCTAGTGGTTCTAATAAAGCTCGACTGCTATGCTAGGCCTGGGGTTCGATATCCGGGTCGAGTAAAGTGAAATTCCCAGTAGCAGCTCGGAGATTGAATTGGGGCCGGATTAATGGCAATAGGCTCGCACGGCCCACCCGAATTAATTAATTTACATGAATTTGTGGGTTACCTACATTATTTTATTACACCTCTGCCCAACCCTTCGAGGAATACAGTCGTGATGGTATGTATATTTATTTTATATATATATATATATAATATATATATATATTTTATAATATTTTTTTTTTATTAATATTTGGGGACATTTTTACACAGCACCATCTAGTCCTAGTAAGCAGAGCCTGTACTATGGGTACTAGAAAATGAATACAATACTTATATATATATACAAAAAATAGGAAATATATATATATATATATTGAAATTTATTTATTTGATATATATATATATATTTCAAAATATAGATGTCTTTGCTGTTTCTACAGGAAAATTTCGAAACTTTGTTCATAAAACCATGTCTGAGTTAAGTCGCTAGATAAGTATGCCAAACCATTTATATAGTTTACATAATATTGCTACTTTTATTTATTTATAAATATACTTAGTGTAGATAGGAATCGCACATCGTACTAGTAATATCACTAATTAATAATCTGTGGAAAATGTTGTTGGTTATACATTTATAATTCATTTATCTTAATTAGTTTATAATACTGAATGTGTAACTGTTTATTTTCCGTAAAATAAAATAAATATTTTTTGTAAATACATACATATTATACATAGGAAACACCCAGACAAACACAAATAGTTACTGTTGTACTACAATTTTACTTCCAGAATGTTACTCAAACCTAAATTACATAAATACATCACGTTTTTCGTATGTCGGTGATGTGAAGTTAATAAATAGTCGGTACTAGCGTGATGGATGACTTGGTGGGGAGCTCCAAGACTAGATCTTGGAGCTCCCTACAAGCTTAAGCCTGAGCTTTGAAATACATGTTCCATATTATCACGCTTGCTTTCCATTAAGGGTGAAGGCAGAGGTGTAGGTAGGCAGCGAAGAAAGAACTCATGGTTGCTTTTAAAAAGCCCAGACAATTATAAGTATTTTTTATACCACTAAGGTGCCTCGTTGGTCTAGTGGTCCCAAACGCGACTGCTACGCTAGAGGTCCTGGGTTCGATCCCCGGGTCGAGCAAAGTGTTGTTGGGTTTTCTGTGAAATTCCCAATAGCAGCTCGGAGTCTGGATTTGTGCCCGGTTTATGGCAATAGGCTCGCCCCCTATTACATGGGACCTAAACATACTGGCGAAATGTGGGTGTACATTAGTACGCCTCTGCCTACCCCTTCGGGGAATATGGGCGTGATGGTATGTAACTAAGGTGGCAAACAAGCATACGGCCCGCCTGATGGTAAGCGGTTACCATAGCCTATGGACGCTTACAACACCAGGGGTATCACTCGCGCGTTACCGACCCGAAAAATCTCTTAGATGTTTATGGAGGATTCACTGCGCTGACAGTTTGAGGAATAGGAATATTCAGGAATATGCTAGCGCAGCGGATCCTTAGAAGGAGCTCTGTGATAAATACCTAAGCCTGCTTCATTGGTCGTTAGCACGACTGCTACGCTAAAGGTCCTGGATTCGATCCCTGGGTCGAGTAAGTTGTTCTTGTGTATTATATGGGACATAAACATAACGGCGAACAGTGGGTGTACGTTAGTATACACCTCTGCTTAACCTGCCGGGGAATACAGGCGTGGTGGTATGTATATTTGTCAAATTCAAATTCAAATTCAAAATATTTTTTTTCAATTAGACCAATTACAATAAATAGGTACTTTTGAAACGTTAAATTAGTTGCACGGTTCCAAAAAAAAGTGGGTCTTATGGAGAAGAGCCGGCAAGAAACTCCATAGATACTCTTTTTAAAAAATATGTGTGGTAACAGTAACAATTGTTGTGAATAGTAATGAGGATGATGCAGCTTAATGTGTAGTTGCAGAGATTAAAGAGTAGGTAAGTATTACAATTGAAATTACTGCCATAGCAGTAAGAGCCGACCAGTCCCGACAGATAGCACCCGTTCACGAGCATGACGTGTGTATTGGCGCCGTTTGACTCAACCATGTTGTAGAGAATAAAACGACCCGACACACAGCGCCACCATCAGCAGGACATTTAAGTGAGAATGACAAGCTCAGACTGCGGGGCTAGTTATATTTAAGTAACATCTAAGCCTGCAGAATACGAGTACTCATACTTTACAGTTCATAATGCTAATTTCTCAATAATAAAAGATTTACGGTAAAAAAAATCTCTCAATTTAAAAGTTCGCAGTGTCGATCATCTGTCTCATTTACTTTTTTGTCTTGTTCCCAGGTTTGTGCATAGTGAAAGAACTGTGGATTGGATGAAGTGTTATCGAGAAATACGTGCATATCAGGTAAAATATATTCCTATTATTATATAGTTATCAACTACTTCATTTGTCTGCTAATCGCAAGAGCGGCTGCAGGATTCGTGTCAAGCAAATATCTCGGTATCATTATCGTCAACTTTTACTGTAAGATAAAAGCCATTGCGTTTATTATTAGGAATCACGATATTGAATGAAAAAACATTTTATCTAGCATAGAGAGCAGAGACCTGGCTTTATGCCTAAAGCTATGGATATGACCACAGGACTGCCAAGTCGTATATTTCGAGTTCAAATCCAAGGGTATAATACCTTTCGTGATAATGTGCGTATTTATTTATTTATTTTATGGACCATCAACACAGGATACACACAATACATTAAATATAAAAGTAGACATAGTTTTATAATGGTGTGTTCCTCCAATTATAGAAGGTCACAGCATGCACTTATAGTCTAGCTAGGTGAACAAAGTAAGATAAAGAAGAAATGACATTACAATAAAAAGAACTATACTAAATAAAAATAGTTATATAATCAAGTAATAAATTGAAAATTAGGTATTAATGACATAATTAATTATCACTTACAACGGTGAAGGAAAACATCGTGAGGAAACGACGGCGTACGACGTCTGTCAACCCACACTAGGCCAGCGTGTTGGCCTATCACCTAACCCCTCTCATTCTAACGAGACTCTTCCCCACCACTGGGATGATTAATAGGTTTATACTGATAACTTTGGTGTGTAAGACCTCTATCATGAAATATATTACCGTTACAACTTTGACGACGTCTGTGGTCTAGTGGTTCGAGTACCGGACTGCTGATCACGAAGTCGTGGGTTCGATTCCCACAATACATAAACATTTATGTGATAAACATAGGTGTTTGTGTTTGTCTGGGTGTTTCTTATGTATTATAAGTATGTATTTACAAAAAAAAAGTATATAAGTATTATATCCATTGTCTAGTACACATAGTACAAGCTCTGCTTAGTTTGGGACTAGATGGTGCTCTGTAAAAATGTCCCAATTTATTTACTTACTTACTTACTTAACTGTTGCCAGAACCAACCTACTGTCAAAAACACCTCTCGTCCGCACAATATGTATATTGAACAAAGTTCACCAGAGAATTGATATATTTTCGTGCAATCTGAGTGAGTTCGCAAGAGTTTTGTTGAATTTTATTAGTTATATATAATTTTTCTTTAATTTTATTGTTTTGTATTTTTAAGTGTATTGTTATTTTTTAAGTTGATTTTTATGTATTAGCCGTATTTTTAAATTTATTTAGTGTATGTGCTCAACCACTATTGTATTGGGGTTATCCTGTAAAGATAGTGTGTAGTATAAATAAATAAAAACACTTATGTCTCGAGAACTGCTGAACCGATCTTCATGGTTTTTGGTTTGTTGGATTTATCTCTGCCCCGAATAACAGAATAACAATAATAAAACTGGTTTCAAACTTAGCTAGTCAATTATAACACTAAAAACAAAAACGAAAATAGAAATTCGTTCAGCCATTTTGTTTTGTAAATTATTACCAGCAAGGGATTGCAGTGGAAAAACAGAACAAACAAACATATATAGATAGCCATGAAACAGCATTGGACAAAAACAATAACAAACGGAACGGAATAAATGGAACGGAATAACATTGTTATATACCTACTGATAGCGACACTTATTCTATATTATAATACAAGGTGGAAGGGGCATTGACGCACATCCGAATACCATAAGTTCAGTACATGATTCTGCACCCCCGCCCCCCCCCGCGTTGAAATTTTCCGTTACCAATATTTAAATTTTTTCTGGAGTTTTTTTTAATTGAACGTGTAAAAAATCTATATTTCTATTTACCCAAATTAGATTTATAATTAAAAAATCATTATTTCATTGATTTCGGATCGCGCGCGCGATAACATTCACCGCAGAGCGATATAATCGCGTATTTAGCAATACACTGCGCGCTCAAAAATGTCATCGAAACCGATCATTTTCCACATCTATGACCTAGGTCATTTTATTTTTGACCTTGAATGTGCTTAAGTACAAATCTGCTTAACCCTTTGGGGCATACAAGCGTGATGGTATGTGTTGTTAAATGTCATTCACACTTTACTTCACCCATTTCTATGTTGCATATTATCTCATGCAAAATAGAAATGGGTGAAGAATGGTGATGAATTCTCTCTCGGTAACAAACTAATTTACCAAGAAAGTGAAAAAGCAGTTTTCTTGTAAATTTACAGTCCATTGGAAACCAGTGTTCCTAATGTTCCCGGCAACGCTGAGGATAGGTATTCTTTCAACGCAAGCGTGCAATAGGGATGTGAATTATATTTACAAGTCGGATATTTCGGATATTTTATTTAAATTTTAATATTAGTGAAGATTTTGAGATTCATTTTCTGAAGATTCTTGTTGGCTATGTTGGTATCAGATCTTTTTTTTTATTATTTTCTGTCATTAGGTTTTATTACCAGCCAAGTTTTTTGCAAAAATGAATGATGTTGTATCTCAAGTTTTTCCCCAAAAACGTTTTCGACGCAACATGGCTTTTTTGATAATGCATTATGAAATCTTGGCGCCATTAATTGGTATGTTTTTGATTGGATTTCAACTTTTGCATTTAGTGCTCATCACCGTTTTTATTTTCAGGGTTTTTGTAAGTAATTATAATTGAAAAAAATATTATTCTAGATAAAAATCTGACTGTAAATAATACTAACGCAAATTCCTAGATAACATTTGGTTAAAATATCTTCCTTCTAAGACGGAATCATGCGATATTTAATTCTCAACTGATTAGTTTGTTTTGTGTGAGAATTGATCCGCTATACACACGTGACTATATAGTCACTGCGCCAATTGTGCAAAATGTTGGAAGCATTTTACAAGCGTTTTAAAAAACCTATTCGTAAAATGTTTTGGATTTAAAAAACGTTTACACATAAAGCCTTAAACTATTTCATCTGTATTTTTGGTGCGCTCATCACTCTCGGCAATATTTTAAATCGCCGGTTTTGCCCATTGAGGTATTAAGTAATACATCTCTATTAGTGATATAATGTAATCTAGCAGCCACAGCGAAAATTAAACAAATGAAATCATGAAGTTGGGCATCGTGCAAGCATTTGATTGCAATAATTGATAGCATATCGGACGTGCGATGCCAGACCGTGATTCGTTAGTTAATGATCCGAAATATCATTATCGTTACATTTTGTCGATGGTACGCATATTACCCTAGTAACCAGGCTAAAATAATGCCATAAAGTAACATAATACCAGAGTAGAAATAGTGTATCATTAACCTATTCTTTGTCCCAATGTTGGTAACGGGTATCCTTTCAGAATGAGGCGGGTGAGACTATAGTCTATCATGTGGCCCTAGTGTTGCTTTTCAGACTACACATGCTAGCAAAAAATCTTTCAGATATGCAGGTTTTTTTAACAGTAGATTCCTCCAAATTGATACTACCATACCGCTTACAATCAGACCGTAGAGCTTGTTTAAAAATAAAACAATACTAGCACATGAGATAATATCTCAAGAACTATGACTAATGCGTGAATCCCGTCTTTGCAATCGTTATTTTAGGAATATTTTGACTGACAGTTTGATGGTTTTTTCTTGGCTATTCGTAAAGTGGTTGGTTGAGATTTTTTTTGAATAAACAATCTTTCGGTTAATAGCTTTTTGTAGGTGCAAAATCAGTAAACTTTTGGCAGTTATTAGGGACAGCACAGACAGTAGGTATACATTTAGTGAACTGGCTATTCTCTCGCAACTCTAAGGAACTTTTTGGAGACAAGTAAGCTTATCTTCTTTTAGTCTTTCTCACGATATAATCAGACAGTCTTCTTGCCAAATTTTATCGAAATTCAGCGGTTTAGATGTGAAAAGGTTATAGACAGACTGACAGAAAGTTAACATTAGTACGGATATTTGAGTAACTCAAGATTTTATAGCTCATTATCATTGATGGCATAGCTCTTAAAAGCGCTTCAATTTAGCAATTTAATAAATTTCAGTATTGAGTTTGAGATAGAATATGATCTAGTGGTGCGCAATATTTGAAATACCTATTGGATAGATATTAATAGAGCTTACAAATTATTAGTTTGAAATAGGTATTATCTTACCCGTAAATTAATATCGAGTTTGTGCGACCAAGCTTGTTATAATTCATGCCTAAAATATCTTCTATGTTATAATTGTTTCACGCACACATATAGCTCAACACTAGTTACCAAGTTACAAATCACATTTTAATGAAATAAAAATAACGAAACAGTTTCGAAATCTACCCAGTTATCAATATAAGTTAAAGTAAAGTAAATGACAATTGATTGACAGTTGTAGGCATTCCAAAACCTTTTCAACGCAACCATGCTAATTACTTTTTTTTGTAGTTTTGTATGTGTTATGTTTTATGCTGTAGCTGTTTATTATTCCTTAATAAAATAAAATAATGATTGTAAAATAATATATGAATGTAGTAAATCTATTATAAATTCAAATATAAAATCCAGCGCAACAGAAAGTAAGAAGAAATATTTATTTGGATATATCCGAGACACACAACACTGATAATTAACATAAAGTACATAACATAATGATTAGGTACTAACTTTAACTAAGATAGGCTCTTGTCGGGCGCATAGCACATATCCGCATCATTATCCGAATCTTTTCCACCACTAACATATTGGAAATCACCGTTTATTGAAATAAAACCAGTATTCTAATCAAACGTTAAAAATCCGCATATTTATATACCAAATATCCGCAATCCACATCACTACAATATCATGCTCCGCCATTTCCAAATTCAAAACTAGTATTCAAACGTGTCAAATTCCGGATACTCGTACTACAGATATCCGCATATCCGAAACTTTTCCATCACTACAGCGCTTCCGACAGGCGTACAAAGTTTCACACTGCCTTGGCTGATATGCACTGCGCAAATGCGCAAACTTCCAGCGGTTACTTGGCGTTTCTGTTATTAAATCTTTCAACTGACTTGGATTCGAACTGACAGAGTTTTAAGTGACTTTTAATTTAAAAGTTTAGTATAATGAACTTCTCATGCGCAAAATTCTCGGATATTTTTTCTACGCTCTTTAAAGATCAGACGTTCTAAAAAAAAGAGACATTTTTTTTTTTACTTTATATACTTATTCTTAATACACCATTGACATTTCATAAGTGCCTGCAGGCATAAGGTCTATGTGAAAATAAAACTACATATTTTGATTTTGATTGACTGTCCCTCTTCATTTTTAAATATTTCCTGTCCAAAGGTTATCTGATAGATATCGCTTTATGTTTTGTTTCTTATTATGGTGTAAATTAAAGATTATTCTATCTATAAGTACTTAGACTTACCTACGAATTTGTGATTAAGGATTTATTTCGTAAGAACCTACTTATATAAATTACTAAAACAACATAAATTACTCTAGCTAAGTGGGTGTTAAAAAGCATAGTCTTTAAAGACTATGCTAAGTACCTGTGGAGACACTGGGATCACGTCAGGGTCACAAGTATGGAGGAACGAGGTGTGTTGCCCCTCCAACCAAAGGGAGGATCCTCCGACCAGGCAGGTGTTATGCCTGGCGGGCCACTACCCGACGGTTGATGTCGGGCGGTTGTGTAAGCAAGTTGCAGGGTAAACTTCACTTGCGCGATTCAGGATATTGCTTCGTAGAAGTGCTTCTGTAACTCGATAGATGTCGCTACACCCATCACTTACCAGGCACGATTTCCATAACATAAACATAGATTTATCAAAGTCGGCTTTCGATCACCCTGATGATTGACACCCCCTTAACTGCCTACCCTAGAGAGCACAGCGTGATGGTACAGACATTAATCAATGCTGAGCGGGATTTATCCTGTTCCTGCAGTCATTGGGGAGTTGCAGGAAAATTAGCTTATTTTGCATGTAAATATCGAAGATATTTGGGATATAAAGTCGTAAGAAACTGGCTCATATGTTACTGATTTAGGGGGTGAGCCTATTGCAAGGTACTAGGCATTAATCCAAACTCGAAGCTGCTATTGGAATAGGGAATTTGAATGGTTTAAGTGAAATAAGATATATTGATGTACTGAAAAAAAAAACAATCTAATGATAAAGTACTATAGTTTACGCGGAACTAGTTGGCCGCGCCTTAGGTAGGGACGGGGGTGAGGCGGCGGGTTACTGTGAACAAAAGCAAGCGCCCCGCCCCTCCATCCCGCCGCGCGCAGGCGACCCCGCCCCTCCGTCCCACTCCGACTCACATACGGCGCGGCCAACTAGTTCCGCGCAAACTATAAAAAGGATTTTGGGAAATTCCTACGGGTTTGGGCACAATTTGGTGAACACGAGTAACCTAAAATCCTTATATTATAAAAGGTGCTCGTGGCCAAGTTGTACCAACGCTGATCAACCAATCTGCAAGGTTAAGCTACACTTGCCCCGGTCAGTATGTGGATGGGTGACCATTGTTGACATATCAAGACGCCTCTGTCGGGTATAGCTGTCGGTCCCGGTTGTCATACGAACAATCGACACGATACGAACACCTATGACAGTCGTTAGTGGTAGTCGGAAACCTAAAAAGCATGACACCCAGTCTTTCCATCGAATATCGGTACTGCCCAGAAATTGTGTTGCGGAGGTGGTCGCTCCGTGTAAAATACTGATATTCAGCCGCATCCTGGTTAGACTGGAAGCCGACACCAACATGGTTGGGAAAAGGCTAGGAAGCAGATACACACAAAGCAACTGATGCAAACAAATACAAAAGCAACACATATTCTTTTCACAATACTTCTTCCGATGAAAGCACCCATCACTTTGTTTGACGTAGAAATCAAACTTAGAATCCCACGCTTAATATTCTCGCTTCCAACCACCAGACTAATTAATTCGTAATTCAATATTAAACCGTTCTACAATAGAATTTATCTTAGCTTTAGGTTTCAGGGCTAATATTTCAGCCCATTTATTTGTAAAGCTTCTCAGTTTAAAACCGAACTGTAACTTAACCGCAATTGTAACACATTTGTAACGATTATCTGTGTGTTATTGCGTGTGAAAGCATTTTGCGTGACAATTGTGGGCGATGCGTTTCATGTCGTATTGTATGTAGATGTATTTAATGTTATTGGAGCTTTAATTAGCAATGATAATAAACTCGTGTTAGCACTTAAAACTTATAGGTACTATTTGCGATTTTAAATAATTGAATGTATTGTTTTATTGTAATCTATACTATTATAAAATTGTAAAAAAGTCATTTCTGTACATTGAAGATATTTAAAAAAAAAACAATTGGGTTAGAGTATATAAACGATCGCGAACCCAAAAATGTGATTTTTAGAATTCTTGTCTGTTTGTCTGTTTGTTAGGGGTTGGCGCTAAACTTACTGAATAGATTTGAATTTTGTATGAACTGTTGTAAAGCATAATTTCCAACTTAAAAACTGATGTAAAGCTTTTTTCAATTATTTGAATAGATCCTTGGATACAGCTTGACCTCTCTGTTGTATGCAAGCCCATAGAAAGAAGAGATCATCATTGTTGGTTTTTTGTTTTTTATTTTCTATTTAAAAGTCTATCGTTCAACTAAAAAAATTAGGTATATCTCATTCCACTCGGTTGCGTAGATGCTGAGATAGAGCTTGACCTCTCTGTAGTATGCATTCCTATTGATATAAGGGATCATTATTGTTGGTTCTTTTATTAAGTTGTCATTATGCGCAGATATCATGATTGTTGATTAGTTATAAACGTTTAAAGTGGTATAGACTTAAATTAAAATTAAATAGTTGTAAAGCTTGGTTAGAATTACGAGTTATTACGACTAACTGAAGCTTCCGTTTTCTTTTGGACATATTTTCACAAACAGCATCACCTCAGTACCTCATAAAGTACCTCAGTACCGAGACTAATTGTCGACCGGAATCGAACCCACAATATTCATTGAGCTTAGCGCCGTTATAACTTAGTCACGAGGCCCTTTTTACAAACCTCTAATACACTACTTTAAAATACAAGTTTTTTATCAATGGGATCAATTTCTAATCCTAATTTTGTTTCTACATCCACGTAAGCGAAGCCGCGGGCAAAAGCTAGTTTGATAATATGTATAAGAGCCTGTTTGATAGCCTCTAGTTTTATTTCAATCTATAAGTACTCTATGCTAATATTATAAAGAGGAAAGATTTGATTGTTTGTTTGTGCACAAGACACAAACATTTATGTGACGAACTTAGGTGTTTGTGTTTGTCTGGGTGTTTCTTATATAATTTTTATAAGTATGTATTTACAAAAAAAAAGTATATAAGTATTATATCCATTGTCTAGTACCCATAGTACAAGCTCTACTTAGTTTGGGACTAGATGGTGCTGTGTAAAAATGTCCCAAGATATTTATATCCAAAAAAAAAACTACCGGACCGATTTGAAAAATTCTTTCAGTGTTAGATAGCCCATTTATCGGGAAAGGTAATACCATCATGCTACGACTAATAGGAGCGAAGTAGTAATGAAAAATGTTGCAAAAACGGGGAACAAAATTATAAGACCACGCGGGCGAACTCGCTAGCGGAAAGCTAGTGTCTAATATTCGCGTAAGTGTCAGAAACCAGTAGCTATTTTTATTGCAAGTTTTTGGCGTTAACAATTTAAGATTTAAATTAAACAAACAAACAAACCACACAGTTGCACGCGTCCAGAGTACTGCAGGTTCAAACACTCTCCAAGACGACGATTCCTTTCGCCAAAATTTATAATACATTTAAAATTTATAACGTTGCAAATAACGTTACATGTAACGTTGCACCTCTCTATAGGGGGGCTAGACAAGTTGCATTTTGAAATTCGAATCGACAAACAAAATGTATGGAAATTACATTAGTGACAGTCCGATTTGTCGAAAGCTTGTGTCATTTCCATACATTTTGTTTGTCGATTCGAATGTCAAAATGCAACTTGTCTAGCCCCCTTGTATCGTTGCACGTATAGCTACTGTAACATTTTATTCGTTGCGTCCATGAATCACTTTAATTTACTGTTGTTCGCCTGATGAACCAAGCCGACTGTATTTAACAGGATTTGGAAAACGGTGAATTGTGTTTATTTTCCTTTGCAGCTGTGTTCAAACGGGATTTCGAAATATAAAAATAGCTGTGTGGAAAATATACACACTTTTGTTATTAGTTATCTCTCTACTGAACTGCCTCGTTATCTGCGCTAAAGGTCCTGGGCTCAATTCCCAGATCGAGCAGTGTAATTGGGATTTTCTATGAAATTCTCAATAGCAGCTCGTAGTTTGAATTTGTGCCCGAGTAATATGTATGTCGATAGACTGTCATCCTATTACATGGGCCCTAAACATAGCGGCGAAATGTGAGTAACTTAATTACGATAGGCTCGCCCCCTATTACATGGGACCTAAACATCTCTTCTCCTCTCCTTTCGGGAAATGGGAGGCGTGATGTTAAGATAAGCAAGAGAATAATTTGATTTTTTTATTATAAATAATGCGTTTGGCAGCACCTCACTTGATGGTAAGGTGATACCATAAACAAACAAATTATATTACCTACATACTACATATATATTTAGTAGTTGTTAGCATATATATTTTGTTGTAGTTTAAAAGTAAGAATAAACTAGACTAAATATGTCATAATATAAAACAAAAACTGTTATAATACATTAATATAATATTAAAAATACATAGTTTTATATGCTAAGTTTTATAAAATTGCAATGCTTGTAAAAGGCCGCTAAGTCATAAGTACACTATTATAAAATGTAACTTATTTATACACTTAGTACGCAATAAATCTTTTGAATTTGAATTTAAGTGACGATGCTGCCAAGGATATTTTATTTATTATTTATTTTTTGTTAGCTTTATTTTATCATCTAGTTCTTAAATTGTTTTGCTTTGTGAATTCACTCATAGTGCAGTTAAACAAATCAATCTGTTATGTTAGTATTGTTAGGTGTAAGGGTCACCTTTGCGGTTAAAGCCTCCTCCAAACCGTTCCGGGTGGCTCTATCCATTGCCCAGCCCAACTACCAAACACGTCATGACACAACTCCAGCATGCCAAGGATGTAGTACGCAAACTTAAATAACGTCTTTTCACCATATGAAAACCTTCAAGACGAGAGCGCCTTGAAGACAAATAGCCCACAAAATCATATAACATCAGGACACAGGACAATCTTGCCCACCATTACATACATCCATCAGCCAATCCGTACTGAACGCGGCTTTAGGATGAATAAGTTATTTCGTAATCTTTACCAGGCGTTTTTATCTTCTAAATGCGGATCCCTAAAAAACCTTTTTGTTTTATTACAGCATTACTTAAACATTGAAAAGGAGCTTAACTCAAGCTTTTTGATTAATGTTTGTACAATTACGCTTGTTACTTTTAAGGGGATATGCAGTAGTGTAGCTTAGGTAGATTTTTTGTCACGGTATTGCGGATTTACGAGTGCTTTTTCTAAAGAAAAATACGATCTGCATTCGAAGGGATGCAGGTTCAGACCCTGCCTGAGATCGTAATCGGGTAAAAATGTAAACAATACTGATTGTTAGGTAGGCCATGGCAGTTTTTTCGGTTTTTTTCTGCAAGTAAAAATTACATATTTCAATAATTTTCTATTGAAATGTGTAATGATTCTGCTTGTTATTACTTAAATATGGGTGCTTTTTCCATGGAAAATTAATAAGAAGATTCGTCAACAAATAGGTCATCGAGAACCGGACCTTTTTTCCGGTTCCGAAAAATCCTGTAATTTCAGAACCGGGTTTTTTTTAAACGCTCAGAACCGGGAAAAACCGTTTTTTTTTCAGAACCGGGAAAAACCGGGTCTATGCTCTATCAACAAACTATGCTGTGCTTTAAACACCGTGGTGTTTTCGGTATTCTACCTATTGAACAAGAATAATACGTTTGAGTTAATTATTACTGTCGTACAATCAATATTACGCTGCACACTAAATCACAGTTAGCAAGTTTAAACTTTAAAGTTAACGGTAACACACCACCTCGTGTCAATAACCCCAAGATACATAACCAAACTACTTAGTAGTTACGACTATAACTTGGTGTTAGAGCGGTGCAAGATCAGTGCAAGTTCAGTTCAACTTCGAGCCGAGTTTCATGCAAGCTTACTTATTTTAGAGCCATGTACACGCTTCGGGTGTTTTGTCGACTAACTGTTGCATGTAATTTTTAACCGACGTTCGAAAAACCAGAGGAGGTTTTCAATTCGGATGTTTATATATATAATTTTATGTACGTTCGCCGATTTCTGTCTCAATTATGGACAGATTTTGAAAAAAAAAAATCTTGTTCAAAGTGTATTGTTTCGAAATGAAGCCATTAAAATTTGAACGTAAAATTCCCACCCCTAAGGGTAGAAAAATAGGGGATGATTGATTTTATAATTACTGAATGTCAAGCGATTGTAATGAAACTTGGTACGCGTATGTAGTCGTGATGTTCCTACAATATAATGGACACCTAGAGTTGATCTGATGATGGAAACGGGAAACAAACGAAGGAAACCCTCAACGGTTTACAGCACTTATCTCGTGTTTGGGCTTATTTAATTGGGCTTCATGAGAACTTAAGACCTGACTTTGTTCAAGTAAGGTAATTAAAACAAATTTTACTTTTTACTTACCATAAAATTTAAAAAAAAAAAACTTTTTAACAAAAAATAAAACCCGACAAGAAAAGCAACTAAAAATCCAAAAATATACCTTTATTACTTTTTCTAACATGCTTTGAGTAGATGTTTGTTATTATTGTTTCCTATTTCGTTGGTCTAGTGGTCCCAAGTACGACGAGGTCTTGAGTTCGATTACCGGGTCGAGCAGTCATCATTACCAACAAGCCATTATCTGTCCCACTGCTGTGCACGGGTCTTCTCTGGGTGTTAGGCTATAGTCCACCACGGTAGCCTAGTGCGGGTTGGCAGACTTCACATGCCGTCGAGAAAATCTCTCAGGCATGCAGGTTTCCTCACGATGTTTTCCTTCACCGTTGTAAGCGAGTGATAATTATAATATGCACATGTTCACGAAAAGTCAGAGTTCGAGGATTCGTACTTGAGACCTTTGACTTGGCAGTCCAGGGGTCATATCCTTAGACTAGCACTGGTTTGAGCACTGTTGTTGTTTTTCTGTGAAATTCCCAGTAGCAGCCCGGAGTCTGGATTTGTGCCTGATTGATGGCAATAGGCTCGACCCCTATTATTGTCCTACTAGCTTTCCGCCAGCGGCTTCACCCGCTATCCCACGGGAACCATTAATTTTACCGGGATAAAAAGTAGCCTATATGCTATTCCAGACTATAATCTATCTCTGTGCCAAATTCCATCCAGATCCGTTCAGTAGTTTTTGCGTGAAAGAGTAACAAACATCCATCCATCCTCACAAACTTTCACATCCTATCCTACTTCCTACTAATATTATAAATGTGAAAGTTTGTGAGGATGGATGGATGGATGGATGTTTGTTACTCTTTCACGCAAAAACTACTGAACGGATCTGGATGAAATTTGGCACAGAGATAGATTATAGTCTGGAATAGCACATAGGCTACTTTTTATCCCGGTAAAATGTATGGTTCCCGTGGGATAGCGGGTGAAGCCGCTGGCGGAAAGCTAGTTTATAATATTAGTAGGAAGTAGGATAGGATAGGATAGTAGGAAGTAGGAAGTAGGATAGGATTACGGGTGTACATAACTATGCCTCTGCCTAACACTTCGAGGAATACAGGCGTGATGGTATGCTACATGTGTTTACCTCAAATATTTTGTTTCCCTATTCAACCCATGTTGACAGGATCCTTGGCAGAAATCATATTATTTTCTGTAACAATACCTACCTATTATTTGCCAAACAATCCCAAGGGTTGGGAAATAATCACCGTATCAATAGGGGGCTAAGCAGAGAACGAAAATAATTGATATTTGTTTAACAAGAACGGGAAGTCCGTGTTACACGAATTGAATTGAATTGAATGTTGAGATGGTTTGGGCATGTTGAGAGCGTGAATTGGGTTTTAAGAGAGGTAGGGCACAGCCATTAATGGCTCAAAAGAGGTCATCAAAAGCCCATACAATTCAGCCCAAATTTGTACCGCAGGTACATGATAACTGTCAAGTTGATAGTTTTTACCTCGAAATCACTATGAAACTGAAAATAATCTGCCGTAATGGCGTGCGTTTGACATTTCGAAACTGACACTGACAGTTTTTACTATGACATCATTACGAAACAGATCATCGTGTGCCAAAATAGCGTGATTTTTCTTAATTTAAAAGTTTTTTTCTCATTCTCCATTCAACATTAAATAAAGTAGGTGGGCCCCTTCCAAGTCTTCCAATAATACTCACCACGTACCTACATTTGTTCTGTCAATATCCGTTCATCCATTTCTACATCCACAAAAGCATCTTAACATACCTTTCTCAATCCTTGTTACTATATTTTACACTCCACTACTCCCTAATCAAGACACAAAAGTCAATTAAAACACTAATCTTCATATAAATTATATCCTTAAAATCCCGCCAATTTCCGTAAGGAGACTCCTCGACAAGTAATCGCGCTTAGAATGACAATCACCAGTTTATAAAGACCCCCTTAAAGTATAGGCTGCATTTTAATCCATGGATTTTGCTAAGAGTTTAATATAGCGATGGATCAAGTTATGCTAGTCGCTTCGGATATTGATTTACTAATGTACATAGAATTGGAGGGTTCCGTAAACATAATTTAATTAATTTAATATGTTTCGTATACGTGTTGATTTTGGAAAATATTTTATATTAAATTACACATTTTCTTCTTTTTTTATTTGACGATGAACGTGTTTTTTATTTTAACAAAGGAGGTCATCATAAGCCCATTCAACTCAGCCCAAATTTGTACCGGAGGTACATAAATAAATATAAATATAAATATTTTGGGGACATTTTTACATAGCACCATCTAGTCCCAAACTAAGCAGAGCTTGTACTATGAGTACTAGACAATGGATATAATACTTATATACTTTTTTTTGTAAATACAAACTTATTTTACATAGGAAACACCCAGACAAACACAAATACTTATATTCATCATCACGTCATAAATATTTGTGTCTTGTGGGAATCGAACCCACGACCTCGTGATCAACAGTCCGGTACTAGAACCACTAGACCACAGACGTTGTCAAAATGTCACATGACAGCTGTCAAGTTGATAGTTTTTACTATGAAATTACTATGAAACTGATAATAATCTGGCGTAATGGCGTGCGTTTAACATTCCGAAACTGACACTGACAGTTTTTACTATGAAATCATTACGAAAAAGATAATAGTGTGCCAAAATGGCGTGATTTTTTTTCAGATTAAAAGTTTTTTGTCTCATCCCCCAGTCAACATTAAAAAAAGTACAACTACAGTTTTAACCAGCGTAAGTATTACAGAGTATTGTTTTCCAATAAGTGTCCCTTCGGTACCTCATTTGGACCGATTTCGATGGACTCCTTTTTGACATATACCATTGAGTTATTATACTTTTAACCCCCGACGCAAAAACGACGGGATGTTATTAGTTTGACGTGTCTGTATGTGTGTGTGTGTGTGTGTGTCTGTCTGTGGCATCGTAGCTCCCGAACGGATGAACCGATTTTGATTTTGTTATTATTTTTTATTTTAAAGGTGAATAAGTCGGGACTGTTCTTAGCTATGTTTGATGAAAATCGGTCCAAGATGGCCGCCGCCACAAAATAGCGAACTATATATTTTTTCACAACTCCCTCAATATGGGTATCAAATGAAAGGGAAATATACACTATGATGGATTTCAAATCCAAGATGGCCGCCACCACAAAATGGCAAAATACATTTCGTGTCGGGGGTTTTCAATTTTTTTTATTTATGTTAGGTTATTGCTTAGATTGTATGGATGCTAAATAAAAATTATACTTGCATATGTCTTGCCAGAAGTCAGACGTAAATGAAATAGTTAGTTATAAAAATGCTAATTAATATAGATTTATTACGCCATAAAACGAAGTGATGGCCAAAAAGGCTTCAACTGGAGCCAAATGGTCCTCAACTTTTTAAATGCTTCATAAAAAAAATTAGTAAGACATATTTTTGATATTTGGCTTTAGCTTCGCATCACATACCATCGCGCCTGTATTCCCCAAAGGGGTAGACAGTGTACTACTGTGTGTGTGCTGCTGTAAAGCAGTGATAACTTAGTGATAATGCCCACTGGACTGCCAAGTCAAAGGTCTCTAGTTCAAATCCAAGGTGACTCCAACCCACCTCTGACTTGTCGAAATTATGTGCGTAATTATCACTCGTTTTAACGATGAAGAAAAACATCGTGAGGAAAACTGCATGCCTGAAAGATTTGCTTTACTGCATGTGAAGTCTGCTAACCCGCATTAAGCCAGCGTGGTGGACTATAGCCTAATCCCTCTCATACTGAGAGGGGACCTGTGCCCAGCAGTGGGACAATTACCTAAAGAGTTTATGATGATGAATGTAGACTTAGATGGTAGTTACAATGCTTTAAATCTAATAACAATCACGGACCCTGTAGGGCACAGCAAATTACAAATCACAATAATAATCCTCCTTTCATATAATACCTAAATAAATAAATAATAAATAAATATCCTGGGACATTTTACACAGCACCATCTAGTCCCAAACTAAGCAGAGCTTGTACTATGGGTACTAGACAATGGATATAATACTTATACACTTTTTTTTTGTAAATACATACTAATAATACATAGGAAACACCCAGACAAACACAAACATTTATATTCAACACATCAATATTTGTGTACTGTGGGAATCGAACCCCTCGGTACTCGAACCACTAGACCACAGACGTCGTCAATAATAGGTAGCCTAATGCCAAATCTAAACACCGAGCCGCTGTAACTGCATAAAATGCCAAATAATCTTAAAAAGGTTTCATAAACAACAAAGATTTGTGCGAATATACTCGTATCCTATCCTACTTCCTACTAATATTATAAATGTGAAAGTTTGTGAGGATGGATGGATGTTTGTTACTCTTTCACGTAAAAACTACTGAACGGATCTGGATAAAATTTGGCACAGAGATAGATTATAGTCTGGAATAGCACATAGGCTACTTTTTATCCCGGTAAAATGTATGGTTCCCGTGGGATAGCGGGTGAAACTGCTGGCGGAAAGCTAGTCTAATATAAAAAAGCTTATAAAAAATAAAGACAGAACCACCTGCTTTTGATGGCAATTAAAGCATCTACTAAAATGATTTCAAGAAATAAAGATGACGTGATTCTGATGTAATTTACCGAATGAATGATAACAGTCGTTCTTTAATCACTCACTCCTTTGATCATTTGCTCAAACAGTTGGAAGCACACCCCTGCTTTGAAGGAGATGATAAAATTCCCGCGAAACGACATCAAAACTCGCATACTAACTAGGTACAAGAAATTTAATGTTAAATTAAATTAACATAATTTGAGATGTTATTTTTTGTATTTTTTTAATCATTTTTATACTAAGTACAAGTTAAATAAAATGTTTTTTTTTGTCAAGTTTTTCTGTAAATAAATCATGTTTATACAAAGGTAGAGGTAAAGGTAGAACAGCTAAAAAAATATATCAAAGGAAAAGTTGTTTACTAGTGTTTAGGTACTAGTCGGAATTTAAAGGTTTTTTTTTAAGTCTCTATGGTGGGGGCCCCTCTTTTGTGGAGGCCCCGGGGCAGTAGCCCCTGTTGCCCTCCCTTAAATCCGGCCCTGCACGGGCGAGCAAACTCGTCAAACCGCAAGTACGACAGACTCACTCGCCCGTCTATCCGACCTTTCAGACATTCGTGCTAACCAAAACAATATGTAATAGGATTAGGGCGAAATCAATATTCCAACATTGTCTGTTTAATTGGATTGCCTAATCGTGAGCCTAGGATGTAATGGCCTGTCGTTGGCGAATAGTTTGTAGTTACAGAATACTAAATAGCATTTTATTAATTAAAGGTAATTCCTTAATCTTGCTGACAAGAAAAACAAGTCTATTTGGTCAACACTAATAACACTTCGTATCCAGGACCTCTAGCGTCGCTCTTATGCTAATAATTTAGTTTTTATTCATCTAGGTATACTAATAATCTACACTAATATTATAAAGATGAAAGATTTGTATTTTTACCCGACTGCCGAAGGAGGAGGGTTATGTGTTTGACGCGTATGTATGTATGTATGTATGTATGTCCGTTCCTATGTCCGGTCGTAACTATTCAACGGCTCAACCGAATTAGATAAATGACACCTCATTAGATTCGTCTTGATGGCACGACTGTCACTGGGTACATGAAATTTAAAAAAAAAACAATATGGCGGATTTTATACGCTTAAATGTGCGAACTGATTTTGAAAATGATCTTTAGTTGTATCAATTTATATTTTAAATCATCATTTAGGATCTATCTAGTGATTCTATGATGATTTATAAACTAAAAAGAAGGAAATAAAATCAGTTATTAACCCGACTGCGTAAAAACTACTAACTAAAAATCGAAAAACAAGCTCTGTGATGTTGGAAAATGTATTGCAGGCGGGACAAGCTGTTCGTTCATAAACAAAATTGTTTCTTTGCTTGTCCCGCCTGCAATACATTTTCCAACATCACAGAGCTTGTTTTTCGATTTTTAGTTAGTAGTTTTTACGCAGTCGGGTTTTTTGTTTCTTTTAATAACTGATTTTTTGTATGTAACGAATAAACTCAAAAAGTACCGGACCGATTTGAAAAATTCTTTCCATGTTAGATAGCCTATTTATCGGGGAAGGCTATAGGCTATATACCATCACGCTACGACTAATAGGAGCGGAGTAGTAATGAAAAATGTTGCAAAAACGGGGGAAAAAATTATAAGACCACGCGGGCGAAGCCGCTGGCGGGAAGCTAGTTATTATTATAAAGAGGAAAATTTGATTGTTTGTTTGCATTGATTAATTATGTTCCGAAATTACTGGACCAATTCGAATAATAGGCTACCCTTGGAGTAAATGAGTGCTTGAGTGGAGACCGTGTAAGCGTAGTGTGGGCCCACCGGCTAGGCGGACTGACAACTCGCGGAAGGCAGCTGGCAGTGCCTGGATGAAAAGAGCTGAAGATCGGGTTCTGTTGCGTTCACTAAAAGAGGCCCACGTGCAGCAGTGGATGAATACGGGCTGATGACCTATATAAGATCGAAATAGATAAAGATACTATCTTTTTTGTATTTTGTAGCATTTCCATGCTAAAATTATTATCAGTTATTTTAACGTAGGAATCCTGCCCCCCAGTCGATTTTTCCTTCATTAAAATAACAGAAATGATATGATATGATATGATATGTTTGTTTTTCAAATAAATTAATACTAAATCACTTGTCTAGTCGAGCATACCGTCCGTTCGTCACGGAAAACCATCACAAATCTTCTCAGGTTAATCCTATCCATTGATCTAACCCGTAATTAGAACGATTCAATAAAACCTACATGGTACCTTTATCGACATTCACCTACAAAGGATTATCAGGGATCCGAATCGCCATAAAAAGGAGATTTTGCGCCATTTGAATAGACCTATTTTGATGGAGATAATTAGTATGTACGTCACGTTCTTAGATACAGTAGGGGAAGGGACTAATTCTGTGTTTAATTAAACTATGTCGTAATTAAGATATCATATTGAATAGGATGAGCCTTATGGGGCAACTATTAGGTAACCTTTGATCAAAATACTTGATTAAAGAGCAAAATATTTTTCAATCAAGCTTCATCCTTAATCAACCAAAAAGGGGTTCTTCAAAAAGGATGTAGTTTTTTACAGGGTCGGCAACGCGCGAGTGTTACCCCCAGTGTTGCAAGCGTCCATAGGCTATGATTACCGCTTATCATCAGGCAGGCTGTATGCTTGTTTGATAGTGGTTTGATAAAAAAAAAACAACATCAAAATCATCCATTCTGGGGATAAGTATGATGCCACAGACAAATGGTGCCCTGGTGACAAGTATTTCCAGTTGCTTTATATAATATTTTTCTTATATTAGCTTCACGCTTTGTAAATGAGAGAACTCTCTAGACATGTATTTTAAGTCTAGCTGTATCCTATTTATCTTTTAAAATATAATCTGTAATATATTTCGCAAACATTTCTAGATTGTTTTCTCATATTGTAAGAATCCAACTATGATCCATATATTATTGTAGCAGATATTATTGTTAAAAACTAAAATTTAAAAGAGTAACCATGGAGTTTCTTGCCGGTTCTTCTCCATAGGAAACGACTAATTTGGAACCGTGCACCTAAATTCAACATTTCATAAGTGCCTATATATGGTTTATATGAAAATAAAACTATTTTGATTGATTAAAAGACACAGACACGTCAAACTTATAACACCCGTCGTTTTTGCGTCGGGGATAAAAACAAATCAAGATTAGAAAGGTAATCAGTATCCATTATCACCAGAATCTAGGTAAACACTATAAATTGAAGTGCCTAGCTCAAATACTATCTAGATATAATCAAATACGTACAGGGATTTCTATAGAAACCTTAATTGGTACCTTTAGAATATTTAGACGTAACTTATGGATAGTACTTGTAATTCTGCTAATGTAACCTTTGAGGGCTTTTAGAGATTAGTAAATAAGTTATAAAGTACTTTGTATAGTTTTCTAGCTAGCTTATATTCTAGTCATAACTTGCTTTACGGGGACGCCTGCGCGCGGTGGGACGGAGGGGCGGGGGCGCTTGCTTTTGTTCACAGTAACCCGCCTCACCCTCGCCCCTACCTAAGGCGCGGCCAACTAGTTCCGCACGGACTATACCTAATATATTAAAAGTCACCTTAAACATACCCAGTAACGAAAGCAACCCCAATACGTTGAAGCAGTTCATTAAAAAAGGTTGTCTATTTATTTTAATACTCTTTTTTAGGCATTCCTATCTCAGTTTACAAACGAAACACTGGCACAACCTCACCTTTGCTCAACCTTGTGTTTTAAAAATCTGATTTTAAAAAGCTTGGCAGCGAAATTCGCTGTGGAGTCTCAACAACCCGCTTGTAGACCGCAAATTCTATTTTAGCTTCGGCTTTTATTGAAATGTTTTTTTTTTGTTCCCAGGTAAGAACTTTGCGACAGGAAAGACTATGTAACAAGAAAAATATGCTGGAGAAGTAACGGTATTTTCTTTTAAAAATACATTAGCTTTTGCCTGTGACTTCGTTCGCGTAGAACATGAAAATATTTGTAAATTTCAAGTACATTCAGGGTGCGTTTACGAATTTTCATGCTCGTGAACGGGTGCTGTCTTTCGGGACTGGTCAGCTCTTACTGCAATGGCCATCTTCTTTTGTTTGTTTTTTTAGTCATACACATCATACTGCATTATACTCATACTATATCTATAAATACTTATATTTTTTTAAAAGAGTGACTATGGAGTTTCTTGCCGGCTCTTCTCCATAAGTCCCACTTTTTGGAACCGTGCAACTAGTTTGACAATTCAAAAGTGCCTACCTATTTATATGGTCTAATTGAAATAAAATATTTTGAATTTGAATTTGAATTGAATTGATGCGGCAGACCGCAGTCTTATACTTCATAATACATTTTGGTGGAATTAAATTATGTTTTTTTTACAATATTCTAACAATAAATTGCTACCGATTAAAGATGAAGGAGTGATCACTCTGTGGTAATTATTACTTAGTTACATTTGTTTCATTTAGCCGAAAAACTACTTATTTTTTCTTTAGATTTTTATGTTTCATGTTCTGATGTGAAACTTTAGAACATTAGGTAAAAGTACTAAAAATCTTATTATGACCATAAAATAAGTTATACTGAGCCAACCTTAAAAGATAGACATAATATTCTGTCGCAGACTTTTAAAGGGAACAAGCAAGCCGGACGCTTAATATCATGTGGCGAGGAACTAAGTTACAACACTGCACGACCCCTAAATACCTGGGTGTAACACTGGACAGGGCTTTAACATACAAGGCACACTGCTACAACACAAAGCAGAAGGTCGGGGCCCGAAATAATCTGTTGCGTCGTCTCATTTCCACCAACTGGGGAGCAGCACCCGATGTTCTTCGCACAACCGGCATGCCCCTATGCCTCTCTGCTGGTGAATTTGCGTGTCCCGTGTGGCACCGATCTGCCCATGCAAAGCAAGTCGACATCGCCTTGAATGAGACTTGCCGAATAATATCGGGCTGTCTGAAACCGACTCCAATCAATAAACTCTACCCGTTGGTTGTCATCGCACCACCTATTGTACGAAGGGAAGTCGCATGTGCGCTTGAGAAACGAATCCAAGAATCCGATTCCCGACATCCCCTCTACAATCACACTATAGTGCCGGGTAGACTCAAGAGCCGAAGGAGTTTTCTCCGCTCCACAAAAGCCATACAAGACCAACCTACCAATATCAGGAAAAAGTTATGGGAAGCACAGTATCCACCACCAACCAACTTTGTCCAACCTCGGGAACATCTGCCACCCGGACGCGACCTGCAGTGGCCTATATGGAAAGCACTCAATCGACTGCGCACCCAAGTAGGCCGCTGTAAACACAATTTGGCAAAATGGGGGATTACTGATTCGTCGATCATCCAGTGCGAGTGTGGGGCTCCAGACCAGGACATGTTTCATTTACTCGAGTTCCCGATGTGTCCATGCACCTGCACATTCGAGGACTTGATAAACGCAACGGATGCCGCAATTAAAGTGGCTTCCTACTGGGCTCGAACTCTATAAATAATCTTATTTATTGACGAAATTGACTCGACACATTGATTTACCATTGACACGAAAAGAAGAAGAAGAAAAGGGAACAAATCTGACATAGATGATTTTTGCGAAACTCGTTTACGCACGCAACTGAATTCGATTGCTGGGTCGACCAAATGTTATTGGGGTTTCTATAAGTCTTAGTAGCATTTCGGAGTTATGGGTAATAGAAATAACCTCGTCCCCTATAACATGGAAAAGTTTGTGTATAGCAGCAAGTACAATTCTGTCTAACCCTTCGGGGAATATAGGCGTGATGGTATGTTAAAAAAGTTTAGCGCGATTATCATCGATCGCGTACACTCATTGTTATACTATACAAGGTGGAAGAGACATCTACGCACAAACGTCGTGACAAGGTTTCACTCAAAGTCAAAAAAATAAAATGACCTAGGTCATTCATGTAGAAAATGATCGGTTATTATATTACAGATACTAGATTTTCAAGCGCGCTGTGTATTGCTTAAAACGCGATTATAACGCTCCGCGGTGAATGTTATCGCGTGCGCGATCCGAAATAAATGAAATAATGATTTTTTTAATTATAAATCTAATTTGGATAGATAGACATAATGTTTTTTTACACGTTCAAATAAAAAATGCTGCAGAAAAAATGGAAAAATTGATGAAAAAAGTTACGGAAAATTTCAACGCAGGGGGGTCCAGAATCATGTACTGAACTCATCGTATTCGGATGTGCGTCGATGTCCCTTCCACCTTGTATACTATACTATACACTATGTACTTATCATGTAGTCAGAGAGACAGACAACCCCATTTTACCAACACCTGCATAAAGTTCACAGATTGATTCTGTTAAATCCGCTTACAGAACAGCGAACACCATGTGAAATGTTCTCCATTTAATTTGATCCGATAACGGCATCTGAAAAGCGACGTTGTGTTTTTTGAATTTAGAATGTTTTTGAAAAAAAAAACAGAAGCAGTGTGTTTTTAGTCATTTAAGGATGCGTTTGCAAATCCGACATAATCTGAAGAAAAAATAGCAAATAAAAACCTAAAAATAGCAGATTTTCTATTTATAGAATATTAGTAGGTACCTATAAATTTGTCAAAACATAAATAAATATAAGTACAGTGTATCTTTAACAAAAATTGTTAAATATGAGACTTTTCTAAGTCTAGTAGTTTTCTAAGTAAGTAAGTAAGTAAGAGGGGCTCGTGGCTAATTTATAGCAACGCTGATCCACCGATCTGCAAGGTTAAGCTACGCTTGCCGAGGTCAGTCTGTGGATGGGTGACATCGAGACCCTCGGACTCGGAGAGCACGTAAAGCCGTCGGTCCCGGTTGTCATACGAACACCTATGACAATCGTAAGTGATAGTCAGAAGTCAAAAAAGCCTGACAACCAGTATATCCTTCGAATATCGGTATTGCCCAGATATTGGGTTGCGGAGGTCTAATGGCAGTCGCTTCGTGTAAAATACTAATATTCAGCCGCATCTGGTTAGACTGGAAGCCGACGCCAACATGGTTGGCAAAAGGCTAGGAAACTTCTAAAATTAGCTACATTTTGTTGTATAGAGAGTTGAAGCGCAAAGCTATGACGTCATATGGCTTTATGTCATTCTATTGTGTCGTATCTTATAATAGACGATACGTCCTTTGTAGGATATCTTAGTACTATGAGATATTGTGAGCTTCTGAAGTAACATTTCCAATACTCCGGAAGCCTAAGCTGTAGGCTGTTTAAATTGGAAACTATTGCTTTGGATTCTTTAGAGTATGAGTAATAGGTATATTTAGTTATATTTACATAACATCACCACCACGCCTGTATTCCTCGAAGGGGTCGGCAGGGGCGTACTAATGTACACCCACATTTCGCCGGTATGTTATAGTATGACGGGCTGTTTTCCGCAACTCCACGTCAATGCACGTGCCTATTTTGCGTGCGAGTGGGGATGTTTAATATTTACTCAAACCACCCTAACTCCTCAAGAAACCCCAGCACACTCCTGATGTTGCTGACGATCTCTCGGAGGGTACTTTTGTTTTCCGAAGCCCTGAATGTGGCTACTTCAGTACAGTGCAAAAGAACATGAGCCGCTGTTTCGTCCTCTCCCAGGCAAGCTCTGCATGCGGGGCTGTCAGTGATACCTATAACATGCAGATGGTTACTGAAGAAACCAATAAGCTCCTATTGACCGTAGCGTGATGATATATAGCCTATAGCCTTCCTCGATAAACGGGCTATCTAAAATATTTTATACTGAAAGATTTATTCAAATCGGACCAGTAGTTCATGAGAGTAATGCGTTCAACCAAACTCTTCAGCTTATATTAGCATAGATGACTTAATCGAACGTGACCATTTTGTCTTCTGCCCAACCATACGGGTTCGAATCCGGGGTCGAGCAAAGTGTTGTTGGGTTTTTCCGTGGAATTCCCATTAGCAGCTGGGAGTCTGGATGTGTGCCTGTGCCTCGACCATGAGTTTTTCTCATTAGACTCGCTAGCGACGCCGTAAAATATTTCTATGAAAAACCCTCGCAGCGCCTCTAGCGGTTACGTAAGGATCTAAAATCTGCTATGAGATTACAGCGTTTCGATGCGTAAAAAACCTATCGAAAGACATTCGATAGAACTCATGGTTGACGTACTGGTTGATGGCAATAGGCTCGCCCTGTACATGGGACCTAAACATACCGGCGAAATGTGTTTGTACATTAGTTCACCTCTGCCCACCCCTTCGAGGAATACAGGGATGGTATGTTGCCATGTTAAAATCAATGTACCTAATCACATAATACGGTATAGCCTTGCAAGTCACACACCGCTCGGATTTATAGTAACGGCTAAAACGATTTAACTGATCGAAGATTTGTTCGGCTAGCTCAAGATTCACAGCGCGATTCGCAGCCAAGACAGGAAAACAGGTCGTAAAAAGCTTTAAAGAAAGTAAAGAGACTTTCCAAAAAAGTACTAGAAAGAAAGAGTATTTATTCATTTGATTGTATTATTTTTTTGTGTATAGTTTACGATAGTTCCATAAATATTCTGGGACATTTTACACAGCACCATCTAGTCCCAAATTAAGCAGAGCTTGTACTATGGGTACTAGGCAATGGGTATAATACTTACCTATTTTTTTTTTATATATAATAGGTAGAAAACACCCAGACAAACACAAACACATTAAGTTCGTCACATAAATGGAAGGTCTAATATATTATCACGCATGTTTTCCCCAAATGATTAGGCAGAATGCACCTCTGACTTTTCATAATCATGTGCTTATTAATAATTAATTATCACTCGCCAACGGTATAAGCAAATATCGTGAGGAAATCTAGATGGCGTGCGGCGCGGAAAAGTCTGCCGGGTTGGCAGACTTTTCCACTAAACCACCGTGGTGGACTTATAGCCTAATCCCTGAATCCGAATTGCTACTGAAAATTTCATTGAAAAAAAATTACACTGCTTGATCTGGGAATCGAACCCAAACCTCAAGCATAGCAGACGCGCTTACGACCACTAGGCTCCGAGGTTATTACGATTGTAATTTTTTTTTTGTAAATACATAGGTACTTATAATACATAGGAAACACCCAGACAAACAAACACATAAGTTCATCACAATAAATGTTTGTGTCCTGTGGGAATCGAACCCACGACCTCGTGATCAGCAGTCCGGTACTCGAACCACTAGACCACAGACGTCGTCAAATCCATCCATCCATCCAAATACTCACATTAATTTGTAATATTAGTAGAATCAATAGATAGATAGCCCTTAATCGTGACGAGTGGAAGGCGGTTACGGCTTTTGCCCTGCAGTGGGACGATAACGGCTGATAATAATAATAATAAGTAGAATCAATACACAAACAGAAATAATTAATAATAATCAAAAAAATCTTTGATTAAAACCTTCTTGCCCGTATTAAATGAACGAGGTGTATTTGCTGTGTACATCAGCCGGGCAATATCCTATCCGGATATAGGTATACGATCGTAATGAACCAGCAAGCGGGTAAGGAACGAGCTCAATAATAAATGTCTGTGCTGTGCGCCTGATTGGAGCGAGTGCGGCTTACAAAGCCGTGATTTTGGTATTAAAGTCATGTGCATCTCTTAAACTACTTTGTTTTACTAGACTTTGTATTGTGTAGCGGAGAGAGGGTTGATTGTCTTTAAGTACCTGTTTTGAAAGTAGAATAAATGCCGTAGAGATGAAAGCTTTGAGAAGTCGTACAGTTCGCGCCAAACTTATTGTCCGGGTTGAAGTTGGCTCGAGCTAACTTTAACCCGTCCGTAATAATCGAAGAAAGCAAAATATTGGATTAAAATGATTTAAAACGATAGCCTACGACTTGAGCTTTCTTATTTTTTTATTACAACCCAATATTTTTCTTTCTCCGATTTTTACAGCCGGGTTGAAGTTAGCTCGTGCCAACTTCAACCCGGACAATAAGTTTGGCGAGAACTGTACCTACATTATGTGTGTTTTAACTTTAGAGGATAGATAGATAGCTAGATAGATAGCTTTTAAGCAGAAGAGTAACAAGGATTGAGAAAGGAATATTATTTCACCGTAAAATAGTAATATAATTTTAGTATTTTTAAAAAAAAACCATGCTAAGATAACTAGTTATTTTAATGAAAGAAAAAATCCACTCGCGGGCCGGACTCGAACCTGCGTCTTCTGGTTCAATACACCAGACGCTATGACCGCTAAGCCACCGCAAGTCCTACACGCCGAGTCGAAATCTTCCTTCACATTCTAAATTCAAAATTGTATTGTAGGTTTTACCAGTAGGTATATTCAAGATCAGATTCTTGGGAGACTGGAGATCACAGGATAATGGATAAGCTAACGTTCACCACGAGTACAACACACATACACATAACAAAACCTTTACTCACTTATAACACACACTATACAATAACAAATAATATTTGACGTTTTTGAGAGCATACACCTCATCGACTGTGGTTCCCGGCTTCTTTAGTAAAGCATTGGCGGGAAGGAATAATAGGCACAGGTACGCGACTGTACAGCCCGTGTACAGCCTATGCTACTAGCGCCAATGTTGCGGTAAGAACTAACTTGTACTACCGGACCGTGGGTCAGATCAGTTTGTCGCACTCATTAATTTGGATGCTATTGTTTTTTCAATGTGGTGAGCCTATTGACTTTAACTGGGCACGGAACCGCACTACGGTCTGCTACTAAGAAATTCCTAAAACAACCATTTATGTAGCATTGCCTAGAGACTATTGCCGCATTGTTTAAGTTGTCCCAAGCGCGACTGCTACGCTTCTGGGGTCGATTCCCGAGTCGAGAAAAGTGTTATTGTTTTTTTTTCTGTGAAACTCCCAGTTGATGTCTGTAGTCCCTATTACCGGGAACCTAAATATACCAGCGAATTGTGGGTATACATTAGTACATTTCTGCCTGACCCGTCGGGGAATACTGGCGTGATGATTGTGCTTGACCTAGGAATCAGACGTAAGACTTCAAGTTTACGGTCACTAAACTGCTCTGCATTTCATCAGGGTATGAATAAATTAATATTTTCCGAAGACTGTGTACAAACAAGGGTAGTACCATGTTGGGACCTATAGCTTTAATTTATAGCTATCGAATAGCATAGCGTGTATGCCAACAGGCTAATAAAACCTCCATCGGACCAACGATGTCAATATACAGTCAGCAACAAAAGTGATAAATATTTAGAGAATAATTTATTTATTTAGTATAATTTTATTTTTTGTTTCGAATATGTCTTATTAAATTATCTTCTACTTTTTGTATTAGCGGGGTTTCAATACATTTTTTGGTATATAGAGTGGTAAATAATCAATAATATTCAACAAACTTAAAGTAGGCATAACTTCAAATTCCTGCTGACATAAGATTTTTGTCAATGAATTTTATTTTAATGTATCGCCTATTATTATTTATAGTCGAACTTATGTAAACCATTAAAAAAAGTACACGTCTCACACTCAACACACAACATTATTCTTTTATTGTAAAAGAATAAGTTTTGAAAGTGGTCAAAAATAGCTATTACTTTTGATCCTGACTGTACTATTATAATTTATTTACTATGTAACAGCTGTTTGCGGCATGTGTGTGCTAGCAACTAGACGTCTTCGATATATATACAATCTGATTCACTTACATATCATATAAGTCAAACTAAACGCTTGATCATTAAACTACAATTTAATGTTGGTACAGTCATCATCAAAATATTGAGAATAATAAGCTTGTTCTTAATACTAATTTATAATTCTGTTTTATGTAACTTGTAACGCTTTAATGAATTGACAGCCTTGCTGGGGAGTTCTTTTTGTACAGTTTCTTCTTAGCAGCGAAAATAGTAGAAGGCGTTGAGAGGCGGGTGTTTTGGGGACTGTCTCAAATGTAAAAATTATGTTAAACAATTATGGAATATTTAAAAATGTATCATATTCATTTATAACATTTTGTCAAGGAGCATTTTTGTTGTTCGTAATTTTTTTTCTCTGTCGATTGGCATATTTTTTGTTGTTTCATAAATTAATAGGTATGTTGTGTACACCATACATAATATTTGGGTATTTTTAACTTTAGAAATGCCAGGCTACATACATAAGAAGTTCTAAAAGTCCTTTTGTCAACCTTCTGGGCTCAAATTATATAAATACAATCATTGATACCTACGTAATAAAGATGAAGATTTAAAATATCAAAATATTTTTAGCATCATGACCGTAGATATAGCTACAAATCTGATTTCTATACGTTTGTCCCTATCCTACGAAGCGCTTAACTAGACACTTGAAGGAACAATTTGAAGACGGAGGGAAGAGCTTAAATTGCACTTTCATGTCGCAAAACTCTCTCGAAAAGATTTTTACTGTGACGTTTTTTTGTTTGACGTTACTAGGATCCCGTATTTAAGTCCTTTCTTACACAAATAATTGTTAAGCACTTCAGAGCAACTACTGCTAATGGCTATTAACATTTTTAATTCAACACTTTATCTGACAGCATCGCCATCTTCGCGTAAGTGTGAAACACCGTGTGAAAATTTCTAAGTTTATAATCTATTAGGGACAAGGATATTCTTTCAAGAAAAAAATCGTCTTTAAAAGTTTTGAATTGAGTGTTTTATAAAAATAGAAACACTGAACCCAATTGATAAGGGAAAAAATGGTGATGTCTTTATTTGCAATAACAATCACCGGGTTAATTAAGCTTGTCACACTATAAAAATTCTGTAAGCAAACCTCCATGGTAAAACAACCAAGGCGGTCATCGGCCTTTTTATAATTCAAAAATCGAATGTGTGTTAGCGCGCGCTGTCGTAGGATTTGGTGCATAGTACTGGCAACCGACGCGTGTGTATTGACAAGATTTGTACATGAACGTAGTATATTCGTTGTATTTCGTTTTGTAGTTTTGACTCTTATGAACAAAAGTGTGAAAGACAGTGTGCTGTTAGCCAAAGAAAGAGTTTTGGGCCGTTTAACCACCACCTAGTAGGTAAAATTTCGTTAAATTACTTGATAGATAATTTCATACCTACAAATATTGTTCTATTTTTGAATTTATCCGGATTATTGATCGAAAAGCGTGTATTATTCAGTGAAATAGGATTGAAGTAAGTCCCCGATTTTGAAACACGAGGAACGTAAAAAAGTTGAATAATATTTTACGATAATTTTCTTTGCATACATATGCCATCTCGCCTGTATTCCCCGAGGAGTTAGGCAGACGTGTAACATGCTTTTTTTAAAAAAAAATATTGTTTTAACTAACAATGTCAGTCCTATTATTATACATTTTAAACAATTCCTTATCAATCACAAATGTAACTGTTTTAATGCTAATTTGTCCCTTTTCCGTTCCACTAAATATATTCGCTAGTTTATATTATGTTTTTCAATTTATTTTCAATATTGTTTTAACTAAACTTTTTCATGCCGTTGTCCCAATTTATTTGGGGTCGGCGCAGTATATTATTTTCTTCTATTTATTTCTTTTAGCCGTGTTATACAGTTCTCGCGGCAAACTTATTGTCCGGCTTGAAGTTGGCACGAGCTAACTTTAACCCGGCCGTAAAAATCGAAGAAGCACAAATATAGAATTACATACATACACACATAGCCTGTTTCCCATAGGGGTAGGCAGAGACTATAGATTTCCACTTGCTACGCTCCTGGCACACCACTTTCGCTTCGTCTATGTTCATTAACCTCTCCATGCATGCTCGTCGGTTTAGGGTGCTCTTAACCTTGCCTTTTTTATATAATATAGAATTATAATACATAAAAACGAAAGCTCAAAGTCGTAGGCTGTCGCTTGATATCATTTGTATCCAAAAATTTTCGTTCTCCGATTTTTACGGCCAGGTTAAAGTTAGCTCGTGCCAACTTCAACCCGGACAATAAGTTTGGCGTGAACTGTACTCATTATTCACTCCTTTTTACCCGACTGCCGAAGGAGGAGGGTTATGTGTTTGACGCGTATGTATTTATGTATGTATGTATGTCCATTCCTATGTCCGGTCGTAACTACTTAACGGCTCAACCGATTTAGATAAATGACACCTCATTAAATTCGTCTTGATGACACGAGTGTCACTGGGTACATGAAATTCAAAAAAAAAATCAAAAATGCGGATTTTAGGTATACGCTTTAATGTGCTGATTTTGAAAATTGTCTTTAGTTGTATCAATTTTCATTTTAAATTATCATTTAGGATCTATCTATTGATTCTATGATGATTCATAAACTAAAAAGTAGGAAATAAAATCAATTATTAAATGAAACAAAAAAACCCGACTGCGTAAAAAGTACTAACTAAAAACCAAAAAATAAGCTCTGTGATATTGGAAAATGTATTGCAGGCGGGACAAGCAAAGAAACAATTTTATTTATGAACGAACAGCTTGTCCCGCCTGCAATACATTTTCCAATATCACAGAGCTTATTTTTTGGACAAGCAAAGAAACAATTTTATTTATGAACGAACAGCTTGTCCCGCCTGCAATACATTTTCCAATATCACAGAGCTTATTTTTTGGTTTTTAGTTAGTACTTTTTACGCAGTCGGATTTTTTGTTTCATTTAATTCAATCTTAGGTAGGTACAAGTATGAGGTAGCTTCAGGTACACCCAATGAACCTTCCCAATTATTTTCATAATCCGAACCTTATAAGACATAATAAATTAAAATTTAAAGCGCCAGCTTCATACCTATTACTATTAAGCAACGGTAGTACTAGGATTATCTTAACCGACTCGTAAAATCCGGTTTGATCCGGATTTATACAACCATTTCATTAGACCTGTGATATAAAAGAAAATGTTTGCAATGAGAGGTCATGTTGTTGCGGTACTGTTTGTGACTATACAGAGGAAATATGGTGTCAGGGATTTTCTTGAGGTATGTAGATACATATTTAGATAGGGGGTGTGTGGGTTTGAATCCCGAAGTATTATTTTTGAGATAAAAAAAATGTTGCCGTTCTCTGAGATTATTTTTCATACTGAGTGCTTTTGTGAATAAAAATAACTAACTTAAACAAACACGGATATAAATCTGTTCAAAAAACTGAATGTTTTATCCTGTAGCTATGAACCGAAGTTCCTTAGTTTTATAAAAAAAAAAAAACTTTTATTCAGATTTTCTTACGGGTAAACTGAAAAGGATTACATAAATGTAATCAAATATCGATACCTAATAATACCTTCACGAGTCGGACAGAGTTTTTTTAACATCTATATCTATACTAATTGATTGTTTGTTTGTTTGTTTGTATTGAATAGGCTCCGAAACTACTGGACTGATTTGAAAATTTATTACAGTGTTAGATACCACATGTATAGGGGAAGGCTATACAAGGTGGAAGGGACATCCTGGCACAAACGTCGTGACAAGGTTTCACTCAAGGTCGCAAATAAAATGACCTAGGTCATTCATGTAGAAAATGATCGGTTATTACATTTTTCAAGCGCGCAGTGTATTTGTAAAAACGCGATTATAACGCTCCGCGGTAAATGTTATCGCGTGTAAAATAAATAAAATAATGTTTATTTATTATAAATCTAATTTGGGTAGATAGAAATAGTGTTTTCTTCCCAGTTCAAGTAAAAAAAACTGCAGAAAAAAAATAAAAATTGATGAAAAAAGTTACGGAAAATTTCCACGCAGGGGGTTCAAATCATGTACTGAATATGTCATGGTATTCGGATGTGCGTCGATGTCCCTTCCACCTTGTATAGTATCACACTATGACAAATAGGAGTGGAGTAGCAATGAAAAATGTAGCAAAAACGGGAAAAAAATTATAAGACCACGCGGGCGAAGCCGCTTGCGGAAAGCTAGTATTGTATATTACTTAGTTCAGCTCTGCAAAACCCCACTCTAAATACAAGCGTGATGATTTTGTTTTCTGGCTACTAACCCCGCTGGCAGATAAAAATACTATTCATAACACAAAAAATACATCGTATACAACTTGAACGCAGCCGCGGGCAGTTTCAGTATTGCGTAAAACTTTCACGTATCACGAAGTGACTTTGTCGTGACAAGCGGGAACTCTGCCGGCTCCCTCGGGGATAGTGTCGTGAATATGTTGCGAGCTTCAAAAGTTTGGCACTGATAGTACCCAGTTTACAATAAAAAAAAAGATCGAGGAGGCAACTGTGAAGTGGTTTTATTGATAGGGTTCTGTAGTAACGAGTAGTGTATGGCCCCGAGTGTGATTCCCAGGTCGAGCCTTATTCTTGAATTTTTCCATGAGATCTTATTATATTAATATTATAAGCATGTATTTACAAAAAAAGTATATAGGTATTATATCGATTGGCAGTACCCCATAGTACAAGCTCTGCTTAGTTTGGACTAGATGGTGCTGTGTAGGATATAATATCCTAGGATATTGATTATTATTATTATTATTATAAATTCAAATTCAAATATTTTATTTCAATTAGACAATATAAATAGGTACTTAATAATAATAATAATAAGGTACATAATAGGTACTTTATGCTGCCAGTCTTCTGGGCAGATTACCAGCGATGAAGACTACTTTGACGCCTATTATATAAATAAAACTAAAATGTATAGTTACCATCACAATCACAAGTAACGTATTACATAATTTAGGTACTAATAGGTACTTTCGAAAAGTCAAACTAGTTGCACGGATAAAAATTCCCAGTAGCAGCACGGAAGTTAGGATTTGTGACCGATTAATGGCAATAAGGTTGCCCTCTGAACTGAACTGTGTACTGTACATCTATGCCTCTTTTATAGAAAATCCCCAATAACAGTTTACTCGACCTCAGAATCGAATTTAGAACCTCAAATACACCAGTCAAACAGAACCAATGGCATATAACACCAATATCCACATTCGCATAAATACACAACAACAGAAAACAGAAGAATTGTTTTTCCAATACTCTAACGGGTCCCTAAAAATAAAAAATAAAACTGTCGCACTGCAGTGTCAGGTCTGACGGTCAGCGATTCTGATTTTACGATCGCAACCCCAGCGAGATACCCATTGTATGTTTCTTGTGATATGGCGTATCTTTTTTTTCAGTAAATAATAATAATAAATATCCTGGGACATTTTTTTACACAGCACCATCTAGTCCCAAACTAAGCAGAGCTTGTACTATAGGTACTAGACAATGGATATAATACTTATATACTTTTTTTTTGGAAATATATACTTATTATATATAAGAAACACCCAGACAAACACAAACACCTAAGTTCATCAGATAAATGTTTGTGTCTTGTGGAAATCGAACCCACGACCTCGTGATCAGCAGTCCGGTACTCGAACCATTAGACCACAGACGTAATACGATAATATATTATATGTATATACAAAATTACAAATAAGTAAACAGAGATCATCAAAATCGGCCGAAACTATTTACCGAAGGCACACTTATTGGATAAAATACCCTGTATTACGCCGGTTAAAACTCTAGTTGTACTTTTTTAATATTGACTGGGGGATGAGAAAAAAACTTTAAATTTGAGAAAAATATCGCCATTTTGGCACACTATTATCAGTTTCATAGTGATTTCATGGTAAAAACTGTCAACTTGACAGCTGTCATGTACCTCCGGTAATTTGGGCTGAGTTGTATGGCCTTTGACGACACCCTTTAAGTGCTTGTTTGTAACATGAAATAACAACTTTTCACTAAATGCACATGAAACTATATACGGTACCTGTGCCTCGACCATGAGTTTTTCTCACTAGACTCGTTAGCGACGCCGTAAAATATTAATGTATGGAAAACCCTCGCAGCGCCTCTAGCGGTTACGTAAGGAACTAAAATCTGCTATGAGATTACAGCGTTTTCGATGGAAACCTATCGAAAGTCATTCGATAGAACTCATGGTTGAGGGGCTGGTGGCGGACTGTAGTTTCTGCCTACTCTGTGGATAAGTAAGGTAAGAAGAAGAACTTCGAAGAACTCACTCCTTACGACACCTATCTGAAAAGACACTAGTCAAGTACAGTTCGCCAAACTTATTGTCCGAGTTGAAGTTGACACAAGTTACCTTTAACTCGGCCGTAAAAATCAGACAAAGAAAAATATTAGATTGTAATAAATAAAAACGAAAGCTCAAGTCAAAGCTCAAGGCTGTCGTTTTTAACCCCCGACGCAAAAACAACGGGGTGTTATAAGTTTGACGTGTCTGTGTATGTGTGTGTGTGTGTGTGTGTGTGTGCGTGCGTGTGTGTGTCTGTTTGTGGCATCGTGGCTCCCGAACGGATGAACCGATTTTGATTTTGTTTTTTTTATTTGAAAGGTGAATTAGTCGGGAGTGTTCTTAGCTATGTTTGATGAAAATCGGGCCAAGATGGCCGCCGCCACAAAATAGGGAATTACATATTTTTTCACAAGTCCCTCAGTATGGGTGTCAAATGAAAGGGCTTAAATAGGAGAACACTATGATAAATTTCAAATCCAAGATGGCCGCTACCACAAAATCGCAAAATACATTTTGTGTCGGGGGTTTTCTAAATTTTAATCCAATTTTTTTTTTCTTCTATTTGTACGGCCGGGTTAAGGTTAGCTCGTACCAACTTCAACTCGGACAATAAGTTTGGCGAGAACTGTACTTACTATACTCATAAGGCCTAAAATTATACACGACCGTGTGTGGTTGCAAATTAATGTTTGAGTTTATTAGGCGGTGAACAGTGTTAATAAACTAAAGCTCTAAACTTAAAAAGCTATTTTCAAGCTAATTTTTCTCACTGAAACCAAAGTATCATAAACAACAAAACCTGTTTATTCTTTTTTACCGACCATAATGTACACGTTACTGGCCGTATCAGCGTTTAAAATTAAATTATCTGGCGGGAAATTTTTAATATCGCCCAAGCGATCGTGGGGAGGGAGATTAAAAAGTTAATGAATGTAAGCACGTGCCTCAATGTCGAACTGAGTCGTACCTCTAGTGGTTGCGTGTGGGGGGAATGGTGGGGGGGGGGGGGGTGACAATTAATGACCTTTATTTCTATAAATCGATATTTTAAAGCAAGAAACATATTATTATATGCAACACAATAATGACACTTAAAGATTGAATGCTTGATTTTATTGACAGATATTGGTAGAAGTAGTCATTTTGATAAATTAAAAATTTAGAAAACCCCCGACACGAAATTTAATTTGCCATTTTGTGTTGGCGGCCATCTTGGATTTGAAATTTATTATAGTGTATAGTATTCTCCTAGTTAAGACCTTTCATTTGATAACCATTTTAAGGGAGTTGTGAAAAAAAAAATTGCTTTTGTAGCGGCGGCCATCTTGGATGGATTTTCATCAAACATAGCTAAGAACACTCCCGACTAATTCACCTTTCAAATAAAAAAAACAAACTCAAAATCAGTTCATCCGTTCGGGAGCTACACACACACACACACACAGACACGTCAAACTTATAACACCCCGTCGTTTTTGCGTCGAGGGTTAAAAATATCTTAAAATAATAATAAACGTGATTTTCACGTTCAAAGATTCTGTAGATAGATTCAAAATATAAGCGTTATAAAAACATTGCGAACCTGCACGCTTGAGAGCTATCCTCGACGGCGGGCAGTGAATAAAATAATAATTATGCCAATAATTGTCAACGTGACTTAGGCCTAAGTGGTCGACTATTGCCTTTAGCCTTTATAGAGGAGACCCGTGCCCAGAAGTGAAGAGATACCAACTAGATAACGAAGACTATTCCATTGTTTTTAATTAATTATTCTTCTCAGAATAAGAATAATTAGCAACAAAATAATTAACTTAAGAGCTAGTTACATTAGGTTCGTTAGTAAGATCTTGTCTCTAATTGAGTTCACTGTGCCAGATCTTTCTGGAAAAATAAAATTGTATATTTAGTTGTGTAGCAGATAACACTATTAGCAGATAACAACGCCTTCTCTTCTTGGTGTGTCTACTTGTACTATCTGTATCTACACAAGGTGGAAGGGACATCGACGCACATCCGAATACCATGAGTTCAGTATGATATGATTATAAAAATTTCAACGCACGCGTCCTGCGTTGAAATTTTCTTCTTTTTCATCAGTTTTTCAATTTTTTCTGCATTTTTTTGTAAAAAGACATTTTTCTATGTACCCAAATTAGATTTATAATTAAAAAATCATTAATTCATTTATTTCACATCGCGCGCGCGATAACATTCACCACGGAGCGATATAATCGCGATTTTAGCAATACACTGCGCGCTCAAAAATATCAATATCTGTAATAACCGATCATTTTCTACATGAATGACCTAGGTCATTATTTTTTATTTTTGACCTTGAGTGAAACTGATCATCACTTGCCATTTGCGTCATGACCAGTGATCGGCGTAGGTAGTATTTTCGGTCAATGACCCTGAATGATTATGTGAATATGGACATGTCCCGGGATTTTCGGGGTTCACGGGAATATTTTTCGGAATGTTGATGTAAATGAAGTTATATTGTTAAAGATACCATGAATATGCACTGCGTCATATCAGACTACTTATTTCTGGTTTAACTGGTCCCGCACAGTGCTGTTTGCCATATTACTTGCTGGTCAATAGGTAGGATCTGATTATACCCGAAACAGGTGGCATGATATGTCGTCATGTGTACAACTACAATTACTTTACAATTGCTCGTCAATGTGATATAAATTAGTATGTAACATGTATGTCGGGATTTAGACGGCATATCCATGTTAAGTTAACGGTGACTAATTCCCGTGAATAGCACTACCTACGCCGATCTCTGGTCATGACCATGGGATCAGGAAACTTGTTTATGAAATAACTAAATCAGATCGGAATAAAAGCTTTGACGTTTCCTAATAATTTATTAATCTGTGCACACAATTATTTCAAACACGGAAAACCTAAGGAACAATTTAATTTGTAATGTCAACAACCAAAATTCCCATTATGAAGAAAAACAAAAGACTTTTTTGCGCAAAATTCGGGGCACGATTTTCTTCTTATATATTTATAGATATTCTGTTAAAAAACAGTCAAGTGTGACTCCTGAGAGTTTCGTACCGTAGGTACGTATTTAAAGATTGTATTTTTTAATATAACTTAGTTGGATTGAAGGGTGCTTGTTTGCCTGAATACAATATTCTATTTTAACATTGATTCATAATTTATCATTGTTTGTGCCATTCGACTTTCTGGGTTTCTTTACCCATCTAGACACAAATTATTTAGTATCGGAAAACCAACAGCTATACAGAAATAATAAATAATAATTATATCATCAAAATATATTAAAACATTACTGCTGAGTGACGTTTCTTTCGAATTATGTATTCTTGTTCGAACCCTCATTGACAGACGTATTCTGACCATAGGGGAAAACAATTTAGATTTTTAGGAGCGGTACCCTAATGTTACGAAAACGACGGGTGTTATAAGTTTGAGGTGTCTGTGTGTGTGTGTGTGTGTCTGACTGTGTGTCTGACTGTGGCGTCGTAGGTCCCGAACGAATAAACCGATTTTGATTGATTTTTTTTTTAAAGGTGAATTAGTCGAGAGTATTCTTAGCTAGCTTTCGATGAAAATCGGTCAAAGATGGCCGCCGCCACAAAATGGCAAATTACATTTCGTGTCGGAGGTTTTCTAAATTTTCAATTTATTTCCTTTGTAGGTAACAGGTTAAACGTCCCCAATGGTAAAAGTTTATAATTTCCCCATTGTATTGCCAATGTTTTTGGATTACTAAATACGCTTTGAAATGTAAATATACAATTTTATGCTATTGTGCAATTGTTGAAATAGTTTAACATTGTACACAATGGAGTTTCTATTTGATTTCAATAAAATATAAACAACATGCTTAAAATAATGTAGATAATGTTAACCTAATTGAATATAATTTTATGGTTTATGTAAGTACCTAATCGAAAAAATTAATTTACTAAATAAAAATTCTCTACGTGACCATAATTATGATATGACTTTAAAAAATATTTCGTAACATCGTATGTAAGGACTATAGTAAGATTTATCTGATCCTGTTGATATATTATCATCCTTATTAGGCAAATGTCCTAGATACATAAGTACCAAACTTTATTCTTTTATGAATGAATTTAAAATACATAGATTTTAAAATCACAAATACACAATGTGATTTAAGAATAGCATACATTTTAAAATCACATATTAAAATAAAGTCCTTTTCTACACAAACCTTAAATAAAATGCAGTCCAATATCCCGGTGCTGAATGAAAACAGTAAGGCCTCAAGGCGCCGAGTCCCGCCCATAAATAGGGATGCGACACATTCTTAAGTCCCGGGATTTGCGGGGTCTTGCTTTTGCAATGGATGTAACGTGCTGAAATATTCGGCTTGAATTCGAGACGTCAAGTCTCTTGAATTGAATGCCGCTGTGATTAGTTTGGTGGAATAAAACGAAGTGTATCTCAGTTTATTAAAGTAACATAACACATACCATCACGCCAGTATTCTCCAAAGGACTAGGCAGAGGTGTACTAATGACCACTCTCAATTCGCCGGTATGTTTAGGTCCCATTTAATACTAGGCGAGCCTATTGCCATCAACCAGACACAAGTTCAGACTCCGAGCTGCTACTGGGAATTTCACACACTTCGCTCGACCCTAGAATCGAACCCAGGACTTCTAGCGTAGCTGTCCCACTTGGGACTACTAGACCAACGACGGATCAACCCATTTTTTTTTATAACATTTATTGATTCGCTATTTATTACATAAAAAAACTCTCATTTTCTTCGTCTTGTGTCGCGACTTTGGTGTAGGCGTGGTAGCGACGCTATTGGATACGTCGCTCCCGGATCAACCCATTAACTATCCCACTGTTGAGCACGGGTCTCTTCTAAGAATTAGAGGGGGTTAGGCTATAGTTAACCACGCTGGCCTATTGTGGGTTAGCAGACTTTAAACCGCTGTATTGTACGCTTATTAAAAGATACCATGATTCTTTGAGTTTGTTTCGGCGTTTCGTCTTAGGTTAACAATCAGAGACGAAGCTCAGCGTAAAGTAAGGCTTCCGTATGTCAAATTTGTATTACAATATGACATACGGAAGCGTAAGTTCATGCTAAGTCTCGTCTCTCTATCTCAGCCTTAGAAATCGACAGCTACAACTAAAGATCATTTTCAAAATCAGTTCGCAGTTTCGCACATTAAAGCGTATGAAAACCGCCACTTTGTTTTTTTTTTAATTTCATGTACCCATTGACACTCGTGCCATCAAGACGAATCTAATGAGGTGTCATTTATGTAAATCGGTTGAGCCGTTGTGTAGTTACGAGCGGACATACCTACATACACACATACGCGTCAAACACATAACCCTCCTTTGACAGTCGGGTAAAAAAGTAAAACATTGACTCGTAAATGTGTCTTTCGTTAAAGAGGAATAAATATAATTTATCATTATAGAAATGTCAGAGTTGTGTCTTGGATTTGAACTCAAGAACTACGCTATCTCTGCTTGGATTTTGGAAATAAAATACCCCGGGATTACCGGGATTATCACAGCACATCACTAAGTACTAGCTAGTCACTTCAAAGACTCAACTTCACTCTACATTACTTTGTGCCCTCCGATCTAAACCCCCGCTATTTTATTGGGGTTCTGTTCGAATAATTGAGGACCTCCGTAATTTAGTTTGTCTTTCGGGTTCCGTGAAAGAGATATTGGGGGGTTTATTATGTTTTTAAACTGTTTTTGAAAGAGACAAAAACTTTTTGAAATAAAACTACTTTTTACGGATTTTATCGCGTTATGTTGATATTATTTTATTCCCGACGTTTCGGACCCTTTACAACGCGATTATCAATATAACGCGATAAAATCCGTAAAAAGTAGTTTTATTTCAATGTCTAGTATTCGCGTGTGTCAGAAATCAAAAACCTTTTTTTAAACTTAGTCTATAGCACTCACAGATGGTCTTGCTATTAGTGAAAGAATTTTCAATATCGGTTCAGTAGATCCAGATATTAATCCGACAACCTCACAAACTTTACCTCTTTATAATATTAGAATAGGTTTATTAAGATATCCTAGTATCATTGTTTGTTTAATACGTCATACTACACAAGTACACACAAACAAAAAACTTTCTATATTTCTGCTGTCAACACTAACAACCCACTCTAACTCGGTAATCTTCATATTTCCAAGTCCTCTTACAATATAATTTAGGGGACATTAGAACAATCTCTAACCCCAAGATGGGGGAACTGCCGGAAAAAAGTAAACAAGGTTCCGTATAAGCATAATTAGATGATAACGAACAGACGACATCGGAATATTTCTTTTGAGGATAGTATAATAAAAATGTTAGGGACAGAACGAATATGATTATGGTTAGTGAGGATGAAATAAATTATAGATACTGTTGTGTCTATTGATGTACACTCAACAAAAAAGATACGTTTACAGGTAAATAATGACTTGACGAATCTCTTTTGACAAAGATTGTTATAATAATAATAGTGTACGTTACGAAAAAAATCGACTGCGTAAAAAGTACTAACGAGAAATCTAAAAACAAGCTCTGTGATGTTGGAAAATGTATTGCATATATTTATATATATTTTTTATCAAAAAAATTATTCAAGTTTGACACCCATTTTTATTACGAAAATCGACAGAAAAAGCGAACAGGGAAGTGACTCACTTGCCCTTAGATACTTTGGGCACGTCCGCGTGCGCGCAGACCGCCTCCGCCCGCGGTGCACCGGGGGGGTTACTAACTTTCGGAGCTCGTCACCGCGTAAGTTTTAACCATTTCTTTTATTTTGTATCTTTTTCTTGCGTATCTAATCAAAATGAAGTTGAAGTGTTTCGGCTTTAGCGTAAACGAAAACTAACGTTGTATAAGTAGATATTTAGAGACTTATGATAGTGTCTTTTTTAACAGTTTTATATTGAATAAGGGTGACATTTTTTTATTAACGACCACTGAGAATAAACACCGAAACAAAATCAGAGAATCATTAGATTTAAATAAATAAGATTTAAATAAATAAATATCTTGGGACATTTTTTAGACAGCACCATCTAGTCCCAAACTAAGCAGAGCTTGTACTATGGGTACTAGACAATGGATATAATACTTATATACTTTTTTTTTGTAAATACATACTTATAATATATATGTCGGATCGGATATGATTACGGACGATCAGTTGAGACGACGGCGCCACCTGGTGCTAATAAATGGAACCAACGACATCACATAAAAGGCGCAGCAGCGCAGTGGGGAAAACAGTTACAGTTGTGCCTCGCGCGGTTGCACTTGCTCTCGGCACTTCACACTGTGTAGTCGATTCGTGCGGACGTCTGGCTTGATTGACTGACGGACTCACGTTACTTTATAGTTCTACCTACATTGTTATTGCTATTGCTGAATTGTAATTTAAATGTAGCTTGGTAATCGTAAATTCGTAACAGACAAATGTGCTTGAGGAGTTTCTTCCGCGGCTTCTTCTCCTCAGTAGGTAGCACTAGCGAAGCTGCGAAGGGTGGGCGTTTTGGGGGATGTCTGTATTGTAATATTTCGTACTCGGTCAAAACCAAATATAATGACAGTTGAGTACGAGTTCTGTGTTTTAATGTTTGAACCAGCATAACCCACCTGTTGCCCACAAGATAGTCGTTACCTTGCCTTCCTGCCAAGGATATAGATCCTGTATCCGACATCAGAACTGGGACAAGTGTTGGTTCAAACATAAAAGTGGTTCCGGCAAGTGTACAGTGTAAAGTGTGTGACCGATACCTGAGAAAACTTCAAAATCTGGTGATTGTTGTCAAATTTACAACAGTTCTAGTACCGAGTGCTCATTATTGAAGTTGGGTTATAAAGTCCGGTGGAAAACATTGAATTGTTGGTTAGTTATTGTAAAATCAAGTGCAGACTTTATGTAAGGTTGTAATTAATGAGTACTCGTTGGTAGATGTTGTTACATTTTATTGTTGTTGAATTTTAAATGAAGATTCTATTCCCATGTAGTACCTATAGTGATTAAAAATTCAGTGCCCTTGTATATTCTTAAAGGCGAGGGTAGTCGCACATATCGTTGGAACATGATGAAAAATGTTCACGTATTGTTGGTCCAGATTTTAGTGAGAAACTATGAAGGTGCAGTGATTTAAGATTATGGTCGTTCCCCCGATGTTATTTGAAGTTATGAACGTTACCTTTCTGCTTCTAAGGTGTTAAATTATTGGAAATTATATGAGGTACTTACAAGTACGCTCATGACAGATTTCGTAGGGTGCTTCGACCTATCGACCGTGATAATCATGACTCTGACATTGACGTCATCACCTCACCGTGCTACATAAACCTAGTGACAAGTTCTTATCTTATCTTGCTGTGGGGCTGGTTTCTATTGGCCAGCAACACTTCGACCCAATGGGATCTTTTGTGTTGTCCCCATTGCCGTGTATTTGCTCTTTGAACAAGTGGTTCATGGGGCTAGTCCGCTTAGAAGAACCTAAAGTCTTCTGGCTTCTGGGGTACCCGTTGCCGAGCGGACTCATCGGTTTTGTGGCTGGGACGTCGTATCCGTACGGGATGTGCGGCGCTGTTTCCTTGTATTCACCACGGGCTCTGTAGTCATTGTTCTCGAAGTCGGCTTCATTTTGTGCAGCATGTCGTTCGTGGAATGGTGCCCTGTAGTGTAGTGACAAGTTAGTGATGTGACTTCGGATGCTGGATGGATGTCCATGACAAGATCAGACGCTAGTACAGACTGTTGTTTAATAACTGTGAGTCGGCCATCCGTTTACATGTTGTCTTGGACACCAAGTGAAGGTTGTCCATAAGTTGTGTGTAAATTAACCGTTTCGATTCAAAACGATTTCTATTTGGTAAATACGAACACAAGTCGTTGATATGGTAATCCCTATGATCACCTATGTCCATATTGTTTTGGTGTTGGTGTTTACATAGCGTTCATAGGCACTACAAATTAGTTTGCCCGCTTTGGAGAAAAGCGTCTATTTTCACGAAAAAGCGATAAAGTCATTTTCGTGTATTGAATAGTGACGATTTCTCGGTTGGAGTGTACGTAACGGGGCACTGAGGAAAAAAGACTTAGAATTTTTTTGCCAAAAATTTTTTTTTTTCGCAAATCTTTTATTTTCTCGATACTATCTTATAAAACACGTAAATATAAGGCTAAAAGCCTCTTGGTGTTTTTTGGATCTGACCAGCCGTTTCTCGTAAAAACGATGTCGAAGGGTTCCACTTATAAAGGCGTCAGGGACTTAGAAAATTTTTAAATTATTTTTTTTTGATTTTCGCAAATCGTTGATTTCGTGATTCTATCGTATATAACACATAAATATAAGGCTAAAAGCGTCTTGGTATTTTTTGGATCCGACCAGCCGTTTGTCATAAAAACGATGTCGAAGGGATCGGTACAAAATACAATAATATTACTGTACTAGGAGAATTTAGGATGCAAGAGCGAGCGAAGCGAGCTCGGAACTTGGGGCACCCCAACTCGGACAGGTTAGGTTAGAAGGGGATGGCGGGGTCTGCAAGACCCCGCCATCCCCTTCGTGGTTTTTTTTTTTAAACCACCCGGAAGTAGGAGCCCCGCGAAGCGGGGCTCCGTCAACTACGCCTTATTACTATTGCCTATACTTGTCCTTCACCCCAAAGGCAACTTGACCTGGACCTCAAGGTCACTGACCATGAACATTGACCTTTTAGAACCCCTGATAGTAGCGGACAATGAATTCCCGAAATTTGACCTTGACCTTGGACAGTGACCTTGACCTTAAGGTCATTGTCCATGATCTTACGTTCGATGACCTTGAACACAGTCAATGACCCTGAGGTCAGGGTCAATGACCCTGGGGTGTCCCATTATGTTCCCCCACCCTACTACTCCCACATCCCACCGGCTCCCGAAGGCTTCACTAGGCGACGATTTTTGGTCAAAAATTTTCTAAGTCTTTTTTTCATAGTGCCCCGTTTCGTATCCACTGACCGTCTTCTTGGAGCTGTCTAGTGCTTCATATCCTCACGGTGCAAAACCTGATGATGCTGAGGGGCCGAGGCAGGAGTGCCGTTGTGAGGCTGTGTCCCGGTGGGATCGAGCCGGGTTGCTTCATCATTGATGATGTCTGTTGCCGACACCATGTGCGGTGTATGTGTGCGGTGGTGATTGTAATCTTGTGAGATTTCTGATTGAATTAGGTGGACCGAACCGCGGTGTTGGTTTTTATTGTGAAATTAATGCCGTGTCGTTTGGCAGTGGTTTGTGTGCGTCTCAGTTGTTTCTTTGTGTCAAACTGTACACGCAGTTTTGGTCTAGCCACGTGTCGGTGGATTATGTAGGTACCAAACAGTAGTTGATGTGTGATAGCGCCACTTTGTCGGTGGCTTGGGCCCTGCGATATGCAGACTAATGTCATAGTGTCTGTGGGCTCCTGGGGTCGCCTGCAAGAGAGGATGTAGGACTCATGAGTGTTGTGATGGGAGCTCAAACGTTTGAAGGATATTCGGATGTTGTTGATGAACAAGTTTACGTTGAGACTTGAGGCCAAGTAAGGGGTTGTAGTGGCCATATTACGTTCGAACGTACCAGTGGTTATTGCGTAGTCGTAGCCAGGTATAAATCGGTCTCTTGAGGCAACTCGAGTAGTCCATGGGTGTGTGGTACGCGTTTAACCCTAGCGAAAGTCGGGGTCTAGAGTGTGACACACACGGGCGGTTCCCTCGATGGATATGCGTACAAAGTTTCGATTCATGGGCTACATGTATGACTACAATAAGATTGCTGGTAGGCTGTTTTACTCTTAGGTTTTAGAGTTACAGATTCTGAATCGAATGACTGTGTGTGGCTTTGTATGGCTTTGTCAGCGATAATTGAAAATTCGATTCTTCTCTAGTGAAATTAAGCCAGGTCACGACGTAACCGAATGAAAGTGATGCTGCGTAAGATTTTTTTTGTTTTAGATATACACCTGATCGTGTTTCTCATCCTGGCTGGGACCAAATGCTGTTCAAAATAAGGCGTTAAGCTAAGGTGCTGTTGAGCTGCTGCAGACACACTAGTATGGTGGCTAGTGCAGAGCGGGAAGTGCACCTGTGTTTGCGTTACATTCCTAACATAAGACGCAGGAAAATAAACGGTGAGCTGTATTGTTTTACTTACGACTCTGTTGTTGAATGCCTGATGGAAGCTGTAAGAGAAGCTAAGTAGCAAAACTTGTTTCTTTTATTTTCGAGTAACCTGAAGGCTCTGCTCACTGAGATTTTAATTGTAAACGAAGGTTACAATTTAGTTTTTTTGTAGTAACCAAGTTAGAACCAAAGTGAAAAGGCATTTGGCTTTAAGCGAATTTTCAAATACCCCCATGATCATGAGAGGATGGTCCCCGATCGGCCCGATCACCAAGTTGCACGAGGATTAGATGTCATGTTTGACGAGATTGGTAGAGACCAAATCTGATTAAGAATGGCTTGTACACTCGGTGTGTTGATGCACAGCGATGACTTGGGACCGCACCTCATGAGGACCATGTGGCGATGGGTCTATAAGGAATCGCTGGTGCACAGATTACGAGGGACCGCACCTCGTGAGTAACATGATGGCGATGGGTCTATAAAAAAAATCGTTGGTGCGATTCTTCTGTGTTGGTGCACATGGCCGGGACCGCACCTCATGAGGAACATGTGGCGATGGGTCTGGGAAATGTGTCTTGGCACAGATACAATGAAAATTTCACGAGTTCAGTATGCAGTGCTTAAAAGGCTTGTTGATCGGACCTTTTCTAATGAATAATGTTGTGCAGGAAGCACTTTGTAGGAAGCCCTAATAACGGGTCAGTTATCAATCAGGACGATTGATTATTATTGAACTTCTGTTCCTATTGGCAGGATAGCCGAGCTAGATTGCTCTGGCAGGATAGCCGAGCTAGATTACTCTCTGAGCACATTTTGCTCATAAGTAGACCCGAGGATGGGTGTTAGTCAGGGATGACTGTGTTTGTTGTACTATGGTCACTGGGGTGACTGTGTTTGTTGTACTATGGTCACTGGGGTGACTGTGTTTGTTGTACTATGGTCACTGGGGTGACTGTGTTTGTTGTACTATGGTCACTGGGGTGACTGTGTTTGTTGTACTACGGTCACTGGGGTGACTGTGTTAGTTTATATGGTCACATCGATGACTGTTTGTTTATAAAATCGTAAGGATGATTTTATTTGAGCGATACCGGTAGTTAAGCGATGGTGCTAGAAAAGCTTAGCAGCTTAGCTAACTTGTGCTGGTCAGGATTGGCCGAACGTATACTGTGCTGTTGTTTTCTTTTGGTTACAGATTACCTAACACACGAGGACGTGTGACTTGTCAGAATGGCCGTGTCGGATCGGATATGATTACGGACGATCAGTTGAGACGACGGCGCCACCTGGTGCTAATAAATGGAACCAACGACATCACATAAAAGGCGCAGCAGCGCAGTGGGGAAAACAGTTACAGTTGTGCCTCGCGCGGTTGCACTTGCTCTCGGCACTTCACACTGTGTAGTCGATTCGTGCGGACGTCTGGCTTGATTGACTGACGGACTCACGTTACTTTATAGTTCTACCTACATTGTTATTGCTATTGCTGAATTGTAATTTAAATGTAGCTTGGTAATCGTAAATTCGTAACAGACAAATGTGCTTGAGGAGTTTCTTCCGCGGCTTCTTCTCCTCAGTAGGTAGCACTAGCGAAGCTGCGAAGGGTGGGCGTTTTGGGGGATGTCTGCATTGTAATATTTCGTATTCGGTCAAAACCAAATATAATGACAGTTGAGTACGAGTTCTGTGTTTTAATGTTTGAACCAGCATAACCCACCTGTTGCCCACAAGATAGTCGTTACCTTGCCTTCCTGCCAAGGATATAGATCCTGTATCCGACATATAAGTATGTGTCTTGTGGGAATCGAACCCACGACCTCGTGATCAGCAGTCCGGTACTCAAACCACTAGACCACAGACGTCATGTCTCTTTTAAAGTCCAGACATAGTAAAATACTTATGATATAATATTGTGAGTGTCACAATGCTCTGTTTGTCAATAATTGTTTGTATGACAGTCTTGATATACTATTAAGTAGTAGTAAGCAGTATATTTCTATAATAATAATAATTCTTTATTTTGAGTGACCAGGACTCATAGTGTTAGTAACAATATTTATTTAAAGCTATGTTAGTAATAAATTTAATACAGGGAAGGTGATTTTTATTTTTATTAAATAAAATTTTGAATTATTGCCTCAGAATACCAGCTGAAACTCTGGAGCAACGATTCAAAATACAGCAGTCAAGCCTGTCTGCAATCATGCCTAGGACGCTATTGGGGCTGGCCCGCACACGACGCACCAAGGATGCACATCTTTTTCGCATTATTGGGAAAAAGCAATCAATCTGCATTTCTGCAAACATCCCCGATGCGCTACAGAAGCGAGGCAGCCCCATCAGCACCTTGAAAGCATTATTGTACTGGACGCGGAGGGCGCTATACGCATTTCCCCTTAACTAAATCTAGTCAATGCAGCACACATACTCGGCTAAGTTCGACAGAGCGCCATTCAAACGTACGACAGCTTCTTAGCAAGATTTATTGACAATCGATATATCTCTGTCTAGATGTGTAAAGCAGTGATAACCTAGTGATAAACCAGTGCTAAGTAGTCTTGATCGAAACCAAAGCATTTCCTTACCTCGAAATATTACCTTCATTTTTTAAAATTCCCTCATTAAAATAACTTGTAATCTTAGCACGGAAAATGCTTAAAAAATACAAAACGATAAAGAAAAATAATTTTATCTTTGGAAGATTAGGCAGATAAACTAATGTACTTATACACTTACAGTTCGCCGCTGTTTAGGTCCTACCTATTTAATAGGAGGCAAGCCTATTGCCATTAATCGGGCACAAATACAAACTCCCGAGTTACTGAGAAAAAAAATCCGTAAAAAGTAGTTTTATTTCAATGTCTAATATTCGCGTGTCAGAAAACAGTATACTACTGAGAATTTCATAAAAACCCAATAACACTTTTCTCGACCTGGTTACCGAACCTCGGACCTCAAGCGCAACAGTCGCGTTTAAGATCAATAAGCTACCGTAGCTGTTAGTAGTCTTATAGTTACACCCCAACTCAGAGACGTCACTTAACCTTAATGAATCGTTAACAAACAGTGGCTACTATATCTTGACCTATTTTTCCATATTAGAGTTTGTTGTCAGTGTACTAAGATATACTGGGTGTCATTAGCTAATGATTCATTAGGTTAGGTATGTGACGTTTCTGAGTGCGGCCCTTAGTTAGTTAGCCATCTAAATTATACTTTCTATTATAAGAGAAATTTCATACCTATTCGAATAAAAGCATCATATCGCCTTCTTTATTAAGCCCAGCTATTTCCAAACAGGATATGACCACACAATAAAGGAATGGCGGGAAACACAGGCGGCCCTTTTGTAATATTTGACCTTTATAAACGGATGTGGCGGGTTTTAGGATTCCGTATCTCAGAGGAAAAAACGGTTGCGATCAGCGGTGTTGTCTGTCGGAACGATACCTTAAAACTTTTACTTAAATATATTATACACTGTAAACATTAGATTATTAACTTAGCTAGCTGTGTCTAGCTTTGCATTATCAGTAGTCATTCCAAATACCCTAAATAATTATACCTATTCATAATTATCTGAATATTTTTCTAAAAGAGTGACTATGGAGTTGCCGGCACTTCTCCATAAGTCCAACTTTTTGGAACCGTGCACTTTTGTGACTGTGACTTGTGACTTTTCGAAAGTACCTATTTATATGGTCTAAATGAAATAAAATATTTGAATTTGAAAATTTGAATTTGAACCCTTTTTTCCTCCCTCCCTACCTCTAGAAGCTGCAGGGTATGCCGTATTCTTACCGATGAAATCGTACTTGCTTTCACTTGCCCTATGGTCTCACCTTAAAGGCCATTTAAGGTATTTTGAACCAAGAAACAATCACAGAATTCCTGATTTAATCCATACAACTTTCATTTCAATCCATTCAGATTTGAGGTTTTAAAGCCCATTCGATACAATCTTTTTTCAATTTTGACGACGTATGTGGTCTAGTGGTTCGAGTACCGGACTGCTGATCACGAGGTCGTGGGTTCGATTCCCACAGGACACAAACATTTATTGTGATGAATTTAAGTGTTTGTGTTTGTCTGGGTGTTTCCTATGTATTATAAGTATGTATTTACCAAAAAAAGTATATAAGTATTATATCCATTGTTTAGTACCCATAGTACAAGCTCTGCTTAATTTGGGACTAGATGGTGCTGTGTAAAAATGTCCCAAGATATTATTATATTATTACAATCTAACGGACCACAGTTTCTTTAAATAAACTTTTCACACTTTTGATACGGAACCCACAATGTAGGATTCTGGTTGACTTGACCAGTTATTTTTAAAACAAGAACGCTCAAGCCAGTTTTGTGCGTTACCGCGGCGTTCCATATTCGAAGGGCGGCTGAAATTGGGAGTGTGATAAGCCTTTCAAATTGTTCGATATTTTTACCCGATTACAAAGGAGCTGAAAAGAGTGGGTAATGCTTTTAAGATAGAAAAAGGTCGGCTATGGATAGATAAGCCATTTATTAGTTGATATGCGAAGCTTAGTAAATGCCAATAAACATTTTTAAAACAATACTTAAAAAGAAATCAAATACATATTTGTTATATTGATAAATTTTCCCCGAGTGTCTTCATTAAACTGTGTTTTGTTTCTTTTTGTGTATGGACGACCTCTGTGCTTTGTAATATGTAATACTTGTGGACCGTGTGTCGGTTCTGCAACAACTGCTGGTTGTGGGTTCGATTCTCACTGTACACAAATATTTATGAGATGAACAATACGTTTTGTGTTGGTATAATATGGCATGTTTCTTATGTAAAGTAATTACAAAACAAAATTACGTAAGAATTATTTATTTATTTAAACAGTACTTACAACTATTATTACAGGTAAAATCCAATGCAATAGTGAAGCAAACTTTAATAACTTAATTTCTAAAACTAATTACATATAATTAATATGTCAATTAATTACATATGTCTTTGAAGGAATTCAAATTCCTGTGAGTGGAACTGTTAAAAACCTGGGGATATACATGGATAAAACCTTGTCATGGGGTCCACAACTAAAGGAAACCAGCCGTCGGATGTTTGCGTCAGCAGGGTCGCTGAGACGGCTGCGCAACTTTCTTCCGACTGCCACCAAGATTGCGCTTGCACAATCTCTTCTACTGCCTGTCCTTGACTATGCCGATGCTAGCTATCTTGATCTCACCGAGGACCCATTTAATAAGCTTGAGCGTCTTCAGAACTTTTGTATAAGATTCATATTTGGTTTACGCAAATATGATCACGTGTCCGAATTTCGTGCTAAGCTCAAGTGGCTTCCAATACGACTTCGTCGGAATGCTCATATTCTCTCATTACTTTACAGTATTCTGTTTAATCCAACAACGCCCCCTTATCTTAAAGCTCGTTTTGAGTTCGTCTGTGATACACACTTGCGATCCTTACGGTCATCTTCATCTACAAAGTTTTATGACCATTCTTTCACCGTACAGGCCACTCGTCTGTGGAATGCACTACCAGTGTCCGTGAGGCGTGCACAAACGTTGGTCTCTTTTAAAAAACTGGTGAAAGAACACTACTTGGCTCCTTCCGTATAAATTGTTACTTCTATGTATTATTTCATATCTTATATTAATATAGTTTATGTATATATTATGTATATATATATATATATATATTTATATACAATACATATTTTTAGATTTTCTAGTCTATCTATGTATATATTGTATTATTGAGTACACCTTCACCTGCCCGTTATCTGTTTTCTTTTTCGACCTTTATCCATCCAGTGGTTGTCTGGAAGAAATTGCTTTTAGCGATAAGACCGCCAATTGTACTCTTGTATCATTATTTCTTTATTTTTACTCTGTATTGTTTCTTGGTGTACAATAAAGTATATTCTATTCTATTCTATTCTTCTATTCTACATATAATGCTATCCTTGTGAATACACTCAGTGTACAAATAAATATATCTATTTCCTCTGCTAAAAGGTTAAGAGTGTTAAGCGCTCGCGTCAGGGGCGCCTCATTCAAGAGATTAGTGCGACCACGAGGTGCAGCCAGCAGTTGTGGCCGACGTCACGTTATAATATTTGCTGTGTAATACCCATAGTATAAGCTATGTTAAAGACTAAATGGTACTGTGTAAAATGTTTCAAATATTTATTCCTTTGTTTTAGGTAATTTAACTTTCATTTTGTTTCCATACAATACCCTACTCACAGTGAATCAATCCTACGTACGTATGGCCTATATTTTATGTAAAAAATATATTTAAAACCTTAAATCCAGGATACACGTTATCACAGTATTGGGCAAACAATGATTGCAAACGGATCTGTTAAGCCAACAGCTCAATAGGTAACCAAAATGTGGATTTTCGGGATTCTGTTCCGATAAAATTCAAATGATTTTTTGTTTGTACAGTTTTCATTGAATTGTTTTATTGGCGTCGCTATTCTAGCTGTTTTACAACTATGTTTTTTATACCGTAGCCTATGGACGCTTGCAACACCATGGGTATCACTTGCGGGTTGCCGACCCTTAAAAACCTCTTAGTGGTTTATGGAGAGGATTCACTGCGCCGACAGTCGCATCTTTAGATGGAGCTCTGGCAAACTTACTCACGGCAGGAACACAACACACAATAAAGTGTGTTATTTTGCTGCAGTTTTCTGGAAGGTGGGCTGAAAAGATGGGCTGCTCCAGATTTGAGTCATAAATGGCTGTGCAGATGCAGCTAAATATTATTTGATCATAATTATATCCAAGCTTTCCCCTAGGTACTGGACTGCCAAGTCAAAGGTCTCGAGTTCGAATCCAAGGCACGCCTGACTTCATGTGCGTAATTATCACCCGCTTTAACGGTGAAGGAAAACATCGTGAGGAAATCTGCATGCCTGAGAGATTTTCTCAACGGCATGTGAAGTCTGCCAACCCGCATTGGGCTAGCGTGGTGAACTACAGCCTAATCCCTCTCATACTGAGAGGAGACCCGTGCACAGCAGTGGGACAGTAAATGGGTTGATAATTTTTTCCGCCATATTTGGATCTACCTTTTAACTATATACTGGGTACCTATTCCCATTAACCGGGTATACATCCAAAACCCTTTTGAATTTGAATTTGTATGGAATGTTAGCTTAAACTAGAAATACCTATACAGCATCATAAGTACCCGTGTGTACATTATAATTTCCCGTTGGTAATTAAAATCAAACGTGCACAGTTGCACACAAAATTTCGCCAATGAAAATTTATTCAGCGCGGCATGGGGCGTGGAATTTGTATTAAATTGTGCTGTTTGACGCAGAATTAATGAACGAATGAGTGAACTATAACAATGGGAGGGAAAATTGGGTTCCAATAATGCTATATTAGTTCGTATGTCAGTTTGCATAATATGTTTTTTGAGTGTATTATGGCAAGATGGGCTTGTGGTTATCCGATCAATCAATCTATTTATTTTCTTAGTGTTTCTTTATATTAAAAAAGGTATCTATTAGCGACTACCTCGTTGTTCTAGTGGTCTCAAGCGCGACTGCTACGCTAGAGGTCCTGGGTTTGATCCCCGGGTGGAGCAGTGTTGTTGGGTTTTCTGTGAAATTCCCAGTAGCAGCTCAGAGTCTGGATTTGTTCCCAGTCGATGGCAATAATACGTTATCCTTATGATAACGGAATTGCCATATAATTTGTGTTGGATGACATTCGCTTTGTGTAACATACCGATAGTCAGCTGCATTTGGAAGAAACAGTCGGTAAACCTAAGTAGATGATTAGTAATTTCCTTCCTATCTCATCCTTCATCTATCCACCCTCAACAAACTTCTGCTGCATGTTTTTAAATACTACTGACCCATGGTGTACCGTGAAGAAAAACAGAGATTACCAATCTTCTCTAACCCAGCAAAACCGTACCTTTTAACAAACATTTGCAATTACCAAACGAAAAACTCTCAAAATTCTGACCACAACCAAAATGGAAGGTACACATTTCGACTGAAAGTGACGTCATACTCATAACCCTGCGAACGCCGCGTGGTGCCCGCGCGAAATGTTGCCCAGTATCCGGTTTTATCAGCTTTTATTGGCAACACTCGGGCCGCAGTTTCCCTTGCTGTTACGGAAACAGAGAACCCATTTTTATGTGGCCGCAGACTTACCGTCGCGGCGTGTGGGTTAATGGGTGTGACGTAAGCGTGTTCGTGATTTTAAAAGGGTTAGTTGCGTGGGTTGATGTTGTGTGAAAAGTTTTCGGTGTGTATGTATTAATATGAAACGAAATGTATTATTGGAATTTATTTTACAGTTAACGTTAATACGTTAACATGAGATCAACGGTTGATTCAACTAGTTCGTTGATTCAACGCTCATCCCTAGGGACCACTAGGTCAACGAGATACTCTAAGACCAGGGCCTGTAGACAAGTTTCAATTTGACATTCGAATCGACAAACAAACAGAAATAAAATGTATGGAAATGACACAAGCTTTCGACAACTCAAGCTGTCACTAATGTCATTTCCATACCTACATTTTGTTTCTATTCGCTTGTCGATTCGAATGTCAAATTGCAACTTGTCTAGACAGACATGTGTGTCATTCACATGTGTCATTCATCGAAAGTGTCTACAAAAAGATAGTAGGGTGTCTACCCTACTATCTTTTTGTAGACACTTTACTTTTTTAGCTATTACAAATCTGTTCTCTCATGACATGCCCCATACACAACGTAGGTAGCTACGTCGTGTTTGACTGAAGTACGACCTATAACAAGTAACTGGCACGAACACGAACAACTTATTTCAGTAACCCCTTCCAAACTCCTGAAGTTTTTCAGAAAGGCTCTATTTTATGTGAACAAGTTTTTGTACTGTCGGCAAAAAAGTAACACAGTCAGCTAAAAAATATCAGCATTTTAAAGATGTACAGTAAGAGGCCATAAGTTAAATTATCATGTCAAGGATCGTATTTGCCTGCACGTTACTGCGCGTATACATAAACATATACTTAGTGATTTGAAATTTAATACCACTATCTTAATACGCCGTCGCGACATCACAGCACTGATCACTGAATGATCATTACATCGCTCTCTTTCCGTTTAGATAACTATGAAAGAGTACGATATACGAGATCGTCTATGTGTGCAAAATGTTTGTTATAGAAAAAGGTCGTAAGTGAAACTTGTTTTATGCGATAGACTTGTAAAAATGGTAATGGACTTATGAACGCGACCTTACATAACTGTGTATACAACCAAAATTACTTACTTACTTTATAGTCATTTCAATGTTTTTATCGTATTTTGCATAATACCTAACAAATAACAAAATACCTACAGCAAGATATTCGTCAAGCGAAACAAAAAAATCAAGACTCACTGACCAAAATGCTAAGAATTTATGTATGAATCATAAAACACTGAAAATTATTTTTTAATTAATACATTTTTTAATAATTAGCTCGCCCTGGCAATCAAACTCAGGGCTTTCTACTCAGTAACCACACTTGTAACCTCTAAGCTACTGAGGCAGAATAATACAAGTACTACTTATTAATTAAAACCGTATTAAAATTTATTGGTCACACTACTCAGTCAAAAGCAATAAAAACATTTGAAATCAAGCAAACATCCCATTATCGCATACACGGTCCAGCAGTTTTTAATGGCAGCCATTTTTAATTTATTCCCGAATCCGGCTGTAACTGGTTCGTATCAGTGCAAATCAGATAAAACTAGTTAATGAGATGGAATGAAGGGTATACAAAAGACTACTGCTATTTGTTTGAGTTTTGTATATTATATACTAGCGGCCCGTCCCGGCTTCACACGGGTAGACATTACCGGAACCAGCATACAACGCCAAGTATGTTTTGTACAACCCTAGAATACCGAAGTCTCTCAGAACGTCAACGTCATACACATCGCCCCCGTGACGAAAACCAGTATCTACTATCTTCGTACAGCTTTTGCTACCCTAGTACTTTCCATCAAATTGCTGAAGTTTGTCATCTTGCCCCCGATGTCAAAAATATGTCACGTCCCACGGGAACGGGATAAAAAGTATCCTATGTCCCGTCTCCTGGTTCTAAGCTACCTCTCCACCAATTTCTAGCGAAATCGGTTGCCTTCGGTTACCTTGCCTTTTTTGAGAACGTCCGCAATCTGGTTACATTGTTGGTTAGCTGTACTAGGGTTACATAAAACATGAAACATGGCTTTATATGCTGGTTTCGGTAAATGCCGGTAATGTCTACCTGAGTAAAGCCGCGACGGGCCGCTAGTATATCTATTATATATATAAAAGAAAGTCGTGTTAGTTACACTATTTATAACTCAAGAACGGCTACGTTCTTGAGTTATAAATAGTGTAACTAACACGACTTTCTAAAGCCATGTTTCATGTTTTATGTAACCCTAGTACAGCTAACCAACAATGTAACCAGATTGCGGACGTTCTCAAAAAAGGCAAGGTTAAGAGCACCCTAAACCGACGAGCATGCGTGGAGAGGTTAATGAACATAGACGAAGCGAAAGTGGTGTGCCAGGATCGTAGCAAGTGGAAATCTATAGTCTCTGCCTACCCCTATGGGAAACAGGCGGGAAGCTATGTATGTATGTAGTACAGCTGTAGCCCGGTATTCCAACGTCAGACACAGCGCCTCACGCGACGACAACCACCCCGGGCTAGACAAGTTGCATTTTGACATTCGAATCGACAAACAAAATGTATGTAAATGACATTACTGACTGACAGCCCGATTTGTCGAAAGCTTATGTCATTTACATACATTTTGTTTATCGATTCGAATGTCAAAATGCAACTTGTCTAGCCCCCCTACCTACTATTTTCGTACAGATTATGTTACCCTAGTATTTTCCATCGGATTGCCGAAGTTTGTCATCAGCTCTCATGGCCCCCGATGTCAAAAATGGCCGTGCCGCGTATTTTTCTGCTATTTTAATTTATTCCGGTTGGACAAATCCAACAAATCAAAGATCATCAATCAAAATCAGTCTAGTTGTTCTCGAGTTAAAAGTGTTGTAATAAACCCAACCTATTCTTTATATTAAAAAGATTTAAAATCAAGTCGGGTAAAGTATAGGTAAATCTATGACAAAAAGTATTATTATACCTATCGATTGCGTAGTAGGTACCCTCAGTACAAACTCGGCCCAAATTTGTATCGGAGGTACATGACAGCTGTCAAGTTGATAGTTTTTACCATGAAATCACTATGAAACTGATAATAATCTGCCGTAATGGCGTGAGTTTGACATTCCGAAACTGACACTGACAGTTTTTACTGTGAAACCATTACGAAACAAATAATAGTGTGCCAAAATGGCGTGATTTTTCTCAAATTAAAAGTATTTTTTTCTCATTCCCCCAGTCAACATAAAAAAGTACGACTAGAGTTTTGACCAGCGTAATACAGGGTATTTTTTGCCAATAAATGTACCTTCGGTACATCATTTGGGCCGATTTCGATGACTTTTCCACCTATAATTGCTAATCTGCATTGTGCAGCAATGGACACCTTATAGATGATAATGGGATACAGGTATAATTTACTCCCCTCAAAGCCTAGCACTAGCGCCTCGCTGCAGGTAATGAAAACAGATGAGGTGACCGAGACGTAACTAGCTTACGCTGATTGACTGGAACTACAATATTTATGGAATACTAGCTACTCCCTGCCGTGACACTCGCTTTCATCTATTTCTTTTTTAAATAAAAAAAGTTTCTAAAATAAAAGTAGTCTAAGTTACTCCTTATTTTATTTTAGCTTATGCCCGCAACTTCGTTCGCGTAGACGTCGAAAACGGTTCTAATAGGACTTTTAATTGTTTTATTAAGTTATTAATTTTGTTATAACTTATAAATTATTATGTTACAATGTTTGAATACTTATAAAATATAACAATCTTATTATAATATAATTATTATATTTTGTAACGATTGTTAGGTATATTTTATGAGTATTCAAACATCAAACAATATTGTAGGGATATAAATAAGCATGAAATTAAAATACAAGTTTGCTACATATATTTTATTTTGATCTAGTGTAAGCTACATGGGGGTATTAAGTATCTATTATCTTTTTACAACAAAATCGAAACACTGCACATACCGCAGTATTTCTTTGTAAACAATGTTTTTTGTTTTTCCTTCGGATGCTAGAATTTACAGGCTACTCTGTGCGCTTACTCTGGCATATACCTACGATGCCCGCGGGAGAAGAAGCGTTCCCTCAAGTCTTCTTCCGTTACCTTAAAAGTTTGACCTTGAGCTTTGTTTATGATCATTGTGAAGCAAATTTTGATGGGAAACTGCACTCTCTTGAATTCGAAGGGGTAATTTGATGGTATTAGAGGAATCCTAGGAATAAATACAGACTCTCCTCAGAACAACAGGTCAGTGTAGTTGCCTCGATTACATTGCGACGCATGTTTTCACTTGAAATCTGGTGCCATTGCATAATTTTGCTGGATTTACATTTCGCAGGAACATAATTGGCGCGCCAAATCTCAATTTTAATATATGTTCCACCATTTCCTATTTTAAGGTACAGGTCTGAGAACTGTCCGACAGTAACATCTCCATATACAACATATTTTTGGTAATGCTCAGTTTTGTCACTGAAGGCCACGAATGAGACCGCTTCACGCACGCTTTAACTTCGTCGGCTCGCGTTCCTCTGAGCTCTACTGGTAAAGTCTATCGAAAATCGATTTATGATCCATAGTACTCACATCCCAAATAATTAATTTCCTTTTGCGGAGTACTTCTGCCATAGTACTTTGTTTGAGTATGCAGTTTTACCTCCTTCCATCAGCGTGGCAGCAATTCCGGACGATGCGACGGCTAAAGCGATATCACAACTGCTTCTCACTTTGGCCAACAGTAAATTTAATAGAAGTCTTGCCTGTTTCACCAGGAACATCCAAAAAAAAAATTCTTTGTTCATTGAATAAAGAGCCTTCACTACTTGACATTATTTACTGCTGAGGAATTGACATATCATGTGTCAAAAATTACATTTTTATTTAATTTTAATAAAAAACTAAGGAGTATTGATATCAACTTTGGAGCAAAATAACTTTTTACCCCTATTTAACCCAGTTAGGGGATGAATTTCAATAAAATACGAAACACGTCTTCCTTCAATTCTGTTATAGAATGTATATGCAAAATTTTAAGGAGATTGGACCAAGGAATCACGTTGTCCCATACAAACTTTGCCCCCCTTTTTCACGCCCTTAGGGGTGGAATTTCGGAAAATCCTTCTTTATCGGTTGCTTACGTCATACAAAGAACACACCCTCCAAGTTTCAGGTCTCTACGATCAGCGGTTTAGGCTGTGCGTTGATCCGTCAGTGAGTAAGTAAGTCAGTCAGTCATTCAGGACAAAGCATTTTATAGGTATAGATGTGCGAGTGAAAGACCACGCACTGGAAAGCGCAGCGTGGGACGGCCTCCAACGAGATAGACCGACGACCTGGTAAAGGTCGTTGGAAGTCGTTGGATGCATATAGCATGCGTCCGGTCCCTGTGGAAGTCAATGGGGGAGGCCTTTGTTCAGCAGTGGACCTCTTTTGGCTGACATGATGGTGATGACTGAAAGTCCTGTCTAGGTCCAGTCGTTTAAAAGATTAGCCGTAATAAATAGAACTTTGACTTTCTTGGATGTGAAATTAATCATAGTGTATATATAGTATTCTACTAGTCAAGTTCTTTCATTTAATACCCATATTGAGGGAGTTGTGAAAAAATATGTAATCTGCGATTTTGTGGCGGTGGCCATCTTGGATCGATTTTCATCAAACAAAGCTAAGAACACTCAGGACTAATTCACCAGACAAATCAAAATCGATTCATCCGTTCGGGAGCTACGATACCACAGGCAAAACACGCAGACACGCCAAACTTATATCACCCCCTTATTTTTGCGTCAGGGATCAAAAATAATACAACTTACTAATAAGTTTAATCCAACAAAAAATCCTTGCATCCAGCAAAGCGCTCGCGAAATTGGCCGTATATCAATTTGTTTCAGTGCAAAACCAATTTTCAGGAACAGAATACACGGTAACTAATATTACACTGGTATTTATGGTAGGCTTTGTGTCTCGGTAAATAGAAAATACATACATAATATTTCATGTACTATATTAACTTGCGTAAAGGTGAAATTAGCATGCACAAGGTGCATCCGGTGTGCCTCTTGAAATTAATTTACATAAACGAACTGCCAAGTTAGTTTGACTTTATGAAATGATGGCCAAAATATGTTTTGGAGATTTTGTCAATGGATATTCTGCTAAATATCAGAGGGTATCCACTTAACAGGACTGCATAATAATTATGGTGAATATGTCTGATCCCAAGGCCAAGGCAAGGAAAGAGTATATGTCTGATTTACCCTGTCGCCGAAAAGTACGAACGAACGAGTATGTATTTTCTCTTTTCTATTTTAGTCAATTTAAAATCACCTGACAGTGACAAAACATAGATTTACTAATCCAAACCTAAACCTCGTTATTATTAAAGCCAAAACAAAATCAAAATCGGTCAGACCAGACACGTCAAACTTATAAGTAACACCCCGTCGTATTTGCGTCGGGGGTTAAAAATGCCCAAATACTTTCAATTTTGAAATAGATTGCAATAAAAAACTTTGAATGAAATTGCGCTTTCAAACTAAGATTTGCTCTATCCTATGTATCTATAACAATATATTATTTAAAAAAACACGCGATAGACGTGCCATTCCTAACAATATCGTAATCTATTACTTGTTGCTAATTTGAAAACAATTCTGTTATTTATAATAAACACAAAAAACATACTCATTTATCAAAATCCATCAAAACATTCAGATATTTTAAGGTTATAAGTACAAAGATACGTAAGAAAAACATGAATCCGGTTTTAAACTTAAAACAATACAGATTCCCATCGCAGGAGAGGGGTTGCCAAACATTTCCCCTGGCAACAAAATAATTAACCGTGTAAGAGTCGTGTGTAATTTAAATACGAGCCCTTGTGATTATTTCAATATGGTTTGGCTTATTTCAATTACACACTGTTTCTACGGGACGTAGAATTCAATTTCTGCTGCAGACATACCGGTGTTGTGGCCTGACTCATAAGCGGTAGCGGAGAGTTTTAAGTTCTAATGTTGCGCGTTGGCGATCACAATAGACCCATCAGGGTCGATGTGATACGATAGCCGCGAATAAAAAAATAAAAAAATAAATGTTGCGTGTAGTCTCTTAATAAGTTATGTACGTGTCTCGCTTGCAGCTGAATGAGTGTTTCTTTCTTTCTTTCATTTCTTTCTTTCTTCCTTTCTTCCTTTCTTTCCTCCTTTCTTTCTTCCTTTCTTTCTTCCTTTCTTTCTTCCTTTCTTTCTTCCTTTCTTTCTTTCTTTCTTTCTTCTAATTGGCGACTGCTGGTGCTCGGAGTTTGGAATTGTGACCGGTTAGTGACAATAGGTTCACTCCCTATTAATTAGGATGTGCTGTGGGTGTTCATTAGTACCAATCTACCTAACCCTTCGGAGAATACAGGCTCAGTAATCTTCTTCTGCACCACGGGTTTTCAGTACAGAAAAGATGTCTGTACCTATGTCATAAATCATAAATAAGATAAAAATGAAGCGCCGAAATGTTTGTACGCGTATAACTTCCAAAACTGCACCAAAATGAATAATTCTTTAATAATTTTTGTGTTCATTATTGTCACGGCAAGGTTTGTGTGTATTTTTTTTAATCCACCGGGACACGCAGGCGCAGCTGCGTACGGATCGCTAGTCATAAATAATGTAGTCGTAAATCTAGTAAGTATGGTGTGTATCGTTTATGGTGTATGGTTTTTCTTTTAAAATAAAAAAATATTTAAATAAAAAAACGATGACACATTACACATGGCGCCTACTGTTGGTAGTCACAGAAATAAAAAAAATAAAGACGACATCTATTTGAATTTTCAATTATAATGTCATAATATTAAGTTGCATTATCGTTCGTCATGTAAAAATCTCTGGCTGTGCCATACTGCCCAACTTATTTCAAAATCGCTCCGCTTATGGCTTAGGGCAGCCTAGCCCCAGGAGTGCGCGCGCGTACATATATCAATTTGCGCTCATTAATGCCTTAATATACCGCGCTTTGATGTATCGTTGAATATCAAGGCGTTAAACATGTGGAATTTCATATTAATCATCATAAATGTCAATTTTCTATTATACATTATAAATTCACCTCCTTGTTATAGTCTGCGCGGAACTAGTTGGCCGCGCCTTAGGTATGTGAGAGGTGGGACGGAGGGGCGGGGTCGCCTGCACGCATTGGAACGGAGGGGAACGTCGACACTTGTTTTCGTTCACAGTAACCCGCCTAACCGGGTCCCTACCTAAGCCGCGGCCAACCAGTTCCACGCGGCCTAGTGGTCGTAAGCGCGACTGCCGTGCTTGAGGACTTGGGTTCGATTCCCGGGTCGAACTAAGTTTTGTTGGGTATTTCTATAAAATTCTCTGTAGCAGCTTGAAACCTGGATTTGTCCTCGGCTGATGGCAATAGTTCAAGTGATTTTATTTCAAATAAGCTTTAACAAGCAATTATGAAACGCTATGATTTTAGATGCTCGGTTTCAAAACGTTGATCGTATGGAGAAGAATCAGGCAAGAAACACAATGGACACTCTTTTAACATAAGAATAGGCTCGCACCTTATTACATAGGACCTAAACATTGGCCATTGGCATGGGGCCGGAATTGTGAGTATGCATTAAAACCAAAACTCCGAGCTGCTACCTGATGATTTTATAGAAACACCCAAGAACACTGCTCGGGAATCGAACCCAGAACGTGGCAGTCGCTCTTACAACCATTGAGCTAACGAGACAATTAATGTTCATGTTTTTTTTTTTTAATTTCGTGTAGATAGTTGCATTGTAGTAAGAAATAAACCCCTCTTTCTGTCCCATCATAAAATTCACCTCGAATGCCGATAAACATGCCAGGATAACGACACTCGATATAGGAAACAAATATATACCGACCTTTAGTTGTATATAGTGATTACATGCCAGAGGAGATGTTGTTGATTGTCAGGGGAGATGTTGTTGATTGCAGGGAAAAGCCGCTGGTTGTCGGATATTTTCGCATACACGGGATTTTATGTCGGTAACTTATGTTGGTGGGGTTTTTATCGAAAGTGGTGTATGAAGGTGTAATATAGTGTCGGCACTATCGTATTTTTATCGATAGTTCGTTGTTTTAAGTGACGAATAATTTTGGAGGAAGAGTTTTTTTTAATAATTAATGAATAAAGAAATATTTTGAGGACATTTTACACAGCATCATCTAGTCCCAAACTAAGCAGAGCTTGTACTATGGGTATTAGACAGGGGAACAAGGTAGAAACAGGTCCTAAGCCTAACAAATAACCAACTAAATAAATCTATACTAATATTACAAAGAGGAAAGATTTGATGGTTTGTTTGTATTGAATAGACTCCGAAACTACTGGACCGATTTGAAAAATTCTTTAAGTATTAGATAGCCCATTTATCGGGGAAGATTATAGGCTATATACCACCACGCTACGACTAATAGGAGCAGAGTAGCAATGAAAAATGTTGCAAAAACGGGGGAAAAGGGTTATCAAGACCACGCGGGCGAAGCCGCTGGCGGTAAGATAGTAAAAAAAAATTTTTGAAGACTTTTATACGGCACCATCTAGTCCCAAGCTAAGCAGAGGTTGTACTATGGGTATTAGACAGACAGATAATGTAGTGAAACAGGTCCGAAGCCTAACAAATAACCAACTAATTAAATTAGATAATAAAGATAATATTTGCTGCGGATGGACCAGTGTCTATCCAATTATGACTCAGTAACTTTAATACAAAAATGTTTACCTCCCCTTCACTACTACAAACATAAACATTTTCAGTAAGTCGGAGTCATAAACATTTTACTAACCTGGGGTCTACTCCTTAATCACGAAGTCCGTAATTTCGGCCTTAGTTACGGGCGTTTCCTACTTCGTATTATCTACGGAGGCATGATTCGTTCGGGGCCCGAACTAAAAATGAATGACAAGTTGACAACACAATTAGATAGTTGTAAGTACCTACTCCCGATATCTTTTTACACATCCAAAAAATACAAGGTGGAAGGGACATAGACGCACAAACTTCGTGATAAAGTTTCACTCAAGGTCAAAAATTAAATGACCTAGGTCATTCATGTAGAAAATGATCGGTTATTACAGATAGTGACATTTTTGAGCGCGCAGTGTATTGCTAAAAACGCGAATGTAAACGCTCTGCGGTGAATGTTATCGCACGCGCGATTCGAAATAAATGAAAGAATGTTTTTTTAATTATAAATCTAATTTGGTTAGATAAAAATAATGTTTTTTTACACGTTCAAATAAAAAAAAATTGCTGAAAAAATTGAAAAACTGATGAAAAAACTTACAGAAAATTTCAACGCAGGGGAGTTCAGAATCATGTACTGAACTTATGGTATTCGGATCTGCGTTGTTGGTCCTTCCACCTTGTATAACCTGACAATTGTTTTAACAGATCGTTATGTCGGCTACTTTCGGGCCAGTTTTTTTTTCTTTTTTTTTATTATTTTGTTCGCGGCTATCGTATCACATCGACCCTGATGGGTCTATTGTGATCGCCGCTCGATGAAATTTAGAGTTCACCGCTAAATCCTGCGGCTGACACAAACTGCAGGATTTGCTTAGGGGTAAGCTCCTTTATTTCATCAGGGCTTAGAGTGTGTTTCCCTAGATGAGCACTGCGCTTATGTATTAGCGATCCACATTCCCCTAGAAGGTGAAGTGGCGTTTCATCAGCCTCCTCACAGCGTCGACAGGTACACGTATCGCTCAGCCTTAGATTGAACATGTGCTTGTTAAGGCAGCAGTGTCCTGTTAGGGCTCTCGTCACAATGCGCAAATTGTTTCTGCTAAGCGCTAGAATTTGGCTCGTATGCCTTTTATTATAGGCTTTGATTAGTGCTTTGGAGTGGACGATGCCTGGCGATTCCGTTCAGAGCTTGATGGCGGTCTCAAAGCATATATTCGTGAGGGTTCTTTGAGCTAGGCTTTTTGGTATCCCACAGAAGGGACGGGTCCGTTACTTCGTTGACGGAGATAGGGAGTAGACCCCTGGTTTACTATTACTAAGCTCAAGCTTGTAAGTTGATTACTAGGTATAAAAACCTCGTTAATTTATAAGCTAGAGTAATCAGCCTACCTACCTTTTTTTTCTGAGAAATATGGCCGACAGGGGAAATACAGTTTTTGGCAAAAATTTCCTTCATTATAGTAGTTGGGGTCAATAAGTTTTATTTACCATACAAAAATTTTTAAGCGCTTACAGATTGCCTAACATAATGATTTCTGACACTTACACGAATACTAGACATTGAAATAAAACTACTTTTTACGGATTTTATCGCGTTATATTGTTATTATTTTAATCCTGACGTTTCGGGCCCTTTAGGTACAGCGTCCATGGTCACGGGTGACTTAGGTGGTAGACGTCTTGACGTTTCAATTAAGTACTAACAGCTATCGTACGTTTTTGTTAAGTGTTGGCAATCCAAACGCGATAAAATCCGTAAAACATAGTTTTATTTCAACGTTTACAGATTTTTTGACATTTTTCAGCCAGGGTTATTATGAAGAGAGCTATAGTTGTTCTAGTGCGAGAGAGAGATGGAGCTATCTGGGATTGATAGCTCCATCTAAGTAGTACTAAGCGCGATAGCTAGGCTAGAGGTTCTAGGTTTGATTCTCAGGTTCAGCACAGAGGTATTTGGTTTGTCTATGAAATTTACAGTATCAGCTCGGAGATTTAATTCGTTCCCAGCTGATGGAATGATAATATATTCGAAGGGTGAGGCATTGTAGACCCATAGTTTGCCGGTATGATCCCATGTAATATGGAGCAAACTCCAAAGGTCAATTTCAAACTCCTAACTGAGATTCTTCTTCTAAAAAAATCGAATAATATTTCGTTTAACCCGGAAATCGAACTCCGAATAATACACTAAGAAGCTACTTTACAAAAATATTTCAAAATGGATGGAGGGTCGGGACGCTTGCTTTCGTTCACAATAACCCGCTGCCTCACTCCCGTCCCTACCTAAGGCGCGGCCAACTAGTTCCGCGCGGACTATAGTTACACTTACTAAATGACTAGAATAAATAAGCGGGAAAGTAACCACTTTAGGATTTGTGTTTTAAAAGTCAAGTTTGAAATTCGAAACTAAGCTACACGCACAAACAAACAAGTGTTGCCACCCACAGTCAAACTCATTATGAATTATAGACCAAACCGACGCACGCGTCGCAGCGGGTGTCCCGTTTTTGTGGGTAGTTCAAAATTTAAAGTCGTCTGAAATAACCGGATGGAACATTCTACGTTTGAAATTCAAAACCAAAAGTGACACGTTATTGTCTGCGCGGAACTAGTTGGCCGCGCCTCAGGTAGGGAAGGGGGTGAGGCGGTGGGTTACTATGAACAAAAACAACCACCCCCGCCCCTCAGTCCCACCGCGCGCAGTTGACCCCGCCCCTCCGTCCCGCCGCTCACATACCAAAGGCGCGGCCAACTAGTTCCGCGCAGGCTATAGTTGCACATTTACTAAATGACTAAAATAAATAAGCGGGTAAGTAACTACTAGGATTCTGTTATGTACGAGGATGGCTTAGTAATGCGGAATTTACTTAACTTTTGAGCATTTGTCATTGGAGCTCTTACAGGGCACTACACCACTAATGACATGCTCCATAAAATGAAGCTAGCTTTGAACAATGACTGCAGAGCCTGTGGTGAATTCAAGGAAACTATGCAGCACATCCTGTGCGATTGTGACGTCCTGGCGACGAAACGGATGAGTCTTCTCGGCAACGGGTACCCGAAGCCGGAAGATTTTAGGTTCCTTCCTCTCAGTGGGTTAGCCGCCTTCGTAAACCACGTCTTCAAAGAGTAAGGAATATACGGTAATGGGGACAACACAAAAGATCCCATTGGGTCGAAGTGTTGCTGGTTGTACCAGCCCCCGTAAGACAAGATAGATAGATAGATAACTTTTGAGCATCGTCAAAAAACACAGCCCACATCACAGGCAATTGTTTAAAAAATACTAATCTAACTCAGTGTTTAAATGGGCCAATTAAAACCAAAATACAAAACAAATTATAAGGCCACATTTACTTTGTTTTCCTGCTATTCCCAAATCTTGTGGGAATATAAAACGGGTCATATTCAAACCTGCCACCAAAGTGTCTCTCAAACGCCTTCCAAATCCGGCCCTGTGCTAATAATTACTAAATACCAGCTTATCTTTGTCGGCGCTACCACAATACGGAAAGAAACAGAAGGCATACGATTAGGTTTAGGTATACTATTTTCGTCGGTGTATATTTTTTCTGCCTAATCCTTCATTATGTTGTTTTATTGACGACGTCTGTGGTCTAGTGGTTCGAGTACCAGACTGCTGATCACGAGGTCGTGGGTTCGATTCCCACAAGACATAAACATTTATGTGATGAAATTAGGTGTTTGTGTTTGTCTGGTTTGCTGTCTGTTTTTTATATATTATAAGTATGTATTTACAAAAAAAAGTATATAAGTATTATATCCATTGTCTAGTACCCATAGGACAGCTTTGCTTAGTTTGGGACTAGATGGTGCTGTGTAAAAATATCCCAAGATATTTATATATTTTTTTCATCTGTATAATATTTCTAACATTCTGATTACAAAAATACAATTTTTTATAGATACAGTTAATAATTGGATAGGTAAAACCGCATCAACCCATTAAATGTCCCACTGCTGGGCACGGGTCTTCTATCAGTATGAGAGGGATTAGGCCATAGTCCACCACGCTGGCCTAATGCATGTTGGCAGACTTCACATGCCGTTGAGAATATCTGTCAGGCATGCAGGTTTCCTCACGATGCGATGTTTTCCTTTACCGTTAAAGCGAATGATAATTACGCACACGATTTCAAAAATTCAGAGGTGCCTCGGATTCGAACTCGAGACCTTTGACTTGGCAATGGTCATTCCCCTCGGCTATTACTGAATGCCAAATTACCATATGATCCTCCGCCCAACTTATTTTCTTTTTAACGCAGCAAACAGGAGACTAACAGGAAAATTTCTTTTGTTTTCAGGTAAGAATACTTCTTGCAGTACATTAACTAACGTAAGTAGTTCAAAGATCTATGTGCCTTAATTGGATGCAGTTTAAGGAGAGGTCGAGGCGCCTCCGTGCCTCGGAGAAAGGCGATTTAATGTCTCAGAGCGAGGCGCCCGGAGACTTAACTTTATAGGTTATTTTCTTTTAAAATAATATTTGCTACCTTGCTGTATCTTTTTAAGGAAATGGTTTGAGTATAACCTGTATTGTATGTTACGTGCCTACTCGTATTTTATGTTTTAACTTTAATATAATACAAGGTGGATGGGACATCGACGCACAAACGTCGTGACAAGATTTCACTCAAGGTCAAAAATAAAATTACATAGGTCATTAATGTAGAAAATGATCGGTTAAACCATATCGGATCGGATATACATTAATACATCTGTGCCTGTCAGATTCTTCATAGCAGCGAGCATAAACACTGCGCGCTCAAAAATGTCAATATCTGTAATAATATTACAGATATTGAAATTTTTGAGCGCGCAGTGTATTGCTAATAACGCTATTATAACGCTCCGCGGTATTCGGATGTGCTTCGGTGTCCATTCCACCTTGTATAGCTTTGACTATGACCTTGATATTGTGATGACACGTGCCATGAACTGGTCCTCTTCTTCCATTCATCCCTGTTAACCATAACACTCCCTTTTCCATCATATCGACCTTAACACAATCCATTCATCTTTTTCTGACCGTCCTCTATCCCTCCGTCCTTCAACATTTAATGTCATCACTCTTTTATATAATTGTTGTATAATAAGTATGTATTTACAAAAAAAAGTATATAAGTATTATATCCATTGTCTAGTACCCATAGTACAAGCTCTGCTTAGTTTGGGACTAGATGGTGCTGTGTTAAAATGTCCCAAAATATTTATTTATTTATTTTAGTCACATGCGTTTCATCTTTCCTCATCATGTGCCCTTAACGAGACAAACGATACTATATTAAACTCATTTGTACAACATACTTATCGCGGTGTTCGATAGAAATATGATCGTATGTACGGTCAGCATCGAAAGACGTTGAACACGGCGAAAGTTTAAAAACATCACATTGCCAAAACTATTCATTAGATTTTGACTAAGGTAAAACATATTAGGCTGCTACCGCACTGGCGACCACGGTCGCCGCGACCTGGCCGCGGCGGCCAGTGAATTCTGGACTTTATATGGCAATCGCTATAGCCCCTACGCACTTAGCGGCCACATGTCGCGCTTGTCTACGCACCGGCGACCATGGCCGCGGCGGCCTGGCCGCGTCTATGGTCGCCAGTGCGGTAGCAGCCTAATTGTCCTCTATTATGATAATTTGTACTGCCTTTAAGGGACAGTGAATTTTGAATATTAAAGATGTTAAAGAGTTTTGAAGATTTCATAGTGTTCAGCTACTTTTGTTGCTGACTGTACAATGTGTTTACTTTTCATACGATGTAAAGGATTTCATAATGAAATATGTAATAACATAACCTTTTTTACGGGTATTTTTTCAAAGACTTATTTGTGGTGTATTGGAGCCTTTTGTGGGCTTGAAAAGGCACATTAATTTGCTACCATAATACGCTTAGCTGCGGGATAAATATTTACTCTTATACCTAACTTTTTAATTAAATGCGAAATATAAACAGAGAACGCAAACGTTGTTGAGTATATATAATAATTATATTGTATTTTTTAAGCTGTACAACATGTTTTGGTTTATCAACTCAAATCTCTAACATACCATCACGCCGGTATTCCCTGAAGGGTAAGGCAGAGGGCCTTACCCTTCAGGGAATACCGGCGTATTATTGTAACCTACAATTTGTCGGTTTTTCAAGTCCCATGTATTGGGAGCGAGCCTATTGCCATTAACCGTGCACAGACTCCGAGCTGCTACTGGGAATTTCAGAAAAACCCACCACTTTGCTCGACCCGGGAATCGAACCCAGAACCTCTAGCGTAGCAGTCACGATTAGGACCACTAGACCAACGAGGCAGCCTATTGCCATTAACTGGGCACAACTCTTCTAGGTATTGAAAAGAGAGTCTACAGTAATTATTGTATTAAAACCCAATACAAAATAGTTTGCTCGACTTGGAAATCGAGCCCAGGCTAGAAAGAAGGCTATGAAGAAGAAAAGACGACGACGACATCTGTGGTCTAGTGGTACGAGTACCGGACTGCTGATCACGAGGTCGTGGGTTCGATTTCCACAGGACACAAATATATGTGTGATGAACATAAGTGTTTGTGTTTGTCTGGGTGTTTCTTATCTATTAAATGTATTTATTTACAAAAAAAAGTATATAAGTATTATATCCATTGTCTAGTACCCATAGTACAAGCTCTACTTAGTTTGGGACTAGATGGTGCTGTGTAAAATGTCCCAGAATATTTATTTATAAAAAAAAAGAAAAAGTCTTTTTCTTTCTTTATCTACTACTAGCTTCCCGCCAGCGGCTTCGCCCGCGTGGTCTTATAATTTTTTCCCCGTTTTTGCTACATTTTTCATTACTACTCCGCTCCTATTAGTCGTAGCGTGATGGTATATAGCCTATGTTACTCGGGGATAATGTAGCTTTCCAAAGGTGAAAGAATTTTTGAAATCGGTCCAGTAGTTTCGGAGCCTATTCATTACAAACAAACAAACAAACAAACAAACAAACATACAAACAAACAAACAAACAAACAAACAAACAAACAAACAAACAAACAAATCTTTCCTCTTTATAATATTATTATTATTATTATCTACTATATAAAAATAAGTCGGGTTTTCCTTCCTGACGCTATAACTCCAGAACGCACGAACCGATTTCCACGGTTTTGCATTCGTTGGAAAGGTCTCGGGCTCCGTGAGGTTTATAGCAAAGAAAATTCAGGAAAAATTTCAACAGAAAAGCGGGTTAAAAAGGTTATCAAGACCACGCGGGCGAAGCCGCTGGCGGAAAGCTAGTCTCATATACAATTACTTAACGTAATTAACACTGTTCGGAGTTAAGACAGAGAGCTTTTCTTTTGTAGGAGCTTTAAATAAACACGTCGGAACATGAATATGGTTAATTTGTACGTACATATCAAAGATAAATATCGCTTTTGTGGCAGTAATGTTCTTTAAGGTAGGGTGCTAGTGCAAGCGGGTAGGTACTGTAGAAACCCAAGTAGGTATCTCTACAGAGACTGCTTCGTATAAGCCCTGGTTGCCACAAGTCATTAAGTAGGAAAAAGTATGTTTTGAATTTAATTGAATTTAAAAACGTAGTTCTAAGTTGAAATAAAACTACTTTTTACGGATTTTATCGCGTTATATTGATATTATTTTTAATCCCGACGTTTCGGACCCTTTACAGCGTCCATGGTCACGGGTGACTAAGGTGGTAGGCGTCCTGACGTTTCAATTACTAGCTCGTTCTGCGTGAATCGGATTGCCAACAATTAACAAAAGTGTAGGGTAGCTGTTAGTAATTGAAACGTCAAGACGCCTATCACCTTCGTCACCCGTGACCATGGACGGTGTAAAGGGTCCGAAACGTCGGGATTAAAAATAATATCAATATAACGCGATAATATCCGTAAAAAGTAGTTTTATTTCAATGTCTAGTATTCGCGTAAGTGTCAGAAATCAGTATGTCCGCACTCAGAGACGTCACTTAACCTTAATGAATCGTTAGCTAATGACACCCAGTATATCTTAGTACACTGACAACAAGCGCGAATATGGAAAAATAGGTCAAGATATAGTAGCCACTGTTTGTTAATGATTCATTAAGGTTAAGTGATGTCTCTGAGTTGGGGTGTAAGTTGTTTAAAAGACTTGAAGAAAATTACGAATGTCAGTCTAGTAATAGCCTTCAGATTGAATAAAAGACAGCATCAGCTGTGTTCCCGATAATCGTGGGTTTCCTTTGTTTTAGCTTTTAGATATCGCTCCTGTGGGGGACTGGGTGCTCCTCCACAGTACAATCAACATTAAAAACCATACATACACGAAAAAGGTAACTCGCCATTTTGTGGTGGCGGCCATCGTGGATTTTAAATTTATTTTAGTGAATATTATTCTATTAATCAGGCCCTTTCATTTGATACCTATATTGAGGGAGTTGTAAAAAATATATGTAATCCGCCATTTTGCCATCTGTGACCGATTTTCATCAAACATTGCTAAGAATACTCCCAAATAATTCACCTTTCAAACAAAAAAGAATATCAAAATAGGTTCATCCGTTCTGAAGGTACGATGCCACATATACATATACATACATACACACAGACAGAGCCAAGTCAAACTTATAACCACCATCGTTTTTTCGTCGGGGATTAAAAAGAGATAAGAATAGCCTATTGACATCAACCCGGCACAAATTCAGACCCTGAGCTGCTACTAAGAATTTCGCAGAAAAATTTAATTAATTACACTATGCTTTACCTGGGAATCGAGCCCAGGACCATTATAATAATAACATTAATTCAGAAAAAAAAAACAGAAAACACTACATTTATAAAAATACAATATCTTAGAAATTATAAAAGTACAACATATGGAGCCTGTACTAGGATAAACCTGTGTCACTGGAGACATATGTGCTAACAGTATAATTATATACCTACATAATATGTATATATGATAGTTATACTTCACAGAATAAAATCTACTATGTATTTAATAAGTTCAAAGTTCTTTGTATAAAATGAGCTTTCATAATTGTGAAAGCTCCTGAATTTTGTTCTACTGAAATTAGTTCTGTAATTACAATAGTTTTACAGTTGACCGGAATCCAGACTGAACTAGTCACAAACTTCGCCTTTAATAATCGTCTAGACGTAGATTTTATGTCTAGTTTCAAAAAGGTTCATATTTTAATATTAAAATAAGAGAGGTAGGGCACAGCCATTTATGGCTCAAATCTGGAGCAGCCCATCTGTGGAAGTACCTCCACCTTACAGAAAACTGCAGCCAAATAACACACTTTATTGTGTTTTGTGTTCCTGCAGTGAGTAAGGTCGCCCGAGCTCCTTCTAAGGATGCGCTGCGCTGGCAGTAAGAGGAATATTCCCTCAAACTGTCGGCGCAGTGAATCCTTCATAAACCTCTAAGAGATTTTTCGGGTCGGCAACGCGCGAGTGATACCCCTGGTGTTGCAAGCGTCCATAGGCTATAGTAACCTTACCATCAGGCAGGCCGTATGCTTGTTGGCCACCGTAGTAGTATAAAAAAAAATTCACCTGCGTAGATATTGATCACGGTATTATTCAACGGGCCTTTGCGAACGTCTGTTTGTTTTTGTAAACGTACTGAGATAATTTTAAGGGGAAAACTCAGAAAAAAGCCACACCTGGGGGGCTAGACAAGTTGCATTTTGACATTCGAATCGGCAAACAAATAGAAAGAAAATGTATAGAAATGACACAAGCTTTCGACAAATCGGGCTGTCACTAATGTCATTTCCATACATTTTCTGTTTATTCATTTGTCGCTTCGAATGTCAAATAGCAACTTGTCTAGTGTTGTATGCGCACGCCACGCCTTTCTCCCATACTTATTTTGCTTCATCCTCTTTCAATCAACGAAACCAAAATAAAAATAAAATCATGGCTAGTGACACTTGATTACAAAAGAACAGAATCGGTCTTGGAATAGCTATATATGTGTGTGTGTGCGTGATTATCCTTATTGTATAATAATAATACAAATAATTTAATTGATCAATAAACAGCGTCGTCGTTGTCATTATGGTGTGTGTAAGTTAGTGTGTGTGTGTGTGTGCGTGATTTTCTTTATTGTATAATGTACATATTATTATTACAACGACGACGCTGTTTATTGATCAATTAAATTATTTTTATTATTATTACTTTTTATCTGATTAATTTAATGGCTAATTCTTTAATTGCATAAAATTTGACACATTAATATCGGGAGAAGACACTGGTTCTGTAACACAGGTTTGCTAACCTAGCGCAGGATTCAGGGCCTGACTACTGTTTGAACATTTTATTATGTCAATAAAGAATTTATTATTATTATTAACCCCCGACGGAAAAACGACGGGGTGTTATAAGTTTGACGTGTGTGTGTGTGTGTGTGTGTGTGTCTGTTTGTCTGTGGCATCGTAGCTCCCGAACGGATGAACCGATTTTGATTTTTTTATTTGAAAGGTGAATAAGTCGGGAGTGTTCTTAGCTAGGTTTGATGGAAATCGGTCCAAGATGGCCGCCGCTACAAAATAGTGAATTGCATATTTTTTCACAACTCCCTCAATATGGGTATCAAATGAAAGGGCTCAACAAGGAGAATACTATACACTATGATAAATTTCAAATCCAAGATGGCCGCCACCACAAAATGTCAAATTACATATTCTACTCAAATTATATAATTATTTTCGTGTCGGGGGTTTTCTAAATTTTTAATTTTTTTATAGATGTAGATAGTAGTAGCATAGTATTTTCATCTCGAATAATAATTATCGCTGTCAGTGGAGACCAACCTTTATAACAAGCATGTAAATACATGCCGTTTCCATGGTTTAGCATAATCAACAGTGCTAGCCTTGTTTGCTGTCGAAATTAAAGATTTTATCACTCCCTGCCTCCCATATTTAGGTTTGGCGACAAACTTTTGTGGTGGACATGAAAAATATATTTTTGACTAGCGATTTCTTAAAGACTTTTGGGGACAATAGAAAGCCTATGTCCTTTTTTGGGATGCAATCTATCTCTTCTCTTATTTATATCGAAATCGGCACAGTGGTTCAGACGTGAAAAGGTAACAGACAGACAAAATTCCCCGAAGGGGTAGGTAGAGGCGTACTAATGAACCACCACATTTTGCCGGTATGTTTAGGTCCCATGTAATATAGGGCGAGCCTATTGCCACCAACCGGGCACAAATCCAGACTCGAAACTACGACTAGAAATTCCACAAAAAACCTAATAACACTTTGCTCGACCCGGGATTCGAACTCAGGACCTCTAGCGTGGCAGTCGCGCTTGGGACCACTAGACCAACGAGGCAGTCCTGATTTACTCTAACTTACTGACACTTACTCTAACTAGACTTGAAATAAAACTACTTTTTACGGATTTTATCGCGTTATATTGTTACTAGCTTTCCGCCAGTGGCTTCGCTCGCGTGGTCTTGGTATTTATTATAACTTTCACCCCCTATTTCAACGCCTTACATCCCGCATTAAAAGTACTCTATGTCCTTTCTCAGGCTCTAGACTAAGTGTACCAAATGTCACTTAAATCGGTTCAGTAGTTTTGTCGTGAAAGCGCGACAGACACACAGACAGACAGACTTACTTTCGCATTTATAATATTAGTTAGGATTATTATAATGCCAACGTTTATAATATAAACATTATATTGTTACAATAAAAACATATATTTTTTAGCATTGTAACAATTTTAAAGGACAACCTTAATAAATAACTCACAACCCTACAACATTGTTATGTTCTTTCTAATACTTTCCCACAAAATCAGAGCTCCACAACAATTGTTACCATGAGAAGCACTTTTCTGGCTCAGGGATCACGTAAAATATCTATGAGTATGAGTAATAGTGACTACGTGTCGGCAGAAAAACATATAATGCAACAGTAGGAAGAGACAGGGGTCGCGAACATAGTGCGGCAGGGACCGTAAACATTAGGGGAGTTATTGCAAAAACAAGCTTTTGCCCGCAACTTTACTCGCACTAAGTTTGAACCTCCATTACGGGTGTAATGTAGGGCTCTCCTCCAAATTTTTTTCCTCGTACTTTCAAGTTCAAATCTCAAACTAGCTTTCCGCCAGCGGCTTCGCTCGTGTGGTGTTGATAACTTTTTTCCCCCGTTTTTGCAACATTTTTCATTGCTGCGCCGCTCCTATTAGTCGTAGCGTGATGGTATATAGCCTTCCCCGATAAATGGGCTAACACTGAAGAATTTTTCAAATCGGTCCTGTAGTTTCGGCGCCGATTCAATACAACAGACAATCAAATCAAATTGTTAGTAGTATTTTTAATGAAGGAAAAAATCGGCGGGCGGGCAGGATTCGAACCTGCGCCTTCTGGTTCGGTACACCAGACGCTCTGACCACTAAGCCACCGCTCGCCCTGCTCGCCAGTCGAAATCTTCCTTCACATTCTAATTTACGTCTTAAAGGTGACGCATGGAAAATGTCTAAAAAATACAAAAAGATTGTTAGTAGTAGTTAGTTATAATACCTAAATGTAAAATTGTTACGTTAAATATGTTTCAACAATGGCTGAAATATAAAAGATTCGCATGATGGTATGATATGAACAAAGAGTTCGTTAACCCTAAAATGCTGAGATAAGCGGAGGAATAAATTTAAGGCGAGTTTACACCAGTGGTGAATGTTTGGCATTCAGTACAACAGCTTGCGCCAAATAACTAGTGACAACTGGGTAACGAGGAGCCAAAATATTTTTAACACATTCTCTTTGTATGATTTGTCTGACAGATTTTCCATTAAAACCTACATTATGGTTGTGACGAGTCTGTGTGTGTGCGTGTGTGTATAGGTGCACGATCCGATTTCGATGACCTCCTTTTAACCACAGTTAAAAGGAGGTCATCGAAATCGGCCCAAATGATGTACCAGAGGTACACGTATTGGAAAAAATACCCTATATTTCGCTGGTTAAAACTCTAGTCGTACTTTTTTTTAATGTTAACTGGGGGATGAGAGATTTCGGCACACTAATATCTGTTTCTTAATGATTTCATAGTGAAAACTGTCAACCCGACAGCTATCTGCTGTCAGTGTCAGTTTCGGAATGTCAACTTGACAGCTGTCATGTACCTCCGGTACAAATTTGAGCTGAGTTGTATTTTTATGTTTATGTTGTTGACTTTTGATGAATTCCTTTGTGGTTGTGATCTAAAAAGTTCCATAGACTAATCTCGTCTTCTGCTTTTTTGCCAGCTAAATGGATCCATGGATGCTTGTTATTCTTTCATGCAAAAACTACTGAACGGATTTATACAAAACTTAATAATTGTACTAGCTGATCCGGCAAACGTTGTTTTGCCATAATATAGGGGTGGGTCACCTTTATCATTTAGGGGTAGGTAAGAAAAATAGTTGGCCGATTCTCAGACCTACCCGATATGCACACAAAATGGGTCAATATTTTGGACGAGTTTGGTAATGAACACCGTGACACGAGAATTATATTTAATGTTATAGCGTACCTAATAGTCTTGAAAAAAAATACGCAAGCGCATTGTGCTGCAAACTGAGACATATTATGATCCGATGTCCTTTTCACCGTCAAATGACAAATTACGCGCCATTAGCGCCCGCCATGTTGGCCGCCATCTTGTCGAGTTATTTATGAGCGCCATTTTGTGAAGCTTATCGTGGATTAGACTTAAGTTTCAGGTGCTCATTTTTTCTAAGTGAATTTTATTTTATCTTGAGAGATAACGATTCTCAAAAATTATGACGATGTAATTTTTATAAATGATTCGGATTAAAATGGCTTTTTTATCGTAAAAAATAAAGTATTTCTTTTTTTAGAATCTGAAGGTCTCTTTCTTCAGGCATTGGTCACGTGTAGAAATCGACTTCCATCCACATATTGACCGCGCTAGGCTGTCTGTCACCAGTCAGTAGAAGAATGGTTTTTCTTTACATCTTGCCTTATTAAAATTCAGTTCTCATCCCACTCAATAATATAATTTATTTTGTAGGTACTCCGTGAGACTACAACTTTATATTTTAATTAACACGTTCGTTTGACAAGCTCTATTTAGGTACTTTCTTATCTTATCTTATCTTGCTAAGGGGACTGGTATTGCCAGCAACACTTCGACCCAATGGGATCTTTTGTGTTGTCCCCATTACCGTATATTCCTTACTCTTTGAAGACGTGGTTCATGAAGGCGGCTAACCCACTGAGAGGAAGGAACCTAAAATCGCTTAGGTACTTTAAATTAGCATTTGGTACATTGGTCTTGGTAGGTATAGTCGATCTTAGGTGGACGTAGGTTCAATTCAGATCAGACGGAAAAATATTCGAGCAATTTTGAATGGTAATTAACGCAACTGCTACGCTAGGTCTTGGGTTTTTATCCCGGGCCGAGCAAAGTGTAGTTGGGGTTTTCTGTGAAATTGCTAGTAACAGCTCAGTCTGGGTTTGTGTCCGGTTTAATAGCAATAGGCTCACCACATAAATATACCGGTGAACTGTGGGTGTACATTGGTACACATCTGCCTAACCCTCCAGGGAATACAGGCGTGATGGTATGTATATGTATTATGTATAATATGCATTATATTGTATCTATTTTGTTCTATCTCACCTTTACCTACTCTTTAATCTCTGCATTCTCATTACTATTCACAACAATAAATTGTTACTGTTACCACACATATTTTTTTAAAAGAGTATCTATTGAGGTTCTTGTCGGCTCTTCTTCATAAAACCCACTTTTTTGGAACCGTGCAACTAGTTTAACGTTTTAAAAGTACCTATTGATATGGTCTAATTGAAATAAAAATATTTGAATTGAATTTAAATTATCGTTTATAAAAACACCAATTTTACACACACAAAACCTCCAAAGTCAAAACAAAAATCCCATCTTGTTAATATTATTAAAGCAAAAGTTTGTAAGTTCGGATGTTTGTTGCTCTTACACGGCAAAACGGCTGAACCGATTTGGCTGAAAGTTGAAATGTTGATAGCTTATACCTTGGATTAGGACATAAGCTACATTTTAATATCAAAAATTTTAAAATGCCTACGGCAAACGGGTTCAAAGTTCTTAAGCCGGGGGCAAAAGCTACTCAATCTATAAAAGGCATAAAATTCAAACCACACATTGCTCTCGCTTTGTGCACTAAAAAGCATAAAGATACGACATCCTACACTTACAAAAAGGCACAGAATTGTCTCTCAAGAAAAGGATTCGGGCTAACCCTCCCCCGAGTGATAAGAAAGACATAAAACACTGGTTTTATTGCGAAGAACGGCCTTATATCATCAGAATTTCACCCGAATGATCGTCATATGAAATATTGCGTGGAATTTCCAAATGTCTGTATGAGGATTTGAGGAATGAGTGTTAGTCGATATTTTTAAATAAATATCCTGGGACATTTTACACAGCACCATCTAGTCCCAAACTAAGCAGAGCTTGTACTATGGGTACTAGACAATGGATATAATACTTATATACTTTTTTTTTGTAAATACATTCTTATAATATATAAGAAACACCCAGACAAACACAAACACTTAAGTTCATCACAATAAATGTTTGTGTCCTGTGGGAATCGAACCCACGACCTCGTGATCAGCAGTCCGGTACTCGAACCACTAGACCACATTATGTTACATTGTTTAAAACTTTATTGACTTTCCAAATAACACGATCGCATTGATCACGTTTTAAAAATAAACCCTGACACCGAATAAATTGATTAAAAAAAACGGCAAATAACTAAAAATAACTGTAAACGACACAGCCGTTGGTGTGCCAAAATAAACACGTTCTTATTGACGCGGCACAGACAGACAAGGCATAATAAATATCATGTTTTTGGGTGAAGGTCTTCCTCGGGAATTGTGAAGTATAACTACAGAATTTTCTGGATTCGCTTGTTTTCATACGGACTTATTACTGAATTATAATATTAAGTTACAATAAAAAAAATACCAATTACCAGTTATTCGTTTATAAAGCAGTGATAGCCTAGGGGTATGACCACTGGACTGCCAAGTCAAAGGTCTGGAGTTCGAATCCAAGGCACGCACCTCTGACTTTTCGAAATCATGTGCGTAATTTGACGACGTCTGTGGTCTAGTGGTTCGAGTACCGGACTGCTGATCACGAGGTCGTGGGTTCGATTCCCACAGGACACAAACATTTATTGTGATGAACTTGAGTCTTTGTGTTTGTGTTTCCTATGTATTATAAGTACGTATTTACAAAAAAACCGTATATAAGTATTATATCCATTGTCTAGTACCCATAGTACAAGCTCTGCTTAGTTTGGGACTAGATGGTGCTGTGTAAAAAAATGTCCCAAGTTATTATTATTAAAAAAAATATCACTCGCTTTAACGGTGAAGGAAAACATTGTGAGGAAGCCTGCATGCCTGAGAGATATTCTCGACGGCATGTAAAGTCTGCCAACCCGCATTAAGCCAGCGTGGTGGACTATGGCCAGCAGTGGGACAGTTAATGGGTTGATGATGACTTATTAGGTAAGTAAGACAAAATTCTCTGAAGATTTACGTAAAGAAATAAATATATAATTTCATTTCGTATCAAAAACAAAATTTATATGGGATCATCTAGACTGCCTCGTTGGTCTAGTAGTCCCAAGCGCGACTGCTACGCTAGAGGTCCTGGGTTCGATCACCGAGCAAAGTGTTGTGGGTGTGTTGGGTTCTTCTGTGAAATTTCCAGTAGACCTCGGAGCTTGAATTTGTGCTCGGTTGATGGCAATAGGCTCGCCCCCTATTACAATGGGACTTAAAAATACCGGCGACCTGTGAGTGTATGGTACACCTCTACCTAGCCCTTCGGGGGATAGGCATGATGGTATCATCTAGAAAGTGAAATCTTTCAGAAAACGAAACGTTGAAAATGGTTTTCTATCTGAGAACATAATATTGCATAATATACAGTCAAATCCACAACCCCAGTCTCAATTCTAATTACAACTTCATCATCAACCCCACTTTACATTCTTGTACATTTCAAAAATACTTCCTAAAAACACAAATTAAAAACCCATCCAGCCAAAGAAACGGCACCAGTTAATATAAAAATGAGCACATAACAACAAAGGATTTAAGCTCAGTGTCGTTTGGAGATGCCTTAACGAGCACTCGAATCCGAAATATGGGGTATTTAAGTCTCCGAGTGCCTGTCCTTCTTTGTCATAGGTCGTAATGCTTATCCTTATTATGAGTTCATTGCGCATGAGTGGTATTTTATTTAGATGCTTGATTGTACCCGCAGTTTTATTCATCCTATTAATCTTATCTTATCTTATCTTACTTCTTACTAATTCTTATCTTACTAATATTATTAATGTGAAAGTTTGTGAGGATGGATGGATAGATGGATGGATGGATGTTTGTTACTCTTTCACGCAAAAACTACTGAACGGATCTGGATGAAATTTGGCACAGACATAGAACATAGTCTGGAATAGCACATAGGCTACTTTTTATCCCGGTAAAATGTATGGTTCCCGTGGGATAGCGGGTGAAGCCGCTGGCGGAAAGCTAGTAATATTATAAATGTAAAAGTTTGGCTAGATGTTTGTTTCTTAAACACGCCAGAACGGCTGAACGGATCTGAATTAAATAAGGTCATCAAAAGCCCATACAACTCAGCCCAAATTTGTACCGGAGGTACATGACAGCTGTCAAGTTGACAGTTTTTACCATGAAATCACTATGAAACTGATAATAGCGTGCGTTTGACATTCTGAAACTGACACTGACTGTTTTTACTATAAAAACATTGCGAAACAGATAGTAGTGTGCCAAAATGGCGTGATTTTTCTCATCGTTTGATACGTTTGGTACATTATTTGGGCCGATTTCGATGACCTCCTTGGGCACATAGATAGATTACCTACCAAATACTTAAATTAAATACTTAAATTATTATAACGCTCCGCGGTGAATGTTATCGCATGCGCGATCCGAAATAAATGAAGTAATGATTTTTTAATTATAAATCTAATTTAGATAGAAATAATGTTTTTTGACACGTTCAAGTAAAATAAACTGCAGAAAAAATTGAAAAAATCATGAAAAAAGTTACGGAAAATTTCAACGCAGGGGGGTCCAGAATCATGTACTGAACTCATGGTATTCGGATGTGCGTCGATGTCCCTTCCACCTTGTATATCGTTGAACCCATTATCTTAACTGTAGAAGCCATTGGCTGCACTAATGGAGCCAATATAAGTTGAAACTACGGTAGCCGCTAGAGTTGTAATAGGGAATCGAAAGTTGAATCCGTTTAATTGGGATTTAAATTGCATCGAAACTTGACCGTATTATTATCAATTCTTCGAGTTTAAGAAACTTTATTCTAATTAATTCACTTACACTTACATGAGAACACAAACATTTACAATTATTTTTACTAAATGATGTGATCATAGAACAAAACAATTATGTATTCAAAATAATATTAACAAGCGAAATAAAACATAAATGCTAGACTGAAGGTATATGTGAATACATTTGCAACAACAAAGTTCGGTGATCACCAATACACGGATCAAGCGTAGCTAGATGTGGTATGTTCGGTGAGCGTAGTGTAGTTTATAGTAGTTAAGTTATTTATTCTTGCTCCAAAGTAGTATTTCTATGACCTACAGAAACGGAATTATATTTATTTTGCTGGAAAACATGGTCACAAGGCACCTATTGTCAATATCGTGAAACTACATACCTGGGGGGTTAGACAAGTTGCATTTTGACATTCGAATCGACAAACAAAATGTATGTAAATGACATTAGTGACAGCCCGATTTGTCGAAAGCTTGTGTCATTTCCATACATTTTGTTTGTCGATTCGAATGTCAAAATGCAACTTGTCTAGCCCCCCTGGGTGGTAAACTTTTACTAACATACCTATCCTCGGGCATAACAGTTGCATTTAAGACAACAAGGCCAACTATAGCAGTATTTGTAAAAGTATAATAGCTTCTTTCATCACCTAAGTTTCCGTTAAATTAACTGGCAGATAATTTCATACAAAAGTTTAACTTCTTAATTTATCCGACAGTTAAAGGCTACAGAAGTGATGAAACAGATTTAACCTTTTCCACCTTTTAAAACTGAACTTAAACAACAAATTTTGCGTTCTCCAACTTTGATAGTTGACTAAACAACGCTCCAAGAAGTTTGAGATAGTTAGACCGAACTATTTCGATAGAAATTAATTAAAACGTTTAATTATAGAAGGATTTATTCATTACACGATGAGTTACTCTCATTACAGTCGCGTAACAATTAAATATTGGTTCTGGATGAAAGGCTTTGTGCGATTGACTTGTAGATAGCGTTGCTAATTCGAAATGAAACTTAAAATGTCTAAAAACATACAAACAGAGCTTCACGCTTCTTTCCAATGGAAATAGGCAGAGATTTTCACTTGCTACGATCCTGGCACACCACTTTCGCTTCATCTATGCTCATCAACCTTCTCGAACCTTGCCGGCTTAGAGTTGGTGTATGTCTAAAAGTTAAGTTTTGACGTCTAAACACGGTATAACATACATGCGTACATACATAGCTTTACGCTTATTTCCCATAGGGGTAGGCAGAGACTATAGATTTCCAATTGCCACGATTCTAGCACACCACTTTCGCTTCATCTATGCTCAAATGGATTTCGATAAAAGGAGATCATCAAAAGACCATATTATAACTCAGCCCAAATTTGTACCCGAATTACATGACAGCTGTCAAGTTGACAGTTCAAACCATGAAATCACTATAAAACTGTTCTATTGTGTCATAATGGCGTGCGTTTGACGTTCCAAAACTGACACTGACAGCTGTCAAATTGTCAGTTTTTTACTATGAAAATACGAAACAGTTAGTAGTGTGCCAAATTGCCGTGATTTTTCTCAAATTAAAAGTTATTTTTTTCATCCCTTAGTAACCATAAAAAAAACTACGACTAGAGTTTTAACCAGCGTAATAAAGAGGACTTTTTCCAATAAGTATACCTTCGGTACATAATTTGGGCCGATTTTGAAGACCTCTTTTGACAAACAGTTAACCTTTTCCCTCAAAAAGCGAGTGAAACTGTATGGAAAAGCTAAAATATTGCTCCTTTATTGTGGGACATGCATTTAGCCGTGACTTTCATCTTTATTCAGCCTAAAATTCCGATCTCCAACTGGCGTACGTTACTACTTAATCAATCCTACCAAACTACCCGCTTACTTATTCATAGGGGTCTCGGAAAAAAGGCATCCATTTAAAATACCCTCTCTGCAAACAGAGGGTCTTTCTCAGGGATAATGCAAGGTCTCACTGAAAGGACTTGAGGCCTATAGTACATTAATTCTGGTGAATAATGACTAGCTCGGCTGTTCGCGTAATGGTTGAGGATTATGGTAAGGTTTTGGTCTGATTTCGGTTGTCTAGGATTGAGAAATGCATTTGGTTTTGGTATCAAATAATCAAGTACCTTTTTTAGATTGAATCCTCGTGACTGCCTCGTTGCTCTAGTGGTCCCAAGCACGACTGCAACGCTAGAGGTCCTGGGTTCGGTCCCCCCGGGTCGAGCAAGGTGTTGTGTGTTTTTTTTTTTGTAAAATTCCCAGTAGCAGCTCGGAGTCTGGATTTGTGCCCGGTTGAAATAATCTACATCTTGGTCTTAGCTATGAGAAAGTCACGATCTGAACAAATGATGTTAAGCAACGAAGGTGTAAAGTTGGTATGATATCTACACATCATTATCATCATAAAGGCAAGGTTAAGAGTACCCTAAACCGACGAGCATGCATGGGGAGGTTAATGAAGATAGACGAAGTGAAGGTGGTGTGCCAGGATCGTAGCAAGTGGAAATCTATAGTCTCTGCCTACCCCTATGGGAAACAGGCGTGAAGCTATGTATGTATGTATCATCATTATCAACCCATATACTGTCCCACTGTTGGGCACGGGTCTTCTCTTAGTATGGGAGGGATTAGGCTATAATCCACCACGCTAGCCTAATGCGGGTGAGCAAATCTCTCAGGCAGGATTCCTCACGATGTTTTCCTTCACCATTAAAGCGAGTGATAATATTATGCACATGATTTTGAAAAGTCGCAGTCGTTGGTAAACCTACATATAATTTAAGTTTTGAATTAATCTTCCGAAAATGGTAGGAACGCAAAATAATGATAAGCCATCCCTTTATGAGAAAATAATATTTTTCTTTTTCAAAACAGAATGACAAGGAAATCATCATAATACGACATAACAAAAGTACAGACGAAAAGATTTCTTTTGCGTTCCCCTAATTTGTATTGTTAAATATGGGATTTTGATTTATTATGATTTTTACTGTCTGTCTTACAATGGTCTAGTGTTCACAAGCGTGGCTTCAGAGCTTGAGGTCCCGTGTTCGGTTTGGTCTAGCAGATATACATATATAGGGATATCGACGCACAAACGTCGTGACAAGGTTTCACTCAAGGTCAAAAATAAAATGACCTAGGTCATTCATGTAGAAAATGATCGGTTATTACAGATATTGTCATTTATGAGAGCGCAGTGTATTGCTAAATGGACCATAGGCCAATAGACTGTTTCAAAGTTCATTTCATGATAGCACGCGTGATTTGTCACTAGTAACAAGGTTCAAATTCAATTGATCCACGCATCTTCGTAAATGAAACCATAACTCTATGCAATAAAACGCAATACGACAGAAAATTTGGCGCAGTTCCTAATAATATTCCAAATTCGAATATTATCGAATGAAAAATGTTGCCAGTATTAAAATTTATAAAAATGCGAACTGTCATAAATTTATTTCCTTTCATAGATACTTTGATCATATTTTATGGACACTTTACACAGCACCGTCTAGCCCCAAAGTAAGCAGAACTTGTGCCTACTATGGGTACCAAACCTGTAAATACATACTTATTAAGCATAAGAAACACGCAGACAAACACAAACACTCATATTATCATCACATAAATAATTGTGTCCTGTGGAAATCGAACCCACGACCTCGTGATTAGCAGTCCGGTGCTCGAACCACTAGACCACAGACGGTGTCTACATTAATCTTCTATTAGACTTATTATTATTATCTATCTTGATGATATAAATAGGCTCCGAAACTACTGGACCGATTTTAAAAATTCTTTCAGTGTTAGATAGCCCATTTATCGGGGAAGCCTATAGGCTATATACCATCATGCTACGACTAATAGGAGCGGAGTAGCAATGAAAAGTGTTGCAAAAACGGGGGAAAAATTCTTAAGACCACGCCGGCGAAGCCGTTGGCGGAAAGCTGGCTGAAATTATGCACAAATGTTCCTTAAATAATGAAAGTGGGAATGTCCCAAAATCATTTCGCACTAAGAACATTTCCACAGGTTTAGAAACAAAATTATGAACACGCATCGCCGGTACAGCTAGTAAGTAATAAATTATTGAACGCAATATATTTTGGTGCTTACATTCGGGGATATTTTGACAAATATTCGATATAAGGGGACATTAGTCGACGGGATAGAGTCGGAAGGCGGGACATTTATCAAATGTACCCTGCGTCGTTTATATGTTGATAGCAATAGGCATTAGGGGATAACTAATAGGGATTAGATGATAGTGCCATCCCCACCAGTCAAGGGCGGCGGCTAATATGCGACAGGTACGATTCCTAGTTGGAGCAGTATTAATCTTTCCTCTATATTTTTTTTGTAGTAAATTTTTGTATTTATGGCTGAATAATGACATGACTAGACCAATAAGGCAGTTCTTTAGCTATAAATAGCGCCACTACTAGCTACGCTTGAAGTCCTGGATTCGATTCCTAGGTTAAGCAAAATGGTATTGGGTCTATGAAATGACCGTAGCAACTCGTAGTTTGGAATGTTGCGAAAGGGCTCGGGCCCTATAACATAGGACCTAAATATACGAGCAAACTATAGGTGTACATTAGTACACTTCTAACTAAAACCTTACAGGGAATATAACTACTTGTTGCTAATAACTACTATCGCAGCAGGAACAATAAATTATTGGCAGTGCCATACACCCCGAACATTGACGGCGCTCAACGCTCTCTTGGATTCAAACCCAGACTTTGATTTGTTTGGGGATTTATGGACGAAGATTCTGTCGGAATGTATGAATTTGTGGATGTGTATTTGTTGGATGCACTACTCCTTTGTCTTTAAATAGTGTAAGTGGTTTTTTCACCGTTCTGTTTAAAGTAAATCTCAATAAATACCTAAATAAATAATTATTTACTTAAATCAATTTTATAGCCTAGCTTCCCGCCAGCGGCTTCGCCCGCGTGGTATGTTATTATACATATAAACCTTCCTGTTCAATCACTCTAATATTACAAAAAAACCGCATCAAAATCCGTTGCGTAGTTTTAAAGATTTAAGCATACATAGGGAATATAGGGACAGAGAAAGCGACTTTGTTTTATACTCAGTGATAGACCAGGCTAATGGTGGTGTATCAATTTATTTAAAAGATCTGATGCCAGAAAAGGTGTTATATTTTTTCTGTTTAACGTTAGATTAGTTACTTTCAAAGTAAATGATTCAAAGGTAGAATACTTCTCGAAGATATCACGGTTCTCATCAAACTTTATCCGATAACATCAAGAAAAGTTTCTGGTCTAAATTATCCGTCAATATTAGTATTTACGTCAGCCCTTATTTAAATCAGTATCTATTGCCATTGCCACACGCAATGAATCCCTGCCGCAAGCGATCCGTCTTACAAGAGACGACTTTTCACTTCCCTAACCTTCCTTTTTTTCTTTCTTTTTTCTTCAAAGAAATTATTTGATTCCACGATTCACTAGAGGGCGCTGTGTGAGGTCACCTAATAATACTTTTATCTCATTTCGTTTGGGTTGAATGAGATTGGTAGATAACTTATAACGAAGTTTCAAGTTGTGTTAAGGATTTGTTGAATCGATTTTGAGAGTAGTTTTGACTTATAAAAGTTTTGCAATATTTTAAGGTTAATGTTTATTAAATCAGGGGGCTTAGATAAGTTGCAATTTAAAATTCGAATCGATAAACGAATAGAAAGAAAATGTATGGAAATGACATTAGTGACAGCCCGATTTGTCGAAAGCTTGTATCATTTCCAGACATTTTGTTTCTATTCGTTTGGCGATTCGAATGTCAAATTGTAACTTGTCTACAGGCCCTGACTGCCTCGTTGGTCTAGTGGTCCCAAGCGCGACTGCTACGCTAAAAGTCCTGGGTTTGATTCTCGGGTCCAGCAGTGTTGTTGGGTTTCTCTGTGAAATTCCCAGTAGCAGCTCGGGGTCTGGATTTGTGCCCGATTGATGGCAATAAGCTCGTGGCCAAGTTGTACCAACGCTGATCAACTGATCTGCAAGGTTAAGCTACACTTGCCGCGGTCAGTCTGTGGATGGGTGACCATTCTTAACATTCCGGTCCCGGTTGTCATACGAACACCTATGACAATCGTTAGTGGTAGTCAGAAACCTAAAAAGCATGACAATCAGTCTTTCCATCGAATATCGGTATTTCCCAGAAATTGGGTTGCGGTGGTCTGATGGCGGTCGCTCCGTGTAAAATACCGATATTCAGCCGCATCCTGGTTAGACTGGAAGCCGACCCCAACATGGTTGGGAAAAGGCTAGGAAGAAGAAGAAGCTCAACCTAGTGTCTACATCGGTTTAAAAATAAGGAAGTTAAAAGCACAACTACATATTATATTGTCTCAATGCTGGGCACGGGTCTCCTCTCAGTATGAGAGGGATTTGGCTATAGTCCACCACGCTGGCCTAACGCGGATTTGGTGTGGATATCTATAGTCTCTGCCTACTCCAAAGGCGTGAAGGTGCGTATGTGACCCAATAGCAATCAAAATTAAATAAATAAATATTCTGTGGACATTTTACACAGCACCATCTCGTCCCAAACTAAGCAGAGCTTGTACTATGGGTACTAGACAATGAATATAATACTTATATACTTCTTTTGTAAATACATACTTATACTTATTATAAATAAAAAGTACCCAGACTAACACAAACACATAAATATTTGTGTCCTGTGGAAATCGAACCCACGACCTCGTAATCAGCAGTCCGGTACTCGAACCACTAGACCACAAACATCGTCAAAATTCAATCTCAAAATAAAATACATGGAAAACTACGAGTTTAAAGTATACAATTTCACAAATGTCGGTCATAACCGCGCGGTGTTCGCGACCTCGGACACTTGGCACGCTGCGCCCGCGCCGGTCAAGGCGCCGCGTGCTGCTCTGTGTCATCCAAATGATATTCGGCGTTTGAATGTCGGTATGAAGTCTAAATACTGTAGTTAAATGGTGTTACATTATTGAATGGGATGCTGTGATGTGAGTTGGTTAAGTTTTTGTTAGCGTATTATCTATCCGATCTGGTTAAGAACCCAAATTACCCTATTTCTTTTCTTTTTTTCTCTCTCATAATTCAATTATTGCTCAAACGGTCACAAACTTTGATAATACTAAACAATCATGGTATTGTTTGTGTATTTGTGATTATTTTATATTTTAGTTTATGTAACTTTTATGTTTCCTGCATCCGTGTGTCACTGCAGGGGTGCCAACTGAAAACCAGCGCTGGGGACTTGATATCCAGCACATGCTGAGTTGGTAACCCATTCGGTACGAACATGACGACAACGTTCTTTCTTTTTGTTTTTTCCCTTGTTATATGTACCTATCTATTTTACTTACTTTCAATGTATTAGAATTTGTTGTATATGTATTTTGTGTCTGTCTGTCCGTCTGAATAAATGCTTTCTTATTCTTATTCTCTTATATATCCGAAAAGACTTTATCCAGTGTATTATTCTGGTGTGTAAGCTTTAATACTGTACAGTTTCATCAAAATCTGCCTCATTGATCAAACGGTCCCAAGCACTTGGGTTTGTGCCCGATTGATGGCAATAGGCTTTTACATGGTACTTAAAACATACCGGCGAAATGTGGGTGTACATTAGTATCCCTCTGCCTACCCCTTTGGCGAATACATGTAATAAGGAGCAAGCCGATTTCCATCAACTACATAGATACTTCTATCGTTTATCTCTATCGCGTAGTCACACCATTCAATTTGAAGGAATTATAAATATATTATATTAATTATATTAATATTAATATTCCTGTTTATAGCTATAATACTTATTGATCCTAATCACATCTGGCAAGTTTCTTATAGGTATCCCTTAGTGAGGTTTTAGGGTAATTCCATGAGTATCCAGTTCAGCCCGCATGATACTTAACCACTTACTGAGGCGCGCTGGATAGGCAGTTAGACCACCAGCGAGATAGATACAGAGATAATTACTTGTGGGGACGGGTTAGAATATAATTTTATTAGAGGTAATAGGCTCGCCCCCTATTACATGGGACCTAAACATACCATCCCTTCAGGGAATATTGGGGTGATGGTACCTATGTGTAATTTCCTCCTCAATGCCCTAATGCTTTAATATTCAAAACCGCGGCTACAGAGTTTGAAATCCCGGGTTCGGGTCGGTCCAGGAATACTATAGTATGACGACGTCTGCGGTCTAGTGTTTCGAGTACCGGACTGCTAAACACGTGGTCGTCGGTTCAGTTCCCACAGAACACAAATATTTATGAGATGAATATACGTAAGTGTTTGTGTTTGTCTGGGTGTTTCTTATATAATTATAAGTAGGTACCTATGTTTTTATAAAAAAACGTATATAAAGTATTATATCCACTATCTAGTAGTTCTCATAGTACAAGCTCTCCTTACTTTGGGATTAGATGGTGATGGTGTAAAAATGTAGCAAAAAAGTTTATATTTTTTTTATTCAAAAAATTTTAAGAAAAAAAAAGAAGAAAAATATTTGTTACTGCCACATTCGAACCAGCATCTCATAATAGACAAAAAGCTTGCTTGCCCGTTTCTTTTAGTTAACCTGGCTAGCCCAACCACCCAACCACCCTTAGGTTTGGGTCTGTCGTAACTCGTAAAGCACCTTCTGGAGATGGAATATATGTGTTCCGACTGTGTGGGTGTCCATGGGTGGCGAGGACTATTTACCATTAGTTGGCTGTTATGCTTACTTGCTGATAAAGACCATAAAATAAATCTCTAAAAATCCTTTATGAAGTCTCCTCAAAAGACTAGGGAACTAACAAAAATTTAGACGCGTTCGCTCGTCTTCTTTATTCAAAAAGCAGGAATCCCTGAGGGCATTCCTCTCTCCAAAAATTATAACAAGACTAAATTAAAAATGTAAAAAACTCCCGACATAAAATACGTAATTTTCCATTTTGTGGTGGCTCCCATCCTATATTTGAAATTGATGATATATATATATTCTAATAGTCCCTTTCATTTGATACTCCTATTGAGGGAGTTCTGAAAAAATATGTAAACCGGCATTTTGTGGCGGCGGCCATCTTGGACCGATTTTCATTAAACATAGACGCATTTATTATACTCCCGACTAATTCGACGCACCTTTCAAACAAAAACAAAATCAAAATCGGTTCATCCGTTCGGGACCTACGTCTCACTGTCCTTGGCAGTACTCCAATAGAAGGTCACAGTAGTACCAACCAAATAATATCTTTATTTACTTGCAACCAATAATGTTGGCGATACTACTATAAACTTCGAAAACGTTGCTAATAAAACAGATACACGCATCGGAGATCATTTACGAGCAGCATAAAGTGTAGCTATTTCAGATCCACTAGTGCTGACATGGAGAGACGTAAAAATTCAAGAGTACTGCCAACTTTGTACTTTCTTAAAATACTTAAAAGTGGCTTATGTGATTCCCAAACGATAAATAGGAGAAATTCATCATTCTTCAAAATAGGAGAATCTTCTTGTGGAGGCACGAGCACCCCTGGACAAATTGCAATTTGACATTTGAATCGAAAAACGAATAGAAAGAAAATGTATGGAAATGACATTAGTGACAGCGATTTGTCGAAAGCTTGTGTCATTTCCATAGATTTTCTTTCTATTTCAATTTGGATGTCAGGTGTGTTGCCCCTCCAATCAAAGGAAAGATCCTCCAACCAGGTGTTTTGACTAGCGGGACAATACCCACTAGTTATTGGCAAGCGGTTGTATAATATAATAATGCAAGTTGCACGGTGAAGCAATCGAGGGCAAAATATCGTGAGAAAACTAGACAAAATTTCGAGAGAAGATATCCAGATGTCTGTGAGATTTTCTTCAGATTTTATTGACACTTTCTTAACAGCGTGCAAAGTCTGTCAGAATGAATACCCAGAATTCTAAGAGAATAGCCGGGCTCAGCAGAGAGACGATTAATAAGTTGATGATGATGAGCAATTTAATATTAATGATTTTTAGAAATCAGTCTACAAACTGATGTCTTCTAGACATTAGTCTAAAAACGATTCACACAACAACGTCGATAAAGATAATTACATACAAATCTATTTAAATTGCTTAGCTAATTAAAACCGCACAAATAGTGCTAAAAACGCAACGCTAAAGTTTTATTTCCAGAACATTCTGGGAGATTCCTGAAGGCGCCGCAGCAGTTTAAAAAGTGAGCGCAACTAAGTGAAGGAACTTGTATAATAAGAAAACAACCAATGCCCTGGCATTCGTTCACAGGGTGGTCTAAAAGACAAGATACAACGGGATACTAAGATAACAGTTCATAATTTGCCCAGTCATTTTAAGGGGATACATTAAGCAAAGCAAAGGCGAACGAACAATCTTAAATCAAGACTTAATCATACCGATACCAGAAACTAGGCGTGTACAGGATGAAAACAAGCCTACTAATATTATAAATGTGAAAGTCTGTCGCGCTTTCATGCCTAAAATATTGGAGCTATTTAAATAAAATTTGGTACACAGATTATCTAGAGCCTGAGAAAGGATATAGGCTACTTTTTAATGCGAAAAAGGGCTGTAAGGGGTTGAAATAAGGGATAAATATTATAAGAAAAATCCAGACCACGCGGGTGAAGCCGCTGGCGGAAAGCTAGTGATAAATAAAATCACAACCTAAAGAATCACATTCCTTAAAATGACTTTACAAACTCTTAAGATGTCGAACATTATCCTTAACAGCTATGTAAACCACATTTACACAAATGAAATGGTTATAACCAGAAAAAATAAAACTACAATTTTCGGTCTTAAAGTGCTTCTGAATATTGTTAAAGACTGTCGTTTCATTTTTGTCGTATTAGCATATAGAAAACAGCGTCAACAGGAGTTAAGTAGGCAGTAGACACTAGCGTCCCCTACCTGTCAAGCAATACTAAAAATCGCTACATCTTGCAACTTAGACCACGCTCCAAAACTAACTACTCCAGAGATACTCTTTGTTCGCGCCTCACTTGATATCCTGGACCGTTCCATTGCTCTAATATTTACTTACTTAAAGAATATTCATGAACTACCAGTGTTGTCTAGAATTCTAGAAATTAAGCGCATTGAATAGGATAGCCAAAAGCTAGATAGAGAATAGACATGCTCCTTATGATATATTCCAGGAAAATCAATTATTAGAATGGCAATGGACGTATTCCAAGAAGAGCAATTTTCAAAATCTTGGTCGATTGCCATTCGTGGACTATAGGTGTTGTTATTTTTCCACAAATGGCAATTACGTCATAGCAGCTACCAGTGATGTGGTTACCGATTTATGTTAATTGTCTTTTTAAAATTTTGTAAATAAAATCTGTGAAAATGACACAAGCTTTCGACAAATCAGGCTGTCACTAATGTCATTTTCATACATTTTGTTTCTATTCATTTGTCGATGCGAATGTCAAATTGTCTAGTCCCCCAGTGCGCGGTAGCCACGTAGCCTGTTCTGATCCTGGAAAAAACCTAGTATCTGTTCGATAGCCCCGCATTTTTCAGAATTTGTTCTCTGTAACTAAATCAACAACTTACTTAGTGTTGCCACCAATAAAATCCATTATTGTAATGTTTAGTGTTACCAGTACAATAAAAATTAAGTAACTACACTGGCTTTGCTGCTTGCTTGCTGATCATTTTAGCGATATGTCTTTGTAGAATTTAAGTGGTACGCTTGTTAAAACAACCAGCTGGCCTAGCCAAATTGCAATCCATAGTTTGGATCGACGAACGAATAGAAACAAAATGTATGGAAATGACACAAGCTTTCGACAAATCGTCATGTCATTTCCATATATTTTGTTTCTAACTTGGCTAGACTAGCATGTTCAATTTATGTGACTCATAAGAGACATATAATATTATATAACCTTTTCAATAAAAGTAAAAAGTACTTTCCAAAATGGGCTCGTAAATATAAATTATTCATAACTTTTTTTTGTAATATTTGACACTGAATTCCTCTTGGTATTCGAAGCTCGCTTTGTAGCACAAATTAAAATTCGACTTAAGTAGTAAATATTCATAAAGAAAGAGTTCTCTTAAGTTTATTTTGGGGGTGCCCCAGATACCTAGTAAGAATATAAAGTTTTTACTTATTATTATTCTTGCTGTTTGGGCTGGCTTAGCCAGTAACACTTCGACCCAGTGGGGTCTTTTGTGTTGTCCCCATTACCGTATATTCCTTACTCTTTGAAGACGTGGTTCATGAAGACGGTTAACCCACTAAGAGGAAAGAAATTAGAGTCTTCTGGCTTCGGGTACCTGTTGCCGAGCAACACTTTTGTGGACTTCCCCTTTGGGGAAGACAGTTGCCACTTGTTGGTCTTGTAGTCCCAAGCGTGACTGTTACGTAATCTCATAATAATAATAATAATAGCCAAGAGCCTCGACCAACATCTAAGGAGGCTCTCGTTGAGTGGCTGGATCAAGGGCTTGATACAGAAAGCGGTACTCCTAGATACGGCACGTATTGTTAGGAGGTTCCTTTCCCTGGAGCCCTGACCACCGGTAGCTTGGACTCTGTTCCCGTTGCCGGTGGGCTACTATTTTTTATATTTTTAAATGTTTTTATATTTTCTGTTTTTTATAAAAATATTTAAAAATACAAATAATATGTATATGAAATAATAATAACACTGTTCCCGATAGTGGTGGGCTCACTGTTCCCGATAGTGGTGGGCTCACTGTTCCCGATACTGGTGGGCTACTATTTTTTTATATTTTTAAATGTTTTTTTTTTTGTATTTTTAGTAAAATATTTAAAAATGTAAAAAAGTATGTGAAAATATGAATAAATGGAATAATAATAATATCCTGGGACATTTTACACAGCACCATCTAGTCCCAAACTAAGCAGAGCTTGTACTATGGATACTAGACAATGGATATAATACTTATATACATTTATTTGTTGTAAATACATACTTATAATATATAAGAAACACCCAGACAAACACAAACACTTCAGTCCGGTACTCGAACCACTAGACCATAGATGTCGTCATTTCTGTCGCAACGTCATCTTATTTGTTGTGTGGGCCCCACTATACCCATGACTCGCCAGTTTGCAATATTTAACTCGCCGATCTACACTGCAACAATTGCTCCTTTTGTGATTGTAATCCAGTAAATTACTCCCCTAAGGACTTTTGGAAATATGGGGAATTCCCAGTAAACTAATTAAGTATTAGCTTAGCATAAATTGTGAACTTTGAATACCCAGTGCCGCAACTTTAGGGAAAATTTAAATTGGCCGGCCATTAGACGAAAGGCTATTTTGGATCATTTGTTAAATTTTAGCCGACTTTTGTTCAAGCTAAGCGAGGAATGAGCGGAGATGTGCTGACAAAAGGAGTATAATAATATTATATCGCGTGAGGTTTTTGTAGTGTTAACATAATTGTTTTTTTAGCTGATCTATTTCCTATACAATGTGTTAAGAAAACCCTGTCCGACCCGTGAAGGTATTAAAAATATTTCGAATAAAAGTAAATATTTTTTATAAAACAATGAAACTTAGAAAAATAGCTACTAGGGCAATCGTCACAGGTGCCTAATAATACCACGGCAGGTGATAGTGTTGTCACATTCAAGAAAATTGCGAGATTTTGGTTAATTTTGGTAATTTTTGTACAAAAATCATGAATTTATTTCTTACAGCTTAACCCTTACAATCAAATCGACACAGGGATGAACTCAGCAACTCATTTGCGTTTTAATGACGTTGAACAGTTGAAGAGTTCAAAGTTTTTGCAATTCTCTCGCAAAAAGGCCTTACAAAAAAGGATTTTTTTTCTTTATACAATTTAGCATACCTGTGTGTTAGTATTGGCATTGGGATGAGGAGGGATAAAACGTAGGGTGTGATTTAAAGATTGATGGCTATAGAAAGAAATTGGTTGTTGGTCGTTGGTCTAGTGGTCCCAATCGCGACTGCTACGCTCGAGGTCCTGGGTTTGATTCCCAGGTTTTTTTATTGATATCATCGACTCAACTCAAGGTGGATGAAATGGCGACAGGTCAGGAGGAACAGGGTCAGGCGACCCGCTAATGCCTCTGAAGCTAATGTGCGAAATCTATAAATCAATTATAAAACCTGTCGTATTGTGTGGTTCAGAGTGCTGGGCCGTTAAGAAGACGGATGAAAGAAGACTACATGCAGCGGAGATGAGAATATTGAGATGGAGTGACAATAATGGACCAAAATAAGGAATATTGAAAAGTTTGTTTGAAAGAGGAAGTTTGAAAGTGGCGCCAGTGACGGATAAGTTGAAGGGGAATCGTTTGTCTTGATATGGGCACGTGATGAGGAAGGATGAAACGCATGTGATTAAAAGAGTGATGACATTGAATGTTAAAGGGCGGAGAGATAGAGGAAGGCCAAAGAAAAGGTGGATGGATGGTGTTAAGGTCGATATCATGGAAAAGGAATTGAATGAGCAGGTGACGGCTAGCAGGGATGAATGGAAGAAAATATAGGCTGCGCCGACCACAAAGAAATTAGGACAAGGGCAGAAGATGACTGTATATAGTCGAACTCAAAGAATAATGAGCTACTTTGACTATCAAAGAAATTACACAAAATCTGGACTAAGCTTCAACTGTAAGGAGCTTGTTATTTTACATTCGGAATTGTCTAACAAATTTTACCCTAGTTTAAATAATCTAGGCTCGAAATTAGACTTTTGGAAAGTTTGTTATGACTAAAATGAAAACTGTTGGGGTCGATTTTAAGTCCTTTGTAACGGCTGCTCGTTTAATGTTAAATTAGATTTTAACAATTCTGAGAGAGAAAACTGAGAATTATTATCATCTCTATGACATGGATTTTAAGCGATCGACTTCTAATTTGCCGTCATCAGCATCAACGCATTAATTGTCCCACTGCTGGTCATGGGTCTGCTACCAGAATGAGACGGTTAAAGGATGATTCACGTTACACCGAGTCGCAACCGGGCCGGGCTCCACCCGTTGCACGTACACCGTGCGCCGGTCAGGCCTGTCATTCATGCTACACCGGGCTATTTGCGTGTATTCTTTGCCCGGCCGTGTCTGTGATAGATAATTTGTGTGAACTAGTGATTTTATCACACGCAACGTGTGCCCAGCGCACACCTTTATGTAACAACGTGTAGGAACCGGGCCGACTTAATCACTTCATGAATCACTTCATAAAAAAAGTATATTATAGATGTTTGACCGTGTCGCGACCAGCCAGTGGACTATAGCCTAAAGTTTAGGCTATAGTCCACTGGCTAGTGCGCGTTGGCAGACTTCACACGCCATCGACAAAATCTCTCAGGCATGCAGGTTTCCTCACGATGATTTCCTTCACTTTTGTAAACGAGTAATAAATAACATGATTAAGAAATATGAGGTGCATGCCTTGGATTAGAACTCTAGACCTACGACTTGACATTCCAGTGGTCATACCCCTAGGCTATCATTGCCATAGCCTAGTGAGTTCTTCAGTTCCGTGGTTCGATTCCCAGGTTCAGAAAAGTGTTAATGGGTGACATTATAAGTAGTAGTTTTTTTTTATTTAGCCAGTGGGGATACCACAGGCTAAATAACTCACTCCACAAGTTTTCGAGTAGAGAAAGCGTTTAGGCCAACGAAGTTTGCGTTTTGCGTGAAAGAGTAATAAACATCTTAATAGAGGTAAGGCACAGCCATTTATGGGTTAAATATGGAGCAGCCCAACTGGGGAAGTACCTCCACCTTACAGAAAACTGCAGCCAAATAACACACTTTATCGTGTGTTGTGTTCCTGCAGTAAGTAAATAAATTAATAAATATAAGTAAGGTCGCCAGAGCTCCTTCTAAGGATGCGTTGCGCTGGCAGCAAGAGGAATGTTCCCTCAAACTTGCGGCGCAGTGAATCCTCCATAAACCTCTAAGAGGTGTTTCGTAATTTTCGAGTAATACCCCTGGTGTTGCAAGCGTCCATAGGCTATGGGTAACCGCTTACCATCGGGCGTCATCCATCCACCCATCCATCCATCCTTAGAAAGTTTCACATAATTATTATTAGGATTGGATAGAATTAGTAGGATTTTTTAATGAAAATCACAGGAGATGCACACAGGTCGCGATTTCGAAATAATTACCAAGTCCAATTCGGTAATATTGTATGCTTGCCAAGATAAATCATTACTCATTACTGAATAATCTCAGACCCATTTAATTATCCAATGGTTTGAATGACTTCCAAAATAGATAGCTGGTTGATTGATAGCAACAGGTTCTTGGAGATGGATACCTCCTAGATCCCTGCAGCCTCTCAGGGCATGACGGTCTCCTACCGACCAATAACCACACTTGACTTTCCATGCCTTATATGTCCTGCAAGGCATGAATCCAAGGCACACACCTCTGACTTTTCGAAATCATGTGCGTAATTGTCACTCGCTTTAACGGTGAACGAGAACATCGTGAGGAAACCTGAGAGATTTTCTCGACGGCATGTAAATTCTGCCAACCTGCATTTGGCTAGCGTGGTGGACTATAGCCTAATCCCTCTCATTCTGAGAGGAGACCCGTGCTCAGCAGTGGATCAGTATATGGGTTGATGATGATGAGGGGCTCGTGGGAAAGTAAGTTCGATTCCTAGGTCAAGCAAAGTGTTATTGGGCATATGGAATTCTCAATAGCAACTCGATCGATTTGTATTCGGTTGACGCCAATAGGCTCGTCCCTTATTACATGGGACAAAAACATATATCAAAGAAAGAAAGAAGAAAGAAAACAGATTTATTGCCACAACAAAGACGTACAACCATACACAAGTAAGAAATTATCTACAATTACAAATATAAAGATAAAAACCCACAAGTTGCACGTCGTAGATGTGACAAATAGGTCCCCACTCAGCATAATGCCATGTCAAGGCAAGGCCTCCACACGGCGCTGGTTTAGGTTAGGTGGGTTTTATCAGCGAACTATACCTATATTGTACATTAGTACCTACATCAGCATCATCATAATCAGCCCGTATTCATTCACTGCTGGACGTATGTCTCTATTAGTGAACAACGCCACAGAGCTCGATCTTCAGCTCTTTTCATCTAGTCACATTTACATTGTATACTTCTGCTTATCCATTCACGGTATACAGGCGTGATGGTATAGGTAGCAGGGTAGTTATACATCGAGACACACGTGTAACTGACGCGTGATGTAAGAGATTAATAGTTACCCATCTAATGGTTGTCACTCGTTGAAAGGGGTGTTAAGTGTTTCTTGGAAAATTGGAATACTTAGCTCATATTCATATTTCGTTACCATCAACCCCTATACTGTCTCCACTGCTGGGCACCGGTCTCCTCTCAGTATGAGAGGGATTAGGCTATAGTCTACCACGCTGGCCTAATGTGGATTAGCAACCTTCACACGCCATCGAGAGAATCGCTCAGGCATGCAGGTTTCCTCAAGATGTTTTCCTTTACCGTTAAAGTGAGAGATAATTATGATTGCTTTCACACTAATTTCATGTTAAATTGTACTTTAAAAGATCATTAAACTATTTGTAATAGAGTTCAGAGTTCAGTTTGCTCGAAATTCTCGAGACCAAATTCTTAATAGTCTTCACACGTTTTAACCTAAATTATATACCCCGTCCATTTCCACAAGACCTCTGTTTACAAGGCAAATGTAATATTTCGTATACATTTTTTGGTTGAGGCATGAAATATCAGAGTTCTATCGTAACTGGTTATGAATTGAGGACAAATTTATTTTCGATCTTAGATTATACAGTGCTGTTTATTAACTTTGTTTTCTGTTGAAATATTATATAAGGTGGAAGGGACATCGACGCACAAGCGTCGTGACAAGGTTTCACTCACGGTCAAAAATAAAATTACCTAGGTCATTCATGTAGAAAATGATCGGTTATTACAGATATTGTAATTTTTGAGCGCGCAGTGTATTGCTAAAAACTCGGTATAACGCTCCGCGGTAAATGTAATCGCGCGCGCGAGCCGTAATAAATGAAATAATGATTTTTTAATTATAAATCTAATTTGGGTAGATAGAAATAATGTTTTTTACACGTTCAAGTAAAAAAATGCAGAAAAAATTGAAAAAATGATGAAAAATGTTACGGAAAATTTCAACGCAGGGGTATCCAGAATCATGTATTGAACTCATGGTATTCGGATGGGCGTCGATGTCCCTTCCACCTTGTATATTGTTAGATGATTATTACGTAAGACGTTAATATTCAGGGTGGTTAAAAGTACTATTTTGCGCAAACAAACAAACAAATAATCAAATCGATCGTCTTTATAATATTAGTATGGGCTAGCTTTCTGCCGCGGCTTCGCTCGTGTGGAGGAAACCCAACAACACTTTGCTCGACCCGGGGGATCGAACCCAGGACCTCTAGCGTAGCAAAACCGACGAAAAAGTAACATTAAAAGCGAAAACTAAACCTTTTTTTAGTGTTTTTTTTACCTAAACGGTACACTAAAATTTGTGTTTTTACCCTAACAGGTTTTACACAATATCATTTAAAAAATCTTTGATCGTGTAGTAGGCTGTGGTAATTAAAAAGCTTTGCAATTTACGCTTACACAGTGGTAATTCGTTGGTGTTTGCAACTACCTAACAAACTGAAGCAACTGACCGTTATATTAAAAAGTGTCAAAACATAAAGTAATATTTTATTATTTCGTCGTCTTTACATATACGAAACGTTCGGTATTCTCAAGTCTCGAAATAAATCATAATATATCATAATGTTATCCCGAAATCAATGTCACCCTTGGGCTTACCCTATTATTATTTGCCATAACCTCGAATACGGCTCGCATTTTTCAAGATTATCCGACAAAAACCAGATAAAACCGGATGAAACTGAATCTATCCGGCAAAGGGTGGCGTTATGATTCTATTTTATCCGGTATTTGGCTTTTGTTCGACGTGAATAAACTTTTTGTTTATTTTTTGCTTGACCTTGAAGTGAATCTGAAGGTTGAATTGGCCCAGCAGCTGCAGCGATAAATGCAAGTTGTGTGTGTCCAGCAGTGGACTAACGTAGACTGATACTGAACAATTCTGTAGGGACACCATAATTTATAAAATTCATAAAAATTTATTTATTTATATAAAATCAAAAACAACAAATATTTATAAACCAACAGACAAACTATTCTGTATTCTATATACGTATGTAGTTATCAGCTGGCCCGGCGCTACAGTACTAAACTGTACTTTGTAGGTATTAAGAATTCTCTAAAAGAAAACACCTAAGAATTTATTTTTCCCGATATAAATAGCGTCTCTGTTCGCCTCGGGATTCGAACGTCCGCTACTAGGAAACAAATAAAAATTGGATCACGCGTTTTTTTTATTGCCTATAGTGGTAGACGAGCAGTTTGAGGGCTACGATACCACAAACAAATGACACACAAATTCACATTATTAACACTTTGTAGATAAGTGTGACACCAATATGCGACGAGTGGATAGTAATGAAGGTATCTCCCAAGAGAAGCTAAAAAGCTATCATCCTATCCGACACCGCAAGTCCTACTCATCAAGTCGAAAGTTTCTCTCACAATCTAAATTTAAGTTCACACTAAAAACAACCACAAAAATACCCATAAAGCAATAACCAGAAATCTCTAAACTAAAATTTCCTAAAAGCATTCAACACTCCAAATCGGTCCCCAAAGTGCTGTTAGCACCGACTGCACCATAAAGAGGGTTATGATTTCCCCATGTCCTCTTGGGTAGTTTCGTCCCCTATTTTTTTATCCGCGGGTAAGGGTTATATAAATCATGTTTGGGACGCCGCAGTGACAATGGAAAAGTCGCATAAGTCAATTCGTTGTTATCTTCGAGTTTTTGAGGGTTGGATAAGTGATATTAATATATACCATCACGCCTGTATTCCATGAGGGATTGGCAGAGGTGTAGTTATGTATACCTATAGTTCATCGGTATGTTTAGGTCCCAAACATTGACATAATCCCCAACCCTTACTAAAATTATAAATGTGAAAGTAATTCCGTCTGTCTGTGGCGCTTTCACGCCAAAACTACAGAACCAATTTTAATGAAATTTGGTACACAGATTGTTTAGAGCCTGAGAAAGGATATAGGCTACTTTTTATTGCGAAAAAAGGGCTTTATGGGGTTAAAATAGGGGATGCAGTTATTTATACAGTCAAAACTACAACCCCAGTCTTAATTCTAATTACAACTTCATTATCAACCCAACTTAACATTCGTGTACATTAAGAAAACTAGGGGATGAAAGTTATGAGAAATTCACAGACCACGGGGGCGAAGCCAGTGGCAGAAAGCTAGTTATTATTACATTATATTACTCCGTAAGGACTGGGTGGACCGCATGTTATAATGACACAACCTAACTTGGTCCCAAAATGGCGTTCTCTAAACCGAAGTGAACTATAGTCCGCGCGGAACTAGTTGGTCGCGCCTTAGGTAGGGACGGGGGTGAGGCGGCGGGTTACTGTGAACGAAAACAAGCGCCCCCGCCCCTCCGTCCCACCGCGCGCAGGTGTCCCCTCCCCACCGCTCACATACCTAAGGCACTGTCAACTAGTTCCGCGCAGACTATAGTCCGCGATTGGCTAAAAAACAAATGCCACGCGATACTAACAAAGATGGCGTTAGTGTTTTTCTGTATGGCGAACGCATCTGTTAAGCGGGTACAAATTCAAAGTTTGGGCTTCTATTGAAAATTTTACAGATATCTCCAACATTTCAGTTGCCCTTAGAACCCCTAAGTTAACGGAGCAGTGTGACGCTGTAAAAGTGGCGAAGTTTTGTGCAAACTACATCTAATTTGTCCGCTGTCAGTTGCCAGTGATGTTACTTCCTCAAAGGTTTTTTTAAGACAAAAGGTACGTAGCCTAAGATGTCCTTTGTTAGTCTCTGTCTACACCATCCGAGAAACCATACATATATACGTGATGGTATGAAAGTCATGACACAGAGAAATGAGGTCACTTTACACCGACTTCATCAACATCAACATTATCAGCCCGTATTCGTCCACAGCTGGACGTAGGCCTCCTTTAGTGAACGCCACAGAGCTTTATCTTCAGTTCTTTTCATCCAGTTGCTGCCAGCTACCTCATGCAAGTCATCACTCCTAAACTACGCCTGCCTAATAATTACACCTACTTACACAGTTTTATTTGCAAAACATGCTCTCCAAAAAGTTACTTCTGCCTACCCAACTAACATTAAACTTACTACGAGAGTAAAAGTTCGCCCGTAATAAGGTCTCCCGCACAAAATTACATAATGTCTTCGATAAGGCGCGGCCCACATTAACAGCATCCTAAATTTCACCCGCCCTTGTCGCATGGCCTGAAGTTAGGAAGCTCCTAATATTTATAAGGGCAGACCTTGCCTCTATCTTTATAAATTGTAAGATTAAAAAGTCATGTATTCTCTACTAAAGAGGTCTGGGGGCTTAGTCAAGTTGCAATTTGACCTTAAAATCGAACGAATAGAAATAAAATGTATTGAAATGACATTAGTGACAGCCCGATTTGTCGAAAGCTTGTGTCATTTCCATACATTTAAATAGGTAATGTGAATAGTAAACCTACTTTTGTAGATAATTAAATACCGTCAAACGCCAGAAATGTGACATCTGACTCGTTCCAGATCTGACGTTCGTTTATCGTCTTTGACATTAGTCGAAGTTTGTACCTATTATCGTAGAATTGTACGATTTGTTCTGAGGATTGTAACATTTAACTGTAACAATTTTAAAAGTTCCCGAAACTTGTATCATGCGAAATACTAATATTAAGCTATTCAGCATTATTTTATTAGGCAGTCGCCAAAACTCAAATTATCCATGTCATTTTATTAGCATAAGATTCACAAGAAGAGAACACATAGTTATCTTTCCCAACCACAGCAAATTCACACACTATGTTTTTTTACACATTCACGATGCAATTAAGTCGCCTTTTCACTTCCAAATGAGTTGCTTCACCACCGTTCGTTAAAGCCACTCCGGCTTCATTTTAAAGCAATTTTCGAGCTCATAATAATATTCATAATAGCTCCAACTTGCTATGCTTGGCAGCGAGTGAAACAGCTGGGTGTATGCTTATTTTGGCCTTTAATTAATATGTAATTACTGAGGAGTTGTAAAAGGGAGTTAGTGGTTGAAGAGTTGCATCTAAATAGTCTAGAATTTTAGATACGCAAACTCAAATGTGTAAGAAACACAAACATTTAGGTGATGAACTTAAGTGTTTGTAGTTGTCTGAGTGTTTGTTATTTATAAGTGTATTATACCTTCTTTTATTTACTTTACTTTGTATTGTAGGTTTTAATAAATTTGTAGTTTTTTTAGTTACTGTAATTGGTAGATTCGTAGCAATTAATTAAATAAACTTAAATAAGTATTAAAAAAAGTAAATATTATGTATAAAGGCGGACTAGGACCAGCAGGGTTTTTAAAAATAGTGACGTCAGCCGCACGTGCGATAACATTCACCGCAGAGCGTTACAATCGCGGTTTTAGCCATACACTGCGCGCTCAAAAATGTCAATATCTGTAATAACCGATCTGTAATGACCAATATCTGGAATAATCTGTTCTACATGAATGACCTAGGTCATTTTATTTTTGACCTTGAGTAAAACTTATCACGTCGTTTGTGCGTCGATGTCCCTTCCACCTTGTATAGAAAAATAAGATAGAAGATAGATATTTTAAGCAGGCCACTTTATTTGCCTATCTTCTTTCGAAAATTTCAGAAGATCAAAATTTTTGATTGTAAATGACATTTTGCTAAACATTTAGCTATCATTACAAATTCTGTTTTAACTATGAATTTTAGCTGAGAACTTTAGACATACTAAAGTGAGCACACAAATTGTCTCCATTAGTGACACACAGCTGTGCGGTTTAGTGAATAAAATAATATTATTATAACTAGCAGTTCCCTACGGCGTTACTCGCGTGTTTATAATTTTTTTTACATAAATATTTTTTCTGAAATAAAAGACAAGTACGAATGGAAGAATTGGAAGGGGTCGACCTTGGCAAACGTGGCAAATCAGATTGCGGACATTCTCAAAAAACGCATGGTTAAGGGCACCCTTAACCGACGAGCATGCATGGGGAGGTTAATGAACATAGACGAAGCGAAAGTTGTGTGGCAGGATCGTAGCAAGTGTAAATCTATAGTCTCTGCCTACCCCTATCGGAAACACGCGTGAAGCTATGTATGTAATATAAAAGTAGCGTAATTACTCCTTATAACATTAGCTATCTGCGAAAGCCGCGTCAAAATCGGTCTGGCAGTTTCAGAGATTAGCCGAAACAAATAGATAGACAGATAAAAAAAAAAGATAAATATGTTCCGTATAAAATTTCATAAACACTCAGTGAAAAGCCGTTAATTTGAAGTTAAAAACAGAGACTTCAATTTTATTTGTTTGTATAGATTACAGTTTACTTAAAAGATGAGAAGACTCGCCCCGCAAATCTCATTCTTAAAATATGTAGATACCCACTCGCCCCTTGAAGTTTTTTGGGATACTCAAACTCGCCCCCGATCGTTAGAAGGTTAAAATTACAGTCAGATTCAAGCAAATTTCTTGATGAATATTGCATTTTTTTGCTGCACCGAGGATATCAATAAATATATGTGAAATGTCTATAATTAAAAAAAAGAAAATGGAGCAAAAAATAAAACAGCTTTTAGTGTCATTTGGAATAAGAACAAATCACGAATTAAAAAAAATGATTTTAAATTGTTTCAAAAGCATCGGTAAAACTAAACTAACTAACTAACTACACGCAAAACGTTTCAACTAGCAACAAATCGATTACCATCTGATCCCCGCAATATTAATATTAATAAATCGATTATCACTGATGAATAATTTAAAATATCTATAGGCTACTGTTAAAAATAAACACAGATGTACAAACTCATCGGTTTGTATCAATTTCGAAATGAGAATAGCATAAAAATAGCGTACAGTAGTAATATTTTTATTAAAATCATAACATTCATAACATTCCTTTTTTAAATAGTGTTGATACTTAAATGGTTTCCGCCAGTTATTTTTAATAGTATTTTTTAATTTGAACACGAATGTGTGTGATTCAATTCGATTATTTATTTAAATGAAAATGAAAGAGTTGATTGGGCAGTGCCCACGAATTTATAACACAGGTCCTTGAGCTCTGAAAATTTTGAGCTACACGACGATGCGTGAGTGCTGTCAGTTTTGACCATTATTCTGCTGAGGCGCTGGAACCCTGCTAGAATACTGGGGCGTTAGTCAAAGGTCAAGTAGCAATTTAACATTTTAATCGACGAACGAATAGAAACAAAATGTATAGGAATGACATAAGCTTTCGACAAATCTGACGTTTATAAATTTTTTTACGTGACTAGGCCCGCTGGTCGAAAGAAGAAGTGAGGAGAAAAGTGTCTGGAGAGACCCCGACGCGCTCAGTCTCCAGTAGATGTAGATACTCTCGGGACCTGACATCTTTCTATGTCGTATACGCCCGGAGCCAATTTGCACCCGATTGGACCGAGGACACGCTCAGCACACTCTGCCCAATCACCCATGCCCAGGCATGGGCAGTTGTGGCTATGGGTGGTGCCCTCTCGCTTCAGGCAGTATTTAGATCCATGAGATCTTAAGTTCCTCAGAAAATACCAGCGCCATCCGTTATGCGCCAGTTGTTATGTATAGCGGCAAAAATGTTTAAAAAAATATGGCATCTTGTTTATAACTTAGATATTTCTATTTGACCTTTCCGAAACATAATAAATACTGATAAACATTGTATTGAAACCTGATTGCGAGAAGTATAAATATTATACAACAGAATGATAAAAATATAAGTAAATATTGAAAATAAACAGGAAAGCCACAAAAAGTATTGAATTTTTAAGCCAGTTAGCCATTCTTAACTTCTGTATGTCACAAATTGCCAGTTAGACTTGCCGCGTACCTCTAAATTGCCACGGAAAGTTATTTTTTAAACTTTGAAAAGCCCCTTTGCAAGTTATTTTGAGTACAAAATGGAATGAAAATGCGCGTATTACGTTTTATCGCAGTAGAACAAAACGCTATTTCAAATCTGAGTACGCGGTTTCGTGTTCCGTTTTTGAACTTTTAGAACGCGGTTTTATGACGTAGTTTGTGGGGTGATTGCACGTTTGGAGTAGTAGACGACGAAACTTCGTACCGTTGGGATATTTCGTATTGTTAAATGTTAGTTTCGTCACGTATTTGCGTTTTATTTCATCTGTAAGGTGTGGCCATGGCTAAATAAGATTATATACTAAAACATAGACGACGTCTATGGTCTAGTGGTTCGAGTACCGAACTGCTGATCACGAGGTCGTGGGTTCGATTTCCACAGGACACAAATATTTATGTGATGAATATAAGTATTTGTGTTTGTCTGGGTGTTTCTTCGGTATTATAAGTATGTATGTACAAAAAAAAATAAGTATATAAGTATTATATCCATTGTCTAGTACCCATAGTACAAGCTCTGCTTAATTTGGGACTAGATGGTGCTGTGTAAAAATGTCCCAGGATATTTATTTATTTATTTATTTATAGTCTTCTCCTATTTAAGAGCTACTGTTTCTATTGAATGTTGAAGGATGGAGGGATAGAAGAAGGTCAATGAAAAGATATATGGGTTGTGTTAAGGTCGATATGATGGAAAAGGAATTGAATAAGCAGGTGACAGCTAGCAGGGATGAATGGAAGAAAAGGATAGGCTGCGCCGACCCCAAATAAATTGGGACAAGGACAGGAAGATGATGATGGTCTCTATTGAGACCCAATTCCCGGACCTCATTAAACATCGCGACCTTCAGTTTCTTCTTAATTGTGTTGTAATGTAGCAAATAAGTGGGTGACACAATTTTATTAAAGTCAAAGTCAAAGTATTTATTGCTTCCATGTGTACATTTCGGTGTTATGAAATAGTTTTGATTCAACATGAAACCCTGTTAGGGCACAGCACAGAATACATACTTTATATTAAGAAGTTATGTAACTTCTAAATAAAACTAACTTAAGTACTTACTAATAGAATTATAACATGGTAGTAAATTTATATACATTAGAATAAATCATTATAGGCCATTTGAGAAATTATTATAGGTTATTTGAAATTATTATAGTTTATAGGAAATTATTATTACCAGCATACAATTAAAATCGCTAAATGTCATGTTTTGACACTTACCCGAGCTGATAATCCAACCCAGGACCTCTAGCGTAACAGTCGCACTCACGACCGCTAGACCAATGAGACAATAACCCAAAGTACCCATCCATTATTAGAAAACAATAATTTATTTCACAAGCGAACATTTTTAAATATGCTACCACTTAGTAGCTGGCTGGAAGTTTGCCAACTGTAAAAGGAAAAGAGCTTGTTTATGTATTAGATTTATCAACTAATAAGCTATACATTAGCTTTTTAAAGTTAGTAGAAAAATAGGTCAGGACCTGTAAGTGGCCTAGTCACTAAAACACTCTTCCAATAGGACAGTGAGGTTTTTATTCGCCGCATCTATTTTCATAGTATTCTTAAGCGTGACTGCTACGCTAGAGATCATGGCTTCGATTCCTCGGTCGAGCAATAATGTTGTTGGGTTGTCTCTGAAACTCCATGTAGCAGCCCTGACTTTGAATTTGACTTTTTTTTTTCAAAATCTGGCTTTGTGCCCGCTTAATGGCAATAAACTCACCCGCAATTAAAATTGCTCGTGCTTTATACAAAGTAGAAGGGACTTTGACGCACAAACGTCGTGACAAGGTTTCACTCAAGGTCAAAAATAAAATGACCTAAGTCATTCATGTAGAAAATGATCGGTTATTACAGATATTGACATTTTTGAGCGTGCAGTGTATTGCTAAAAACGCGATCTTAACGCTCCGCGGTGAATGTTATCGCGCACACGATCCAAATAAATGAAATAATGATTTTTTAATTATAAATCTAATTTGGGTAAATAGAAATAGATAATATTTTTTTACACGTTCAATTAAAAAAAACTACAGAAAAAATTGTAAAATTGATGAAAATTTTTATGGAAAATTTCAACGCAGGGGGGTCCAGAATCATGTACTGAACTCAATGTATTCGGATGTGCGTCGATCCCTTCCACCTTGTAATAAAGTCTCATACTTTCCTAAAACAAGAGAAATTGTATGTTGTGTCTTGGCTGCAATCTTCCATAGGCCTAGGACAGCATAGGACAGCCAAGGTACCAAATTCGCGTCTGGCTAGCATTACTTAGGTACTTCATAGTTGGTGGCGTATCACTTCACCCAATGCACAACTTTTCAACAACACCAACGGCTCTTTGTTGGGGCCAATGAAGAAGCCCCCTCCTGGGTATACACTGCTATGGCCGACTTGGAAAAGTCTGAACAGACTCCGAACCCAAGTCGGCCGTAGTAAAGACAGCCTCCACAAATGGGGGTTCTTAGACGCTTCTGTCCTTCAATGTGCATACGGCGTCTCCCATAATGGCCCATCTTTCATCTTGCCCCACATGTCCCGTTAACTGCACACGTGAAGACCTGATGGTCGCATCGACAAACGCAGTCCGCGTTGTTGAGTTTTGGGACAGACAAGTGTGAGCTCACACGAACTATTATTATCTACTATCGACACTCTAAGAAGAAGTGGCGTATCTTAAACTTAAGCCTAAAGCCACAGATAAACAATAGTACAAATTTATCTCAATCTTGTACCGCTAATTCAGTTTACAGCGAGACAGTAAAACTGTTAACCACAGTGCAGAGACAAGCAGCGAGCTAACACGTTTACAGTGCAGCAATTTATTTTATTGCTCGTCTTTTTATTGGCAGCGTTGGGAGCAAGTACTGGACATTATACCATGAATACATAACATAACATCACGCCTGTACTTCCCAAAGGGTTAGACAGTAGGTAAATAATAAATAAATCTTATATATAAAATTCTCGTGTCACAATGTTCGTTCCCGTACTCCTCCGAAACGGCTCGACTGATTTGTATAAAATTTTGTGTGTATATGGGGTCGGTCTGAGAATCGGCCAACATCTATTTTTCATACCCCTAAATGATAAGGGTGACCCACCCCTATATGGCAAAACAACGTTTGCTGGGTCAGCTAGTAATAATATAAATAAATATCCTGGGACATTTTACACAGCACCATCTAGTCCCAAACTAAGCAGAGCTTGTACTATGGGTACTAGACAATGGATATAATACTTATATACTTTTTTTTTTTGTAAATACATACTTATAATATATAAGAAACACCCAGACAAACACAAACACTTAAGTTCATCAAATAAGTTTTTGTGTCCTGTGGGAATCGAACCCACGTCCTCGTGATCAGCAGTCCGGTACTCGAACCACTAGACCACAGACGTCGTCATTACAGGTACAGGTGTATACAGTTTACCGGTATGTTTGTTTGTACCATGTAATAGAGGGCGAGCCTATGTACGAATGTGTGTGCCTATGTGTAAAAAGCAGTGATAGCCTACTATGAAATGGAATGAACTACCTGCTGCGGTGTTTCCCGTATGCTATGACATGTTCTTCTTCAAGCGAGGCCTAAAAAGAGCTCTCTACCATACACAGTAGGCGGCGGCTCAGCTTTGCCCCTGGCGTTGCTGATGCCCATGGGCGGTGGTTACCACTTACCATCAGGTGGGCCACCTGCTCGTCTGCCACTGTAGGCAATAAAAAAAAAAGCCTAGGGGTATGACCACTGGGCCAAGTCAAAGGTCTCGAGTTCGAATCCAAGGCACGCACTTCTGACTTTTCAAAATCATGTGCGTAATAATCACTCGCTTCAACGGTGAAGGAAAACATCGTGAGGAAACCTGCATGCCTGAGAGATTTTCTCGACAGCATGTGAAGTCTGCCAACCTGCATTGGGCTAGCGTGGTGGACTATAGCCTAATCCCTCTCATACTGAGAAGAGACCCGTGCCCAGCAGTGGTACAGTATATGGGTTGATTATTTTATTATATTATATTGGGCACCATTTGTTAATGGCAATGGACTCGCCCCGTATCAAAACCTGACCGTACAAAACCTGAACATCTGTCTAATCATTTGAGGAATACAGGAGTGATATCTTTTTTATATTATACGCTTTATTGTACACCAAAACATTGACACAGTCAGAACAACATGGCTTTAAAACATAAATGGCGGCCTTATCGCGACCGGCAGTCTCTTCCAGGTAACCTTAGGCTGGACTGAACTGAGTGAAGTATTTTTTTAGCATTTTTCATGCCATGATAATACCAGTAAAGTTAGTTTACTATTTTATTTATTGTACCGTCACCTTGAGACGTAAATTTAGAATGTGAAGGGAAATTTCGACCTGGCAGATGGGACTAGCGATGGCTTAGATCTAGGTCATAACGTCTGGTGTAATTAACCAGAAGACGCAGGTTCAATTCAGGCTCAACTTTGTTTTTTTTTCTTTATTGCGTCTTAGTCTTATCGTCTTCAGTACAATCGTCTTTCTCCCTGTTCGTCTTTCTTCCGTCTGTCAATGTCGTGTCATCCGTCAATGTCAATTTTCATCTGTCATCTGTCACTCATTTATCTTTTACGTCATTCACGTCATCTAATCGTTCATACATTCGTTCTCTCACTCATACCCCACATGCCATAATACTTAGTACATTCATCACGTTCCATTCCTACATGTATGTTATGAGATACTTATTAATTTGAAAGTCAAAAATAACTCACCCTACTGTTCTATCTACACTACGTCGTTAAGGCCGTCTACACACGGACGTTAAGTCGCGATCGACGGCTGTAAATCTCGCTTGCCACAGATAAAGTAGCTACGTGAGTAGCAGCCTAAGCCGCCATCTTCATTTCCTGGTTTACGACACAACTCAAGGCGTACTTTTTATGCCCGATCTTTTTTTTAATATCTATGAATCTATTAAGGAATAAGGTTTGTTGAAGAAATTGGCACAGTTTTATTTAAGGCTGTGGAGGCGAGACCTCACTAGTGTAGTGGTGATAAATAGGGACTGAAACCGGTATGGCCAATACCGGTATTTTTTTGGTTACAACATAATTATAAATATCTTCCCGCCAAAGGCTTCGCCTGCGTGGTATTGATAACTATTTCCCCTGTTTTTGCAACATTTTTCATTGCTACTCCGCTCCTATTAGTCGTAGTGTGATGGTATATAGCCTATAGCCTTCCCCGATAAATGGGCTATCTAACACTGAAACAATTTTTAAAATCGGTCCAGTAGTTTCGGAGCCTTATTAAAAAAAAACAAACAAACAATCAAATCCTTCCTCTTTATAATATTGGTACAAATTATTATTTTTACAGGTATTTTTAAAGGTTACCTCAATTGAATGCAACCAGGATTAATACACGTGTTTATATCGGCGCTATTTTACACGTGCCGATAGTCAAAGGGCGTGTATCGTGCGACGGCTAACTCCGAACAATCACGGTTCCAGGTTTTTTTAGGTTACCGGCATTAATAACAATGTTTCTTCTTATTAATTACCTACACCTAGATAGCGGTAAAATTAGCAAGCCTATAGTAATAACGGACAAGCTTATTTTTGTAATTTAATAATAATTAAGCTAAATAAATGTTGGATTACTTAATTCTATCCCAAAAGCCACAATCCATGGGCGGTGGTTACCACTTACCATCAGGTGGGCCACCTGCTCGTCTGCCACTGTAGGCAATAAAAAAAGTCAATTAATTCAGTCAAAATCTTATTTCCCAATTATGCAAATAAATTACAATTAAAACCACAAAAAGCCCCTTGTTATCCCATAACTATAAATTAAAAATTACCATAAATGACGAGACCATATCGACACTCGTAAATTATTGAAAATGCCGTAAAATATGTTATTATAATATTAAAATTTTATAAAAATTTACGACCGCATCGAGTAATAACCAGATTGTAGACGCAGATCGAGATTTATTGGAAGTGACACAGAGCGTACTGTACATCAACCATGAGTTCTATCGAATGGCTTCCATTAGGTTTTTTACGCATCGTAACGCTGTAATCTCATAGCAGATTTTAGTTCCTTACGTAACCGCTAGTGGCGCTGCGAGGGTTTTTCATACAAATATTTTAAAATTTAGTCTTTTTGCCTACCTTCCTCAAAAAATGGGCTACGTATCAAATGTAAAAAGAATTTCTTAAATGTCATTGGTACTTGGTAATAAACAAACGTATAAGAATATTTTTATAGACGATAATAATCGGTACAATACACATTCATATTGTGCGCTTGCTTATTTCTTTTGGGAATGTCGTTTCTAGACTTATAATAATACATCTTTGTTGAAGCCTAATAAATAATTTCTCATTATGGTAACTGCCTACCTCACCGAGCAATGATGTGGAACGCTTGACGATATTATTATAATATATTTTTTGTGAAATTATGTAATTGTCCCTGAAATAAAAGGAGGAAAATCCAAAAAATAAATATGTATAAGGAAAATTCTTAAAAAGTAATTATTCTACTAATCTGCCATTACCGTAAGGGGGGACATATTTGCCTCACCCCCTTCTTATGCCAAAACATGGATATTGATTCCCCCTATGGCGAAACTTTGATGACATGCGGCACAGAGACGTGGTCGGTCACTATGGGCCTCATAAGAAAGCTCAAGGTTAGCCAGTGAGCTATGCTTTGTATTTCTCTACGCGACCGAGTCAGAAATGAGGAAGAACCAATGTTGCCGACATAGGTCAAAGGATAAGCAATCTGAAGTGGCAGTGGGCGGGGCACATAGCTCGTAGAACTGATGGCCACTGGGGCAGAAAAGTTCTAGAGTAGAGACCACGCATCGAAAAGCGCAGCGTAGAACAGCTGGATAAATGCCCTGATATACGTCGCAGTGTGTCGTAACCGGTTCTTGTGGAAGTCTATGGGGTAGGCCTTTGTTCAGCAGTGAACCTCTTTTTTATATAATTATTAAATTAGTGTATACCCACAGCTTATGCATACAATTTATATCTCCTGTTCTTACACACTAGCCAATTACGGGTTAACCAACATTCCCATAAATATGACGAGTATCTAACAAAAATAATAATAAATAAAAAATAAAATTAAGTGATATAAGACTAACTAGTAAGTAGTTACATTTTGCTATATGCTGTTCTGAGTGCCTTCAAAATTATTGGATTTGAATGAGTTCAAGGAATCACGGTGTATCTCGGCTTCTGGTACATATTTCATAAATGAGTTCTTTTGGGTAATTTGACGATGCCGAAACTTTGAGGCTTTCTCTTTACTCTCTTTGGGGTAAAACATAGGTGTTACTTCTCCTCCATATACCAAAACATGGTTATTGCCCATAGAGCGGTCTCAACTTTGTCTCAACTCACAAACCACAGTCTGCTTTGCCAAACAGCTTACTAGCAGTTTGTTTACTTACCAAACGAACTGTTAATATCAATTCATACTTCTTAGAAAAATGACGTAACACAGGGGTTGTCAGCCTTTCGGCAATAATTTGTTTAAGACAATTTAACGTCGGGCAGCGTCGGACCGCAATTTTTATCGTCAATTATTAAATAATTAAACCACTTATCATCATGCCTGTATTTCACGAACAGTAAGGCAGAAACAAAGTGACCGACATAGCCGAAAGAATTAGCAAGCTGAAGTGGTAGTGGGCGGGGCACATAGCTCGTAGAACTGATGGCCGCTGGGGCAGAAAGGTTCTCGAGTAGAGACCACGCACTGGAAAGCGCAGCGTGGGACGGCCTCCAACGAAATGAACCGATGACCTGGTAAAGGTCGCTGGAAGTCGTTGGGTGCAGGTAGCCTGCGTCCGGTCCCTGTGGAAGTCAATGGGGGTGGCCTTTGTTCAGCAGTGGACCTCTTTTGGCTGACATGATGAAGGCAGAAGTATACTAACGTGTGATCAGTTCGTTTATATCCCATGTAAGGGTTACCAACGACTGACGACGAGCCTATTGACATTAACCGGACCCAAATCCAAACTCTTGGTTGCTACCGGGAATTCCGAAACCCAACAACACTACTCGATCCGGGGATTGAACGGAGAAAGCTTTGACTGACGCGTGCACTTTGACATGCCGCAGCCGGCATTAGGGCCGAATTAAATTACAGTATTTAGTTCAAAGTTAAGAAGTGTCACGAATTAGTAAAGAAAATTAACTAGAATGGAAAGTGTATTGACGCAGCCATCGGCGTTTAAATTTAATGCATTGGACTTTGTATTAGGAAAAAAAAAATTGCAATGAAAATATTTAGTGTTAATTCCGCTTATGCTGAGATGCAAGAGCACCGCCCTCCCGCCCGCAAAATTATGCACATACAGAGAGAACTAAGTCCGCAAAAATTTTCAAATGGATTTCCGCAAAGTAACGCCTGATTCCATTAATTTTTGTATTAGGAGAAAATTTGCTAAAATGGCGTCTTAGCTACGAAATATACACCAAAGAAGAGAAAAAAAGAAAGCAGCGGTGTTGTTAGGTTTTTTGTTTAGCATGACTGTTGAGGTATACAACCCAGGACCTCTAGACAATGAGGCAATGTTCCTGAATAACTGTAACAGACTCGCTCACCACTCTTTAAATGGGACATAAACATAACAAACAGCTCACTCCTAAGCCAATCCTGCAGTTTGTGTCAGCCGCAGGGTTTAGCGGAGAACTTAAGTTTAGACAATCAATCAGCGATCACAGTAAACCTCCTAAGGTCGCACGACATAATACCCGCAAACAAATAAAAAAAAACAGCGAACAGTAGGTATATGGTATACAGATATGATTGTATATTTTTCATCTTCTTCTTTTCGTGTCAATGGTAAATCGTATTATTATAGAGTTCGAGCCCAGTATGATTGTATACAAGGTGGGAGGGACATCGACGCACAAACGTCGTGACAAGGTCTCACTCAAGGTCAAAAATAAAATGACCTAGGTCATTCATGTAGAAAATGATAGGTTATTACAGTTATAAACTTTTTTGAGCGCACAGTGTATTGCTAAAAACGCGATTATAACTCTCCTCCGAATATTATCGCGCGCGCGATCCGAAATAAATGAAATTATATTTTTAATTATAATTTAATTTGGGTAAATACAAATAATGTTTTTTTTACACGTTCAAGTAAAAAAAAATATGAAAAAAGTTACGGACAATTTCAATGCAGGGGGGTCCAGAATCATAGACTGAACTCATGGTATTCTGATGTGCGTCGATGTCCCTTCCACCTTGAATTAAGTTGCTCATAATATGAGCCAATTCCACAAGCGTGCCGCAAGTTGACCACCCCTGTCGTCCACAGAAGTGGCGAGTGGCGGAAAAGATTTAAAAGTAACCGATGGCGGCGTGCCAATTGCCAACATTCCGCTGTGTCTAGACGAAGCAAGTCGGGCTTATGATATTTACTGTCTCGATGTGAGCAATTTGAGTTCAGCTAGTTAGGTATATAAATGTCACTCTCACGCCTTAACAAGGGCTAGGCAGAGATGTACGGTCGCGGTCATAAGTCCATTACCATTTTTACAAGTCTATCGCATTAAATAAATTACACTTACGAACTTTTTCTATAACAAACATTTTGCATACATAGACGATCTCGTATACTCTTTCATAATTATCTTGAAAGAGAGCGATGTAATGATCATTCAGTGCTGTGATGTCGCGACGGCGTATTAAGACAGTGGTATTAAATTTCAAATCACTAAGTATATAATATGCGCAGTCACGTGCAGGCAAATACGATCCTTGACATGATAATGGACTTATGACCTCTTACTGTACCATTGTAATATATTAATTGTCCCACTGCTGGGCTCGGGTCTTCTCTCAGTATGAGAGGGATTAGGTCATAGTCCACCACGCTGGCCTGATGCGGGTTGGCAGACCTCACATGCCGTCGAGAAAATCTCTCAAGCATGCAGGTTTCCTCACCGTTAAAGCGAGTGATAATTATTATTGCGCACATGATTCCGAAAAGTCAGAGGAAGGATTGGATTCGAACTCGAGACCATTGGCTTGGCAATCCAGTGGTCATTCCCCTAGGCTATCACTGCTATCGCTGCTATTGGTTATTGGCATTATCCGGGCATAAATCCAAACTAGGTTGCGGAGGTCTGATGGCAGTCGCTCCGTGTAAAATACTGATATTCAGCCGCATCCTGGTTAGACTGGAAGCCGACCCCAACATCGGAAAAAGGCTAGGAGGAAGACAAGAAACTCAACTCAAAGCTGCCGTGGCTCGTGGAGGTTAATTAGACAATGTTCCAGCCCATTAGCAACTTTCGGGACTTATAAAAAATAAAATTTACCGACTTTTCAATCTTAAAATAAATAATTATTATAGCAATTATTGTAGCAACGTATAATTATTTTTAAACCATATTAAAATTAATTACAATTAAGTATAAAACCAAAAATAATCTGACACTTGTTTACTTCAACAAAATTATCTGCATAATTACTTTTCATCAGAGACGAAAAAAGAAATGTTTTAATTATTTCTCTTAAAAAATATTTTTATACAAAGAATAAAAAATAACATCTGCGCGCAACATTAAAACCCTTTGAAATTCGCATTTTTTAGACAGTTACACAAAAGAAAAGCCTACATCAAAAAGAATTTTAATAAATACAATTTAATAAAAAAAAATCAAGTCGTGAATGAGGAGATTTTTCTCTTAATTAGCGCTTTTCGAGTATACTTTAATTAGCAATTAATAATTCAATGAGAAAAATATTTTATAAGTTATAATGGAAATAGGAAGAGAGACTTTTGCCCTACAGAGGATCATGACTAAATAAATAAAAATAGTTAAAAGAATCCGGAAAATTCATTAAAATATACCTACGATTCGTTAGATTAAAAAAAACGGTGTTTGATAACCCATTTATAGAGGAAGGCTATACGCCATATACCATCACGCTACAGCCAATAAGAGCGGAGTATCAATGATAAATTAATAAGGCATTATAATAACCTAAATAAAAAATTTAGAAAACCTCCGACACGAAATGTTTTGTGGTGGCGGCCATCTTGGACCGATTTTCATCTAACATAGCTAGGAACACTCGCGACTAATTCACCTTTGAATAAAAAAATCAAAATCAAAATCGGTTCATCCGTTCGGGAGCTACGATGCCACAAACAGACACGTCAAACTTATAACACCCCGTCGTTTTTGCGTCGGGGGACAAAAATAGAAATAGAAATATTTATTTTTCCTGGAAAACGTGGTCAGAAGGTATTGACAATATTGTGAAAGTACATCATGTTTCGCTGACAACGCAGCATGCAAGATTTAAGTAGGTACATTAATTAAAGTAATGTCAAATTACATTAAAGTTACATTAATCATGTAACTTAAGTCCGCCTTGTGTACCATTTTATGTACTTACATAAAGTTTAAATAAATAAATAAATGTTATAAAAACTTAGGAAAATTATTACTCCTTTTGAGAGCTTTCGTTGGTATTTCAACTTCTACGCGAACGAACTAGCGGGCAAAAGCTTGGTGATATAATAACTAGGTATACCTTTTTTGATCCAAACACAATAAAAATAGAATAATATCTTAAGAAGTATATCATCTCTCAATATTTTTATTGATATGTTTACTCTTAATGCGGAATCAAGGAATGAGGAAAAAGTGGCCCAAACATCAAATTGATTCCACCCTGAATCATTGTAGGTAAAAAAAAATATTATACCTAATAGGATTAAATTAAGCTGTTTTTTATTTAGCGTAAGTCTATTAAGATGTAGAGGGCTTCTAACTATCTTGTTATGGGAGCTGGTACAGCCAGCAACACTTCGACCCAATGGGATCTCTGAGAACTTCCTTTTTTGAAGTCGGTTAAAAAACGTCAAAGATTATTCTGCCTGACTGTCCAATGCATTACCATCTACAAAGATAGAAAGACCTACGTACAATGTACATGCGAAATCTGCGGCCCTTTTAAACCGCAGTCGCTCACGCCCTCTGGCGGCTCTCTAGCGGCACTTGTGACACTCGCATGGTACTTTCCCGCGTGGAGTGGCCATTACGCTCGCCACTATGACATATTGCTTCTTTGTTTTCGACCTACGCTTATGGAAGGAATATTTATAGAAGAATATGAATGTAGGGTCGGGTTTTTATACAAGGTGGAAGGGACATCGAGCGCACAAACTTCGTGACAAGGTTTCACTCAAGGTCAACAATAAAATTACCTAGGTCATTCATGTAGAAAATGATCGGTTATTACAGATATTGTCATTTTTGAGCGCGCAGTGTATTGCTAAAAACGCGATTATATCGCTCCGCGGTGAACGTTATCCCGCGCGCGATCCGAAATAAATAAAATAATGTTTTTTTTATTATGCATCTAGTTACGGTAGATAGAAATACTGTTTTTTTTACATGTTCAAGTAAAAAAAAACTGTCGAAAAAATTGAAAAAAGTTACGGAAAATTTCAACGCAGGGGGGTTTAGAATCATGCACTGAACTCATGGTATTTGGATGTGCGTCGATGTCCCTTCCACCTTGTATATCCTATATTCCCCGAAGGGGTAGGCAGAGGCGTAATAATGTACACCCACATTACGCCGGTATGTTTTAAGTCCCTTGTCATATGAGACGAACCTATTGCCACCAAGGGGGCACAAATCCAGACTCCGAGCTGCTACTGGGAATTTTCCAGAAAACCCAACAACACTTTGCTCGACCCGGGGATCGAACCTAGGACCTCTAGCGCAGCAGTCGCGCTTAGGACCACTGACTGAATTGAATTTGTGTCCCATTAATGGCAATAGGCTCACCCTTATGAATAACCTTAATGTACCGGGGGAACTATGTATATTAATACATCTGTCTATTTGACGACATCTGTGGTCTAGTGGGTCGAGTACCGAACTGCTGATCACGAGGTCGTGGGTTCGATTCCCAGAGGACACAAACATTTATTGTGATGAACTTAAGTGTTTGTGTTTGTCTGGGGGTCTTATGTAAGTATGTATTTAAAAAAAAGTATTATATCCATTGTCTAGTACCCATAGTACCAGCTCTGCTTAGTTTGGGACTAGATGGTGCTGTGTAAAAATGTCCCAGGATATTTATTTATTTATATTTATATCTCTGCCTAAACTTTTAAGGAAAACTGGCATGATGGTTTGGTTAAGTATTCGCCAAATCGCGCTAACTACAATTCCTCAACTAGTTCAAAGGCGCTTCTGGCGCAAAGTTTTATAGTTACGCCTTTTTCCGCTTACAAGGCGAGTAGAACTCATAAATAAATTAGCTAACTTGCTCATATTCCGCGTGGATAGCAGATAACATGAGTATTGTTGTGTAATCTTGTTACCAAGTACGGGTACTTGAGCAGACCCTATAAGGTAATTTCGACGTGTGTGTGTGTGTGTGTGTGTGTGTGAGAGAGATTGTGTGAGTGTGTGTGTGTGTGTGTGTGAGTGTCTGCGTGAGTGTGTGTGTGTGAGTGTCTGTGTGAGTGTGTGTGTGTATCTATGGTCTTATATTGCATGTGTCCAATTGAAAGAAGAAAGAAAAAAGTTTATTCTGACAGACACAAAACAAGACATAATACCAAACATCAAAACATTAAAAAGGTAGATACAATTTTAACATAAATAGGTGCGTTATCTTGTGCGATGTCAGAATGGGTCCCTATTTCTGCAATATGCTGCAGCAAGCTAATCAAATAGCAGCGCTGATATTCTGATAGGTTTTTTGCACTTTGGGATTGGGCACCCGCTTAAATGGCACTTGAGTGAATGGCACCTATCGATATTTTTCGCAGGTGCCACAAGAGTAACACTCAATTAATTTATATTATTAGAGCTTTCTGCCAGCGGCTTCGCCCACGTGATTTGGGTATTTCTTATAACTTTCATCCCCTATTTCAACCCCTTACAACCCTTTTCCATAATAAAAAGTACTAACTAAAAATCTAAAAACAAGCTCTGTGATGGAAAATGTATTGCAGGCGGGACAAGCTGTTCGTTCATTAACAAAATGGTTTCTTTGCTTGTCCCGCCTGCAATACATTTTCCAACATCACAGAGCTTGTTTTTATTAGATTTTTAGTGAGTACTTTTTACGCAGTCGGGTTTTTTGTTTCTTTTAATAATTGATTTTATTTCCTTCTTTTTAGTTTATAAATCATTATAGAATCACTAGATAGATCCTAAATGACGATTTAAAATATAAATTGTTACAACTCAAGATCATTTTCAAAATCAGTTCGCACATTAAAGCGTATAAAATCCGCCATATTGTTTTTTTTTTAATTTCATGTACCCAGTGACAGTCGTGCCATTAAGACGAATCTAATGAGGTGTCATTTATCTAAATCGGTTGAGCCTTTGAGTAGTTACGACCGGACATAGGAACGGACATACATACATACATACGCACGCGTCAAACACATAACCCTCCTCCTTCGGCAGTCGGGTAAAAAGTAACCTATGTCCTTTCTCAGGCTCTAGATTATCCTGCACCAAATTTCATTTAAATCGCTTCAGTAGTTCTGGCGTGAAAGCGCGACAGACAGACAGACTGACGAACAGACAGGGTTACTTTCACATTTATAATATTAAGTTAAATTAGATATTTCACATTTATATCGACGACGTCTGTGGTCTAGTGGTTTGAGTACTGGACTGCTGATCACGAGGTCGTGGGTTCGATTCCCACAAGACACAAACATTTTATGTGATGAACTTAGGTGATTGTGTTTGTCTGGGTGTTTCTTATATATTATAAGTATAAGTATATATTTACAAAAAAAAGTATATAAGTATTATATCCATTGTCCAGTACCCATAGTACAAGCTCTGCTCAGTTTGGGACTGGATGGTGCTGTGTAAAAATGTCCAGGGTTTATTTATTTATTATTATTTATTTATATTAGACATTTTACCATCCCATTAATATACTGTGAAGGTCATGCCGAACATGTTAAGAGTTTATCTCTTGAAAATCTCGAAATCACCCCTACATAAAAAGAAGCATAAAAAATCTCCAATTACAAAACGTCGCAAAGCTTTAGTAATTTAACAATTTATTCTTTGTTCGCAGGTCACAGAGCAGAGGAGTGTCTCTAATTAAGATTTTATAAAGTGGCGCGAAATAATTAACACTTAACTGTAACTAATGAAATAATTAACTAAAAACATAATCTCAACTTAAGCGAAGGTGATAGGAAGGTGAAGAAAAATACCTGAGAAAAATATTCGTGAAAGTAGCAGTGATTTTAGTGAATGGAATAAAAATATTTGACTAAAAAGCGACAGCTAAAGTTGTGTTAAAACGTCAGTGATAATAAAAATAACAGTAACAGTGTTAATTAAAAAACAACAGCTCTATTAAAAAGCAACGATTAGTGGCGAAGTGTCAAAAAATACCAAATAAAAATCCAAGTGAAAAAGGTGTTGTGACAAAAATCACAGTGAAAAATATTAGGTATTTACCTAATGACTAAAATCGATATAAGTGACCGTTGTAATTGTATGATAATAGTAGTGTGTGGAACTGGTTTAAATAACAATAGCAATGGTTTGCTAGTGTGGTGATATTGATGATTTTGCTACGGTCATCACGAATGCGGGCGGGCGGCCCCTCTGGCCGGCAGGTCAATGACATCGCCGGCACTTTTTGTGCTCTCCTTGGCCCTTGGTAAGTTTTCCATGCACTTTATATATTTTTTAAGAACTGTCGGTACTATTTTCCATCATTATCATCAACCGATATACTGTCTTACAGCTGGGCACAGGTCTCCTCTCAGTATGAGAGGAATTAAGCTATACTCCACCACGCTAGCCTAATGTGGGTTGGCAGACTTCACATGCCGTCGAGAAAAGCTCTCAGGCATGCAGGTTTTTCTCACTATGTTTTCCTTCACCATTAGAGCGAGTGATATTACGCACATGATTTCGAAAAGTCAGTCAGTGCCTTGGATTCGAACTCGAGACCTTTGGCTTGGCAGTCCAGTGGTAAAACCCGTAGATCACTGTTACTTTCCACCCATCCTTAACTTTAAGATAGGTACCCCAGTTCTGCATGATCTTCGTTGTAGTGTTCGTTGTTTCTAAAACAAGACAACAGTCTACAACATTTATCAACAGTTTTTTGTAACAGTTGGTCAACCCACAGATAAAGAAACATGGTGATACTTGTTTCGTTCCAAAGGATATTAACAAGATCATACTTCGAAATAAACTGAATAAATCTGTATATTTTGAAACAAATGCAGAGTATGATTTAACTTTGTTGTGTAAATTATAAGGTTGAATTTTGCATGTAACGGAATTTTTGGCCGTACCAACTTTGGGACTTACATTTTAAATGGTGCATTAATTCAACGATAATGATCTGATTTAAATGTTTTTGTCTGATTTTGTTTTAGAAAACACCTGTTTTGGATTTGAAGGAAGAATATTTAATTGTTTCTGTTATACTTCAGCAAACAGCTAAACAACAACAGCTAACACACTTTCACATACTTATTCTAATCTATAGTATTAGAATAATCTAAATGATTATTAATCAAAGAACTGTGAATCACTCGAGGTTCAAAAATATTTTTTCTGTTGTGCTTATAATATTTTTTATTTAAGCTTCCCAGTGATTATTTTTTTAAGCCCCGACGCAAAAACGACGTGTCTGTGTGTGTGTGTCTGTCTGTGGCATCGTAGCTCTCAAACGGATGAACCGATTTTGATTTTGATTTTTTTTATTTGAAAGGTGAACTAGTCGGGAGTGTTCTTAGCTTGTTGATAAAAATCGGTCGAACATAGCCGCTGCCACAAAATAGTAAATTATATATTTTTTCACAACTCCCTCAATATGGGTATCAAATGAAAGGGTTTAACTAGGAGAATACTATAAAACACTATGATAAATTTCAAATCCAAGATGGCCGCCACCACAAAATGGCAAATTGCATTTCGTGTCGGGTGTTTTCAAAATTTTTAATTTAGGTTAGTCTTTTATAAAGACTTATTTGATCTAGGTACAGTAGGTACTGACGTAGGTAAGGACGTAGGTGAATGTTTCTGAACCTATAGCCATGACGCAAAGGGTAAGTGATGCGACTAAGTGCGACCTTTAGTCGGTATGGGTCCGACATACACACATGATATTCCGCACAAAAAAATTACAGTACTTACATAAGCGTAGTTTTACTTGTATGAACTTTATAGATAGAAACTACCCACATTCAGATGCTAGTCCAATTTCCATACACTCAAAGCTGTGATCTAATAAAACCGTCTTTCAATGGCTCTCCTACCGTCCCACAAAACAATAAGGATGCTTGAAACTCGATTTCTATTACTTACTGCAAAGGCTGACTTTGTCAAAGGTATTTACATAAATTTGCGGTTTATTGATATGCGAACAAAGTCACTCAGCGAGCTATGGAGAAGGCTATGCTTGGTGTTTCTCTACACGACCAAATCAGAAATAAGATCCGTAGAAAAACCAAAATTACCGACACAGCCGAAAGGATTAGCCAGCTAAAGTGGCAGCAGGCGGGGCACATAGCTCGTAGAACTGATGGCTGCTGGAGCAGAAAGGTTGTTGTCGCACCGTAAAGTGCAGCGTGGGACCGCCTCCAATGGTAATAATATTTTGTTAAATCTAAACAAGAATAGCCACATCTTCCTAGTAAATTTTGTCAAAAATGTGCGTTTAATGCATCTGCCACGCTGTGTCTATATTACCTTATGGTTGACTGGTAAAGAATGCTTATAGCATTAAGTCCGCCTCTATACAAACTTGTGCATAAAGTTTTAAATAAATCTTCCAAATTGAAAAAAAATAACACTCAGAATCAGTGTCAGAAATCAGTAAAATAACACTGAAAAATAACTCCAATAAAAATATCTGCTACTATTATAGCGTTCATTATAATATTTCGCGCCGTAGCGTTCCTAATGATAATAAATCTCTTACCTAATACATCGTAAAGGCAAGCGTATACAGTAACACAAGGATTTTATTATTAACATTATTATAATACTCTTTGGAACTGTTATTTTTCACAGTGATTTTTTTCTCATTCTTATTTGTAGTAAAAAAAACATTGCGAAGTTGGTGGTTGTTTTTAGTTTTGAATGCGTGAGCCGTATGAATCAGATAGTCTGGATGTACTTTGGCGTCTGTTTGTCTATTCGCGATAAACTCGAACACTACCGAATGAATTTTCATAATGTTTTCATCAGGGTGTTTCATGAAGAAGTTTTAGGGGTATAAGGTGTTTAGGTTTTGTGTAAAGTGCCTGAAATATGCTGAACGGGCCGAAAAATAATAAGAAGTTTAAATAGCCGACTTCAAAACAGAGGAGAAGTTTTTTGTCGCAATTATCTCGTGTTTGGCTAATCCGACATTGATGCGGTTTTCAGAAAAATATTTGTTACTCTTAGGAGGTTTTGGTATTTTAACCGACTTTAAAATGGATTCAATTTAAAAAAATGGGGTCTGTGCCAAACAAATGTAATTTAAGTAGGTTTATGATCTTCGTTGACTGTTTGTTTGGCACTCCACTCCGAATTACATCTAACTATGTAATCATAACACGTAAATACGAATATTCTTTTGCTTTTTGGTTCCTAGGAGTTTTTTGAAGGCGGTTCGTTTTTTATTCTTTCAAACAACAAAAAACAAAATCAATATCAGTATGAGAGCTACAATGCCACAGACAGATCTGACCAAGGAAGTGGTTTTTTTTATTATTGAAGTCTCATGAACTCCCAAACTTTCAAATCGTAATCGCAATCAGGTTCCATGTTTCTCCAGTGAATAGAATGCACGTCGACTGATGTCCATAAGTGACTCATGTGAGCACTCAAACGACGTTGCATATCTGAATTTATGAGCACTTTGCTCTAAAAGTATGTATGTGTATCACAAAGTTGGGTGTCTTATTGTGGTAGGAATATTATTTTACCCGATATTTAAAATAAAGGTTACCTTAGACCAGTGAAACAGTTACCGGGAATTTTTTTTGGGCATTATTTGCACAGCACCATCTAGTCCCAAACTAATCAGAGCTTGTACTATGGGTACTAGACAATAAATATAATACTTATACACTTTTTTTTTGTAAATACATACTTATAATACATAAGAAAAACACAGACAAACACAAATACTTATAAAAGTCATCACATAAATATTTCTGTCCAGTGGGAATTGAACCTACGACCTCGTAATCAGCAGTCCGGTACTTGAACCACTAGACCATAGGCGTCGTCAGAATTCGCTATCTCATGGGACCCAAATACTCGCCAGCGAGTCCTAAGCGCAACGGCTACGCTAGAAGTCCTGGGTTTGATTCCTGGAGCCAAGTGTTATTTGATTACTGTACCACGTTGTTATGTGGTACATGTTTTCAATATAGTTTTGTGTATATGCGTAATAGCCGAAAGAAATGTTTTTTTTTATACCACTAAGTTGGCAAACAAGCATACGGCCCGCCTGATGGTAAAGCGGTTACCGTAGCCTATGGACGCTGGCAACACTAGGGGTATCACTTGCCGACCCTAAAAACCTCTGGGAGGATTATCTTCTGCTAATAAAATTTCAAGTTCGAATCCAAGGCACGCAGCTCTGAGTTTTCTTAATCATGACTCACTAACAACGGTGAAGGAAAACATCGTGAGAAAGCGTACATGGCTGCTTGTGAAGACTGCTAACCTGGACTAGGCCAGCGTGGTAGGCTATAGCTTAACCCCGCTCATTGTGGGAGAAGACCCGTGCCCAACAGTGGGAATGTAAAATGAGTTCAAATACGCATCAACCTGAAATCATCGGTTAAAAAAACACCTTCTTTTCGTCGGTTAAAAAAGCACCTTTTCGTCGGTTAAAAAAACAGTTACTATGTGTATTGCTGTAACTTTTCAAGTTAACTTACCACCCACAGCAAGTTTTAATACTTATAATAATGTTTTGTCTATCTCATTTATTTCGAGTATACTAAAACTTTAAGCTTTTATAAAAAGGCTAACGTTGCACCTAACTTTGAAAGTTGTGTTGTTTCACAAACTTTCTAAAGACACAAGTAACGTAAAGTGCTGACCTAGGGATCACGGCCAAGATAAAGTAGTTAATATAACTGTTGTAGTCAGTATCTGAAGATTGCCTGTTTGTTTTCATGTCCCATGTTAAAAATCAATAATAAATACTTGTAAATAAATATTCTGGAACATTTGACACCTTCTAGTCCCATACTAAGCAAAGCTTGTACTATGGATATAATAATTCTATATTTATGTTTGTAAATAAAAAAGAAACACCCGGACAAACACAAACACTTATGTTTAACACATAAATATTTGTGTCATGTGGGAATCAAACCCAAGACCTCATGATCATACTGATTTCTGACACTTACGCGAATACTAGACATTGAAATAAAACTACTTTTTACGGATTTTATCGCGTTATATTGATATTATTGAATCCGTGAATCGGATTGCCAACAATTAACAAAAATGTAGGGTAGCTGTTAGTAATTGAAACGTCAAGACGCCTACCACCTTAGTCACCCGTGACCATGGACGCTGTAAAGGGTCCGAAACGTCGGGATTAAAATAATATCAATATAACGCGATAAAATCCGTAAAAAGTAGTTTTATTTCAACCTCATGATCAGTTAAGTAGTGATACGCATAAATTATTTTTAAACAAAAAACAAACTGCATCCAAAAACACCTAGGAACTAAAAAGCAAAAAAATAACAGATACATATTTACATTACAATAAAGAAACTTCCAAACAAATTAAGCTTAAATTCGCTGAACAAGGCTACATTATATCAAAGAGCCTGTTAGTTAAATGAATGGCCGATGGACCCGCCCATCGCCGATAGGCCCCGATAATAGCCGATAACGGCCGAACATCTCAACAAGCTTGGAACAAACCGCTGATTTGTAGAGGAACGCCCTTTTACATAGCTAAAGAAAACTTTTGGTTGAGGAAAATCTTTAGACATCTGCTACCTCGGTGGAAGGGAAGTTTGGATCTTAGAGTCGTGGTGAATGTTCCTGATCATGACGCATCTGGCCATGACACATGGTTTTAGTCGGTATGAGTACGAGATACCCTGCCGCCTCACCAGGCGAAGATCCATGAGGATTTTCCGCACCCAAAAACATGGTACAGCTTGTATGAAATAACTGCGTTTGTTGTTGTGTCGTTTAAATGTTAGTTATTAAATAAACACTATGTGTAGAGGCAGTTGAGGGTTGTAAATTAGCGACTTCGCCCGCGTGGGCTGGGTACTTCTTATAACTTTCCTCCCCTATTTCAACCCCTTACAGCCCTTTTTTCGCATTAAAAAGTTGCCTGTGTCCTTTCTCAGGCTCTAGAATATCTGTGTACCAAAGGAGATCATCAAAAGCCCATACAACTCAGCCCAAATTTGTACCGGAGGTACATGACAGTTTTTACCATGAAATCACTATGAAACTGATAATAATCTGCCGTAATGTCGTGCGTTTGACATTCCGAAACTGACACTGACAGTTTTTGCATTGTCAGTTTTTAGAAACAGATAATAGTGTATAATAGATTTTTCTCAAATTAAAAGTTTTTTTCTCATCCTCCAATCAACATTAAATAAAAATGTACAACTAGAGTTTTAACCGGCGTAATACAGGGTATTTTTTCCAATAAGTGTACCTTCGGTACATCATTTGGGCTTATTTCGATGATCTCCTTTCATTTAAATCGGTTCAGTAGTTTTGGCATGAAAGCGCGACAGGTAGACAAACAGACAGAGTTATTACAGCAGTTCATCATCCTCCTAGCCTTTTCCCAAATATGTTAGGGTCGCTTCCAGTCTAACCAGATGCAGCTGAAAACCAGTATTTTACACGAAACGACCGTCATCAGACCTCTTCAAGTCAATTTCCAGGCAATACTGACCATAGAAGGATACACTGGTTGTCAGGCTTCTGACTACCACTAATAATTGTGATAGGTGTTCACATAACAACCAGAACCAACTTTGCCACGGCTTTACGTGCTTTCAAAGGCAATGAGGATCTCCTTGTGTTAAGAGCAGGTAACCATTCTTAATCCAGAAGCGTCTCGATTTTTTAAGAGTTATCAGTCATCCACAGACTAACCGAAGCTTAATCTCGCTGATCTAAATTGATCAGCGTAGTTATAACCTAGCTACAAGCCCCTTGAAAGCAGGTTGTCAAGCTAAAATTCACAAGAACCCAAAAAGATCCGCAAAAATTCACAACACGACTAGGACAAACTGACATACGCCTGCAATATTTATTGCCATACTTATAATAAGGGACGGAATGACAAAGTTGTGTGTCTTAACTACTTATTATTTCCCTAAGCTACTCTCTCCCCTACTGGAAGTTCTTTATACGGTAAATAGAGCCTACTTGCCAAAGTTTTATTTGATTTTGACGACGTCAAGAAGAAATATTACGGATGGGGGGAGTTTTGCTCAGTCAAATTACCTATTATCTGAATTTGTGTTGTGGTCGTAACGGTGACTGCCACGATAGAGGTCTTGGCTTCAATTCCCAAGAAATGTTATAAGGTCTAGACAATTATCAGTATCAGATTTGAGTTTACATTTGGGTCCGTAATGGCTAAAAGCTCCCTATGGGAACTATGGGAACACATTAAGTACTTATACATCTGTCTGACCCCTAAAGGAACCTATGCGTGATGTTATGATGACGATGATTGGTAGTCCTACTAGGGCAAATCGAGGAGGTGTGGTGGGAGTCCTGAGTTGGGAGTAAATGAACCATTCGTGCATTCATAAGTTTTTACTCGAGGGAGAGAGGGAGGGGCTCGCTAAGTTATAGCAACGCTGATCAACCGATCTGCAAGGTTAAGCTGCGCTTGCCGAGGTCAGTCTGTAGATGAGTGACCATTCTTAATGCATCGATCTTCCGTGCCTCAAAGAGCACGTAAAGCCATCGGTCCCGGTTGTCATACGAACACCTATGACAATCGTTAGTAGAAGTCAGAAGCCAAAAAAGTCTGACAACCAGTCTAGCCTTCGAATATCGGTATTGCCCAGAAATTGGGTTGCGGAGATCTGATGGCAATCGCTTCGTGTAAAATACTGATGTTCAGCCGTAATATTGTACATCCCATGGGTATGCAATATTACGGCTGATATTACAGTGATACAATAATACTAATTGTAAGATCTTCTCTTCACCTGTGACAAGCAATAAATAAATGAATTATGAATCAGCCGCATCTGTTTAAACTGTAAGCCGACCCCAACATGATTGGGAAAAAAAAGGCTAAGAGGATGATGATAAGTTTTTTTACTTATAAAATTATTTTGGGGATTTATTTTTTGAGCCTATTCTTAGTTGACTGGTATTATCTCGTAGGCCTTCTTCTTCTTTGGGTGCGTCCAATTACTGAAGGTTACCCATCATCTCCGAATATTTATCTTTGTCTTTGTCTTAGGCCTTATTATATTTATTTTAGAGACTAAAGAAGGTCATCTAAAGCCCATACAACTCAGCCCAAATTTGTACCGGAGGCACATGACAGCTGATAACAATCTGCCGTAATGGCGTGCGTCTGACATACCGAAACTGACACTGACAGTTTTTACTATGAAACCATTATGAAACAGATAATAGTGCGCCAATGTGTGTGCTTTTTCTCAAATTAAGATAATAGTTAGTTAATTCCCCAGTCAACATTAAAAAAGTACAACTAGAGTTTTAACCAGCGTAACACAGAGTATTTTCAAGTGTACCTTCGGTACCTCATTTGGGCCGATTTCGATGACCTCTTATGATGCCTATCTTGGCTGGAACGGGGCAGGGTAGCAAGCCCAGACAGGCATCAAAATTAGTCTCAGGCTAAATCCGCCCTATTTCCCAATCTTTATTCATCATCATCATCACTTCAGCCTACTGTTGTCCACTGCTGGACATAAGCCTCCTTCATGGCGCGCCAATGAAATTCAATCTTTATTACCTTCTTTTTAATTTCTTTGTCTGTCAAACAAGCTTAGCAGTCCACTGTCAGCACATCCCAACAATACAAAGAGCTTTCCAACCCTATCCCTGAACACAACCTGTTCAACACCTGCCGCCATATTTTTCCCCAAACATCAGCATGTTTTTCCCTAAATCCGTAACTTATTATGCCGGTGTCATGTTTTTGTAATGCACTACATAACATCTGTCTGTCTGGCGAGCTTCCAAGGCACACAACTTACTTTTATTAAATCCAGCTTACCGATATATTTGGTCTAAGCTAACGGGAAAGACTGGTCCTCATTCGAAAATGTTTAGCTTATATTTACGACGCTAAAGTGTTTTGGTGAAATTGGAAACGGTTCGGATATTTTTGCCTGGAGTTTTACTGTAAAACTTTGTGAATAAGCTTGTATCTTCTGCCAGAACAGTTATCTATACCTTCTAAAGAACTGTATTCTTTATTATCTTAGTTATTTGAGATTTAATTTAGCGAGGTCCTTCAAAAAGGTTAGGGGAACCGTGTGTATGATGCAGTAGCAAGTGGAGTTTTGTAGTTTCTGGAAATTTTACACAGCACCATCTAGTCTCTAATCCTTTGCGAGCACGGAACTGAGATTCCTGAGTACTGCTACTCGCTACCTAGAATCTATAGCCACACCTAGTACAATTTTATAGTTATTTATAATTTTCTAGTATTATTATTCCTTAATTTTATATTAAAAACAAATACATTGTTTCCGTATTATATTATGACCGATAACTTGTATGTGTGGTGTAAACTGTTAGTATAAGTTGTACTATAGGTACTAGTTATACTTTCTTTGTGAATACATAATTAGAATATCTTCTTCTTCTCTTCTTCTATATTATAAAGCTGAAGAGTTTATTTGTTAGTTTGTTTTTTTGGTTGATCGCGCTAAGCTTAGTTACGTCTAACGGTTTTTTATGGTCTAAATCGGCAATAGAGTCATCTAGTGGTGAAAAGTCTATAGCAATACGTCTCTTACAAAAAAATTAAAATCTATACTAATATTATAAACCAGGGGGGCTAGACAAGTTGCATTTTGACATTCGAATCGCAAACAAAATGTATGGAAATGACACATGCTTTCGACAAATCGGGCTGTCACTAATGTCATTTCCATACATTTTGTTTGCCGATTCGAATGTGAAAATGCAACTTGTCTAGCCCCCAGGTTGTAGGCTACATATCATCACGCCACGACCAATAGGAGCAGATATCAATTAAAAATGTTGCAAAAACAGGGGGAAAATTAAACTTTTACGAGAACGAAATCGCGGGCAAAGCCTAGTAGAAGATAAGAAACACCCAAACAAACACAAACACCTATCTTCAACACATGAATATTTCTGTCTTGTGAGAATTGAACCCACGCCCTCGTGATAAGCAGTCCAACACTCGAACAACTAGATCAGTAACATCGAAATGAAGTGAAATGATGAAATGAAATTATATTTCTTTCTGTAAGTAGATCCTTTAAAGTTTAAAGACACTTTTACAAGTCATTATATTTTTTTTAATACTAGATGGCGCCGACATTTCCTAACTGACGACCTCTGAGAAGAAACGTTGAAACAAACTCAGAGAATCATGGTCTCTTTTAAAGTCCAGACAATCGTAGGATATATCGGATATGCGAGTTAAACAATGTAGGGCAAAATCTGAACATCGTCAATCTGTATCTCTGCCTAAGCCTGCATTAAAAACTTGCTCAGCTTTGTGATATATTTTTGTGTAAAGATATGTACAGCATAATTTAATAATAAAACAACCATAAAACAATGTTCTCCTTTCCTTGCCACAGTGTAAAAACACGACAAGAATGTATGCAAAATTCCCAATTGTATTCTGGGAACAATTTAGCTTGAGGGCTCCGTACGGAGTGGGAGGGTTTATTTTAGTATATTAAATAACTGATGTGAGATCATAATATCGTAAAATTTTGTACGAGTTTGTATTTCCATATCACGCCTGTATTTCTCGAAGGGGTAGGCAGAGGCGTACTAATGTACGGTCGCGGTCATAAGTCCATTACCATTTTTACAAGTCTATCGCATGAAACAAGTTTCACTTACGACCTTTTTCTATAACAAACATTTTGCTTATACAGGGTGTTTGGTAGAACGTTGAACATACGAAAATGGTGGTTAGTTGGGGTCATCTGCTACCCACTTGGCCCAAATTATTTGACCTTGGCCGCACCGTTTTCATTTTTACTTTTTTTAATTTCACAGAAAATTACCAGTTTTTTTTACTTAAAATTCGAATATAATTAGACATTAATACAAAACAACATCCTGCCTGTTTTACCCATCACAAGTAAAGATATTCGAATTTAAATTGATAAAAAACTGATAATTTTCTGTGAAATTAAAAAAAAGTAAAAAAAAAACAGTGCGGCCAAGGTTAAATAATTTGGGCCCAGTGGGTAGCAGATGACCCCAACTAACCACCATTTTCGTATGTTCAACGTTCTACCAAACACCCTGTATAGACGATCTCTTATAACGTACTCTTTCATAATTATCTAGTCGGAAAGAGAGCGATGTAATGATTATTCAGTGCTGTGATGTTGCGACGGCGTATTAAGATAGTGGTATTAAATTTCAAATCACTAAGTATATGCGCCGTAACGTGCAGGCAAATACGATTCTTGACATGATAATGGACTTATGGCCTCTTACTGTACACTCACGTTACGCCGCTATGTTTAGGTAGGTAATAGGGGGCGAATCTATTGCCATCAAAGGGGCACAAACCCAGACTCCGAGCTGCTAATGGTAGTTTCACAGAAAACACAACAATACTGCTTGACCCGGGGGATCACACAGCAGTCGCGCTTGGGACCACTAAACCAAGCCTTTTTGTGCCGGCAAACGGGCAGACGAGCCACCTGATATTATCTTCCAGTCTAACCAAATGCGGCTGAATATCAGTATTTTTAACGCCCGACGCAAAAACGACACGGTTTTATAAGTTTGACGTGTCTGTGTGTGTGTGTGTGTGTGTGTGTGTGTGTGTGCGTGCGTGCGTGCGTGCGTGCGTGCGTGCGTGCGTGCGTGCGTGCGTGCGTGCGTGCGTGCGTGTGTGTGTGTGTGTGTGTGTGTCTGTGGCATCGTAGCTCCGCAACGGACGCAACACCATGATAAATTTGAAATCCAAGATGGCCGCCACCACAAAATAGCAAATTACATTTCGTATCGGGCGTTTTCTAAATTTTTAATTTAGGTTAGGTTATTATATACCAAGCGACTGCCATCAGACCTCCGCAATCCACTGGCTGTCAGGCTTTTTGAGCTTCTGACTACCAAAAACGATTTGGACCGACGGTTTTACGAGCTCTCCGAGATCCAGACGGGTCTCGGTGTGCTATGCCACCCATCCACAAGTGAACCGTGGCAAGCGTAGTTTAACCTTGCAGATCGGTTGATCAGCGTAGATGTAGCTTAGCCACGAGTCTCGCCAGCTGCACCTGGGTAAATCTCCCTAATCTCAATATCTACAAGTAGGTACGCAATAATTTTAAAACTACCCTCATATATACACTTTACATCAGTGAAGCTATAATTTCAGTGTAACAGCTGGGTAAAGCTTACGTGAGGAACTCAAGTTGAACGAACTAAAGGGTTTGGGCGGCCTTGAGAACTCCTTAATTGCAGTTTGCTTAGTATAGTTAGAATTCTAAGTAGGTTTTTAAAGAAAAAAATATTGTTCATTCATTTTCTTTTCATTTCATTCAAGTACCCAGTTACTTAGGGTAAGAATTTATCTACTTTTTGTTTTGTTATTTAGTATTTTGTCTTGTGTTGTAACTGTCAAAATAAACTTTGTTTCTTTCTGGCTTTTGTCATCATACCAATTACGAGATGGGCAGCGGTGGAGACCAAAAAGAATACAATTTATTTAAACAATATTTATCCAAGGTATTACAATTAGGTCTTATATAAGTCTTAAGCTAAATGGATGTCTTAACGTCCCTATGTTAGGTGACAAAAAGGCCCCGCATCGAACGGGCGATCGGTTTTGATAATAATAATGATAAAAATAATAAGATTATTTTATTTCCAAAAGTACATTATTTTTACAAAAAAGAATTGGGCTACATTTTTGTCCATTAATAGCTCAATTGATTAAGCGGCTAGTGCTTAAAAAAGGAAAACCTGAGGTATAAGCACCAGCTACCTTCCAGTTGCTTTTTAACATAGGTATTTCTACATAGGTATAGGCATTGCACAATCGCAATTATAGAAAATCAATCGATGGTACATTGCGGTTGTCGTTGTTTCTGAGAGGGTTCTCAGATAAAACATACCTCACGGCTGCGGCAAAAATATTATGGGTAGGTAACAATTTTTTTTTGCAAAGAATATATAGTCAATAAATGGTTTGAACATATAGAGAGGATGTGTACATTTAATATATCTCTACATTACCCTTCAGGGAATATAGGTTACACAAGGTGGAAGGGACATGGACGCACATCCGAATACCATGAGTTCAGTATACGATTCTGGACCCCCTGCGTTGAAATTTTCCATAACCTTTTCCATCAATTTTTTCTACTTGAACGTGTAAAATAACATAATTTCTATCTACCCAAATTAGATATATAATTAAATAATCATTATTTCGTTTATTTCGAATCGCGCGCTCGATATTATTCACCGCAGAGCAATTGAATCGCGTTTTTAGCAATGCGTGCTCAAAAATATCAATATCTGTAATAACCGATCATTTTCTACATGAATGACCTAGATCGTTTTATTTTTGACATTGAGTGAAACCTTGTCACGACGTTTCTGATCCAATGTCCCTTCAATCTTGTATAGTTTTCCTAGAACTGTATCGGTAAATCTATTTCCTTACACCACTAGCACCACAATAAATAATGTTCTTTTTGCCTTTATCCGCTTAAAAAGGATAAATAGGTCAAAGCTAGAGTTTATCTTGGAAGATAAATGATATCTGGTGACAGTTCCGCTTCCTAGTTCTTACTAGATATTTCTTTTGCAGTTTCTTGATATATACCGCGTGTTTTTTTACCCTTAACGATAACAATAACTATATTATCGTCTCACTATGGGCATATTTTTTTTTTACTCTAAACATAACATCATACTATAACGCCTGCATTCCCCGAAGGGGTAGGCAAAGGCGTACTAATGTACACCCACATTTCGTCGGTATGTTTAGGTCCCATGTAATAGGGGGCGAACCTATTGCCATAAACCCGACTCCGAGCTGCTACCGGGAATTTCACGGGAAACCCAACAGCATTTTGCTCGGGGATCGAACCCCTGTCTAGCGTAGCAGTTGCGCTTGGGACCACTAGACCAACGAGGTCTTTTTAGTAGGTAGGTATAGGCCACATAATTTTGGAGATTCAAAAGATCAGTTACATAATATTACTATACCATTTTGTTATGTAAATGAATTCATAATAAGTGTGTGTTACCTACTAAAGTTTCTTTCAAAAAACTTTTTTGGTATTTCTTGGCAATTAAGGCTTTTAAACAAACAAATGAAGACGCAAAAAATTTGCATTTTTTCCCATTATTTATTTTACTCTCAACGGAACCTATTTAATAAATAAGTAAATAAATATCTTGGGGACATTTTTTTACACAGCACCATCTAGTCCCCAACTAAGCAGAGCTTGTACTATGGGTACTGGACAATAGATATAATACTTATATACTTTTTTTTGTAATTACATACTTATAATACATAAGAAACACCCAGACAAATACAAATACTTATATTCATCACATAAATATTTGTGCCCTGTGGGAATCGAACCCACGACCTCGTGATCAGCAGTCCGGTACTCGAACCACTAGACCACAGACGTCGTCTAATTATAATATTAATGTATAATATTTATAAATAGGACCGGTCCCCGTGGAACTTAATGGGCCTTTTGTTCAGCAGTGGACCTCTTTTGGCTGATAGGATGATGATGATATTATTATAGGTATTTTAAATATTGTAACTCGCTTGAAAAGTAAGTAATAGAGAAATATCGTGATACAACCTCCAAGCTTAGAGATTTTGTCAAAGGCATGTTAAGTCGGCCAACCATCACTAGGCCAGTATTTTCCTTTCTTTCTTTCTTTCCGAAGGGAGAATGGGAAAGAGAATTCCCGTGCCCAGCAGCATTTTTATTTCTTTATTTGTGGGATTAGTATCGTTTATACATAGTAAACTATAGTCCGCGCGGAACTAGTTGGCCGCGCCTTAGGTAGGGATGGGGTGAGGCAGCGGGTTACTGTGAACGAAAACAAGCGCCCCCGCCCCTCCGTCCCACCGCGCGCAGGCGACCCGGCCCCTCCGTCTCGCCGCTCACATACCTCAAGCGCGGCCAACTAGATCCGCGGAGACTATAGCATACTCCAGGAAAGAACTGAACATGAAAGAACGAGTGAATGAATGGGCGATACATGAATGAGTGGACGCGTGAATGAACAAATGATTCAAAGTCTGAGGCAACGTAATGAATGCTCTTTCAAAAGAACGGTCGCCAATGACGAATTTTGAAAATAGAACGTAAAATATAGCTTTGATGTGATAAAAGCTAACTGGAGGGCATTCAACCATCCTTCCATCCTTCTAGCCTTTTCCCAACCATGTTGGGGTCGGCTTCCAGTCTAATCAGATGCGGCTGAATATCAGTATTTTACACGAAGCGATTATATTCGAAAGATAGACTGGTTGTCAGGCTTTTTGGGCTTCTGTCTACCACTAACGATTGTCATAGGTGTTCGTATGACAACCGGGACCGACGGCTTTACGTGCTCTCCGAGGCACGGAGGGGTCTCGATGTGTTAACAATGGTCACCCATCCACAGACTGACCGCGGCAAGCGCTGCTTGACCTTGCAGATCGGTTGATCAGTGTAGTTACAACTTGGCCACGAGCCCCTCATAAAGCAAATTACCTACCTTAATTAATTCTTGATAGGTATTTTTTTCATTCGATTTTTTTCACTAATGAACGATTGCAACTTTGTGATAACACCAATGTCACTAAAGTATTGGTTCGTAAATACTGTGTTCGTAATATCACAAAAGTTCTATTAGTACTTTAGGAGAAAATCGATTTAGCACTTTTGTTAGTGTATACATGTTTTTGCTCTTGACTGTACCGACTGTTATAACATTTCTGATATGTTAAGATGCCAATAATTAGTTCCTAAGATGTTGCTGTGCCCTAACAGGGTTCATGTTCGGTCCCTAAATTATGTTTAACAACATGAGTGCGATAAAGATATGATTATGATTATGACTGAACATGACTTTAGTTTAAAGCATTGTTTAAATAAATAACTCATGGCGCCACTTACGAATTCAGATGCATTAAACGCAAGTGAATGAACTCGTCAACGAATGTCACGATTGAATGATTCACGCGCATGACACAGACATTAGACCAAACGGAATGAACGGAATGGAATGAGTATGCGGACGTGTAGTAGCAAGTCTAATTTTAGAGAGGTCAATGTGGTGTTCTCTAGTGGCGCTACCAATTTAAATGTTTGAAACGATAAATGCCTTGCTTTACATATTATAAAACAAAGTCCTCCGTCGCGTCTGTCTGTCCCTATGTATGCTTAGATCTTTAAAACTACGCAACGGATTTTGATACGTTTTTTTTAATAGATAGAGTGATTCTTAAGGAAGGTTTATATGTATAACTAGCTTCCCGCCAGCGGCTTCGCCCGCGTGGTCTTATAATTTTTTCCCCGTTTTTGCTACATTTTTCATTACTACTCCGCTCCTATTAGTGATGATATATAGCCTATGTTACTCGGGGATAATGTGAGGAGACCTCTCGCTGCCGACCGTCGTCTCTAGCATGGTCGGCAGCGAAAGCGCGTGGCAGGCGGTGGCCTCGTTTTGCGAGGAGGTCATCGCCGCTAAGGAAGCCGCGGAGAGAGAGCGGGAGAGTGTCTCCACGCTGCCAATCTGCGCCCGACGTACTGGGCGCCGGAACAGGGCAAACACTGCCCTGTTCCAACCACCCTAAAGTGGCCACGGGCGGCAGACTTGGGGAAGTCTGTCGCCCAGCACTATGGCCCGAGTAGGCGATGCGGTCGGAGTGTGCCGCGTCCCACTCAGTGGATTGGCAGGAGAGGGGGGTGCACACCACACGCACCCCCCCCCCGATAGAGCCGGGGGCCGCATAGGCGGCCCGTCACCGCCGGGGTCGCGGAAGAATGTCTATACGTACCCGTGACCCCGGCCGAAAGGTGATGAGGCGAACACCCGTCTGTTTTTAGTGGGTAGACGTACTTTTCAGGGCGGAGTCCCACACACCGCGCCGTCCTCCCCGGGGCGGCGTGACGGTGCATAAAGCATTTTCAGACACAAAAAAAAAGCTTTCCAAAGGTGAAAGAATTTTTGAAATCGGTCCAGTAGTTTCGGAGCCTATTCATTACAAACAAACAAACAAACAAACAAACAAACAAATCTTTCCTCTTTATAATATTAGTATAGATAACATACCACGCAGGCGAAGCCGCTGGCGGGAAGCTAGTTAATACTATGAACGTCGATAGCATAGAAATTTTGATGAGACATTTTCGTTATACTTATAATGTATATAGAATTCCCTGAGATAGAACTATGCTGCTATGTTTGTGGGGTAAGCAGTCACGTGATGGCCTAGAGAAATGCCCACTGGATTGCCAAGTTAAAGGTCTCGTGTTCGAATTCAAGGCACGCACCTCTGACTTTTCGAAATCATGTGCGTAATTATCACTCGTTTAAGACTGCGATATACGCCGTTGACCTTGCTCGAGTGGGCGTTCCCGATGAATAGCACCGCGCGCGCTGCCGCACCCCCTGGCACTGACTACGCGTTGCACTCACACATTGACTGGGCGTCCGACTGCCGTTTAGACTAGGGTTGTCTACATTTTTCGGCCGATTAAATAAATAATTTTAAATATTATAGTTTTTTATACGGAATGAAAAGGTTAGTAGTTTAGCTTGTTATTATTATCAGTGTTAGACTTTCAGATAATATATGATATCAATTGACAGTTTAAAGGCATGGCATAAAATGTTTTGGAGTTCTTTAAAAAAACACTTGTATTGATAATAATACCTCTACTGATAGAAATGTTTTCGTTGAATAATATTTTTTCTATAAGAAATTTAGATATGATACTGAAGGAACCTTTTGCTTATTATTTATTTATTGCACGGAAAACTTACAGTTAATTAAAAGCTAAGTAGCAGCAACTTGGTCAGCTGATAGCTGATAACAAGTTTTTGCTTATAGTTATATTTTGTTTTTTCTAACTAATTAGAAAAAACAAAATGTGTAGGCAAAAAACAAGCAAGTACCTACTATTAACAGATTTTGTAATAATAACATTCTTAATTATTTACTTAAAATTATTTTTTTACGTTTAACTCGCAAATCGCGAGACCTACCCCTCTTGTCGAGTCTTGTCTAAAACTTCAGTTCAGTGCGGGACGAGACACTAAGCTGAATGGACCTGCGACAGTTTTCTTTGTAAATCGAAGTACTTACATACTCGTAGTTTCGTAGTACTTGCATCGATTTTTAGTAATCATATAATGGGGTTATTTTTGTGTGTCTGTGTACATAATAATATTTAATATTAGCGTGTATTGGTGTACATAAATTATTTAAATATACTTAGTCGTTATTGTAATTGTAATAAAGTAATTCTGTGCGTTATAATTATGTTTATTTATATTGTCAAAATGGACGACAAAAGAAAATGTAAAAAACATAATTCGAAATTAAAGACTCAAGAGGACAATACAAAGGGTAAAATGGTAAATGGGTACGTTTCTAATCTATATATTTTTTAAATTTGATAACAATAGGCATAACCCAAATGGCTAACTCATATAGTGTGCGTAGACCATACTTCTTATATTTATACACTTGCCTATAGTTACAGTAAATCTAATTTACCTAGCTATCTGTCAATATTGCCGGAGGCCGTAGGCACCGCTGGCATTGCGTGCCCCGTGGATGTATATTATAATGTATAAAGGATATTTTTTATACAATGCGCAATTTTTTTCAAAATAAATGTCAATTTCATAATCAATACCCCTAGAAACCTCGAAATTGATACCCATGTCATATTAATGAAAAAATAATAATATCCGCCATCTTGGATTTCAAAATAAATGGCAATTTTGTAATCAACACGCCAAGAAACCTCGAAATTGATACCCATGTCACAGTTATGAAAAAATAATGTTCGCCATCTTGGATTTCAAAATAAAGGGCAATTTTGTAATTAGCACACCAAGAAACCTCGAAATTGATACCCATGTCACATTTATGAAAAAAAAATGTCCGCCATCTTGGATTTCAAAATAAATGGCAATTTTATAATCAGCACCCCAAGAAACCTCGAAATTGATACCCATGTCATATTAATAGAAAAATAATAATGTCCGCCATCTTGAATTTCAAAATAAATGGCAATTTCATAATCAAAACCCCAAGAAACCTCGAAATTGATACCCATGTAATATAAATGAAAAAATTATGATGTCCGCCATCTTGAATTTCAAAATAAATGGCAATTTCATAATCAACACCCCAAGAAACCTCGAAATTGATACCCATGTCATATTAATGAAAAAATAATAATGTCCGCCATCTTGGATTTCAAAATAAATGGCTATTTCGTAATCAACACACCAAGAAACCTCGAAATTGATACCCATGTCACAGTTTTGGAAAAAAAATGTCCGCCATCTTGGATTTCAAAATAAATGTCAATTTCGTAATCAACACCTCAAGAAACCTCGAAATTGATACCCATGTCAATTATGACAAAAAAAATGATGTCCACCATCTTGGATTTCAAAACAAATGGCAATTTCGTAATCAACACCCCAAAAAACCTCGAAATTGATACCCATATCATTTAATGAAAAAAATAAGTAGGTTCGCCATCTTGAATTTAATTTAAAAATTATTTTACATTATAAAGTTAAAATCAATAGGCACCTATAATTTAAAAAATAATTGCATATTAACACGCAAGGTAACATTGTACTTGAACTTAGTTAAAAATTAAAATAGTATCCCGAGCTGCTAAAATTTTGTTTTATAGCTAGCACCGTGCTCACCCTATCAAAACATTGTAAGATTTACACACACTGATAAACCCTTTATACTACTACTAATACACAAAAGTATCGAGTATGTAGCTCCATTTTGCGGAAAAAAGTGGCACAGGTCCGTTCAGCACGGCGCCTCGTCCCGCACTAAAGTATTGGGCGACAGAGGGGCTGCTCAGGGAACTTGCGAGTATCGATTACGTAAAAAAATCATATAAAATAATTAAAAAAGTTTTTCAAAAAAGTGAGCCGAGAGTACTCTCGGCATAGTACTATTTAATATTCTGATGGATTAAAAAAAATCCTACAGTTCATAGTTTAAAAGAAAAAAGGTTGTAACGAAGAAAACGGAGGCTACTTTGGTCATTTATTTTTAATACTTCAAATGTTTTTTTAAAAAATCTGGCCCGAGACGCACTTGCTCTGTATCGTGTAGATTAACATATATTTTTTTTTGGATTTTTTCCGATAAAGATTAGGGAGAAAAAACGTTTTAATGTACCCCCAAAACGCGCAATCCACGTATGTCGCCGCCTTAACGGTGAAGGAAAACGTCGAGAGTAAAACCTGCATGCCTGAGAGATTTTCTCGACGGTGGCGTGTGAAGTCTGCCAACCCGAATTAGGCTAGCGTGGTGGACTAAAGCCTAATCCCTGTCATACTGAGAGGAGACCCGTGCCCAGCAGTGGGACAGTTAATGGGTTGATGATGACGACTACCGCATTGCCAAATATTGAAGTTAGAGAAATATTTATTTACCTGAATATAAATGTATGAAATCTAAGTCTCATGTTCAGTTACATGAGATATTTAAAACTAAATTATTATAATGATCTATGTACATAATTAGATTTAGTATTAGGAAACGCTTACGTTTATTAGGTCCCATGTAATAGGGGGCGAGCCTATTGCCATTAACGGGGCACAAATCTAAACTCCGAGATGCTACTGTGAATTTCATAGAAAAACCCAACACGGCACGACCCGTGAATCGAATCCAGGATCCCTAGAAAATCTCTCAGTCATACAGGTTTCCTCACGATGATTTCCTTCACCGTTGTAAGCAAGTGATACCTTCAATAAATTATTCAATTTCATTATCTCTGACTTTCAGCTCTTTGAATCTGTTTGAACTTAGCCAAGTTTATAGACAGGCTATAAATAAAGCCTAAATTCTAACCTAGGCTGGAATTCTGAGGTTTGCTTTAGTGCTGTGAACTATTTCAAATAGTCTAGAATACCTGGAAGCTCCAAATAGAAGTTAGTTTCACTATGAAATTCAGTTACTAAAGTTCTGTGCCTAGGTAATCCTTTTATACAAGGTGGAAGGGACGCACAAACGTCGTGACAAGGCTTCACTCAAGGTCAAAAAAAAATTGACTCAGGTCATTCATGTAGAAAATGATCGGTTATTACAGATATTGACATTTTTGAGCGCACAGTGTATTGCTGAAAACGCGATAATAACGCGCGGTGAATGTTAACGCGCGCGCAATCCGAAATAAATGAAATAATGATTTTTTAGTTATAAATCTTATTAGGGTAGATAGAAATAATGTTTTTTTACAAGTTCACGTAAAAAAAACTGCAGAAAAATGCGATTTTCATCAAACATAGCTAAGAACACTCCCGACTAATTCACCTTTCAAATAAAACAAGCAAAATCAAAATCGGTTCATCCGTTCGGGAGCTACGATGCCACAGACACACACACACACACGTCAAACTTATAACACCCCGTCGTTTTTGCGTCGAGGGTTAAAAATAATGTCACAAAATAAAGCCTACTTAAATATACCCACTGTATCATGAAAGTATCCGATATAGTAACAGAGCTTGAATGGTTTTGTTCACATAGATTCGGCAGGGGTGTCGCCACTAAAAGGGAGTTTCCGATAGTTTAACGATCCAATTATAGTAAGATGTGACTATGGCTTTATTGTAACCAGGAATGGTGAGGTTGCTCGGCTAATATTAGAATGTCATCATTCTATTATGAACTACCTCATTAGTCTATTGTCTGCGCGGAACTAGTTGGCCGCGCCATAAGTATGTGAGCGGCGGGACGGAGGGGCGGGGTCGCCTGAACGCGGTGGGACGGAGGGGCGGGGTCGCCTGAACGCGGTGGGACGGAGGGGCGGGGGTGCTTGTTTTCGTTCCCAGTAACTCGCCGCCTTCCCTACCTAAGGGGCGGCCAACTAGTTCCGCGCGGACTATAGTGGCCATAAACGCGACTGTTACAAGGTTCTAGGTTCGATGGGCAGTCAAGAAGTGTTAAAATTCTCAGTAGTATAGATTGGATTTATGCCCGGTTAATGGCTCGCACCCTTTTACATAGGGCCTGAACAAATCAGCGAACCGTGCATCTGCTTAACCCTACGGGAAATACAGGCGTGATGGTATACAAGGTGGAAGGGACATTGACGCACATCCGAATACCATGAGTTCAGTACATGGTTCTGGACTCCCCAACGTTGAAATTTTCCATAACTTTTTTCATCAAGTTTTCAATTTTTCCTGCAGTTATTTTTTACTTGAACGTGTAAAAAAACATTATTTCTATGTACCCAAATTAGATTTATAATTAAAAATTCATTTATTTCGGATCGCGCGCGTGATAACATTCCCCGCGGAGCGCTATAATCGCGTTTTTAGCAATACACTGCGTGCTCAAAAATGTCAATATCTGTAATAACCGATCATTTTCTACATGAATGACCTAGGTCATTTTATTTTTGAACTTGAGTGAAACCTTGTCGCGACGTTTGTGCGTCGATGTCACTTCCACCTTTTATTGTACGTAGGTGACTAATAACTTCATCGTTTTTTCTGAAACATGGGTTTTCATCATCAACCCATATACTATCCCACTGCTGGGCACAGGTCTCCTCTCAGGATGAGAGGGATTAGTTTGTAGTCCACCACGCTGGCCTAATGCGGGTTGGCAGACTTCACATGCCGTCGAGAATATCTCTCAGGCATGCTTTCAGGCAGGTTTCCTCACGATGTTTTCCTTCACCGTTAAAGCGAGTGATAATTACGCACATGATTTCGAAAAGAGGTTTCATTCCAAATTTTTTGTTGCACTTTCTGTCTGATTGCAGGGGTCAGAAAATCACGGCCCAAAAGTAAAATAGGGACACGTGCAATATTACCAAAAAGGCTCCTGTTTCCCACGCTCATAAGTAACAAGCTATATCCTTAAATGCGACGAAATATGTACTGAGTCCGGGCCATAACCATTTATGGGACGAGCCATTAAAATGAACGTAATAGCGGTGGAGACATTGTTATAGGGGAAGAAAGGACGATATAAGGGAAAAGTAATTCCTTTTTCCGTATTCCTGTGTCCTTTTGACATCGTGGGCTCTTAGAATTGTTGTTAGAGTTGTTCACTAGAAAATTGTCAGTGATGTTAGGTTTTTTGTTGTAGAATATAACGAAAGTGCTAGCCTAGGGATAATGACAACTGGGCCTGTAGACAAGTTGCAATAGGGGAGAAGACTGGTGTTGAATTTGTTAATAATCACACGCTTATTGAAAAAAATATCATTATCATACTTAGTACATAAAAAAACGACCTAGAAATTTCTGAGATAAATGCGTTAAAAGTTTTTGGTGGGGATTGAGAGGGGATGCTCTATCCCTTTCCCGCAAAACGAGTGTTAGTATAGAATTAGTATGTCGCACGCTACTTTTGACGTCATTTGTAAGTATAGTGCGCTCTCTATCTAGCATAAAATTTAAATGCTTTTAACTTTCATTATTTTTAAACCAATTTAAATTTTGTTTTTGATTATCGGCTCTATTTATGACCAACTTTTTCATGAACTTTTTAAAATATAGTTGGTCGTATAGCCTATTTGAAAATCAAATCGACCAGCTAATAGAAAAAAAAATGTATGGAAATGACACAAGGTTTCGACAAATCGGGCTGTCATTAATGTCATTTCTATACATTTTCATTTTATTTCTTTGTCGATTCGAATTACAAATTGCCACTTGTCTTGCCCCTGGACTGCCAAGTTAAAGATCTGGAGTTCAAATCCAAGGCGGGTACCTCTGACTTTTCGAAATCAGGTGCATAATTATCACTCGCTTTAACAGTGAAGGAAAACATCGTGAGGAATCCTGCCTGAGAGATTTGTTTGGCATGTAAAGTCTGCCAACCCGCATTAGGTTAGCGTGGTGGACTATAGCCTAATCCCTCTCACAATGTCGGCTTTTGTATCTACTATTTGAGCAATCTTCTTCTTCCTAGCCTTTCCCAACCATGTTGGGGTCGGCTTCCAGTCTAACCAGGATGCGACTGTATATCAATATTTTACACGGAGCGACCGCTATCAGACCTCCGCAACCCAATTTCTGGGCAATACCGATATTCGATGGAAAGACAGGTTGTCATGCTTTTTAGGTTTCTGACTACCACTAACGATTTGAGCAATGATATTTTAAATAATTACTGTCTCTTTTTAAAGAATGTCATGGTCTCCTATAATTAAGGAAGCACATGTATTAAATCTTAAAGCCAAAAATTGTTTTTGGAAATCTGATTGCAGTCTGCCTAGAATCCAACCGCAAAGCCTAGCGAATCATTAGAACCCACGCAAAGTTTAAAACAAGGTGAACGACCTTCACCAACAAACCCGTTTATCGATACGACATCAGAATTCATCCAGTAATTTCGAAGATACGTGGCAATAAACACACGAACATAATAATATCTTATGTTATTTTATGAGCTAGTTCAACTTAAGATCCCCCCAACGGGCCATAAGTGGCACGTGACCGTACTTTGAACCTTAAGTAGCAACATCGTTAATAGTAGCATTGTTTTTTATGTGTATATTGGCTGGCTAAGTAACAAGCTGGTCAATCAAACTGCAAGGTTAATCTGCACTTGACGCGGTCACTCTTTTGATGGTAGACCATTGTTAGAACATGGGGGGAGTTTGTATTTAATTTAAAGAGATAAACGGACTTAAAGTACACGTTTATACTTGATTCCCGAAACAGAGGTGTACTAATTATACATCCAAATCAGTATAATTATACTTAGCATATAATAATCCACCCATTTACTGTCCCACTGCTGGGCACGGGACTGCTCTCAGTATGAGAGGCATTAGGCTGTAGTCCACCACCTTAGCCTAATGCGGGTTGGCAGACTTCACATGACGCGAGAAAATCTCTCAGGCATGCAGGTTTCCTCACGATGTTTTCCCTCACCGATAAAGCGAGTGATAATTACGCACATGATTTCGAAAAGTCAGAGGTGCGTGCCTTGGATTCGAACTCGAGTCCTTTGACTTGGCAGTCCAGTGGTCATAGCCCTAGGCTATCACTGCTTCTATACTTAGCATAATAATATATATATATTAAACATTTTCTAAGATTTATTTAAAGTGATCTAAATCTAATACTCGAGAACCGCTGGACCGATTTTCATGTTTTTTTTTTTTGTTGAGTTTGTCTCCGCCCCGAATAACAGAATAACTAAAAAAAATGTGTAACGGGGTTCAAACGTGAGCGAAGTTGCGGCAATCAGCTAGTCTAATATATAAAACAAAGTCGGGTTTGTTACAACACTTATAACTCGACAACTGCTGTACCGATTTTCATGATTTTTGACTTGTTGGATTTGTCTCCGCCCCGAATAACAGAATAACAAAAAAACGGGGTTTTTTTTAATGAAGGAAAAAATCGGCAGGCGGGCAGGATACGAACCTGCGCCTTCTGGTTCGGTACACCAGACGCTCTGACCACTAAGCCACCGCTCGCCCTGCTCGCCAGTCGAAATCTTCCTCCACATTCTAATTGACGTCTTAAGGTGACGTAGCGACATCTATTGTGAAGAATGCTTCACAACCGACACGACTAACTTTACAGCTAGTTCGATGTCGTATGATACCGCCTTACCTATTAACTATCTTTTTGTATTTTTTTAAGCATTTTCCATGCTAAGATTACAAGTTATTTTTAATGAAGGAAAAAATCGGCGGGCGGGCAGGATTCGAACCTGCGCCTTCTGGTTCGGTACACCAGACGCTCTGACCACTAAGCCACCGCTCGCCCTGCTCGCCAGTCGAATAATCTTAATCCAGTAATCTTACCATGGAAAATGCTTAAAAAATACAAAATGATAAAAAAACGGGGTTCAAACTTAGCGCTAGCGAAGCTGCGGCAAAGAGCTAGTTATAGATAAATTATTCAACCTCAGGCATGATTTAAATATGTTCCGTCCGGTTTATCATCCAGTGAATTCTACCAGAGGATGCAGGTTCGAATATGCCTGAAATGATATTTTCTTTCATAAAAATTTCATCATCATAAGCGCGTATGGGTCCACTGCTGGTCGTAGGCCCGTTTTAGTGAACGTCACAGATCCCGATCTTCAACTCTTTTCATCCAGTCACTGCAAGCTGCCAACCTCTGCTTCATTAAAAGGAGGTCAGCGAAATCGGCCCAAATGATGTACCGAAGGTACACTTATTGGAAAAAATACTCTGTATCACGCTGGTTAAAACTGTAGTCGTACTTTTTTTTAATGTTGACTGGGGGATGAGAAAAAATATTTTAATTTGAGAAAAAGCACGCCATTTTGGCTCACTATTATCTGTTTCATAGTATTTTGATAGTAAAAACTGTCAACTTGATAGCTATCTGTTGTCAGTGTCAACGGCGATGACATATATCAACAAAACTTGTATTTTGCGTTTTGATTAGTAGAGTTTCATATTAGATTCGAAGAACCAAAGTGTCGTTTAGGTTTGTCTTATTTTATATTTCGTTTTAATAATCTTACTTTATTATAACGTTATGTTGTTAAACATGATAATGTTTTTTTAATTAAATAATTGAAAATAAAACATTTCCTAAACGAAACTAAACGCAATTGCACACTAAATGTTGCTACGTGATTTAATTGTACATCGGATTATTAAAACTTTGAAACTGTTTTTCATATAATTAGTTTTAGATGACAAAACTATTTTTTTCGAATTATCTGATTTTCTCTACAATTTGGTGTGTATGTACCTCAGGTACTAATTTGGGCTGAGTTGTATTGGCTTTCGATGACCCCCTTTATATATTCTACTAAGATTCAAAGAATTATTGCATACCAAGTGTACTTAAGGGTGTTACATAAAAATGTTGTATACTTACAACTTAGCGGTCTTTTACAAGCATTGCAATGCAGACGGAGGGCTTTAATTAATTACTTAATATATTATATTCATTTAAATTTTTAATACTAATAACAATTGTGTATTTATCTATTAAATTAAGTTATGTATAAATCACATTATAAAATAATATTTGAGCGTTAAAAATAAATTAGTTATTTAGTTATATTAATATTATAAATTTTAAAGATTGTATGGATGGATGTTTGTTACTCTTTCACGCAAAAACTACTGAACGGGTCTGGATGAAATTTGGCATAGCGATAGATTATAATTATAAATAAAATTTATGGTTCCCGTGGGATAGATTTGTTTTATGAAGATGAGTAAGTATAGACAATTATGTCGACCACATAGAATAATTTGCATGAAATGCCTAGATCACGCGGGCGAAGCAACAACAACTCTTATTTTTAAAAGAGTGTTCATGGAGTTTCTTGCCGGATTTTTCTCCATAGGATCAACTAGTGCATCTAAAATAATAATTAAAACGTTTTATAAGTGCTTGTAAAAGCTTATTTGAAATAAATTTGAACTTGAAGCCGCTGGCAAAAGCAACTTAATAATATAACTTTGTTCGTTTATATAAATAAAATACCCACAAAGCAAAGCCATTAAGATAATTATTCTCATAATTTCAAGCATATCATATTATTATAATCCACATTCTATGTAATGATATCAGCTGTAAGTACGAACTCGCCTCGTGTAGTGATGTGCTCTGTGAAAAGAGGCGAGACGTTTGATGTTCTGCGGGCTAGTGATGTGAAAGATTCGATAAAAGTATAAAAATATTTTTTGATTTATATTTCATTTATTGAATCTTAAGTCTCTTAAGTCTAGATATTGTTTGCAATCGCGACTGCTACGCTATAGATTTTGAGTTGAATTTCGGTCGAGCGTGTTTAGATTAGTTTAGCTAGGAGCTTAGATTTGTGCCTGCTTAATGGCTGGCTGCTGGCCCCTTGGCGACCTATTTTTTTTACTATTTTTTATCTTTTTCTGAATCATGGCAATCTGTTTACCAACAATAAGCCTTGCTTTTGTTTGTTTCATTTATATGTAGTGATTTGTCACAGTGAGCCTTGCCAGTTGACTGGAAGGCTTTCACTTTCTTTGGCAGAATCTATCCAGGAGCGTTGGGACGCTATGTCTTTTTAATCGTTTGTGAAATTACCGTTTGTAAATATACCGGTGAACAGTGGGTTATATTAGTACATCTCTGGCTAACCATTCGGGGTATATAAGCGTGATGGTAACTTATGTTTTTTATAAAAATATAAACAGTAAATGAGACCTCGAGAGAGAGAGAGATATTTCCTCTTAGAGGACGCCAACGACGCTGGCGCCATCTAGTTTAAGAAAACTTTAAGCATTAGTTGTACAGCCACGAATAAAGATATATAAACACTTAAAAAAGTGCTGAAACGATTTTTTCATGAATAAACGATGGAAACTTAGAGATAATACCAATGTCACTATAGTATTGGTTCGTAAATACTGTGTTTTTACCACAAAATTTGTATCAGTAGTTTAGGAGAAAATCGATTTTGAATTTTATGGTTTAAGAACTTTATTTCTAACAAGAATTTAAAATAATTCACTTACTGAGAAACAAGTTTTACAATTTATGTTTTAATAGCAAGCGTACAGAAGAAAATATTTTTTAGCGGGTAGGTGATTCACGTAACCAACCGAGCAAACACGGATACAAAAGTATAAGTTATTAGTTAGTATTTTGCCTAGTGTATAACATATTATTGCTCATGGCTGTACATTTCTCGTTAATTCGTTATAGCTATTTATGTAGGTAAACAATCTATACTAATATTATAAAGAGAAAAGATTTGATTGTTTGTTTGTTTGTATTGAATAGGCTCCGAAACTACGGGACCGATTTGAAAAATTATTTTAGTTTTATATAGCCCATTTATCGGGGAAGGCTATAGGCTACATACCATTACGCTAAAACTAATAGGAGCGGAGTAGCAATGAAAAATGTTTAAAAACGGGGGAAAATTTCATAAGACCATGCGGGCGAAGCCGTTGGCCGGAAGCTAGTATTTAATAAAAGGCGCTAGTAAGATGGAAAAAATTAAACATTATCATCGTTTCTTAACACTTCAAGAAAATATAATACCTAACGATTAAGTGAAAAACTGAGGTGCCAATTTTAACGTTAATTCCCGTACGTGTCCCATCCCTAGCGCTCTGAAACATATCCCGCGGGGCGCGCCCTGAGGTCAACACTAATTTATTCATTGCTCATTTTGAGCTAACTGTCACTGCTTCGCGTTGAAAAATTTGTTACACCGTTTCTTAAGTTATATGTTCGGAGTTTGAGAAAACTCTGTTTCGAGATTTCGTAACATGTATTAACAAGGTGGAAGGGAAATCGACGCGCAAACGTCGTAACAAGGTTTCACTTAAGGTCAAAAATAAAATGACCTAGGTCATTCATGTAAAAAATTATCGGTTATTACAGATATTGACATTTTTGAGCGCGCAGTGTATTGCTAAAAACGCGATTATAACGCTCATCGGTGAATGTTATCGCCGGAGCCATCTGAAATAAATGAAATAATGCTTTTTTAATTATAAATCTAATTTGGGTAGATAGAAATAATGTTTATTTAAACGTTCTAGTAAAAAAGGCTGCAAAAAAATTGAAAAATTGATAATCAAAGTTACGGAAAATTTTAACGCAGGGGGTCCAGAATCCTGTACTGAACTCATGGTGAAAGAATTTTTCAAATCGGCCCAGTAGTTTCCGAGGCTATTCAATACAAACAAACAATAAAATATTTTGTCTTTATAACATTAATATGGATATAGAATTATCTCGATTTCATTTGAAACAAACAAAGTATTATAATCGTTCCAGTTAGTATGTTACTCGATAATATCGTAAGCGTAAATGACTCAGCTTCGAAGTCTCTTAAGCCCTTTGAATCCCAAAGTATTGATTATTCGAAAACGTTTGCAAATTTAATTGCAAAACTTTTAGGATCAAATTGGTGTTTGAACGTATTTAAAACATATTTAAATGCCTCATTATTGTAATCAAGTTTAGATATCTGTTTAATAACTGGCTTTTGTTAGTGGGTAAAGCTTTTTTGAGATTATTTTTTCGTACGGGAAACCCACACTTACTCAAAACGCTTGCTATACAGAAATTGAATTGAGTATGTCTGATGGCTCTTCGTGTAAAATACTGATATTCAGCCACATCTGGTTAAACTGGAAGCCAACCCCAACATGGTTGGGAAAAGACTAGGAAGAAGAAGAAACCTGCACTAGTTGGTAAAAGTCTTCAGCCAGTGGAAGCACCCTTAGTATCTCAAAACTTTCTCTATGCTTAAAACGACTTAGGTAACTGCCAAATTTTAGTTTTTCATTGAAGCCCTAAAATGGATGTTTCTAGATATAGCAAGCCCTAAAATGGATTTTGCTAGATATGGGGTTTACCAGAACCATACGGAACCCATTCAAGGCACAACACCCCTTTTTAACCTCCGATGTAAAAACGACGGGGTGTTTTAAGTTTGACGTGTCTGTTTGTGTGTGTCTGTGTCTGTCTGTGACATCGTAGCTCCCGAACGGATGAACCGATTTTGATTTTATTTTTTTATTTGAAAGGTGAATTAGTCGGGAGTGCGTTTCGCTACTTTGATGAAAATCGGCCCAAGATGGCCGCCGCCACAAAATAGTAATATTAAATTTTTTTTCACAACTCCCTCAATATGGGTATCAAATGAAAGGGCTTAACTAGGAGAATACTATACACTATGATAAAATTCGAATCCAAGATGGCCGCCACCACAAAAAGGTAAATAACATTTCGTGTCGGGGGTTTTCTAAATTTTTTAATTTAGTTTATATAACGAACATGCTTAAGCTAGTTTTGTATTTCATTTCCTCAGAAAAAATCAGGGAAATACTTTTTAAATTCAAATCCAACAGTCTAGTACTCGTTACAAATGTTATTAAAGTTAATTTTAAATTCAGAAGGCGCTTGGATGGAACACGATGAAATGGTGAGATTGCATGGACCTGTTATTTTTGCATCTTATTTATATTCAAAGCTAAAGAAAGAACAACTAGCTGAACCATTTTTAAACTTGGTCACATCCGGACATTCCATACTAATCTTTCTGGTACTGATGCCTACTACAACTACATAAACAAAATGACGTTTGTACACGCCCATATGTGTGCAGTACAGTCGACAAAATAATAAGGTATACAGGCAGGTAACTACATCTGTGTTTTAATAAAGATTGTGAACAATATAATTAAATAGATCTAAGTTATAGCAACGCTGATCAACCGATCTGCAAAGTTAAGCTACGCTTGCCGAGGTCAGTCTGTGGATGGGTGACCATTCTTAACACATCGAGACCCCTCCGTGCCTCGGAGAGCACGTAAAGCCGTCGGTCCCGGTTGTCATACGAACGCCCATGACAGTCGTTAGTGGTACTCAGAAGTCAAAAAAGCCTGAAAACCAGTCTATCCTTCGAATATCGCTATTGCCCAGAAATTGGGTTGCGGAGGTCTGATGGCAGTCGCTTCGTGTAAAATACTGATATTCAGCCGCATCTGGTTAGACTGGAAGCCAACCCCAACATGTTTGGGAAAAGGCTAGGAGGATGATGATGAGTACTTAGCATAGAGTTCAACTCCAAGACACGCCATAAAAACATTAACTATCGGTGTGCCAAATTTAAACCTAATCTGTTCAGTGATTTGAGCTGTGCGTTGTTAGATCAGTCAGGTCACCTTTTTCTATATACTACTCGTATATAATATCCTTACATATTATAAAACAAAGTCCTCCGTCGCGTCTGTCTGTCCCTATATATGCTTAGATCTTTAAAACTACGCAACGGATTTTGATGCGGTTTTTTTTAATAGATAGAGTGATTCAAGAGGAAGGTTTATATGTATAATACATGACCACGCGGGCGAAGCCGCTGGCGGAAAGCTAGTAATATTATAAATAGAAAAGATTTTATTAATAAAGTAATAGTGACTTAACTGTTAACTGTAAAACTCGAGTTCCAAAATACAGGCTTAGCCTAGTTTGAAAACCACTGTATTATTGTAAGCCACTGTGATTTTTATTAGAATAAAAATAATAATTATTATAATATATAATTTTTTGTTTGTATTGAATAGGCTCCGAAGCCGCTGGACCGATTTGAAAAATTCTTTCAGTGGTAGATAGCCCATTAATTGGGGAAGGTTATAGGCTTTATACTATCACGCTTCGACTAATAGGAGCGGAGTAGCAATGAAACATGTTGCAACAACGGGTAAAAAAAATTATAAGACCACGCGGGCGAAGCCGCTGGCGGTAAGCTAGTCTATATTTTATTTATACAAATGTTAAACGGAATGTAATGAAATTAATATCTTCTTATTATACGCAAGAACCCTGCATAACCTTCAAGCTACAAGCGTGATGTTAGCTTAATATTCTTACCATTTCTGATGTGAAAGATAAAGTTATCAACCCCTGCATATAATAAAAGGATTATGGTCTCAAGGGGACGCCAAACCTTTTTGTAAGTCAAAAATACAACGGATTAGGGTAGCAATCTTTATTATAATTTCATACAAGATTCAGATATTTGGGTTGTTAATATAAATAATAGCTTTTACAGATATTTTTTGATTGAGATTTGATGCTCTGTCCCTTTCCCGCAAAACGAGTGTTAGTATAGAATTAGTATGGCGCACGCTACTTATGACGTCATTTGTAAGTATAGTGCGCTCTCTGTCTAGCATAAAATTGAAATGCTTTCAACTTCGTTATTTTGGAACCAATTTAAATTTTGTTTTTGATAATTGGCTCTATTTATGGTCAACTTTTTCATGAGGCCATAAAAATAATAAGTCGCATAGCCTATTCATATTCAATACGGATATCATCAGTAGATGTATATACATTTTACATGCTGTCAAATACTCTATTGTATTCTATTTTTTTTTTTATACCACTAAGGTGGCAAACAAGCATACGGCCCGCCTGATGGTAAGCGGTTACCATAGCCTATGGACGCTTGCAACACCAGGGCTGAGGACAATCACCGCAGCCCTCACAGGTCATGGGTTTTTCAATAAACATCTGCATGTTTTAGGTGTCACCGACAGCCCTGCATGCAGAGCTTGCCTAGGTGAGGACGAAACAGCGGCTCACGTGCTTTTGCACTGCACTGAGGTCGCCACATACAGGGCTAAGTACTTCGGAAACAAAAGTACCCTCCGAGAGATCGTCAGCAACATCAGAAATGTGCTGGCGTTTCTTGAGGAGTTAGGGTGGTTTGAGTAAACATTAAATATCCCCACCCGTACGCAAAATACGCGCATTGACGTGGAGTTGCGGAAAACAGCCCGCTATACCATACCATACCAACACCAGGGGTCTCACTCGCGCGTTACCGACCCGAAAAACCTCTTAGAGGTTTATGGAGGATTCACTGCGCCGACAGTTTAAGGGAATATTCCTCTTACTGCCAGCGCACCGCATCCTTAGAAGGAGCTCTAGCGACCTTACTCACTACAGGAACACAACACATAATAAAGTGTGTTATTTGGCTGCAGTTTTCTGTAAGGTAGAGGTACTTCCCCAGATGGGCTGCTCCAGATTTGACCCATAAATGGCTGTGCCCTACCTCTCTCTAACCGTCATCTTGATTAATATTATAACCTCATTCAGTTATGTTCCTTATTATTACAACACAGAATTATGGTAGTTTTTAGGTTTAAATGAATTTATTCTCAAAAAGACACATAAGCCACTTACATGAGAACTTAGATTAACTTAAATATAATACAATTAAACACTGGTCGCCTAGAACGTTAAACTTTTTAGTAAGAATATAATTTAATAAATATCGCGGTTGTTTATAATATAACTAGCGACCTGCCCCGGCTTCGCATGGGTTTGAATTTCTTGTATTTTCTGTACTATAATATGTATGTATTATACATATAAAACTTCCTCTTCAATCACTCTATCTATTAAAAAAAACCGCATCAAAATCCGTTGCGTAGTTTTAAAGATTTAAGCATACATAGGGATATATAGGGACAGAGAAAGCGACTTTGTTTTATACTATGTAGTGATGAGATAATTTCGACTTAAATAAGCTAAATGTGCTAACATTTCTTATATGTGAGATGATGTAGTCTGTTATAAGGTTGAATACCTTCAAAAGTAACACTCTTTTTTCCATGGTTTGTTCTTGTTTTTAATATTATACTTATGCATTCGACGACGTCTGTGGTCTAATGGTTCGAGTACCGGATTGCTGATCACGACGTCGTGGGTTCCATTCCCACAAGACAGAAACATTTATGTGATAAACTTAGCTGTTTGTGTTTGTCTGGGTGTTTCTTATATATTATAAGTATGTATTTAAAAAAAATTTGTATGTATGTATTATATCCATTGTCAAGTCACTCATAGTACAACTCTGCTTAGTTTGGCACTAGATGGTGCTGTGTAAAAAATGTCCTAAGATATTTATTTATTTTTTTATTTATTTATTTATTATTTATTACCTACGACAATCGTTAGTGTGGTAGTCAGAAGCCTAAAAAGTCTGACAACCAGCCTTTCCTTCGAATATCGGTATTGCCTAGAAATTGGGTTGCGGAGGTCTGATGGCAGTCGCTCCGTGTGAAATAATGATATTCAGCCGCATCCTGGTTAGACTGGAAGCCGACCCCAACATGGTTGAGAAAAAGGCTAGGAGGAAGATTTATTATATTTATATGTACACTGCCAACTGCCCATTTATTTATTATTTCTCACATGATTCATGTCCAGCCTAAGGTTGTCTGTAAGAAATTGCTACTAGCGATAAGACCGCCAATTGTACTACTCTTAATCTATGTTGGTGTACTGTAGCGACATCTATCACGCTACATAAGTAAGTATCCTGAATCGCGCAAGTGAAGTTTACCGTGCAACTTGCATATATACAACTGCCCGACATCAACCGGAGGGCAGTGGCCCACCAGGCATGACACCCGCCTACTCGGAGGATCCTCCCTTTGGATGGAGGGATAACACACCTCGTCCCTCTACAGTACAATAAAGAATATTCTATCTATCTATTATTTTACTAAAAGTATATTTTCCTTTGTTACAGTTTGCTCAATCTTCGGCCTCACTTCGGAACAAACAGATCATGATAGTAGAATAAAACATAAAATGAGTATTCCAGACTACGATCTAAGTATGGAGAACCGTTGGACCAATAAAATTCATAGAAATTATATGAAATACGATGAGAACGTTGAAGAAGTGAAAACAAAACCTAAATTCGATGAAATTTATGAAGAGGATGATATACAAGCGAGAAATTTAGATATACATAGAAGTAATATAGATATGAGGAATAGGAAACTAAGAGAGTTTGATGAGAGTAAAGTAGATGTAAGAAGAAGAGTTAAAAGAGAAGAAAAGGACCCAAGATGTGAATCATTTCAGTATGATGAGAAGTTTAGTTACATCACCCACCCGCATTCTAAAACAAGTGGGAATAACTATTATTTTAATAACACTAATTGCGTTACGAAGATTAATGGTAAGTTATTTTATAACATAATATTATAATTATTATCTTTTTGTGTTTATTTAGCCTTTTTCATGCAAAGATAGGATCCAGTTAATGAAATAATTAACTGCCTCGTTGGTCTAGTGGTCCCAAACGCGACTGCTACGCTAGAGGTCCTGGGTTCGATCCTCAGGTCGAGCAAAGTGTTGTTGGGTTTTCTGTGAAATTCCCAATAGCAGCTCGGAGTCTGGATTTGTGCTCGGTTTATGGCAATAGGCTCGCCCCCTATTACATGGGACCTAAACATACTGGTGAAATGTAGGGGTATAGGTGTACATTAATACGCCTCTGCCGACCCCTTCGGGGAATATGGGCGTGATGGTATGTTTGTATGTTGAAATAATGAAGGAAAAAAATTACTGACGGGCAGGATTTGTGATAGGACACTGGACAGCAATATCGCCCCCACTTCTATTACATAGGACCTAAACAACTGCCTTACCCCTTGCCTACTAGCTTCTGATACATAATATTAAGAAGAATAATAAAAGCCTTGTATTACAATAACAAAGAAAATAGTTTTCTGACAATATATCATCCAGTAATATTCTTAGTAACACCAATATTTCATTTTGCTTGACGTCGCCCGAGAAAGGACCGGCTGGTATGCTCACAAATCATAGCAAATAATCCATTATTTTTATAAATACGATTACTGTCTGTTTAAATGGTTCGCCGGGATCGTAGCAAGTGGAAATCTATAGTCTCTGCCTACCCCTATGGGAAGCAGGCGTGAAGCTATGTATGTATATATGAGTGGTTCGTGGCTAATTTACAACTGTAATGATCAACCGATCTGCAACTGAGATACCAAGATGTAAATAAAATCAAATAATAAATATCCTGGGACATTTTTACAGAGCACCATCTAGTCCCAAACTAAGCAGAGCTTGTACTATGAGTACTAGACAATGTATATAATACTTATATACTTTTTTTTGTAAATATATACTTATAATAAATAGGAAACACCCAGACAAACACAAACACCTAAATTCATCACAATAAATGTTTGTTTCCTGTGGGAATCGAATCCACGACCTCGTGATCAGCAGTCCGGTACTCGAACCACTAGACCACAGACGTCATTGTAAAGATCATTATCATCATCAACTGTCCCACTACTTCCACAGCATCGTCAGTGGCAACGCAGAGGTCGCTTTGATTGCATGTTGTGGGGCACAAAGGACAGGATAGGAGATGCACCATTATTTGCGGCACAGTTCCACAACCACACCCTGCAGCCGTTTCCTCGAGATATCCCCACTTCACCTGATTTAAATTAAGTTCGAATTTTCGAAATTTTGGGCATCAAATTTAATTTTAAAAGTCGTACCATCGACACGAAGGAGACCTCTCCCACTGCTGGGCACGGGTCTCCTCTCAATATGAGAGGGATTAGGCTATAGTTCACGTGTGAACAGTACATATTAAAATAGAAGAAAAAGACTATCTCGTTGATTAAGTGGGTCAGTCCTGCCGGGCTAACATGCGCAGCGTGAAATAAGTTTCTCGTCGCCGTATCTCTTCCCAAAACGAGATATTGCTCTATGTCTTCCGTTGCTAACATGGCAGTGCAAGCTACTCGTCTCGTTCTGTCAAAATTCGACTTCAACCGGACTTCGTGACAATTTGTCGACGAACACTAACATGCCACCATATTTTTTTCGAATCTTGACACTTCTACATGAATTGTTTGTCGTCGGTAATTTCCATCGACGACTTGAGACGAGAAAGCACTAAAATGTGAAAAACCACCGTCATCGAGCCATCACCGCGATTTTTAACATAAAAAATATGGCGGTGAATAATAAAGACGTTATATAGTTATGCTAACTTTCCGCCAGCGGCTTCGCTGCGTGGTCTGGGTATTCCTTATAACTTTCATCCCCTATTTCAACCCCTTACAGTCAGCTTTTTCGCATTAAAAAGTAGCCTATGTCAAGCCTTTCTCAGGCTCTAGACTATCTGTATACCAAATTTCATTTAAATCGATTCAGTAGATTTAGCGTGAAAGCGCGACAGACAGACCGACAGAGTTACTTTCGCATTTATAATATTAGTAAGGATGTTACTAAGGAAAGGTGTAGCTCCCTAATGGTGTAAGAAATTTTGAAATTGGTCCTGTCGTTTTTGAGTTTACTCATTACAAACATACAAAAATACGAACCTTTTCTCTTTATAATATTAGTATAGATATTTAGGAGAGGCGAAGTATATCTAAACGACGTCGAATGACTCATACAATATAATTCTTAATAATTTTATTATATATTAAAAATTAAAATCTAGGTACCTACTACATCTACAAATTATAATACATTTAATTCGAAGTAGGAATGAACGAGTTTTGTAGTCGTGTAGGCCACCGCTGCACCACGAGCTGCATCGTATTGTGTTGTTATGATACAATCCCACTTCCACACACGACAAAATCAGCGCAAAAGAACAAGCGACATTTGTAATCCGTTTCATCTTAGGGACAGTTAATTTCAGTCACTGTGGCGGATCACCACTGCGAATATGATGTATGATGATCACGAAACCTAATTAAAATAACTAGATTTCAATTTATTATTAAAAAAATTTAACTTTGATAAGTTGAGATTATGAAAATGTCCAACTGACAATTAATATTTTTTTATAAATCATAAATATAAGTAGAGGTGGGACGTAAAATCGAACGAATGAAAGGGAAATGTGCCGATGTTGATACTTTAAAAATCACAACGTTTTTCATATATGGTTACATCGGTTTATCGTCCGCAGAAAACGAATTCACGACGAGATATTTTCTCTCTCATGGGGTGCATGTTAGCTATATCGACAAATGTGACATGTAGACAATTTTTGACGTTTTAAACGAGAATTATATCGCGGTGCGCCATGTTAGCCCGGCAGCCGGGCTGATTATCGAGCAAAGAGTTGTTGGGTTTTTCTGTGCTCCCAGTAGCAGCTCGGAGTCTGGATTTGATTTGCCCGTTTAATGGCAATAGGCTCGCCCCCTATTACATGGGACCTAAACATACCGGCAACATGTGGGTAACACCTCAGACTAGTTTTCGGGGAATACAAACGTGATGGTATGAAAAATCTTTAATGATTTATTTTGTTGCAGCCACATCAGAAGAACAGGTGATAGAGCTGACCTTCGTGGACGTGTTCCGTATAGAGTACCATCCGGAATGTGCCTACGACTATTTAGAAGTAAGTAATTTACCACTAGTGTTGTACAAAGCTGACTCCTCACTGTACGAAAAGTGCCTATATAGAAAGTGAGATCAGCACATACCAGCGATTTCCACCACAATATCTATCTATCTATATATCTACTCAGCCTGTAACACCCACTGCTGAGTAAAGGCCTCTTCTCTATTACGCCACTGTTGCCGATCTTGTGCAAGTCGCACCCAATATACAGGGTTATAAAAATACCTTAGCTATTTTTTACTTACTGAATCAGAATCAGAAATAGAACATATTTTAAAACGATAGAGAATGATAAAAAGTGAACTACCTAGGGTTACCTAGGTACCTGGGTTAGTACCCCCATGTAGTCGGCCGTAGAATCATAGGCAATCTTTATTAAAGTAAGTGTGCGAAAACGTTTCAACCTTAAGGTATCACTTTAGGTATCAATTTTTTTTTCACGAATTTTGTCTACTCCTTATTCTGACTCACACCTCGTCCCTCCACACTCATATCTTGTGCTGATTCATCATCCCCTGTATCACATATTTCTCCTGTGTCACACACACTTATCACATTCAATATCAAAACCATAATGTGGAGGAACGAGGTGTGTTGCCTCTCCAACCAAAGGGAGGATCCTCCGACCAGGTGGGTGTTATGCATGGTGGCATTGCCAAACGGTTGATGTCGGGCGGTTGTATGTATGCAATTTGCACGGAAAACTTTACTTGCGCGATTCAGGATTTTGCTTCGTACAAGTTCTTATTTAGCACGATAGATGTCGCTACTATTAAGCCAGTAATTCTTTCCCCAGATCCGTGACGGTTACTATGGATACGCCGACCTGCTGGGCAAGTACTGCGGTCAGGTGTTCCCTAAAATGGTCAAGACCAAAGGACCCAATGTCTGGCTAAAGTTCCACTCTGACGACACCATAGAATATGAAGGGTTCAAGATTAACATCGAATTTAAAGAAGGCCCGAGCCGTGAGTATGACATACAAAATGTTTTTTTATTTTAATACATAGTCAATCAGTGATAGCCTAGGGATATGAGTACTGAACTGCCAAGTCGTAGGGCTCAAGATCGAATCCAAGGCACGCACAATCTGTTCGAAATCGTGTCCGTAGTTATCACTCGCTTTAACAGTGAAGGAAAAGATCGTGAGAAAACCTGCATGCCTGAGAGATTTTCTCGACGGCATGTGAAGTCTGCCAACCCGCACTAGGCTACCGTGGTGGACTATCCCTAATCCCCTCTTCTGAGAGGAGACCCGTTCCTACCAGTGGGAAGCAGCAGTATATAGGCTGATTATGATGATCATGACAAGTTTGAGTATAATATATTTCCATATCTTTTTACAGATCGAATACCAGAAGCGTGTTACAAAACATTTGAGGCTATGTATGGAGTTATAGATACAAAAGAAATTGATCCTGCTTGCATAACCAACTCTCACCAGGCCCTAGATGTCCTGTGGACTATTATAGTTCCTGAAAATAGAAAGGTATTTTTAATGCTATACATTTGAGTACAGTCAGCATCAGATATATCGGGATAATAGTGTTCAAAATGATCGGAATAACTAAGAAAATTAAACTTTATCTATATGGCACAAGGCACACTACACGGCAACTGTTATTCTGAAATCAACTTTATCACATTGAGACACCAAGCAAAGCAAATCGAGGACGAGGTCGGCCGAAGAGCCGTTGGGGTATGACTTTGATTGGGCCTGCCTGCATGGCATGAAAAAGCCAGAACCCTGGACTAAGATAGGGGAGACTACCCAGCCATGATCACAAATGAGGCTACATAAAAAATGTCGAAAAAAATTTCGTTGTCGGTCGAGGCAGAGTTGGCAACGAACTTGAAACGAACGACTTGGAAAGGGGAAGTAAGGCCTTACCCCACCTGTAGGACTGGGCTAGAAAATTAAATAATAAAATGAGGCTAAACACAAAAAACATAGTTTCATTATTACATATTTAATAAAGATGGACTTCTATACAAATTTTCATCCCCTATTTTAAGCCCCTCAAGCCTTACTTCACGACAAAACGTAGCCGATGTCCTTCTTCAATGTCTTATCTACTTCTCTGCTGAAATTCATTAAATTCGATTCAGCCATTTAGACTTGAAAACGGAACATACCTACATACATACAAACAAACACACACGCATAATATTAATAGGGATAATGATATTGATCAACCTAATGTGAAAATATTGTTTCAGATTTACTTAAATTTCACCAGTTATGCACTGGCAAAACCTAATGAATGTACTGAGAATGTTATTCAAGTATTTGAGACGGTTGATCAAGAGTTAGACTCGAAGTAAGTATGTCCTAGCCATATTCCCGCCTATATTCCCCGAAGGGGTAGGCAGAGGCGTACTAATGTACACCCACATTTCGCCGGTATGTTTAGGTCCCATATAATAGGGGGCGAGCCTATTGCCATCAAACGGTCACAAATCCAAACTCCAAGCTGCTACTGGGAATTTCACAGAAAACCCAACGGTAGTTCGCTCGAGCCGGGGATTGAACCCAGGACCTCTAGCGTAGCAGTCGCACTTGGGACCACTAGACCAACGAAGCAGTCTAATAATACAATTTTACCAAGAAAGAAAGAAAAATGAAAGAAAGTTTATTCTGAGAGTAGGCAAGACACATACCTCTGACTTTGCGTAATCGTGTGCGTATTAACAATTAATTGTCAGATCACTCGCTTTAACGGTGAAGGAAAACATGGTATCGAAACCTGCATGCCTGAGAGACTTTTTGGACAGCGTGTAAAGTCTGCCAACCTGCACTAAGCCACCAAGGTGGAAAGGAAACTCGTGCCCAGTGCGACGATTAATTGGTTAATGAGGATGATGCTGATAAAATTGAATAAGTGGTTGAAGAGATAGAAACTACTGAACTAAATAACTGCTCCGTTAAACTAGACGTCTTAAGCGCCATTTCTACGCTCTGAGATCCTGCCTTTTGATACTGATCAGATCAGGAAAAGTTTTTTTAAGAAATGCTCAGTAGCAGCTTGAGTTTGAATTTGTGCCCAATGAACGGCAAAATGTCATTAGTAGACCTCTGCCTAATCCTTCTAAGAATAGAGGCATCATGGTATGTAAAATTACTAAACAACTGAGGTTGTTTAAGTTTAGTAATGTAACTGCAAAGGCAACTGCAGCTTCTTGAGACCTCAGTCTTAAGAAGCTGCAGTTGCCGCTTATCATCAGATCCATATACAGGGTGGCTGGAGAAGTGACGTCCAAAGACAAAAATTAGATACCTCTAATCGAGGGGCATCAAAAACACTCCCATGTATGTGCCGCGATTTTCAGTTGTTTAGAAGATACAATGATTTCAATGATTTTTTTAATAATTTCCACCTGACATTGGTTTTTTGTGTTTTTTCTCTTACCGTTGTATGATTATAAATGTTTTTTTCATGGTAAGGTTTAACTATAATGTCAACTACTTCCCCTTAAAATATGGTACACCTGGGCCTGAATCGCGGAACATACATGGGGGTGTTTCAGATGCTTTATTAGAGGTATCTAAATTTTCTTTTTGGACGTCACTTCCCCGGCCACCCTGTATGTTACTTGTCACCAAGTTTATTTGTTGTTATGTTTTTTACAGCTTAGCAGAATACTGTGGTTCCGTTGCCAATTCAGTTACCACCAAAGATAAAAATGGCAATATCATGTATGTCAGACTGTACGTATCCAAAGGCGCCAGAGAAGCAACCTCTTTCAATGCTACCTTCAACGCTTATAGGATCCTGGATACTGCCAAAGATGGCGGTAAGTAGTATTTTCTTTCTTTATTATATTTGTTATTACCCAAAAGGTTTTGAATATGAATCTGGATGGATATAAAAGAAGAGGAAGACCAAAGAAAACATGAATGGGCTGTGTGAGAAAAGATATGACCACAAAGGAGTTGAATGACGAGATGACTGCTAAAAGAGATATAAGGAAGAAAAAGACATACTACGCCGACCCCAAGTAAATTAGGATAGGGACAAGAGGATGATTATTGAAAGGATAGATGTAGGAGCATTAAGGGGCAGAGAGGTGCTCGTGGCTAAGTTATAACTACGCTGATCAACCGATCTGCAAGGTTAAGCTCTTGCCGCAATCAGGCTGTGGGTAGATGACCATTCGTAACGTATCGAGACCCCTCCGTGGTTCGGAGAGCAAGTAAACCCGTCGGTCCCGGTTGTCATATGAATGCCTATGACAATCGTTAGTGGTATTCAGAAGCCCAAAAAGCTTTAAAACCAGTCTATTCTCTGATTATCGGTGTTGCCCAGAAATTGGGTTGCGGAGGTCTGAGGGCAGTCGCTTCGTGTAAAATACTGTAGGCTTACTCTTGAAAACTATTCTGATCCATTGGCATTGGGATTATGACGTTTCGTACTCTTGAATGCAACACTAGCGCCATATTAGCTCAATATTGAGCGAACTAAAAATTGGTCAATGCCGACAAAACCATATTTTTTTATTTACATCAGTGATAGTAAAACAACTAGGTATTTCATTAATCCTTTGAATCCTTAGGGCACACCGCTACTGTGGATGTTAGCGTTGTTAACTTCATGTCGAAGGTAGCTTGAGCGATACCAATTTCAATCCATTATCAACGAAATTGGTTTCAAGAGTACAACTTTAAAATTACCCTTGGATTTGGATTGGAATTAGATTACTATTGCGATTGTTTTCAAGAGTAAGTAAATTGATATAGACTGGAAGCCGGCCCCAGCATGGTTGGGGAAAAGGCTGGGAAGAAGAAGGACGCAGGAGCGATTGCTACACTAGAGGTCCTGGGTACAAGTCAAGTCGAGTTGTTGGGGTTTTCTGTGAAATTTCCAGTAGCAGCTCGAAGTTTAAATTTGTGCCCGGTTGATGGCAATAGGCTCGCCACCTATTACATGGGACCTAAAAGTACCGGCGCACTGTTAGTGTACATCTGTACAGCTCTGACTGACAGGAATACAGGCGTGATGGTATGTATATTTATGTATGTTTTCTTTTTCAGACAAATGTGCTGATAATGAATTTGATTGTGAAGATAATACTTGTATAGATATCAAACTTAAGTGTGATGACAACGCCCACTGTAGACTCAAAGCCGATGAGGACAAATCTAAGTGTGAGGTGAGTATGTGGTACTTAGCACAGCATTTTGCTATTTGTATTTTATCAGCTACTTGACTTACTGTTGAACTTAGAGACGTCACTCGTAATGAATCATTAGCTAATAGAGACCCAGGGTATATTAGTTACACTGACAACAAACTCAAATACGGAAAAATACGCCAAGATATAGTAACCATTTCTTTTTACGATTCATTAACGTTAATTGACGTTTCTGAGTGTAGCCTTTAGATAAGATCGATTATTTAAGTACCTGATGATTATTGTTTGAAAATATTATTTAAATTAGGAAAAAAAACTGCAGAGCGTTTTACAGCCGACAATAATTAAAAATCATCCTTAAATAATTGTTGGAATTGAAGATAGAGCAAAAGATTCTTTGCTCTAGGATGCACGTTTATGCTGCACACCGTTATCAGCTCTATTTGATTTAGATAAGGACGATATTTAAGTGCCTATTGTTCGAAAATGTAACGTGTTCTTTAAGTTTTGATATTCTGTTATTCAGTTTGAGACGGAGTCTACAATCAACCAGCCTCACATCATGGTGATCCTCATTATCTTCTCTCTCATTCTTTCTGGAATGAGCTTCGTCTTCATCTTCAAGTGCATCAGGAAACTCTATCAGGATCACAAACTCATCAAGGTTAGTTTAGTTTAGTGGGGCCTGTTTCTTTACCTCTGGATAGTGTTAACCACCAGATAAATACAAAAATGGAAGAAATTTTGTCTGAAATTATCTGGCAGGTAATTTAACGAGAATTTACTGGGTGGTGGTGAAACGGAGGGCCCATTCCACCAGTAAGTTCCTGTTTAATTAAGGTATCTCTGCTGCTGATGTCATACGGGTTTGGTATTGAGGCTGTGGAGGGACGAGGTGTGATGTCCCTCGCACCAAAGGGAGGATCCTGCGACCCGGCGGGTGTTATGCCTGGTGGGCCACTGTCCGACGGTTGATGTCGGGCGGTTGTATATATACAAGTTGCTCGGTAAACTTCACTTGCGCGATTCAGGATTTGTTGCTTCGTTCGTTCTTATGTACCTCGATAGATGTCGCTACAAGGCAATGCCAAATATTCTATCACTTTACCCCTTGTGGGTATGGTCAGAATACAATGCCATTCAGATTGGTATCTCGTAAGAGGTGAGAAATAATCTGACTTGCTGATAGGATCTCTTTAGGTCTAATCGAGGTGATCATCCTTACGTTGGAGTCTTACGTAAAGCACCTTTGTGTTTCTATGTTTGCGCGTAACAGCCAGTTACTCCTATCGGTTGCTTTGCAGTTGGCAGTGTATTCAAGCCGGCAACGCAGTAACGCCTACGGTATTGCACTCGATAGGTGGCTCGCCTACATTTGCCAGTTTAGCCAATAGAAAAAAACTTGCTCAGTGACAGAATATTTGATGTACTAGCCTTAGTGAGTTCTAGTCTATATCTATACTTCTATATCTATATCTATACTAATATTATAAAGAGGCAAGATTTGTATTTTTGTATGTAACGAATAAACTCAAAAAGTACGGGACCGATTTGAAAAATTCTTTCCATGTTAGATAGCCCATTTATTGGGGAAGGCTATAGCCTAGATATCATCACGCTACGACTAATAGGAGCGGAGTAGTAATGAAAAATGTTGCAAAAACGAGGGAAAAAATTATAAGACCACGCGGGTGAAGCCGCTGGCGGGAAGCTATTAAAAATAAATTGATCATCAAGCGACAATCACAATAGCCCTACTAAGGTCGCAATGACATTATAGCCGCAAACAAATAATAATAAAAAAATAAAAAGTTCTAGTTTGAAATCCAGCTCCTTCTTTCGTTTTTTGTCAGGAACATATAAGACAGTCATGTGAAGATCGGCTGGATACTCTGGTAGAAAGCCGTCTGACACTAGACCCTAAAAAGCTTCAGAGAGACAGCGAACCGAGGGTCAGTCTGGAGAGGGAGAATCACAACAATGAAATGGTGAAGAAGCAGCAGAGTTTCTCTTCAAAACGCAAGGTAAGAGTTTGATGATGATACCTGGATGTTTCCACTTTCAGTGAGCTTTGATGATGAGCAGGAATATAGCCAATCCCAGCGTCTTTTTATGGTCTCATGCAGTGCAACATTGCTGCTGTTGGCACAGTGCGTCATATCCATAAATATCTATCAGCCATTTTCAACTCACTCAATTATATGCTCACACTTGTCCGGACCTGTAAAATCGGGATCTAAGGCCTTCACTACAAGAGGCCTACGTCCAGCAGTGGACGAATATAGGCTGATAATGATGATGACTTGTCCGGCCCGAAACTCAGCAACGCGGACTGTATTTATCCATGCGACCATCAGATCCTTGCGTGAACAATTAAAGGACGTGTGGGCCAAATGGCAGATAGCCCATTGTCTTTTTACTTCCATGCCACGTTAAGTGGTTTAATTGCATTGTAATCTAATATTACTAAAAATGAAAAAAAAATGCCATTTTGTGGTGGTTATAGTCACAGTGTATAATATTCTACAAAATGGGCACAAGAGCTCGAGGTAGACCTGCTAAGTGGAGTGATCAAATACTCAAGGCCACCAATTTAACACTCCAATAGACAATCCACTCTGCGGGTAACCGGGCCGGCCGATCCTCAGCATTAAGGGACCGACGAGAGAGATGGATGGATAATATTCTACTAGTCAAGCCCTTTTATTTCATACCCATATTGAGGGAGTTGTGAAAAATTATGTAATGGCGGCGGCCATCTTGGAACGATTTTCATCAAACATACCTAAGAACACTCCCGACTAATTTAAGAAAACTTTACAAGATATTTTTTATATTAATTTTTTTCTAAACCTTTTTTGCAGCCATCAAGCATAGATTCAGATTTCCAAGAAACTCATTTGGACCTAGACGAAGAAATTTGGCGGAGAGAAGTTGATGGAATACCAATAGAAGAAGACATCAGGATCGAACGTAACGGGAGGCCAAGGAGAAGCGACTTCAGTAAAAAGGAAGAGTCAATGAGGAGTAGAACAAAAGAGAGTGAAGATAGCAGGGAGAAGGAAAACCATAGAGAACGGAAAGAGATTAGAGATGTGTCGGTTGGTGCCCCTGATACAAAGGAGTCAGGGTGTCAGACTCGGGAGAGCCTGTTCCAGACAGATCCTCCGCCCAGTTCTGATGGTAAGTTTGAAAGAACTGCTTTACTTTTTGTTTCAACAAATGACTTTCTGCAATAGGCTCGCCCCCTATACCGGCTGTACTGTAGCCGTACTGTAGGTGTGCATTTGTTCACCTCTGCCTTACCCTTCGTGGGATACAGGCTTGCTGCTATTATTTGTTATACTACTTCACGAAGACCTGGTAATCTTTATGTCAATCATCATTAACCCATAAGTGGCCCACTGCTGGGCATGAGACTCTCAGAGTGAGAAGGGTTGGGCCATTAGTCACCACGCTGGCCTAGTACGGATTGGCAGACTTTACACGCCGTTGAGAAAATCTCTCAGGCATGCAGGTTTCCTCACGATGTTTTCCTTCACCGTTGTAAGCGACAAATTATTAATCCGCTGATGATTACGATAAGACAAAAGTGCCTTGGATTTGAACTCGAGATCTCTGATTTGGCATTCTAGTGGTCATATCCCTAGGCGTTATCTATATTTATACTAATGTTATAAAGTAGAAAGATTTGATTGTCTGTTTGTTTGCTTTAAATAGGCTCCGAAACTACTGGACCGACCGAAAAATTCTTTCAGTGTTAGATAGCCCATTTATCGGGGAAGGTTTAAAGGCTATAAACCATTACGCTATAACTAATATGACCAGAGTAGCATTAAATTAAATAAATAATCCTGGGACATTTTACACAGTACCATCTAGTCCCAAACTAAGCAGAGCTTGTTCTATGGGTACTAGACAATGGATATAATACTTATATCCTTTTTTTTTTGTAAATAATACTTATAATACATAGGAAACACCCAGACAAACACAAACATTTATATTCATCACATAAATATGTGTGTCTTGTGGGAATCGAACCCACGACCTCGTGATCAGCAGTCCGGTACTCGAACCACTAGACCACAGACGTCGTCAAAAATGAAAAAAAAACGCAAAATGAAAAACGGGGGAAAAAAGTTATCAAGACCACGCGGGCGAAGCCGCTGGCGGGAAGCTAGTGTATCATATAGGCGTTAAGTTATGTATGTTCTTATATACGTATGATCAAAATACCTTTCTGTCATTGACATATTTCAATTACTTAACGGGCTTCGTCAGAAAAAAATCTGTACTTAGCGTTAAAGACAGGGCCAAGGCAATTCCAAAAAAAAAATTGAGGATATGAATTTTCCAACTCATGATAAAAATAAAGTCGCAATGTGATAAGCATCCTGTTCCATTACCGGAGCAAGCATAGGTCCCAATTTCTCGTGATTGGAACGGCGGGAGAAAATCGAGAGAATTCTTTCCGAGAATCCAATCTCGGTTCTAACGCGAGTGACATTTTGAATCTTCGAACCGGGGCTTGTACGAAAAGTTTTTTTTAAACTTTACCTCTTAGTAAGAAATTCTAGTACTTGCATTTATTATAGTCTGCGCGGAACACGTCGGCCGCGCCTTAGGTATGTGAGCGGCGGGACGGAGGGGCGGGGTCGAATGCGCGCGGTGGGAAAGGGGTGCGGGTGCTTGCATTTGTTTACAGTAATCCGCCGTCTCACCCCACTCCCTACCTAAGGCGCGGCCAACTAGTTCCGCGTGGACTATAATTTAATACTATTTTTTTATAATTAAAATACTTGTTGATTTACACATAGAATTAAATAATTATTAATTTAATATTTAATATATTATTAATTTAATAGAGGTTAATGAACATAGACGAAGCGAAAGTGGTGTGCCAGGATCGTAGCAAGTGGAAATCTATAGTCTCTGCCTACCCCTATGGGAAACAGGCGTGAAGCTATGTATGTATGTATTAAATAATTGATTAAAAATGGTACGGAACACTTTACGTGTATGTGCGGATTCGATTTAGCACTTTTGTTAGTGTATACATGTTTTTTTCTTGTATTTTGTTTTGTTTTTTTATAAGTGACTGTACATAAACGGTTAATTAATTTATTCAGCGGATAGCGGCTATTCAGACATTGTGAAACTCTTAATGTTATTTGCTGGAACCAACAGCAATAATCATAATATCTTACTCTCTAATACAACATTTAAATCTAGACTAGAATACTGTAACTGCCACTGTTTCCCTTCCCTATGTTAATTTTAGGGTCGTGTTAACGACCTATATCCGGCAACTACGACCTATGCTAGATAACGATGGTGATAACTAGGGCTTACAATACCACGGGATTGCTGCGGGATCCGTCGATCCCGCGGGATCCGTCGATCCCGCGGGATTCGCTAATTTTTCTTAAACATTGTTAATATTTATTAACATAAATAAATGTATTTACAAAAAAAGTACCCATAGTACAAGCTCTGCTTAGAAGAAGTATACTAATGTGCACCCACAGTTCACCGTTCTATTAAGATCCCATGCCATAAAGGGCCATTAATAACAAATTCAGACTCCAAACTGCTACTAAGAATTTCATAGAATAACCCAATAAAACTTTGCCTGACTTATAAATCAAACCCAAAACCTTAAGTGTACCAATTGCGTTAACAAACCAGTAAGGATAATCACGAATACGAAAATTTTACAACCCGAACTATCTTTACACCGAATTTTTATCGCAAAACTTACCATTGCGCAACCACTTGCATACAACTTTAGACGCGCACAGTTATTTCGTCAGAACTGTATTTAGCGCGGGATTCAGAATACCGGATCCCGGGATCCCACATTCAGACACTGCGGGTAATGCAATCTCTAATGACAACTATTAACAAGACTTAAAGCCTACAAGCTGTTCTCCAATTACTAAACGGGGTCTAAAGCTAGATTGTTATTATGTTTATTACTATTAAACTGCCTACATCACTTTAACACATAATTAAAGTCTATTCTGACTTTAATTTCGTGTTAAATTATTGCCTGCCTGCATGTCTGCCTCGTTGGTCTAGTGGTCGCAAGTGCGTCTGCTACGCCAGAGGTCCTAGGTTCAATTCCTAGATCGAGGAAATCTAGTGCTGTTGGGTTCTTCTGTAAAATTCCCAGTTTAGCAGCTCGGAGTTTGAATTTGTGCCCGGTTAATGGCATAACATAAAGAAAATTCGATTCTATAATAAAACATGTAAATCGAATTATACAATTGGTTCTTCCCCTATTACATGGGACCTCAATATACTGGCGAACCGTGGGTGTATATAAGAACACCTTTGCCTAATCTTTCAGGGATTATAGGCGTTATGGTATGTACTATGTGTTTATCAAATATAATAAGCTAACCTAAATTAAAAATTTAGAAAACCCCCGACACGAAATGTAAATTGCCATTTTGTGGTGGTGGCGATCTTGGATTTGAAATATATCATAGTGTATAGTATTCTCCTAGTTAAGCCCTTTCATTTGATACCCATATTGACGGAGTTGTGAAAAAATATGTAATCCACTATTTTGTGGCGGCGGCCATCTTGGACCGATTTTCATCAAACATAGCTAAGAACACTTCCGACTAATTCACCTTTCAAATAAAACAAACAAAATCCAAAAAACAATTATTGTACCAACATAATTTATTCGACTGACCAATCGCATACTTATTTTTTTCATTTATTTATTACTTTTTCTTAGGGTAGGTAGTTCTTTATTGCTTAACTACTTTATTTACATTACAAAAATTTTGTACAAAAGTGGATTTAATGCCATTAGGCATTCTCTGCCAGTCAACTTTATGGTGTTGCAGAGAAAATAATTGGTAGTGTGGCACTATCAAATTTTTTCTTCCTTCATCCTTTGCCATCAACACATATACTGTCCCACTGCTGGGCACGGGTCTCCTCTCACTATGAGAAGGATTAGGTTATAGTCCACCACGATAGCCTAATGCAGGTTGGCAGACTTCACATGCCGATGAGAAAATCTCTCAGGCATGCAGGTTTCCTCACGATGTTTTCCTTCACCATTAAAGCGGGTGGTAATTACGCACATGATTTCGAAACGTCAGAGGTGCAATCTTTGAGACCTTTGACTTGGCAGTCCAGTGGTCATACCTCTAGGCTATCACGGCTAGTACAAGTCTATCTAGCCTTTCCCAAACCATGTTGGGGTCGGCTTCCAGTCTAGCGGCTGAATATCAGTATTTTACACGAAGCGACTGCCAAGAGACCTCCGCAACACAATTTCTGAGCAATACCGATATTCGAAGGAAAATCTGGCTGTCAGGCTGGTCGTATGACAACCGGGACTGACATGGCAGGCATGGAGGGGTCTCGATATGTTAAGAATGGTCACCCATCCACAGACTGACCGCGGCAAGTGTAGCTTAACAGCTTGCAGATCGATTGATCAGCGTAGTTACAACTTGGCCACGAGCCCCACTAGGCTAGTACCACGCTTACCAAAAAAAATTTACCCGGCAGGTTCTGGCAGCAACAGCCGAGGGTTCTCGACCTTCGGCTACTCGGGCGCCACGATCGTCAGGCCTTCGCCCCCCGCCACCACCAACACCTCCGAGATCACCATCGAGCTGCTCAAGCAGATACCTGAATCAAAGCCACGTGAGTTTTACACTTCTTGGTCCAAATTGGAGTCCACGGTTAAGTTGGCAGGTCGAGCAAAATGTGATCGGGGTTTTCTATAAAAAAACTAAGTAGTAACTTGGTCAGAGAATCAGCATTTCCATACAGCGTGGCAATGCAGCCAGCCTTCTGGGTACCCTTCTAGCTGATGGCGATGCGGAGGAGTTTTTTGATGCCTTATTGTAAATAGTTATTTTATTATTATTTTATTTTAGTTATATTTAGGAATAGATTTTTAATTTAGTACTTAGATTGTAATATATAGTTATAGTAAATAAATAAAATAGTCTGTGTACAGTAAAAAAAAAAGTAGTAACTTGGAGTTGGATTTATGTCCAGTTAATAGCAAAAAACCCCTATTACATGCGACTTAAACATACCGGCGCACTGTGGGTGTACATTAGTACGTCCTCTAACTACTAACTACTGCCTACCCCTTCGGGGAAAACAGGCATGATGACATAATTATGTATACAGTACCTTAGTCTGCACTCGACTTCTGAAGAGTCTTGTACTTTGAAATTTGTAAGCCTACATAAAAACATAATAATAATCAACCCATATACTGTCCCACTGCTGGGCACGGGTCTCCTCTCAGTATGAGAGGGATTAGGCTATAGTCCACCACGCTAGCCTAATGCGAGTCGGCAGACTTCACATGCCGTCGAGAAAATCTCTCAGGCATGCAGGTTTCCTCACGATGTTTTCCTTCACCGTTAAAGCGAGTGATAATTACACACATGATTTCGAAAAGTCAGAGTTGCGTGCCTTGGATTCGAACTCGAGACCTTTGTCTGAGCAGTCCAGTGGTCATACCCCTAGGCTGCAACATAATGCTCAATGAAAAAAATTTACAGTAAATTTTTTATAGGTTTTTTAACAAAATTTTGACGTTTTTTTGAAGTCCTCTCGATTTTAATTAAAGGGTACATTGATTATTATTTATTCAAGCTTCGTATTACTTTTATGCCACTGCTGGAACCAGACGTCGTGGTATTCAGAGTCAAAAGTTTTAATGCAATGCCATTATACACCATTATACCTTCATTCAATATTCAGTTTAATACCTTAAAATTCAAAAAAGTTGCCAAAAGACTTGTAGACTCTATTTGTGATCGAAAAGCTGGATTATTTTTGGGGCACAGAATCAGCATTGCCATTCAACGTGGCAATGCTGCCAGTCTTCGGGGCACGATACCAGATGACAGCGATGAGGAGTACTTTGACGCATCGCAGCGGAAATTGAGGGTTGTTTTGTGTTAATTGAATGTGTATATTATGTAATATTAAGTTTGCAGTATACGAAATAAAGTTTTACATTAAAATAGGCTTCCAATAACGTGTGGCGTAGACCAGCTAGGCTAACATGCGCGCCACGACAAAATTTTGTTTACTCTTTTGTCTCGCTTTTTCTTGTGCGAAAACGAAACAAAAGGACGACATAAGCGTCAACAAAATGTTCTCGCGGCGTGTATGTTACCCCGGCTGGTTTCATACATTTCTGCCGATTGAATTTTAGTTGAAAAAAAGAAGTTAACGCATAAAAATTTTATGCTAATCATAAATTATACCATACCAAGAGATGACGTCAAGTCTTGCACAATTCCATTTTAAAATATTTCTTTTTTACAGAAAAGAAAATTCCTGACCGCCGCCCGATGAGTACCGAGACCACCCGATCGGCGCCCGACGTCATCATCGTCTCCAAACCGATTCGCTGAGGATGACCTTTGGGGCCCCCGCCGTGGGCCCCAACTCCTCCCGAGGCGTGGTACCCCTTGGAGCCCCGCGCCCGACCGGAGGGGTCTTACCAACCACACACTTGTCACCTCGACACGTTTTCAAAAAGCGTATCATTTGACAATTGTGACGGTTATTACAGTACGTACTTCGATGAAAAACCAAAGATTATTTATGATTATTGTTTAAAAAGTGATTTTGATTATAAAAAATCGCAAACTCTGCCTAGGAATTTGGGTTCGTCAGTGGACTACAAGCCTAAGGTGTACCCTCAACGTAGTGTGTGTTTTTATGGTGTTGATGACGATAAAGATACGTATCGAAGGTCAAAAAAGACATTTGTGGTAACAGCTGATATAGAACCTCACAGATAACATTTGTGAGGATTTTTATAGCATTTTTATATAGGATTAAAATAATTGTAGCTTTTGAATGGAAATTTCATTTTGTGATTGTTCTTTTTTCGTTATTTGAATGGCAGTTCCATTTTTCTCATTGTTCGTATTTTACTGTCAAAAATGTTTCGAAATTGTATCGTTAGTTTCAGACTCAAAGCTCTTAGGCTTGGTGCATACAGGTAGGATGGTACCGAATGTTATTAGCAGTCTGTCGTTGGTATTAATTCGGTCAACAATTATATTATATTTATAATCAAATCATTATTTCAAATTAAATTACTACATTTTTGGATTAGCAATTTCATACAATTTACTTTTTCAATTAAATATGAGTAAGAGTTAAAAAATAATTGGGGTATTAATAAAATATTGTATTCACCATTAAATTAAAATATCCTTAATTGTATTGAAGGTTTCAATAACCGGCAACTCTGATCGTAACATTCGTAACGTCACCAAGCGACATCGCGTAAAGTGTAGCATAATATTATAGCATTATCGTAACAAGGTTGACTCAATGAATATTCTTTCTTTTTTCGTTTGTGAAATTGTTATTTTATACATTGAGTAATTTATTTTGTATTGATATTATTATAAAGATATAATTTTTTGCTAAATAATCTCCTGAAACGTTTTTTAGCATTGACATTTAAAATTGTATTTTTTTATCAACAATTGTCAATTTTACGGTTTTATTTATTTATGTATATTGTTCTTAGTAAAATTTAGCTAATAATAGATAAAAAAAATTATTTATCTGAGCAATTTTTTAAATATTGCTATGAAATGTTACAAAATGGTGAAAATTTAAATATTATAATTGTAAATTTCAAAAGGTTACCTATGAAGATACACGCACATAATTATTGTTATTTAAGGGCTCTGCTTTACCCAGAATGGGTAGGACGTGGGGTTATGTATATATTTATATAAAACCTTAATACTGCCATTATTTTTGACGTTAGCATAATAAGTTAACTATTGTTAAAATTTATAAATTACTGTAGAAATACTTCGAAAGTGAAAGTTAATATTTTTAACTGTGTCAAAATTTTTAGTTACTGATCGATATTCTTTTTCTAACTATTAAAAAAAATCCTTGGCTAAATTGGACGTCAGGTTTTTTTTAAATTCATTCAAAGAAAATGCCAAAAAATATTCATAATATAAGTTGCCTCTATTTTACACTCTTTATGTGAAACAATTTAATTGAATTACCTTTCACAGTATTTCTACATTTATTAAGAATGCAATGCAATAAGTTATCTGTCATAGTTTTGTAAGTTCAATGTGGACGAATTGTTTGAAATTATCACTTAAGATTTATGAAATAACTCCAAATTTTAGCAAAGTATGTCTTTGATGAAGTTTGAATTATTCAAATGTTTGAATTTAGAATTAAATTATTACATTTTGGAAATTGAATCGTAAAATTGTAATATGTTTTGTTGAAATAATAATAGAGATTTATTCGAAATTTTAAATGAATTATGATTTTTATTTTGTTAGTTTATGGCCAATGGATGAATAAGCCTGGTTTGGTTGATTCAAAACACAAGTCTTCCAAAAATAAACTTAAAGAAATAATATTTGTTTTCAAGATCATACACTTTTAATAAATATCTATAAAGGTGTGTCCACATTAAATGGTGATATGATTTATTTAAAAACATTATATTGTTCCTTAAATTACATCTGTATAACTTGAACATACAACATATTATCACGCTTGTGAACCCCTAAGGTTTAGGCAGAGCTGAGGTTCTTAAGTACCTACATCCACAGTTTGCCAGTATTTAAGTCACATGGTCACAAACCAAGCATAAATCCAAACTAAGAGCTTTTAACTTTGCTCGATCTGGAAATCACACAACACAAGACTTCTATCCTGATAGTCACACTTATAGATTAGTTTCCAACTAAAATTATGAAGTTATACAAACATCACAAAGTAAATGTTATTTAAATGTATATTAGTTACAGCCGAATGGATTTTAATAATAACCAAAACTTTTAGACTAACATAAATTAGAGGCAAATGTAATGTTTATGTTACAAATTAGTAGTAAAACTAATTTCCAACCAAACTTATTTTATCTACTTAATTTATTCAAAACCGGCTGTTTTAGATAATTTTACTCTTTAAACAAACCGTCACGCCTGTATTCCTTTATTTAAGTCCTAGGGTTCGAGCCTATTGCCATTAACCGGACACAAATCCAAACTCCGAGCTGTTACTAAAAATTTTATGAAAAAACACACATAGCTCCTATTTTGTACTTTAAATATTTTATAAAGAGGAAATTGGTCTAGATTCGGTTTTCTTATCACATAAGTACTGTGAGTTGCAGCTGTTTTTTTTTTAAATAAACCATAACCCTGGCCAAATTGGGAATCGAACCCAGGACCTCAAGAGTAGCTGTCGGCGCTTCGGACTACTAGCCTAATGAGTCAATTTTACTTCTTTTTAATTTAAATTTAATAATTTTTGTTTCTCTTTTTAATCATCACAAGTGTGGACACACCTTTTTTTACTTTAAACAAGTGTAAATAATTAAAATGTAGTGAAAATATTAACTATTTAGACAAATACATAAATAAAAAATAGACCAATTCGAATAAAGAATATTTTTTAAGAATCAATTAAAATTAAATGTAAATAATAACATAATTTGTAGATAATTATGTAATTTCAAAATACTAAGGTGTTTGAATATAATTAATAATAAGTCTTAAATTTTTATTATTAATATTGTATAATTACAATTTGACAATATGTTTATTAATTGGTATATTTTACATAAAATTATTTAAATAAAACTAACGTTACATTTTATGGTTACATTTTATATTACATATTTTTATTGAGTCTTTAAAAGTGTATATTTATTGGTATAAACAATCTAAGGAAACATTTCACTAGACTCAGAACCCAAATATATAGCCCCACAAATTGATAATGTGCCTGGCGGCCATCTTGATGACGTAAAAATGACGTAGCCGGCAAGTACGGCGGATGACGTCACGTGGAGGTTAATTAAACAAGGTTCCAACCCATTAGCAACTTGCAGGACTTATACCTACGAGTATTTAAAAACTGTAAAGTGCGAATTTTTTTTATCAATATTTAGGCATGGTTTATACCAAAGGAGGAAATGGTTATTCGATTAAATTGTGCCTCTATATGACATAACTATAAAACACAATTTTGAATAAAATTATCACTTTTTGACTTCGTACCATCATGTTTTTATTCCCAAAGAGTTAGGCAGGTGTGTATTAGTGTATAGGTACAGTTCGCCAGTATGTAAGGTCCTATGTAATAGGGAACGAGACTATAAACATTATAAATAAAATAAAAAAACCTATATTTGATTGTCATTAATCGGAAATACATCCAAACTTGGAGCTGCTAATGAGTCATAGAAAAACCCCAATCATATTTTGCTTAACCTTGAATCGAATCGGAGACCCCGAGCATAGCAGATGCACTATCAGTCGCTTGGGTGACTAGGCAGTTCGTACAGACCGTAGATTGTTGATCGGGGGTAATTTCAAAATACAAGCCAAAGTCTGGCCACAAAAAAGTAACTAGCCTATATTTTATAGCAAAATAGGCCTTCGAGTTACTAGGCAGTTCATACAGAACGTAAATTGTTGATCGGGGGTAATTTCAAAATACAAGTCAAAGACTGACCACAGAGCGGTAACCAGTCTTTACTTTATAGCAAAATATAAATATTACGATTAAATAGCTTCGATTAATCCAACCCAATTTTCAGCAATTAACAAAAATATTCTCAACTTACCCTCCCCAATTAGTTCGAACGACAACTTAATTATTCGAAAATTACCCGTTACACAAAATTCTTCAACAGCCAATCGGGCAAAAGGAATGCCAACCTTCTCACAATTCGATTTCTAGAACTTCCAAATTTAAATTAATTGAATAACAAAAGCCTGCAAAAGGGCACCTTGTCTAAGAGTATTGTGGGTCTGGCAAGATTATTATTAGCCAATCAGCGCTCTGAGTTTTAAATTCAATTTTGTGTTCGCGAATGCGTTTTAATCAAACCTAATTCGGTTGGGGCTGTTCTTCGCTATGTTTTTGTTCATAAGTAATTTAATTAATTATTGTTGAAATGATAATTATAGGAAGTTAGAATGTTGCTGTTACCTTAGGCCTTTTTCAACATCTCTGGATAGTGTATAATGAGTGGATCATGATAATTTACTCAACAACTTAGTGTGTCTTTAAAAATTGATACTTAAAAAACCCCCGACACAAAACGAAAAACAAATTCGCAATTTTGTGGTGGCGGCTATCTTGGATTTGAAATATATCATAATGTTAAGTATTCTAACTAGTCAAACTAAAAGTGAAAAAATATGTACCTGATCCGCCATTTTATGGCGGCGGCCATCTTGGACCGATTTTCATCAAACATAGCTAAGGCTTCCGACGAATTCACCTTTCAAACAAAATCATAATCGGTTTGTCCGTTTGAGAGCCACTATGCCACAGACAGACACATACACTCACACACAGTCACGTCAAACTTATAACACCCGGTCGTTTTTGCGTCGGTGTGTCAAAAACAGAACGACACTTCAATTTTTTTTTTCTAATTCGTTTTTTAAACTCGGAAAAACCCGTCACACTGCAATGAGTTTGAACGAGGTTTGTACAAAATTCCGACTCCTGAAGTTTACAAGTGAAATTAAAAGTTGTTTTCAGAAAGGAAAGAATGTTTCAGCGTAAATATAATGTGGGAAATTTGGCAGTAATGTCTTTGTTGAATTGTTGGGTAGAGTTCAGTTTATCTTACCGCTTGTTTGGAGTTATAAATTTGTCTATTAATGTTTTTTGTTAAGAAGGCAATTTAAGGGGTTTTACTTTGCAAACATTTTATTTACCCGTGTCGTAACATCATTGATCTGTATTGGTGTAGGTACAGTTAAGAAAAGAGTAAGGTTTGCAGTATTTTGACAAAGATTCGTTGACCGTTGCTTAAATGGTTTAAATGACTTGGCGGGTGGGACTCGCGATAGCTTAGGGGTCATTGCGTCTGGTGTATTTAACCAGAAGACGCAGGCTTGAATCCTGTCCACAGTCGATTATTTTTTTGGATTTTTCCCTATATTAAAATAACTGTTATTATTTATACTTAACAGAGACAGGAATAATTATTTTTAATCGTTATTTAGAAATGTCTACATTCTTATAATTTAAAGTTACTAACACTTTCATTTGTTAAAAACTACACTTTCTTAAAAATAAAAATCCAACTTTTATTTAAAATGAGAACCATGCATCAACATACAAACATTCAAAAATGGAAGCACAATTTTATTCGAATTCAATTTTCGAAACAGATCCACGGTGCGTACTATTTTTTTCACGAAAAAAGTACCTACACCACTTTTTTTTTTTCCTAACCTATATAAACTCTTTGTATGATTATTTGTTTTTGTTTACCTAAAAGGGCTTTATATGCCTGTGGTAAAATAGTGTAAATAACATTGTACATAGATTAATGATTTATATATTGTTAAATTTGTAAGTAAATAAATTTTAAGCGTTTTTCCTACTGCTTGTTTTATTTTATTCGTAGAGAAATCCTGGATTGCATATCGATAAATATAAAAAATAACTTCTACTAGGTACTATAATAATTGAGGTCTAATTACCGAACCTATTGCCAATAGCCGAGCTACTTGGAATCGAATTAGGTATAATATTACGAATAGAAAACTAAAAAAAATTGAAATATAGAAGAAATATGAAAAATATAGCCTAAGAAAATCATAAGGCTTCCTTATTAAAATAGCAAACATATTTACAACATAAATTAAATTACCTATGTAAAATGATTCACTTTAAATGATTATTACCCTTTAAAGGGTAACGTCACCCATTTTCCTTGAGCGGAGAAATTATGTCCCATTTCCCTTAAATCCAAATACCCTCATATGATGCACAGTAGCTCGTAAATCCTCGAGGAACGGCTCATAACGTGGTCTCAACCCCTCTACAGTAATCCTGTCTTGATATGTTGAGATTATGACGTACATTAAGATACTTTTGTTTCTAGAATATGAGTAAAATAAATGGGCAAGTTAGAAAAATAATCATTTCTACCTACTTATGCTATAATACTAGCTTTCCGCCCGCGTGGTCTGAAATATTTTTCCCCGTTTATGCAACATTTTTCATTACTACTCCGCTCCTATTAGTCGTAGCGTAATAATATATAGCCTATAGCCTTCCCTAATAAATGGGCTATGTAACACTGCAAGAATTTTTCAAATCGGTCCAGTACTTTCGGAACCTATTCAACACAAACAATCAAATTCAAATATTTTATTTCAACTAGACACGTACGATCCTTGACATGATAATGACCTCTAACTGTACATACTTATACATTGCCATATATTTATTTCTTTCACTCGTACCAAGCTGTTTTTTTAATTTAACTTTATTCTAAGCTAAACTTTTTAGAATTTCATGCACGGAGACGCATGAAATGTTACCGTCTTGTGCTAAAACGGTTTCAAATTATTTATCGTGGCAATTTTGTATGAGTTCAGCAGCGCATTTTAATGTGGATATGATAAACTGGCTCAGAGAATGGGTTATCTAGTTGTTTGGTCCCACTATTACAATTTTATCCAAGGGCTAGGCAGAGATGTACTGTTCACCGTCATCAGTAACGCCATCTAGTATAAAAAAAGCAATTTCTGCCAAACAGAGTAAAAATACAAACAAGTAATAACAAAAAAAACGTTTACTGTAGAGCTTATAATCTATGCTTAGAATCTATCTATTAACAACAACAAAAAAACTATTATATATTAAACATAAACACTGAAGTGCCAACTTAGCTATTTTGTAGCTAAATCTAGCTATTTTGCACTCTGACAACTACCTTTTTTTAAACTAGAAAACAAAAAAAAATAAGGTACTTTGTTTTATTATAACATAAATTATACATATATTTAAACTAAAAATAAAGTGTAATATAAAAAGTGAATTTTTCCTTTTGTTGATTTTAATTCAGTAAATTATCTCTTAGAAAGGCGACATAGGAATTTTGTTCTTGTTACATGATTTTCAGTTCAGTTCTTCCGTAGTCGGGTGATAGTTTTTTAAACTAAAATTTTATTTTTTATGTGTACGTTTGGCAATATATAACTTGTAATAGCGACATCTAGTGAATATACTATATAAATACTACGATTAGCGATAAGTCAATACATTTCAGAAGTATGAAGTTAGTTCACTATAATGATAACAGATGGCATTGTTTTTCGAAGTTTGAAATATATCTACTGTAAATAGAGTATCACCACTTGTCCGACATTAAACTAAGTCAAACACTATACCGGTATTGGTCACAAAGCTAAACACTGCCGGCTAGGTGGCCTCGTCCATCAAATCGTATCATATATCATACCTCGAAGTTGAGTCAATACAATTTCTGTTTGAGTTTGCTTTGAACAAATTTAGTTTGTGCACTTAATACGTAGGTAATTCTACCGTCCGAGCGCGATAATGAGAGGTTGGTGCGGGGTATAGCATAAAAGCGCTTGAGCTACCCTAAACTGTGCCGCACCGCTGTGAAAAGACAAACAAGTGCACAAGCCAATCATTCAGTTTTTTCATGCCACATCTGACCGTAAAATGTCGGACTGCTGGAACATAAAATTCCCTGTAGTGCACTGCATGCTCTTAGACTTGGGTTTACCGTAGGCGCTCACAGATACTAAGACTCGCGTTACAAGGGAACCCCTTAACACCAACCAACAACAATAACCAACCAACTAACCAACGACAATAGGCATAGAATTCAAGACCACGGCCGAATCGGAACGACTGTATGAAACACTGTTTACGCAGCGCACGCAACGGAAGTTCTCATAAGAAATAATTTTTCCCCGTTTTTGCAAAAAAATTCATTGATACTCCGCTCCTATTAGTCGTAGCGTAATGGTATACAGCCTATAGCCTTCCTCTATAAATGGGCCATCTAACACTGATAGAATTTTTTAAATCGGTCCAGTAGTTTCAGAGCCTATTCAACAAACAAATTTTTCCTCTTCATAATCTACTATATAAAAATAAGTCGGGTTTTCCTTCCTGACGCTATAACTCCAGAACGCACGAACCGATTTCCACGGTTTTGCATTCGTTGGAAAGGTTTCGGGCTCCGTGAGGTTTATAGCAAAGAAAATTCAGGAAAAATTTCAACAGAAAAGCGGATTAAAAAGGTTATCAAGACCGCCGCTGGCGAAAAGCTAGTATTAGTATAGATATAGATATAGAAAGTAAGAAAGAAAACATTTAATTGCTATAAATACAACGACAATATAAGGATGGGTATATAAAGAATACAATAAGAATAAACACACTAAATGAATTATTAATAACAAAAATAAATTGGGGCGGCGGCGACGTACAGGGGGGCTAGACAAGTTGCATTTTGACATTCGAATCGACACACAAAATGTATGTAAATGACATTAATGACAGTGACAGCCTGATTTATCGAAAGCTTGTATCTTCTTCTTCTTCTTATTTATTTATGGCAATTGGTGCCGATGTCGACAATTCTGCCAATGTCAAAGTAGATAGGTACATTTAAATAATATTACAAGTAATAAATTGCTGTACTTTGTAAAATATTTCAAAAACAAGCAAAATGGCGATACGCCACAACCATGTTGGAATTCAAATTTGTTTCATTTCCATACATTTTGTGTGTCGATTCGAATGTCAAAATGCAACTTGTCTAGCCCCCCTGTACGTCGCCGTTGTATAAGTATAGCAAAAAGGTCCCCACTCAGCATAGTGCGGCAGCTATCTGCTGTAAATAGGGTATCGCTATTGTCCAACATTAAACTAAGTCAAACATTATACCGGTATTGGTCACAAAGCCAAACACTGCCGGCTAGGTGGCCTCGTTCATCAAATCGTATCATATATCATAGCTCGAAGTTGAGTCAATACAATTTCTGTTTGAGTTTGCTTTGAACAAATTTAGTCGCGCGTTGTGTGTTTGAATTTATTGCTAACTGACCTACCTCCATATTATGTACTTGCATGACAACAATATCACGCCTGTATTCCCCGAAGAGGGTAGGCAGAACTGTACACACAGTTTACCGGTATTGTTTAAACTTTGTACTGGGTATTTTACAGAAAAACCCAAGACTGCGCGACGCGGGCATTGAATCCACGACCTCTAGCGTAGCACTAATTTTACATACATACATACATAGCTTCACGCCTGTTTCCCATAGGGGTAGGCAGAAACTATAGATTTCCACTTGCTACGATCCTGGCACACCACTTTCGCTTCGTCTATGTTTATTAACATCTCCATGCATGCTCGTCGGTTTAGGGTGCTCTTAACCTTGCCTTTTTTGAGAACGTCCGCAATCTGGTTGTGATACGTTCGCCGAGGTCGACCCCTTCCAACCATTCCATTCGTACTCGCCATATATACTTGTTTAGTCAACCTCCGTTCATCCATCCTCTCTATATGCCCAAACCATCTTAACATACCTTACCAGCACTAATTTTAGTATAAAAAAAAATACAAAACAAATTATAACACTTTGCTCGACCACGGTATTGAAACAAAGGCCCTCTTACGTCAACAGTCGCACTTCAATATTTAGGCAGTTCATTCCCTTTTACCTGCATGATCTGATATTGTTATCTGGGCTGAGCCTATTGCCGGTTGCGTCTTAATAGTCATAATCTTGGGCACCTACAGATTTGTTCCCAACAGTTAGTTTGAAACGTGACGAGGTTATCAAGGTGTCTTATATATATAATATCCTAAATTGCTATATACTCGTTCTTATGCTAGCTTTCTGCCGGCGTGGTGTGAGTATTTCTTATAATCCATCCATCCCCTATTTCAACCCCTTACAGCCATTTTTTCGCATTAAAAAGTAGCCTATGTACTTTCTCAGGCTCTAGACTATCTGTGTACCAAAGGAGGTCATCAAAAGCCCATACAATTCAGCCCAAATTTGTACCGGGGGTACAGTCAGCAACGAAAGTAGCTGAACACTATGAAATCTTCAAAACGCTTTTACATCTTTAATATTCAGAATTCACTGACCCTTGAAGTCAGTACATTTCCTCATTTATTTATTTATTTAATTAATTACAACGGATCCACCAATTACAGTAACTAAAAAAAAGCCTAAGTTTATTAAAATCTACAAGACAAAGCAAAGTAAATAAAAGAAGGTATGATAGTGGCTGGTGAATGAAACCAACGATATGACAGATAGGAATTTGTTTATTACAATACAATACACTTAACAAACTTTTAATGCACTGAGACTGGTCTAGTTCAACCTATTTGTGGTTCTTGGGATAGACTGCGGGGCTATCGTATCCCTTAACCTCCTAGCTTGTCTTTTCCTGAGGGCTGCGGGGCTACCGCTCAGTTAAAGCTTTAGGCAACAAAGGAGACTGCGGGGCTATCGTCCTCTGTGCCGTCTGGCTAGCGAGTGATGTTTCTTCGGAGGGTCACCGTTTATATAGGTGGCCCGATGACTATGTGTGCTTCATGTATACTTTTCGTATGTAGTGGTTATCTTCGATGTTATCGCTGACGTTACACACGACGTATAATAGATGGCGCTAGTAGTCTATACTGTTACGTGCATTGATGTTTTGATGAATCTTGTTTGGGTTGCAATCTAAGTGGATGACGCAGTGGTATACACTCGTACCAGTAGATGGCGTCTTGTTACATTCTCCCCCTCTGGTACTCTAAAGTCGTCCCGATTGAGTACCAGCACCAGCTTGTTGACGAGGCCTTCCTCTTCGACGTATGGGATATGTGGGTTTGGATATCATTTTCTTCCTCCCCCTGCACCAAAGCTGCTCCTATTGCGTAATGGCTGGCATCAGTCTTGATAGCAAAAGGTATATCGTTACTTGCTTGTTTTAATACTGGTGCAGTAGTTAATGCTTCCTTTAATTTTATAAATGCTTCCTGTTGCTCTCGTTCCCATTTCCAACTTATTTTATTCTTCGTTAAATTGGTGAGTGGTCTAGCAATTTCCGCAAAATTATTTATAAATCTCCGATACCACGATGCAGTTTGCAAAAATGATATCAATTGTTTTAAGTTTTTAGGCGCCTGGCGATCTGCAATAGCAGATATTTTCTCTGGGTCTGGTTTGATCCCGTCGGGAACTATTAGGTGTCCCAGATATTTAATTGCAGAGCACATAAACTTACATTTCTTTCTATTAACTCGTAACTTGTATTCTTGTTTAATAAATAAATCTCTTGGCTTGAAACGGAACGTTCCAAATGGTGAAACGAAACTTGTTTTGTCGTTATCATCTGGATGTACTAAAATCTGCCAGTAACTAGCCTGTAAATCAATTGTTGACATGTAGGGCATGGCTTTTGCCTGATGTAACAAATCATCAATACGTGGCAAAGGGTATCTGTCAGGTTTAGTGATTTCGTTGAGTCGACGATAATCTACGCATACTCGGACATCATTTTCTCCTTTTGGAACTAGAATTACAGGTGCTGACCATGGGGAATCACATTCCTCGATAATGTCATTACTAATCATATCATCCAGCTTCTCTCTTAGTTGTTTTTGCCTTGTAGGTGATAGTCTATAGGGCTTAACACTAATAGGTGGGTGATTGCCTGTGTCTATTCTATGTTGTGTAAATGGAGTTGGTTCTGTGTTTTTCTCAAAGATGTCGCTGTGATCAAATAACAATTCATTGAATGTTAATCGTTCATTATTTGAAAGTGAGGTTCCTTCATCGGGATGTAAATAAATATCAACAGAATACAAAGAAGTAGGATTTTCTATTTTTTTATACACCGACACACTTGTGGCAAATTCTTCTACTTTATTGTAATTTCTTTCACCGTCGTATCTCTTCGTACACCGAGCAAAACTTTTACTGTATTTATTTCCAGCTTCGTTCGCTTCTGACAATTTGTTGATTAGTGCAGTGAATTGTTCCTGTGTCATCACCATCATTTCTTGTTTTTTCTCAGACATGTCAAATAAATATGAATATCTTGAGGGTAGATTTGTGTTATCCGCCAATATGAAGGTACTCCGTAAATATATGCGGGTACTTCGTAAAAATTGTTGCGGGTATATTAATTTTTCGTTGGGCGCCAATATGAAGGTACTCCGTAAATATATGCGGGTACGTCGTTAATTTTTCGTTGGGCGCCAATATGAAGGTACTCCGTAAATATATGCGGGTACGTCGTTAATTTTTCGTTGGGCGCCAATATGATAGTGGCTGGTGAATGAAACCAACGATATGACAGATAGGAATTTGTTTATTACAATACAATACACTTAACAAACTTTTAATGCACTGAGACTGGTCTAGTTCAACCTATTTGTGGTTCTTGGGATAGACTGCGGGGCTATCGTATCCCTTAACCTCCTAGCTTGTCTTTTCCTGAGGGCTGCGGGGCTACCGCTCAGTTAAAGCTTTAGGCAACAAAGGAGACTGCGGGGCTATCGTCCTCTGTGCCGTCTGGCTAGCGAGTGATGTTTCTTCGGAGGGTCACCGTTTATATAGGTGGCCCGATGACTATGTGTGCTTCATGTATACTTTTCGTATGTAGTGGTTATCTTCGATGTTATCGCTGACGTTACACACGACGTATAATAGATGGCGCTAGTAGTCTATACTGTTACGTGCATTGATGTTTTGATGAATCTTGTTTGGGTTGCAATCTAAGTGGATGACGCAGTGGTATACACTCGTACCAGTAGATGGCGTCTTGTTACAAAGGTAAAAACACTTTCATACCTTCCTCTCACAGTACTTCTGACATACCAATATAATCTTCGTCCACTCATCCGCAAACAGATCGCCTGTTGGATTAGAATCCAAGAGATCGTTTAGCGCAGCTCATAATAGAGGACAATTATATGTTTAACCTTAGTCAAAATCTAATGAATAATTTTGGTACTGTGATGTTTTTAAGCTTTCGCTGTGTTCAACGACTTTCGTTGCTGACTGTACATGACAGCAGTCAAGTTCATAGTTTTTACATGGTTTATACCGTGAAATCACTATGAAACTGATGATAATCTGCCGTAATGGCGTGCGTTTGATATTTCGAAACTGACACTGACAGTTTTTAACCCCCGACGCAAAAACGACGGGGTGTTATAAGTTTGACGTGCGTGCGTGCGTGCGTGCGTGCGTGCGTGCGTGCGTGCGTGCGTGCGTGCGTGCGTGCGTGTGTGTGTGTGTGTGTGTGTGTGTATGTGTGTCTGTCTGTCTGTCTGTGGCATCGTAGCTCCCGAACGGATGGACCGATTTTGATTTTGTTTTTTTTATTTGAAAGGTGAATTAGTCGGGAGTGTTCTTAGCTATGTTTGATGAAAATCGTCACAACTCCTTCAGTATGAGTATCAAATGAAAGGGCTTAACTGGGATAATACTATACACTATGATAATTTTCAAATCCAAGATGGCCGCCACCACAAAATGGCAAATAGCATTTCATGTCGGGGGTTTCAAAATTTTTATGTTCACAGTAACCCGCCGCTTCGCCCCCATCCCTACCTAAGGCGCGGCCAACTAGTTCCACGCGGACTATAGGTAATCATAACATTTTATAGGTACTTGAACCGATAAAATATTATTTCTTTCTTCTTGCTTTCTTTCTCCTTTCTTTCAATAACCTTGGCACAACGGTAGTGTTGGTAACTTCACCATTACTGTTGCGCCGTGTATCATGGGTTCTGCTCCCAAACGAGACAATTATTTATAAACCGCTACATCAATCATGCAAATATTCTTCATATCTTGCATCTGACAGACCTGCCACGCCCCAAGTTACGAGAGCGTGAAGATAAAACAGGGATACCAAAGAAGGCAGATCACGTAGCGCCCCCTAGCGGGCATTATAATAAATTTTGAAGCGCCACTGAAGCGATGAGCACTTTACAACACCCCTGGGTGATATAATTTTTAACTTAAATATTCGTTTAAAATACAATCTTTTTGCAATGATTTTGTATTTTTCGTCTGGGTGTTAAAATTTTATCACCTACCCATTTACTGTTTGGAATTGGCACGGTGTCCTCTTAGAATAAAAAAAGTTTAGGTACGGAGTTGGGTTCACCACGCTGGCCCAACAAATGGTATAATTTTATTGTCACTTGGCAATTGCAAAAATGCAAGAAGGTCATCAAAAGCCCATGCAACTCAGCCCAAATTTACACCGGAGGTACTGACAGCTGTCTAGTTGATAGTTTTTACCATGAAATCACTATGAAACTGATAATAATCTGCAGCAGTGGCGTGCGTTTTACATTCCGAAACTGACACTGACAGTTTTTACTATGAAATCATTACGGAACAGATAATAGTGTGCCAAAATGTCGTGATTTTTCTCAAATTAAAAGTTTTTTTTCTCATCCCCCAGTCTATATTAAAAAAAAGTACGACTAGAATTTTAGCCAGCGTAATACAGGCTGTTTTTCCAATAAGTGTACCATCGGTACATCATTTGAGCCGATTTCGATGACCTCCTTTGATCAAGTCATAAACCAAGCAACCATTATTTTGGAAACGTTCAAACAGTTTTTGATTTTTGAAAGTATCTAACATACCATTACGCCTGTATTCCCCAAAGGATAAGGCATAGGTGTAATAGGGAGTGTGCCTATTGCCACCCTAAAATTTCAAACGTCAAAAAACAACCCGGGCAGAAAACTCTGAGCTGTAATTGGAAATTTATTTATTTTATTTTGGATCTCCAACAAAGAATACACAATGCATGTTACAAAAATGTTACAACAATTTAAACCTTGTGCTTCCTTAATTACAGGAGATCACAACATGCTTTAAAAACAAACAGATATTTAGAGCACAATTATTAACAAATTATTATTATTGTACAACAATTTACACTGTCATTGCTCAAGTAGCAGACACAATAACAAAACTATTCTATTCATTTTGACTTTGAAACAATTCTGACAACACATTTAAACGAGGCATTAAGTCCGCCTCTGTACACATGTGCATAAAGAATTAAAATAAATAAATAAATAACAACTACTTATAATAATAGAGTTAACTTTTCCATAAATTTATCGCTGTATAAATTCTCAGACACCCACTATCGCGTCTGCATCCCACAAAATCACCGCAAAGACAACAGATGGCGTGATTCACCTGGCTTGCAGCAATTAGTGTCGCGAGAGCGCGGCCAGACACTCCACTGATACTCATCGTGTTGTGAGAGGGCGACACTCGTCTAATTAGAGAAGCGAGACCGCTCTAGTTCATGGTAACCCTTTTGGAAAATTATGAGGGACATTTTTTTTAGTCATAAATAATTATTATGTTCAGTTTAAAAAAATTACGCCTGTATTCCCAATTTTTACAATTCCAATATTAATTTTTACCTTTTTTTTTTCAGTTGACTATATTGAAGTATCTTTAATCATAGGAAACAATAGGATATTATCACTAAAACAATCACTACAATAGTGCCAAAGTATTTGTTCAATCCATTTACTTGATACCTACGGGGTTGGGGGCATAAAAAAAATGGACCAGCCAACCTCCCGGCAACATCCAGATTCTTAAACCGCAGGGTTTTCTGAGTTCAAAACTGTGTACAGACTGCGGTCCTCACATTTTGCATACTCGATTCCCCCTAGCACCCGTACTAAAATATTTAGTAGGCTTTTCATTTTTAATAAAACAAGCAATAAAATCCCCTATTATCGGTATGCACTGTGCAAAAAACATAGACCATAAACATAGAGTTAGGTCTATGTAAAAATACATAGACCTAACTCTCCGAAAATACAGACATCTTGTCACTTCTCTTACTAACAACGTGGAATATCCGACCAATTGAAAAACCGCACCCACCCTACATTTGAGGCAAACGAGCGATCAAAACAGCTTAACCCGTCGCTAAGAACATTTCATTTGTGCCAACTGCAGGACTTGTGCGGCAGACTGTAATAGTGACGTCATAGTTGTGTACAACAATTGATGGCTTTTGTTGTTGTTTACCTGAGATTATGTTATATTTGAAGTGGGGCTCGTGGCTTAGTAATTTATTATTCTTAAGTAAACATACCATCACGCCTATATTCCCCAAAGGGTTAAGTAGTCCACCACGGTGGACTAATGCAGGTATGTAGATTTTACATGCCGTTTAGAAAATCTGTCAGGCATGCAGGTTTGCTCACGATGTTTTCCTTCACCGTTGTATATTTAGCGCTAGAGCGTACCAGACACACACACACACACACACACAGACACACACACACACACACACAAATCGGTTCATCCGTTCGGGAGCTACGATGCCACAGACAGACACACACACACACACACACAGACACGTCAAACTTATAATATCGATTTTGCGTCGGGGGTTCAAACATATGGGTGAGCGTCCAAGTCGTTCAAACACAAAATACACGACGCTAGTCTGGTACGCTCAAGCGCCCTGACGCGAGCTTTATACGCGTTCTGTTTGACGTAGCCTTTATTATTAATCATAACGTAACATGATTACGAAAAGGCAAGAGGTGCGTGTCTTGGATTTAAACTCGAGAACTGAGACCTACAACTTGGCAGTCCAGGGGGGCTAGACGACGTGCATTTTGACATTCGAATCGACAAACAAAATGTATGGAAATGACATTAGTGACAGCCGGATTTGTCGAAAGCTTGTGTCATTTCCATACATTTTGTTTGTCGATTCGAATGTCAAAATGCACGTCGTCTAGCCCCCCAGTGGTCATACCCCTAGGTTATCATTGCTTGTTAATTGCACGTGTTAAATGTACTCGTAAATAACTGTCATGACGTTAGTGAGTAGTGTGTATGACATGTAACTTCATGACGCGTATTACTGAAACATAACATAATATAAATCTCTCGCCCGCTCGGAGCGTGTGTGTCAACATGGCTAGCACCCTTGAGAATTGTATTACGAACGATTACAAAACGAAATAAAAGCTTCTTAAAAGTAAGCTCCGATAGCCTAGTAGTATGACCATTGGACTGCCAAGTCGTAGGTTCCAAGAGCCAACCCTTTTTTCATTATAATAATATAATAATAAGACGTTTATTTCAGACTATGGTATCCATTTTGTTAGTAGTCCTTAGTCGTATGCGAATTAATAATTAACTAATTATCACTCCCATAAATATGAAGAAACCTGCATGCCGAAGAGGTTTTCTTGAAAGTGTGTGAATTTTGCCAACCAGCAGTATACCAGCGGGTTGGACTATAGCCGAACCCTTTTCTCTCTGAGACGAGACCCATGCCCAGCAGTGGGACAATAAATGCCAAGAGCGGGAGAATAAATAAAAGGGATCTGGGTTTTTCAAATTTGCTACTTAAAAATCTAAATACACATTTTAAACAAATGCAGGATCGTCACTAACACGGACAGAACTTTATTGTTTTTACAAAATATTTTTTTTAACGAGGATGTAAAATAAATATAAAATAGATGTAAAATTTTGACGACGTCTGTGGTCTAGTGGTTCGAGTACCGGACTGCTGATCACGAGGTCGTGGGTTCGATTCCCACAAGACACAAACATTTATGTGATGAACGTAGGTGTTTGTGTTTGTCTGGGTGTTTCTTATATATTATAAGTATGTATTTACAAAAAAAAAGTATATAAGTATTATATCCATTGTCTAGTACCCATAGTACAAGCTCTGCTTAGTTTGGGACTAGATGGTGCTGTGTAAAAATGTCCCAAGATATTTATTTATTATTTAAATAAACATATCATCACTCCCGTATTTCACGAAGGGCTAGGCAGAGTGTACTGATATACACCCACAGTTGACCGTTATGTTTAGGTCGATGCAAGCCTGTTGCCATTAACCGGGTAAAAATCCAAACTCCGAACTGCTACAGCGAAATAACACTTTGCTTAACCTGAGAATCGAACCCAGGACTTCGGCCAACGAAGCAGTATTCACAATTTAAAATTAAATCCAAACATTCAAATATTCCTAACGCAACTGGTCCCGCCATTCTCACGTACACCTCGCCTCGAGTTTCCATTCTCAAAGTAGCACAAACTCGATATTGCAGCCGTGACACTTATAGACAAAGTCGTCTCGACTCGGCGCAGTTCAAATGAGAATCCCGTTAAAGAGACGCCTTTGATTTTGGAACATAAACGGATTCCTGAAGCGAGGAATAACATCGCCCTGTATATTTGTGGTGGGTATTGGAAAACGGACGGGTATGTTTTGCTATTAATGGATAGTGATGTAGAAATACATTTTGGAATTCGAGCACGTTTAAATTATTAATTTAAATACATACTTATACTTTCTTATATACTTCTTTTTTGTTTTACTTATAATATATATGTATTATCCATCGTCTAGTACGTATTGTACAAGCTCTGCTTAGTTTGGGCCTAGATAAAAAAAACCTTAAATTTAATGAAGAAAAAAATCGGCTGGATTCGAACCTGCGTCTTCTGGTTCGGTACACCAGACGCTTAGACCGCTAAGCTACCGCGAGCCCGGCTCGCCAGTCGAAATCTTCCTTCACATTCTAATTTACGTCTTAAAGGTGACGTAAAATCTTCATTAAAAATAACTTGTAATCTTAGCATGGAAAATGCTTTAAAAAATAAAAAATGATATTATATCCATTATCTAGTACCCATAGTACAAGCTCTGCTTAGTTTGGGACTAGATGGTGCTGTGTAAAATGTCGTAAAATACAAAATGACGCAGGTTCGAATCCTGCACGCCAGCCGATTTTTTCCTTCATTAAATATGAAATGGATATAATACTTAAAAATAAATAAAAAATATACAGCACATCCACGAAGCAATCGCTTGATATTATTTTCAGATCAGAATAAAAACCAAATCACGAAAATAACGCTCTCATTGTATCCCGTTTTGAAATTTTATATTTCAAGCGAGATTTATCGCTCGCGTCGGGAATATCAATGTAAACGACGGCGTTTTAAACGACGATACTTTGTAAAAACTATTCGCTTTTGAAATATTAAAACGTATATTTTATAACCTTTTGTGTCGTTTAGTAAAGAAAGTAGAGACAATTAAATTATACAAGCCTTTGCCCGTGAATTCGTTCCCCTACAAGTTGAATTTTTCCCCCGTTTTTGCAATATTTTTAATTGATACTCCGCTTCTATTGGTCTTAGCGTGATGATACATAGCCTATAGCCTTTATCGATAAACGGACTATCTAGCACTGTAAGATTTTCAACTGAGCGGCTGTACAATTTAAAAAATTGTACCGATAATGTAAGTATGTTATTCATTGCTTTTTAGTTCCTATGTGTTTTTTATCAAATCAGACCAATAGTTCTTGAGATAAACAAACTATTCAGCTTTATAATAATTAGTATACATTACAATACACGACAATTGACGACGTCTGTGGTCTAGTGGTTCGAGTACCGGAATGCTGATCACGAGGTCGTGGGTTCGATTCCCACAGGACACAAATATTTATTGTGTTGAACTTAAATGTTTGTGTTTGTCTGGGTGTTTCTTATATATTATAAGTATGTATTTACAACAAAAAAAAGTATTTATGTATTATATCCATTGTCTAGTACCCATAGTACAAGCTCTGCTTAGTTTGGGATTAGATGGTGCTGTGTAAAAATGTCCCAGGATATACATAGTTGGTGCCTGCAAATCAAAATGGTTTTATTATCATAAATAGCAACGGACCTCGACTTCATATAGATTTGAATTTCTCGGCTTTTTTTCTTTAGTATGCATGTACTACATATAAACGGTCCTCAATCACTCCTGTAAAGTCTGCCAACCCGCATTTAGGCAGCGTGGTGAACTATAGCTTAACCCCTCTCATTCTAAAAGGACGTGCCCAGCAATAAGACGACTAATGGGTTGATGATCTTTAAAATGATATGTAGTAAAATCAAATCTTTCCTCTTTATTATATTGGTTTAAAAGTTTAGATACATAGATATACTTTTAAGCAAATTTTTTGTCAACGATCTGTCTTCTAAACTAACTATATACAATATATATTTGGTATTCCATCACTCACAAGTTACGTGTGCGGTGAAGCCCGCGTCGTTCACAAAGCCGGGCCGCGCCGCGGGAAAACAATAGCTTGTGAATACACAACAGTTCCGTCACATACAAAGAGTGACAGATAGATAACATATACTAGATGTGTTAGGGCCTATTACACAACCTCCTTGTAGGTCTCCGTTGAATTACTAAAGAATGAAGAAATAACCCAACCTAAATTAAAAATGTAGAAAACCCCCGACACGAAACGTAATTTTCCATTTTGTGGTGGCGGCCATCTTGGATTTGAAATTTATCATTGTGTATCGTATTCTACTAATTAAGCCCTTTCATTTGATACCCATATTGAGGGATTTGTGAAAAAATATGTCATTCGGTATTTTGTAGCGGCGGCCATCTTGGACCGATTTTCGTCAAACATAGCTAAGAACACTCCCGACTTACTCACCTTTCACATAAAAAAATCAAAATCAAAATCGGTTCATCCGTTCGGGAGCTACGATGCCACAGACAGACACACACACACACAGACACGTCAAACTTATAACACCCCGTCGTTTTTGCGTCGGGGGTTAAAAAAATATTGACCAAAAAAATATACATTTTCACTCTTAGTTTTTCTATTGACCCCAAACGAGATAATGATTTCGTAAACAAGTTTTGTTCCTTAATATCATCACGCCTGTATTCCTCGATGAGTTAGACAGAGGTCTACTGCTGTACACTGACAGATCACCGGTATTTTTAGGTCACATGTCTTAGAGAAAACAACAGAAAAAATATTTAAAAAATCTAAATATTCGGCTATTAATCTAATCTAAACATATGGCACTATTGTTTATTCTATTTTATTTATTTGGCTCACCAACAATTGAGTACAGTAATTCAAATACAATATATACATTCATAGACTTATGGCCTAGTGTATCAATCTCTTACAGGTAAGCACAACATGCATTATTACATTGTTACCGGATATACAGTTAAGAAAATAATTGGATTATTGACAATATTAACCAAATCAGTTTACTTTGTTTTTATTTAATGCATACCCAGAAGCAGGCAGATAATCTTTATTTTTAGTTTAGGGTAGTTTTTATCCACAATTTTCATATTATGAGGACGCCTTAATACTTGCAATCATTATGGAGCTTGTTTTATTACGATGGATCATTTAGTTTAAAAGTTACACCGTTTTGTTTACAATGGGGTCACAGTAAAGAACAAAATTTATAAAAATGCCATAAAAATACAAGGTGGAAGGGACATTGACGCAAATCCGAATACCATGAGTTCAGTACATGATTACGGAAAATTTCAACGCAGGGGTTGAAATTTATCGTAACATTTTTCGTCAATTTTTCAATTTTTTCTGCTGTTTTTTTTTATCAAGTAAAAAAAAACGTGTAAAAAAACATTATTTCTATCCACCCAAATTAGATTTATAATAAAAAAATCATTATTTCATTTATTTTAGATCGCGCGCAATATCTGTAATAACCGATCATTTTCTACATGAATGACCTAGGTCATTTTATTTTTGACCTTGAGTGAAACCTTGTCACGGCGTTTGTGCGTCGATGTCCCTTCCACCTTGTATAAACAAATAAAAATAAAAACAGCTTTAGGGAATAAAGCCGTGACAGTATAGTATGTTATTTACTATATATGAGTTTCGCTACGCGCAGAAACTTTTAGACAGAAAAATCAAATAAAAGCTAGTAGATATCATTTATCACAAGTTTTGTTAACTAAGGTATATCCAGTCTCTATAACTCTGTGAAACTTCCTCCGTCTCCCACGAGCCCATCTATTTAGGGATGTCAATCCTCACGCCCGCTTTCCTTTAAAGCGTAGGCAGAAATACGGAAGCTATCAACATTAAACTTGTTGCGACGATTTAACTTGGCGTTAGATTGCATATGTGTGGAGACAAACCGAGAAATCCTGTGTTTATTTCTAACTGATTGCAGAAATAGAGTAATAATGCCGGAATCCGTGTTCCCCGGAGACTTATAATTTGGATGTCTTCAAGACGAGTGTGAATCGGTCTCTACTAAGCAAGCGCGCCCCATCGTAGGTCACATCGTTGCTTAACATCAGGCGAGTTGTGGTGTTTTTTACTTAGAATCCCTCAAAAATCTTCGGGAAAAAATTAACCGTAAAAAGATGATCGATTTGTCGTTGGTATTCCACTTATACGCACGAAGCGTTTTGCATCATCATTTATCATGCGAACGGCTAGGTAGTGGAATTCTCTAGGGGAAACTACAAAAACGTAGGCTGCTACGATTGTGTAGGCTGCTACGAAAGCATAGGCGACTACGAAAGCGTAGGCAACTGCGAAAGCGTAGGCTGCTACGAAAGTTGAAGCAGCTATGGCGTAGGCTGCTACGATAGCGTAAGCTGCTATGATAGCGTAGGCAACTATTAAAGCGTAGGCCGGCTGGTACGAAAGCATAGTCTGCTACGAAAGCGTAGGCTGCTACGATTGTGTAGGCTGCTACGTAAGCGTAGGCTGCTATGAAAGCGTAGGCTGCTACGAAAGCGTAGGCTACTACGAAAGCGTAGGCTACTACGAAAGCGTAGGCTGCTACGAAAGCGTAGGCTGCTACGAAAGCGTAGGCTGCTACGATAGCGTAGGCTACTACGAAATCGTAGGCTGCTACGAAAGCGTAGGCTGCTACAAAAGCGTAGGCTGCTACGAAAGCGTAGGCAACTACGATAGCGTAGGCTACTACGAAATCGTAGGCTGCTACGAAAGCGTAGGCTACTACAAAAGCGTAGGCTGCTACGAAAGCGTAGGCAACTACGATAGCGTAGGCTACTACGAAATCGTAGGCTGCTACGAAAGCGTAGGCTACTACAAAAGCGCAGGCTGCTACGAAAGCGTAGGCTGCTACAAAAGCGTAGGCTGCTACGAAAGCGTAGGCAACTACGATATCGTAGGCAACTACGAAATTGTAAGCAGCTACGGCGTAGATAGCTTCGAAAGCGTAGGCAGCTACGTTATCATAGCCTGCTACGGTCGTAGCAAATTTGCGTAGTCGTTTACTCCAATATACCATTATCTTTTCTCTTTTAACCCTGCATTAAATCCTTTTATATAAAAAAAGGCTTTTATAAAGTAATTTGGTATTCCATTGAGGTCGTAACCATTGAGCTAATGTGCTATAAAGGTAGATGTAGGTGTTCGATAAAGCACGATTGTATTTCGACGGCACTAAAAATCTTATTGTGTTTTTAATTGGATTTATAAAAAATGTGAGGATTCTCGCTCGCTCTCAATCGCTTCGTAGAAACTGATAATATTCAAGCGTATCTGCTTCATTTAGAAACCAACCCAAAGATTCCACGAAGGGTTGGGCAGACTAATGTAAACTCGCAGTACACAGGTATATTTAGGTCCCATATAATAGGGGAAGAGCCTATTGCTATCAACCACCACATGCCGATGCAGTTCGGGAACTGCTACTGGGAATTAAAAAAAAATCCAGTAACACTTTGTTCGACCCGGGAATCGAACATTAACCTCTAGCGTAGCAGTTCCAGAGACTACTAGACCAACGAAGCAGTGTTAGGAATAGTCAAAAATGACATTTTAGCCATCTAAGAAATAAAGGTGGTCATCGAAATAGGTCCAAATGATGTACCGAAGGTACACTTATAGGAAAAAATACTCTGTATTACGCTGGTTAAAACTCTAGTCGTACTTTTTTTTTAAATATTGACTGGGAAATGAGAAAAAAAACTTTTAATATGAGAAAAACCACGCCATTTTGGCACACTTTTATCTATTTTGTAATGATTTCTTATGTAAAAACTGTCAGTGTCAGTTTCGGAATGTCAAACGCACGCCATTACGGCCAATTACGGCAGATTAATATCAGTTTCATAGTGATTTCATGGTAAAAAATATCAACTTGACAGCTGTTATGTGCCTCCGGTACAAATTTGGGCTGAGATAATTCTATGAATCGTCAAAAAATCTACATTTTAGCCATCTAGGAAATCCTCGAAAATTCGTTCGTTGTAAATCACAATCGTTACTTGTCTGCAAGTCTAAACACGAATACTGCGGCTGCAAGTAAGGTGAGCCGGCTATATTTCCCACGAGAGCTTTGAGGTCGGTAATATAGCCGAAACAGATTTGTTCTGCATATCTTTACGGTCAAACTGTACAGGGGGTTAGAGAAGTTGCATTTCGACATTCGAATCGACAAACAATGTAAGGAAATGACACAAGCTTTCGACAAATCGGGCTGTCACTAATATCATTTACATACATTTCGTTTCTATTCGTATGTCGATTCGAATGTCGAAATGCAACTTGTCTAAGCCCCCACGAACACAGCCATATAAACAATAACAGAAGTGCTGAGGTGATTTTTTCACGAATGAACCATTGCAACCTTGAGATAACAGCAATGTCACTATAGTATTGGTTCGTAAATACTGTGTTCATATTATCACAAAGTACTATTAGTACTTTAGGAGAAAATCGCTTATGCACTTTTGTTAGTGTATACAATCATGTTTTTGCTCGTTTAGCTACGAAAAAATCTAAATCTTCCTTCACATTCTAAACTTACGTCTTAAGGTGTCGTAGCGACATCTATTGTGATTGCTTCATAACAATTTCGATTGACGAGCGAGGCAAGCGGTAGCTTAGCGGTCAAAGCGTCGGGTGTACCGAACCAGAAGACGCCGATTCGAATCCTGCCCGCAAGCCGATTTTTCCTTTATTAAAAATAACTTGTAATCTTAGCATGGAAAATGCTTAAAAAATACATATAGAAAGCTTAGATTTACTTGAATGTCTTGTTTTCTAGACCAACAGAACTACGTTCTTTATTCTAACTACTCCCTTGAGGGGTCCATAAACAACGTTATTCTTTTGCCGGATTTATGGAAGGTAAGGAGAACAAAGTGCCCACCTAAGTGCCGATAGGCGGACAGTGACGCAAGATAGGAACGAGTGGCGGTTGAAGTAATTAAGGCCCAAGTCTTCCGAAATAAACTATGAATGAATTTTATTAATAGTCTATAATTGCTTTAAATATAAGCAGGGCTACGGCAAGGCGCCATCGCTACATGGTGGAAGTGCCTAAATCTCGCACTAAACGTTTTGCCTCCACATATATAGTGCGAACTGCTCTACTGTGGAACTGACTGCCGGAATCCTTATTCCCAGAGACCTATAATTTGGGTGTCTTCAAGACGAGAGTGAATCGGTTTCTTCTAGGCAAGCACGCTCCATCGTAGGCCACATCGTTGCTTAGCATCAGACAAGTTGTGGTCAAGCGCAAGCCTATCTAAGATAAAAAAAAACTGTACATACCAAAGGAAAAGGTGGGCGTTTTTCTTTCCCACAGGACACAAATATTTATATGATGAATTAAGTGTTTGTGTTTGTCTGGGTGTTTCTTGTGTATTACGTCGTTGTGAAACATTTGCAACGTCACTTCGAGACGTAAATTTAGAATGTGAAAGAAGATTTCGACTTAGCGTGTAGGACTCGCGGTGGCTTAGCGGGCATAGCGTCTGGTGTAGCGAACCAGGGGGGTTAGACAAGTTATATTTTGACATTCAAATCGACAAACGAATAGAAACAAAATGTATGGAAATGACACAAGCTTTCGACAAACCGGGCTGTCACTAATGTCATTTCCATAGATTTTGTTTGTCGATTCGAATGTCAAAATGCAACTTGTCTAGCCCCCCAGAAGACATTCGATAGTGTCGATATTTTCCTTCGTTAAAATAACTACATTTTTATTGTCCAGTTGTTCAGTGTCATAATGATACCACATTCAAAACCTTAGTGCCACTGATTAAATAACCCCACATTTTCGAAGTCCTTGGGGATAAAAATCCCCTAATCAGCCCCTTTAATTGACCCGGGGGTAGGTTATAATAAATTATAGGGTAGCAAAGCTTGCGCGATCCAATCTCTGAGGAGATTTTGTCTGCACATATTGGCTCTGTAAGGAGGGTAGTTGGGTATTTAAGTTATTGAGTAGGTAGGTAGATTTAAAGTTTATTTTATTTTATTTGTATTTCAAACGACTTTGAAAAAGGAGGTGGTTCTCAATTCAAACAATCGAATTGAGTTTTTATTTTGTAAAATACAGTAAGTAGCCATGGACGATGATGACTGCGTACCATCAGGTGGGTTAATTGTTCTTCGGCATAACCCATAAAAAAAAATATTCAGCGCGGAACTAGTTGGCCGCGCCTTAGGTAGGGACGGGGGTGAGACGGCGCGTTTCTGTAAACTAAAGCAAGCGCCCCCACCCCTCCGTCCCACGGCGCGCAGGCGATCCCGCCCCGCCGTCCCACCGCTAACATACCTAAGGCGCGGCCAACTAGTACTACACGAACGTATTTCAAACGTAATTTATGTGACGACATCTATGTCATTCACTGGTCATATACCTAACTGTTTTTTTTTAATACGCCCGTCATTTTGCATCGAAAATTCACAGTAGACACTTGTACTTTTGGGTAACATATTTGTGGAATATTAATACCTTGGAACTAAGAGCATTCACTACAGTGCAGTAATACGGTGCACAAAACAAAACTTAAATACAAATTATTTTTGCAGTTCATGTTGTAGGCAAATATGGAAATCGGTCATTTTGGAACTTTATCCCCTGGAATATATTCCCCTGTTTTTGCAACATTTTTAATTTATACTCAGCTCCTGGTCGTAGCGTGATGATGTATATTATAGCCTTCCTCGTTAAACAGGCTATCTAACAATAAACTAATTTTTCAAATCGGACCAGTAGTTTCTGAGATTAGTGCGTTCAACCAAACAAACTCTTCAGCTTTATAGTATTATGTCTTTATGTATTTTCATACACATTACTTGTATTTTTACATATTTTTATAAAATACAGAAAATATAAAAACATTTAAAAATATAAAAAATAGTAGCCCACCGGCATCGGGAACAGAGTCCAAGCAATTATTATTATTATTATTAGCTTTATATAGATAGTTAAATAATTAAGGCTTTCAATATTTAAGATGTAAACACAGGTCACAAACACTTTCACCCCAATCTCTATTTAATATTACCTCGTAAAGGCTTTAACGAGCAATAAAATTAACTGTCAATTAGTTACCAGTTAATATTATAGCTGTAATTAAATACATAGTTACAGGTCGTTAAGTACTATCATTAAACAATTATTACTTATTAATTGTTGTAATAAATATTGGTAATATTTATAATTATAAAAATAGAGGTAGTATTTAACTGCCTCGCTAGACTAGTAGGCGAAAACGCAACAGCTACGGACCTGAGTTCGGTTCCAGATCGAGTAAAATGTTAATTAGTTTTACTGTGAAATTTTCAGTAGCACATTGGAGTTTGAATTTTTGCCTGATTAATGGTAATAGGCTCGCCCCCTATTGAGACTACATGGGATCTAAATATAAATAAATATCATCATCCTCTTAGCCTTTTTTCCCAACCATGTTGGGGTCGGCTTCCAATCTAACCAGATGCGGCTGAATATCAGTATTTTACACAAAGTGACAGCCATCAGACCTTCGCAACCCAATTTCTGGGCAATACCGATATTCGAAGGATACACTGATTGTCAGACTTTTTGGGCTTCTGACTACCACTGACGATCATAGGTGTTCACTAAGCATAAATAAATATATAACCATAAATAGATATAGAAATCAGTAGTATAAATAAATACACCGGCTAACTATGGATCTACATAAGTAAATTTGCTGTTAAATAACTCCAGTTTTTAAGAAAATTCGTTGTCATCCCCTAAACGATGAGACAAATTTAGACATTTACCAAAAACTCTGAAACCTCCTAACTGCCTACAACACGGTTCAAACAAACCCACTACAATACAAGTGCATATTGGCTGGGCGCCAGCCAGTGAATTTTTTACCATCCACAGAATAGCGTGATGGTTGAAGTTTAAAGAAGAGGGTTCCAAAACTGGTTTCAATTTGTATTGAATTGGTTTTCTGTATTGATACTGGTAGCTGCGGATGTAAAAGCGGCAGCTGAGAGATTCACCTCAAGTGAATCCGGTAATTGGAGGGCAAGGTGGGGCCTTTGGGGTCGTCGGTGATCAGAGAGGGGACTCTGTTCGCCAATCGTGTGATCCCGGAGAAAACGGCAGCATAGGGGTCTCGTGCTGCCGTGCATAGTGCATTGGTGAGGTTCAGGGGAGATGTCTTTACAGAGTCCATAGGGCCTAAGTAGGCATCGCAATGGGGGTGTTCTGGGGCGGTATCTTAAGAGAAAGCAGTGCCCCCCTCCATATGCTGATGGTGGTCACCGCGGTGGTTTTATTGGGTAAGAATCCCACACTCCCCCGTCTAATCCACAAAGACCGGAGAGAATAATAAATAAAATAAATATCTTAGGACATTTTTACACAGCACCATCTAGTCCCAAACTAATCAGAGCTTGTACTATGGGTATAACAATGGATATAATACTTAAATACTTTTTTTTGTAAATACATACTTATAATATATAAGAAACACCCAGACAAACACAAACACCTAAGTTCATAAATCATAAATGTTTGTGTCTTGTGGGAATCGAACCCACGACCTCGTGATCAGCAGTCCGGTACTCGAACCACTAGACCACAGACGTCGTCAAATATTCTGGGACATTTTTTAATAAATAGTACATTTATAACACCACTCAACTCCCCTATTAAACAATAATAATCGCAATCAGTATTTGTACAGTGATGTGCGTTAAACATAAGTGACACTCATAAAAGACATTAGAAGGCACATAACAGTGATACTTAAGTGCTAAAGTGACACTATAGACCATCATATTCTGTATATCACGAGTTTTACTGCTTATAATGAACGCTTAAAGGAGACAATTTTTTTTGTTTGAAGAATAGGCCCACCATAAATAATGTGGTGTATAGTAATGAAACATATATTGATATATTCCTTATAATTCTTAAAATACAATGGTATAGTTAGTTAGTCGTGGTCTAACCGGAATACTGAGAAATACGACAAAAATGTGAACGCCAAAATAACCTAAAAATCAAGCCGTAAAAGGCCTGTCAAAAATACCTAATAGGTATATTATAATTTCAAAGACGTCTCTTAAAATAAGTATACCTAACATATAAATATTAACCAGATAATGCTATTAAAGGGAGAAAACACATTTTATTTATGTAGCATTAAACCAGTGGGCCTAAGAAAAACTGTCTCCTTTAATTTCAATAATTATGTAATCCCAATTTGTATTAAGTATTTGCTATTATTAATCTCATTATCTTAAATTTAAGTTTTATCTTTCAATCTGTGTTTTTTTTTATAATTTTCTTTTTATGTGTGTGTGTAATTTTGCATGTGTTCTCTTATAATTGAGAAAGCATAAGATCTACAACCTTTTTTGTTTTTTGTACATGCTTGCATAATGTGTTTCTTGTTAGAGATCCTTTTAATAAATAAATAAATAAATACATAGCCTCGCTACCTAGTGGTCTTAAACGTTTGATTTTGACTTGGGTTCGATTCCCCGGTCGAGCAAAATGTTATTGGGTTTTTAACCGACTTCAAAAAAGAGTAGGAGCTGCTTAGCCCTTCAGGGAAAACAGGCATGAATATAAATCTATTTTCTAACCATTCCATAGGCAGATCTTTTTCAACTCTTACGGAAATCGAACCCGTCCCCACATGGTAAATTAACTTCTACCATCTAAGTTCTACCATAAATAAAATTTTATACAGAAAACGCCGCCTTAACGTGTCCCGAGAATCACACATCCATAGACTGACCGTAGCAAGCGCAACAGAATGTGAATTTATTGGTCATTGCAGTTTTTACTGCACTCTTTAATGCTGTATACAAGGTGGAAGGGACATCGACGCACATTCGAATACCATGAGTTCAATACATGATTCTGGACTGAAATTTTCCGTAACTTTTTTCATCAATTTTTCATTTTTTTCTGCATTTTTTTTTACTTGATCGTATAAAAAGACATTATATCCCAAATTAGATTTATAATTGAAAAACCATTATTTCATTTATTTCGGATCGCGCGCGCGATAACATTCACCACGGAGCGTTAGAATAGAGTTTTTAGCAATACACTGCGCGCTCAAAAATGTCAACATCTGTAATAACCGATCATTTTCTACATGAATGACCTAGGTCATTTTATTTTTGACCTTGAGTGAAACTTGTCACGACGTTTGCGCGTCGATGTCCCTTCCACGTTGTATATTTTTAAAGTAGTTAGCTTTTTGGGCACAGTTTGTGCACAGCCGTATATTTTTTAGTGCACTGTAAACTTTGTGGTCTAGGAATGTCTGGTAAATCCTAGCAGGCGCTAGTCAACACGATATTATGACGCAACATTAAACCACTCATGGCTAGTAAAACTCAACGCCACCATAAACTTATTTATGACTTTGACAACCTATTTTACGATGTGAAAACTGATTTCCTATACGAAGTTATGATTTTGTGTATAAAATCCACATTTTCACCTTTTCGAAAGAAAAAAAGAATTTTATTCTGCACTGCAAACGCACACAAAACCATTTTGGACTAGATTTTTCACCACATCTTAACAATAAGCAATGACCAAGTAGGTAACATGTATGTGTACATTATATCTATCTACCCAAATTAGATTTATAATTAAAAAAATCATTATTTCATTTATTTCGGATCGCGCGCGCGATAAAATTCAACGCGGAGCGTTATAATCGCGTTTTTAGAAATACACTGCGCGCAATAATCTCAAATATATCAATATCTGTAACAGTCGATCATTTTCTACATTAATGACCTAGGTCATTTTATTTTTGACCTTGAGTGAAAGCTTGTTACGACGTTTGTGCATCGATGTCCCTTCCACCTTGTATAAATGGAAAAATAGGTCAAGATATAGCCACTGTTTATTAACGATTCATTAACGTTAAGTGCCTCCTATGAGTTTGACAGTGTCATTTTTACAGTCGCTTAGATAAGTTTTCTACTAATAAGTAGGACTGCCACTTTGGTCTAGTGGTCCCAAGCGCGACTGCTACGCTAGAGGTCCTGGGTTTGATCACTGCGTCGAGCAGTGTTGTTGGGTTTTCTGTGAAATTCCCCGTAGCAGCACGGAGTCTGGATTTGTGCCTAGTTGATGACTATAGGCTCGCCCCCTATTACTTGGAACCTAAACATACCGGCGAAATGTGGGTGTACCTTACTACGCCTCTGCCAACCCCTTCGGGGAATGTACGCGTGATGCTAGTACCCGATCACACTGAATCTGATATCTTACAACCGTTCTACAAGGCTACCAACAAAATGGCCTTCGATTTCTTCTATCATTGCTAGAGAACCTAGTAGACAATAAATTCAAAGGATACGGCTTTGCGAAGTCAAAGTAGAAACTGACAAGTAAGTTAAGTGTTACTAGTTAGGTAAAAGTTAAGGCAAGAATGTTTAGCATTGAACTGACTTATAATACACTAGCTTTTACGCCAGCGGCTTCGCCCGCGTGATCTTCATAACCTTTTTCCCCCGTTTTCGCAACATTTTTCATTGCTACTCCGCTCCTATTAATCGTAGCGTGATAGTATATAGCCTTTCCCGATAAATGGGCTATCTATCACTGAAAGAATTTTTCAAATCGGTCCAGTAGTTTCGGAGCCTATTCAATACAAACAAACAAACAAATAAACAATCAAATGTTTCCTCTTTATAATCTATACTAATCTATATCTATACTAATATAATAAAGAGGAAAGATTTGTATTTTAGATAACCCATTTATCGGGGAAGGCTATAGGCTATATATCATCACGCTACGATTAATAGGAGCGGAGTAGTAATGAAAAATGTTGCAAAAACGGGGGAAAAAATTATAAGACCACGCGGGCGAAGCCGCTGGCGGGAAGCTAGTATTATAATAAAGATGTAAAAAAACACAAATATTTATGTGATGAACTTAAGTGTTTGTGTTTGTCTGGGTGTTTCTAATATATTGTAAGTATGTATTTACGAAAAAAAGTATATATGTATTATATCCATTGTCTAGTACCCATAGTACAAGCTCTGCTTAGTTTGGGACTAGATGGTGCTGTGTAAAATGTCACAAAAAATGTGTCAAACTGTAAAGCAAGTCATGTCGGTTGACATACATAACATCACGCTTGTATTCCCCGAAGGGTTAGACAGATGTATGCTAATATACACCCACAGTTCGCTAGTATGTTTAGGTCCAATGTAATAGGGGGTGAGCCTATTGCCAATAAATCGGCACAAAATCCAAAGGCGGTTAATGAGAATTTCGTAGAAAAACCCAATTTAGCGTAGTAGCTGCGCTTAGGAGCACCAGGCTAACGTTACCGCATAAAAACACATAACCCTCCTTCGGTTGTCGGGTAAAAAGCAGCTACCAAATAAAAATAAATAAAATAATCAACCCATATACTGTCCCATTGCTGGGCACGGGTCTCCTCTCAGTATGAGAGCGATTAGGCTATAGTCCACCACGCTGGCCTAATGCGGGTTGGCAGACTTCACGTGCCGTCGAGAAAATCTCTCAGGCATGCAGGTTTCCTCACGATGTTTTCCTTCACCGTTAAAGCGAGTGATAATTACGCACTTGATTTCGAAAAGTCAGAACTCGAGACCTTTGACTTGGCAGTCCAGTGCATTGACCATGAGTTTTTCTCACTAGACTCGCTAGCGACGCCGTAAAATATTTGTATGAATAACCCTCGCAGTGCCTCTAGCGGTTACGTAAGGAACTAAAATCTGCTACGAGATTACAGCGTTTCGATGCGTAAAAAACCTATCGAAAGCCATTCGATAGAACTCATGGTTGAGGTACTGTGGTCATGCTATCACTGGCTACCAAATAAATATGATCAATACCATTGTTTACGCTAGGCGTGTGTTCACGCGCGCACATATATTAACGATTATGGTAATTATGTACATTTGATTCTTCTTCTTAGTCGCTACACTCTTGACAGAGTGGTCGTGGTCGTCACATCAGGGGCGGTGGCACGCTTCACAATTCGTCGCCATTCCTCTCGAACCGCAGCTTTTCTGATGCACTCATGCAGTGGACCATTCAATGCAGTTTTAATCTGGTCCGTCCAGCGCATTGGTGATCTGCCCCGAGCTCTTGTGCCATCAACTTTCCCTTGTACATTTGATACCGTCTTTCAAACATGACTTACTTATATTTTTATACTTTGGCAGGCGTCTAATAAAGTTGCTATCTTAATACGAACCCTTTCTCCCACTGTCACTTCAATAAGTTTTTATCTAAACATCGAACACACTACTTTTTAGCCCCCGACGGAAAAATATAAAGATAGGAATGTGATCTGGTTAGTGCAAACGGAAAGCTTCGGCCGATTAATGATAATAAGCCCCCCCCCCCCCCCCCTCAAGTAATTTGACTACCAAAGATTATTAGAGATATCCCCGGCGACATGCAGGTATCATCAGCTCCATGAATTACTAGTCTACTTAGCAGTGCATCCTTGAGAACAGCTTATTTTTTGAGTGCCTTAAAACAAAGCAGTGATAGCCTAGGGGTATGACCACTGGATGTTCGAATCAAAGGCACGCACCTCTGACTTTTCGAAATCATGTGCGTAATTATCACTCGCTTTAACGGTGAAGGTAAAACATCGTGAGGAAACCTGCATGCCTGAGAGATTTTCTTGACGGCATGTTAAGTCTGCCGACCCGCATTAGGCTAGCGTGGTGGACTATAGCCTAATTCCTCTCACACTGAGAGGAGACCCGTGCCCAGCAGTGGGACAGTATATGGGCTGATTATTATTATTAAGACTAAATCTTCAATCACTGTGTGTTACCAGTACATATCGCACAAAGACGTGGCCACTCACTTTGTGCCTCATAAGGAAATTGGGCTTTCTTATCAGTCACTCAGCGAGCTATGCTTGATGTTTCTCTACACGACCAAATCAGAAATGAGGAGATCCGTAGAAGAACCAAAGTGACCGACATAGTCGAAAGGATTTGTAACCTGAAGTGGCATTGGACGCGGCACATAGCTCGTAGAACTGATGGCCGCTGAGGCAGAATTGTTCTCGAGTGGAGACCACGCACCAGAAACTACAGCATGGGCCAACCTCCAACGAACGATCGCTGGGAGTCGTTGGTTACGACCGGTCTCTGTGGAAGTCTATGGGGAAGGCCCTTGTTCAGCAGTGGACTTCTTTTGGCTGATATGATGATGATGATATAGACAATTGGACCCGACGGTAAAGCTAGCGGACCCAGGTAATGCTCTCCGAAGCACGAAGGACACTCAAGAACCATCATCCATCCAGACTCAAACCCAAACAGCCAAAATAACTGCAAAAGAAAAAAAGAAAATCCAATGTTAATATTAAATTAAAACTGCACACATACCATCGCGCCTATATTCCTCGAAGGGGTAGGCAGAGGCGTACTAATGTACGCCAACATGTCGCCGCTCTGTTTAGGGGCGAGCGTATTGCCATCAACTGGGCACAAATCC